>JALJEV010000047.1:0-1341384 GCA_026586105.1 Hylodesmum podocarpum | reverse complement strand
TTTTTTACATATGATAATTCTTACATTACTTCAAGGAACAGCTTCTTTTAGTAATTGAATGGGTCGCAGATTCTCAAAGTCTCTGATGAGAATCCATAGATGGAGAATCAGACCGGTCATCGGTTTTTATCTTCCGAATTGAGTGAGGAAGACACTTTTTCAATAATTGATCCATCTCGACTTTACTTGTTGCAGTTGCTAAGGAGGAAAGTAATTGTTGCTTTTTCCAAAAGAAACAAAGAGTCTTGTCTTAGGCAACTTTGTTTTGATTGATCTTGATTCCTTGCTATCCAAATCAGTTTATCTTATCTTTACATACTAATTGTTCATTAAATTTTTCCCACCACTATCCGAATTCTTCTCGACTAATTGTTTGATTTCTACCGAGGGATGAACCTTTTCAATAGTATAATCCCACGCCATTATCCAAGTGATAGCTTGAGATGCCACAAAGGATATTAATTTGTACCCAAATGCATAATTGGTTTTATTTTGAAAGTAATTGTAAGATTCCATTATTGGTTTCGGAAATATTTCTGTAGATGGCCCATAATGGATAAACCATTCTATGAACCAGTGAGGAAATTTTAATGATATCCCCTTTTGATCCAAATAAACCATGAGTGATAATTTACCAATCATTAAGGCATAAGACCAGGCTCGTATATAATCAAAATAAGAATATTTCTCTGTATAGTAAGGTCTTGTATATGATTTTGGTTGATACAAAGCTTGTCCCCATTCCTCGACTGATGATTTTTAAGAATTTTGATGTAGAATATTGAATTTGCCCTCTTGATTTTTGGTATGGGTTAATTCTATTGATTCAAATAATAACTAGATAAATTCGTTAATATTCTGGTTTTTTCTAGATTCATGGGAAGGTAATTAAAAGTAGGTGGAAATAATTTTCCCATTCTGGTTCTAATATCATCAAAGGATAGGTTTTTTGCTTATTTATAAATTTTATTTTGGTAGAGGATGAAGGAGATAATTGTAGAGAAGGTCATGAAAGGGTAATTAAAGACGCAAGAGGTTAAAGTCTTTGGAGTAATTTAAAGTGTTATAAGTGGTTTAATCTTATAAACCCGTTTCTCAAGAGATAATCGGAGAAGAGGGGAGAGAGGGAGGCTTACTAATCACATAGCTATTGGCTTCCTTCCCCGAAGATAATTTTTGTCATTATTCTTTTTGTGTGATCCTAGTGTGGACCATAATCATCCTCTCCAAGTTTTTGAACTACTTTATGAAGAACTTGTTAAAAAATCTGAAGAGAACTATTTTCTCTTTGAGCATGCTCTATTTCAAAATCAAACAGATAATATAGCTTGCCAACGGACAAAAATATGTTTAAAAACCAAATTTTTACATCTTTTCTCAGAAAAACACTTGGGTGCCTTATAATCGCTCGATTAAAACTTTATTAAATAAATATTCTTTGAATTTTCAGAACATAATACAATCAAAGTATTTTTTTAACAATGCTATATTTCTTTTTTCATGCCAAATTCCAGAATAATATCTTACAATTTGTTCCTTATCATTAATTTTTTGTTTTAAAATTCCCCGTTATCATTTATTCAAGATCATGCTTATTATTAATAATGAGTTTTGTCCTAGATAAATTATGGTAATCTTTTTATTAAGATTTTGATCTCTCCTAATTGCTTCAATGCTATCTTCATTCCATTCAGGTGGCGATTTTCTGGATCTCTTATATAAAGGTTCACATATTATTCTAATATTTTGGAATAAAATTCGCCACATAGTTTACACATCCTAAAAATTCAGACTGGGTCTTATCTTTAATTATATCTAAATTTTTCAAATTCTAATGATCTCTCAGAGTAGGTGTAATTCCTCCTTTTATTATTTCAAATCCTAAAAATCTTATTTTTAGATTGAAATATTTTCATTTTCCTTTCTAAGACTACTAATCCATTTTCTTTGATTAATTCTATGAATTTATCTAGATGTTCTTTATGTTTTTTAATTCCTTTGAAAAATACTAAGACATCATCTAAATAAACTATAATGAATTCAAATACTGATAAAAAATATCATTCATAATATTTTTGGGAATTCACTAGGTGCATTTTTTAATCTTCGTGACATTACATTCCATTTATAGTGTCCAAATGGAACTACAAATATCGCTTTTATATCTATCTTTTTCTTAACGTAAATTTGATAATATCCCCATTTTAAATCAAATTTTGAAAATATTACTGTCTCGTAATCTTTTAATTAGATCATTTTTATTTGGTAGAGGATACCTAATCCATTTTAATACATTATTTAAAGGTTTATAATTAATTACTAACCTCGGTGCTCCTCTTTCTACTTCGAGGCTTTATTTACATAAAAAGTTGAAACGACTCCATGGTGATTTAGATGGTCTAATTAACTTTTATCTAAATATTCTTGAATTTCCTTTTTACAATATTCTAAATTTTCTTGATTCATTTGTATTGGTCTTGATTTAGTTGGGATTTTATTTTTCATAAAATTATCTATATATGGTAATTCTATCTCATACCTTTTCTATGCCAAAAAGTTGTAGGATTTAATCCTGATTTCTTTTATTATTCTTTCTTCATAATTTTTATTATAGATTTTATTTGAGGATTTTCTATTTGTTCTTCTATCTTTTTTGTATTTAATTTCTTTATTTAACAAATTTATTGTTTGTTTAATAGATTCCTCTTGTAATAAATTTGGATAAGCATTCCTAGAGTGTTATAAATTCAAATAATATTTCTTTTTCTAGTTTTTTTGGTAATTAATCCTTTTTTAGTAACTTGGAAAGGATATAACTAGAATTAGAAAGGAGTTCCTAAAATCATTTGAGTTTTCATATTTTTACTAATACAAAAAAGGGAGTTTTATAACATAACCTTTTCTTTTACAAATTTTGCTTTACTTATTTTATATTTAATATTCATCTTTGATCCGGCATTGGTACTACTTTTTCTCTAATGTTTTCTCACCAATATTTTTAGCCTAAAGGAATTAATCTTCTTGGAATGAATTTACATATACATTTCAGGAATCTATTCAGCCGATCACCATTTCAATTTTCTTTCTTTAAATTTACCACTAATGTTAGCACTAGTATACCATGGTTGTACGACCATTGTTAGTATATTAATATAATTATCTTTAGATACCATCTATAATCACTCATTGTTATGCAATATAAACTTGTTAATTGTTTTACTCGCTTATCTCTAATCATATTTGGATCACCTATAAAACTTTGTAATATTGAATATATTAATGTTGCTACGGCATCTTCTTGATTTGTTTCTTGCTTAATACTATTTAATATTGTTTCTTTATCTCTCATAGTGCAACAGTTATCCCACCAACCTTTCGGTTGGCTGAACCCTTGTATTAATACAATAGCTGATCTATCACTACAACCTTTAGTTTTATGAGTTAGCTTCTTTATACATACTCATTTGACTTGTTAGGTCCAATATAGCCTGGTCAGATAATCCATCTAAATTCCATTCTCGTTATTTCTCATACGTAAAAGGAATTTTGAACTAATTCACTTCTTTCTTCAAATTGTACATCTATTGGTGTAGGTCTAGGATAATAATTTCTAAGTTTTGGATAATTTCTTATTTTATTTACTTTTTAAAGTATTTATTGAAGATTTACCCATTTCTTCTATTTTCCTTTTAATTCTTCTATTTTCAGATCAGCATCTGACCTTAATCTTAAGGAATCTAAGTCTTTTTGTGGGACATTAAATAATTTATAAATAGGTTTTTCTATTTTATTAGAATTTGTTCCTTCTATCATTAAAGGCTTATCTTCTATGCTGGTTAACTATTTTGTCATTATACCTAATACTGTATTCGAATAATTTAATTGTGAATAAATTTTTTTAATATCTTTAATATCTACTTGTTTATCTAATTCTTTAACATCCTTATAAGACTTGCTTCTCATTCTAATTTTGCAGTATGAATTATTATAGTTTGTTCGTGGATATTCGATTCTATTACCTCATTGTTATTAAGTTTCCATTTATTACTAATTTTTTGCAATGGTTTTAGTTCTTTATCAAAAGGATAATCTAAATTATTTTCAATACTATATTTTTTGAACCAATCGAAAAAATATATATTTATCTCATTTTCATTAAGATATTCATAGAATTTCTCTAGAAATATTTTCTTTTGATTGTCTGTATAATTATCCCAATACCAATCTCTTTTTTCTTTATTATATTCTCAGTAAAATCTTTTTTTTATCCAATCTTTATCAATTATAAAAGGTTCTTCTGGGAGAGTATTGAGGTGATTCTGATTTTTTAGATTTTTCATAAATGGGTTTACTTACGATTGAGTAATTCTATCTATTCCTCTAATATCTAAATTTATTGTTGACCCATCTATAGAATTTCTTGATTCTGTTTTAAAAATCTTTTGGGGTTCATTTATTCTTAAGGAGGCTGATCTATTCATTTTTATTCTAATATCACTTCCTTCTTGGATTATTTCCCTAATCTGAGTATTATGTATTTTTCTTTCTTGTACAATATCTCTTAATAACCATTCTTGAGGTATCTTATGTCGTAATTCTTCATGCCTTAATTTTTTAGGTGTCTGAACCGATGATTTCTTAAAATTAGCTTCTATAACTAGTGTTTCTTCTTTAGGAGTCTGTTTCTTTGCCCTATAATTATAATCACTTGTAGTTATTTGATAACATACTCTATATATAATTTGAATTAGACCTGAATCTGGATCTATAATTCCATCAGGTATTTGTACATATAATTTCAAAGCTTCTACGGTTTTTTCATTATTTAAGTTCATTGAAAAATTAGGAAAACAATTAAAAAATATTGGACCATCATGTAAATTACTTTCTAATATAGCTAATACTGAGTCATTAAAGTCATTTAATCTTATATCTCTTAATAATAGTAATACAGGTGTATTTACTCCTAATCTAAAATTAGGTTTTATTGCTACTTGTATTAATCCGATATGAATATGGTTGTACCCTTTAGCTATATGTTGTTCTAATAATTCTTCAGATAATAAAGTTCTTATTTTATTAGCTTCTGTTCCTGGGTAATCTACTTCTATAGTAATTATTTCGTCATCATTAATTTTCCAAAAACTATTCTTATGATAAACCTGATTCTTATCTATAATTGGTAAGGACTAATTTTGAAGTTGATTTTCTATTTTCTCAATTTTTAATTCATTCATTTTAGAAGTACTAGAACTAGCTAGATCATTCATGCTATTAGGCTTAATAATTATCTGTTTATCTTTATTCTTTATCCCTAAATCACTTAGAGTCGTAAGAAAATTTGGCATCTTAAGTTTTTCTTTTGTTTCCATGGCTACGGACCACTTGCTGACCAACGACTTTACTACCTCTCACTAGGATTTACTACCAGGACCACAGCTGACCAACGTATGCACACCTCTCGGTGCTACCCTAGGATAATCCCAGAAACTCTTAAGAAGACAAGCTTCTTGTAACCCTAAATTCTTTAGATTTAAAGATTAAATTTAAACTGATAATAAAATGCCTAAACACACAAATAACTAATTTGTTTCTTTTTCTTCTTTAAATACCTAAGATAGGTTCTAAATACTCTTTCTATCCAATTATAATAATGATAATCAGTGTTTATTTGTTGTTTGTAAGTGGTTTTATAATATCTTTGTTGATTTTCCAAGTATCTAATTGTTAATCGTATTTCTTTTAAAGGATGAGGATGAAGATAATTAGGGTTTGTGCATTTAATGCAGTGATCAAAGATTTTGGGTAATCTATATGCAGGTGGTGGAATGTTATGTTGATTATTATTTAAATGAACAACAGTATTCATAATAATAAAATATTGTGCTGGTGTGAATTCATGTATCATATATATATACCCCCCAAAGAAAATTTGAAATTACTGATAAATTTATAAGATTCAGGAAAGGTGGCAAAGCCTCCTGGTTAGAAACTTATAATTTTATCGACAATAATTATGATGTGGATCAGGCTCTATGGCTCTGATACCACTAAGTGCGGAAGATAATATATGAAAAAATAATTGAATAATAAATCATCAGAGCAATAAGAACAAATAGATTTAACATTATTAAGATATTTTCAGAATATAAAATCATTAAAACTTACAAAGAAGAAGAAAGCTTTAGAGAATTCTTGAAAGATAGATTTTATTGATAAGGAAGTGTTTACAACATATGCAGAGGATGTATTTCGCTCTACCCTCGTTATTCTATTGAAGTGCTATTAATAGAAGCAAACTAGAACTATTTCCACCAAACTTCCATTATCTTCCTATAAATCCAGAAAAGACAAGGATATTTTATGAATTTATCCTAGTCGATACTGAATCAATAGAATTAACCCACACCAAAAATCAAGAAGGACAAATTCAGTACTCCAAAATTAAAATTCTTAAAATTATTACCCTAAAAACTGGGGACAAGCTCTGTATAAATCAAAGAATTTTTCTAAAACCTTCTCCCCTCAGAATTATTCATATTATGATTACATAACTTCCTGGTCTTAAGTATTACTGATTAGTCCAAATTACCATTCATGGTTTATTATTATTATTATTATTATTATTATTATTATTATTATTATTATTATTATTATTATTATTATTATTATTATTATTATTATTATTATTATTATTATTATTATTATTATTATTATTATTATTATTATTATTATTATTATTATTATTATTATTATTATTATTATTATTATTATTATTATTATTATTATTATTATTATTATTATTATTATTATTATTATTATTATTATTATTATTATTATTATTATTATTATTATTATTATTATTATTATTATTATTATTATTATTATTATTATTATTATTATTATTATTATTATTATTATTATTATTATTATTATTATTATTATTATTATTATTATTATTATTATTATTATTATTATTATTATTATTATTATTATTATTATTATTATTATTATTATTATTATTATTATTATTATTATTATTATTATTATTATTATTATTATTATTATTATTATTATTATTATTATTATTATTATTATTATTATTATTATTATTATTATTATTATTATTATTATTATTATTATTATTATTATTATTATTATTATTATTATTATTATTATTATTATTATTATTATTATTATTATTATTATTATTATTATTATTATTATTATTATTATTATTATTATTATTATTATTATTATTATTATTATTATTATTATTATTATTATTATTATTATTATTATTATTATTATTATTATTATTATTATTATTATTATTATTATTATTATTATTATTATTATTATTATTATTATTATTATTATTATTATTATTATTATTATTATTATTATTATTATTATTATTATTATTATTATTATTATTATTATTATTATTATTATTATTATTATTATTATTATTATTATTATTATTATTATTATTATTATTATTATTATTATTATTATTATTATTATTATTATTATTATTATTATTATTATTATTATTATTATTATTATTATTATTATTATTATTATTATTATTATTATTATTATTATTATTATTATTATTATTATTATTATTATTATTATTATTATTATTATTATTATTATTATTATTATTATTATTATTATTATTATTATTATTATTATTATTATTATTATTATTATTATTATTATTATTATTATTATTATTATTATTATTATTATTATTATTATTATTATTATTATTATTATTATTATTATTATTATTATTATTATTATTATTATTATTATTATTATTATTATTATTATTATTATTATTATTATTATTATTATTATTATTATTATTATTATTATTATTATTATTATTATTATTATTATTATTATTATTATTATTATTATTATTATTATTATTATTATTATTATTATTATTATTATTATTATTATTATTATTATTATTATTATTATTATTATTATTATTATTATTATTATTATTATTATTATTATTATTATTATTATTATTATTATTATTATTATTATTATTATTATTATTATTATTATTATTATTATTATTATTATTATTATTATTATTATTATTATTATTATTATTATTATTATTATTATTATTATTATTATTATTATTATTATTATTATTATTATTATTATTATTATTATTATTATTATTATTATTATTATTATTATTATTATTATTATTATTATTATTATTATTATTATTATTATTATTATTATTATTATTATTATTATTATTATTATTATTATTATTATTATTATTATTATTATTATTATTATTATTATTATTATTATTATTATTATTATTATTATTATTATTATTATTATTATTATTATTATTATTATTATTATTATTATTATTATTATTATTATTATTATTATTATTATTATTATTATTATTATTATTATTATTATTATTATTATTATTATTATTATTATTATTATTATTATTATTATTATTATTATTATTATTATTATTATTATTATTATTATTATTATTATTATTATTATTATTATTATTATTATTATTATTATTATTATTATTATTATTATTATTATTATTATTATTATTATTATTATTATTATTATTATTATTATTATTATTATTATTATTATTATTATTTTATTATTATTATTATTATTATTATTATTATTATTATTATTATTATTATAGGACGAGAGTCAAGATAATACTAACAATTAAAAAATAACTTCGAACGTTGAAATTCTTGATGTTATCATTCATCGGTGTTCTCTAGAAGATCTTTGTCGTCTTTAATTGTTTTTATTGTACTCTGAATTTATTTGACGGTTTCATTATTTCATAATAGTTTAATAAAAAGAAAGAATAACGTGGAACGTAGTGACGTTTGTACCAGTCAAAATAAAAATAAATAAATAAAAGCTTAATTTTAATAAATTATTGGTATATTTTAATTAAATAAATATGGGATTTTATAAATTTTTATCAAACTCTCACCAAAAGTTAGTGGAAAATATTTTCAAGGCTTAATTTTCCCTATTTTGTCAATTTTAAAAATTTTATTATAACATTTTTTAATTCAGACATTTAAACATGGACGGAGCCACGTTGGGCTCCGGGGGACAACTCCCCACTCCCAAACTTTTGATTTTTTTTTTTTTTTTTTATAATATATATATTAATAATAAAATTATATATATATATATATATATATATATTAGTAATAAATTTAATATTTATATATATAAATTTATATATATTATATATATTAATAATAAATTTATATATATATATATATATATGTAATTTATTAATAAATTTATATATATTAATAATAACTTTATATATATATATATATATATATATATAATTTTTTAATAAATTTATATATATATATATTAGTAATAAATTTAATATTAAAATATATAAATTTATATATATATATATATATATTAATAATAAATTTATATATATATATATATATATATATAATTTCTTAATAAATTTATATATATATGTGTAATTTCTTAATATATATATATATATATATATATATATATATATTAATAATAAAATTAATATTAATATATAAAAAATTATTATATATATATATATATATATATATTTATTATTTTTGTTATTATTATATATATTAATAATAAATCTATATATATTAATAATAAATTTATATATAAATAAATAATAAATTTATATATATTAATATGAAATTTTAATCTCTCCTAAATTTATTTTAATCTCTGACAAAAAAATTATTATATAATTAATAGATTATGTTTAACTAATTTAAAAAAAATTAAAATTAAAATAAAAGAATTTTAATTTTTTTAAAAAAAAAAAATTTTGCCCCTCCCACCTTATTTTTCTGGCTCCGCCCCTGCATTTAAGTATTTTCTTTTACAACATTTGAAAATTTGATTATAATAGCAAGTTAACAAATGTTAACCGCGAAGTCAGTAAATATTGACTGATACTTGAATTTTTAATTAAAAATTTAATTGAATTTTTGTAGTAGAAAATTAGAAAATGTGACAATAAGTTTTCGATCATTCGGAAGCAATTCATAACCCTAATTTCATTTCTCTCCCCATTATATTTTTTTGTTCCACACCTTTGTATCTCTTCTTTATTCTTATAAGTTATGTCACATAATAAATCATAGTTTAAATTTTTATTAGAAATAGTGTTCACATTTAACATTTAACTGTGTTTATAACAAAATATCTCGTAATGAACAAACCTATAAAAAAAATTCAACTAAAACTATAGTAACAACAATACTATTAAAACTGGCTAATAAATAGCTAATTACATAATAACAACATTCCATACAGAAATTTCATATACGAATCTTTTTTATTCAAAAAGTATATTAAAATAAAATACTAGAAAAATAAATTATTAGAAAGTCAATTTTTCTTTGATATAACTAATCAATCATGTCTTGTGTCTTCAATTTCTATTCAACTATAATTGATTTAACTAATTTTTTACTTCACCCATTTATTGAAGGACAAATTTTACGTAAAAATCTATAGATACAATTTATATTTTTTTTAATTAGAATTAAAATTTTATCACAATAACTTATACAAATATTTAGTTTTTTCTAATTAAATTCAATTTGTGTAATATCTCTGTAATTTATTGATATTAAATATGTGAGTATAAAATTAAATATGCAAACCAAATTTCATTGGTTTATTTATAGATGTGTTAGCTTGCAAAAGTAATCCAAAGGTATTTATTCTGTTTTATCAATTTAGATCTTTATTGGAATGCAATGAACACACAATGAGACTAAGTACCAGGAAATTGAGCTGCAAGCCCATAGTTTGTCACTAAATTCAAACTCGTTTCAGTGTATGCCTTACTTTGCATACGTCCCAATTAACTAAGTACACACCCTTCTATCTTTTTTATATTTTTCATTACCAAATATATCCTTTTGAACCCTATTTCAGCATCTCATGTTTATTATTATTTAAATCTTACTTTTACTTTAGTGATCTTTTTAAACCCTAAATTTAAACCTCTCTTTGCATTATATTTATTATTCATTACTTTTTAAACCTTAATTAGGTAATATTATGTTTTCAATACGTGTAATTTATATCAATTTATATATTTACATTTTTTTTTTACCCGTGCAACTATGTTTTAAGGTGCATATACCACCGGCAATATTATAAATTATTCATTTTAGTGGTATGCGACAAACAAGTGCAGCTAAGGCCGAGATGCTTAAAATAAATAAATTTAGTGTGCTATAAATGATTGAGTTTCTTAAAATTATAGAAAGATCACTCAAAAAAAAATTATAGAACGTTGTTCATTTAATACACTTTTCTTTATGAATTGCTTAACATTTGTATCTATATGTATATGTATGAGAAAAAAAGATGTAGAAGGCCTATTTGATTTTATTATAAATGAATGAATCCAAGTTAAATCAAAATTGGTTTTATTATATTAATAAATGAATGAATCAGGATTTCTAAAAAAATAACTTAGATTCATTTATTTACTTATAATATCTAAATAAAATCAAATTTCACAAAAAATGTATTTATTAATAAAATATAATCAATATAATTAGAGTCATTTATTTTATTTTTGATAAAACTTACATTTAAATTTTACAATGTTATATACTTGAAGTTAACTTTTTTAATAAATAAATAAAATTATATAATAAATATCAGATCAAATAGTAGGAAAAAAAATTTAAGTTAGAACAAATCGCACATTATGTCATTAATTTTCGTGGGTTATAACGTAATTGAATCTAAATTAAATTGGTAAGAAATAAATTTTTCCAGATAAAAAATCATGAATTTAAATGAGAAAATAATATCAAGGGAAAATAATTTTATATCGAAATTAAGAAAAAAAATATACAGTTTAAAATAACAAATATTCTTATTTTATAACTCGTATAATATAACATACTATCTTTTTATACTGTACAATATATTCATCTGTGTAGATATACAGTTTAAAGTAAAAAATTATAAATTGAAATCCTTTATTACGTACGTTAAAAGTTCAATATGATAATTTATTAAATTCCTTCAAATAATATAATATTAGGTAAATATCAACATAATGAAAATGCGTAATTTGATTTCATATATAATTTCATAAAAAATAACAACTAATATAATAACTGATGGATTATATATATATATATATATATATATATATATATATATATATATATATATATTAAGAAAACTATGAATTCTGAGTGACAAAAGAAAAATATCATATCTTAAAATCATATTTGAATAATCTAGATTTAAATTTAATTTTACTTTTAAATATATTTACTATAATAGTACTTTTATCAATAATTTTGTATTAAGTATAGTCGCACTAGTTCATCGCATTCTACGGCACATAACTTTCAAAGTTGCCATACTTTAAAACACATACATTTATTTATTTATATCTATATATTAAATGTGATTTGAATTTTATTATTTTTTAAGTAAAATTAACAATATAATACAAATATAAATGTTTTAAAAAAATATTAAATATATAAAATATTTAACTTTTAATTATCGCATTATTATAAAAACTTTTTCCATCATATGAAATTTCAACATAAATACGTTCAAAGTGCGATATCTAAATTTAAGATACTTAGTATAAAAAATTAAATTAAAACGCTTTTATCAAAAAGTTTAAAGAGAAATTAATAAATACTAGTTTTCTCAAACTTATTTACGTCCCGTAATTTTTTTTAATTTCTTTATTGCTCTAATTCTTATTTTTTGTTGTTCTAATTATTTAAACATTGTAATTTGTATTTAATCTGATTATATTATTTTGATGTAACATTCTTTATATATGAGGTATTTTTTAGATAACATTGTCTTGATGATGTTATTCTCACATGATAAATTGTTTTTAGCTAACTGTGTCTTTAGAGATGCATTCTTCAGTATCTTCTCACGTATGTTATGTAATCATCAAAAAGGGGGAGATTGTTAGATTAATATATTAATGTTTCAAATTTTGATTAATTACAAAATAAACGGAACTCATAAGATTGAAGCTATGCAAGTCAAGACAGACGCATGAAGAACAGACAGAAGATGACCTTCTGTCCCCTCAAAGTTTACTTCTGATCAAGTCATTTGTCTGCCAAGTTCAAGCCAAAATCATGCCTCAAGATGAGATGCTCAAGATGATATCTTAAGACCAAACTTAAAGACGTAAGTTCAGATGGTATCTAAGACTGAAGATTGTAAAAATCTATCGTCTATGAAGATTAATGAAGTTAAGACTAAGTAACGCACGTCAATTTCAAAATCTAGTTGTTACTCTCATAAGTTTCCAAGATCAGTATAGAGATTTGTGATAACCTCTTCAACACGAAAAGGCAACATCTTTTTTGTTGATATCTCTGTACAAGTCAGAAAAAGGTTCTGAGCGCCACCAAATTCGTTGTGCAAAACATCAAATCATTAATTACACTCTGACACCTTTGAAGACTTTATCTTGGAAAGCTCAATGAAATTCTTCATGTCTCTAACGGATCTTTGAAGACTTGTGTAAAAGATAAACACAAGAAGGGGGTTGAATTGTGTTAATTAAAAAATTTTATCCCTTTCGTCTGTGGGTTTCAAATGGGTTCAGACGAAACAATGTTTATATTGAAGAATTGATTTTAATATGCAAACGTTAAAGTATGATTATCCTCAGTTAGTTAAACAGACGAAACAAATAAACACGAGTGTTTTTATACTGGTTCGTCTATTCAAGACTATGTCCAGTTACCCAGCAACCACTGAGTTTTCACTACAAACCGTGAAAAGGTTTACAAGTATTGTTTGAAACCAGCCACTTCTGGCTATTACAAGATATTCTTTGCTCCCAGCCTTCTCAGGCTAAACTACCAAGGTATTCTTTGAACCCAGCCTCCACAGGCTAATACAAAAGGTATTCTTTAGAACACAGCCTCCTCAGGCTAAAGTACCACACAAGTGGATTTTGAAAGATGTTTTAAAAACAAAGTTTTTTCTCTTCGCAAAGAGGGTCTTACAGTGAAGTTCTAATATCAGACTTGAGCGAATTCTTAGATGAAGGATAGAGATAAGCGTATTCGCCAACTGATTCTTGAAGCTGTGAAGTCCTTTTATAGGTATCTTCTTCAAATAGCCGTTAGACTCATTTGAATGCCGTTAAGAGTCTTTGAGAGATCTTCTTGAGAGCTTTCATAAAGGTTGTCAGCTGTACTTGATTGATTGATAAGTGTCGCAGCGGATTTAGCGGACTAGGTTGTGCGCAGTACTATTTCTGACTTGTACAGAGATGTGACAAAAGGTGAAGACCTTTTTTGACTTTGGAGTGTAAGCTCGAATCCCTATACTGATCTTGGATGTTTCTCACGATTGCTTCTTTAGATTTGAAATCTTGGCGCGAATGTCTCAACTTGACTTCAGCTTTTGGATAGACGATATGATTCTTCAGTCTTCAGTTGTTGTTGTTGTTTCGTCTCATCCTATCGTCTTAAGACTTCACTCTTTTGAATAGACGAAGGACTTTAGCTTGAATAGTCCTCTTTCGTCTGTACATGTATCGTCTGATGACTTGGCTTTTGGACAGACGCAGAAGTTATCTTTGAAGGGTCATATTCCGTCTGTGCTGGTTTCGTCTTAGCAAGTCTTGGGTAGCTTGGTTTCGTCTGTCTTGTAATTAATCAAAATCTTGAGACGTTAATCATCCTTGATCTAACAATCTCCTCCTTTTTGATGATTACAGACCATACCACGAAAATCTGCACAAGACATGGTTAGACAAAATCAAACAGTCTTAAAAAACCAGATTGACATCAAGACGATGTTTTCTGAAAAATACCTCTTTATAAAATATTGTTACATCAATGCGATGTAATCTTTGTACATTATTACATTGGTATAGACAGAAAACCAATAAAGAATAACCAATAAAGAATTACAATGTATTCTATAAAAACAATAAATAAATAAAATACATTGACACAACACGTATAATGGCTCCTTTTATTTATATAACTTCCCTTCAGACGATGCTCCTTATTTGCTCGCTCCCCCTTATTTGTTTTCTCCCCCTCAGACGAAGCTTTCTTTAACTTGTTTGCTCCACCTCAGACAATGTTTTCCCCTTGTACCATTCTTCTTTCCCATGGGCTATCTTCTTGTTATCTCCCTCTTGGGTTGTGAATCATCAAAACATGATCACTAAGAAGGTTTAGGCTTCTTGTTAAGCAGGGTCATCACAATGTCTTTCAGCTGCTGCACTTCAGATGATAGAGAAGCTTGATTTTCTTCAAGTTCTCTGTTCTTTGCTTTCAAGTGCCCACAATCCTCTTCCAAGGCATCATACTTACGCTTCAGAGTCTTATACTCCTCAGCTTCTTGAACATCAGCCTTAACAACCTCAACTTCATCAGCAACCTTAACTGCCTCAGCAACCTCCACCATATCATCAAAATGTTCCATGATAGGAGAAGCGTCATTAATGATGAGCACTGTTGGAGCCTTCTTCAGACGCAATGTGAAATATGGAAGTGTGAGGTAAGCCGTGAAGTTTCGTTCCCATTGCCATGTGTAGATGTTTGTTGGAACGGAGACTTCAAGATCTGGATGTTCCTCAGAAGAAAGAGTGTATGCATAAGCTCCACCAGGAAACACCCTGCCACAGACGGTAGAATCCTCATCAAATGAGGTTCTAGAGCAGAACTGTGAAGTGGCTTCATGATCTTCTATCATCCGTTGTATCTTTGGATTGATAGGGCTTGAGGCTTGAGATTGGATTGCCTTGAGGTGCGCATAGGCAGTAGACGGAAGGAGTTTGGAGATGTGCCTTGCATATTTGAAGGTTCTGGGTACAGACGGTACTTTCTTCTCTTTGCCTTTAGCCAAAAACTTAATCAAGCATGGTCGTTTTCGGTCTAAGACGATAGTGTACTTTGTTTCGTCTGACACCAGCGAAGAGAACTGTGATCCCACCATGAAGGGACAATCTCTCTTATCCTTCTTTGCATGCCGATCAATATGGAAGAAGGAGACTTCTCTTCCCTTAACTTCCCTTCTGTAGGCATCAACTATCAACTTGAAAGTCAAGTTGTAGTCTTCCGGTAGAGAGTGAGCGAACTCCTTAAGGTCCTCATATTCGTTGAGGAGGATGGAGTAGCGGGGGTTGACTCTAGAGCAATGTGGTCTTGTCCAGGGGAGTACAATTCCAAGAGAATGTCCTAGACCGACATACTCTATTTTGTTGAGTGGAATTGTGAATGGCATAGGATCATGGCAATCTATGGCGTCAAGATGCCAATGAGTGCATTCTTTCGGCTCATAGATGGTAGAGTGTGCGTCTCCATATCTACAATGGTGGAAGACAGGCGCATTCACCTCATACCGAACCTTCCATCTTGGATTTTCTCTATGTGGAATGTGAGGTTCATAGCCAAGTGCTGGTCCTTCAATCACCGACGCAACAATATGATCCTTATAGGCTTGAATATCTTCTAACCCCTTGATGTCTAGGTTGGCCAGTGTATCCCAGGGCAGACGTTTTAACCAATCGCGTTGCTCTTCTGGGGTGTAAACGATGTTTTCATTCAAGGGTTTGTTGAAGTTGATGGGATTGACAAATCTCCCTAATTGAAAACCCTTCTTGCCTCTGTACTCGTATGGGTTCTTCAATTCAATGTAGGGAGTGTCCTTGATATAACGGTCTTCATCGTCTGCTAAGATATCATTTTGAGCAGACTCAGACGGTTCACCATCAGTGGAGAATTCTTCATACTTCTCTCCAATGATCCAATCAGGTTTGATTGGTCTTTCAGCACAGGTGATCTCAGCAAATCTTCTCATGACTAATTCGTTTAGAAACGAATAGTCCACCTTGTGCTTTGGGGGTAAATCTTCTGGATTGATCACTTCGGCATGTGATTTCCCCCAAGTAGCATCCACCTTTATAACTTCAAAAGGTTCTTCATTAGACGAAGAATATACATCTTCAATCAGCACAAAGTCGTCAGACGAAATCTCCTTCGTCTGTTGGTGGGATACTTCTTCAAATGCAGCAAATATCGTCTGTGCTAAGACAACATTCAGAGGAGACGCAACAATAGGCTCAGATGTAGTAGTCCTATGTTGGTCTTGGAGAGTTGATGATGACATCTCCATAGTTGAGACTTCTTCACTTAACATTTTCTCTAACTCCTCTGCAAGCTGGGCATTGTCTTTTTGAATCTGGGCAGTTTCTTCACTGTTCATGCCCTCTGAAGTAGCTTGAGCAGATGCTCCTTCAGACGATCCAATGCCCTTTAAGCTTTCAAGAAAGATCCTTTCTCTTTCAGCGTGAAGCAAAATAGAGACCCTCTTAGCCTCTTTCAGCGCTTTCTCTTCGTCTGTCTCACCAATAATCATAGACGCAAGTTTTTGCTTCATCTTCTCTTTGCCCTTAGC
This sequence comes from Hylodesmum podocarpum, assembly GCA_026586105.1. Taxonomy (NCBI): domain Eukaryota; kingdom Viridiplantae; phylum Streptophyta; class Magnoliopsida; order Fabales; family Fabaceae; genus Hylodesmum; species Hylodesmum podocarpum. The sequence continues at coordinate 1,323,855 of JALJEV010000047.1, read as the reverse complement.
AGCCTTTTCAAGAGCAGTCTTTTTGGCTTTTGCCTTTTCTTCTGTTGCTTTCCTCTGCTTTTCTTCGTCTGTGAGTATTTTCACAAACTGAACAGGTTCAGACGATATATTGGCCCCTTCATCTTCATTAGGGGATATCGTCTGTCCCTTTTGCTTAGCACCGATGTGCTTGATTCTGATGGTCCTTTTCTTCTTCTTGAGGGGTTCTTCAAGAATATCCTCAAAAGGAACCTCAGAGATGAATACTGGAGGAAGAGGTTGAGGTTGGTTTAGTGTTTGGGGTTCTGTTTGAGATGGTGTTTCAGCTTGTGTTTGGGGTTGTGTTTTGGTTTGTGTTTCGGACGGTGTTTGGGCTTGTGTTTGTGGCTTAGAACGCTTGATGCGAGCTCTGTGTGGAGGGTCTTTGATGATGGGTAAGAGAGGTACTTCCTCCTTTTGCGAATGGAGTAAGCCTGTCGTCATATGCATCTTTGCAAAGGTGCTGGCTTTTACCTCCTTTCCCTCAGGGTGCCAAACAACATCAGTGGTGTCAAACCCCTGGTTGATGATGATCTTCGAGAAGAGGGTGGCGTAGGGAATGCTGCTCTTCCTACGGATATTGCAATTCTTCAGAGCACTTATCCAATGATCAAGGATAAGGTGAGGAAGACTCATCCTTGCTTTCCTCAGACAGTAAAAGATGTAAAATCTGTCTCGAGAACTTACATTGTCCCTCGAACCAGTCCTCGGTGTGAAGACATTGTAGAGGAGGTTATGGATGACTCTTCCAGAAGAAGTGAGATTTCCCGATCTGAAAGACTTGGAGTCTTCAGGGTTGGGTTTCTTTACATAGAGCATCTTGTCTACGTGCTCCTCAGATTCATTCTTCATCCAGGTTAGAAGCGTAGAAAGCCCCGGCTTTACGATTCTTAGGCCTCAGCAATAGAGTCCACCGTGATGATGTACTCTTTGTTGTCTATGATACCAACGATACCATCATCAAACTCCTTGGCATCGCTCCAGAACTCGGTGTATGCCTCCATCAGCCATGGACCTCTCAGTTCAGCGAAACCCATCCATCCAGTGTGGGTTAGCATTTTAGCAACTCTTTCAGAGACACTCTCGATTGTTTCTCTTGAGATCCACTTGCTTGGCAAGAACAAGTCTTGCGTGAAGAAGGTGACTTCAGCAGCTTTGGTAGCTTTGGTGTTCTTGGCGGCCATTGTTGATATTTGAAAATGAGAGAATAAGAACTTAGTGAGTATTTAGGTTTAGAAAGTTCAAACAGTTGCAAATAGCAGTAAAGAATAAAGGAGTGAACTTTCAAGAGTATTTATAGACAAAGATAAAAACGGTTGTGATTCATCAGACGAAAGAGATTTCGAAAACTGCCCCTGATTTGACGTGTCCACATCATTGCCTTTTCAATGATTGATTTGACATCTGCAATTCACGGCGCGTGCTTATCAATGTCCTAGAATAGTGCAATAAATGACAGACATATTTATTGCTTCTTTTAATTTGTCCCTGCACACTTGAGATAAACTTATTAAATAGTAACAGTTGCGTCTGTTGAATTTTACCACAGTAACTATTCAACTTGATTAGACGCAATGTTTCATCTTAACACGAAATAATGTACAGACGGAACAAACTTAACAACTAGCTCAGACGGAACAATTTTCAATCATTTAAAGAAATAATTCCAAGATTTTCCTTAATGAAATTGAAACGTGTTTCGTCTAATGCCTTAGTAAATAATATATCTGCCCATTGAAAATCTGTTTTCATAAATTGTATATTGAAAATACCTTTTTGGACATAGTCTCTTATAAAATGAAAACGGATTTCAATATGTGTAGCTTTTGAGTGTTGAATGGGATTTTTACTAAGGTTAATTGGACTAGTGTTATCACAAAACACTGGAATATGATTTTCAAACCTGGAGTAATCTTCAAGCTGATGTTTTATCCACAGTAATTGTGAGCAACACCCTGCCGCAGCAATATATTCTGCTTCAGTTGTTGAGAGTGCAATGGAGTTTTGTTTCTTGCTTGACAAAGATATTAGAGATGATCCAAGAAATTGGCATCCACCACTTGTGTTTTTTCTCTCCACTTTGTCTCCAGCATAATCCGCATCACAAAAGCCTCTTAAGCTGAAATCACTATTTTTCTTATAAAATAAAGAGAGATCAGTTGTACCAACAAGATATCTAAGAATTCTCTTTACAGCTTGTAGGTGAGATTCTTTTGGGTCAGATTGAAATCTAGCACATAGACAGACACTAAACATAATATCAGGTCTGCTTGCAGTTAAATAAAGGAGTGAGCCAATCATACCTCTGTATACCGTCTGATCAACAGACTTACCTGACTCATCCTTGTTGAGATTTGCTCCAGACGAATGCATTGGGTCTTCATAGGCTTGGCATTCTCCATCTTGAACTTCTTAATAAGTTCCTTTGTGTATTTCTGTTGATGGATGTAGATTCCTTCTTTCGTCTGCTTGATTTGAAGTCCTAGAAAAAACTTCAATTTTCCCATCATGCTCATTTCAAACTCATCCTGCATTAGCTTTGAAAAATCCTTGCACAGAAAATCATTAGTAGCTCCAAAGACTATATTGTCTACATAAATCTGGACTATAATAAAGTCTTTTGAAATGCTTTTCTTGAAGAGAGTTGTATCAACCTTTCCTCTTGAAAAACCATTTTTAAGAAGAAAAGAACTGAGTCTATCATACCAAGCTCTGGGAGCTTGTTTAAGACCATACAGTGCTTTCTTAAGTTTGAAAACATGATCAGGTTGAGATGTACTTTCAAAACCAGGAGGTTGTTTTACATACACTTCTTCTTCAATGAAACCGTTTAGAAAAACACTTTTTACATCCATTTGATATAGGGCGATATTCTTGTGAGCAGCAAAAGCAAGTAATATTCTAATTGCTTCTAATCTAGCTACAGGTGCAAAAGTTTCTGTAAAATCAATACCTTCTTGTTGATTGTACCCTTGTGCTACTAACCTTGCTTTGTTTCTTACCACTTTTCCAGCTTCATCAAGTTTGTTTCTGAACACCCATCTGGTTCCAATGATGCTTTTGTTCTTTGGTCTTTCAACTAAGGTCCAAACATCATTCCTTGTGAACTGATTAAGTTCATCTTCCATAGCCAAGATCCAATCGTTATCTTGAAGAGCATCTTCAATATTCTTTGGCTCTATGTTTGATACAAGAGCATATCCAGATGTTTCTTTTAGCTTCGATCTAGTTAGAACACCTTGATTCCTATCTCCAATGATAAGATCTTCAGTGTGATTAGATGCAAACTTCCATGATCTTGCAGGGGCTTGATCTCTTTGTTGATGAGTATCAGACGAAGAGGGTTCGTCTGTGCTTCTATCGTCTGCTCTTATTTCGTCTGACCATTGGTTATCATTTTGACCAGAAGGACTAACCTGCAAATTTTCAAACAAGTTTTCTAGGTCTGATATTTCTTTATCAGCCTTTGAGTTATCTTGGAACTTTACATGAATTGATTCTTCTACAACTTGCGTCTTAGAGTTAAAAACTCTATAGGCCTTAGATATGTTGGAATATCCAAGAAAGATTCCTTTTACCACCTTTGAATCAAACTTGCCAAGTTGATCTTTGGTGTTTAAGATAAAACATTCACATCCAAAAGGATGAAAATAAGAAATGTTGGGTCTTCTTCCTTTCCATAGTTCATATGGAGTCTTATTCAATATTGGTCTTATCAATATTTTGTTTTAAATATAACAGGAATTATTAACTGCTTCTGCCCAATAGTATTTAGGGAGAGAACTTTCATGCAACATAGCTCCAGCCATTTCTTGTAAAGTACGATTTTTCCTTTCCACAACTCCATTCTGTTGGGGAGTTCTTGGAGATGAAAAATTGTGAAATATACCATTTTCAAAACAAAAGGCTTTGAACTCAGAATTTTCAAATTCTGTTCCATGATCACTCCTAACAGACGCAATACATATTCCTTTTTCTTTTTGAACGCGTTTGCAGAATATTTCAAAGACCTTGAATGACTCATGTTTATGGGCTAGGAAGTATACCCATGTGAATCTAGTATAGTCATCTACAATGACAAATCCATATCTCTTCCCTCCAAGACTTTCAGTCTGAGTGGGTCCAAAGAGATCAATGTGTAACAGTTCTAAAGGTCTTGTCGTGGAAACAACATTTTTTGATTTGAAAGAAGCTTTGAGTTGTTTCCCATGCTCACAAGATTCACACAGACGATTGGTTTTCCAAGATATTTTTGGCAAACCTTTTACGAGATCCTTTTTAGAAATTTTTGAAATATACTTGAGACTTAAATGTCCAAGCTTTTTGTGTCAAATATCTCGTTCATCGTCTGCTGAAATCAAACATGTTACATTCTGATCACTCAGGTCAGAAAGGCAAACCTCATAAAGGTTATTCTTTCTTTTCCCAATAAAAAGAATGGATTTATCTTTGTTTCGACTATACACTCATCGTAGTTAAAGGCTACTTCATACCCACTCGCATCACAAAAATTGACTTATGCTAAGTAAATTGAAGTTAAGACCTTTAACACATGATACGTTCTGGATAAGAGTATTGGGTGTCTTACCAACAGTCCCAATGCCAAGAATTTTACCTTTTCCAGAACCGTATGAGACAGACCCTTTACTTGGTCTGAGGTCTTGGAACATAGACAGTGTCTCCCGTCATGTGTCGTGAGCAACCACCCCAGTGTACCCTGTACTTGAAGTCTTGTCTCTTCCCATTAAGGATATCTGCAACAGGAACAACAAGTGACTTTGGTAATCAAATATTTTTGGGTCCATTCTTGTTAGTTACAAAATGCTTCTTTTTGTTTTTAGCCTTTTTGTAGTTATTAGGAACCTTGTTGTAATTCCTCTTCTTTTTATCAGACGAAACAGGTTTGTTTTTATTTTCGTCTGTCTCCTTAACATAACCAAGTCCACTTTTATCATTGGTGATCTCCTATATTTTAAAATATTTTCAAGAATGAAGGATTCCTTTGTAAACTTGGTTAGATCATTGAGAAGGGACTCATTTTCTTCTTTAATCTTTCGATTTCAAGAATGAAAATGTCCTTTTCAGACTCAGACGAAACATCATTTGATACTTTCTTGTCTAGCAGCTCAATTTCAGATTTTAAAGCCGCATTTTCTTCCAAGACTTGTCTCAGCTTGGTTTTGCAAGTTTTGTATTGCTAAGCAATAAAATGAGAGTGAGCTAGAAGTGTATCATATGATATTTCTTCTGATTCTGACTCAGACTCAGAAGAAGAGGATGAAGAAGTTTCATTGACATTTACCTCTGTTGAGACGTGGTCTCCAGCCATAAGGCAGATGTTTGCTGTTTCTTCTTCTTCAGAGGATTCCTCTGAGCTTTCACTGTTAATGTCTTCCCAAGTCAGTAAGCTCTTCTTTCCTTTATCTTTCCTTGAGCTCCACCTCTTTTTCAATCTGGGACATTCTGACCTCATATGTCCCGGTTTTCTGCACTCATAGCACACAACTTTTGTGCTTCCTTCTTTGGTGGATGACTTCTCAGGGAGCTTCTTCTCCTTTTTCTTGAAGAAGCGTTGGCCTCCGCCTTTCTTCATCATCATCCTTTTAAAACGTCTGGCCATAAGAGAGACTTTGTCTTCAGACGAACCATCAGACGATTCTGATTCAGTTGATTCAGCCTTCAAAATCTTTGTTTTCTTTTTACTGTCCTTCTTGACACAATCTTCTTTAGGAGTGGTGTCTACAGACGAGAGAGCTATAGGCTCTTGAACTTTGATTTTTTCTCTTTTACATAAGAGTACCTCATGTACCCTTAGTGCTCCAATTAACTCGTCTAGAGTTAATGTCTTCATATCTCTTCCAACAGAGATAGTTGTGGACATGGCTTCCCAAGGATGTGGGAGACTGTCCAAGATCTTCATGTTATTCTGGGCCTTTGTGAAGGTGATTCCCAGAGCAGTGAGTCCATTCAATATTGTTTGGAATCTTCCAAACATCATATCGATTGACTCTCCTTTCTTCATAGAGAACATTTCATATTCTCTTTGAAGAGTAGCGGCCTTCCTCATTCTGACATCTTCAGTGCCTTCATATGAGATTTTAAGAGCATCCCATAGTTCTTTAGCTATTTTGTAGGCACAGAATCTGTTGTACTCAGTTCTGGAGAGAGCACACATAAGAGCATATCTTGCTTTGTTGTTCAGCTCCATCATAGAGTATTCTTCATTTCCCCATTCTCCTTCAGGCTTTGCAATGAGGATATCTCCTGTGGTGATTATGTTCCATAATCTATATTGGGTTGCTTGATGTACATCTCCATCCTGTCAGCCCAGTATGGATAGTCATCTCCAGAGAAAGCTGGAGGTTTGTTCATAGAAGCTCCTCCGGATAGAAACGATGGCCCTTGTGAATCCATGTTGGATCTTTTCCTCTAGCAGCTGTTAAGCGCTCAACCCTTAGAGGCTGAGCTCTGATACCAAACTATAAAAGATAAACACAAGAAGGGAGGTTGAATTGTGTTAATTAAAAATTTTTATCCCTTTCGTCTGTGGGTTTCAAATGGGTTCAGACGAAACAATGTTTATATTGAAGAATTGATTTTAATATGCAAATGTTAAAGTATGATTATCCCAGCTTAGTTAAACGATTTTAAACAAATAAACACGAGTGTTTTTATACTTTGTTCGTCTATTCAAGACTACGTCCGTTACCCAAATAACCACCGAGTTTTCACTACAAACCGTGAAAAGGTTTACAAGTATTGTTTGAAACCAGCCACTTCTGGCTATTACAAGATATTCTTTGCTCCCAGCCTTCTCAGGCTAAACTACCAAGGTATTCTTTGAACCCAGCCTCCACAGGCTAATACAAAAGGTATTCTTTAGAACACAGCCTCCTCAGGCTAAAGTACCACACAAGTGGATTTTGAAAGATGTTTTAAAAACAAAGTTTTTTCTCTTCGCAGAGAGGGTTTTACAGTGAAGTTCTAATATCAGACTTGAGCGAATTCTTAGATGAAGGATAGAGATAAGCGTATTCGCCAACTGATTCTTGAAGCTGTGAAGTCCTTTTATAGGCATCTTCTTCAAATAGCCGTTAGACTCATTTGAATGTCGTTAAGAGTCGTTAAGAGTCGTTGAGAGATCTTCATGAGAGCTTTCATAAAGGTTGTCAGTGTTACTTGATTGATTGATAAGTGTCGCAGCGGATTTAGCGGACTAGGTTGTGCGCAGTACTATTTCTGACTTGTATAGAGATGTGACAAAAGGTGAAGACCTTTTTTGACTTTGGAGTGTAAGCTCGAATCCCTATACTGATCTTGGATGTTTCTCACGATTGCTTCTTTAGATTTGAAATCTTGGCGCGAATGTCTCAACTTGACTTCAGCTTTTGGATAGACGATATGATTCTTCAGTCTTCAGTTGTTGTTGTTGTTTCGTCTCATCCTATCGTCTTAAGACTTCACTCTTTTGAACAGACGAAGGACTTTAGCTTGAGTAGTCCTCTTTCGTCTGTACATGTCTCGCCTGATGATTTGACTTTTGGACAGACGCAGAAGTTATCTTTGAAGGGTCATATTCCGTCTGTGCTGGTTTCGTCTTAGCAAGTCTTGGGTAGCTTGGTTTCGTCTGTCTTGTAATTAATCAAAATCTTGAGACGTTAATCATCCTTGATCTAACAACTTGCCTATATAAAGAACTTCACTAACTATTGCTCAAGTTGGCGAACACGCTACAAAATCTATCATTTGTGATTTCGCTCTCTTGTTCTTTAAGCTCTGTACTTCATTTGTAAAAACTCTTTATGCGAAGAGGAAGTTTGTTTCTTAAAAACTCTTTTAAAATCCACTTGTGTGGTACCTTAGCCTGAGGAGGCTGCTTTCCAAAGAATACCTCTTGTATTAGCCCTAGGGAGGTTGCGTTCCAAAGAATACCTTGTGGTTTAGCCTTAGAAGGTTGTGTTCAAATAATATCGTTATAGCCAGAAGTGGTTAAGTGCAAAGAATACTTGTAACCTTTTCACGGTTTGTAGTGAAAACTCAGTAGTTGCTGGGTAACTGGACGTAGTCTTGAACAGACGAACCAATATAAAATATATGTGTATTTATCTGTTTTTGGGACTAACAGGGATAACAAGTGAAATTGTTTGTTAACTAAAATCAAAAGAAGAACAAAGTTTCGTCGATCGATTTCAAAACAACCAGATGGAAGGACTAGATTATTAATTAACACAATTTAACCCCTTTCTTGTGTTTTATCTTTTACACTAACCCTAATATATGGTATCCATCATGATGATATCAATTATAACTTTAAAAAAAAAATTGGATCAAGAGCAAAAGTTTCACAAAGTGTTGTACGATGAATCGTTGATGAACATGAATAACACTCATATCCATTACGAGAATATAAGTAATTCATTATAAGTTATAGAATAATTCTCAAGTACTATAAAATGAGTTTTCCCTAATATAGATAATCCAAACATACATTTTTGTTAAGATAAATTGTTAAAGGACCTTCAATAATTTCAAAAATTTTCTTTTATCTTTCTTTTTCATTAGTATTTATTATTTAATAAATGATTATATATTGTAATAATTATTATTTATTTTTAAACTTTTGTGAATATGTATAATAAGTTTGTTGTAATAATAAAAAAAATTAATATATGATAAAACTAACAAGTTATTAACCGAAAAAATAATGAAAATATACGTAAGATATTTTTGAATCCACATAACCAATCTTTTTAATTTCTTTTACAGACTAAAATATTCAATTATTTTTATTGATTATGTATTTGATTGGTTAGTAAAACTAACTGTACGTACTATTTTGTTTTAATCTTTTGTAATTAACATGTGATCCCTTAACCTTATAAACCTATATTTCTTAATGTAAAATCTTAATATTCAAATTAACTTTAATCTTAATAAAATTATTTCTACACCGTTCTAGATAAAACAAATTATTTCTACACCGTTCTAGATAAAAGACCGCTGAATTACAATCCACGTATTACCCCTTAAGTTATTGTCAAGAAGATAAAGAGTTTGTGTAGCTTCAACTTGTGATTTGTATGTAATCTCTCTCTACTCTTGCCCTCTCCCTTCAAGTTTCTACCACAGTTAGTGTTTTTAGTCTAAACCATGGGTGTTGCATCGTTAACAGACTCCAAAGAGAAGATCTTCTCCTTTAGATTGACTGGGGGAATCATCAATGAAGCTAATCATTTAAGCCTGTTAATGGAGGACTTACCAAATGTTACAAGAGATTTTTATTTCCATATAGAAAATAGGTTACAAGAAGATTACAAAAATGAGAAATAAATGAAGAAGTGTCTAACTTTGGGCAAGCAGAGCTCCCTAGTTCTTCTGGTATCATGTTGGAGAAATAAAAAAATGAATGAAAAGACTTTTTGAATAAATTGAACTACACATGTTTGCACACATTACAGACTTGTAGTTTATACACACATACATGAGAAGAACGTAACAAACAAAACCCTAACCCTTGAATGAGAAGACTTTTTGATTAAATTGAATTGCACATGTTTGCACACATTACACGTAAACTGGTAGTTTATATATATATATAAACGAGAACTTAACAAACAGAACTATAATATATGGTATCCATCGTGATGATATCAATTATAACTTCAACAAGAAATTTGATCAAGAACTAAAGTTTCACAAAATGTTCTACATGAGTCGATGGTGGATAAGAATAACACTTATATCCATTACAATAGTATAAGTAATTTATTATAAATTATCGAAAAATTCTCAAGTACTATAAAATGTTTTTCTGATGTAGATATTTCAAACTTACATTTAAGATAAATTGTTGAAAGACCTTCAATCATTTTAAAAAATTTCTTTTATCTTTCTTTCTCTTTAGTATTTATTATTTAATAAATAATTGTTTATGTAATAATTATTATTTATTTTTAAACTTTTATGAATATGTGTAATAAGTTTGTTATAATAATAAAAAAAATTGATAAATGATAAAATTAACAAGTTATTAATAAAAAAAAATAATGAAAATACACATAACATATTTTTGAATCCACATAATCTAATTTTTTTTATTTCTTTTAGAAACTAAAATTCATTTATTTTAATTAATTACGTGTTTGTTTGATTAGTAAAATCAATTTTGCATGTTATTTTATTTTAATTTTTTTAAATAACATGCGATCCCTTAAACTTGCATATTTATATTTTTAATGAAAAATCTTAATATTAAATTAATTTTAATGTTAATAAAAATATTTTTACATAGTTCTAGAAAACACTAAATTAGATGAATTAGAATTTCCATATTACCCGGAGTTGTTTACAAGAAGATAAAGAATGTCCGCATGTAATCTCTCTGTTCTCTTTCCATCTGCTTTCAAGTTTCGACTGCAACTGCTGTTTCTAGTCTAAACCCTAGTGTGAGTAATTCAGATTAACATTTGAACTCTTTGGTCTTTTCTTCTAGGTTTGGATTCTGCTACATGCACTTCAAATTTCACTTATTAGATATTGAATTTGCTTTATGGAATGCATGCAATCATCCTCTTTTTATTGTTTGTAACAGACCAACAATTGTTCCCTACCACGCAAAGAAAATGGTGGATTCAATTTGTAGAACACTGAGGGATGGAGCCTTAGAGGGAGAACTTGCGCCTACTCTCACAATCAAGGACAGTCACCGTTCACCTTTTGCCTCTCATGTTTTCTCTCACATTCTACTTCAACTCTCAAAGCATGTTGTACCAAAAACATATCAGTCACAGTCAGTTTACTTTTCCAAATTTTATCAATTTTTTTTCTCTCATAATTTTTATTTTTTATGCCAAAGCTTATATTTTTATTTTTGTACAGGGGTATAGTAGTTGTTGCACTTTCATGGAGTCCATTGTCTTACACTGCTTGGTTTAAGATGCATGGAGTGGATATTGCTTCTTCTAAAAAATGGTAGATGTTGTTTAATTATTTGTTTTAACAGTATTTTTTTTGTGAATTACCATTACTTTTTTAGGGTTTTATTTTGATCTTGGATTAATTTGGATTTGTTGGGTTTAGAATTATTTGCTATTTTGCAGGGTTCACATTTTGGATTGCTATACTGATCCTCTTGGTTGGAAGGAAAACACAGGAAGATCTGTAAATGTTACCCATTCTCCTCACCAAATTTCGCTTGCTACTGCTTCTTATACAAGTGTGACGGATATGGATAAGTTTTTTTCAGCAATCATTGAACTGGGCAGAGGTATTACTCAGATAGATTGTTCTGTAACTGAAGTTAGCTTATAAATTATCTTTTTCACTAAAACATGTCTGCGTCAGTTAATGGATTTTCATGGCTATGATTTTTGGAAGAAAAATTTATTTCTCTTTTGAATAGTTTCTCCTGTTCATATACCTGCAGGATTGGTTGCAGAAAATGCCCGCTTCTGTGTTGCTATAGACTCGGTATGTTTTCATTCTGTGATTGTCAAAAAATGATTAAAGATAAACAAACCAAATACCATTGTCACTGCTTCAAATGAAGTTATAATTTATATGATTGTGTGTGGATTGAATTTTCTTTGTGCCATAGTGCCTAAGATGTTACTACATAAGCAAATAGGTGTATAGTAACATATTGACTATATAAGCAAATATCTGAAAGTTTTATGCTTGATTATCAGAAGGGTTTTCTGTCTTGAGAGCAAGAGTCTTTTGAGATTTCCCATTTCTTCTTCAGTTTGTCATAAATAGACTTGCAGAATGTGTAGGGCATCTCTTCTTGGGGAGTCTGCTAATGCAAATGATGTTATCTATATAAATTCCTATTGGCTGAATAATCCAAACAATATCTTTTTGTATTTAATCTGTATTTAACTATCGAACTTTTTGTGCCAGCGAGTTTCATATTTTCTTTTACACTTAATATTCTTGTGCAAAATGATTTTGCAATAACTTCCAATTTGAAACTGTAACATGCAATAAGAAGGAAAAAAATAAACCCTTCCTACTGCAGTTCTATGTGTGTATTCTATTTAAGACTGTAGGGTGTTTTGGTTTCTCTTGTATAGTCAATTTGTGTATCTGTAATTCTAATGGATTCTTATTGGATGTTATCATCAGATAAGTGAACTGTTGAGGCATGCATCTTTACAGTCAGTGGCCAGCCTTCTAAGTAATCTTCGTAGTCATGGTATTCACTCTTGAACTGTTTAGTGTAAACTTCCTTTCATAGTGTTGTCTAATTTGGTGTTATTTAATTGAGTACATTTTTAAGAGTATCAGAAGAACAAGTGAGCTAGTTTTTTATTTCTGCAAAAAAAAAAAATTTAGCATGGGCCAACTTCATGCAACATGTCTTACTTAAATTCGTTGCTGTTCTATCTCTGCAGGTCAAATTTCAGGTATTTTTGGATTGTTGCATTCTGACCTTCATGAGGAGAGGGCTGCAGCGGTTCTTGAGTACATGTCCTCCATGGTGGCCAGTGTAGACCCATATCATATCTCTTCAGATGGTCAAAGAGGATATTTAGAAAACTCCTTAGCTGAGGAAAATTATAGCAAGGGAAAATTTAATGTCAGGTTCAAACGTAGAAATGGGCGAGTTAGAGTAATGGTAATCTCTTGCTTCCTGTTGTAAGCTTATTGGGAATGAGAAATCTAAAAATTTGGTGCATTGATATCTCTTCACTTTTATCCAGTATGAAGAATTTAAAGTTGAGCCTGGAGAAATCTGCTTCACATCTGTTCCATCAGCGGAAGATATAGCCGTTGCAGCCCTAGTGCCAAAGGTCAGTCTGTATTTTCCTGTAGATGGAGAACTGGTACTACGAAGTTATGTCTGTTACTAGAAGCAAAAGTTAAAGTAGCACCAGCAACATTGTGTAATTAGACATTTTTGAAAGAAAAAAGATTTACAAAGGAGTTCTTTCTTTTGTTCAATTCCCTTTTCCCCCTACGGTTCTGCTGTTTTTATTGAATGGAGAACATAGGATTGGCAGAGCCTTTTTTAGAACATAATAATAATAATAATAAATAATAATAATAATAATAATAATAATAATAATAATAATAAAATTTAGATGCTAGGAAAGATGGAACTCAAGCATAAATGTCTAAGTTATAATTATTTCTTTACTTCGGTTGAAGTACTTGGCACTTCTAAGACTGATGATAGAAACTGTGATAGTATATTTTCTATCTACAAGACTGATGATAGAAACTGTGGTTTTATCTCTGTCTTGGAAATGCATCTACATTCTAAGTATTTAATTTGTTCATATACTCTTAGCACATAAAAATACTTTTTGTAACAAGTATTTCTACACATGTACTACACACAAGTTGAAAAGCAGGAGAGAATAATCTGAAATGTATTCCTCTTATTCAAAATACAGAAAAGGTTAAAAATATGGACCCTAAGGAGTTACAGCTTATAGAGAAAATAAAGCTGATATGCCAATGTGCCCTTGCTAATACATAGTCAGAATCACTTGTCTAGAAACTATCAGAAATCAAGCTAGAGATGCTGTGACATGAAGTTTGTTTCTTTTCATTGACTGTAAATAAAAAGATGCATGGTGTTTTTAACAGGTACAGTTCAGTCTCCAGCTGTCTGATCAGGAGCGAATTGATAGGTCAAATGTTGTGCTTCCTTTTGAACACCAAGGTATGAACTTGATTTTTGTTGACATTTTCTTTACCTTTTTCTTTATTTAATTTCGTTTCAGTTATATATAAACTCTTATACTTAAACTCTTTGTTCATTCAGGAAGTGGTGAACCAATACAAATCTATGATGGTAGAAAATCACTTGAAGAGAGCAACATTGAAGCAAATCCCACTTCAAGTGGTGAAAAGGAGGATTCTGCCATGGGTGAAATTATATATTATCGTGATTCAGACGATGAGATGCCAGATTCTGATGAGGACCCGGATGATGATTTAGACATATGAATCTACTCGTTGGTGAAACATCTGTATCCCTGCGGGACTTGAAGGCTAGATTATCGGTCTGAACCTCTCTCGTATGAACTTGTTTAAAAGTAATTTATGTATGAACTCGTGTTGTTAACTTATGAGAAAACTTTGTGTTATTTTCTCTTTCTATTTTTTTTATCCCTTACAAATGCTTGCAAAAATTTTATTTAATTTTGTTACTATACATTTTATGTTCCTAATGGATTTCTCTTTCATTTATTATTCTTCATTTCTCTCTCTTTAATTGATGATAATTATTTAAAATACGAAATTGATGGTACGCTTGATAAGATAATTATTAATACTATCTAATACATTTTAGATTTGTCTGATAAAAAATAATTTCATGCATCACGCATTTTGCATTGTTGCCCGGTTGGCACTTTCCCTGATTTCACTTTCTCGGGCCGCCGGATCCAAACCGTCCACCTTAGCGCGAAGATATTTCTTTCTCTACATATTTTATTCCATTAAAGATATTTATTATTTGGAGTCAGTCTGTTTAGTTTGTAGTGATTGAATTCATTTTAACTGTAAATACCTGTTTAAGTTATTTCTTTTCTATGGTTAATGTGGTCTTAAGTCAAACTTAAGAAAGACAAGCATCAGATGTAGTGAATATCAAAGAAAAATTCAATGATGTTCAGAAAAAGGATCTGACGAGATCAAAGAAAGTGTCTGCAAAATGAAGCTATGAAATTTATGATTGTAAGAATGTGTCAGAGTAGATCTGGTTGTAGCAGATTTCTTGTATTTGGCACTTATTATTGCTGTAGTCTTCGTCTCTAATCAATTGTGTCTGTATCAGTGCTGTACTTTGAAAAGTTGAGACTTGAGTGTTTTTTGGTATATTCACGTGCTCCTCCTAACACTGTAAAAATCCTAGATTTTTAGTCCTCACTCTTGTCTGTGTAATACAAAATTTCAGATGGTCAAGGATGAGATGCACAAAAGGAAGGTTCAGGACGTTCCCCATTTAGAAAGAAGAGATGAGTGGCCAGGATGTCGGAAGCCACCTGAACAAGATCATTTCTATGCATCTCTTGTTACTGCTAGAGACAAAATTATGAATCAGATTCAAGGACCGGGACCGGAATCTATTAACATCTCCTAAAGTGTTGGAGCAAAATCATGTGAAGACAAGGATTTCACTGGATTCTGTGCACGAGGAACCAATTCCAACCGTTGATGGTAAACACTAATATGAGATGGTTGGAGTTCCAAATCTCACTGTAATTCTCCGGTGCCTTTCTCATGTCTCAGATAATGTAGAGATCTCTTCACTGTCTGGAATCTTTCATTTTATGGTTCTTTTTGTACACACACAAGTCCCACGTGCAACCTAATTTGTAATTCTAGTTGTACTAAATTACTAATAAATTATTCTTAAAAAGAAATCAAAGATTGAAATTCCATTCATGTTTGTATACGTTGCCATATCACTTGTGTGCCCATTTCTTCTGATGAGTTAAGCACCCCCTAATAGATAGAACAAAGTGACAATATGCAGTTCAATTGCATTTGCAATCGGACATGGCCTAATTCTACTATTTTGCTAACTATGCACCATCATTTAGAGCTATGTACCATTCATGTGCCTCGGTTGATTGACTCTCATTTGAGTTTCTAGCATCTATACTGGATGAGGTATAGTGTGTGACCTTAAAAATCTAAGTGCTTTCACTCATTATATCATTCTATTTAGAATATTATTTTAGATTGGTTGTAAAGTGCAGGGTGGATTGTTTACTTGGGTAAAGATTTTTTATGCTACTCTCCAATTAGAATCTGAGTTAATCAGCAGTACAGTATTTATCAATCTAATTTAAACTCCTAAATCATCAACTCTATTCTCCCTTTATGTTTTTTCCATTTGTATCAACCAAACATATTTCACTCACATCATCAGAGCAAGCTAAATAGTTAAAGTTTGAATCATTATCTTGCAAAAAGGTTATAACATACCTCATAATCATTAATACAATTTTAATGTTTACTAAACAGTTTTTATTCAGCACACCCTAATACACCCTAACTCTCACTTGTATCGTATTTTAGCTATGTCTTGAATATGCAAATGTTCCCACAATGCGTATTAGTTTAAGGCATTGCTTATCATCATCACCTGTGTTGTTTCTCTTGGAACTTTGGTTTTGTAAATCTCAGGATTTTGACCATTTGGATTAATGGAGGAAGAAGATAGATGAAGGTGACCGTTACACAGGAACACAGCCAAAATGTGATACATGTAGATTAAGATGGGAACTAACAAGATACTTAGGTTATGTTTGGCAGAAAAGAAAGGAATAGAGTAAAAAAGAAGAGAAATAAGTGAAAAATAAAGTACAAATAGAAGTTGTGTGGTTGTAAAGAGAAGAAATTAATGTTTGTGTTCATTTATTTGAATATATTGATTTTGATTACATGAATGAATGATGTTGTAGAAAGGTTCTTGAAGGACATAAAAAAATCATTGAGTTGATAAAGTCATTGTTATTAATTATACCCATATCCATTATAATAATGTTTGTATTTATTCATGTGTTTGATTATATTGATTATGATTATATTAATAATGTTGTAGAAAGGTTATGCAAAGACATAAAAAAATCAACATGTGTTGATTAGGATATGATTAATAACACTTATATATATCATAATGATATTGACTCTGACTTTAAGAAGGAATCGGATCAAGAGTAAGAGTTGAACAAAGTGTTTCACGATAAGTTGTTGATAAATATTAATAATATTCAAATTCATTATGATAATGTTTGTGTTCACTCGCTAATTTGATTTTATCGATTTTGATTATATTAGAAAAATTCTCAAAAGACATCAAGAACCTGATCATTTGATTAATAATACTTATGTCCATCTCCGTGATATCGATTATGACTTTAAAAAGAAATCACATTAAGAGCAAAAACTTATCTTGATATAGGAAAAGTATATGATGTGCGAAAGGTATCTCTTTGACCAAATCTATCCTTAATATTTTTCCAAACTTTGCCTTATCTTCCATAAAATAGACTGCAGTATTGATTCTAAAATAGATCTATGAATCTAAGACAAAATCATGGTGTTATATTGTTGTCAGGCTCTAAAGAGGGGATCTTCTTTAGGTTGACCGAGGGAATCATCAACGAAGCTAATCATTTAGCCCTGTTAATGGGGGACTTACCAAAGGCTGCGAAAGATTTTCATTTCCATGCAGAAAATAGGAATTTGAAGGATTGATGAAAAGGTTTGTACATGGGCCTTGAGTTGTCACGAAGGTTGTGAAGCAAGCTAAGGTGAGGTTTTCCATTGGCAAGTATGAAGATGAAGTGCTTTGTGATGTGGTGCCAATGACTGCTTCACATATTCTACTTGGAAGATCATGAGAGTTCGTTCATGATGCTATCCATGAAGGAAGGTCTAACACGTATAGAATTGTTCATTCTAATAAAACTTATACTCTTGTACCTTTATTACCACAAGAAATGTATGAAATACAAAGGATAATGATGGAAAAAAGGCTTATAAAGTGTGGAGAGAAGAAAAAACCAATTTATTGTGAGAGTGAAAAAGATAAATCTGTCAAAGAAGAAAAAGTAAAAGAGGAAAAAAAGAAAAGGATTCAGAGTGGTAAAAATAAGAGTGTAGAAAAGCCAAAAGCAAGTGACAATAAATGCGCTTTCTATGCAAGTTTGAGAGATGTAGATAGGGCTGTGACTTGTCATCAACCTCTCTATGTTTTAATGTTTCAAGAATCTTATTTATCCACTCATAAAATGACTAACAATCTGCCTATGGAGATTATTGATGTTTTAAATGATTTTACAGATGTGTTAGCGGAAGAGTTACATAAGGGGTTGCCTCCAATTAAAGGCATTGAGCACCAAATTGATTTCCTACCTGGTGCAACAATCCCAAATAGGCCAGCTTATAAAGCTAACCCAGAAGAGTGTTTGTCAATTATTGAGTTGCGCATATAACAGGACTATTCACTCTTCTATCTCTTTATCTCCTTTCGAAATTGTTTATGGTTTTAATCATTTAGATTTATCTCCTTTACCTGAAAATAAATACTTTAATCTAGATGGAGCTAAAAAGGCTAAAGTTGTAAACAAAATGCATGAATCTGTCCATAATCGATTGAAAGCTAAAAATGAACTAGTAGCAAAAAGAGTAAACAAAGGAAGGAAAAAAGTTGTTTTTGATCCCGAGAATAGGGTTTGTGTTCATATGAGAAAAGAAAGTTTCTTAACCAAAGGAAAACAAAATTGCATCCTCATGGTGATGGTCCATTTCAAGATTTGGAGAAAATTAGTGATAATGCTTATAAAATAAAGTTGTCTAGTGAACTAGGAATTAGTAACACTTTTAATATTGCTAATCTTTCTCCTTCTTCCCAGGATGTAGGTTTTGATTCGAGAACGAATCCTTTCAAGGGAGAAAGAGTTGATAGAAACTAAAAGGATCAATATGAATTTTCAAGCCCAAGTGATTCAAACCAACCTAAATCTGGTCTAAGTGAGGTTGAGGACTCTTTGAAAGGCATGGTTGGCACAATGACAAAGTCAAGGTATTTAAAGAGGGGCCTTAATAAATTTGATCTATATAAGTTAGACAAAGGAGGAATGCAAGTAAGATTTACTTAAGCCCAATTTTGTGCATTACTTGGACACCTCCAAGGATGAGTTGCACCAATTGAAATCTAACCCTGTGATTAAGATGGAACTCAAATAATTATTTTAATTATGTGTTTTTTTTGTCTAATTTTCGTGCAACCTTTGGGTGCACCTTTTCTCGAGACTTTTAGTTTGCCTAGTGGAGAACTTAATGTTTAGTGGATCACTTAGTGGCTTACAAAAAAATCTGAATCATGTTTTCAATGATAGTGGAGCACTAAATGCTTAGTGGATATTTTAATGTTATTGGAGCACTAAATGTCTAGTGGATTGTTCAGTGGATGAAGAAAACATATGAATAGTCATCCACTTAGCTCTATAAATAAAGATTTCATGTAACGTGTCAGAAACTTTTGGATCAATGAAAAAACACACTTTGAGGATTATTCCTTATTTTTCTAGTTTCTTTGACTAGTTTGGAGTCTTGCAATTTCCTTTGAAACACTTAACAGACTTTATAATCAATTGTGACATTCAAAGGTGACAAGTTTGATATACTTGTTGTTGGGTACCTTGGCTTAGAGTTTGGGTAACAACTTTTGTTAGAAAAAGATGATTAACATATTTAAAGTTTTAATTATTACAAGACAGACGAAACTTTTCCAGACGAAACTTTTCCAGACGGAACATCAGCAAGCAAGTCAGACGAAACAAGTACAGACGGAAGATGACCCCTCAAAGTTGAAGTCATTCGTCTGTCTCAAGTCAAGTCATCAGACGATAGGATAAGACGAAATCTCTTAGATTGAAGAAGTTTATCGTCTGCCCAAGAAGTGAAGCAAAGTATGAGTCACTCGCGCCAAGATTTCAAATCCTAAGAAGTACTTATTAGAAGCATCCAAGATTAGTATGGGGATTCGCGCTTACACATGCAACTCGAAAAGGTCTTCACCTTTTTGTCAAAGTCTTTGTACAAGTCAGAAAAAGTAATGCGCACGCTATCTAAATCCGCTGCACACGCCATCAATCACTCAAGTACTATCTGACACCTTTTGGAAGCTTTCGTGGAAAATGTTCAACGGCATTCTTCTGTGTCTAACGGATATCTGAAGACTTTGCCTATTTAAAGACTTCACTTCTTCAAAGTTCAGTTGGCGAACACGCTTCTAGTATTCAATCTACTGTGATTTCGCTGACTATATCTTTTGCACTTCATTGTAAAACCCTCTCTGCGAAGAGGAAACTTTCTTTTCAAAGAACTCTTTCAAATCCACTTGTGTGGTGTTTTAGCCTGAGGAGGCTGGTTGTTCAAAGAATACCCAAGTTGTTTAGCCTGCGAAGGTTGTGTTCAAAGAATATCGTGTAATAGCCAGAAGTGGTTGGGCGTAAATAATACTTGTAACCATTTCACGGTTTGTAGTGAAAACTTAGTGGTTGTTGGGTAACTGGACGTAGTCTTGTATAGACGAACCAGTATAAAAATACTTGTGTATTTATCTTTTTAAGTGTTTGACTAACGTGTAAGACTCGTTGTTTATTATGTGACCCAAGTTATCATTTATCTAATTAATTGATCATTAACCTTATGAATACCAACGTATTTAATTGATAATTATTTGATGGACATAATTATCCTCATGACCTAATCAGGGTTTCCCCTTGGGTGTATATATAAAGAGATTATTAGGCAGAGATAAAGAGAGACACACCAATCTTATCCTCGACTCTGTCACCTCAACTCTACCGTCATAACAATACACTCTAAACGGGAACTCGATCATCATCGAGATCATGGTCTCATCTCTCAATACATTCACGGGACTATTAGGTACACGTGATCTAATCCCTGACTTATATTACATGTTAAAGAATTGTTCAACATCTGGTATCAGAGCATTATGTTGATTAATCAATTCTGTTTTATTCTCTAAATACTGGAATTCAGATCTGAAACATGTTTTAGCCTTAACTAAAATTGATTTTGTGTTTCTCCACTTTGTTTCCGATTTGTTCGAGTATTATGGGTTTTAACAAAAGGGATATGTTTCCGATCAAAACATTATGGTTTTATGGTTTTACTGGTTCCAGAAAAATATATATTCATATTATTCATCCTTATTTTGATGAAATCTTTGATTTATTCTTCTTGACTTGAATAATACTCTAGAGTACACTTCTGCCCAAAGGTGATGTGTTACATTTGTAAAAACTTATTCAAGTTTGATTAAGCATTTTCACTTAGTGCATATCCTTAAACAGATATTTGCATGACGTTCGCCTTAAATACATGATTTTTCATTTCTGTCCAAAGATGATGTGCTATGATTGTGTATTGTGAACTAAGTATATATATGCATATGTGTGCATTAAAATTTGGATATCTCATTTCTGCCCAAAGGTGATGTGTTACATTCAAATTGCACGTTATAATTTTATTATTCATAATACTTAAATAATTGGTCATAACCAAAGTGAAAGCCATTTGTTTAAGTAGAATTTAATTTAGTATATTGTTTTGGTGTTATAATAGACTTTTATCACAGCTTCATTAGAATATAATGGTCCTTATCTTCGTCTGCCTTAATTCATTACCCCTCAGATCACCATAAATTCTTGTCTAATTAAGTGTCTTATTTCTCTCATCTAAATTCACTATCAGCCCCAAATATGGGAACTGAAACTTTGAATGGTGCGAACTTTTCTTCATGGAAGGATTCACTGATGCTAACTCTTGGCATGTTGGATTTTGATTATGCACTGAGAGAGGATGCCCCTCCGGCTCTCAATCGATGAAAATCTTCTTTGAAGATAAAATAGTACATGAGAGATGGGAGAGATGCAACCGAATGGCTCTTATGCTCATTAAAAATTCCATCAGCATAATCATCAGGAGAGCTATTCCAGATTCAACTAATGCTAAAATTTTTCTGGCTTCTGTGGAGGAACAATTCAAAGCAACTTCTAAGGCACATGCCAGTACTCTTATTTTGAAGATGGTGACTACGAAATATGACGGGAATAGCGGCATTCGTGAGCACATCATGGTGATGAACAACATGGCCCGCAAGCTTAAGGGATTAGACATGGAGATCAGTGAGGGTTTCTTATTGCACTTTATCATGACTTCTCTTCCAGCATCTTTTGAAGCTTTCAAGGTCAACTACAACACCCAACAGGTTAAGTGGTCGATGAATGAGTTGATTGCTATGTGCGTACAAGAAGAAGAGTGTCTGAAGCTGGACAAACCGGATGTGGCTTATCTAATGACTGTTAATCCAAAGAAGAGGAAGGGCAATGTCGATAAGAAAGAAGTTTCTAAGGTCCAGAAACATGATGCAAGTGCTGCTTCCAGCTCTAACAACTCCAAAGGGAAGTCTTACGCAAATTACATTGCCGTAAGGAAGGACATAGACGAAAGACGCCAAGACTTTAAGGAGTGGCTGACTAAGAAAGGTAATCATCTTTACATGATACTTGAGTCCTTTAATTTAAATGTTCCAACTAATACATGGTGGTTTGACTCTGGTTCTATGGTTCATGTAACCAACTCACTTCAGGGATTCCTTACAATCCAGAAGCTGGAAAGAAACCGAAGAACGCTTAAATTGGGGAATAGAAATGAACTAGCTGTCGAAGCCGTGGGAACCTTAGAATTAATAATGAAAACTGGTTTGTGTATTAAACTTTATGATACCTTATATATTCCTGAGATTACTCGGAATTTAGTATCAGGGCCAAAGTTAGACATAGACGGTTTTGATGTTTCTCATGGTCATGGTAGACTTACTATTAGTTTAAATTCTCAAGTGTTTGGTTGTGGTTATCTGGATGGTGGTCTCTATAAATTAGAACTAGATGATGATTTTTCCAAATCTTTGTTGTCGTATAATATCAACTAGACATTATCAAAGAGAAAATGAAAGCGAGACTTAGAAACTTCGTCCATGTTGTGGCATCAACGTTTAGGTCACATTTCACGAGAACTTTTGTCTAGACTCGTGAAGGATGAAGTGTTACCTTTTCTCGATTTCAATGATTTTGGAACATGTGTCAAATGCCTCAAAGGTAAAATGACATCAGTAAATAAAAAAGGTACCACCAGGAGTTCAAATTTATTGGAGCTATATTGGAGCTCATCCACACTGACATTAGTGGTCCTTACTCTATCACTGACATAACTGGACATAATTCATTTATCACTTATATTGATGATTATTCTCATTATATGTACTTGTATCTTATTAAGGAAAAATGTGAGTCACTTACAACTTTCAAAGATTATAAAATTGAAGTTGAAAAACAACTTGATCGTCAAATAAAAGTTGTGAGATCAGATAGAGGAGGTGAATACTATGGTAGACATACTAATGTGGGTCAAGCTCCTGGTCCATTTTATGAGTTTTTTAAGGGTCAAGGGATCGTGAACCAATATACTGTGCCTAGTACTCCTCAGCAGAACGGTGTTGCTGAGAGAAGAAATAGGACCCTAATGGACATGGTACGCAGTATGTTAGCTAACTCAAGTTTACCCCTATTCCTCTGGACCGAGGCCTTAAAAGCAGTCGTTCATATACTCAATAGGGTTCCTTCTAAAGTTGTCCCTAAAACTCCTTATGAACTCTGGACAGAAAGGAAACCGAGTCTAAAATATATGAAAGTATGGGGTTGTCTCGCCGAAGCTAAACTTTATAATCCTTTCTTAAAGAAACTTGACATGAAAACTGTAACTAGTTACTTCATTGGTTATCCCTCTCACTCAAAGGGTTACAGATTTTATTGTCCTTCCCACGTCACTCGTATTGTAGAAACCAAAGATGCTCATTTCCTTGAGGACTTTAAGGTCAGTGGGAGCAGTGAAGACCCTTATGATGAATTGCAAGAAGTACAAGATGCGGGGGGGAGAGACTTGTCAATTATTTTACCTCCAACTACTCCTCTTGTACTCGACACCACTCCGCAGGACACTGCACCACCTTCCACTCCGAATGTACTTAGAAATGAAGGCACCTCAAATGACCATCATCAAGACAATGCTCAACCTGATAATGCTCAACCCGATAATCTACTCAGGAGGTCATCTAGGTCCAAAAGGCCTACTAACTTTGATGATTATATTACTTACCGGACTGAAGAAGAAATGGATGCTGGAAAGTTTACTGATCCTACCTCTTATAATGAAGTCATTAGTAGTGATCAGTCTCCTGAATGGAATAAAGCCATGATTGACGAGCTTGACTCCATGAAGAAAAATGGTGTTTGAGATTTGGTTGAATTACCCAATGGCGTAAAACCCATAGGATGTAAATGGGTCTTCAAAACAAAACTGGATCCAAATGGAAACATTGAACGATACAAAGCGAGATTGGTTGCAAAGGGCTACACTCAGAAAGAGGGAATTGACTATCAAGAGACCTTTTCTCCTGTCTCTCGTAAACATTCCTTAAGGATCGTTATGGCCCTAGTAGCTCACTTTGACTTAGAACTACATCAGATGGATGTCAAAACAGCTTTCCTAAATGACGATTTGGATGAGGAAGTGTTCATGAAACAGGCTGAAGGTTTCAAATTTGAAGGTCAAGAACATCTAGTCTGTAAGCTGAAGAAATCCATATACGGGTTGAAGCAGGCATCACGTCAATGGTACCTAAAGTTGCATCAAGTCTTGAAGTCAGAAGGTTTCATAAAAAAAAATCAAGTGGATCAATGTACCTACCTCAAGATGAGTGGGAGCAACTTTACTATATTTGTCCTTTACGTAGATGACATTCTATTGGCAAGTAATAGTTTAGACATGTTGCATGAGTCTAAGCGTTTACTCTCACGTAATTTTGACATGAATGATCTCGGAGAGGCTTCTTATGTTATTGGCATCGAAATACACCGAGATAGAGTCAATGGGGTTTTAGGATTATCTCAAAAGACCTACATTGAGTGTGTTCTTACACGTTATAACATGCAACTTTGCTCTCCTTCTGTAGCTCCAGTAGTTAAGGGAGATGTTTTCGGTTTATTTCAATGTCCGAAAATAGAGGTTGAAAAAGAACAGATGAGAATGATACCTTATGCGTCAGTGGTTGGAAGCCTTATGTATGCACAAGTCTGCACTCGTCCAGATATCGCTTATATTACTGTAATGTTAGGCCGTTATCAGACTAATCCTGGTCTTGATCACTGGAAAGCGGCTAAGAAAGTTTTTCGATATCTACAAGGGACAAAAGACTATAAACTGACTTACAAAAGAAGTGATAATTTAGAAGTGGTTGGTTATTCTGATTCTGATTTTGCCAAGTGCAAAGATGACAAGAAATCCACTTCGGGGTATATCTTTATGTTAGCAGGCGGACCTATCTCATGGAAGAGTCATAAGCAAGGGTTGACTGCAACTTCCACAATGATTGCGAGAATATATTTACTGTACAACGCAACCTGTCATGGGATGTTGCTTAGAAATCTCATCACTGGACTCAAATTAGTTAATTTCATATCTCGACCATTGAAGTTTTACTGTGATAATTCAGTTGCCGTTAGTTTCTCGAACAGTAACAGTTCGACTGGCGCTACTTTATATCTTGATACAAAGTATTTGTTCGTACGTGAACGAGTTGAGGAAAATAAACTTTGTATTGAGCATATAAGTACTAAAAATATGCTTGTGAATCCGATAACTAAAGGTCTCTCACCTAAAGTTTTCGAAGAACATGTTTCGAAGATGGGCTTTTCTAAAGACCTTATTTAATTGCATATTGTACTTGCTTACGTTTAATAGTAAAATTTCCTCATTATTTTGTTTTGTCTGTCTCTAAATATGTTTATGCATGCCTGAATACATATAGACAACAACTATACACAAATTATTGTTGAGGGCTTATTTGTCAATTTGATCCTTAGTCTACTTAAGTTTTAAATTTGGTATTTTAGTATGATTAATGGGGGTCTTGAATTGAATATCGATTCAATGACTGTATTTCTCTGCTACAGTTTCGGTTTAAAACTAAAATGAGTATTAAAATCTGATCAGACTTACCTAATGCTCATCATAAATGATTACTTGGCCAAGTGGGAGAATGTAAGACTCGTTGTTTATTATGTGACCCAAGTTATCATTTATCTAATTAATTGATCATTGACCTTATGAATACCCACGTATTTAATTGATAATTATTTGATGGACATAATTATCCTCATGACCTAATCAAGGTTTCCCCTTGGGTGTATATATAAAGAGATTATTAGGCAGAGATAAAGAGAGACACATCAATCTTATCATCTCCTCTGTCACCTCAACTCTAGCATCATAACAATACACCCTAAACGGGAACTCGATCATCATCGAGATCATGGCCTCATCTCTCACTACATTCACGGGACTATCAGGTACACGTGATCTAATCCCTGACTTATATTACATGTTAAAGAATTGTTCAACATAACGGGGATAATCAAACTATAACATCTGTTCATTAAAATCAATCTTTGAAAGATTAAGACTGTTTCGTCTGGACCCCTTTAAACTCACAGACGAAAGGAACAAATTTTTTAAAGTAACACAATTCAACCTCGTTCTTGTGTTCTATCTTTTACAACTTTCTATTCCTTCTAATTTTAACATTGTGGAGGTGGTAGGTTTAATATACCTATTGTTGCTCAATTCAATTGTTGGGGCGAGACATCTCAGAAAATTTCTATAAATCTGTCTAAGTCTCAACACACAAAGGTGTGGATTTCATATACTCACGGTTGTTGTAATCATCAAGATTAAAGATTTGACCTTATCTAGATCATTCAAGAAATCAATCTTACGAAATTCAAGTAACCGTAACGTGATTGTTATCACTTTATTATTAAAATCAGGTTGAACTGACTGAACCATAAGTGACTTATCTAATCTGGTTGCCTTATAAAACTAGTTTCACATTGAACCAGTTATTAAACCGGTTGGATTAGACATAAACCAGTAAAACTGATGGCTCAACTGGTTTTAGCTATTTAAAGTTAAAATTCTTTTTCATTTAAATGATTTATTTAATTTCTTTATTTTTTTATATAATGAAACAAATCACAAATATAACTAAATAAAAAAAAATAGAATGTGTTTTAACGTTATGTTACACAATTCATTTCTCGTCACAATGGACTTACTTTGCTTTTTTTATTTTATGTATTGGATGCTTCATTTTTATTCTCACATAACTTGTATATATTTTCAATAACTTACTTTTATTACTGATGATTTTATTTCCATAAGTTTTTTCATTACAAAATTTTTGCCTCTTTGGTTATGTATTATTACTATATTTTTCAATTTTTGATTAAAACTACTATATTTTATTAAAAAATTTAAAAATATATATTATTTTATTAAAACTGGTACAATTGCAACTCAACTACGATTGGACCATTGAACCACTAAACTAGTACCTTCATTGGTTTGATGCCCGGTCCAATTTAAAAATCTTAGAAAGAATAAAACTCTTATATATTATTTAATATTTAAACTAAGTGTTGGATGACGAAACATTTTAGATGAGTGAGGCTCTCTAGGGTGTGTTGGACGATGAACAATAATTAAAGTTTTCAATAGATGATGGATGATAAACGTGCAGTTAGACTATTATCTTTACTATGCTTGTTACAACATATGTGTTTTTTTTCTATCTAACACAAAAACATGTTTAATCATAGTTATTTGATTTTTGTTATCATCAAAACTCCAAATCTATTAAAGGATTAGGGACAAAAGACTTAACATCTTAGATTCAAACCATTTTTTTTTTTATGATGACAAAAATCTTATAATTTAATTAAAGATAAGCATAACAAATAAATAGTAAGATTTTTACAAAGAATAAGTATGTTTGGTTAAGTTTTTTTAACCCTCAAAATACATTTTGGTCAACAAAAATTAATTCCCCACAAAAGGATTCATGTTTGGTTGCAATGTTTTACTAAAGCAAGTGAAGTTTCATTTTATAATTCATTCAACTAGAAGGAACAAAAAGTAGCTTTTACCGAAACCAATTATACTAAAAACAATTCCAACAAAATCAATTAGTATCTTAAACAAACGAACCCTAAAACGATTATGGCTTTTTCTTGTTACTTAATGTTTCTTAAAAACATTTACTTAGAAATTTTATCAACGCATTTTATAAGAAACGTCACAAGTTTTAGTTTTGAATAAGAGCTTATAAAAGTTTATAAAAGATTAGAGCATATCAGAGTGTATATCAGAGCTTGACTTAATAGATATCAGATTATTTCAGAGCATAACTTAATAGATATAAAATTAAATCCCAGTAGGTGAAAATATATAAGAGACAGATCCGAGTACAGAAGCTAAAGACAAAATAAAATTTCCCTTAAGTCCAATATATATCCATTCAACAAGTATCAAAGCAAAATAGATATCAGAGTTAAAACATAAATGTGTAATCAAAAGCTATATAAACAAATCTAATAACTTAAAAGCTATACAAAATTCAAAGCAAAAACTAAAAGTGCTCAACAGTTCTCAGAACAGAGAAGATAACATGACAATCATCAATTCTCCCCTTTCTTAAAAGAGTGAAAAAAACAACCATCATTACTCTTTGGGAGTCCTGGTAGAAGGTTTTTCTGTCTGAGGATCATGAGAAGGTTGTGGTGGCTGTTGCATGCGGTGGCTTTATGGACGATATTGGCTGAGGTTGAAGTGATGGATGTGGTTGAAGAGCAGTAATGATGATTTAAATAAAAGCTTGAACAAATTACAACACTGGAGTTATTCGTTTAGTAAGATAAGCATCAAACATTACTTCACGTTTAGCTTCCAAAGCTTGAGCGAATTCTTCAAGGTTGACCAATGAAGTAAATGAAGGTGCAGTAGGTACAATCGCAGTCTCAACTGTTGCCATGATAGACAAAGGTTCAATAGTGGATGTTGAAAGCTCTTTGGATGGAAGGGATTGTGGTTCTGATTATGGCTCAGGTTAAGGTTTAGATAAAGGCTCTGGTTGAAGTTCAGGTGAAGATAGAGCTTGATGTTTTGGTGAAGGTGAAGATGGAGGTTGAGGTTTAGGTTTAGGAGAAGGTTTAGATTCAAATGAAGGAAGAGTAAGTGGAAGAGTAACCTTGTGAGGAAGATGGTGGAGCAGGTTCATAGATAGCATGTTCTTCATCATCAGATACATCCTCGACTATTGCATCGTCACTGTCAATTACCTTAGTCATTGATGGCTTAGTTTCATTGATGCGTTAGACGAAGAATGGTGAGTTTGGTTTCCCATGCACGAAGTCCGTGAACTCCTTTGTAGAGATGAAGGCATCTCTAAAGGCATGACATATGAGGGCCCAGATGAAGGTTTCTAGTCACCTATAGTCATCAAATGCTGGCTTGGAGAACATGACTAGGGAATATGGGTGATGATAGACTCAACAATGGCTTCTGGACATAACACCTATGATGGTAGGAATTTGTTCTTTTTCTTCATCCAACAAGCCACTTGAAGTTGTACTTACTCCACATTTAGCCAAGTGGCATTTCCACACCATGACAACGTGAATACTCGTATATTCATCTTGCTTCATAGGCTCAGGGGTGTCAAGGAAATCCACCTCAAGCTTGAAGGAGACTCTCTCCTTAATAGGCATACACTTAAGGATCGAAAATCCATGATCATTTCCTCTTGTTCATAGCTAAGGCAGGGTGTCTTGGACATTTTCTGTCAGGCATAAGTAACACCAAGAACCTTTGCCATCAAATCAAGTTCAAATAAGGAAGAATTGAAGCCTAGTACTTGCGAGGCTACAAGAAAAAACCTGTTGCAGCTCTTTATTTGTAGAAGATGATCAAAAGTATATTCTGGTCCTTGGCGTGTTTTTTTTTTCTTCTTGAAGGAGTATTTTCATTTAGAATGAGGAATTGAGAAGCTTCACAGGGATTCTCTAATGTATTAATGGACGAATAACTCTAGCATGGTACACTTTAGTATATATAGGATGGTAGGAAGTGATTCACTTACACTGGCACTAGGTATGTCAAATAATTCAATCGTATCTAGAGTGGTGTCGCAATTGAAGAAGTGATCAAGGGCATAGACCTCTTCAAGGTGGTAGTGCTCTAGTTCTTTATCACTGACGATTACAATAGAGTTTGAAGCATTATATTTAGCATTTTGATAGGAAAAAAGAATGAGGTCATTTCTTCTTTACATCAGCCTAATCCTTTGATCATTCAACGAAGATTGATTCTGTACGCAAGAAAGAAGGGTCCACGGCACACTTCTTTCTTTGTGCTGGAGTTTTTACATATTCACTCTACTTGTATATTATGTCCATTCGTCCAACTCTCCTTATTGTATAAGTTAGTGGAAGGTATCTAGGATCTCCGGTACCTTATACCTAGGCTCACAAGGAAGCTTTATTGTTACGTCTTGTTGGCTCCTTCTCAATGGCCATAATAGTTAATGCAAATGGAACATCCTCATAAGGGTTCATGTTGGGTGTACAAGAGAACATCTTTGCTCTATATACAAGTATATTTTTAAGTAAGAATTTTGGTTTGTGCTTGGTTAGGGGCTATACATAGGTTTACGTTTGGACTTGTGTTTTTATGTTAGACCTCAGTCTACGTGAATGTATTTGAATTGGGGTACTATAGATTAATTTTACTATGCTAATAACTCATTCAGAGAATATATAAGTATTTCTCTCTTCATATTTTATACACACGTATTTCTCTCTTCACATTTTATAAGTGGTTGATTACATCTCTCTTTACATTTTATAATTAGTTGTCCGCTTATTATAATTATCTATTAAATATTTTTCTTTTTTTTATCTTTTCTCTCTCTTTCTTTTTAGGTTTTTACATTTATCTCCTTTCTTCTTTATATTTATATTTATGTTATAGCATAAAAATCTCCATCATTCTATTAGCCAAAAACAAATATTATTATTATTTAAAAATATTTATAATTTTATCTATGTATAGTATTATTTGTATATGTAATATTATATTATTATTTTTCATTCTTTAAAAAATATGAATCAATGAATTATTAAAATATATTTATTTTTAAAATAAATAACTAATGAATTAAAATATTTATTTATCTATCCATTAAAAGAATAGTCTTGGCATATGTCCATACTCAGAAAATAAATTCCATCGAAACCTTTATTTCTTCATCTTTTTTCTCTCTTCCTGCGTATTTTTTAGTTTTTCTTTTTATTCTTTCATTATTTATATACTTTAACGTATTATTATATAAAAAAAATCTGTTATTTTATCAGTAAAAATCATTAAAATAATTATTATTATAATTATTATTATTTCAAAAACATCATTGTTTCATCATCTCGGCCTTTGGAATACATAATGATCTACATGGTTTAAGAAGGTATGTCCCCTAACAAAATAAAAATAGATGTAGAAGCTACAATTCAATCGTGCACCTTTAATTGGCCGAAGTTATAGATAACGATGTACCAACTGAACATCATTCTAGACACGAAACGCTTGAGTTGAATGGGAAAGTGTAAAAACGTACACGAACAGAACATTATCTTGTATACAGCACTTGCAAACTATTATAGGACTTGGATTATAGACAAAGGAAGTTAAAAAGATGTATTAGATAGTATACTGTAGAAAAACTACACATTAATTTGCCATAGGAATTACAACACAATGATTGAGAAAACAAAAATTGTGAGATTAATTAGCTGAACAACTTCACCAACTAGCAAATGCTATATCCTAAAAGCTACATTTTACACGTGATTACAATAATACAAACTACAATGTGAGCAAAAATTTAGTCCAGGTTAATTTTAGCTGGAAGGCACAAACCAGAAGCTTGTTCTTCCACAAAAATGGATTCACAATTAACCAGTTTAACTACACATTCAGCTGCAGGATTGTACTTTTTCTGAGCTTCAACAAAGCCTTTGCCAAGAACGTGTTCAAGCCAATGCTCCACTGCATTTTTATTGTCCGATAACCAAGCAGCTGCAAGTATGTGTATTATTACCTCATAATCAATTTCCAGCTGAAGCTCTGAACCGAATGTTCTTTGAAATAGCAAGCCAATATATTTTAATACTTTCTCAGCAAGTCGATCAAAGTTGAATGGATTAAAGTTCACTTTCTCATCAATTTGATCAAAGAAATCACTCAACCAAGCGTCTGTGTTCTCTGTAACGCATTCGCTTTCCTGGTCATTGTCATTTATACCCTCTTCACCCTCCTCTACAGGCATATTTAGATCGAGATAGGATCGAGATGCCTCACTCTCCTGTTTCTGCATCTTGCACGTTGCTCCCTCCTTGGAGTCGCTATGATCAGCTTGCTTTCTTTTGTTCAGAGATGATGATTTAGACAAGCCTTTTCTGGGTACAACTTTAACATTTGTGCTACCATATGTTTTGGCATCCTCAGATGCATGACCAAGTGATAATTGCATTTGATGTCTTTTGGCTTCAAGAACCCTTTCCTCGGAAAAAATATTAGACTCCTCTGAAACAAAAGAGCCATTACCTTTACAGACAATTGAGGTTAAAAGGAAGATTGTGTGATTGATGCTAACTGCCCTTCCATGCGAATCTGGAAATTTGCCTGTTTTTACTGCCTGCAACAAACTAGTCTGCACCAGAAAATCGGCTTTATCTACATTTTCAAGAAAGACAACGGAATGGGGTTTTTTACTCAACTCCCCGGCAATGTAGTCCACAATGGTCTTCCGCCTAAGCACATCATAGCAATGAGGTTTTTGGCATTCAAAAACAGAGTTCAATGGGTAAAAGCCATCCTGGAAGCCCAAATCCACAGTTATTAGACTTTCAGAGTGTCCAAATATAGTCTCTGCAAGAACTGAAGCAATTTTCCTTTTTCCAAGTCTATCCGGTCCAAGGAAAGCAAACCATATGTCTCCTCTACCATGTGAGCCTCTCCGCTTCCCTGCACCAGATTTCCAAAGGGACAAAGTTTTGCTGATAGCACATACAGCTTGATCCTGCCAACCGACCTTTTCAATGAGAAGTTGATTAAGAGACTTGAAATCGGCCAAATCAAATTTTCCTTCAAAATTTGAACCGGAGGGGGAAGATCTAGCAATTTGGTGCGTAGTATTTTCATTCATAGCATCACAATCAGTTGAAAATGAGTCTGACAAGTGCCGAAGATGCTTTCTTTGATCTTGTAGTGTCGGGGTATCTGGCTCCTGAGCACTTGATGAATATAGCGTTCCCAATCCTAAATCTGTGGTCACAGGAATAACAGATGAAGATGATCTGTGGTCCAGCACACTCTTATGGGCCATAGGGGAAGGGCCAGCCCACGGGATTTTCATGCCCATTTCCAGAGACTCTGAAACTTTTGGAACATGATCAATTCTAGTATTAACACAGACTGTATCAGAAGATACTGGAACAGATAACTGCTTGGATGGACAAATACTATGCAACTCTTTGGGCATGTAGGAACTAGACAACTGGAATTTATTATGTGATGGATCTTTGCTGCTGCTTTCGTTAAAACCTGGACCAAGCCCTGAAACCTCAAGTGTTGGAGCTTGGGACCTTGTTTGAGATATACCAAATTGAGGTAATGAGCTTGTGTGATGAAGACGCTGACAAATATCATTCCATTTCTTTTGAAATCCCAAGATCTTATCATTCGAACTTGTGTTTTCTTCAATAGTCTGCACTGGATAATGGAGCTCATTCTTAAATAAATGCAGCTGTAAATTGAAGCAATGAAATATTGCAAGTGATGCAAATCATGATTATTACAGAAATTTGATCCCAGAATTTTAATTAAGGTAGGAAATGTAAACACATGAAAAGAAAACTTACAGCTCCTCGTGAGAAAATAAAACTAATATAATTTACAATATCATTTAATTGATAAAATCTTCTAGAATAACATCTGTAAATGTTTTTAATTATCATATAACGAATAAGTATGATTTTATTATGTGCTAATACTAATAGCCAAGAAGTCCTTTCATCCATTAGCAGCAGTATACAGTAAGACAAAAGATATACAGGAAACATACATGTGGACATAGAAAGTGCTTTATTGTCTTGACAAACTTTCACAATAATATAATCCCTTGAGTTCAGTAAATCCATCATCTAATGTAGTTATCAACTTGATTATCAAAGGCTATGGACTCAACAAAATGACAGCTCAGGAGAAAATGGACAGAGAAACATTGTTTTCTTATTTTGTTAGCTGCATATCACTATATTATTACCCTTTTGATATTCAAATAGTATTCTTTTCACCTGTGTAGCAAGGTTAGCATTATATGTGGTATCTCTAAAATTAGTATAAGTGTATGAGTAGTACAGCAATTTGCCCCCACCATGTTGCATGTATGTATGTATGTATGCATGTGACGTTTCAGAATGCATTGGACAAGAAAATGCAATAATTAGCAATCATAACAGACCTTCGTCAAATCCGTTCCTCTATGCATGTCCACATTAACAACCTTTTGTAACCAGGGTGAACTTGTTGAGCAAGTAGATCCCAAAGTAGGACCTACCTTCTGAACATCGGCAACTTCTTGTTCACATTTTTCATTGCATGTGTCACAACGGGTAAAAGATGCATTTGTACAGCTTAAGGGACTTCTGATTTCAGGTGTAGAAAAGAACCCTCCAAATGGAACAAAGGACCCCATCAAGCTGTAAGTTTATCATGAGCAGGGAACTGTGAGATCCAATAGGCACAAAACAGTCAGAAGCTAAAGTGTGCACAATGAAAGAGATTCCAAGGCATCATCTACATGAATGAAATATATTATAGCCGGTATATACTAATCAACAGACAACTAAAATTGATGATCTCACAATAGCAGTAAGAAAAACACATACTCAATTTTCTAACTATCCATTTGGATCTTAAGATACATAAAGAGAAAGGGTATCAAAAACAACTCCAGGATGAAAATTACGTAATTAACCCCAGAGAGAAAAGGGGCCCTGCAGTGCAGAAATGGAGTCATATCATTCATCAAAATACTGCTCGCAAAGGCTTGTCCATATTGGCCAACACAAGCAGACAAGAACTACCTGGTCTTGGTAAGTACATTTCTCAGGGGCTGCCTAATACATCTGACAAAGTTTTATACAAGGCATGATATAAAATCATGGTAATAAAAACTCAAATTTTTTATGAAGTTTCATACATGCCATGATATAAGATATCCATGATGAAAACTCAAATTGAGCATCTTTCGTTGTAGAATCTTTTCAGACTGACGCAGGTAATACATTACAGCAGATTGCATGTGACTCATTATTGTTCCATTAAAATATCAAATCCCGAGCTCCATTGCACTATCTTCTAAATTAAACATAACAGGTTTGGCGTTTTGCCAGGTGAATGACTGAATTAAAACAGAATGCAAAACACACTCAGAAAAATTCCATAGCCAAACACCAAACAGTACCAGAAAAATGAAGACAGATGAGACCTCAGAGCAACCAAAAATGCAAAAAAACCCATTAAGTTCACAAAACACAACAAATAAGCCAGTCTTAAAGTCCCAACATTGCTTCTCACAAGACTCCGAAATTTTCAAACTACTACTATCATTTACATGAAGCAACAGGAAAGAACCCTCAACAACTATCCCCCATTCCTGTTCAACCAAAAACACGACAACATAAAACTGCAATCAATGGAACTAAAAAAACGCCAGTAACCCACTTCCGGCCACTAAAAGTGAAAGATTCAAATAGTTCGCACAAGACCCTATATTTCATAACCATTATTTTACAACAAAAAAAGAATAAGAACAAACCTGGATTTAGAGTAGAGTCCTTCCATGGAAGGAGTAGCAGAAGTAACAGTAAGCAAATGAAGATCCCAATCATTCTCCACATTGGGAAACAAACCCAAAAACTTAGAATAAGCCTGAGAAGTTTCCGCCACTCCCAGCAACCACACCTTCCCACGACAAATCTCCAACAACCTCGTCAAACTTGTCACAATAAACCTCACAGCCTCAACATCAACGCTCTCCCCAACAAAAACCTCAACCTCCCCGAAGCTCACAACAACCCCCGAACCCGAACCCGAACCCAAACCCGAACCTAAACCCTCACATTGCTGCTCCAACTCCCTTAACCTCACACCCATCTTCTGATTCTTCTCTTCCACACTCCCACCCTTCCTCACACACTCCCCAATCTCCTTCCCCAAACACACAACCCTAACCTCTGAACCCAAACCTAAAACCGAACCACCACCTCTTCCTTTATTATCCACCATCTCAATAAAACTCCTCAACGCACTCTTCGCATAAACCCCCATCAGCAACGGGTTTCTTTTACTCTTTCTCAATAACACCTAACAATTAAAAAAAAAAAAAAAAACTATCAACTAATCCCTAACATTTGTCGATAAAAATAAATAATAATAATAAATAGATAAAAATAAAACACCTCTGCGATTCTGCGGCAATTCTCGTCGGGCCGACCGGGTTCGAAGTTGCAGAGAAAAACCGGGCGAGTGAACCGGTGCTGAACCGGAGGGAGAGGCGGTTGAAGCAACGCGAGTTTCACATCGCAGCTTCGAAATCCTGCTTCAGCGAACACGCGACTCACGATTGGATCATCAAGAATCGACAAAATGAAGTGTTTAAGCTCAACTTTCAAAAACGACGTCGCCGTCGCCGTTCCGTGCTGAAACGCGTGAAAATTCTCTGGGTGGCGGCGCTGGTTCGCCTGAGAACGTTTAATCGCCGCCATGAGGGAGTTCGACACCGGCGGCTCATCGTCGCCGGAGGCGGCGGACTTCGACGACGGGAGACGGTCGAGGGACACACCGACGGACAGTTCCAGAGCGCGGAACTGAAGCCGCGGCGTGTATCCGGCGGAGAATCTCGCGGCGCTTGTGCCGGCACCGGAGCGTGCGCGGCCGCACGCGTCCCGGAGCGTGGAGGAGGGTAGCGCGAGTAAGGCGGAGACGGCGTGGAGCGACGTCGTCTGCGGGTGGCTACGGCGTCGCGCAACCGACACCGCGTCGTCAAGCGCACGCGCCGCCTCGTCCGTTAAACATTGCCTCGCTATGCTGACCGGCGTCGGCATCGCCGGCAAGCATATATAACAAAATAATAACAATAATAATATAATAAATATAAAATATGTGGATTGTGTGTGAGAGAGATATATTAAATTATTAATTAATATAAATAATATTTTAAGAGACTATAAAGGAATGGGAAATAACGAAAATAAATAAAATGTAGCGTTATCTGGGAACCAGGTGCTTGGGGTTTGGACTTTAGTCGAGAAGATGATGATGATGATTAAAAAAATGGAAAAAAAATAAAATAAAATAATATAGTAGGTTGGACTTTGTAAGGATTTGGGTTATAGTTGTTGTGAGTGAGGAATAATTTATTGGGGGAGTGGGTGAGGACAAGAAGGAGAAGCTGAATGAGAAGGGTTTCTTCTTTTCTTGTGTTTGGTGTTGTTGCTATAGAGTGGTGATAGTGTTGATGGGGGTGATGATACTTTTAGATGATGGTGTTGTGGCAGAGGATGATGAATTTTTATTTTGATTTTATGATTTTTTGGGGGAGTTTGGTTCATAATGTTGTATTCTATGGGGATATTATGATGGGGTGGATTGTTATGTTGGGTGGGACCCTTGTGTTTTGGGCATTCAGTGATCGACCAGAAGGTGGGCATAGATTCTCTCTAACTATACATGCCCATGAGCCAAAGGTGTGCATAACTTGATGTTCCAATTACATTTCATGAACTATGACCACTTTTGGGTGAGTTTGAATTGTATTTAATAAATGAGGATTTATTTCTTTTGAAAGGAGTGAATAAGGAAAGCTAGCTTTTAAAAAGTGGACTTGGTAGGGAAAGGTAACAGACTAGTTCATGCTTATGCTTAGTAATATGATAATAATAATATTATAGTTCATAATTTAAAAATAAACTATTGTTTTATAGTTAATTACATATAAAAGTTTAAATTATATAATTAAAATAGATATATAAGAATTTGAACTATAAATAATATCAATTTAAAAATTTAATTCAGAATCATTTTACACCTATTCAAAGTACTCGTCCAAACAAAGTGGACTGATTCTTTGGAATGGAGGCATTTGATTGAAAGTTCAAAAATAGGAGGCCATTATTGGATGCCTGTTTAGGTTTTTCTTTAAAAAAAAAATGGAACTGTAAAGATCTTTTATACAGTCATATCCAAGCTAGATCAAATTATTGAAAAAAATAAAACTAGATAAATTATTATAGGTAATAATATTTTTATAATACTAATGTAGATATGACAAAGACTTAGATATGAACTTACATTTAAACTAAAACTATTTTATGTTACTTCATTTTCGTGTTCAGAGATTCATTTAGGTGTTTAATTTGTCTTGAAATATTTATTTTGGATTTTTAAATATTAAATTAAAATAAACTTATGGTTACATTTTAATTGTTTCGATAGAGATAATAAATTGAAAACATCATTTTATTATAGCAATGCATATAGTTAGTGATTATTTAAAATAAATAAAAGATGAGACCGAAGAAATATATTATAATTTCCTTTAATTTTAAATTAATAATAAATATATATTTTATATATTGATTTATGTAGAGTAATCAAATTTAATACAATTTAATTTTTTTAATTTATAAAACTGAAATACAAATATAAGAAATTTTACAATAATATATACAATGCTTATCCAATTGAGATCGATCCACCTAACTCTTATACACTTTAATTTGTTTGATAAAATAATTATCAATCTTTTTACACGTATAATGATAATAAGAAGATTTAACTATAAAACTTTGAATAAATTATTCAAATATTTTATTATTACGTCGATCTTAATGTTTTTTTTTATCTCTACCATCATATAAGTTATGATTTGAATTTAAAATTGTATTTAAGAAAACTTTAATTACAATTTTGTCAAATATATTGAATGCAACTCAATTTATATTTTTCTAAAATTACAGTTTGAGGTGTGTAAATTATAATCAAAACAAACATTTTG
Organism: Hylodesmum podocarpum; assembly: GCA_026586105.1. Classification (NCBI taxonomy): domain Eukaryota; kingdom Viridiplantae; phylum Streptophyta; class Magnoliopsida; order Fabales; family Fabaceae; genus Hylodesmum; species Hylodesmum podocarpum. The sequence goes on along the minus strand of JALJEV010000047.1, from coordinate 1,285,202 downwards.
ATCTCTTTGATAATTATGTTATTGAGTTTGTTTACATGTTTAAGATATGTTACTTAAATGATAACAATACTATGTTACTTTTTTCTGAATAAAACTTTTCATTGGGAAATTAATATATACTATATTTAAATTTAGTTTAAATAAATAAATCTTAAATATATTTTTGTGATTGTAAATAATATTAAGTAAATTTTATATTTTGAAAATTTTAAAAACAACAAAATGTTATTTCTTCTTGTAAAATTAACTATTAAAATAAAAATAAACGTCACGGGTAAAAAAGGAAAATCCCTCCTCCCCAAAAAGGATAATTTATTAGCCAGCATAATATATTATATAAGATTTAATTAATATTCACTCACTCAATCGTTTAATTATAATCCACTATTCGTAAATATTTATTAATTTTTATATAACTTTTCAAAAAATTATTAATTATAAATTTTGATTGAAAAATTATATAAAAAAATTCGCATCCACTATATATAATTAAACTCATTATTATTTAAATTAAAATAATAAATATATAACACATTTCTATTATTAAAATCTGTAGCAATAATAAAAAAAAACATAATTTAGACATATTTATGAACAAAAATATTTTGGAGTGGCAAGTGCTTGTCTTTCACGGTGGTTGAGCCAGAGCGAGACAGATGCCGTGCCCACTTAAGCAATTGGGAGTTAAAAGAGATCACTGTCAAGCTTTTGAGTCTACAGTGACCTTTTGTCCTCTTTCACTCATTTATTTTTCATCTTTTCTTTTTCTTGATGAACTATTCTTTTTATCTTTGATGATAATAATAATATAATAATAATAATAATAGCTTAAGGATTATTATTTGAATATTAAGAATAATTTTTTAATGTTTGTGGATGTGTTGTTTTGAAGAATAATATATACAATATACGAATAATATCTAGCATAATAGAGAAAGGTGCGCGTAAAAACAATGAAGATGCGAACTTGATAAGGCGTTGAATGTTGAACTAGAAAGGAGTTACAAAGGCCAAAAGAAAAAAAGTTGGAACAGATTAATCTTGACCAATTCTTTTTTATCAGTGTGTGTAATTTCCATTTGTATATTATCATAAAGGAGTAGAAAGTTTATCGATTCCAAAAAGAAAAAATTATTATACGACGGAATATTTTTCTAAAATTTTGAGTGAAAGAAATCATATTATAGCAATGTCAATTATGCAAAAAAATGAGACCAAAAGAACAGTATAAAGTAGTTTGAGTTTTCATTGGAAAAATAAAAGTTATATTTATATACTTTGAACAAAATTATTTCTTATAAGAGATATAAGTGAAAAGAATTTGGTAAAAGTAATACAAATCTCACAAGTATTTAGTAAAATCTACCAAAAGAATTTCTAAAAGTTCCTCATAATAAAAATAGGAACTTGGTTGACGCTACTTTATACTTTAGCATCACGTGTTAGCTTTAGCAACGAATATTAATTGATACTCAAATTTTACCAAATTCTTTTTTTTTTTTTGCCCTAGTTGAAAACAATTATACTTAATCTAAAGAATCTATATACCCATAATATATATCAGTTGATAATTCTAAAAGGAAAGACATGTATTCAAATTCTCTAAAATACATTTTTAGAAAAAATAAAAAACGTAAATATAACTAAGTTTACCAAATAATTACAAGATTGTTTTAACTAAAGCGTCTATCTCATGTCCTTACATGCATGTCCCTTTTTCCCGAAAAAGAAGTGATTGAATTGAAGGTTGCTTGGTCAGGTGCGTTGGAAGTAGTCTAACCACAATTAAAAAGAGGTGAGGAAAAAAAATAAAATAAAGCAAGATAAGTTTACAAGATTTGGTTTGAAGAGTTCACTAATCAAGAAAGATATAAGATATAGGGGAATGGTTAATCAACAAATTGATTTTATAGCTGTCCATGTCATGTCAATGCTGTGTGTGATGGGTATCATCATTATCTTATTACTTAGTGGGGGATATTTATTTGACCTGCTTGGGGGAATTTTTGAATTAAAAAAAATTATGTTTTTGTATAAATTCGTATCCTCCACATGTGTACAGTTCTAATCATAAACTTTTTTTTCTTTGTTTGTTTTGTGTACATCTAAATTATAATTCGACTACATATATGGACGTCAAAGATATGAAAGAGACACCTTTGGAATTGCAATTTTATTCATGAATAGCTTTTTTGATTTTATGCATAGTGTTTGATAGTTGAAGAATGCACTGCTTGTCGGAAATCCACTACGAAGAGGACCTTTTGAAAGGGCTATGTGAGGAAGGCATTGATGAAAAGTTTGGTAATTGTTAAGTCAATTTGTTGCACCCAACCACATGAGTTTTCCATGAGGAAATACTGAAAACTGAAGCGTGGATATCCTTGGTCAGATCATGTTCTAGTCCCACTGTAACCACTGTATTGTAATTTTCTTTTACATAATTCTAAATTGGGCTTTAGTCAAAAGGTTTTTAGTTTTCTAATTGGAAATTAAATGTAAGTAATTAACAGTGAAAGTCAACAATAGGTGTCTTAGTTGGATTTGAACCAAGTTTGAGATGAGAAAAGAAAAAAGAAAAAGAAAACCTGAGATTTTAGTATGGGTGGAATGGAAGCTTAAATGTTTAATTCATGTTTAATTTTCATGGTGATGACTTTGATAAAGAATTCAGATTAACATCAGTTATAACCGTTAATTGATATCAAAACATACATAATTCATAACATACACAATTTTTCTTCATGTGAATTTTATTTAAATATTTTCGTTAAGTGTTAAATAACTCTTTTTTATATATATTTTAATTAAAAAATTATTTTTTCTTAAAATTTATTATAATCTTATAAGAAAATTAACATAACTAGACCTTTTTCATAAATTTTTTATTAAAATGAACCTAATTCTAAATTATTTAATATAAAATGTCTTTTTTAGACACATCTAGAAAGTAAAGGTATCGAGTCAAAAGTGTCTTTATTAGGGATTGAAAGTGTAGATAATCAGGCACGTTTTAAAAAGGTGAAGTCAGTTGAATTACACAAACGATACATGACCTAATCACATTGAAAGTGTTTGATCGTAGACATGTTCAGTACAATCATGACATGTGTCACTTGCAAGTTGAAAGCGCTCGTTGGAAAGATTTTTCACCATGATTGGTTAATGTGACATGCATTATGTGCGATCGGAACACACATCACTTGCAAGTTGAAGGCGCTTGCTACCAACCTATGTGGTTAGTTAATGTGTTGCAACATGATTAAGCGTGGACACATCTAGGGTAGGGCATGTTCTTACAGGGGCCATGTGGCCTAATCCTGTCGAAGGCACTCTACACCACGGTGCCTTCAGTCTGTACAATCTAGACACACCTTCCTCTATAATGCCTCCAACCTATACGTAACTACATATATCTTGTAACAAGGTGCCTTCAACCTCATTAGATCACATGACACAAGCAAATTGAAGGTACAAACAGTCTCATGCCTCCAATATCCTTGTGGTCCCAGCTATAAAAGGGGACGATAGTTCACCTAGTGAGCATGAAAGCGTCTGGCCTATAGCACGAACATTGGGGTCTACGATCCATGTGATTGAAGTCATTAGGCCTTTCAGCGGGACCTTTATGGGTTTGTCATGTGCTCGAAGTCACCTAACATCAAACATGACCTGCTATTACTCTATCTTGACTCCCCCACTTATTGAAAGCACCAACTCTCTAGTGTTTTCACTTTTTCGTACAGTGAAGGCGTTTAACCTTTGATGCAATCACTTTTTTTAATACTGAAAGCGTTAGGCTCTTAATATCTTCACTAAAGACTCTTCCACTACAATAAATTTTTAACTAACATCTAATGCATAATTAGTTTAAGAAAGTAAATCGTTTACATATATTTATCTATCTTATCTTTAAAAGTTAGTTTTATTTATAAGTTTGAACATGTGATTTTCATTTCTCTCATTACATCACCTTATAATTAAAGATGACATGAGAGACATGTTTAACTTTTTTCACCTTGTTATATAAAATAAAAAACAATGCAAGTTCGAGTAGATTAGCAATGGGTTTAGGATTTTAAAACAAACTCTTAAATTTAAGTTCACCGGTAAAGAATGAATTTTAAAAAAAAATTCTTAATTATAAAATTTTAAATATATAATATACAAAATTAACAATTAAATTTTAAATTAAATAATATATAAAACTAATAAATAACAAAATTTGAAGAGTCAAGTTAGATTCAAAATATATTATTTTATGTATTACTTTATCATTAAAATTATATATATATATATATATATATATATATATATATATATATATATATAACAAGTTATTAGTTATCGATAGGAAGAGAATTCAGGTCCACGTGATCTTCTCCTTTCCTATTCCTTAAATTTCGACTATCATATAACTACTTTTCTAACTTTTTTTAATATTTATTTCTTTTGTTTTATTAATAATCTTATTATATGTTATAAGAATATTTTAAAAAGTATTTAAAAAAATAGAAATAGAAATAAAAATAAATTTATCATTAACCTAAGTTATTAAATTATAAAAAGCATAATGAAAATTAAAAATAAAGATATTATTATCTTTTTACATAATTTTGCAAAATTAAAATATTAAAATGAATATTAAACAAATATCTCTATTTGTATTAGCCTTAATTTTACATAGAAAATTTGAGGAAATTTTTCTTTGCTTCAGTTCACTCTGTCTGGTTTATGTCTTATTGCTTCTTGGTTATTATAAGTTTGTAATTAATTATCTAGACCAGCTATTCTAGTCACAGTTGAGTCTCTGGTAGTCAAACATGAAAAATTACATACATAAACTTAATTCCTAGCATTAATTAGTAGATTTATGAAATTATATTTTATGTTAAAAATAATAACTTAATATTTAAAAGTAACATACAAAAATAATATTTTAATAATATAATAAAATAAAATCATAAAGCATAAATTTTACTATATATGGATAACTAATTTTAACGACCTATATGAGATAAAAACTTATTGAAGTACTACTAGTAGGAAAGTAATTCCACCGACGAGTTGATCTAAAGAATGAATATGATTTTTATTATATTTATAGTTTTTAAATTTAACAATGACACAGAAATTGAGGTATATAAAATTTTAAATGTGTAATAAACTATTCAAAATAACATATAATTTAGTTTACACGCATATAAACTCGAAATTTTACTGAATTTTTTATAGGTTATTAAAGTACGTTTAATTTTTAGAATTTAAAATTTTAACGAATTAACTTAAAAGTTTGATAATTGAATCTGTCCGCAAAACTTCTCTTTTTATAAACATACCCTGTAATTTTATCTAAATATATTATACAAAGGAGGTAAAATTTTAGAATTTAAAATTTTACTAGAAACTTTAAATATTTTTAAAAATAAAATGAAAATGAAAAGTATAGAATATGCAAATAGACAAGTCGAAACAACAGACCATTTCTGATCTTCAAGATTTGACTGTAGAGTGCACGGTAAGACAATTCACATATTCAAGACCATGTATGTAAAATTATTTTTTTATCATATTCAAATAAAATTAATTATTTTGTAATAATGTTATGGTAAATTTAAATAAAAAGGATTTCGATTATATTTAATTTTAATAATAATTAGTTATACATAAAACTAAATTTTAATATTTTTATACATAGAAATTTAAAAATAATTATTTTTAGAGGTAGAAATTTAACATATCAACTTCCTAATCAAACACCTTGTCTATAGCAGGTTATATCAAAAAGTTGGATGAGTTATGGAACACATGTGCAAATGTTCTATGTGTCCACACCGTAAAAAGTAAAACTGTGGTGTCACAATTGTATTAGTTGGTCCGTAGGAGAATCAAAATAATAACCTAAACTGGGTGTAGACCACTCTCCAATAAAAAGAATGCTGTTTGGGAAATAACTGATTTGACATAGTGGGTGAGTGGTGTCGCATAAGTAACAGCGTTCTCCATTCTCAACGGTGGTCTTGGCTCAACATAACATACAAGCCTAGGCATCAAAAATGGAAAGAAGAATAAGGTGCTTTATATTTGTGTCTCTAGTATAAGTATTGTTTGAGTGAGAGATAATAACATAAAATTTTTTTTTGCCAGAGATTAATCCTTAAATAATTTTTAATATTGATTAGTCTTTGTTTTTTATAAATTAAAGTATTCTTTATCAATTTTTTTAAAATATAAAAATTCATTCAAGAGATTGGTATTTTTAATAAATGAGCTAGTGATTAAATTACTATTCATATGTCTAAGAAATAAGACTATTTTTTAATCATGTCATGTTATATTAGTCGTGACTGAAAAATGTTCCAATTAAAAAATAGAAAAATAAATAATTATTATAATCCTCAAAATTAGACATGCGTTTTCGTTTTATTTAAAAACGAGTAAAATTAAAAAATTTCTTCAAGTAATATTATATTATTTAATGTTTTTATAAATGTCTATTATTTAATCATATTAATTTAAAAAACATGACACGGTAACTGTTATATTAAGTATTTATTAACGTATTAATTTATATTTTTTAATATTTTTTACAATTTTTATTAATTTAATTTATTCTATGTATAACGTGTTCAATTGAATATAAAACAAAATAAATTATAAAAATATAAGCTAATACATAATTTAATAAACAGACATGACATTTGTATCGTTTCATCAATATTAATATTACCAAAAAATAAAAATAAAAAACAAAATATCAAGACTAAAGAAAACATATTTACTAATTTAAGAAAAACAATTATTTAAAATTGAGTGCGTTAGTGTTGCAGGCACATTCATAATTGATCTACTTTATTGAAGCTAGACTTGGTGGTGAATCTCATAGTTGAGACACACTCGCTTTCCGCAGAAAGTGGGTATTTCTTATTCTGGAAAAAATCCAACTTAATTTATTTTCTACTACAACAGTCAATAGCCACTTTTGTATAGTCCAGAATTTGTGTCACTACAAACTTTGCATATTACTATTTACTACTATGTTTAGGCCAAACAAGAGGACAGCTTATAGGTCTCTAGTGGATTGTGTCATTTCATGTATGCCCTTAAAGCACGTTTAACCTCTTAATAATTCAAAGAACTTAATCAGTAATTTGCTACGTTCTTGCTTATCACTGTTATAAGATGAATCAGATACAATGAAGATAACCCTTAAGCTTTGTCATCATGCTTATCAATAAGTTTTGTCATGATTATCAGTTCCACGTGTTCATTTTAGAAAAATAAACTATTCCTTTGAACAAAATTTGAATCATGTTATGTAAACTTTCAAATATACAAATTTATTCAAATTAATCACTGGGTTTTACCAAAAGACATTAACTCAAAGGTTGAATGATAAATTTTGCAAGATAAAAAATTGTTTAAATAATTTTATTATTTAAGAAACTAATTAATAGAAAATGTCAATAATTTTTAATTTTTATTTATTTAAATTCCAAAATTCAATTACTTAATAATTATTTTGATATTATCACTTATTAAGCCACACATATGATAACCACGATAATAATGAGTTAAATATTTTTGTATGTTAAACCTTGTATTATAAATATAAAAAAGATAAAAGGGATAAACTTTTTTTGTCATGGCACCCAAGTGTAATTTCAATACGTCAATTGCTAGGTCGACAAGTGTCATTTCTAGGCACTAATTTGGCTTATCATTATATGAATTGATTCCATCGCAGCATCACTATCATCCGAATTTATTCGGAATGGTTCTCTCATAATTACTTAATGGAATACTACTAAAAAGTTTTATAATCGACATCCCAGAATTTTATCCATTCACGGTGACAGAATACACGATAGTCTTTTGTTTTCTTTGTAAAAAATTAAGGTCACTTTTCTTTTATTGAAGGTTTTATTATGTAAAAACCAACAATAAATTTTTATTATTTCTTGAAAACTCTTTTACTTTTGTTCTCTAATTATTTCTTTGTAAAGGATAGATTTTTTTTCTTATATCAAAGATGGAATTCTTATGAACAATAATAAAAAGTATTGTTAATATTTAAAGTTTTGTTTTTCTTTCTGATACATCTATTAAAGATTTCATGCCTAATGTAAGTATTATTACACTGCATTAACGTTAGGTGTAAAGTCATTAAAAGATGCTTTAGCAAATCAATATATATATTAATTGTTACTTCACAATAAAGGTGAGTAAAGATAATTTAGAATTCTTGTCCTACTCAACATTTTAATTAGGCTGTTATTTAAATCTGAATTCGATTTGATGAAGATCCAATATATGACAAGTTTAAGATAATCTGACTTTTTAATATCATATATCAATCTTAATATTATACATAATTATATCATAAAATAAAGAAGTATAAAACTTAAATCACGATATATTTTAGGATGTATGCAAACATATATGCTACATGAGAAAGAGAAAAAGAAAGAAAATAATTAGAGAAGAGATAAGGGATTTTACTTTTAATTTTTTAAATAAATAAAAAATAAAATTGTGAGGAATAAAATATTTTATACATAAAATTTAATTAAATTTTAAATTTCATCAAGAGTAAAGTGAATATGAAAAATAATAATTGAAATATAAAAATTTAATAAACAATTTCATAAATTTGAAATGATAAATTTATTTAATAAAAATGTAGACAGAAAATAGTTATAAGAAAATCCCCTTTATTAATAGTTATAGATAATATAATATCTTTATTATTTAATATTTGTTAAAAAATAATTTCTTACTACACAATTTTTTTTTTTAAAAAAAAGTTCATTTTTTGAAAAATGTAGAATCCTACACCTATATTAGACAGTTGGGATAATACATCAACTTCAATTTTAATTCCAAATTCTCTGTGATATAATAAAAACAGTAGAGCTATATTTAATCTTTTAATGGAGACAAATAATACCTTAGTATATAATACAGTTATAGTTCTAATTATGATTTAAGTGGGAAAAAATGAAGTTATTCTTTGTTGTTCATTTACTTACGTTGTAAAACCTAAAAAAATAGTATCTATACGAAATATTTATTGATTTCATTGATAACTAAAACTGCTAACCCCACACTTTCCATCCTCAAGAAACAAAATCAATCCTTAAGAGTTTTAAATCCAATATTAACCCAAACAATAACTTGTTGGTAGAAAATATATATACATATGGATTATTTTTTCATAGTATTTCATCCGATTAATGCAATAAAACATGCAGGAAAAAAGTCGACAGATATACAAACGTTGTAGATTCATCACAATCCTAAACTTAATTAATCAAATGGCAACCAATTAAAACTTGGAATTAGAGCAAATCTTATGCACCAACTTTGTCCTATTTCAGTTCAATAATATATTCAGTGTGACCTTTTTCAATTTTCATATACTATCCTAATTGACCTATTGAAGTCACTTATATATCTATATATATTATCCTCAATTTTAAGCAATAATATAAGTTGATATTCAATTAATTAATTATTCTAATCCATAATAAAATATTCCAAGCTCTTCAAACAACATTCAATTAGTTAATTTTATAATGGAATAATCTTAATATTTTAAATTTTATATCTAGATAAAATTAACTCATTCATAAAATTTGATTTAAACTGCACTAATACATCACAGTTTCAAACTTTATAATTAAAAAATTATTGCATCAACTAATAGAAATTTAAACCACCTTCTTATATATACAAAAAAATATATAATATTATTAACTAAATATACAATACTACTACACAAATTACATATCCAAAGTATAATAAATCCCATAACAGTTCTCTTAAGTATATATAGTCCATCCAAGGTTCCCGTAGAGTGTAAAACAGATTTTATGTGCATACTTTTCTTATAATTAGAAGAATGTATTAAAATGATAATTAAATATTAGCATACGTGATTGATTGCATTTGCATTACGCACACCAAGCACAAACATGTTGGTTCGTAGATAGCTATGATTGAGCACATAGTATCTAGAGTTATTTAGAAAAGAACAAAACTGCATCTCTTATCTTGATTAATCCTTCCAAGAGTTCTACTAAATACATGATTGACGTTGAAATCATTAAATAAATAATTGTGCATCCAACCTAAAATTTTTAAAGTTTTATATTATAACTTTTGTCCAAAAATTGGTAGATATTGAACTTAAATTAACTACATATTAATTGTGGATCAACTATTAAGTCTGTAACCACCTGTTCCATGGAAAATGACTTTCTTTTTTAAAAAATAAAATATGTTTTTAGTTCGTAGAAATAATTTAATTTCAATTGCAATCTTTTCTTTTTGTTTTAAAATTTATCTGTGTAAATTCAGTACTTCTATGACCTATCCACGTAATATGAGGATATTTTAAATTTGTAATTTTCTAGGGTACATGGCTGAGGGTAGGTCTTGACTTGAGGCTTTACTCTTTTATTTATGCCACAAATGGGCTTTTGATTACTATAACGATAAGATATGAATTTTGGTTTGATGTGAGTGATGTGACTTCTATTCACAACGTGAAAAAGCCTTTAATTGGTGGGAAAAGATGTCATAAAAAGGAAAGAAAATAAAGACAACTTGTTTGCTACCATTGTTTTAGGTTAAATATATTGGATCTATTGATATCAATATGTATGTCGGATAATATATAGTTATACACTAACCAAAGTTTTAAAAAATATACTAATATTATACTAAATGCTTATAATTCACATATTATTTTTAATTTATAAAAGCTAATTTTTCGAAATATTAAAATTGCCAATTGGTAACATTTTTTTTTAAAATTAAACGAGTATACATATATATATATATATGTATTAGTTTCAAAAATATTTTAATAAATTAAAATTATAATTTTTAAAAATAAATTGAAGGTGTAATTTACAAAAATTATCTTTTAAAATAAATAAATAAATGTATTCTAACAAATCTCATATTTGATTTCCTAAAATCGTCATATTACATAAGCAGTTAAGGTTGCCTTTCTGTGTTCCATTCTCATCTAGTAGGTTTCGGATATGCACGTGAAATAGTGTACTAAGTCTTGATTATATTAGTTAATTAATAATTAAGACGATGATAAAATACGGAATATATTGTTTCTCTAGAGTAAACAAATGTTAGGTAAAAAAATACGCAATTACCCATCTTAATTTAAAAAGTGTTTAAATTATATATTTTAGTCATAATCAACAATAGATATATACATTTTTTTTACTTTGCATGTTTGCTCAGTTTAAAAAAGTTTAATATGATAAAATTTATAGTAGTTTCATACATGTTTACACATGAAATTGTGAAATTTTTTTATTATTAACACTTTTTTTTTCTTTTAAAATCTTATCCATCTCACTTTAAAATGTTAAACTCTTACCTAATATTGTTTGTAATGCTAACTACCATATCAATGTCAAGTGTCATTAGTCATACATCCTTATCATTTTCTTTTGTCATTCATATTGTTGTGATAATATGTACTTGCCACCTACCGATTAGCCTTGCTCATGCAAATTCCTTTAGTAATAATTATATCTAGGTACTATTTGTTGGTCCGGCAGAACCATAATCAATTTTTTTCATAAAATAAGATCAAAACTGATAAAAATAATAATCTACGAATAACTCAAGAAATGAGAGAAATTCAATATTTCATGTGCAAGTGGGGAAAATCAAATATTTGCACTAAAATTGGCCTATAAAACTCCAACTCATACACGTAAAACATCCATCGCATGATAATAATTTTGAAACCTATGCTAACCATGTCATATAGAAACACTTTGAAATAAAAAATAATAATAATTAAGCTACGACTTAGCTTTTGTTTTTCTCTCAAAATAAAAAATTATTTACCTATGGATCATGATGTTGTTTTCACCCAATCTTCTAAATTCTTTTCTCAATTCATTCATTTAGTTATTTTATTTCTATTTTATCATATTGTCCTTAGAATAATGATTGAAATTAATTTTATGAAAAACCACGGTCAGGCTAAACACATGTATTTGTGCGTCCTCTCTGAAAATAATAGTTTTAGTTCCTATATTTTATATTTTAATTCTCTTTTATTTCTTTCATAAAAAGTTACTATATATTCATATTTTTTTTAAAAAATACTAGTTAAATTAAAATAATTTTACGTCACTTTTCCATCCATTTAAAAGTTAGAAGACAATATTAATTATATTTTTTTATCAATTATGATCTTATATATAACTAATTTTCAAATACTTTACATATTTACTACTAATGAAAGAGAAAGAACAATGGGTATCAATGTTTTTTTGAGAAGAAACCGTATTTAAATAATATAAAATGGAATTCAGATGAAAGAAAACGGAGATATTCATAGTAATACTTAAAAGTTAAAATGTTTACAACTAAATTACACTCTTCTCTTCGTATACATGCTTAAATTATATAATTTTCTCATTAACTTTGAAAAGAAATTACAATCTCACCTACTATAAAATGTTATGTATGTTACACAGTTTAGTCTTTAGTACAAACGAGTATTTTAAAACCTTTTTTTTTTTCTTTTTTATAAACATTTTAACTGGGTTTAATTACTCAATTCATTTTTATAGTTATGAAAAATTTTTCTTTTAATTTTTATAATTAAAATTACGTCAATTTTACTACGTATACATGTTCATTTAATGGAGTTAATCAACATGATAAGATAAGAGTATTAGTTGAAAATTAAAAAGAGAAAAAATATTTAATGTATAAGTCATAGATAAATACAAGTAAAATCTTGAACAACAGAATTTTATATATTTTAATATAAATATTTTTTCTTTTATTTTTTAACGAGAGCAACTTTATCCTCCGTGTTTCTTAACACAGTTTTTCATAGTTATTAAGTCGAATTGTTTATTGTAGAAGAAACATAAGATGAACTGATTTACTATAAAAAAGAAGAAGTGCAGTGAATTAAGGAAAAAATGGCTAGAGTGAAGAAGATACACAGGTTATAAAGAAAAAGAAAAGAAAAAAAATTAAGTGGCATGGTAGGTTATTGTAAACTTAAATTTTCTTATTGTTACTAGTGGAACTCATTTTCTTGTAAAAAAAACTTTTCTTTGACTATTTCATATAATTTTTCAATATTTTTAAGATAAAAAATTAGCCTATGGGGTAACGTACTTTTGTAAATTTTTCCTATTAGATTTGCTATACTATTTTGTATTTATTATCTTGTAATTATCATTTAAAGATAATTATTTAAATTTATATTAAAAATAAAATAAAAAATTAAAAATATGGGGTAGATTAAAAAGATAATTTAAGAACTACAAATTCAGTTTTTAGCACAAGAGAAAAATGAATTTTTCTTTTAATATTTGACGTAACACTTCAACATCCAAAAAATGATTTTGCTAAAATTGCTCACAGACTACTGAATGTTTCTCGGTCTTAACATATTATTCTTGCTGTTTTAGTTCCTTTAATAAGCATTAAAAGGAATTAAAAATAATATATAGAGAATATTTTTAAGTGTATAAATTAAAAATAAAGTTTGTTTTAACTATTGTGTATTAATACACTTGGCCCTTTAACAAAAAGTTGAATAATTTAATTATCCAAACTTCTTATCACGTGCATATTAATATTGTTTTACATAATTGGTGTTACACGACAATTGAATTATCTAAACTTCATCCCATATCAATACTAAGATTATCTTGCACAATTGTCTTTGACCAACACATTAGAATCATCAAGGAAAGGTTAAACAGATGAAGCTTTAAAGTAGTATATATAAAGTTAATTTTTCGTGTTTTCGGGGAAAAGTAGAAAGAAATAATAGTAGAGGGTTTAAAGTTTGATTTTTAGTGTTGTCTGTGTATATATAAAAAAGAAAAATGTAAGGAAATCACAATTTTGATATATAAAAGTGTGTAGATTAAACACAATGATCTTAATCAGTATAGGTGACGAATTGAATTATAAGCTTCATCCCAATCCCACGTGAATGCTAAAATTACCTTGCATACTAGAATCATTAGGAAAAATTAAAGTTGGTTTAGTAATAGAAGGTTTAAAGTAATATTTATGAGATTAAATTTTAGTATTTCTAGGAAAGAAAAAGAAATAAATAATAGTAGAAGGTTTAAAGTTTAACTTTTAGTGTTTTCCGTGTATATATAAAAAAATTAAGGAAATGACCATTTTAATTCTTGAGAGGACGTGAATCATAATACAATTAGTTTCTAAAAAATGAGAAATATAACATAGTTACTGAAAGTGTAATAAGTAGTCTCCCGAAAGATATTACCATCATTTGAATTTCTGAATATTATATTTTATTATTTTGGTACATAATTTAAACCATTAGATATTATTTTTGTCACCCAGTGATTACAATGTTAATAAATAGTATAATTTAAGGACTAAAATGATAATAGAAATATTTCAGGGATTAAAAATGATATATATGTTATAATTTTTAGACTATTTATATATATTTTTTTTCAAATATACCAAAATATTCGTTAAATTTTTTTAAAAAAATTTCACTTGCATTTGATATTCAGTGTTTTCATGAAAAAAGTAAAATGTAATAGAACTATAGAAGGTTTAAAGTTTGATTTCAGTGTTGTCAGCGTAAATAAATAAATAAAAAATTCATGTGATTTGGGCCTTATGAAATCTTGATCTCCAAGCTGAGCATTTCAAGCCCAGCATAAGCCTTCATATGCAGCCCAAAAAGCTTTGTTACATAAACAGTAATTGTGGCCATATACTTAAAAACTCTCCAAGAAGTAACATTTCCATTTCCACTTCTTTAATTAGTTTACGAATCTAAAAAAAAATTAAGTGGTTAAGGTCATCATTATTTATGATTGTAATTAATTTTTATATGACATGTTTTTAAGTTTCTTTTTAATGGCTTCACATCTTTTTGTCATCATACATATTTCTCTTCTTTCCACTTATAAACTTGGCTACTCCATTTTGTTAACAGTTTGTTTTAATTTAAATTACTTAGTAAATAATCCCCAATATAAAGGGATAGCTATTATTTTTATCTATTCTTTAACTAGTCACCACACTTATAAGAGTTGTGATGTGTGAGTTGTTTGCATTTTGTTTCAATTCTAATGTAAGGTTATATAGTCAAATCGTTTATGTATAAATGAGATTTTTCATTCTTCCAAATTAAGTTTTCAATTTATCAAAAAATTTGTTATTAACATCTAGTATCAAAGCCTCTTAACAGGGGTATGATGAACTTGAGAAGCACCAGTATTTTTAGTGGAGTAGACAACTTGAATATGGCGACAAAAAATGTTTTCGTGTAACCAACGATCCCAAAAATTGATGGACACTATGATCACTGGGTAATGCTTATGGAGAATTTCTTGTGCTCCAAGAAGTGCTAGAGTTTAATTGAAAATGGGATTCTTACTGCAGTAGAAGGGGTTGAGGTCACTGAAGGGCAAAAGAAGACTATTGAGGATAAAAAAAAAATGAAGGATTTGAAGACTAAGAAGGCTCATTTAGGAAATTAATGGAGTACTTGATTAAGAAGTTTCATTTATTTTTAGACCTATGCCATAATTATAAGGAACAAGTTTGCATATATTTTGCATCATCTAATAACAAAGTTAATGAACCATGTTTGACCTTTGATCCGGGTGGAGTTTTATTGTAGGTGAAGGTCAAGTCAACTTGGGGACAAGTTGAAAACAAGAAGGAGGGTTTGATGGAGGACCATCTCCAAATACCCAATAAAACTCTCCAAACACTTTATTTGTTAAATTGAGCTTTTAGTTGTTTTTAATAAAAATTCACTGCTGATTTTTGCATCTGACCTTTTTCAGTATTTCGATCATAACTAGAGCTACACAACTCCAATTGATGTGTTCTTAGTTCCAAATTAAAGAGGACTTCCAGGGCTAAAAAAGCTATGAGACACCAAAACCCAGTTCGGATTGAATCTAGTTGGAAAATGAGCTTGAAGTTAGCGTTGGAATGCTTCCAGGAATTTCCAGCGAATGTTTTAGTGTTTAGGCCTATTAGTAGTTTTCCTTTCAATTATGTAATTGTTTTAAGGCTTTAATTTGAGTCTTATCTTTGTAATATCTTAAGACTGAATTTAATTAAGAAAATGAGAGAGTTTTGGAAGGAAGTTAGTAGAAATTCCACTAACTCAATTCAAATTCTAGTCCTTAGATTGGATCTCCATCCAAGGGAGAAGTTTGAATCCGAAAATGCATGCCTTACACACCAACTCAAGAGTGAATTTAAACCTTGTGATCAAGATCCCATCAAGTGGTAGAAATTCAAACTTGAGTCACATGTTTCATACCTCTCAAGAGTGAATTTCAACCTTGTGATCTAGATTCCATCAAGTGGTGGAAATTCAAACTTGAAGTCACTAGTGTCATGCCTCTCTTAAGTGAATTAAGGCCTCTAGATTAAGACTTAATCCTAGGGTGAAGAGTGATGATCCGTGCCTTGGCTTTTTGGAGCTTTGAGGAATGTTGATTAGCATCTTCATCCAAGGACTAAGCTTCCATCTTAATTTAAAACCTTGATTCACCTATGTCACCACCTTAGCTAGTATAAATAGGTGAAATTCGAAATGTGAAGGGTCTTTTGATCATTTGAGAAATTGAATATAGTAAGAGCTATTTCTTGAGAGTGTTCTCTCTTGGGTTTTTTTTATGAACCTTGAATCTTACCAATGGATGCTTATCCTTGTGGCGATTCTTCCTCTTGACTTATTGCTTAGGCATGACGTCACCATCTTCTAGTCTTCTTCCATTTTCTTATTTCTTTTAAGTCCTTGAGTCCTTGAGTCATTCATTACTTCCGCCATTCACCATCAATCCGTGGAGATCCAATTGGAGAATGAAGATTGGGCCAACTTTAAGCTTCTTACCAAGCTAGCTTGTATCATAAACATACACACAATAAAGAGTATTTGGGATTCCTTGAAGTAGAAGTACCAGGGAACAATAAGAGTCAAACGAGCACAATTACAAACATTGCAAAGGGAATTTGAAGTGCTTCAAATGAAGAGAGAAGAATCCGTGAATGAGTACTTTGCTCGCACCCTAACTATTGCCAACAAGATGCAGACTCATGGTAAAACCATGGGAGACATTGTTGTCATTGAGAAGATCCTAAGATCTATGACTCCCAAGTTTAATTATGCTGTATGTTCTATTGAGGAGTCACATGATATAAATACTTTATCTATTGATAGCTGCAAAGTAGCCTTTTAGTACTCAAACAACGCATGAATGGTCCACCCTTGAAAGATGGTGTAATAGCTCATTGATTGAGTGCTTTTGCACCGAAGATGAATGGGGTTAAGCAATTTGCCGAAGTTGTGGGATGTAAAAATGAATCGGTAGGGGAGCATTCCGTCTCAGAGGGAAGAACCTGCACAAGCAATGAAGAACAAGAATTGAAAGTTACCCATGATGATCGGCCCAGAGGAAGAGGATGTGGTCATGGTGGATTTAGAGGCCGTGGAAGAGGAAGAGGCGTGTCAAGTTATGACAAATCTACCGTGGAGTGTTATGGTTGTCACATGTTGGGACATTACCAATATGAATGTCCGAATAAAGAAAAAAGGTAAATTATGCAGAAACACAAGAGGAAATGTTGTTAATGATGTATATGGAGGACAATCAAGCTAGAAGAGAAAATATATGGTTTCTTGGTTCCGGTGTCAATAATCATATGTGTGGTAAGAAGGAGTTTTTCTCTAATCTTGATGAAGAATTCTATGAATCTGTGAAGTTTGGAAATAACACAAGCATGAATGTGAAGGGAAAAGGCAGCGTGAGGTTGCAAGTAAATGGAAAATTTCAAATTATCACTAGAGTATTCTATGTACTAAGCATTAGACAACTATAAGAGAAGGGACTTGAAATCTTGTTCCACCATGATAAGTGCATAATTTATCATCCTGAGAAGGGTTTGATTATTGAGACTGGAATGTCATCAAATCAAATGTTTATCCTGCTTGTAACTTGTAATCCAAAGGAGTCCACATGCTTCAACATAATCATAGAGGATTCAACTCAGTCGTGGCACTATAGATATGGACATTTGCATTACAAAGATTTAAGGACTCTTGAGCAAAAAAAGATGGTGAGTGGTCTGCTAAAACTCAAGGCTCCGTCAAAACTTTGGAAAGCATGCTTGGCGGGAAGCAACACCAGAGGATCGTTTCCAAAAGAGACAAGTGTTGGACTTGGAGCTTGATGATGCTTGAAGCTGCTCAACCTTTAGTGTTTTGCTTTTAGTGTTTATGTAATCTTTTGTTTTCCTTAGATTAATTGTAATAGGATCGTTTCCAAAAGAGACAAGTGTTGGACTTGGAGCTTGATGATGCTTGAAGCTGCTCAACCTTTAGTGTTTTGCTTTTGGTGTTTATGTAATCTTTTGTTTTCCTTAGATTAATTGTAATAAGGTTTTCATTGTATTGATTGTTTAGTATAGGCTTGTGCTTGTGGTTGTTCTTGTGTGACAAGTCTTGGTAAGTAAAGTCATTACTTATGTTGAAATCCTTGATTTTGCTCAGTAATCAATTACCATGGATTGGAAATAGATTACCAAGTTTATCAAGATTCAAATCACTCATTTCCCTTTTTGTTTTCAAGCAAAAAGTTTTTTGGTAATTGACTGAGGTAATAGATTACCAGAAAAGGTAATAGATTACCCCAGATTGGTAATTGAGTGGAAATTTGTGATCTGTCTCTGTGGTAATCGATTACCATTCAGGTTAATCGATTACCAGAGGTTAAAAACACTTGAAATGAAGTTTGCTTGCTGGGATAATCGATTGCCACTATCAAAAATCAATTAGATTGCTCAAAATGAGTTTTTGTCTTGAATTATAAATAACCCCTCTTTCAAAATCTTTCATAACATATTTGGAAACACGAAAAGGATTAGTCTTACACTTTCATATCCTCTCTGAAACTGAGTTTATATTTTCTCCAAGAAATCCTTTAAAGAACTTCAAAGATTTTTAAGAAAAGTTTTCAAAGGGCAATCTTTATCGAAGTATTGATTGATTGGGTTTGTCTTGTGCTTCATGTTGATCAGATTCTACACTTGCAGGTGTTTTCTACATTGGTCTTTATTGATTGTTTTGTTTTGGATTGATTACTCTAGGAGAGAGGTCTCTCTAGATAGAGTAAGGTGATTTGAGAAAGGTTTTCTCAAAGGTTTGATCTTGGGGGTGCTAAGATCAAGGAGATTTGGTTCTTGGAGGTGCCAAGACCAAATGAGACTGTTCTTTGGGTTAAAGAAAAGATGTTGGGTGTTTTGATTTCGTTTTTGTGTTGCTTATTACAAAGTGAATGTAAAGAACCCAAAAGGGATCATTATAGTGGAAAACCGATCGCAACAGTTGTTGGTTGGGACTGGATGTAGGCAGTGGGCCGAACCAGCATAAATCACTGTGCACTCTTCTTCTCCCTTCTACTCTTTACCGTTTACCTTACGTTGTTCATTATCATCAATTAATTTCTATTAAACGTTCGGTAATTGACTCGGTAATCAACTAAAACTGGAACAATTAGTTATTGCTATTGATTACACTGCATATTGATCACTAACATGTTTCTTAATCTTTCTTTTGTTGTTTCTGCTGTGCATCTTTGATATATCTTGTTTCTCTGTCTTAAGGATTAGATAGTTAATCAAGAATAATTTTGATTGTTTTAAAAGAAAGTAGAAACACATTAAAATTGGGCTATAGTGGAACTAGAATCTATTTACCCCCCTTCTAGATTCACCCATAGAGACCATCAACAAGTTGGAGGGCTTCTCAAATTCTTCAGTTGGTTCATGTCGGTATCTGTGGGCCAATCAACCCCATCTTAAATAACAAGAAAAGGTACATGATAACCTTCATAAATGATATAGTTAAAAGACTTGGATTTACTTCTTGATAGAGAACTCACATATAAGGGGTCTATGTACTGATAAATGAGGCAAATTTACTTCACATGAGTTGAATGTTTTTTGTGGTGAGCATGACATAAATAGATAGTTAACAACTGCATATACCTCTTAGCAAAATGGAGTTGTAGAAAAAAAGAACAGAACTATTATAAATATGGTTAAGAGTTTGCTTTCTAAGAAAAAGATTCCCAAGACATTTTGGTCTGAAGCTGCAAACTGGACAATGCATGTGTTAAATCGAAGTCCAACTCTTAGAATGGAGTGAAACCATTTATTGCACATTTAGGGCGTTGGGATGAATTTCTCATGTTCATGTCCCAGATAGTAAGAGAACAAAGCTGGATGATAAAAATTTGATTTGTGTCTTGCTTGGAGTTAGTGAAGAGTCAAAAGCCTACAGATTATATGATACAAACTCGCAGAAGATTGTTGTGAGTAGAGAGGTTGTGTTTGAAGAAGATAAGCATTGGGAGTAGGAGAAGAATCATGAAGAATTGATTGTAGCTGATTTGGAATTGGAGAACAGTGAAGAAGAAAATGAAGATAATTGATACATTATTATTTTGATCAATTTATCTGCTATTATTACATCTATTAGAGCATTATTAACGATCAATTATTATGTTTTAGTGCATTTATGAGTTTGAACTCAATTGGGCCTTAAGTGCTTATTTTTGTTCTAATTCACTATAATTTTCGATTTTGACCAGGTTCACTAAAACAAATATAACTTTCGCTACAGAGCTCCGTTTGAACTCCATTATATGCCAAATTAAAAAGAACTCAGAGAGCTATAAAAGTTATAGACATAAATAAGCTAATTCAGACTACATCTGGGTGAAATTGAGTTTGAAAGTGACGCATGAAATCTGCCAGAAAATTCTAGCGAAGAAGACTTAGTTAGGCCCATTTAAGTTCATGTAAATTGAACCATTATGTTTATGCATTGGGTGAAATTCGAATTCTGCACCCTGAGTCACTTAGAGTCATGTGACTTGCACATGACTTGGGTCCTTTAAATACCCAAAGACACAAAAATCTGAACAGTTTTTCACTTGGCATTTTTTAATTTCAGAATTCAGTTTTGCCTCTTCTCTTCTTCTTTGTTTAGCCTTGCAATTTTCGTTTTCCCTCTCTTCTTGCAACTTAGTTCATCTGTTATGCAATTCTATTCCTTTGCTCTAGCAATTTGAATTCCGTTTTCAATTCTACCACTTGTAATTTTAATTTCTGCATTTTCCAGCACTTGTTCTTATTTTCTCATCTCCATTGATTAACATTTCAGTTTCGTTTTTTATCTTTCTTTGTGCGTTTTTAATTGCTATTATGGAATTCCGATTCATGTTTAGTCTAATTTCAATTATGCGCAATTAATTTCATCAACTAATTCGATCTCAATAGGTTCCCTAATTTTCCTAAGTTCTCCGTTTTGTTGATTTCTAGAGTTGTTGATTAACAATGAATGCAATGAACTAATTTTAGGATTCAAAACTGAGTTGTGTGCTCTCATACGATTGTGTGAGTTTAAAGGCCACCGAATGTTTGATGAAAATCCTCTAAGATTTTAGAGTATTAGTTCAGTATTGGAATGTAGAGATTTCGATTCCAATACAATACATAAATGACTGCTTTTATTTTGTTGAACCGACGAGGGAAATTAGGATCCGATAGAGATCAGATTGGTGTCTTTTATTCATTTGTTCTTGCAATTTAACTACCTTGCGACTATTATTACTACACTTTTTCTTTGTTGTTTAATTGCTTTTAATCTTTCCTAAGCACAAAACCCCCCAAAATTACATTTAATAATTCAAATATAGAGAAATAATAGAGTAATTCGTGGGAAACGGTATAGGTCCACTACTACTACAAGTAGTAGCCGATTTTTGTTTTATTTGACGTACGTTTGACACGTGTGTCAACAATGAAGATA
The DNA here is from genome assembly GCA_026586105.1 of Hylodesmum podocarpum. NCBI lineage: Eukaryota > Viridiplantae > Streptophyta > Magnoliopsida > Fabales > Fabaceae > Hylodesmum > Hylodesmum podocarpum. The sequence continues at coordinate 1,263,292 of JALJEV010000047.1, read as the reverse complement.
CTGAACAAGAAGAAGTAAAGAATGCTACATCAGATGGTTCACTTAGATCCAATGAAGGAAGAGTTAGAATGCCACCAATATGGATGAGAGACTATGTAAATGGAAAGGGCCTTGATGATGAAGAAGAAGAAGATGTGACAAACATAATTATGTTTGTAGCTGATGATCCAATATGTTTTGAAAACTCTATCAAAGATGAAAAATGGAGAAAAGCTATGGATTCTGAGATAAAGGGAATAGAGAAAAATGATACATGGGAGTTAACCGAGTTACCTGATGGAGGGAAGAAAATAAGAGTAAAATGGATGTACAGAACTAAACTCAATGAGAATGAAGAAGTTGATAAGTATAAGACATGACTTGTAGCAATGGGGTATGCTCAACAATATGGGGTAGATTATATTTAGGTGTTTGCACCTGTGGCAAGATTAGACACAATTCGTTTGGTGACCGCACTTGTTGCGCAAAAATGATGTGTTGTTTATCAATTGGATATGAAATCTGCTTTCTTGTATGGGGAATTGAATGAAGAAGTATTTGTTGTGCAACCTCGCGATTATGAAGAAAAAGGGAATGAGCAAAAAGTTTATAAGGTAAAAAAGACCCTATATGGTCTTAAGTAGGCTCCACGAGCCTAGTATAGTTGTACAGAGCCTTATTTTGTGAAAAAAGATTTGAAAGATGCCCACATGAACCTATATTGCTTATCAAGACAAAAATAGGAGGTAAGGTTCAGATTATAAGTCTTAATGTGGATGATCTTATATTCACTGGTAGTGATGAGCCAATGTTTGTTGTGTTTAAAAGATCTATGATGCTTGAATTTGATATGATTGATTTTGGGAAGATGAGATACTTTTTTGGTATAGAAGTAGTGCAAAAATCAGATGTAATTTTTATTGGCTAAAAGAAGTATGTGCTGGAATTGTCAGAAAGGTTTGACATGGATAAATATAATCCAGTTCACAATCCCATTATTCCTGGAGAAAAGCTTGAAAAACATGAGGATGGAGCAAAAGTAGATGGTACTTATTAGAAGTAAGTTGTGGGAAGTCTTATGTATTTAACTGCTACTCGTCCATACATTACGTTTTTTGTTAGTCTAATTAGCAAATACATGGGAAATCCTTCTCAGCTTCTTTTGCAAGTAGCAAGAAATGTTCTAAGATAATTGAAAGGTACAACTGACTTCAGAATAATCTATAAGAAGGAAGGACACGAGGAATTAACAACCTACGCAAATAATGACTATGCTGGGGATCTGGATGATAGAAAGAACACTTCAGGCTATGTGTTCTTGTTGAGTTCTACTGCAGTATCTTGGTCGTTCAAGAAGCAACCAGTGGTTTCCCTATCTACCACTGAGGCGGAGTTCATTATTTCAGCTGCTTGTATTTGTCAAGTAGTATGGTTAAGACGAGTATTGAAGAAACTTGATCATTCTCAAGATAATCTATAATTGTTCATTGTGATAATACCTCATCAATCAAGCTTGTCAAAAATCCAATGATACATAGACATAACAAACATATAAATGTTCACTTTCATTTCTTCCGAGAACTTACAAAAAATGGAACTCTGAAATTGGTTCATTGTAACACGCAAGAGCATGTTGAAGATGTGATAACCAAGACTTTGAAACTTGATTCTTTTATGAAGTTATGAAATTTGCTGTGCGTGTGTTCATTTGCAGGTGTAAACTGATTGCTTGATTGCTAGAAGCATTTAATTTAAGGGAGGATGTTAAGAGTTTATTTGGGTTTAAATTGTTTAGTTAAATTATCCCTAATGTTAAAAGAATAACTATTTATTTTGACTAATTCTTTAACTAGTTGTGACGTTTTGTTGTTTAAGTTCTGTTCTAATGTAAGATTATATATAACTAAATCATTTATGTAATAAGTGAGGTTTTTCATTCTTTCAAAATTAAGTTTATAATTTATCAACAATTTGTTACCAAGACATTTTTGTTTTAGTTTAGCTTTTCAATATTTTTGAGATTTTTTTGTCAAAGAGATCAATATTCCAGGCATTTCTTACTTTTTAAGAAAATGAATATTATGTTGTTCGAAACATTAATAATTTTAGATAAAGAAAAACAGAAAAATCTACTATCTCATTTTTGAATTGTGTTGCATTTTTATATACAGATATGCATTGGATCTTAACCAGAATTTATCTCAATTCTAAGGTCAATCAATAATAAAATATAATTCCACTTTGAAGTAAGAAGCCGGAAGCACATTAATAGTTCATAGTCCACGAATAAACATTTCTCTTTGTAATATATATGAAAATGATTTTGAAGAGAACAACACCACGTAGCTAAGCAAGTAACTAAGTAAGATTATGATAATTAAGAGAGATAGAATTCTATGAAGTGTTACCAACAAAATGGAATTGGATGAGAAGCCTTACAGACTTGTAAAGTTCACCCTTTCGATTACGCAAACGAACAGCACGAATGCCTTGTCTAAGTTGAGAGACAGGCAAACATGTTTGTCCACCAAAATCATGTCTCCCAGAAAAGTCACGTTCAACAACTTTTATGTATAAAAGGGCCAATTCAGGAACAGTTAATGGAAAACTAAACTCCTCACTCCATACTGGTACCCATTCATCTTCAATTGTTCTTGTGCATTTTGTATCTGTATCTGTTGGCACACCATGAATACCAACCTGCATGCAAATACATACATACATACATCATCATTCATCCATTTTTTATATTCTCACATTAACTTCCTCTTTTTAATTTCTGCAAATTATATCTACATCACCCTCTTTTGAAAATTCTTGTTCCTTTAGAGATGACATATATGAATGAATTATACTAAAATTTCCTTTTTATAATATTTTTCAAAATTAAAAAAAAAAGTGATAATACACCGTAGAAATGTTAATATAATATTTTTTAAATAATTAAAGTTTTTATGGAAAGAAAAGAAATAAATGGTGTTTATAAAATCTCGCAAAAATATAAAAAATCTCAGTATAATTTTTTCTTTTAATTTTGTATAGTATTTTTGTACATCAAAGATGCAAAAGAATGCCAACTCAAAACATGAGTTTCACTGGCAATGAAGTATATCAATGGGTTCAATTATTTTCAATTTATCATTCCACTTATTGAAGTAGAGAAGTTTCTATCTTAACATTGATGGGGTGTGATGCCATAATTATTTCCCCATCTCAAACTACACTAAAACACATAAATTGTAGCCTAAGTTGATATGAAGATAAAAGAGGAGTTTGGTGCATGACAATTGCCTAATAATAGATCTAACATAAGTTTCGGTATCATTTTATAATTAAAACTTGAGTTTTAGCTTGTTTTGACTTAAGAGACTTGCATATACATGAATTTTCATGTCACAAACGTGAAAGTTATGAATAGGTGCTTCCAATTTGATGTGAGTACATCATTCAATTCTAAAAACTAACTTATAGAAGTTTTTTTTCCTCTTACATACATTATTTTGACACAAAACATAACATTTTTAAAGGGAAATGTGTGAAAAAGTGTATGAAAATGTTATGTACAAATAACATTACTCCAACCAAAAATGATGATTAAAATTGAAATCTTAGCTTCCATGTTGATCAAAAGTATTTTATTACCTCTACACGGAAGTCAGGAGGAGAATAAAAATCAAAATGTGTTGGGCCGAAATCTGAACGCCACCCATCACCCATGTATACCAAGACCTGCTTGATTAATATTTAATTACTAGTCAAGTTAGCTCAACTATAAAGAAAAAAAAGAAAAGAAAAAATTGATGAAAGACTAAGGCGATATTTAGTATAAGTAATTAAAATTAGAAAATAAAGGTGAAAATGTATAAAAATATTTTTAAAATTAAGTGAAAATAAGGAAACAATATAACTCTATTTTCACATTTTTCGTAAAATTATTTGTAAAACAAATTAAAAATAAAAACAGAAAATAATTTCTAGAAACACCAACTATACATAATTTTTGTTTCTAATTAGAAATTGAACAGATTCGCATCACCTGAAGAGTCTTTTGGACTGGTCGGGTAGCTCTTGGATCAAAAACCTCATTATTGGGACCAACATTCAACAATATGTCTGGTTTCTTAACATAACCACAGCCTCCATTTGCTCTAAACATTCCTTCCATGAACCTAAGATATTGCCCACCACCCTTCAAGGGAAAAAATAAATTTTAAGGGAACACAAAACCTGTATAACTTCTATTCACAGTTCTAAATAATTGATTAATTTTTTGGGTTAGACTCTCTTCTTTTGTACTCAAGGCTCAATAATTAATATTTTTTATTGAGAGTTAAGTTAAAAGAAGCTTAACCTTAAGGTAAAAACTAAATACTAAAGTTTGTGAGATTAACATACTTTCCATATGACCCAAATTTCTTCATTCTCAAATGTTATATATATATATATATATATATATATATATATATATATATATATGTGTGTGTGTAAAAGAAAGTCTAACCTGCATATTAAATGCTACCATTTGAGCTCCATGCATCCATCCAATCATGGGATCGTAATTAGATGAGTCCAAACGAGTTCCCTTTGGATATATTCTTAGCAAATGTCTCTGGGTGAATCTGTACTATAGTTAAAGATAATATCGATCAAACTTCATTTTAGTTTTCCAAAATTACAAGTGTCACGGTGTTAGCTTTCAAAGAATTTAGTTATCAAATAAATATCTCAAATAATCATTAAATCATCATATTACTAGAGTCTTTTAAAGATTTAGCTATTAAATCAGTCTTTAACTCAGAATGTAATTTTAATTTGTCTCTAAATTGGTCTTTCAAGAAAATAAAATGTTACTACATAGATCATGACAAAAATTTTCAAGAAATAATTTGAAAATATTATATCAACCGCATGTTTAGAAACACTTTACCCGATCAACATAAAGATTAAAAGTCATGTCTATATATATATATATATATAATATCTGAAAATGGAATGTAAGATAAATTCTAATATTATATTAAAAAATAAGATATATTAAATCTTATGAAATCGATTTATAAATTAAATTTTTCACTCACATTTATATATATGCACAGGATTCACATACATGCAATAGGGGTTACATGAAATTTCCAACAAAATGACGTGAGATTTAAAAATAAAAATAAAAATTACCGGACAATTTGAGTTGCATGATCTTTGGTGATATCTTGAAGCATTTGCTCACTCAAGCTAAGACGCCTAACTTGTTCATGATCAATCAGCCAGTTTTCAAACTTACCTTTTGGCTTCCCTGCACGAATTGAAATTAAATCCTTATATTCAAGATGTTCCTCTTCCTCATCCGGCTCATCTAAATCATCCTGATAACAGAATAAATTATTATTAATAATTACTTATTTAAAAAGTTATAAAAGACCAACTACAATAAAGCTCCAGGAAATCTTAAACGTATTTACTGCAACTTTACTTCGCTAACAACTATAATATGCAGCCAACCAGCCAACTCACTCAGAGTATATACATATTTCCCTCTTTTCACATTTTATACATATACGTATTTCTCTCTCTTAACAATTTATAACTAGTTGTTTTAGTTGTTCGCGTATCCAGTTGCCTAAAGAATTGTGATTTTTTTTTTCTAATGAATCTTACTCATGATTTTATAGTTTTCAATAAAATATAGAGTTAATTATATGCATACATACAAATCACACAAATATTTCTGATTTTTTAATCTTTATTATACTGATATTTCTTTATATATTACACTAATATTTTTTTAAAATTTTAAAAAATATTACATTAAAATCCTGATAAAATAATGTTATAAAATAGACAAGTATCCCATATGATTTAGTAAAATTTCATGTTACTCTAACATTTAACTAATAAAAAATAATGCGTTATTAGAAGGAACATGGTACAAAGTTTTTGCTTATTGTTAACACTCCTCTTGTTGCTTCATAAATTTCAAGTATACATACTTTATTTTTTAATATGAGCAAAATTTCTTCATATTATTTTCACCTGGTAATTGACTCTAGATCTGTCACTCCTGTCATCAAGCCCCTGTTCTTCTTCCTCTTGTAGCATATGGCTTTGACTTTCTGTATACTCTGGTGGTTTAGTTGAAATCAGAATTTTTCCCTTCAATTGTTCTGGAGAAGGGAATTCCTTCATGTGCTGTGAATATTCAGGTCCAGGCCGAAATAACATATCTCCAAATATGTCACCAACCATCTGCATTCAAATATAATTTTTCCTCTAAAAGAATTAATTAAGTTATTATATTTCAAACCATGATTTTGACCTAGACCAAAAAAATAATAATTAAATTATTAATGTAACGAGTTATATGAACCTTGGCTACTTTTGCTTGAAGAGGTTGAGTTATGTGGTCTTCAAAAGTTATAATAACAGGATACGGTGAGGCATAAAATGCATAGTCCTTAATGGCATTAAGACAAGCTTTGAGTTTCACTGAAGATGTTAGAGTCCTATAGTTATAAAGAAACTCAATTAGTTTCAGTTATAACCATTTCAAAGTTCCAATACTTCTATTTTTTTTAATTATATAATTGTTACGTTGTTTTTAATTTGTTTATATTTCTGAATGATATCTATTAAATTTTGATATCTAATATTACATAAATTTTCTGCGCACTAACTTAATTCATTGTTATATTAGAAATATATATATATATATATATATATATATATATATATATATATATATATATATATATTAACCAAATAAAAATTCATACCCTCCATGATGAACTAGCACATCATCTTCTCGTGAATTGGGCCATAAATCAAGCTCAATTACTCTGACTCCTTTCTTCAATGCCTGTATTATTGCTGAAGTACTGCTAGCACTGCTAAATTGATTACCAGTTAGGTAGGAGTTGTGGCCTGTGTACAAGAAATAATGAGCCAACGGAGAATTCATGTCATGGTGCACCTGGAGGGACATCCAAAACAAACCAAAATATGAGAAAACTTGAAAAAAAATAACTAGATGACTAAAAGTATATTTGGATAAACTTTCTTATAATTAGTTCCAAAAGAAAATTAAATAAAACAAGTTTTTTGAATTAAAATAGCTTATGTATAATATATAATTAGGTTTCGAATAAGTTATTATAAGAGAGATGCGCACATTAATTTTGGTTTATGGAAACAGTTATTTTTTTTTGTTGATTCCCAGATTAGTATAGACTATTACTGGACATAGTGATTAACTTTAGAAACCTATGTTTATTAACAAAAAATATTTGACGACCTTAAACACGCACAATGTTAGTATATCATTCTCTATTACACATTTAAATTGTTTAAGACTATTTGGTTAGAGATTGCAAATCACAACTACTTATAAAGAAACTTATTTCATTTTCTCAAATCTTCTTTCTATTACTCTTTTTAATTAACTAAAATTTATTTAATATCACAAATTTTGATAGATTCCGTCACTTATGTAATTATTATCTCTAAGTTTAGATGTATATCCTATCGAAATTTCTACATTTAATAAATTTCAACCTTTTAGAGAGAGTGTGATAGAAAAAGAATGTTACAATAGCATTTCTTATGTACCCAAGTATAAATTGTAATAAAAGAAAATAATTATATGTACAATAAAAATTTTATATCATCCAATTACAAATTATCATTAAGTTTGATAATTTTAACAATAATTGCTTAAAAGTTATGGAAAGGAAATTTTTTAATCGACTAAGCGTATTTACGAATTAAAATAAAATCTTCTAACAATTAAAGTAATTAATTGAGTTTTTTTTCTAGCCGTGAACCAAATATTACCTCAGCAAGGGGACCATTAAGGTCACTTAGGAGATAACGAAAGAAGGCATCAATATGAAGGCCTCTCCTATGGAATATGTTGAGATGCCAGAGACTGTCAAAAATGGCTTGAGCATGTTTAATGGTGGAATCATCTTCCTTTTCTCCTTGATATTGAACTAAGAAATCGCACAGGTCATCAATGGTCATGATGCCATTTTCTGAATTCTCCTCAAAAACATTGTTGATTTCCTCAGGAGGCTCAACCACTTTGACCCTAAACATTCTCCTGAAACAAAAACACACTTTGAAGTGTTGTTTGGACATTTTATTACGAAAGGAGTCTCTGGTTGTTGTGGCCATTATTGTGTTGGATAATGTCAATTGATGGGGAGACAAACATAGAGAGATATAATAAAAGAAAGGTGTCAGCCTTTAAAAATCACCAGGAATGGCTTGGAGACTAAGTGAGAATTTATACTCATACAATGTTCATAAGGAACACGTACAAATATCTTGGTAATGAAGAAAGAGATTGCTTTATTTTGTGCATTGTGCTTTCTTTTATCATACATTTTCAAACATCTCTAGGTAGCACTGAATAAACTTATTAAACGTTAGGCATATGGTACCAATCCCACCGTGTCACATGTACTATGTTTCTTCTACGTGATAGATAAATATAAATAGAGATAGAGATAAAGTTTTTTCTTTTCTTTATATATTTATTTTTTGGAAACCAGCGTAACACGGAAAAATAAAGGGGTGCGGGTATGTACTTGTATCCGGTGTATGTAATTAGTAAATTAATCAGAGTCAAGATTCATTTTGATTTTTTGTTTTTGCAAATAGTATTAATCATAAAAATACTTTGTTTTTATTTTATTTTGGTCAAATTACTTGTTTTTGTTCTTTTATAATTTCCAATCTACAATTTTAATCTTATTTTTAATTTCACTAAAATTCGATCCTCATATTTTAAATCCCACAATTTTAGTATCCAATTTTTATTTTTATTTTTAAAAAAACTGTGATTTTAATTCTGCATTTCATTACCAATAGCGAGCAATTCCATTACCAATTATGCATATACAGATAGACATAGTGAACGATTCAAACTTGCATGACTAAATCAAAAGTTAATCACTTAAACCTTAAGACTAATATTTAAGTTTTAACGATAATATTTGGGCACAGATATTAATTTCCAAAATTCTCTAACTTTGCAGAACCTAAATATGATAAATTAAGAACGCTTTTAAAACCACTCCTGCTGGTACGTTACCCATCAAGTTAAAACCCACAAAGCTAGGCAAACATGATAATTCTGTTTGGCTGGAAGTTGTCTTCTTCCATCTCCCCTTTCTAATGACATGTTGAAAACAAGTTAACTAACCATTTTATCATCATTACCTTATATGTTTCAGTTGAAGACTAATTCCTTTCACCAAAATAAAGTTGAACATTCATTCCACAAAAATAGCAAAACAGGGAACCACGTTTTGTGTAATAAATTGCTAGGAAGCCTTCATAAGCGTAGTGGTTAATAAGAATTCAATCATCTGCGACCAATATCTATGATATCACGTTACCAGTCACAATTGACAACATACCCCTCCATGGCATCCATAACAAGTCCCATTGATCTTGTGTTTTCAAAATCCACACCTCCATTCCCAGGTCCATGTCAACATGTCTGTTATGAATACCGTGTCCACCATATCAACAATCCATGTCTTTGAATATAAATTTCATTGAAGATTGAAGAAACAAATTAACTCTAAATTTAAGAAAGAGCACATCCTTTCCATGGATTCTAGCTTCACCTTCCTTCAGAAGTGGGTACTTCCAGCTGCTTTTGACTTACTCATTTTAGTTGGAAATGCACTGGAGGTAACTGTTAAAAGATGTTCCTATTAGATGACGTTACTACGTTAATTCAGAAATCTTTTTGCCAAACAGAACACAAAATTGGTGAAATGCAATCAGAGGAGTAATGTGACATGGGGACTGTTAATGACCAATTAATAAAGTCCTAAATAGTTAAAAGATTTTGATAACAGATATGATAACACCAGAGTGGTTGTGCTTCCAGTATAGACATGAAGAAATCTCCTAATTTGTTGCGGATGAATAGCATTATTTCAAATGTTTTCCTTCATTCAAAATATTTTATGCCTCCAATTTCTTGAAAATTCCAACAGTTTGTAGCTGGTAGTTGAATACAATCCTAGAACGAGCTCCATTGCAGACAGGATAATACTTCAGTATTCATTCCCCCTAATGTAGGAATTCTAAGTATCACCAATGTTAACCTCTGCTGCCTGACACTATTGCATGCAGAACACCTAATCCATATTACATGATAGCCTGAATTTCTGCTTCATAGTCTAAAAACTTATGGATCCCAAATTAAACTATTTACTCTGGTAAGCATCAGAACACCAGCTTATCACAATTAATCGAAACATGCCTAACAATGCAATAACACAAGTTCCAACTTATATCAGACCATTTTGCTTAGCATCCATAAGTGTTGGGAAAAAATCAATTGTAATTCTGTGGTGGATGAATGGATACTCACACATGCACATAAAAGAATAAAAGGGCTATGGACAAATGTGTTTAGGAGTGACAGTAACACCTATTGAGGACAACAGTTAAAATTTATCAAGTGGTCTGGTCCAGTCACATACGAAAAAAACTAATAAGAGACCATGTAACCATTAACCAACACTACTATGGCGGAACTCATCAATGGTGTGTAGGTCCTGGTTTAGAATATAACCTCAGAAGTAGATCTTTAACACAAAGGCAGTTATTCAGTCATAGAAACCTCCTTGTAAACTAACTTCTACTATTTTCTTGCATTGATGCTCTTCATGCATATATGTGACATCCTGAATTCACATCCAACTAAATCAAGCAGTAAACTCGAGAACTACCTACGCATCATTAAGACTTTTAGAATAGGTAATAACAACAATAATAACAAATCACACATGCGACAATGAGCTAAACTAATAGCTCACACAACACCGGCGGTGACAATCTCTACCACGGTGATCGCAATGCACAGGTTCTGTCCCCTTTCCCTTCCCAACTTCCCAGTTCTACAATGCCTCCCTTGAAACAAAAGAATAAAAAATCAAAGCAACCAAGGGAAAAGAAAAAAAGGAACCAAACGTTAACATAAATACCTCATATTTGCGGGGAATAATGTGCTCCGCATTCGTGCAGTCATCCTTTCAACAAAGTAAAACAACACAAGCACGAATAAGCACAGAAAAATTTCTCAATACTCAAGTCACTCCTTCAAAGTTTCAACCACAAACAAACCTAGATAGTAATCAAACACCAAGGCCTCACACACATAAAGACTCCACCGCCATATTAAAGCTCACACCAAGACAAACCGAATACTTCTATTTCAATTTTCATAAACTACATCGCATAATAATACCCTAGGATGAATTGAACAACGCGATAACAATCATATAGACTATAGCATATGGAAGGTAACAGAGAATTACTCCGATTTGTCCGGCACTCGCTCCGCGGAGTCATCCTCCGAGTTCTCCGCCATATCTTCGTCCTCTCCGCGGTGTTTCACGTCGCGATTGCGGCGGTTGACGGCGGAAAGGCGGCGGTGGCGAACAGTGTTGGAGAAATTGATAGATAAATCGGAGTAAATAGAGCGAACTTTGGAGATGTTACCGTGGATCTGTGTAATTAGTCCAACATTCTTCACCATGTTATCATGAATCTTCGACTCGTGGTTGCTGTTCACTTCCTCGATCAGCGCACGGTTCTCGTCGAGCACCGTCTGTGCCTGCCGGAAGCTCCGACTAAGCATGTTCCAAGCCTCGTCGTCGCCGTCGCATTTATCTTCGCCGGTGATGTGGTCGGTTCTCTCTCCGGCGACATTCGCGCGTTTGTTAAGCCAATCAGGCTTCGTCGTTACGGCGGTTTCGTCCATCGCCGGTTAGTTTCAATTTTCAAGCATGACGTAGTCGTGGTTCACACGAGAAAAGAAAAAGAGTTATGTACTTTTGTGCTGTGGTGGCGCTTTTTGCGGTAATGACTTGGACGCACGGTCCATTGACCCAACGATGGGGCTTTTGTGAAAGTATGATCGGTGAGATTGGGTTGTGACGGTCCAATGAGAAGTGAGTAGTTGGGGAGTTGGCGAGTGTTGATTGGGAATTGTGAGCGAGTTGAGTGACAGGCCGTAGTCAAGGGAGATAAATATCTAATTGGGTTTTGAAAACGAGTATAAATAAATAAATAAAAAATATCTTGCGGGGTTGTTAATATTTAATGGAATAAAATACGTAGAGAAAGAAATATCTTCGCGCTGAGGTGGACGGTTTGGATCGTGCGGCACTGAGAAAGTGAAATGAGCGAAAGTGCCAACTGGGCAACAATGCAAAATGCGATTCATGACATTATTTTTTATCAGACAAATCTAAAATGTATTAGATAGTAAAACAAGATAGTATTAATAATTATCTTCTCAAATATACCATCAATTTCGTATATTTTTTTTTTATTTTACATAATTATGATAAATTAAAGAGAGAGAAATAAAGCATAATAAACGAAAGAAAAAACCATTAGGAACATAAAATGTATGTAACAAAATTAAATAAATTTTTTGTAAGCATTTGCAAGGGAGAAAAAAAATAGAAAGAGAAAATAACACAAGTTTTTCTCATAAGTTAACAACAAGAGTTCATACATAAATTACTTTTAAACAAGTTCATGCGAAAGGGGTTCATCAGAATAGAATATAAACTAAGTTTACCAAACAGTGTTATTTTTCCAAATTTTACCCAATCAGACCGCAAATCTAGCTTTCAAGTCCCCTAGGGATGCAGATGTTTCACCAACAAGAGCATATTCATATATCTAAATCATCATCAGGGTCCTCGTCAGAATCTGGCATCTCATCAGAATCTGACACATCATCAGAATCTGGCATCTCATCGTCTGAATCACCCATGGCAGAATCCTCCTCTTCACCGCTTGAAATGGGATTTGCTTCAATGTTGCTCTCTTCAAGTGATATTCTACCATCATAAATTTGTATAGGTTCACCATTTCCTGAATGAATAAAGAGTTGAAGCATAAGAGTTTATGTATAACTGAAAAAAAAGAAAAAGGTAAAGAAAATGCGAACACAAATCAATTTCATACCTTGGTGTTCAAAAGGAAGCACAGCTTTGACCTATCAATTCGCTCCTGATCAGACAGTTGGAGACTGGACTGTACCTGTTAAAAACACATCATGCATCATTTTATCTGCCGTCAATGAAAAGAAACAAACATCGTATCACAGCACTTCTAGCTTGATCCCTGATAGTTCCTAGACAAATGATTCTGACTGTATTAGCAAGGGCACATAGGCATATCAACTTTATTTCCTCTGTAAGCTATGACTCTAGATTCCATATTTTTATCCTTTTTTTTTGTATTTTAAATAAAAGGAATACATTTCAGATTATTCTCTCCTATTTTTCAACAAGTGTTGTGTAGAAATACTTGTTACAAAAAGTATTTTTATGTGGTAAGAGTATATGAACAAACTAAATTCTTAGAATGTGGATACATTTCCAAGACAAGAGATAAAACACAGTTTCTATCATCAGCCTTGTGCATATAAAATACACTGTATATAGAAAAGAAATAATTATAACTTCGACATTTATGCTGCTTGAGTTCCATCTTTTCTAGCATCTAAATTTTATTATTGTTATTATTACTATTATTATTATTATTATTATTATTATTATTATTTTCTAAAAAAGGCTCTACCAATCCTATATTCTCCATTCAATAAAAACAGCAGAACCCTAGGGGAAGGAGGGAATTCGACAAAAGAAAGAACTCCTTTGTAGATTTTTTTCTTTCAAAAATGTCTAATTACACAATGTTGCTGGTGCTACTTTAGCTTTTGCTTCTAGTAACAGACATAACTTTGTAGTACCAGTTCTCCATCTACAGGAAAATATAGACTGACCATTGGCACTAGGGCTGCAACGGCTGCATCATTAGCTGATGGTCCTGATGTGAAGCAGATTTCTCCAGGCTCAACATTAAATTCTTCATACTGGATAAAAGTGAAGAGATATCAATGCACCAAATTTTTAGATTTGTCATTCCCAATAAGCTTATAACAGGAAGCAAGAGATTACCGTTACTCTAACTCCCCCATTTCTAAGTTTGAACCTGACATTAAATTTTCCCTTGCTATAATTTTCCTCATCTAAGGAGTTTTCTAAATATCCTCTTTGACCATTTGAAGAGATATGATATGGGTCTACACTGGCCACCATGGAGGACATGTACTCAAGAACCGCTACAGCCCTCTCCTCATGAAGGTTAGAATGCAACAATCCAAAAATACCAGAAATTTGACCTGCAGAGATAGAACAGTATCGAATTTAAGTAAGACATGTTGTTGCACGAAGTCGACCCATGCTAAAAAAAAAAATCTGCTAAAATAAGAAAATAGTTCACTTGTTCTTCTGATACTCTTAGAAATGTCCTCAATTAAATAACACCTAATTAGACAACACTGTGAAAGGAAATTTACACTAAACAGTTCAAGAGTGAATACCATGACTACGAAGATTACTTAGAAGGCTGGCCACTGACTGTAAAGATGCATGCCTCAACAGTTCACTTATCTGATGATAACATCCAATAAGAATCCGTTAGAATTACAGATACACAAATTGACTATACAAGAGAAACCAAGACACCCTAAAGTCTTAAATACAATACACACATAGAACTGCAGCAGGAAGGTTTTATTTTTTTTTTTTCCCTTCTTATTGCAAAATCATTTTGCACAAGAATATGAAGTGTAAAAGAAGATATGAAACTCGCAGGCACAAAAAGTTCGATAGTTAAGATTAAATACAAAAAGATATTGTTTGGATTATTCAGCCAATAGGAATTTATATAGATAACATCATTTGCATTAGCAGACTCCTCAAGAAGAGATGCCCTACACATTCTGCAAGTCTATTTATGACAAACTGAAGAAGAAATGGGAAATCTCAAAAGACTCTTGCTCTCAAGACAGAAAACCCTTCTCATAATCAAGCATAAAACATTCAGATATTTGCTTATATAGTCAATATGTTACTATACAGCTATTTGCTTATATAGTAACATCTTAAGCACTATGACACAAAGAAAATTCAATCCACACACAATCAAATAAATTATAACTTCATTTGAAGCAGTGACAATGGTATTTGGTTTGTTTATCTTTAATCATTTTATGACAATCACAGAATGAAAACATACCGAGTCTATAGCAACACAGAAGCGGGCATTTTCTGCAACCAATCCTGCAGGTATATGAACAGGAGAAACTATTTAAAAGAGAAATAATTTTTTCTTCCAAAAATCATAGCCATGAAAATCCATTAACTGACGCAGACATGTTCTTCAGTTACAGAACAATCTATCTGAGTAATACCTCTGCCCAGTTCAGTGATTGCTGAAAACAACTTATCCATATCCGTCACACTTGAATAAGTAGCAGTAGCAAGCGAAATTTGGTGAGGAGAATGGGTAACATTTACAGATCTTCCTGTCTTTTCCTTCAAACCAAGAGGATCAGTATAGCAATCCAAAATGTGAACCCTGCAAAATAGCAAATAATTCTAAATCCAACAAATCCAAATTAATCCAGTATCAAAATAAAACCCTAAAAAAGTAACAGTAAGACAAAAAAAAAAAAATACAGTTAAAACAACTAATTAAACAACATCAACCATTTCTTAGAAGAAGCAATATCCACTCCATGCATCTTAAACCAAGCAGTACAAGACCATGGACTCCATGAAAGTGCAACAACTACTATGCCCCTGTACAAAAATAAAAATAAAAATATAAGCTTTGACATAAAAAATAATATTTATGAGAGAGAAAAAATTGATAAAATTTGGGAAAGTAACTGACTGTGACTGATATGTTTTTGGTACAACATGCGTTGAGAGTTGAAGTAGAATGTGAGAGAAAACATGAATGGCAAAAGGTGAACAGTGACTGTCCTTGATTGTGAGAGTAGGCGCAAGTTCTCCCTCTAAGACTCCATCCCTCAGTGTTCTACAGATTGAATCCACCATTTTCTTTGCGTGGTAGGGAACAATTGTTGGTCTGTTACAAACAATAAAAAGAGGATGATTGCATGCATTACATAAAGCAAATTCAATATCTAATAAGTGAAATTTGAAGTGCATGTAGCAGAATCCAAACTTAGAAGAAAAGACCAAAGAGTTCAAATGTTAATCTGAATTACTCACACTAAGGTTTAGACTAGAAACAGCTGCTGCGGTGGAAACTTGAAAGCAGATATGGAAAGAGCATAGAGAGAAATTACATGCAGATCACAAATTGACCCTGATTCTTTATCTTCTTGACAACAAGACAAGGGTAATACGGGAATTCTAATTTAGCGGTATTTTATCTAGAAGTGTGTGTAAAAATAATTTTAATAATTTAAAATTAAATTGAATATTTAAATTTTACATATAGGTTTGTAAGATTAAGGAATCACATGTTAGTTAAAAGAGATTAAAATAAAATAGTATGTAAAGTTAATTTTACTGATCACGCAAGCACATAATCAACAAAAATAAATGAATTTTAATTTATAAAAAAATTAAAAATATCTAGATTATGTAGATTTAAAAATATCTCACGTATATTTTCATTATTTTTTTGGTTAATAACTTGTTAATTTTATCATTTTTTAATTTTTTTTATTATTACAACAAACTTATTATACATATTCACATAAGTTTAAAAATAAATAATAATTATTACAAACACAATCATTTATTAAATAATAAATACTAATGAGAAATAAAAATAAAAGAAAATTTTTGAAATTATTGAAGGTCCTTCGATAATTTATATTAACAGAAATATAAGTTTGGATTATCTATATCAGGGAAAACTCATTTTATAGTATATGTGAATTCTTCGAAAACTTATAATAAATTACTTATATTCTTGTAATGGATATGAATGTTATTCTTATCCATCAATGTTTTATCCATCAATGACTCATGTAGAATACTTTGTGAAGCTTTTACTCTTGATCCAATTTCTTTTTGAAGTTATAATTAATATCATCACGATGGATACCATATATTAGGGTTAGAGTTAGGGTTCTATTTGTTAGGGTTATGTTTGTTACTCATGTATATATAAACTGTGTAATGTGTGCAAACATATGTAGTTCAATTTAATCAAAAAGTCTTCTAATTCAGTTTTTTTATTTCTCCAACATGGTACCAGAAGAAATAGGGAGCTCTGCTTGCCAAAAGTTTAGACACTTCTTTATTTCTTTCTCATTTTCATAATCCTCTTGTAACATATTTTCTACATGGAAATCAAAATCTATTGTAACCTTTGGTAAGTCCCCCATTAACAGGACTAAATGATTATCTTCTTTGATGATTCCTCCAATTAATTTAAAGGAGAAGATCTTCACTTTGGAGTCTGTTAACGATGCAACACCATGGTTTACACTAAAAACACTAGTTGTGGTAGAAACTTGAAAGCAGAGGGAAATAGTAGAGAAAGATTACATGCAGTTCACAAGTTGAAATTGCACAGACTCTTTAACTTCTAGACAACAACTTAGGGGCTAATATGTGGATTCTAATTCAACGATGTTTTATCTAGAACGGTGTAGAACTTTTTTTATTAAGATTAAAGTTAATTTGAATGTTAGGATTTTACACTAAGAAATATAGGTTTGTAAGGTTAAGGGATCACATGTTTGTTGAAAGAAATTAAAACAAAATAGTACGTAAAGTTAGTTTTACAATCAACAAAAGTAATTGAATTTTAGTCTGTAAAAGAATTTAAAAAAATTGGATTATGTGGATTCAGAAATATTTTACGTGTATTTTCATTATTTTTTCGGTTAATAACTTTTTAGTTTTATCATTTATTAATTTTTTTTATTATTACAACAAACTTATTATACATATTCATAGAAGTTTAAAAATAAATAATAATTATTACACATACAATCATTTATTAAATAATAAAGACTAATTAGAAAGAAAGATAAAAGAAATTTTTTGAAATTATAGAAGGTCCTTCAACATTTATCTAAGCAGAAATATAAGTTTGGATTATCTAATTTAGGAAAACTAATTTTATAGTACTTGAGAATTCTTCGATAACTTATAATGAATAACTTGTATTCTCGTAATGGATGTGAGTATTATTCTTATTCACCAACGACTCATCGTAGAACACTTTGTGAAACTTTTGCTTATGATCCAATTTGTTTTTGAAGTTATAATTGATATCATCACGATGAATACCATATATTAGGGTTAGGGTTAGGGTTCTGTTTGTTACTTTCTCATGTATGTATATATAAACTACCAATCTCTGTGTAATGTGTGCAAACATGTGCAGTTCAATTTAATCAAAAAGTCTTCTCATTCAAGGTTAGGGTTCTGTTTGTTACGTTCTCGGTTCTCGTGTATGTGTATATAAACTATCAGTCTTTGTGTAGTGTGTGCAAACATGTGCAGTTCATTTTAATCAAAAAGCCTTCCCATTCAGTTTTTTTATTTCTCCAACATGGTACCAGAAGAACTAGGGAGCTCTGATTGCCCAAAGTTTAGACACTTCTTCATTTCTTTCTCATTTTTGTAATCCTCTTGTAACCTATTTTCTACATGGAAATAAAATCTCTTGTAACCTTTGGTAAGTCCCCCATTAACAGGCCTAAATTATTAGTTTCGTTGATGATTCCCCCAGTCAATCTAAATGAGAAGATCTTTTCTTTGGAGAGTCTGTTAACGATGCACCACTATGGTTTATACTAAAAACACTAGTTGTGGTAGAAACTTGAAAGCAGAGGGAAAGAGTAGAGAGAGATTACATGCAGATCACAAGTTGAAGTTACACAGACTCTTTATCTTCTAGACAACAAGTTACGGGCTAATATGTGGATTCTAATTCAGCGATGTTTTATCTAAAACGGTGTAGAAATAATTTTATTAAGATTAAAGTTAATTTGAATATTAGGATTTTACATTAAGAAATATAGGTTTGTATAGTTAAGGGATCACATGTTTCTTGAAAGAGATTAAAACAAAATAATATGTAAAGCTATTTTTACTAACCAAGCAAACACATAATCAACAAAAATAATTGAATTTAGTCTGTAAAAGAAATTAAAAGAATTGGATTACGTGGATTCAGAAATATCTTACGTGTATTTTCATTATTTTTTCGGTTAATAACTTGTTAGTTTTATCATTTATTAATTTTTTTTATTATTACAACAAACTTATTATACATATTCATAGAAGTTTAAAAATAAATAATAATAATTACACATACAATCATTTATTAAATAATAAATACTAATGAGAAAGAAAGATAAAAGAAAATTTTTGAAATTATTGAAGGTCCTTCAACATTTATCTGAGCTAAATTTGAATTATCTATACCAGGGAAAACTCATTTTATAGTACTTAGAGAATTTTTTGATGACTTATAATGAATTACTTATATTCTCGTAATGGATACAAGTGTTATTCTTATTTATCAACGACTCATCGTAGAACACTTTGTGAAGCTTTTGCTTATGATCCAATTTCTTTTTGAAGTTATAGTTGATATCATCACGATGGATACCATATATTAGGGTTAGGGTTAGGGTTCTGTTTGTTACGTTCTCATGTATGTGTATATAAGCTACAATCTCTGTGTAATGTGTGCAAACATGTGCAGTTCAATTTAATCACAATGTCTTCTCATTCAAGGGTTAGGGTTCTGTTTGTTATGTTCTCATGTATGTGTATATAAACTATCAGTCTTTGTGTAATGTGTGCAAACATGTGCAGTTCAATTTAATCAAAAAGTCTTCCCATTTAGTTTTTTTATTTCTCCAACATGGTACTAGAAGAACTAAGGAGCTATGCTTACCCAAAGTTTAGACACTTCTTCATTTCTTTCTCATTTTCGTAATTCTCTTGTAACCTATTTTCTATCAGTGACATAATCTTCGATGAGATTCTCATTGATTATAAGAGATTATGCGAGTGCAAAGGACATCCACAAATATTTACAACACTCCCCCTTTGATGTCTCAAAACCTTACAAAGAAAAAACCTTCTGGGACAAACAAAAAAAATTAACGAAGGTAAAAGAGTACACCGTTTCAGTAATACTTTCATTATTAGCTGCCTCGTTAAGAACCTTTACCAGGAAAACCCAGTGGGACAAAACCATGGCAAAGGGAAAAAGTGTGCAGCATGTATCTCTCCCTCATTGTATCATCATTGAAGGTCTCTTAATCGACTTCTAAAATGTTGAGGTTGGCCATGCTTTAGTGAACAAATCTGTTGGATTATCACTTGGACGAATTTGTTGAACATCAATATCACCATCTTTGTGCAGATCATGAGTAAAGAAGAACTTTGGCGAGATGTGCTTAGTCATGTCTCCTTTGATACATCCACCCTTTAGTTGAGCTATGCATACAATATTGTCTTCATACAAAGTTGTGGGGACCTTTCACTGAGTGATTGTAAAAGATAAAACACAAGAAAGGGGGTTGAATTGTGTTATAAAAAAAAATTGGTCATTTCGTCTGTTGGTTTAAACAGGCTCAGACGAAACAATTCTTATCTTTAAAGATTGATTTTAATGAACAGACGTTATAAGTTGATTATCCCCGTTAGTTGCAAACTTAAAGAAGATAAACACAAGTATTTTTATACTGGTTCGTCTATCCAATACTACGTCCAGTTACCCAACAACAACTGAATTTTCACTACAAACCGTGAAATGGTTACAAGTATTGTTTGAACCCAGCCACTTCTGGCTAATACAAGATATTCTTTGAACACAGCCTTCTCAGGCTAAACAACCAAGTATTCTTTGAACACACAACCTCCTCCTCAGGCTAAAGCACCACACAAGTGGATTTACAAAGTTTTCTATGAAAGAAAAGTTCCTCTTCGCAGAGAGGGATATATAATGAAGTTTAAAAGTAGCAGTGAGCGAAAACACAAAGTCTTAGTAATATAAGTGTGTTCGCCAACTGAAACTTGGAAGAGTGAGGTCCTTTTATAGGCAGAGTCTTCAGATATCCATCAGAGACAGAAGAATGTCATTGAGCTTTCTCTAAGTGTAGTCCAAAAAGGTGTCAAAGTGCAATTAAGTGATAGATAGTGTGCGCAGCGAATTTGATGACATGCTCAGTCCTTTTTCTGACTTGTACATGGATTTTCTTGGAAAAGGAGAAACCTTTTCATGTTGCATATGTAAGCTCAAATCCCTATACTGATCTTAGAAGCTCTGATGATTACTTTAGCAGATTTGAACTTGGCACGAGTTACTCAGACTGTACTTCACTCTCTTGACAGACGATGTAAATCTTCAATCTTAAGATTGGCTTGTAAGCTTCGTCTGAAGAGTTTCGTCTATCCTTTCATCTGAAGACTTGACTTTGAGACAGACGAATGACTTCAATTTTGAGGGGTCATCTTCCATCTATGCTTGTTCCGTCTGACTTTGCTTGTAATGCTTTGTCTGAGATGTTCCGTCTATCTTGTAATTAATCAAAACTTAGAGACGTTAATCTCCTTATTCTAACAATGATAAACCATATGATTCATGGATATTTTGAGTCATGGATCTCAACCATACACATTCACGACTGACTTCATGAATTGCTTGTAACCTTGCATGGTTTAATAAAGTCGAAGCTACAGTTTGTTTTGTTGAACACCAAGATATGACAGTATCACCAAATGAAAGCAATTAACTAGATCAACCTTTATACAAATCTGATAAATATCGGTATCTGCATACCCAACTAATTGAAACTTTGATTCACTTGAACAAATCAACCTCATGTCAAGTTTCCCTCGGAGATATTTGAATATATATTTAATTCCATTCCAATATCTTTTAGTTGGAGTAGAACTAAATCTTGCTAATAAATTTATTGCAAATGCTATATCAAGTCGAGTATTGTTAGCAAGATACATTAGTGCCCCTATTGCACTAAGATATGGTACTTCTGGACCAAGAAAACTTTCCATCATTGTCACAATGGTGAAATGGACCTTTTGTCATTCCAGGTGATCTAACCATCATGTGGGTATTTAATAGGCACACCTTGTCCATGTAAAATTGCTCTAAGATCCTTTTCATATATGTTGATTGATGAACAAGTGTTCCTCATATGTTCAATGTGCAGCCCAAGACAATATTTTGTCTTTCCAAGATCTTTCATCTCAAACTTTCTTTTTAAGAGATTTGCTGCCTCTAGAAGATATTTAAGACTTCTAATTATATTCAGATCATCAACTTATACTACAATGATGACAAATTTAGATCCAGATCTATTTATAAAAACACATGGACTAATATTATTATTCACTAAGGCAATAATACCACATGCGCGCCCAAATTGTTTTAATCCATATAATAACCTTTGTAATATAATTGAGTATATTCCCTGATCACTCAAATTATGTATTCCATATATCTTAAATCCTTCAGAGATCTTCATGTATATATCACTACCAAGTGATCCATATAAGTAGGCCACAACAACATTCATTGGGCGCATATCAAGCATTTCATGAACAACCAAAAATATCTAAAAATGGTTGTATCTACCACGCGAGAGTAAGTCTCCTCATAATCAACTCATGATATTTGTGTAAAACCTTGTGCCATAAGTCCGACTTTGTATCACACAATTTCATATTTTTCAATTATTCGAATCTCTTCAGGAGATTCTTCATCAGTTATTCAAGTGAGTTTAACTAAGCTTGGATTGCATCTTTCTAATTTGGCCGATATTTCTACGTCGACATTCTTCGACGGATTTTAGTTCATGATCCTCATTTACATTTACAATTTCTAGCGCTATATTGTATGTAAATGCATTGTCAACAATAATTTCACACCGGTTCCATATTTTTACAGTATTGACATAACTAATCGAGATCTCATTATTTTCAATTACCTGAATCTCTTCTGTAGATTCGTTATCAGTAATTACCTGAATCTTTTCGGGAGATTCTTTATCAGTTATGTCTTCCTTATCATTAAAATATCTATTTCCTCAATTTGACTATCTTCTTTATTTGCTCTTTCCTTTTTCGAGGATTTTTATCTTTGGAACCGATTGGTTAGCCACGCTTCAGGCGTGTTTTAGATTCATTCGCGTTTGATTGTTCTTTAGGGACTTCAATATGAATTGGAGCATTTTCCAGCTGGAATATGTGACTATGTCACTTTTCTTTTGGTCAGTGAATGCATATGATAATTGATTTGCAATATTTTGCGAATGAATTATTGTTTTAACTTCAAGTTCACATTGCTTTGTACGAGGATCAAAATGATGCAATAATTACACATTCCATGTCATTTATTTCTCGAGCTGTTTCTTTTCCCCTCCTAATGTTGGGAAATTATTTTTCTCATAATGACAATCGAAAAATCTTTCCAAAAATATATCTCCTGTTCAGGGTTCTAGATATTTAATTATTGAAAGAGATTCATACCCAACATATATTCTCAACCTTCTTTAAGAACTCATTTTGATATGTTGTGGTGGAGCAATTGAGGCGTAAACCGCACACTCAAAAATCCTCAAGTGGGAAATTTTTGGCTCCTAACCTAAAGCCAATTTTATAGGGGTGATATTATGATACATATCAATACTGCAACAAGCAAAATGGCATGTCCCCATGAAATAATAGGGAGTTTTGTTCTCATAAGTAATGATGGTCTAGCAATTAATTGAAAACTTTTAATGAGTGATTCAACAAGACCGTTTTGTGTGTGTGGTCCACACTAATCCTATTTGTCATACAATAATCTTTAAAAGTTTGGGATGTAAATTCACTAACATTATCAAGGAAAATTGTCTTGATATGGTAATCTGGAAATTGTGCTTGCATTCTTATTATTTGAGCAAGTAATCTTGCAAATGACACATTACGTACTAATAATAGACAAACATGTGACCATTTACTAGAGACATCTATTAAAACCATAAAGTGTCGAAATGGTCCACAAGGTGGAGCTACAGGTCCACATATGTCTTCATGATTACATTCAAGAAATACATGAGATTCAATGCCAATTTTTGCTGGTGATGGTCTTATAATTAATTTCCCTTGAGATCATGCAACACAAGAGAACTCATTAAATAAAAGAATGTTCTTGTAAAGTACAAAAATACACAAGAAGGGGGGGGTGAATTGTGTAGACTGTTTAAAAAAAAAATTCTCTAAGACGATGCGTTTGCGTCTGTTGTTTTCAAAGCTTGATCAGACGCAAGATTGTTTTCTTCTTTAAGATTGATTTTATTATCAGACTGTTCAAGTTATTATCCCCTGTTAGTTAACAGATAAATCAATAGAGAAGACAACAATATTTTTATACTGGTTCGTCTGATCAAGTCTACATTCAGTT
Source organism: Hylodesmum podocarpum (assembly GCA_026586105.1). Classification (NCBI taxonomy): domain Eukaryota; kingdom Viridiplantae; phylum Streptophyta; class Magnoliopsida; order Fabales; family Fabaceae; genus Hylodesmum; species Hylodesmum podocarpum. Next base: position 1,239,001 of record JALJEV010000047.1, on the reverse strand, counting down.
CCCCAGCAACACACTGAGGTTCCACTAAGAGTATTCTTTGAACCCAGCCACTCTTGGCTAATTACATATATTATTTGAACACAGCCTTCTCAGGCTAAACCAGTATTCTTTGAACCCAGCCTCTGCAGGCTAAACAAAGGTATTCTTTGAACACAACCTCCATAGGCTAAACAAGTTATTCTTTGAACACAACTTCCACAAGCTAAGTGCACCACAACAGTGAATTTAGGAAGATGAAAGAATAAGTTTATCCTCTATGCAGAGAGGGGTTTTACAATCAGTTCTATTCTAAGTTCAGGGCGAGTGAACTTTGCTTGAGAGCTTGAAGCTTGAATATAATTTCTTTGTTATGTAGTTCACTAGCCTTCTCTTGAAGTAATGAAGTCCTTTACAGAGAGCTCTGTGAAGTATCCGTTAGACTGAAGATTTGAACGTCAGTACTCCGTCTTGGGGTCTTCAAACGTGTGACAAAGATCAATCATAATAATTAATGTTTGCACATGCTTTTTCTGACCTTGATCGAGACATCAACAAAAAGCATGGTTGCTTTTTGTGTTGCAGGAGTTTTGCACAGATCTCTATTTTGTCTTTGGAAGCTTCTACGAGTAACAGTTAGATTTGAATTGGGGCGCGAGTTACTCCGTCTGAACTTCATTAAACGAGGTAGACGAATGAATAAATGAAAGGGTTGTCTGTTGAATTCATTCATCTGTCTCCTTCCTTCGTCTTCAACTTCAGTCTTCAAAGTCTTCCTTCTTGAGCACTTAACTTGAAGTTGAGATGAGCTCTCTGTCTTGAACAATGAAGGTTCTTCGTCTGATGTAGCTTTGAGGCTTGATGACTTGAACACTTCATCTTGTGCATCTGTGCTTGAGGGTGCATCTTGACTATGCTCATTAATGATTCGTCTAATCATTCTTCTGTTTGCATCTAATGACTCTTCAGTTTCCAACTGTTCAGTCTGCTCTGTTTGCATCTGATGTCTCTTTAGTCTGATGCTTCAGTCTGTTCTCTTCAGTCTGATCTTTCTTTCGTCTACAGGTACAACAGACTGTTCTGTATCAGACGAAAATGATGATTCATCTGATATGTTTTTCTCAGATAACTGGACATTTATAGCTTTCAGATTTTCAATTTCTTCTAAAGCCTTTTTGAGCTTAGATTTGCAATTTATATATTCTTGAGCTATAAAATGTGAGTCAGCAAGAAGAACATCATATGACATATCCTCATAGTCTGAATCTAAAGAAGATGAGGATGAACTAGATATATTTAAAAGATTTACCTCAGATGATAGAATGTCTCTTGCCATCAGACAGATACTTGCATTCTTTTCTTCAGATGATTCATCTGAGCTTTCATCATCGAGATCATCCCAAGAGGTTTGTTCCTTCTTTCTTCTAATGTTTTGGGGATCTCTCTTCTTCATCAATCTTTTGAATCTTCTTGCCATCAAGGAAATTTCTTCTTTAGAAGAATCTTCTGAGTCTGTTGATTCTGCTTTCTTCATACTTGACTCTTCTCCATCAAGCTCATCAATGTTGGATAGAGCAATAAGCTCTTGAATTTTCAGCTTTCCCCTTTTACACAAATGAACTTCATGCACTCTCAGCGCACCAATGAGTTCATCCATAGTAAGGGTCTTCATATTTCTCCCAACAGATATAATAGTGGACATAACTTCCCATGGTGCAGGTAAGCTGTCCAAAATCTTCATATTGTTTTGGGCTTTTGAAAAAGTAATTTCCAATGCAGCTAGCCCATTCAGAATAGTTTGGAATCTTCCAAACATTCCGTCTATAGATTCTTCTCTTTCCATAGAGAACATTTCATACTCTCTTTGAAGGGTGGCAGCTTTCCTAAGTCTGACATCTTCAGTTCCTTCATAAGAGATCTTCAACGCATCCCAAAGCTCTTTGGCTGTTTTGTACGCACAGAATCTGTTATATTCTGTCCTAGAAAGAGCACACGTTATGGCATAACGTGCCTTGTTGTTAAGCTCTACGATTGTATATTCTTCATTTCCCCACTCTGATTCAGGCTTGGTCAGGGGAATGTCTCCTTCTGTTATGATCTTCCAAAGCCCATATTTTGTAAACTTGATATATATCTCCATTCGGTCTGCCCAGTAAGGGTAATCATTTCTAGAGAAAGTTGTAGGACTGTTCATGGAGGAGACTTCTGCAATGAGCATCGTCTGGGAGTTCGCCATCCCGGATCTTTTGCTCTAGCAGCTGTTAAGCGCTCAACCCTTAGAGGTTGAGCTTTGATACCAAACTGTAAAGTACAAAAACACACAAGAAGGGGTGGTTGAATTGTGTAGACTGTTTAAAAAAAATTTCTCTAACACGATGTGTTTGCGGTCGTTGTTTTCAAAACTTGATCATACGCAAGATTGTTTTCTTCTTTAAGATTGATTTTATTATCAGACTGTTCAAGTTATTATCCCCTGTTAGTTAACAGATAAATCAATAGAGAAGACAACAATATTTTTATACTGGTTCGTCTGGTCAAGACTACATCCAGTTCCCCAGCAACACACTAAGTTTTCACTAAGAGTATTCTTTGAACCCAGCCACTCCAGGCTAATTATAGATATTATTTGAACACAGCCTTCTTAGGCTAAACTAGTATTCTTTGAACCCAGTCTCTGCAAGCTAAACAAAGGTATTCTTTGAACACAGCCTTAACAGGCTAAACAAGGTATTCTTTGAACACAGCCTCCAAAAGCTAAGTGCACCACAACAGTGGATTTAGGAAGATGAAAGAATAAGTTTATCCTTTACGCAGAGAGGGGTTTTACAATCAGTTCTATTCTAAGTTCAGGGCGAGTGAACTTTGCTTGAGAGCTTGAAGCTTGAATATAATTTCTTTGTTGTGCAGTTCGCCAGTCTTCTCTTGAAGTAGAAGTCCTTTTATAGAGAGCTCTGTGAAGTATCCGTTAGACTGAAGATTTAAACGTTAGTCCTCTGTCTTGGGGTCTTCAAACGTGTGACAGAGATCAATCAAAATAATTAATGTTTGCACAGGCTTTTTCTGACTTGATCAGAGACATCAACAAAAAGCATGGTTGCTTTTTGTGTTGCAAGGGTTTGCACAGATCTCTATTCTGTCTTTGGAAGCTTCTATGAGTAATGGTTAGATTTGAATTGGGGCGCGAGTTACTCCGTCTGAACTTCATTAAACAAGGTAGACGAATGAATAAATGAAAAGGTTGTGTGTTGAATTCATTCGTCTTTCTCCTTCCTTCGTCTTCAACTTCAGTCTTCAAAGTCTTCCTTCTTGAGCACTTGACTTGAAGTTGATATGAGCTCTCTGTCTTGAACAATGAAAGTTCTTTGTCTGATGCAGCTTTGAGACTTGATGACTTGAACACTTCATCTTGTGCGTCTGTGCTTGAGGGTGCATCTTGACTATGCTCATTAATGATTCGTCTAATCATTCTTCTGTTTGCATCTGATGACTCTTCAGTTTCCAACTGTTCAGTCTGCTCTATTTGCATATGATGTCTCTTTAGTATGATGCTTCAGTCTGCTCTTTCTTCCGTCTACAGGCACAACAGACTGTTCTGTAATTATCAAAACTAAGATGCTAAATCATCTTGACTTAACAGTTCTGTTTCTTTTATGTATGCCCATTTGTGTTCTATATAATTCATCACATTATTATTGACCCAAAATAGTCTAATTGGTCATGCCAAATAAAAAAAAATTATTTGGATTAGTAAACTTCTGGTTTACTATAGCATGCATCTCAACCATTTGTAATTTTTATACCTTTCACAATTGCAGTGATATAAAGACATTTCATATTATTATCAATTATAGTCTCAATATGATAGTCATTTTGGCGAATGTCTTTAAAACTTAATAAGTTTCTTTGGGACTTACAACAAAATAATGTTTCATTCATACATCCGTAATGTTTCCACTATGATATATCCACAATGTTTCATTCAATTTTGTACTACTAGATATTGATATTCTTCAATCATAATGTCTAAAAGAAATCAGTAGTATCTAGATGTGTAATGTCAACGAGGCCGTCATAATCATCCTTATTGTGGGCAAAATTGACTTTATTATTGTGTTTATTTGCTTTATTATCTTTATGAGCAATATTTGCTTCAGATCATTCGTATTTTTATCGAGTGGTTAGGGAATTGGCAGGTATTTATTGGTAACTGTGAGCGAGTTGAGTGACAAGCCGTAGTTAAGAGAGATAAATATTAAATATCTAATTGGGTTTTGAGAGCTGAGTATAAATAAATGAATAAAAAATATCTTGCGGGGTTGTTAATATTTAATGGAATAAAATACGTACAGAAAGAAATATCTTCGCGCTGAGGTGGACGGTTTGGATCGTGCGGCACGAGAAAGTGAAATGAGCGAAAGTGCCAATTGGGCAACAATGCAAACTGCGATCCATGACATTATTTTTTATCAGACAAATCTAAAATGTATTAGATAGTAAAACAAGATAGTATTAATAATTATCTTCTCAAATATACCATCAATTTCGTATATTTTTTTATTATTTTACATAATTATGATAAATTAAAGAGAGAGAAATAAAGCATAATAAACGAAAGAAAAAACCATTAGGAACATAAAATGTACGTAACAAATTTAAATAAATTTTTTGTAAGCATTTGCAAGGGAGAAAAAAATAGAAAGAGAAAATAACACAAGTTTTTCTCATAAGTTAACAACAAGAGTTCATACATAAATTACTTTTAAACAAGTTCATGCGAAAGGGGTTCATCAGAATAGAATATAAACTAAGTTTACCAAACAGAGGTTCATCAGAATAGAATATAAACTAAGTGTACCAAACAGTGTTATTTTTCCAAATTTTACCCAATCAGACCGCAAATCTAGCTTTCAAGTCCCCTAGGGATGCAGATGTTTCACCAACAAGAGCATATTCATATATCTAAATCATCGTCAGGGTCCTCGTCAGAATCTGGCATCTCATCAGAATCTGACACATCATCAGAATCTGGCATTTCATCGTCTGAATCACCCATGGCAGAATCCTCCTCTTCACCGCTTGAAATGGGATTTGCTTCAATGTTGCTCTCTTCAAGTGATCTTCTACCATCATAAATTTGTATAGGTTCACCATTTCCTGAATGAATAAAGAGTTGAAGCATAAGAGTTTATATATAACTGAAACGAAGTTAAAAAAAGAAAAAGGTAAAGAAAATGCGAACACAAATCAATTTCATACCTTGGTGTTCAAAAGGAAGCACAACATTTGACCTATCAATTCGCTCCTGATCAGACAGTTGGAGACTGGACTGTACCTGTTAAAAACACATCATGCATCATTTTATCTGCCGTCAATGAAAAGAAACAAACATCGTATCACAGCACTTCTAGCTTGATCCCTGATAGTTCCTAGACAAATGATTCTGACTGTGTATTAGCAAGGGCACATAGGCATATCAACTTTATTTCCTCTGTAAGCTATGACTCTAGATTCCATATTTTTATCCTTTTTTTTTGTATTTTAAATAAAAGGAATACATTTCAGATTATTCTCTCCTATTTTTCAACAAGTGTTGTGTAGAAATACTTGTTACAAAAAGTATTTTTATGTGGTAAGAGTATATGAACAAACTAAATTCTTAGAATGTGGATACATTTCCAAGACAAGAGATAAAACACAGTTTCTATCATCAGCCTTGTGCATATAAAATACACTGTATAGAAAAGAAATAATTATAACTTCGACATTTATGCTGCTTGAGTTCCATCTTTTCTAGCATCTAAATTTTATTATTGTTATTATTACTATTATTATTATTATTATTATTATTTTTATTATTTTCTAAAAAAGGCTCTACCAATCCTATGTTCTCCATTCAATAAAAACAGCAGAACCCTAGGGGAAGGAGGGAATTCGACAAAAGAAAGAACTCCTTTGTAGATTTTTTTCTTTCAAAAATGTCTAATTACACAATGTTGCTGGTGCTACTTTAGCTTTTGCTTCTAGTAACAGACATAACTTTGTAGTACCAGTTCTCCATCTACAGGAAAATATAGACTGACCATTGGCACTAGGGCTGCAACGGCTGCATCATTAGCTGATGGTCCTGATGTGAAGCAGATTTCTCCAGGCTCAACATTAAATTCTTCATACTGGATAAAAGTGAAGAGATATCAATGCACCAAATTTTTAGATTTGTCATTCCCAATAAGCTTATAACAGGAAGCAAGAGATTACCGTTACTCTAACTCCCCCATTTCTAAGTTTGAACCTGACATTAAATTTTCCCTTGCTATAATTTTCCTCATCTAAGGAGTTTTCTAAATATCCTCTTTGACCATCTGAAGAGATATGATATGGGTCTACACTGGCCACCATGGAGGACATGTACTCAAGAACCGCTACAGCCCTCTCCTCATGAAGGTTAGAATGCAACAATCCAAAAATACCAGAAATTTGACCTGCAGAGATAGAACAGTATCGAATTTAAGTAAGACATGTTGTTGCACGAAGTCGACCCATGCTAAAAAAAAAAATCTGCTAAAATAAGAAAATAGTTCACTTGTTCTTCTGATACTCTTAGAAATGTCCTCAATTAAATAACACCTAATTAGACAACACTGTGAAAGGAAATTTACACTAAACAGTTCAAGAGTGAATACCATGACTACGAAGATTACTTAGAAGGCTGGCCACTGACTGTAAAGATGCATGCCTCAACAGTTCACTTATCTGATGATAACATCCAATAAGAATCCGTTAGAATTACAGATACACAAATTGACTATACAAGAGAAACCAAGACACCCTAAAGTCTTAAATACAATACACACATAGAACTGCAGCAGGAAGGTTTTATTTTTTTTTTTTCCCTTCTTATTGCAAAATCATTTTGCACAAGAATATGAAGTGTAAAAGAAGATATGAAACTCGCAGGCACAAAAAGTTCGATAGTTAAATACAGATTAAATACAAAAAGATATTGTTTGGATTATTCAGCCAATAGGAATTTATATAGATAACATCATTTGCATTAGCAGACTCCTCAAGAAGAGATGCCCTACACATTCTGCAAGTCTATTTATGACAAACTGAAGAAGAAATGGGAAATCTCAAAAGACTCTTGCTCTCAAGACAGAAAACCCTTCTCATAATCAAGCATAAAACATTCAGATATTTGCTTATATAGTCAATATGTTACTATACAGCTATTTGCTTATATAGTAACATCTTAAGCACTATGACACAAAGAAAATTCAATCCACACACAATCAAATAAATTATAACTTCATTTGAAGCAGTGACAATGGTATTTGGTTTGTTTATCTTTAATCACAGAATGAAAACATACCGAGTCTATAGCAACACAGAAGCGGGCATTTTCTGCAACCAATCCTGCAGGTATATGAACAGGAGAAACTATTTAAAAGAGAAATAATTTTTTCTTCCAAAAATCATAGCCATGAAAATCCATTAACTGACGCAGACATGTTTTAGTGAAAAAGATAATTTATAAGCTAACTTCAGTTACAGAACAATCTATCTGAGTAATACCTCTGCCCAGTTCAGTGATTGCTGAAAACAACTTATCCATATCCGTCACACTTGAATAAGTAGCAGTAGCAAGCGAAATTTGGTGAGGAGAATGGGTAACATTTACAGATCTTCCTGTCTTTTCCTTCAAACCAAGAGGATCAGTATAGCAATCCAAAATGTGAACCCTGCAAAATAGCAAATAATTCTAAATCCAACAAATCCAAATTAATCCAGTATCAAAATAAAACCCTAAAAAAGTAACAGTAAGACACACAAAAAAAAAAAAAAAATACAGTTAAAACAACTAATTAAACAACATCAACCATTTCTTAGAAGAAGCAATATCCACTCCATGCATCTTAAACCAAGCAGTACAAGACCATGGACTCCATGAAAGTGCAACAACTACTATGCCCCTGTACAAAAATAAAAATAAAAATATAAGCTTTGACATAAAAAATAATATTTATGAGAGAGAAAAAAATTGATAAAATTTGGGAAAATAAACTGACTGTGACTGATATGTTTTTGGTACAACATGCGTTGAGAGTTGAAGTAGAATGTGAGAGAAAACATGAATGGCAAAAGGTGAACAGTGACTGTCCTTGATTGTGAGAGTAGGCGCAAGTTCTCCCTCTAAGACTCCATCCCTCAGTGTTCTACAGATTGAATCCACCATTTTCTTTGCGTGGTAGGGAACAATTGTTGGTCTGTTACAAATAATAAAAAGAGGATGATTGCATGCATTCCATAAAGCAAATTCAATATCTAATAAGTGAAATTTGAAGTGCATGTAGCAGAATCCAAACTTAGAAGAAAAGACCAAAGAGTTCAAATGTTAATCTGAAATACTCACACTAAGGTTTAGACTAGAAACAGCGGCCTGCGGTGGAAACTTAGATGGAAAGAGCATAGACAGAAACTACATGCAGATCACAAATTGACCCTGATTCTTTATCTTCTTGACAACAAGACAAGGGTAATACGGGGATTCTAATTTAGCGGTATTTTATCTAGAAGTGTGTGTAAAAATAATTTTAATAATTTAAGTTAAGTAAAATTTTTGAATTTTACATGAATAAATATCGATTTGTAAGATTAAGGGATCACATATTATTAGTTAAAAGAGATTAAAACAAAATAGTACGTAAAGTTAATTTTACTGATCAATCAAGTAATCACATAATCAACAAAAATAAATGAATTTTAATTTATAAAAGAAATTAAAAATATCTGGATTATGTAGATTCAAAAATATCTCACGTATATATTCATTATATTTTTCGGTTAATAACTTGTTAGTTTTATTTTTTTTTAATATTTTTTATTATTACAACAAACTTATTATACATATTCATCGAAATTTAAAAATAAATAATAATTATTACAAATACAATCATTTATTAAACAATAAATACTAATGAGAAATAAAAATAAAAGAAAATTTTTGAAATTATTAAAGGTCCTTCAATAATTTATATTAACAGAAATATAAGTTTGGATTATCTATATCAGAGAAAACTCATTTCATAGTACATGTGAATTCTTCGATAACTTATAATAAATTACTTATATTCTTGTAATGGATATGAATGTTATTCATATCCATTCAATGATTCATGTAGAATACTTTGTGAAGCTTTTATTCTTGATCCAATTTTTTTTTAAAGTTATAATTAATATCATCACGATGGATACCATATATTAGGGTTAGAGTTAGGGTTCTATTTGTTACTCGTGTATATAAACTGTATAATGTTTGCAAACATATGTAGTTCAATTTAATCAAAAAGTCTTATAATTCAGTTTTTTTATTTCTCCAACATGGTACCAGAAGAAATAGGGAGCTCAGCTTGCCAAAAGTTTAGACACTTCTTTATTTCTTTCTCATTTTCATAATCCTCTTGTAACCTATTTTCTACATGGAAATCAAAATCTATTGTAACCTTTGGTAAGTCCCCCATTAACAAGACTAAATGATTATCTTCTTTGATGATTCCCCCAATTAATTTAAAGGAGAAGATCTTCACTTTGGAGTCTGTTAACGATGCAATACCATGGTTTACACTAAAAACACTAGTTGTGGTAGAAACTTGAAAGCAGAGGGAAAGAGTAGAGAAAGATTACATGCAGTTCACAAGTTGAAACTACACAGACCTTCTAGACAACAACTTAGGGGTTAATATGTGGATTCTAATTCAACGATGTTTAATCTAGAACGGTGTAGAATTTTTTTTATTAAGATTAAAGTTAATTTGAATGTTAGGATTTTACACTAAGAAATATAGGTTTGTAAGGTTAAGGGATCACATGTTTGTTGAAAGAAATTAAAACAAAATAGTACGTAAAGTTAGTTTTACAATCAACAAAAGTAATTGAATTTTTGTCTGTAAAAGAATTTAAAAAAATTGGATTATGTGGATTCAGAAATATTTTACGTGTATTTTCATTATTTTTTCGGTTAATAACTTTTTAGTTTTATCATTTATTAATTTTTTTTATTATTAAAACAAACTTATTATACATATTCATAGAAGTTTAAAAATAAATAATAATTATTACACATAACAATCATTTATTAAATAATAAAGACTAATTAGAAAGAAAGATAAAAGAAAATTTTTGAAATTATAGAAGGTCCTTCAACATTTATTTGAGCAGAAATATAAGTTTGGATTATCTAATTCAGGGAAAACTAATTTTATAGTACTTGAGAATTCTTCGATAACTTATAATGAATAACTTATATTCTCGTAATGGATATGAGTGTTATTCTTATTCACCGACGACTCATCGTAGAACACTTTGTGAAACTTTTGCTTATGATCCAATTTGTTTTTGAAGTTATAATTGATATCATCACGATGAATACCGTATATTAGGGTTAGGGTTAGGGTTCTGTTTGTTACTTTCTCATGTATGTATATATAAACTACCAATCTCCGTGTAATGTGTGCAAACATGTGCAGTTCAATTTAATCAAAAAGTCTTCTCATTCAAGGGTTAGGATTCTGTTTGTTACGTTCTCAGTTCTCGTGTATGTGTATATAAACTATCAGTCTTTGTGTAGTGTGTGCAAACATGTGCAGTTCATTTTAATTAAAAAGTCTTCCCATTCAGTTTTTTTATTTCTCCAACATGGTACCAGAAGAACTAGGGAGCTCTGATTGCCCAAAGTTTAGACACTTCTTCATTTCTTTCTCATTTTCTTAGCAATATAAGCGTGTTCGCCAATTGAAACTTGGAAGAGTGAGGTCCTTTTATAGGCAGAGTCTTCAGATATCTGTTAGAGACAGAAGAATGTCGTTGAGCTTTCTCTAAGTGTAGTCCAAAAAGGTGTCAAAGTGCAATTAAGTGATAGATAGCGTGCGCAGCAGATTTGATGACATGCTCAGTCCTTTTTCTGACTTGTACAAGGATTTTCTTGGAAAAGGAGAAACCTTTTCGTGTTGGATGCTCAAATCCCCATACTGATCTTGGAAGCTCTGATGAGTACTTTAGCGGATTTGAACTTGGCGTGAGTTACTCAGATTGTACTTCACTCTCTTGACAGACGATGTAAATCTTCAGTCTTAAGATTGACTTGTAAGCTTCGTCTGAAGAGTTTCGTCTATCCTTTCATCTGAAGACTTGACTTTGAGACAGACGAATGATTTCAATTTTGAGGGGTCATCTTCCGTCTGTGCTTGTTCCGTCTGACTTTGCTTGTAATGCTTTGTGTGAGATGTTCCGTCTGTCTTGTAATTAATCAAAACTTAGAGACGTTAATCTCCTTGATCTAACAGTGATAAACCATATGATTCATGGGTATTTTGAGTCATGGATCTCAACCATACACATTCACGACTGACTTCATGAATTGCATGTAACCTTGCATGGTTTGATAAAGTCGACGCTACAGTTTGTTTTGTTGAACGCCAAGATATGACAATATCACCAAATGAAAGCAATTAACCAGATCAACCTTTATGCGAATCTGATAAATATCGGTTTCTGCATACCCAACTAATTGAAACTTTGATTCACTTAAACAAATCAACCTCATGTCAAGTTTCCCTCGGAGATATTTGAATATATATTTAATTCCATTCCAATATCCCTTAGTTGGAGTAGAACTAAATCTTGCTAATAAATTTATTGCAAATGCTATATCAAGTCGAGTATTGTTAGCAAGATACATTAGTGCCCCTATTGCACTAAGACATGGTACTTCTGGACCAAGAAAACTTTCCATCATTGTCACAATGGTGAAATGGGTCTTTTGTCATTCCAGGTGATCCAACCATCATGTGGGTACTTAATAGGCACACCTTGTCCATGTAAAATTGCTTTAAGATCCTTTTCATATATGTTGATTGATGAACAAGTGTTCCTCATATGTTCAATGTGCAGCCCAAGACAATATTTTGTCTTTCCTAGATCTTTCATCTCAAATTTTTTATTGAAGAGATTTACTGCCTCTGGAAGATATTTAAGACTTCTAATTATATTCAGATCATCAACTTATACTACAATGATGACAAATTTAGATCCAGATCTATTTATAAAAACACATGGACAAATATTATTATTCACCAAGGCAATAATACCACATGCGCGCCCAAATTGTTTTAATCCATATAATAACCTTTGTAATATAATTGAGTATATTCCCTGATCACTCAAATTATGTATTCCATATATCTTAAATCCTTCAGGGATCTTCATGTATATATCACTACCAAGTGATCCATATAAGTAGGCCACAACAACATCCATTGGGCGCATATCAAGCATTTCATGAACAACCAAAAATATCTAAAAATGGTTGTATCCACCACGCGAGAGTAAGTCTCCTCATAATCAACTCATGATATTTGTGTAAAACCTTGTGCCATAAGTCCGACTTTGTATCACACAATTTCATATTTTTCAATTATTCGAATCTCTTCGGGAGATTCTTCATCAGTTATTCAAGTGAGTTTAAGTAAGCTTGGATTGCATCTTTCTAATTTGGCCGATCTTTCTACGTCGACATTCTTCGACGGATTTTAGTTCATGATCCTCATTTACATTTACAATTTCTAGCGCTATATTGTATGTAAATACATTGTCAACAATAATTTCACACCGGTTCCATATTTTTCCAGTATTGACATAACTAATCGAGATCTCATTATTTTCAATTACCTGAATCTCTTCGGTAGATTCGTTATCAGTAATTACTTGAATCTTTTTGGGAGATTCTTTATCAGTTATGTCTTCCTTATCATTAAAATATCTATTTCCTCAATTTGACTATCTTCTTTATTTGCTCCTTCCTTTTTCGAGGATTTTTATCTTTGGAACCGATTGGTTAGCCACGCTTCAGGCGTGTTTTAGATTCATTCACATTTGATTGTTCTTTAGGGACTTCAATATGAGTTTGAGCATTTTCCAGCTGGAATATGTGACTATGTAACTTTTCTTTTGGTCAGTGAATACATATGATAATTGATTTGCAATATTTTGCGAATGAATTATTGTTTGAACTTCAAGTTCACATTGCTTTGTACGAGGATCAAAATGATGCAATAATTATGCATTCCATGTCATTTATTTCTCCAGCTGTTTCTTTTCCCCTCCTAATGTTGGGAAATTATTTTTATCATAATGACAATCGAAAAATCTTTCCAAAAACATGTCTCCTGTTCAGGGTTCTAGATATTTAATTATTGAAAGAGATTCATACCCAACATATATTCCCAACCTTCTTTGAGGACTCATTTTGATATGTTGTGGTGGAGCAATTGAGGTGTAAACCGCACACTCAAAAATCCTCAAGTGGGAAATTTTTGGCTCCTAACCTAAAGCCAATTTTATAGGGGTGATATTGTGATACATATCAATACTACAACAAGAAAAATGGCATGTCCCCATGCAGTAATAGGGAGTTTTGTTCTCATAAGTAATGATGGTCTAGCAATTAATTGAAAACTTTTAATGAGTGATTCAATAAGACCGTTTTGTGTGTGTGCTCCACACTAATCCCAATTGTCATACAATAATCTTTAAAAGCTTTGGATGTAAATTCACCAACATTATCAAGGCAAATGGTCTTGATATGGTAATCTGGAAATTGTGCTTGCATTTTTATTATTTGAGCAAGTAATCTTACAAATGGCACATTACGTATTGATAATAGACAAACATGTGACCATTTACTAGAGACATCTATTAACACCATAAAGTGTCAAAATGGTCCACATAAGTCTTCATGATTGCATTCAAGAAATACATGAGATTCAATGGCAATTTTTGCTGGTGATGGTCTTATAATTAATTTCCCTTGAGTTCATGCAACACAAGAGAACTCATTAAATAAAAGAATGTTCTTGTAAAGTACAAAAACACACAAGAAGGGGGGGTGAATTGTGTAGTCTGTTTTAAAAAAAATTTCTCTAAGACGATACGTTCGCGTCCGTTGTTTTCAAAGCTTGATCAAACGCAAGATTGTTTTCTTCTTTAAGATTGATTTTATTATCAGACTGTTCAAGTTATTATCCACTGTTAGTTAACAAATAAATCAATAGAGAAGACAACAGTATTTTTATACTGGTTCGTCTGATCAAGACTATATCCAGTTCCCCAGCAACACACTGAGGTTCCACTAAGAGTATTCTTTGAACCCAGCCACTCCTGGCTAATTACAGATATTATTTGAACACAGCCTTCTTAGGCTAAACCAGTATTCTTTGAACTCAGCCTCTGCAGGCTAAACAAAGGTATTCTTTGAACACAGCCTCCATAGGCTAAACAAGTTATTCTTTGAATACAACCTCCACAGGCTAAGTGCACCACAACAGTGGATTTAGGAAGATGAAAGAATAAGTTTATCCTCTACGCAGAGAGGGGTTTTACAATCAGTTCTATTCTAAGTTCAGGGCGAGGGAACTTTGCTTGAGAGCTTGAAGCTTGAATATAATTTCTTTGTTGTGCAGTTCGCCAGCCTTCTCTTGAAGTAATGAAGTCCTTTTATAGAGAGCTCTGTGAAGTATCCGTTAGACTGAAGATTTGAACGTTAGTCCTCTGTCTTGGGGTCTTCAAACGTGTGACAGAGATCAATCAGATTAATTAATATTTGCACAGGCTTTTTCTGATTTGATCAGAGACATCAACTAAAAGCATGGTTGCTTTTTGTGTTGCAGGGGTTTTGCACAGATCTCTATTCTGTCTTTGGAAGCTTCTACGAGTAACAGTTAGATTTGAATTGGGGCGCAAGTTACTCCGTCTGAACTTCATTAAACGAGGTAGACGAATGAATAAATGAAAGGGTTGTGTGTTGAATTCATTTGTCTGTCTCCTTCCTTCGTCTTCAACTTCAGTATTCAAAGTCTTCCTTCTTGAGCACTTGACTTGAAGTTGAGATGAGCTCTCTGTCTTGAACAATGAAGGTTCTTTGTCTGATGTAGCTTTGAGGCTTGATGACTTGAACACTTCATCTTGTGCGTCTGTGCTTGAGGGTGCATCTTAACTATGCTCATTAATGATTCATCTAACCATTCTTCTGTTTGCATCTGATGACTCTTCAGTTTCCAACTGTTCAGTCTGCTCTGTTTGCATCTGATGTCTCTTTAGTCTGATGCTTTAGTCTGTTCTTTCAGTCTGTTCTCTTCAGTCTGTTCCTTCATTGTGTTCTCTTTAGTCTGTTCCTTCAGTGTGTTCTCTTTAGTCTGTTCCTTCAGTCTGCTCTTTCTTTCGTCTACAGGCACAACAGACTGTTCTGTAATTATCAAAACTAAGATGCTAAATCATCTTGACTTAACAATCTCCCTCTTTTTGATGATTACAGACCACACTAGCAAATCCTTGATCTTCTACTTGAGACAAAGCAAAAGGATGTATCAGAGCTAGAGAGATGATCTTTATCAGACTGAACTTGAAAGAGTAACAGATCAAAATCTGCATAAAACATGTTAGTTCAAGAACGCATAATATTTATCAGATCATACATTTTAATCACATCGAGATGATGTTCTTTGATATTCTCCTTTCATTGAATTTATTACATCAATGTGATATAAAATTAATCACAACACAAGATTTCTTAATATAATAAGAGAAAGAAAAAAATAATGAAGAATAATAATTTAAAGAGCTATTCTAAGCTCCCCTCAACTTGTTCTTCATCCTCTTTTCTTCTTCTGCATCTGAACTTCCTTTCAGACTGAACACTTGTATTATGTTCCCCCTCAGCTTCTGATCTTTTCATCTTTTTTTTGCTCCCTCTTAGCTTTTGCATATTTCTTTTTCTTCTTCCCTTTGAGTTGTACACATTTTTTATTTCTTCAATCCTTTTCTCTTCCATTCTTATTTCTCTCCCATCCTTATTTCTCATTTCTCTCCCCCTTGGGTTGCAATCATCAAAAACATCTTTTCTTGAATCTTTTGCATCCTCTGGTTTTTCCACGGAGGCTTCCAAGGCCTTCTTATCTCTCATTACCTTCTTTCGTCTGATGAGGTGTATCTAAGGATAGCGTGCCTCTTGCTTTAAAAAGCTAGACATATGTAAAGCATTAAAGAGCTTTGTCTTCTACACTCAACAAAGACGTTAGAAGATAACATGACGTTGCGTCTGTTGAAGAATCAGATAGACTATTTTAACTAATGATCAAGACATAGCGTTTTGTCTATAGACGATAAAGATAGACGATAAGGATAGACGAAAGAAATTTAAACAAACGAGAAAACTTATTCAGATGAAACAATTATTTCTAAGTTTTCAACATTGATTTGTTTAAATTCTTTGTAAGAGAGTATTGAATCATTGAAAAGCATTTTGAATAAATTAATATCAAAGATCCTTTTTTTTGTTGGATGTACACATGAGCAACTCACCTTGCTTAAAACATTATTTCCAGCTCCATTCAATTGATGTTTGAATGCACTTGGGTTCAATTTCTTTTGACACCAAAGCACGTTTAGAAAGATCTCTAAAATTCGATCTGTTTGCATTCTTTGAAAATTTTGCTTCTTCCGTCTGAAATGGTGAATCTGTCTTATCAAGACACATAGATGGTAGATCTCTTACATGATATGTTGTTTTGGAACAAAGACATGTTGATGATCACATATTGCATGTATCCATTGTTCAGATTGTACCATCTTCATACATTCTCTATTCCATATGCAACAAAAAATATTTTTGATCTTGGTACCCAAATTTTCTTGGGTCCAACTTTGTTAGTTGTAGGATTCCGTCTGTCATAGGTTCTTGAATGACCTTCAGACTGTTTCGGAAACCTGCTATAAAAATTATGTATGCTTCTACATATAGACGAATTAATTTGTGATTTTCTTTCGTCTGTCACATGATTATAACCAAGTTCACACTTGATAAGAGGATATCTTCCATAGTTTAAAGTATTTTTGAGCTTGGAAGAACTCAAGGTGAACTTGTTTAAATCTTTCTTTAAGAGTTCATTTTCTTCTTTTAAATTTTCAAGTCTAAGAAGAAGATGACTCTCTTCAGTATCAGACGAAAATGATGATTCATCTGATATGTTTTTCTTAGATAACTGGACATTTATAGATTTCAGATTTTCAATTTCTTCTAAAGCCTTTTTGAGCTTAGATTTGCAATTTATATATTCTTGAGCTATAAAATGTGAGTCAGCAAGAAGAACATCATATGACATATCCTCATAGTCTGAATCTAAAGAAGATGAGGATGAACTAGATATATTTAAAAGATTTACCTCAGGTGATAGAATGTCTCTTGCCATCAGACAGATACTTGCATTCTTTTCTTCAGATGATTCATCTGAGCTTTAATCATCGAGATCATCCCAAGAGGTTTGTTCCTTCTTTCTTCTAATCTTTTGGGGATCTCTCTTCTTCATCAATCTTTTGAATCTTCTTGCCATCAAGGAAATTTCTTCTTCAGAAAAATCTTCTGAGTCTGTTGATTCTGCTTTCTTCATACTTGACTCTTCTCCATCAAGCTCATCAATGTTGGATAGAGCAATAAGCTCTTGAATTTTCAGCTTTCCCCATTTACACAAATGAATTTCATGCACTCTTAGTGCACCAATGAGTTCATCCATAGTAAGGGTCTTCATATTTCTCCCAACAGATATAATAGTGGACATAACTTCCCATGGTGCAGGTAAGCTGTCCAAAATCTTCATATTGTTTTGGGCTTTTGAAAAAGTAATTTCCAATGCAGCTAGCCCATTCAGAATAGTTTGGAACTTCCAAATATTTCGTCTATAGATTCTTCTCTTTCCATAGAGAACATTTCATACTCTCTTTGAAGGGTGGCAGCTTTCCTAAGTCTGACATCTTCAGTTCCTTCATAAGAGATCTTCAACGCATCCCAAAGCTCTTTGGCTGTTTTGTAGGCACAGAATCTGTTATATTCTGTCCTAGAAAGAGCACACGTTATGGCATAACGTGCCTTGTTGTTGAGCTCTACGATTGTATATTCTTCATTTCCCCACTCTGATTCAGGCTTGGTCAGGGGAATTTCTCCTTCTGTTATGATCTTCCAAAGCCTATATTTTATAAACTTGATATACATCTCCATCCGGCCTGCCTAGTAAGGGTAATCATTTCTAGAGAAAGCTGTAGGAGTGTTCATGGAGGAGCCTTCTGTAATAAGCATCGTCTGGGAGTTCGCCATCCCGGATCTTTTGCTCTAGCAGCTGTTAAGCGCTCAACCCTTAGAGGTTGAGCTCTGATACCAAATTGTAAAGTACAAAAACACACAAGAAGGGGTGGTTGAATTGTGTAGATTGTTTAAAAAAAATTTCTCTAAGACGATGCGTTTGCGTCTGTTGTTTTCAAAGCTTGATCATACGCAAGATTGTTTTCTTCTTTAAGATTGATTTTATTATCAGACTGTTCAAGTTATTATCCCCTGTTAGTTAACAGATAAATCAATAGAGAAGACAACAATATTTTTATACTAGTTCGTCTGATCAAGACTACATCCAGTTCCCTAGCAACACACTTAGGTTCCACTAAGAGTATTCTTTGAACACAGCCACTCCTGGCTAATTATAAATATTATTTGAACACAACCTTCTTAGGCTAAACCAGTATTCTTTGAACCCAGCCTCTGCAAGCTAAACATAGGTATTCTTTGAACACAACTGTTGTGGGTATATATCAATTGTCCCATGGCGGAGGCCGGGGTAGGCCAAGTCATAGTCGACTCGTGGTGCTTGGGCTGTTACGCTCTTAAGTAGAAAGAATTGCGTCCTTACTAACAGCTATAGCTTTTGGTCTAGTGGTAAGCGCTCGATCCAACAATTGGTATCAGAGCCAAGGTCACAAGGTCGATTCCCAGCGGGTGCGCAATTGCTGAGGGGGAGATTGTTGTGGGTATACATCAATTGTCCCATGGCGGAGGCCGGGGTAGGCCACAATTGCTGAGGGGGAGATTGTTGTGGGTATACATCAATTGTCCCATGGCGGAGGCCAGGGTAGGCCAAAGAGTTGCGCCTGTTGTGGGTATACATCAATTGTCCCATGGCGGAGGCCGGGGTAGGCCAAAGAGTTGCGCCTTTACCGATCCAACAACAGCCTCCACAGGCTAAGTGCGTTTATCCAGGGAGGGTTGGCGGAGGTTGAGACTTGATGACTTGAACACTTCATCTTGTGCGTATGTGCTTGAGGGTGCATCTTGACTATGCTCAATAATGATGTTAAATCATCTTGACTTAACAGTTCTAAACTTCTGGTTTACTATAGCATGCATCTCAACCATTCTAATTTTTATACCTTTCATAATTGCAGTGATATAAAGACATTTCATATTATTATCAATTATAGTCTCAATATGATAGCCATTTTGGCGAATTTCTTTAAAACTTAATAAGTTTCTTTGGGACTTACAACAAAATAATGTTTCATTCACACATCCGTAATGTTTCCACTATGATATATCCACAATGTTTCATTCAATTTCGTACTACCTGATATTGATATTGTGGTAACATTTGCTTCTTTCATAACTATAAGGCATGTATCATTCATATTATATAAGGTATATATCATTTATATTACATATATCATTCATATCATTCATTCACATGACATATCACTCACAATTTATAAGACGCATATCATTCATATTCTTTATTGAAAAATAGAAACGAATACATTATAAGAGATAAAAAAAAGGAAAAACGAAACATAGAAAAACATAATTAAAACATTCTAAGAATAAAAGATAGTGAAGCATTTTATTCTTCAATCATAATGTCTAAAAGAAATCAGCAGTATCTAGATGTGTAATGTCAATGAGGTTGTCATAATCATCCTCATTGTGGGCAAAATTGGCTTTATTATTGTGTTTATTTGCTTTATCATCTTTATGAGCAATATTTGCTTCACTTTCTTAGGATCATTCTTATTTTTATTGGTTGCTTCTTTCCGTTATCGTGGTAAGGATTTGTTATTGTTGTTCGAGAAAATTCACGATTTTCCATTTATTCCGGACTCTATTTATTTGTCATTTTTTCCACAAGGGGTCACGATGGGTTTATGTGGAATCGTGTGTCTCTTTTTTGGTTTCTATTTTTTGTTGATTAGTTTTTGGGATGTAAATGGTGGTTATCTTTTTGAAATAAGAACCTCGTGCTGATAACGTGTTATGAAATAATATGTAAAAGAGAAGAAAGGAGAAGAGAGAATGAACAATATGAGATGATAATATGTTTCTGTGTATCTCTTCATTCTGTACGTATCTCTATTTATACATTACAAAGTGTATCCTAAACATTGAGTCATAAAGTATAATATCAGTGATTCTGATTTGATTATACAGAGAAAGTATAATATCATTAACATAATCTCCGACGAGATTCTCATTGATTATAAGAGATTATGGGAGTGCAAAGGACATCCACAAATATTTACAACAATTATTACAATAAACTTATTATACATATTCATAGAAGTTTAAAAATAAATAATAATTATTACAGATATAATCATTTATTAAATAATAATTACTAATGAGAAAAAAAGATAAAATAAAATTTTTGAAATTATTAAAGGTCCTTCAACAATTTATCATAGTAGAAATGTAAGTTGGAATTATCTACATAAGAGAAAACTCATTTTATAGTACTTGAGAATTCTTCGATAACTTATAATGAATTACTTATATTCTTATAAGGGAAATATGTGTTATTCTTATCTATCATAGACTCATCTTAGAACACTTTGTGAAGCTTTTGTTCTTGATCCAATTTCATTTTAAAGTTATAATTGATATCATCACGATGGATACCATATATATTAGGGTTAGAGTTAGGATTCTATATGTTAGAGTTCTGTTTGTTACATTCTCATGTATGTGTATATAAACTAACAGTGTCTGCAGGGGCAGAGCCAGAAAAATAGGGTGGGAGGGGCGAAAATATTTTTAAAAAATATTTTTTAATTTTTTCTATTAATTTTTTTAATTTTAATTTTAATTTTAATTTTTTAAATTAATTACACAATAATTTTTTTAAAAAATTAAAATAAATTTTAGAGAGATTAAAATTTATTATTAATTTATATATATATATTTATTATTAGTATAAATAAATTTATATAATATATATATATATATATATATAAATTTATTATTAATATATATTTATATATATTTATTTATTAAAAAATTACATATATATTAATATTAAATTTATTATTAATTCATATATACAACGTGGCCCCCGCGGGCCACAACGTGGCTCCGCCCTTGAGTGTCTGTGTAATGTGTGCAAACATGTGTAGTTTAATCTAATCATAAAGTTTTCTCATTCAAGGGTTAAGATTCTGTTTGTTATGTTCTCATGTATGTGTATATAAATTATCAGTATTTGTGTAATGTGTGCAAACATGTTACGTTCTCATTCAGTTTTTTTATTTCTCCAACATGGTACTAGAAGAACTAGGGAGCTCTGCTTGCGCAAAGTTTAGACACTTCTTCATTTCTTTCTCATTTTCGTAATCTTCTTGTAACCTATTTTGTACATGGAAATAAAAATCTCTTGTAACCTTTGGTAAGTCCCCCAATTAATAGGGCTAAATGATTAGCTTCGTTGATGATTCTCCCAGTCAATCTAAAGGAGAAGATCTTCTCTTTAGAGTCTGTTAACGATGCAATACCATAGTTTAGACTAAAAAGACTAGTTGTGGTAGAAACTTGAAAGTAGAGGGAAAGAGTAAAGACAAATTACCTCCAGATTACAAGTTGAAGATGTACAAACTCTTTATCTTCTAGATAACAAGTTGAGGGATAATATGAGGATTATCTAAAATTGGGGTAGAAATAATTTTATTAAGATTAAAGTTAATTCGAATATTAGAATTTTACATTAAGAAATATAGGTTTGCAAGGTTAAGGGATCACATGTTTGTTAGAAGGGACTAAAATAAAATAGTTAGTAAAACATGTAATCAACACAATAAAATCAATTTTTAATTGATAAAAGAATTAAAAAAACTTATTCACAGATATCCTATATATTTTTTTCATGTTTCTTTTCATTAATAACTTATTCGTTTTATCATTTATTAATTTTTTTTTATTACAACAAATTTATTTTACACATGGACAGAAGTTTAAAAATAAATAATATTGATTAATTGTTGCATATTCAATTATTTATTAAATAATAAATACTAATGATAAAAAAAGATAAGAAAATTTCATAATAGATAAATATAAATAGAGATAAAGTTTTTTCTACGTGATAATTTTTTTTTTTTAAACCAACGTACACCGGAAAAATAAAGATAAACTTTAGAGGAAGGGGTGTATGCAATTAGTAAATTAATCAGAGTCAAGATTCTTTTTGATTTTTTGTTTTTGCAAATAGTATTAATCATAAAAATACTTTGTTTTTATTTTATTTTGGTCAAATTACTTGTTTTTGTTCTTTTATAATTTCTAATCTACAATTTTAATCTTATTTTTAATTTCACAGTTTTAATATCTAATTTAAAAAATAAAAATTCGGTCCTCATATTTTAAATCCCACAATTTTAGTCTCCAATTTTTATTTTTATTTTTAAAAAAACTGTGATTTTAGTTCCGCATTTCATTACCAATAGCGAGCAATACCATTACCGATGATGCATGTGCAGATAGACATAGTTAACGATTCAAATTTGCATCACTAAATCAGAAGTTAATCACTTGAAACCTTAAAACTAATATTTAAGTTTCAAATGACATGTTGAAAACAAGTTAACTAACCATTTTATCATCATTACCTTATATATTTCAGTTGAAGACTAATTCCTTTCACCAAAATAAAGTTAAACATTCATTCCACAAAAATAGTAAAGCCGGAAACCACGTTTGGTGTAATAAATTGCCAGGAAGCCTTCATATGCGTAATGGTTAATAAGAATTCAATTATCTACTACCAATATCTATGTTATCATATTACCGGTCACAATTGCCAACATACCCCACAATTGCCAACATACCCCTCCATGGCATCCATGATAAGTAAGGGTGGATAAGTAGGTTGAAGTTTATGGGCTAATCCGCGGACCCCGCGACCCTGCGTGGGTTTAGACCAATTTTTTCAGAAAATTTTAGGGGTATAGTCCGTAAAAGACCACTCTACAAAACCCGCGCGCTTTGCGGGCCAAACTGTAATTTCATTTCATTTTCTCTCAATCTTCTCGCACCTCGCACCCTCCCAATCTCCCCAATTTTCTTGCACCCTCTCAATCTTTTTGCAACCCTTCCAAACCGTTCCGCTCCCACTGTCGTTCCGCCATAATTAGTCTCAATCTCAAACCCTAACGACAACACCGTTTATAGGAAAAAAAGATGAAAATGTGGTGATGGAAAATGAACAAACTTCAAAAATGGAATTTGTTGGAAATAACTAAAAATTTATGTTGTTGACTTATTAAGAATTTAAATTTGTTGTTGGATATAATTAAAATTTATATTATTAACTATTTTATTAAGAATTTAAGAGATTAAATATAAAATTTTTTAAAAAATTCTAAATTTAGTATTTTTTAAAATTTTTTTAACTAGTCCGACCGATCTGTTTGGCCTGCGGGACGGGGACAGACCCTTAAGTTAAGGCCATTTAGCAATGCAGGACGGGGCGGGACAAGCTTTTTGCGGGCCTACACGGGCGGGCCTTAGGTAGGGCGGGCCGGCCCGCTTACCCACCCCTAATAATATTTCTCATTGATCTTGTGTTTTTAAAATCAACACCTCCATTCCCTGGTCCATGTCAACATGTCTGTTATGAATACCGTGTCCACAATATCAACAATCCATGTCTTTGAATATAAATTTCATTTTGAAGAAAGAAATTAACTCTAAATTTAAGAAAAGACACAACCTTTCCATGGATTTTAGCTTCACCTTCCTTCAGAAGTGGGTAGGTCCAGCTGCTTTTGACTTACTCATTTTAGTTGGAAATGCTGTGGAGGTAAAGTTAAAAGACGTTCCTATTAGATGACGTAACTACGTTAATTTAGTCATCTTCTTTTTGCCAAACAGATCATAAAATTGGTGAAATGCAATCAGAGAAGTAATGTGACATGGGGATTGTTAATGACCAATTAATAAAGTCCTAAATAGTTAAAAGATTTTGATAACAGAGATGTTAACACCAGGTTGAGCTTCCAGTATTGACATGAAGAAATCTCCTAATTTGTTGCTGATGAATAACATTATTTCAAATGTTTTCCTTCATTCAAAATATTTTATGCCTCCAATTTCTTGAAAATTCCAACAGTTTGTAGCTGGTAGTTGAATACAATCCTAGAACGTGCTCCATTGCAGACAGGATAATACTTCAGTATTCATTCCCCCTGATGTAGGAATTCTAAGTATCACCAATGTTAACCTCTGCTGCCTGACACTATTGCATGCAGAACACCTAATCCATATTACATGATAGCCTGAATTTCTGCTTCATAGTCTAAAAACTTATGGATCCCAAATTAAACTATTTACTCTGGTAAGCATCAGAACACCAGCTTATCACAATTAATCGAAACATGCCTAGCAATGCAATAACACAAGTTCCAACTTATATCAGACCATTTTGCTTAGCATCCATAAGTGTTGGGCAAAAATCAATTGTAATTCTATGGTGGATGAATGGATACTCACAAATGCACATAAAAGAATAAAAGGGCTATGGACAAATGTGTTTAGGAGTGACAGTAACACCTATTGAGGACAACAGTTAAAATTTACCAAGTGGTCTGGTCCAGTCACATATGAAAAAGACTAATAAGAGACCATGTAACCATTAACCAACACCACTATGGTGGAACTCATCAATAGTGTGTAGGTCCTGGTTTATAATATAACCTCAGAAGTAGATCTTTAACACAAAGGCAGTTATTCAGTCATAGAAACCTCCTTGTAAACTAACTTCTACTAGTTTTTCTTGCATTGATGCTCTTCATGCATATGTGACATCCTGAATTCACATCCAACTAAATCAAGCAGAACTACCTACGCATCATTAAGACTTTTAGAATAGATAATAACAACAATAATAACAAATCACACATGCGACAATGAGCTAAACTAATAATAGCTCACACAACACCGGCGGTGACAATCTCTACCACGGTGATCGCAATGCACAGGTTCTGTCCCCTTTCCCTTCCCAACTTCCCAGTTCTACAATGCCTCCCTTGAAACAAAAGAATAAAAAATCAAAGCAACCAAGGGAAAAGAAAAAAAAAAGAAAAAAAGGAACCAAACGATTGACATAAATACCTCATATTTGCGGGGAATAATGTGCTCCGCATTCGTGCAGTCATCCTTTCAACAAAGTAAAACAACACAAGCACGAATAAGCACAGAAAAATTTCTCAATACTCAAGTCACTCCTTCAAAGTTTCAACCACAAACAAACCTAGATAGTAATCAAACACCAAGGCCTCACACACATAAAGACTCCACCGCCATATTAAAGCTCACACCAAGACAAACCAAATACTTCTATTTCAATTTTCATAAACTACATCGCATAATAATACCCTAGGATGAATTGAACAACGCGATAACAATCATATAGACTATAGCATATGGAAGGTAACAGAGAATTACTCCGATTTGTCCGGCACTCGCTCCGCGGAGTCATCCTCCGAGTTCTCCGCCATATCTTCGTCCTCTCCGCGGTGTTTCACGTCGCGATTGCGGCGGTTGACGGCGGAAACGCGGCGGTGGCGAACAGTGTTGGAGAAATTGATAGATAAATCGGAGTAAATAGAGCGAACTTTGGAGATGTTACCGTGGATCTGTGTAATTAGTCCAACATTCTTCACCATGTTATCATGAATCTTCGACTCGTGGTTGCTGTTCACTTTCTCGATCAGCGCACGATTCTCGTCGAGCACCGTCTGTGCCTGCCGGAAGCTCCGACTAAGCATGTTCCAAGCCTCGTCGTCGCCGTCGCATTTATCTTCGCCGGTGATGTGGTCGGTTCTCTCTCCGGCGACATTCGCGCGTTTGTTAAGCCAATCAGGCTTCGTCGTTACGGCGGTTTCGTCCATCGCCGGTTAGTTTCAATTTTCAAGCATGACGTAGTCGTGGTTCACACGAGAAAAGAAAAAGAGTTATGTACTTTTGTGCTGTGGTGGCGCTTTTTGCGGTAATAACTTGGACGCACGGTCCATTGACCCAACGATGGGGATTTGGGGATTTTGTGAAAGTTTGATCGGTGAGATTGGGTTGTGACGGTCCAATGAGAAGCGAGTGGTTGGGGAGTTGGCGAGTGTTTATTAGAAACTGTGAGCGAGTTGAGTGATATGCCGTGGTCAAGGGAGATAAATATTAAATATCTAATTGGGTTTTAAAAACGAGTATAAATAAATGAATAAAAAATATCTTGCGGGGTTGTTAATATTTAATGGAATAAAATACGTAGAGAAAGAAATATCTCCGCGCTGAGGTGGACGGTTTGGATCGTGCGGCACGAGAAAGTGAAATGAGCGAAAGTGCCAACTGGGCAACAATGCAAAATGCGATTCATGACATTATTTTTTATCAGACAAATCTAAAATGTATTAGATAGTAAAACAAGATAGTATTAATAATTATCTTCTCAAATATACCATCAATTTCGTATATTTTTTTATTATTTTACATAATTATGATAAATTAAAGAGAGAGAAATAAAGCATAATAAACGAAAGAAAAAACCATTAGGAACATAAAATGTACGTAACAAAATTAAATAAATTTTTTGTAAGCATTTGCAAGGGAGAAAAAAATAGAAAGAGAAAATAACACAAGTTTTTCTCATAAGTTAACAACAAGAGTTCATACATAAATTACTTTTAAACAAGTTCATGCGAAAGGGGTTCATCAGAATAGAATATAAACTAAGTTTACCAAACAGTGTTATTTTTCCAAATTTTACCCAATCAGACCGCAAATCTAGCTTTCAAGTCCCCTAGGGATGCAGATGTTTCACCAACAAGAGCATATTCATATATCTAAATCATCGTCAGGGTCCTCGTCAGAATCTGGCATCTCATCAGAATCTGACACATCATCAGAATCTGGCATCTCATCGTCTGAATCACCCATGGCAGAATCCTCCTCTTCACCGCTTGAAATGGGATTTGCTTCAATGTTGCTCTCTTCAAGTGATCTTCTACCATCATAAATTTGTATAGGTTCACCATTTCCTGAATGAATAAAGAGTTGAAGCATAAGAGTTTATATATAACTGAAACGAAGTTAAAAAAAGAAAAAGGTAAAGAAAATGCGAACACAAATCAATTTCATACCTTGGTGTTCAAAAGGAAGCACAACATTTGACCTATCAATTCGCTCCTGATCAGACAGTTGGAGACTGGACTGTACCTGTTAAAAACACATCATGCATCATTTTATCTGCCGTCAATGAAAAGAAACAAACATCGTATCAAAGCACTTCTAGCTTGATCCCTGATAGTTCCTAGACAAATGATTCTGACTGTGTATTAGCAAGGGCACATAGGCATATCAACTTTATTTCCTCTGTAAGCTATGACTCTAGATTCCATATTTTTATCCTTTTTTTTTGTATTTTAAATAAAAGGAATACATTTCAGATTATTCTCTCCTATTTTTCAACAAGTGTTGTGTAGAAATACTTGTTACAAAAAGTATTTTTATGTGGTAAGAGTATATGAACAAACTAAATTCTTAGAATGTGGATACATTTCCAAGACAAGAGATAAAACACAGTTTCTATCATCAGCCTTGTGCATATAAAATACACTGTATAGAAAAGAAATAATTATAACTTCGACATTTATGCTGCTTGAGTTCCATCTTTTCTAGCATCTAAATTTTATTATTGTTATTATTACTATTATTATTATTATTATTATTATTATTATTTTTATTATTTTCTAAAAAAGGCTCTACCAATTCTATGCTCTCCATTCAATAAAAACAGCAGAACCCTAGGGGAAGGAGGGAATTCGACAAAAGAAAGAACTCCTTTGTAGATTTTTTTCTTTCAAAAATGTCTAATTACACAATGTTGCTGGTGCTACTTTAGCTTTTGCTTCTAGTAACAGACATAACTTTGTAGTACCAGTTCTCCATCTACAGGAAAATATAGACTGACCATTGGCACTAGGGCTGCAACGGCTGCATCATTAGCTGATGGTCCTGATGTGAAGCAGATTTCTCCAGGCTCAACATTAAATTCTTCATACTGGATAAAATTGAAGAGATATCAATGCACCAAATTTTTAGATTTGTCATTCCCAATAAGCTTATAACAGGAAGCAAGAGATTACCGTTACTCTAACTCCCCCATTTCTAAGTTTGAACCTGACATTAAATTTTCCCTTGCTATAATTTTCCTCATCTAAGGAGTTTTCTAAATATCCTCTTTGACCATCTGAAGAGATATGATATGGGTCTACACTGGCCACCATGGAGGACATGTACTCAAGAACCGCTACAGCCCTCTCCTCATGAAGGTTAGAATGCAACAATCCAAAAATACCTGAAATTTGACCTGCAGAGATAGAACAGTATCGAATTTAAGTAAGACATGTTGTTGCACGAAGTCGACCCATGCTAAAAAAAAAATCTGCTAAAATAAGAAAATAGTTCACTTGTTCTTCTGATACTCTTAGAAATGTCCTCAATTAAATAACACCTAATTAGACAACACTGTGAAAGGAAATTTACACTAAACAGTTCAAGAGTGAATACCATGACTACGAAGATTACTTAGAAGGCTGGCCACTGACTGTAAAGATGCATGCCTCAACAGTTCACTTATCTGATGATAACATCCAATAAGAATCCATTAGAATTACAGATACACAAATTGACTATACAAGAGAAACCAAGACACCCTAAAGTCTTAAATACAATACACACATAGAACTGCAGCAGGAAGGTTTTATTTTATTTTTTTTCCTTCTTATTGCAAAATCATTTTGCACAAGAATATGAAGTGTAAAAGAAGATATGAAACTCGCAGGCACAAAAAGTTCGATAGTTAAATACAGATTAAATACAAAAAGATATTGTTTGGATTATTCAGCCAATAGGAATTTATATAGATAACATCATTTGCATTAGCAGACTCCTCAAGAAGAGATGCCCTACACATTCTGCAAGTCTATTTATGACAAACTGAAGAAGAAATGGGAAATCTCAAAAGACTCTTGCTCTCAAGACAGAAAACCTTTCTCATAATCAAGCATAAAACATTCAGATATTTGCTTATATAGTCAATATGTTACTATACAGCTATTTGCTTATATAGTAACATCTTAAGCACTATGACACAGAAAATTCAATCCACACACAATCAAATAAATTATAACTTCATTTGAAGCAGTGACAATGGTATTTGGTTTGTTTATCTTTAATCATTTTATGACAATCACAGAATGAAAACATACCGAGTCTATAGCAACACAGAAGCGGGCATTTTCTGCAACCAATCCTGCAGGTATATGAACAGGAGAAACTATTTAAAAGAGAAATAATTTTTTCTTCCAAAAATCATAGCCATGAAAATCCATTAACTGACGCAGACATGTTTTAGTGAAAAAGATAATTTATAAGCTAACTTCAGTTACAGAACAATCTATCTGAGCAATACCTCTGCCCAGTTCAGTGATTGCCGAAAACAACTTATCCATATCCGTCACACTTGAATAAGAGGCAGTAGCAAGCGAAATTTGGTGAGGAGAATGGGTAACATTTACAGATCTTCCTGTCTTTTCCTTCAAACCAAGAGGATCAGTATAGCAATCCAAAATGTGAACCCTGCAAAATAGCAAATAATTCTAAATCCAACAAATCCAAATTAATCCAGTATCAAAATAAAACCCTAGAAAAGTAACAGTAAGACAAAAAAAAAAAAAATACAGTTAAAACAACTCATTAAACAACATCAACCATTTCTTAGAAGAAGCAATATCCACTCCATGCATCTTAAACCAAGCCGTACAAGACCATGGACTCCATGAAAGTGTAACAACTACTATACCCCCGTACAAAAATAAAAAAAAAACAATATAAGCTTTGACATAAAAAATAATATTTATGAGAGAGAAAAAATTGATAAAATTTGGGAAAGTAAACTGACTGTGACTGATATGTTTTTGGTACAACATGCGTTGAGAGTTGAAGTAGAATGTGAGAGAAAACATGAATGACAAAAGGTGAACAGTGACTGTCCTTGATTGTGAGAGTAGGCGCAAGTTCTCCCTCTAAGACTCCATCCCTCAGTGTTCTACAGATTGAATCGACCATTTTCTTTGTGTGGTAGGGAACAATTGTTGGTCTGTTACAAACAATAAAAAGAGGATGATTGCATGCATTCCATAAAGCAAATTCAATATCTAATAAGTGAAATTTGAAGTGCATGTAGCAGAATCCAAACTTAGAAGAAAAGACCAAAGAGTTCAAATGTTAATCTGAATTACTCACACTAAGGTTTAGACTAGAAACAACGGCTGCGGTGGAAACTTGAAAGCATATATGGAAAGAGCATAGAGAGAATTTACATGCAGATCACAAATTGACCCTGATTCTTTATCTTCTTGACAACAAGACAAGGGTAATACGGGGATTCTAATTTAGCGGTATTTTATCTAGAAGTGTGTGTAAAAATAATTTTAATAATTTAAAGTTAAGTTGAATATTTGAATTTTACGTTAATAAATATAGGTTTGTAAGATTAAGAGATTAAATGTTAGTTAAAAGAGATTAAAACAAAATAATACGCAAAGTTAATTTTACTATAAGCAAGCACATAATTAACAAAATTAAATGAATTTTAATTTATAAAAAGAAATTAAAAATATCTAGATTATGTAGATTCAAAAATATCTTACGTATATTTTCATTATTTTTTCGGTTAATAACTTGTTAGTTTTATCATTTTTTAATTTTTTTTATTATTACAACAAACTTATTATACATATTCACATAAGTTTAAAAATAAATAATAATTATTACAAACACAATTATTTATTAAATAATAAATACTAATGAGAAATAAAAATAAAAAAAAAATTTGAAATTATTGAAGGTCCTTCAATAATTTATATTAACAGAAATATAAGTTTGGATTATCTATATCAGGGAAAACTCATTTTATAGTACATGTGAATTCTTCGTTAACTTATAATAAATTACTTATATTCTTGTAATGGATATGAGTATTATTCTTATCCATCAATGACTCATGTAGAATACTTTGTGAAGTTTTTATTCTTGATCCAATTTCTTTTTGAAGTTATAATTGATATCATCACGATGGATACCATATATTAGGGTTAGAGTTAGGATTCTATTAGTCAGGGTTCTGTTTGTTACTCATGTATGTGTATATAAACTACCAGTCTATGTGTAATATGTGCAAACATATGTAGTTCAATTTAATCAAAAGTCTTCTAATTCAGTTTTTTTATTTCTCCAACATGGTACCAGAAGAACTAGGGAGCTTTGTTTGCCAAAAGTTTAGACACTTCTTTATATCTTTCTCATTTTCATAATCCTCTTATAACCTATTTTCTACATGGAAATAAAAATCTATTGTAACCTTTGGTAAGTCCCCCATTAACAGGCCTAAATGATTATCTTCGTTGATGATTCCCCCAATTAATTTAAAGGAGAAGATCTTCTCTCTAGAGTCTGTTAACGATGCAACATCATGGTTTGCACTAAAAACACTAGTTGTTGGTAGAAACTTGAAAGCAGAGGGAGAGGGAAAGAATAGAGAGAGATTACATGCAGGTCACAAGTTGAAGCTGCATAGACTCTTTATCTTCTAGACAACAAGTTAGGGGCTAATATGTGGATTCTAATTCAGCGATGTTTTATCTAGAACGGTGTAGAAATTTTTTTATTAAGATTAAAGTTAATTTGAATGTCAGGATTTTACACTAAGAAACATAGGTTTGTAAGGTGAAGGGATCACATGTTTGTTGAAAGAGATTAAAACAAAATAATACATAAAGTTAGTTTTACAATCAACAAAAATAATTGAATTTTAGTCTGTAAAATAATTTTAAAAAATTGGATTATGTGGATTCAGAAATATCTTACGTGTATTTTCATTATTTTTTTGGTTAATAACTTGTTAGTTTTATCATTTATTAAATTTTTTTATTATTACAACAAACTTATTATACATATTCATAGAAGTTTAAAAATAAATAATAATTATTACACATACTATCATTTATTAAATAATAAAGACTAATTAGAAAGAAGGATAAAAGAAAATTTTTGAAATTATAGAAGGTCCTTCAACAATTTATCTGAGAAGAAATGTAAGTTTGGATTATCTACACAGGGAAAACTCATTTTATAGT
Source organism: Hylodesmum podocarpum (assembly GCA_026586105.1). NCBI lineage: Eukaryota > Viridiplantae > Streptophyta > Magnoliopsida > Fabales > Fabaceae > Hylodesmum > Hylodesmum podocarpum. The sequence goes on along the minus strand of JALJEV010000047.1, from coordinate 1,206,649 downwards.
ACTTGAGAATTCTTCGATAACTTATCATGAATTACTTATATTCTCGTAATGGATATGAGTGTTATTCTTATTCATCAACGACTCATCATAGAACACTTTGTGAAGCTTTTTCTCTTGATCCAATTTTTTTTGAAGTTATAATTGATATCATCACAAAGGATACCATATATTAGGGTTAGGGTTAGGGTTCTGTATGTTACTTTCTCATGTATGTATATATAAACTATCTGTGTAATGTGTGCAAACATGTGCAGTTCAATTTAATCAAAAAGTCTTCTCATTCAAGGGTTAGGATTTTGTTTGTTACGTTCTCGTGTATGTGCATATAAACTATCAGTCTTTGTGTAATGTGTGCAAACATGTGTAGTTCATTCTAATCAAAAAGTCTTCTCATTCAGTTTTTTTTATTTCTCCAACATGGTACCAGAAGAACTAGGGAGCTTTGTTTGCCCAAAGTTTAGACACTCTTCATTTCTTTCTCATTTTCGTAATCCTCTTGTAACCTATTTTCTACATGGAAATAAAAATCTCTTGTAACCTTTGGTGAGTCCCCCATTAACAGGCCTAAATGATTAGTTTCGTTGATGATTCCCCAATCAATCTAAAGGAGAAAATCTTCTCTTTGAAGTCTGTTAACGATGCAACACCATCGTTTATAATAAAAACACTAGTTGTGGTAGAAACTTGAAAGCGGAGGGAAAGAGTAGAGAGAGAGATTACGTGCAGATCACAAGTTGAAGCTACACAGACTCTTTATCTTCTAGACAACAAGTTAAGGGATAATATGTGGATTCTAATTCAACGATGGTTTATCTAGAACGGTGTAGAAATAATTTTATTAAGATTAAAGTTAATTTGAATATTAGGATTTTACATTAAGAAATATAGGTTTATATGGTCAAGGGATAACATGTTTTATGAAAGAGATTAAAACAAAATAGTATGTGAAGTTAGTTTTACTAACCAAGCAAACACGTAATCAACAAAAATAATTGAATTTTAGTTTGTAAAAGAAATTAAAAAAAATGGATTATGTGGATTCAAAAATATTTTACGTGTATTTTCATTATTTTTTCGGTTAATTACTTGTTAGTTTTATCATTTATTAATTTTTATTATTATTACAACAAACTTATTATACATATTCATTGAAGTTTAAAAATAAAAATAATAATTACATATACAATCATTAATTAAATAATAAATACTAATGAGAAAGAAAGATAAAAGAAAATTTTCGAAATTATTGAAGGTCCTTCAACAATTTATCTGAGCCGAAATGTAAATTTGAATTATCAACATCAGGTAAAACTCATTTTATAGTACTTGAGAATTCTTCGATGACTTATAATGAATTACTTATATTCTCGTAATGGATATGAGTGTTATTCTTATTCATCAATGACTCATCGTAGAACACTTTGTGAAGCTTTTGCTCATGATCCAATTTCTTTTTGAAATTATAATTGATATCATCACGATGGATACCATATATTAGGGTTAGAGTTAAGGTTCTGTTTATTACGTTCTCATGTATGTGTATATAAACTACCAGTCTCTGTGTAATGTGTGCAAACATGTGCAGTTCAATTTAATCAAAAAGTCTTCTCATTTAAGGGTTAGGGTTCTATTTGTTATGTTCTAATGTATGTGTATATAAACTATTAGTTTTTGTGTAATGTGTGCAAACATGTGGAGTTCAATTTAATCAAAAAGTCTTCCCATTCAGTTTTTTTATTTCTCTAACATGGTACCAGAAGAACTAGGGAGCTATGCTTGCCCAAAGTTTAGACACTTCTTCATTTCTTTCTCATTTTCGTAATCCTCTTGTAACCTATTTTCTACGTGAAAATAAAAATCTCTTGTAACCTTTGGTAAGTCCCCCATTAACAGGGCTAAATGATTAGCTTCGTTGATGATTACCCCAGTCAATCTAAAGGAGAAGATCTTCTCTTTGAAGTCTGTTAATGATGCAACACCATTGTTTACACTAAAAACACTAGTTGTGGTAGAAACTTGAAAGTAGAGGGAAAGAGTAGAGAGAGATTACATCTAGATCACAAGATGAAGCTGCACAAACTCTTTATCTTCTAGATAACAAGTTAAGGGGTACTATTGGGATTCTAATTCAGCGGTGTTTTATCGAGAATGATATAGAAATAATTTTATTAATATTAAATTTAATTTGAATATTAGGATTTTACATTAAGAAATATAGGTTTGTATGGTTAAGGGATAACATGTTTTATGAAAGAGATTAAAACAAAATAGTATGTAAAGTTAGTTTTATTAACCAAGCAAACACGTAATCAACAAAAATCATTGAAATTTTAGTCTGTAAAAGAAATCAAAAGAAGTAGATTATGTGGATTTAGAAATATCTTATGTGTATTTTCATTATTTTTTCGGTTAATAACTTGATAGTTGTATCAGTTATTAATTTTTATTATTATTGTTATGAAATAATATGTTAAGGAGAAGAAAGGAGAAGAGAGAATGAACAATATGAGATGATAATATGATCCTGTGTATCTCTTCATTCTGTACATATCTCTATTTATACATTACAAAGTGTATCCCAAATTATTGAATCATAAAGTATAATATTAGTGATTCTGATTGATTATACAGAGAAAGTATAATATCAGTGACATAATCTTCGATGAGATTTTCATTAAGAGATTATGGGAGTGCAAAGGACATCCACAAATATTTACAACACTCCCCCTTTGATTTCTCAAAACCTTACTAAGAAAAAACCCTCTGGGACAAACAAAAAATTTAGTGAAGGTAAAAGAGTACACCGTTTCAATAATACTTTCATTATTAGCTGCCTCGTTAAAAACCTTTACTAGAAAACCCAGTGGGACAAAACCATGGCAAAGGGAAAAAGAGTGCAACATGTATCTCCCCCTCATTGTATCATCATTGAAGGTCTCTTAATCAACTTCTAAAATGTTGAGGTTGGCCATGCTTTAGTGAACAAATCTGCTAGATTATCACTTGGACGAATTTGTTGAATATCAATATCACCATCTTTGTGCAGATCATGAGTAAAGAAGAACTTTGGCGAGATGTGCTTAGTCATGTCTCCTTTGATACATCCACCCTTTAATTGAGATACGCATATAATATTGTCTTCATACAAAGTTGTGGGGGACCTTTCACTGAGTGATAAACCATATGATTCATGGATATTTTGAGTCATGGATCTCAACCATACACGTTCACGACTGGCTTCATGAATTGCATGTAACCCTTCATGGTTTGATGAAGTCGCCGCTACAGTTTGTTTTGTTGAATGCCAAGATATGACAATATCACCAAATGAAAGCAATTAACTAGATCAACCTTTATGCGAATCTGATAAATATCGGGTATCTGCATACCCAACTAATTGAAATTTTGATTCACTTGAACAAATCAACCTCATGTCAAGTTTCCCTCGGAGATATTTGAATATATGTTTAATTCAATTCCAATATCTTTTAGTTGGAGTAGAACTAAATCTTGCTAATAAATTTATTGCAAATGCTATATCAAGTTGAGTATTGTTAGCAATATACATTAGTGCCCTTATTTCACTAAGATATGGTACTTCTGGACCAAGAAAACTTTCCATCATTGTCACAATGGTGAAATGGGTCTTTTGTCACTCTAGGTGATCTAACCATCATGTGGGTACTTAATAGGCGCACCTTGTCCATGTAAAATTGCTCTAAGATCCTTTTCATATATGTTGATTGATGAACAAGTGTTCCTCGTATGTTCAATGTACAGCCCAAGACAATGTTTTGTTTTTCCAAGATCTTTCATCTCAAACTTTCTTTTTAAGAGATTTGCTGCCTCTAGAAGACATTTAAGACTTCCAATTATATTCAGATCATCAACTTATACTACAATGATGACAAATTTGGATCCAGATCTATTTATAAAAACACATGGACTAATATTATTATTCACCAAGCCAATAATACCACATGCGCCCAAATTGTTTTAATCCATATAATAACCTTTGTAATATAATTAAGTATATTCCCTGGTCACTCAAATTATGTATTCCATATATCTTAAATCCTTCAGGGATCTTCATGTATATATCACTACCAAGTGATCCATATAAGTAGGCTACAACAACATCCATTAGGCGCATATCAAGCATTTCATGAACAACCAAAAATATCTAAACATGGTTGTATCCACCACGGGAGAGTAAGTCTCTTCATAATCAATTGTAAAAGATAAAACACAAGAAGGGGGGTTGAATTGTGTTATAAAAAATTTTTGGCCCTTTCGTCTGTTGGTTTAAACAGGCCCAGACGAAATAGTTCTTATCTTTAAAGATTGGTTTTAATGAACAAACATTATAAGTTGATTATCCCCGTTAGTTGCAAACTTAAAGAAGATAAACACAAGTATTTTTATACTGGTTCGTCTATTCAAGACTACATCCAGTTACCCAGCAACAACTGAGTTTTTGCTACAAACCGTGAAATGGTTACAAGTATTGTTTGAACCCAGCCACTTCTGGCTAATACAAGATATTCTTTGAACACAACCTTCTCAGGCTAAACAACTAGGTATTCTTTGAACACACAGCCTCCTCAGGCTAAAGCACCACACGAGTGGATTTACAAAGTTTTCTATGAAAGAAAAGTTCCTCTTCGCAGAGAGGGGTATACAATGAAGTTCAAAAGTAGCAGTGAGCGAAAGCACAAAGTCTTAGCAATATAAGCGTATTCGCCAACTGAAACTTGGAAGAGTGAGGTCCTTTTATAGGCAGAGTCTTCAGATATTCGTTAGAGACAGAAGAATGTCGTTGAGCTTTCTCCAAGTGTAGTCCAAAAAGGTGTCAGAGTGCAATCAAGTGATAGATAACGTGCGCAGCGGATTTGATGGCATGCTTAGTCCTTTTTCTGACTTGTACAAAGATTTTCTTGGAAAAGGAGAAACCTTTTCGTGTTGCATATGTAAGCTTGAATCCCCATACTGATCTTGGAAGCTCTTATGAGTACTTTAGCCGATTTGAAATTGGCGCGAGTTACTTGGACTGTACTTCACTCTCTTGATAGACGATGTAAATCTTCAGTCTTAAGATTGGCTTGTAAGCTTCGTCTGAAGAGTTTCGTCTATCCTTTCGTCTGAAGACTTGACATTGAGACAGACGAATGACTTTAATTTTGAGGGGTCATCTTTCGTCTATGCTTATTCCGTCTGACTTTGTTTGTAATGCTTTGTCTGAGATGTTTCGCCTGTCTTGTAATTAATCAAAACTTAGAGACGTTAATCTCTTTGATCTAACAATCTCCCCCTTTTTGATGATTACAGACCATACTAGCAACTATCTCAAAGGAGCATCTGCATAAGACAAAGTTAGCTAAAACAAAATAATAACAAGCAGCCAGAATTACATCAAGACGATGTTCTCTGAATATACCTCTTTATAAGAATTGTTACATCAATGTGATGCAATCCATTTACAGGCTTACAAGATTTAGAAGAATAAAAAAAACAAAATAATCAAATCAAAACAAATGAAAGAATTATAAGTTCAGAACTGTGCAAACAAATAATCAGAGCAAAGCAAATACAAAAAAAATCTTCATCCTTTCTTCGTCTTTGTCTCCCCCTCAGACGGATGCTCTTCATTGTTCAAAAACTTACCATGCTCCCCCTTAGGATAACCTTTCCCTCAAGTTATTCTCCCCCTTGGGCTGAGAATCATCAAAATCAAGATGGTGGAGGCTGTGGTTGATGTTGTGCGAGACTCATCACAATACTCCGTAGCTGCTGCATCTCAGTAGAAATAGAAACTTGATTTTCTTCAAGCTCCTTGTTCTTTTTCTTCAAGTGCTCATAGTTCTCCTCAAGAGCATCATGTTTGCGCTTCAAAGCATTATACTTGTTAGTGGGATCTTCTGGTGATTGAGGCTCCTCGTCAGTTACTGCTTCCTCAACAATTGGTTCTGAGTCATCTTCAATGACTACCACTGGAGTTCCCTTCAGACGCAAGGAGAATAAAGGAAGTTCTACGCGAGTGCTGAAGTTGTGCTCCCATTGCCAAGAATATGATTTGTTGAAGGTAGTGAGATGAAGGTATTGAGGTTCATGAGGAGGAAGAATGTAGGCGAAAGCTCCTCCCGGGTAGACTTTGTCGTATGTGACAGACTCTTCATCAAATGAAGTTCCTGAGCAGAATGCTGAGGTAGCTTCATGATCCTCTATCATCATTTGAATCTTTGGATTGATAGGCTTTGAGGCATGAGCTTGAATAGCCTTGAGATGATCATAGGCAACAGACGGAAGTCGCTTGGCATTGCAAACTTGAATTACTTGCCTTGAAAATTTGAATTTTCTCCTTCCCTTTGGCCAAAAACTTAACCAAGCATGGTCTTGAGCAATCCATGACAATGAAATACTTGGTTTTGTTTGTGACTAAAGATGAGAATTGAGATCCCATCATGAAGGGATAGGGCTTGAGTTACTTCCTTGCTCTTCTTTGTATATGAGAAAAGGAGGCTAACCTTCCTTTTTCTTCTCTTCTATAAGCATTAGCCATCATTCTGAAGGCAATGTTATAATCTTCCGGTAGAGAGTGAGCGAAGTCTTCAGGGTCTTCACATTCATCGATGAGGAGGGAGTAACGTGGACGAATCCCTGGACAATGTGGTCTTGTCCACGGAAGGACAATTCCTAGAGTTTGGCCTAGTCTCACATACTTTGTTTGGTTCATAGGGATTGTAAAGGTGAATGGATCATGACTATCAATGGCATCCAAGTGCCAATGATCGCAGTCTCTTGGCTCATATACTTTGGAGATAGCGTCTCCATATCTGCAATGGTGAAAAGCAGGTGCATTAAGCTCATGTTGAACCTTCCATTTGATGTTTTCTTTGTATGGAATGTGTGATCATAGCCAAGTGTTGGTCCTTCAATCAACAGCCCAACAAGAAGATCCTTGTAAACGGAAATATTCTCCAAACCCTTGATGTTCAACTGTGCCAACTCATCCCAAGGCAGACGCTTCAGCCAATTGCGTTGCTCATCAGGGGAATATTTTACATCATCTTTGAAGTCCTTTGGCTTCAAGGGTTGGTGATATATGATGAGATTGACAGATCTCCCAAGTTGGAATCCCTTATTTCCTCTGTAGCGATAAGGGTTTTTCAACTTGATGTAGGGAGTGTCCTCAATAAAGCAGTCTTCATTATCCGCAAAATAGCCATTAGTTGCAGATTCAGACGGTTCTCCATCACTAAGATCAGAGACATCTTCAATCTGATCTTTCAGTAACCAATCTGGCTTGATTGGGCTCTCTACACAAGAGCTTTCAGCAAATCTCTTCATGACTAATTCGTTGAGAAACGAATAGTTTGTCTTATGCTTCAATGGGAGATCTTCTGGATTCAGCAACTCAGCATGTGATCTCACCAAAGGCAGAACTAACCTTTTTATTTCTACATGTTCCTTATCAGATGAAGAACATGTGCCATTATCAATGATGACCACAGACGGAATCTCCATCGTCTGTGAGCAGGAAGTTTCTTCAGACGCAGCTTCTATCATCTGATGGCAAGGTATTTCCTCAGATGCAGTGCATGTATCATTTGATTAAAGGCAGCATTGAGAGGAGACGCAACAATAGGAACAGTGCTAGCACTCCTATGTTCGTCTTGGAGTAAAGATTCTGAAACCTCCATGGTTGGAGCCTCTTCATTCAACATGGTCTCCAATTCCTCTGCTAGTTGGGCATTATCCTTTTGAATCTGGGCAGTTTCTTCACTATTCATGCCCTCTCAAGTTGCTGGTGCAGGAGCAGCTTCAGACGATCCAATGCCTCTGATGCTTTCTTGGAACAAACGTTCCTTTTTAGCCTCAAGCAGCATAGAAACATTTCTAGCCTCTTTTAATTGCTTAGCTTCTTTAGTTTCTCCAACAATCACAGACGCAAGCCTCTGCTTCTGCTTCATTATTTCCTTGCCTTTTGCAGCCTTTTGTAGAGCAATCTCCCTTGCTCTAGCTTTTTCTTCAGCTGCCTTCCTATGTTTTTCTTAGTTACCCCTTCATCTTCACTTGGGGAAACTTCTTTTGCTTGCGTCTTGGACGCAACATGTTTGATTCTTATGTTCCTTTTTCTTCTGAGGGGTTCAACAACAACATCCTCAAAAGGAACTTCTGTTGTGGTGACAGGCGGTTGAGACGATGGGATTGGTGTTTGGATTTGTGTTTGGGCTTGTGTTTGAGTTTGTGTTTGGGCTTCAGAGCCACTTGGTCTAGCACGCTTGATGCGAGCTCTGTGAGGGTGCTCTTGGGTCATAGGAGAAAGAGGTTCTGTTGGTCCCTATATGAATCTAGAGGGGGGGTGAATAGATTTAAGTTCCCTAATTCAACAATCTTTTTCTCGCTTTTTCCCGATTCAATTTTATCTATATTATAAGCAATGTACCAGAGATATAACAGCGGAAAGATACATGAAAATATAATGCAAGAAATCAATGGAAAGTAAAGTTAAGGTATAGAGAAGAGAGTAGACAGAGATTTTATACTGGTTCGGCTTTCGGCCTACATCCAGTCCCAACCCAACAATCTGTTGCAATTGGTATTCCACTACAATCTTGTGTTCAATACAATCACTTCTGCACAAACACAAAACAAATCAAATACTCAAAACTCTCTATGTTCTTCACCTAAGAACATATCTCTCCAATTCTTGAATCCTTCAAGAATCTCCTTTGAGAGTCCCTCTCTCAAAACCTTTAACTCTTCTTCTAGAGAACACCTTCTCTTAAGAGTTTTCAAACCAAAACAAATATCAAACAAAAGATAAAGATCAGTAAAGATTACACCTGTGTGTATGCTCTGATCACGATGATAACCAAATGTATCCAATCCTTCCTTCACACATTATTCATCTCTTTGAGAAAATCTTTTTGAAATCTTTGAAGAGAGTTTTCTAACTTGTAAAACCAGTGTTTTATTTCTCTTCCTTTTTTTCCTTCTAAAACATTAAAAGATCTCTCTCTTGAAAACAAAATGAAGAAGTTCTATTTAAAGCAGTTTCAAAAACCATTTTGAGATGAATTCTGGTGTGGTAATCGATTACAGATGTTGGTAATCGATTACTCCAGAGAAATTTTTTCTTCCCCTGTATTTCAAGCACGAAGTAATCGATTACTATGGAGTGGTAATCGATTACTCCAGAGAAAGTTGAGTTCCCTTGTTTTCTAAGTCTGTTGGTAATCGATTACAGTTTCAGGGTAATCGATTACTTCAGCTTAAAACTTTAAAACCAAAGTTTTTTGAGTTCTTTTCAAAATAAAATGGGGTTCAAAACTACTCTAGCTCATCTTACAAGAGTTAAAACAAATTCTTTAGGAAAAGATTGAATAAAAATCACACTCAAAGCCTAAACTATAACAATCAATACATTTAAACTCCTATATACAATCTATCATAAAGATCAAAATTACAAGTATATCAAAGCTAAAACTAGGAAAGACTTCTTCAGCTTCAAGTCTAACAATCTCCCCCTTTTTGGTTTTGATGTGTCCTGCAATGTTAGTGTGTTTTTTTTTTCTTTTTTTTTCATCAATTCTATTCAGCAATTCACATACAGTTATATGTATCATCCAACTCATGTCAAAAATATCAATATTCAAAGATATATAAAGACAATCATTTGCAGAACTTTAAATCTATCTATTACAGTCATCCAATAATAGTTTCAAATGTGTTAACCTGCTCCCCCTAAGTCAGGTGCCTAGGTACAAACAGATTTAAAAACTTTTCAAAACAGAACAGTTCAAAACAGAGTAAAAGCAGAGCAAATCAAATACTAAAAAGCTAAAGACTAAACAACTAAAATCACTAACTACATACTACTACTCCCCCTATTTGGTATATCAAATCAAAAGAGAGAAGTAGAGATGAAGTTACTAATCTGAGTCGTCATCATCCTGATTGAGTCGTTCCATGATAGTTTCCATCAAGTCCTTCATTTCTAGGAAATGCAGATCCTGTCGCTTTCCCAGATCATCAATGCGCTTGTTGACGATTGCTTCCAATTCATCCATTCGGTCTATCATAATGGATTCGAAGCAAGATCGTGGAATGTACTCTCCAGAATTGTCTTTATCCATATCTTCATGATGTGCTTCCTCTTGCTCTTGTTGTGCTTCTTCATGCTCTTGTTGTGGTTCTCCTCTTGTGATCCATCCAGCATCGGTTTTGATGAGTCTCATCTTTTTCAGTGCTCCATCGCCGATGACATGAACATCCTTGACTAATTCTCTTGCTTCATCAGTAGTGTCTATCTGAAAAATTTCAATTAGTCTAGAAATAAAAAGAGAGTAAGGACACTTATTGTCAAGTAGTCTCCTTGTTTTCAGCATGTGTTCCATGATAACGTGAGTCCAATCCACTTGAATGTTGTTCTTCAAGGCAGCAATGAGGATCATGTCATCCTCAGTCAACTGGGCATGGTTTGCTCATCTTGCAGCCAAGATCCAGCAAACAGTGTAGTGAAGTAGCCGGTCATCTGCTGTGAGGTCACCAATGTTATAGGTAACTTTCTTGCCCAATGCCCTTTTTGAATTTCTTTCCTCTTCCCAGTGTTGAGGATTCCTCGGAAGGCTCATAAAGAAGGAATCTTTTTGCAAATCAAACCCTTTCTCTCTGAGTTTGTCTGTATGTGCTATAATCCCTTCCTTTCGAATCCCAACAATATCCATAAAGTGTGCAGGGGTTAAGGAAATTTTGATACCTTTGATTTTAGAGGTCACAGTCATCCTCTCCATATTCAGTTTGAGGTTGGAGTAGAAAACTCGAACCAAATCTGGATAGATGAATCCTTTCATCCCTACAAACCTCTCCAAATGTTGTTGCCTGAGGAAGGTCTGGAATGTGAAACTCTGAGTGTCAAGCCATCCAAGGTCAAGTATCTTCGGAGGAACTAGACCTTTGTTCGCAAAGTCCAGATTGAACCGCGTCTCTTGTCCCTTTGAAGTGAACCACCGGTTGACTTCTGATACTTGTGGTTGTGGAGGAGGAGGAATTTCCGGTTGTTGCTCCGAAGGGGTAGGTTTCTTCCTCTTTGAGGATTCTCCCACCTTTTTCTTTCCTTTAATCTCTTCTTGAGTGTAGCGACTTGCCCTCATTTTGATTCTCTTACCTTTATCTTGTCCTTCCATTGTTGAGAGAGAATGAAAACCTAAGGTTTGGAGGAAGAAGATGAAGGGTTTTTTCGGAGTAAGAGGTTGAGTGGTGAATTGAAGAGTCACGCCTGCACTTCTTATAAGAGAGAACAAAGCCCAAAAGATTAGCCCAAGAACGAGGTAATTGATTACCAGCAGTTGGAAATCGATTATCTCAGTTTCTTATATAGAGGGAAGAAAGAAAAGCGAGAAAACAGTCGTGGTAATCGATTACTGTAAACTGGTAATTGATTACTCTAGTGGATTCCTTTAAACCATTAAAAAGCATGTTCTGTGGTAATCGATTACTGCTCGTGGTAATCGATTACTGCTCGTGGTAATCGATTACTCCAAGGGTTTTTCACAAAATATTGAAAACTGGTGCTTCGGTAATCGATTACAGGTCGTGGTAATCGATTATCTTAGTACCAAGATCCTTCCCAGAGTGAATTTCACACGAAGTAATCGATTATCCTCCCTTGGTAATCGATTATTTCTATCAGAAGAAGGTTTTTCTGGAAAAAAATTTCACAAAACAGAGTTATGGATAAGTGTAATCAAGTAAGAAGGTTTAGTTTAGATGTTCCTCACTCAATATGCCGATGTTTGATCTAAGTTTGTAAAACCTTTCCTTTGGTAATGCTTTTGTAAATATATCTGCTAATTGATTCTCCGTGTCTATGAATTCGATGTTACAATCTCCTTTCTCGATGTGATCTCTAATAAAGTGATGTCTGACTTCAATGTGTTTTGTCCTTGAGTGTAGTACAGGATTTCTTGTGATACTTATGGCGCTTGTGTTGTCGCATTTCAAGGGAATATGATCTATCTTTAGCCCAAAGTCCTCAAGTTGGTGTTTCAACCAAATTGCTTGAGCACAGCAACTTCCTGCAGCTACATATTCTGCTTCTGCAGTTGATAGTGCTACACAAGCTTGCTTTCTGCTATTCCAAGATATTAAGCATTCTTCAAAGATGTGACATGTGCCACTAGTGCTTTTCCTATCCGTTTTGCTACCTGCAAAATCAGAGTCATTGAAACCAACAAGTAGTGGTGAGGTTCCTTTCGGATACCATAGTCCACAACTTATTGTTCCTTTTAGGTATTTAAGAATCTTCTTCACTGTTAGCCAATGAGATTGCTTAGGTGCAGATTGAAATCTAGCACATAAACATACAGAAAACATGATATCAGGTCTACTGGCTGTAAGATAGAGTAAGGATCCTATAACACCTCTGTATAGGGTAGTATCAACTTCATCACCTGCTTCATCACTCTCAAGATAAGTGTTAGTAGAAATAGGTGCGTTAGACATTTTGCAATTAGTCATATCATATTTCTTAAGTAGTTCTTTAGTGTACTTAGCCTGATGTATGAAAGTGCCACCTTCCATTTGCTTGATTTGAAGTCCTAAGAAGAAACTCAGTTCTCCAATCATAGACATATCAAATTCTTCCAGCATATCTTTCACAAACTCTTCACAAAGTTGTTGGTTAGAAGATCCGAAGATAATGTCATCAACATAAATTTGAACCAATAGAATGTGGTCAGACTTGTCCTTAATAAACAAAGCCTTATCTACTTTACCTCTGTGGAATCCTTTAGATATGAGAAACTTACTCAGTCTGTCATACCATTGCCTAGGGGCCTGCTTCAACCCATACAAGGCTTTATGAAGTTTGTAGACATGTGTAGGCCAAGTAGCATCTATGAAACTGGGTGGTTGAGCTACATAGACTTCTTCATTGATATAACCATTCAAGAATGCACTTTTTACATCCATCTGGTATAACTAGAAATTGTTGATGCAAGCATATGCCAGGAGTAGTCTAACAACTTCAAGTCTTGCGACAGGAGCAAAGGTTTCTTCAAAGTCAATCCCTTCTTGTTGATTGTATCCTTTTGCCACAAGTCTTGCTTTGTTTCTGACCACAACTCCTTCTTCACTCAGTTTGTTCTTGTAAACCCATTTTGTACCTATGATGTTCATATTGCCCTTGTCTGGAACAAGTTCCCAAACTCCATTCCTTTTGAACTGGTTGAGTTCTTCTTGCATAGCCATGATCCAAAATTCATTGTTCAAGGCTTCTTCTATGGAGGATGGTTCTACCTAAGATACAAAAGCAGTATTATAGCAAAACAGATTCTTTGAGGATCTAGTAGTTACCCCCTTGTGGATGTCACCAATGACATTGTCAAGTGATAGGTTCCTAGGTGTCCTCCACTCTTTTGCTTGTTCTGCAGTGCAGGTCAGTTGAGTTTGTTGATGCTTGTTATCGATGTCTATGTTTTCTTCATCTGTTTCATCATCATGCAACAATCTTTCCTTCTGGAAAGTGTTAGTTTCATCAAATCTAATATGGACAGATTCTTTAATGCATATTGTTCTTTTATTAAAGATCCTATATGCTTTACTGGTGTTTGAATAACTAAGGAAAATGGCTTCATCAGCCTTTGCATCAAACTTTCCAATAGGGTCTTTGCCATTGTTTAAAACAAAACATCTGCATCCAAAAACTTTGAAATAAGAAATGTTTGGTTTTCTTCCACAGAAAAGCTCATAAGGGGTTTTCTTCAAAATGGTTCTTATAGAGACTCTATTGAGAACATAACATGCAGTGTTCACAAAGATTCGCCCAAAAATGTTTAGGCATCATATGCTCATTCAGCATGGTTCTCCCAAGTTCTATAAGGGACCTGTTTTTCCTCTCCACCACTCCATTTTGCTGTGGAGTTCTAGGAGCTGAAAAATAGTGTGATATCCCATATTTTTCACAAAATCTTTCAAAAAGGTAATTCTTAAATTCAGTTCCATTATCACTTCTTAAAGCTTTGATTTTCAAATCCTTTTTGTTTTGAATCTTTTTGGCAAGTACCTTAAAAACTCCAAAGGCTTGATCCTTTTTCTTGATAAACAAAACCCAAGTAAATCTAGAATAGTCATCTACTATGACTAGTCCATACAGATTTCCACCAATACTAGCTATCCTAGATGGACCAAATAAGTCTAAATGCAAGAGTTCAAGCGCCTGATTTGTAGAAACATGTTTTACATTTTTGAAAGATGTTTTTGCCTGCTTGGACTTTTGACAAGCCTCACATAGTCCTTCTTCGGAAAATCTAATCTTGGGGAGACCAAAAACTAACTCTTTAGAAACAAGCTTATTCAAATGCAATGTGTCAATGTGTGCTATTCTCCTATGTCATAGCCAAGACAGATTATCATTAGAAGTTAAACATGTAGAGTAAGGAGAAGAATGATCTACTTCCAGTATGTAAATGTTGTTAGATCTCTTGCCAATCATGAGAAGTTCATCTGAGTCTTTGTTGCTGATGAGACAATGTTCATCATCAAAAGAAATTTTGTAGTTCTTGTCACATAGTTGGCTTATGCTCAACAGTTTGAACCTCAATCCATCGACCAGCAATACATCTTCTATCACTGTGTTTGCCTTATATCCAACAATACCGTAGCCTAGGATTTTCCCTTTGTTGTTGTCTCCGTATACAACAGATCCTGATTCTCTTGGTGTGAAGGTGCTCAGGCTCCTTCTATCACCCGTCATATGTGTTGGTCCCTATGTGAATCTAGAGGGGGGGTGAATAGATTCTAGTTCCCTAGTAATATTTCTAAAACTCTTCTCCTCACTTTTTCAATTCAATTTTATCTTGTATTAAAGCAATGTACCAGAGATATCACAGCGGAAAGATACAAGAAAATTGTAAAGCAAGAAATCAAATGGAATGTAAAGATAAGGTATAGAGAAGAGATAGTAAACAGAGATTTATACTGGTTCGGCTTTCCGCCTACATCCAGTCCCAACCCAACAACTGTTGCGATCGGTATTCCACTATAATCTTGTGTTCAATACAATCACTTCTGCACAAACACAAAAACAATCAAATACTTAAATCTCTCTATGTTCTTCCTTAGAACATATCTCACCAATTCTTGAAACCTTCAAGAATTACCTATGAGAGTACCTCTCTCAATTCTCTAACTCTTCTTCTAGAGAACCACTTTCTCTTAAGAGTTTCAAACTAAAATCGAAACACAAAACAAAGAAATAATGATCAGTAAAGATTACACCTGTGTGTATGCTCTGATCAAGATGATAACCAAGAGTATTCAAATCTTTCTTCCTTCACACAATACTCATCTCTTTGAGAAAATCTTTTTTTTTTGAAATCTTTGAAGAGATTTTCAGAACTTGTAAACCTGTGTTTTTCTCTTCTTTCTTTTCTTTGAAAAACATAAAAGATCTCTCTCTTCGAAATAAATCAAAGAGGTTCCATTTAAAGCAATTTCAAAACCATTTAGAGATGAATACTGGTGTGGTAATCGATTACAGATGTTGGTAATCGATTACTACAGAGAAATTTGTCTTCCTCTGCATTTCAAGCACGAAGTAATCGATTACTATGGAGTGGTAATCGATTACTCCAGAGCAAGTTGAGTTCCCCTGTTTTCTAAGTCTGTTGGTAATCGATTACTACATACTGGTAATCGATTACTTCAGCTTAAATTCTTAAAACCAAAGTCTTTTGAGTTCTTTTCAAATAAAATGGGGTTCCAACTTTCTCTAGCTCAATTTACAAGAGTAAAACCAAGTTCTCTACAAAAAGATTGAATAAAACTACTCATACAAAGCCTAAACTATAACAAACAATACATTTAAGCTCCTATATACAATCTATCATAAAGCTCAAAATTACAAGTATATCAAAACAAAAACTAGGAAAGACTTCTTCAGCTTCAAGTCCAACAATCTCCCCCTTTTTGGTTTTGATGTACCAAATCTTGTGTAGTGATCCTTTATGTAGATGCTGGCTTTGATGTGACCTGTAGTGTTAGTACTTTCTTCTCTTTTTTTTCAATTCCATACAGCAATTTATATACCATTTTATGAATCATCCAATTCTTATGTCACAAATATCAATTTTCAGAAATATAAAGGCAATCAATTAAACTATCTATTACAGTCATCCAATAGTTTCAAATGTGTTAATCTGCTCCCCCTAAGTCAGATGCTTAGGTGCAAACAGAAAAAAACTTGTTTAAAAAACTTAAAACAGAGTAAAACTTAAAACAGAGCAATTACAGAGAGCAAATATCATAAAGCTAAAACTATGCTATGAAGACTTAACAAAAGACTTAACAAATTACTAACTACACTACTACTCCCCCTATTTGGTATATCAAATCAGAAAGAGAGGTAGAGTTGGAGTTACTAATCTGAGTCATCTTGATTGAGTCGCTCCATGATGGTTTCCATCAAGTCTTTCATGTCTAGGAATTGCAGATCTTGTTTCTTTCCCATTTCATCCATCCGCTTTCCCATATCATCAATGCGCTTGTTGATGGTTGCCTCAAGTTCATCCATTCGGTCAATTACAATGGATTCGAACCGTGACTGTGGAACGTACTCACCAGAATTGTCTTCATCCATATCTTCAGGTTCTGGACGTGCTTCCTCTTGCTCTTGTGCTCCTTCATGCTCTTGCTGTGGAAAGGCCTGCTGTTCCTCTCTTGTGATCCATCCAGCATCGATTTTGATAAGCCTCATCTTCTTCAATGCTCCATTGCCGATGACATGGACATCCTTGACCAATTCTCTTGCTTCATGGGTAGTGTCAATCTGAAACATATCAATTAGTCTAGAAATAAAGAGAGAGTAAGGACACTTATTATCAAGTAGTCTCCTCGTTTTCGATGTTGTCCATGATCACATGAGTCCAATCCACTTGAATGTTGTTCTTCAACGCAAAGAATGAGGATCATGTCTTCCTCGATCAATCTGGGCATGGTTTGCTCCTCTTGCAGCCAAGATCCAGCAAACAGTGTAGTGAAGTAGCCGATCATCTGCTGTGAGGCCACCAATATTATAGGTAACTTTCTTGCCCGATGTTCTTTTCGAATTTCTATCCTTTTCCCATTGTACAGGATTCCTCAATAGGCTCATATAGAAGGAATCTTTTTGCAAATCAAACCCTTTCTCTCTGAGTTTGTTTGCGTGTGCTATAATCCCTTCTTTTCGAATTCCAGCAATATCCAAAAAATGAGCAGGGGTAAGGGAAATCGTGGTACCTTTGACTTCAGAAGTCACAACATCTTCTCCATGTTTGGCTTGAGGTTGGAGTAGAAAACCTTAACCAAATCTGGATAGATGAATCCTTTCATTCCTACAAACTTCTCCAAATGCTGTTGTCTGAGAAAGGTCTGGAACGTAAAACTCTGAGAGTCTAGCCATCCAAGGTCAAGTATCTTTGGGGGAACTAGACCTTTGTTTGCGAAATCCAGGTTGAACCGGGTTTCTTGTCCCTTTGATGTGAACCAAGGGTTGATTCCTGACATTTGTGGTTGAGGAGGAGGAACTTCTGGTTGTTGTTGTTGTTGCTGCGAGGATGAGGGTTTCTTCCTCTTGGAAGATTCTCCCACCTTTTTCTTTCCTTTTGCTTCTTCAGGGAAACGATCTTGAGGGTATCTGTTAGCCCTCATCTTGATTCTCTTTCCTTTTCCTTGTCCTTCCATTGTTGAGAGAGTGAAAAGCTTGAAAAGCTAGGGTTTGGAGGAAGAAGGTAAAGGGGTTTCTGAGCGTGAGTGTGAATGGTAAGTTGAAGAGTCACACCTGCACTTTCTTATAAAGAGAACAAAGCCCATATAATTAGCCCAAGAACGAGGTAATTGATTACTAGCAGTTGGTAATCGATTATCTCAGTTCCTTATGAAGAAAAAAAGGAAAACAACAAAGAAACAGTCGTGGTAATCGATTACTGTAGCATGGTAATCGATTACTCCAGAGAGTTTCTCAAAGCATGTGAAATTTTGTTCTGTGGTAATCGATTACTACTTCGTGGTAATCGATTACTGCTTCGTGGTAATCGATTACTCTAGAGAGTTTTCTTACAATTTTTGAAAACTGGTGCTTTGGTAATCGATTACTGCTCGGGGTAATCGATTATCTCAGTACCAAAATCCTTCTCAGAGTGGATTTCACTCGAAGTAATCGATTATCGTCCTTTGGTAATCGATTATTTCTATCAGAAGAAGGTTTTTCACAAAAAATTTTCACAAAAACAGAGTTATGGATAAATGTAATTAAGTAAGAAGGTTTAGTTTAGATGTTCCTCACTCAATATACCGAGGTTTGATCTAAGTTTGTAAAACCTTTCCTTTGGTAATGCCTTTGTAAATATATTCGCTAATTGATTCTCCGTGTCTATGAATTCAATGTTACAATCTCCTTTTTCGATGTGATCTCTAATAAAGTGATGTCTGACTTCAATGTATTTTGTCCTTGAGTGTAGTACAGGGTTTCTTGTGATACTTATGGCGCTTGTGTTGTCGCATTTCAAAGGAATGTGATCTATCTTTAGCCCAAAGTCCTCAAGTTGGTGTTTCAACCAAATTGCTTGAGCATAGCAACTTCCCGTAGCTACATATTCTGCTTCTGCAGTTGATAGTGCTACGCAAGCTTGCTTTTTGCTATTCCAAGATATCAAGCATTCTCCGAAAATGTGACATGTGCCACTAGTGCTTTTCCTATCCATTTTGCTACCTGCAAAATCAGAGTCACTGAAACCAACAAGTAGTGGTGAGGTTCCTTTTGGATACCATAGTCCACAACTTATTATTCCTTTTAGGTATTTAAGAATCTTCTTCACTGTTAGCCAATGAGATTGCTTAGGTGTAGATTGAAATCTAGCACATAAACATACAGAAACATGATATCGGTCTCTATCATCGTCAGGATAAAGTAAAGATCCTATAACACCTCTGTATAGGGTAGTATCAACTTCATCACCTATTTCATCAATCTCAAGATAAGTGTTAGTAGAAATAGGTGTATTAGACGTTTTGCAATTTGTCATATCATATTTCTTAAGGAGTTCTTTAGTATACTTAGCCTGATGTATGAAAGTGCCACCTTCCATTTGTTTGATTTGAAGTCCTAAGAAGAAACTCAGTTCTCCAATCATAGACATATCAAATTCTTCCTGCATATCTTTCACAAACTCTTCACAAAGTTGTTGGTTAGATGATCCAAAGATAATGTCATCAACATAAATTTGAACCAATAGAATGTAGTCAGACTTATTCTTAATGAACAAAGTCTTATCTACTTTACCTC
The DNA here is from genome assembly GCA_026586105.1 of Hylodesmum podocarpum. Lineage (NCBI taxonomy): Eukaryota > Viridiplantae > Streptophyta > Magnoliopsida > Fabales > Fabaceae > Hylodesmum > Hylodesmum podocarpum. Next base: position 1,187,325 of record JALJEV010000047.1, on the reverse strand, counting down.
TCAGGAATCCTTTAGATATGAGAAACTTACTCATCATCATACCATTGCCTAGGGGCCTGCTTTAACCCATACAAGGCTTTATGAAGTTTTTTGACATGTGTAGGCCAAGTAGCATCTATGAATCCTGGTGGTTGAGCTACATAGACTTCTTCATTGATATAACCATTCAGGAATGCACTCTTTACATCCATCTGGTATAATTTGAAATTGTTGATGCAAGCATATGCCAGGAGTAGTCTAACAGCTTCAAGTCTTGCAACAGGAGCAAAAGTTTCTTCAAAGTCAATCCCTTCTTGTTGATTGTATCCTTTTGCCACAAGTCTTGCTTTGTTTCTGACCACAACTCCTTCTTCACTCAATTTGTTCTTGAAAACCCATTTTGTACCTATGATGTTCATATTGCCCTTGTCTGGAACAAGTTCCCAAACTCCATTCCTTTTGAACTGGTTAAGTTCTTCTTGCATAGCCATGATCCAAAATTCATTGTTCAAGGCTTCTTCTATGGAGGATGGTTCTACCTAAGATACAAAAGCAGTATTATAGCAAAACAGATTCTTTGAGGATCTAGTAGTTACCCCCTTGTGGATGTCACCAATGACATTGTCAAGTGATAGGTTCCTAGGTGTCCTCCACTCTTTTGCTTGTTCTGGTACAGGGTCAGGTTGAGTTTGCTGATGCTTGTTATCAATGTCCATGTTCTCTTCACCTGTGTCATCATCATGCAGAAATCTTTCCTTTTGGAAAGTGTTAGTTTCATCAAATCTAATATGGACAAATTCTTCAATGCACATGGTTCTTTTATTAAAGATTCTATATGCTTTACTGGTGTTTGAATAACCAAGGAAAATGGCTTCATCAGCCTTTGCATCAAACTTTCCAATAAGGTCTTTGCCATTGTTTAAAACAAAACATTTGCATCCAAAAACCTTAAAATAAGAAATGTTTGGTTTTCTTCCATAGAAAAGCTCATAAGGGGTTTTCTTTAAAATGGGTCTTATAGAGACTCTATTGAGAACATAGCATGCAGTGTTCACAGCATCTGCCCAAAAATGTTTAGGCATCATATGCTCATTCAGCATGGTTCTTCCAAGTTCTATAAGGGACCTGTTTTTCCTCTCCACCACTCCATTTTGCTGTGGAGTTCTTGGAGCTGAAAAGCAGTGTGATATCCCATGTTTTTCACAAAACCTTTCAAAAAGGTAATTCTTAAATTCAGTTCCATTATCACTTCTTAAAGCTTTGATTTTCAAATCCTTTTTGTTTTGAATCTTTTTGGCAAGTACCTTGAAAACTCCAAAGGCTTGATCCTTTTTCTTGATAAACAAAACCCAAGTAAATCTTGAATAGTCATCTACTATGACTAGTCCATACAGATTTCCACCAATACTAGCTATCCTAGATGGAATAAATAAGTCTAGATGTAAGAGTTCAAGCGGCTGATTTGTAGAAACATGTTTTACATTTTTGAAAGATGTTTTTGTCTGCTTGGACTTTTGACAAGACTCACATAGTCCTTCTTTGGAAAATCTAATCTTGGGGAGACCAAAAACTAACTCTTTAGAAACTAGCTTATTCAAATGCAAAGTGTCAATGTGTGCTATTCTCCTATGCCATAGCCAAGATAGATTATCATTTGAAGTTAAACATGTAAAGTAGGGAGAAGAATGATCTACTTCCAGTATGTAAATGTTGTTAGATCTCTTGCCAATCATGAGAAGTTCATCTGAGTCTTTGTTGCTGATGAGGCAATGCTCATCATCAAAAGCAATTCTGTAGTTCTTGTCACAAAGTTAACTGATGCTCAGAAGATTGAACCTCAATCCATCGACTAGCAGAACATCTTCTATTACTGTGTTTGCCTGATTTCCAATAGTACCGTAGCCTAGGATTTTCCCTTTGTTGTTATCTCCATATACAACAGATCCTGATTCTCTTGGTGTGAAGGTGCTCATGTTCCTTCTATCACCTGTCATATGCCTTGAGCAGCCACTGTCTAAGTACCAAATTGAGCTTCTGCTGTTCAGGCTTTCCTGCAAGAGAAAAAGAACTTATTTTGTGGGTGGTACCCAGTTTTTCTTGGGTCCATACATGTTAGTGCTACTGGTAACTTTCTTTATCCATTTGTATTTACCACTGAAATTCCTTTCTTTCTAATCATGCAGTTGTAAGATTTGTGTCCAGGTTTCATGCAATATGTACAAGTGTATTTAGCATGCCTAGTATTTCCAGATTTTATATGAACACAGTTTGCAGAGATGTTGATTTCTTTTAGCTTTGAAATATCCTTTTCTAACTCACATACCTTTTGTTTTAGCATGGATACTTCTTTCTTCAGACTTATGTTTTCTTTTTCAAAGGCTTCAGCTTGATTATAAAGTTCACAAAAGGCAGAATGTAATTCATCATAATCATCCACAATTGAGTTTGTATCACATACCTCATTGGATGTTTTAGCCATTAAGCACAGATTTGCCTCCTCATTTTCACTTTCAGATGTTGAGGATGTGTAGCCTTCATCCCAAGCAATGTATGACTTCTTTTTCTTCTTTTCTTTTCTGGCATTTCTTTCATTTTCAGTTTTTCTCACTTCAGAGTTGTTGCTCCTTTTCAAGGTTGGACAATCTGACTGTAGTCTAATCTTTCCACATTCATAGCAAGTTACCTTGACTGAAGTGTTTTCCTGCTTCTTGACTCCTTTTCTGGATTGACCAAATTTCTTTTTAGTGTTGTTCTTCATGAACTTCCTGAACTTCTTTACCATTAAGTTGACTTGGTCTTCTTGTGAATCACTTTCATCTTCAGAGGATCCAGATTCTGTTTCACTATGATCTATCTTAAGAGCAATTCCTTTGGCTCTTTTATCTTTCAGCTCCTCATCCGCCATTCGAGTCATGTCCATCTCGTATTCTCTAAGCTTCCCAAACAGTTCAACACTTGTCATAGCAGCAAGGTTCTTTGATTCGGTTATGACTGTCACTGTAGGTTACCACTTTCTATTCAAGGATTTCAGAATCTTGACATTCACCTCTTCTTCTATAAAGTTCTTGCCAAACCCTTTGAGATGGTTAATAATGTGTGTGAATCTCTTTTGCATTTCCATGATTGACTCTCCTTGGAGCATTCTGAATGTCTCATACTCCTGAATGAGTGTGTTCTTCCTAGCTCTTCTTACCTCAGCAGTACCTTCATGGGTAACCATGATAAGCTCCCATGCTTCTTTTGCTGTTGTGCAAGCAGATATCCTAAAAAACTCATCAGAATTCAAAGCAGAGTGAATGATGTTTAAGGCCTTAGCGTCATTTTCAGCCCTTCTAATCTCATCCATGTCCCATTCCTCAAAAGGTTTCTCTATTTCTTTTCCATTTTCTATTTTTATTGGAACTTTGTAGTCATTTACCACAGCCTGTCAGATACTTCTGTGAATAGATTCCATAAAGATCTTCATGCGAACTTTCCAAAATGGATAGTTATCACCGCAGAACAATGGAGGTCTATTTATTGAAGCTCCTTCAGCGAAGGGTAAAAGATTACTAGCCATTCCAGGGAACTAACAAGGATTACTAGATTGATTCCAGGGAACTAACAAGGATTACTATATGAATCTAGAGGGGGGGTGAATAGATTCAAGTTCCCTAATTCAACAATCTTTTTCTCGCTTTTTCCCGATTCAATTTTATCTATATTATAAGCAATGTACCAGAGATATAACAGCGGAAAGATACAGGAAAATATAATGCAAGAAATCAATGGAAAGTAAAGTTAAGGTATAGAGAAGAGAGTAGACAGAGATTTTATACTGGTTTGGCTTTCGGCCTACATCCAGTCCCAACCCAACAATCTGTTGCGATTGGTATTCCACTACAATCTTGTGTTCAATACAATCACTTCTGCACAAACACAAAACAAATCAAATACTCAAAACTCTCTATGTTCTTCACCTAAGAACATATCTCTCCAATTCTTGAATCCTTCAAGAATCTCCTTTGAGAGTCCCTCTCTCAAAACCTTTAACTCTTCTTCTAGAGAACAACTTCTCTTAAGAGTTTTCAAACCAAAACAAATATCAAACAAAAGATAAAGATCAGTAAAGATTATACCTGTGTGTATGCTTTGATCACGATGATAACCAAATGTATCCAATCCTTCCTTCACACATTATTCATCTCTTTGAGAAAATCTTTTTGAAATCTTTGAAGAGGGTTTTCAGAACTTGTAAACCAGTGTTTTATTTCTCTTCCTTTTTTTCCTTCTAAAACATTAAAAGATCTCTCTCTTGAAAACAAAATGAAGAAGTTCTATTTAAAGCAGTTTCAGAAACCATTTTGAGATGAATTCTGGTGTGGTAATCGATTACAAATGTTGGTAATCGATTACTCCAGAGAAATTTTGGTCTTCCCTGTATTTCAAGCATGAAGTAATCGATTACTATGGAGTGGTAATCGATTACTCCAGAGAAAGTTGAGTTCCCCTGTTTTCTAAGTCTGTTGGTAATCGATTACAGTTTCAGGGTAATCGATTACTTCAGCTTAAAACTTTAAAACCAAAGTTTTTTGAGTTCTTTTCAAAATAAAATGGGGTTCAAAACTACTCTAGCTCATCTTACAAGAGTTAAAACAAATTCTCTAGGAAAAGATTGAATAAAAACCACACTCAAAGCCTAAACTATAACAATCAATACATTTAAACTCCTATATACAATCTATCATAAAGATCAAAATTACAAGTATATCAAAACTAAAACTAGGAAAGACTTCTTCAGCTTCAAGTCCAACAGGTTCTTCTTCTCCACTTTTAAAATGAAGGAAGCTAGGGGCCTGACGCATCTTCGCAAAGGTGCTCCCTTTAACTTCTTTCCCTTCATTGTGCCATACTACTCCAGTGGCATCAAAACCTTGATTGATAATGATTTGGGAGAAGAGAGTAGCGTAAGGAATGCTGCTCTTCCTTCTAATATTTCTATTCTTCAAGGCGCTAACCTAATGATCGAGAATAATGTGAGGGAGACTTATCTTCACCTTCCTAAGACAGTAAAACATGCAGAAGCGGTCTCGATGGCTCACAATGTCCCTAAAGACTGTTTGAGGCATGAAGACATTGTAGAGGAGGTCGTGGATGACTCTGCATGTTGGGAGGAGGTTCTCAGACCTTAAAAATTTGGGATCTTTAGGGTCACGAGCCTTACCATAGAGCATGTTATCAACATATGCTTCAGTCTCAATCTTCACCCAAGCAGTGTTGTAGAAGCGACCTTCAGCGTTGCACTTCCCAGCCTCAACGATGGTATCAGCAGTGATAATATACTCCTTGTTGTCAATGGTGCCAACGATACCATCATCAAACTCTTTGGCATCGCTCCAGAACTCAGCATAAGCCTCCATCAGCCATGGACCCTTCCATTCAGCGAAGTCCATCCATCCATTAAAATGTTGGACTTAAAGCTTGAAGGTGCTTTGGTGTCTCTCTTGGTGTTTTGCTTTTGATGTTATGTAATTTTGGTTTTCTTAGATGAAATGTAATTAGGAGTTTCCTATGTATTGATTGTTTAATTTAGGCATGTATGTGGTTGTTCTTTGTTTGAATGCCCTGGAGAGCTTGGCAATCTTGTGTGATTTCTCATGTGTCAAATGTTTGATTTCCCTCTCTAAGATATTTTGAAAATGTCTTTGGTAACCAACTGAGGTAATAGATTACCAACAGAAGGTAGTTAACTACCGACATCAGGTAATCAACTACCAACAGTAGGTAACAAAGTGTGGGAATGCATTTGCCACTGGAGTAATCGATTACCCCCTCGGGTTAATCGATTACCATGAGGCAAAATTGTTGGACTTAAAGCTTGAAGGTGCTTTGGTGTCTCTCTTGGTGTTTTGTTTTTGATGCTATGTAATTTTTGGTTTTCTTAGATGAAATGTAATTAGGAGTTTCCTATGTATTGATTGTTTAGTTTAGGCATGTATGTGGTTGTTCTTTGGTTGAATGCCCTGGAGAGCTTGGCAATCTTGTGTGATTTCTCATGTGTCAAATGTTTGGTTTCCCTCTCTAAAATGTTTTGAAAATATCTTTGGTAACCAACTGAGGTAATAGATTACCAATAGAAGGTAGTTAACTACCAACAGCAGGTAATCAACTACCAACAGTAGGTAACAAAGTGTGGGAATGCATTTGCCACTGGAGTAATTGATTAGCCCCTCGGGTTAATCGATTACCATGAGCCAAAATCACCCTGGAAATCCTTGTTCACTGGTTTAATCGATTACCAGCTTCTGGCAGTCGATTACCCTTATCAGAAAATCATTAAGTTGCCTAAATTGAGTTTTTAATTGAACATATAAATACTCTTTTCTCGAAAATTAACATAAGATCTTGGAACATAAGTTTTAGAAAAGTTCATACACTTTCATATTCTCTAAAAACTGAGTTCATCATCTTTTCCAAGAAACCCATAAAGAACTTCAAGAGTTCATCAAGTTTTCATAAAAAAAGGCAAACTTGATCTTTTCTCCGATCGTGGTGGCATTCATAGTGTTATCTTTTGTGATCGATCTACACTTGGGTGTTTTCTAAACTGATCTTTTGTTTACCTTTTGATTTCTGGGTTATTACTCTAGGAGAGAGGTCTCTCTGGATAGAGTAAAGGTCTTTGAGAAGTGTGTTCTCAAAGGTTTGATCTTGGGTGTTCCAAGGTCAGGGATGAACTGTTCCTTGGGTTAAAGGATAGGTTTTGGGTGTTTTGATTTCGTTTTTGTGTTGCTTGTTGCAGAGTGAATGTAAAAGAACACAAAAGGGATCATTTGATAGTGGAAGACCGATCGCAACAGTTGTTGGGTTGGGATTTGGATGTAGGCGATGGGCGAACCAGTATAAATCACCGTGCACTCTTCTTCTTCCTTATATTCTTTACCGTTTACCTTACATTGCTGTTATCACTGTTTAATTTCTGCAATTTGTTCGGTAATTAACTCGGTAATTGACTCGGTAATCAACTAAAACTGGAACAGTTAGATACTGATATTGATTACTAACGTGTTTCTGATTATTCCTTTTGGTATTTCCGTTGTGTATCTTTGATATTTCATGTTTATCTGTCTCATCTATTGATAGGTAATCAAGAATAGTTTTGTTTGAATTAAAAGGAATTAGAAACTCGCGAAATTGGGCTATAGTGGAACTAGAATCTATTCACCCCCCCTCTAGATTCACCCCCCCTCTAGATTCACCCCCCCTCTAGTCTACTAGCAGTAAGATAAAGTAGAAAGCCAATCATACCTCTGTATACCGTCTGATCCACAGTCTTACCTGACTCATCTTTGTTGAGACTTGCACCAGACGAATGCATTGGTGTCTTCATAGGCTTAGCATTCTTCATTTTGAACTTCTTTAGAAGCTCCTTGGTGTACTTCTGTTGATGAATGTAGATGCCCTGTTTCGTTTGTTTGATTTGAAGTCCTAGGAAGAACTTTAATTCTCCCATCATACTCATCCTGCATTATCTTAGAGAAATCCTTGCACAAGGATTCGTTAGTTGCTCCAAAGACTATATCGTCTACATAAATTTGAACAATGATAAAGTCCTTAGAAACACTTTTCTTGAAGAGAGTTGTATCAACCTTTCCTCTTGAAAAACCATTTTTAAGAAGAAAAGAACTCAGTCTTTCATACCAAGCTCTAGGAGCTTGTTTAAGACCATAAAGTGCTTTCTTCAATTTGAAAACATGATCTGGTTGAGATTGACTCTCAAAACTAGGAGGTTGTTTAACATACACTTCTTCTTCTATAAAACCGTTTAGAAAGACACTTTTCACATCCATTTGATATAGAACGATATTCTTGTGAGCAGCAAAAGCAAGTAAAATTCTAATTGCTTCTAATCTACCTACAGGTGCAAATGTTTTAGTAAAATCAATACCTTTTTGTTGGTTATAGCCTTGAGCTACTAACCTGGCCTTGTTTCTTATAACTTTTCCAGCTTCATCAAGCTTATTTCTAAACACCCATTTCGTTCCAATGATGCTTTTATTCCTTGGTCTTTCCACTAGAGTCCATACATCATTCCTTGTGAACTGATTCAGCTCTTCTTCCATAGCTAAGATCCAATCATTATCTTGTAGAGCTTCTCCAATATCTTTGGGCTTTATATCAAACATAAGAGCATATCCAGAAACATCTCTCAGTCTAGATCTAGTTTGAACTCCTTGATGTCTATCTCCAATGATCAGATCTTCGGTGTGGTTTGAGGAAAACTTCCAAGTTTTTATAGGAGCATGATCATCTTGGTGTTGAGGAGCAAACGAAGAGGGTTCATTTGTGCTGGGAGATGTACTTTCGTCTGTGCTTGTGTCTGAGCAAGGTTGGACAGACGGATCAGCTTCTTGACCAGAGGGAGTTATCTGCAAGTTATCAAATAAGTTTTTCAAGTCTGATATTTCTTTATCAGCCTCTGAGTTATCTTGGAATTTTACATGAATAGATTCCTCCACAACTTACGTTTTAGAATTAAAAACTCTATAAGCTTTAGAAGTATTAGAGTATCCAAGTAAAAATCCCTTCACAACCTTTGAATCAAACTTGCCAAGTTGATCCTTAGTACTCAAAATAAAACATTCACATCCAAAAGGATGGAAGTATGAAATATTGGGTATTTTTCCTTTCCATAGTTCATATGGAGTCTTATTCAATATTGGTCTTATTAATATTCTGTTTTGAATATAACAGGAAGTATTATTTGTTTCTGCCCAATAATATTTTGGAAAAGAGCTTTCATGCAACAAAGTTCTAGCCATTTCTTGTAAGGTACGATTTTTCATTTCCACAACCCCATTTTGTTGAGGGGTTCTTGGAGACGAAAAATTGTGAAATATATCATTTTCAAAACAGAAGACATTAAACTCAGAATTTTTAAATTCTGTTCCATGATCACTCCTAACAAACGCGATACAAATTCCTTTTTCTTTTTTAACACGTTTGCAGAATATTTCAAAGACACTTAATGACTCATGTTTATGGGCTAGGAAGTATACCCATGTGAATCTAGTATAATCATCCACAATTACAAATCCATATCTCTTTCCTCCAAGACTTTCAGTCTGAGTAGATCTGAAGAGATCAATATGTAACAGTTCTAAGGGTTTTGTCGTGGGAACAACATTTTTAGATTTAAAAGAAACTTTAAGTTGTTTCCCATGCTGACAAGATTCACACAGACGATTGAATTTCCAAGATATTTTTGGCAAACCTTTCATAAGATCCTTTTTAGAAATTTTCGAAATGTACTTGAGACTTAGATGTCCAAGCTTTTTGTGCCAAATATCTCGTTCATCATCTGCTGAAATCAAACATGTTACATTCTGATTACTAAGGTCAGAAAGGCAAACCTCATAGAGATTGTTCTTTCTTTTCCCAACAAACAGAATGGATTTGTCTTTGTTCTTGACTATACACTCATCAGAGTTAAAAGCTACTTCATATCCACTGTCACAAAATTGACTTATGCTTAGTAGATTGAAGTTGAGGCCTTTAACATAGGACACATTTTGGATGAAAGGATTGAGTGTATAACCAACAATCTCAATACCAAGAATTTTACCTTTCCCTGAACCATAAGATACAGACCCTTTACTTGGTTTGGGATCTTAGAACATAGACAGGTCTCCCGTCATGTGTCGTGAGCACCCACTGTCCAGGTACCAACTTGAAGTCTTCTCTCTTCCTATTAAGGATATCTGCAACAGGAATAATGAGTGACTTTGGTACCCAAATCATTTTGGGTCCTCCTTTGTTAGTTGAAGAAGGTTTCTTTTTGTTTAAGGTTCTTGTGTTCTTTCTATAATCATTAGGAACCTTATTGTAGCTTTTGTTCTTCTTCTTATGAGCAGACGAAACAAATTTGTTTTTCTTTTCGTTTGACTCTTCAACATAACCAAGTCCACTTTTGTCAGACAAAGACCTCCCATATTTTAAAATATTTTCAAGCATGGAGGATCCTTTAGTGAACTTTGTTAAATCTTTGATTAAAGATTAATTTTCTTTCTTTAATCTCTCGATTTCAAGAATGAAAATGTTTTTCTCGGATTCAGATGATACTTCATCTGATACTTTCTTTTAAAGCAACTCTTTTTCATATTTCAAAGTAGCATTTTCTTCCAAAGTTTGTTTTAACTTTGCTTTGCATACTTTGTATTGCTCAACAATAAAATGTGAGTTTGCCAAAAGTGTATGTTAGATCAAGGGGATTAACACTCTTAAGTTTTGATAATTACAAGACTGACGATACGAACAGACGATGCAAGTGTAGACGATGTGAGGACCACAGATGAAAGGTGACTCCTCAATCTGATAAGACTTATTCCATGTTTCCTCAAAGATGTCTCATCACAAAGAACAGACGATGTAATCACGATTGTAGACGACATTAACCTAGAGCGTCAGTTGAACGTCTTCTACTCTGTTAAAGACTCATCGTCTACTAGAAGCAGAATAAAGACAGACGTCACAGAAAGTGAAGACAAACGAAGTAACGCGTGCAAAATGTCATATTCAGCCGTTACTCTTAGAAGTTTCCAAAAAGGCTATTGGGTACTGTGCAAAACCTCTGCTACACGAAAAGTAGATCACACTTTCGTTATCCAAACTGATCAAGTATGAAAAAGGTGTTGAACATGCGCTGACTCCGCTGCGAATCATTGATTATTCTGATTGATATCTGCCACTAATGGAAAATTTCAAGAAAAAGGAAAACGATAATATCTCTTGAGTCTAACGGATCTCTTCAAACTGTTGCCTATAAAAAGGTCTTCACCTTACCATTTCAAGTTGGCGAAAAAAGCTACTACAAGCTGATTATTTGAATTCGCTCTTGAACTTATTCTTCATAGTATAAACCCTCTCTGTGAAGAGGAAAGTTTAGTTTCTTTAAACTTATCTAAATCCACGTCTGTGGTACTTTAGCCTGAGGAGGCTGTGCTTGCAAAGAATACCCTTTCTTTAGCCTGAAGAGGCTGTGTTTTAAACAATACTTGGTGGGTTAGCCTGGGAAGGCTGTGATCAAAGAATATCTTGTATTAGCCAGAACTGGCTGGGTTCAAACAATACTTGTAACCTTTTCACGGTTGATAGTGAAAACTCAGTTTTTGCTGGGTAACTGGACGTAGTCTGACATAGACGAACCTGTATAAAAATTTTGTGTTTTCTAGATTTTATCTCAGGGATAATTAAAGAATAACTTAATCTCTTAAATCAAATTTTTTCAAGATAAATTTGAATCGTCTGTACTGGTTTCAAAACAACAGACGATAGGATAAAATTTTATTGATATCACAATTCAAACCCCCTTCTTGTGATTTATTCTTTACAGTTTGGTACCAGAGCTCAGCCTCTAAGGGTTGAGCGCTTAACAGCTACTAGAGGAAAAGATCAATATGGAGTCACAAGGGCCAGCTTTCCTTTCAGGAGGTTCCTCCATGAACAAGCTGTCAGCTTTCTCTTGGGATGACTATCCCTACTAGATAGACGGGATGGAGATGTACATAAAGTCTACTTAATATAGACTTTGGAAGATTATCACTCAGGGAGATATTCCCATTGTTAAACCAGAAACTGAATGGGGAAATGAGGAATATACCCTCATGGAGATGAACAACAAAGGTAGGTATGCACTCATGTGTGATCTCTCAAGGACAGAATACAACAGATTCTGTGCCTATAAAACCGCTAAAGAACTCTAGGACTCTCTGAAGATCTCCTATGAAGGAACTGAAAACGTCAGAATGAGAAAGGCTGCTACATTGCAAAGAGATTATAAGATGTTCTCTATGAAGAAAGGTGAATCCATTGAAATGATGTTTGGAAGATTCCAAACAATATTAAATGGTCTCACGCTGGGAATCACTTTCACAAAGGCTCAAAATAACATGAAGATTCTGGATAGTTTTCCTACTCCATGGGAAGCAATGTCTACTGCCATTTCCGTGGGACGTGACATGAAAACATTAACTCTTGATGAGTTAATAGGTGCCTTAAGAGTACATGAAGTACTCCTATGTAAAAGAGACAAGATAAAAGTTCAAGATACCATAGCTCTTCCGTCCACGGATGAAGTACCAAAAGAAGAATCTGTTAAGAAAGAGAGAAAGAAGAAGACCAAGATTCTCAAGGCTGAAACGTCTGAATCAGATTCGTCTGATGGATCGTCTGAAGATGAGATATCTCTCATGGCTAGACGATTCAAGAAGATGATGATGAAGAAAGGAAGAGGTCAACGATTCTTCAGAAAGAAGGAGAAAAAGTTTCCTGAAAAATCTTCAAATAAAGAGGAAGGGTCTGAGATCGTCTGCTATGAATGCAGAAAGTCTGGACATATGAGATCTGAATGTCCAAAGCTCAAGAAAAGATGGAATCCTCGTAGAGAAAAAGGGAAGAAGAGTTTGCTGACTTGGGAAGACCTTGACAGCAACAGTTCAGACAATTCCGCAGAGGTAGAGGAAACCACAAATATGTGTCTCATGGCTGGAGACAACACTTCCTCTGAGGTAAATGATTCTTCTGTTTCGTCTACTTCATCTGAGTCTGAATCAGAATCAGAAGAAATATCATACGATACTTTTCTAGCAAACTCTCATTTTATTGTTGAGCAATACAAGACCTACAAAGCAAAGTTGAAACAAATTTTGGCAGAAAATATTGCTTTAAAATCTGAAAAAGAGTTGCTTAAAAAGAATGTATCAGATGATATATCGTCTGACTCTGAAAAGAACATTTTAATTCTTGAAATCGAAAGATTAAAGAAAGAAAATGATTCTTTACTCAAGGATATAACTCAGTTCACAAAAGGATCCTTTATGCTTGAAAATATTTTAAAATATGGGAGGGTCCCTTCAGATAAAAGTGGACTAGGTTATGTTGAGCAGACGAATGAAAAGAAGACAAATTTTGTTTCGCCTACTTAAAAGAAGAAGAACAAAAGTTACAAAAAGGTTCAAAACAATTACAAGAATAACACTAAAACCTTGAACAAAAAGAAATCTTCTTCTACTAACAAAGGATGACCCAAAATAATTTGGGTACCAAAGTCACTCATTATTCTTGTTGCAGATATCCTTAATAGGAAGAGAGAAGACTTCAAGCTGGTACCTGGACAGTGGATACTCACGACATATGACGGGAGACCTGTCTATGTTCCAAGACCTAAGACCAAGTAAAGGGTCTGTGTCTTATGGTTCAGGTAAAATTCTAGGGATTAGGACTGTTGGTAAGACATCCAACCCTCTAATTCAAAATGTGTCTTACGTTAAAGGTCTAAACTTCAATCTACTTAGCATAAGTCAATTTTGTGACAGTGGATATGAAGTAGCCTTTAATGTTGATGAATGTATAGTAAAAAATAAAGATAAATCCATTTTTGTTTGTTGGGAAAAGAAGGAACAATCTATATGAAGTTTGTCTTTCTGACCTTAGTGATCAGAATGTAAGATGTTTAATTTCAGCAGATGATGAACGAGATATTTGGCATAAAAAGCTTGGACATTTGAGTCTCAAGTATATTTCAAAAATTTCTAAAAAGGATCTTGTAAAAGGTTTGCCAAAAATATCTTAGAAGTCTAATCGTCTGTGTGAATCTTGTCAGCATGGGAAACAACTCAAAGCTTCGTTTAAATCAAAAAATGTTGTTTCCACGACAAGACCCTTGGAATTGTTACATATTGATCTCTTTGGACCCACTCAGACTGAAAGTCTTGGAGGAAAGAGATATGGGTTTGTCAATATAGACGACTATACTAAATTTACCTGGGTATACTTCCTGGCCCATAAACACGAGTCTTTTAATACCTTTGAAATATTCTGTAAACGTGTTCAAAAAGAAAAAGGAATATGTATTGCGTCTGTGAGAAGCGATCATGGAACAGAATTTGAAAACTCTGAGTTCAAAGCCTTTTGTTTTGAAAACGGTATATTTCACAATTTTTCATCTCCAAGAACTCCTCAACAAAATGGAGTTGTGGAAAGGAAAAATCGTACTTTACAAGAAATGGCTAGAACAATGTTGCCTGAAAGCTCTCTTCCGAAGTACTATTGGGCAGAAGCAATAAATATTTCCTATTATATTCAAAACAAAATATTGATAAGACCCATATTAAACAAGACTTCTTATGAACTATGGAAAGGAAAAAGACCCAACATATCCTACTTTCATCCTTTTGGATGTGAGTGCTTTATTCTTAACACCAGAGATCAACTTGGAAAGTTTAATTCAAAGGTGATTAAAGGATTTTTAATTGGATACTCTAATACATCTAAGGCCTATAGAGTGTTTAAGTCTAAGATGCAAGTTGTAGAAGAATCTATTCATGTAAAATTTCAAGATAACTCAAAGGCTGATAAGGAAATATCAGACCTAGAAAATTTGTTTGATAATTTGCAGATCAACCCCTCTAGTATAGACGCAAGAGTAGATGATAAAAGTACAGACGCAAGAGTAGACGATAGAGGTACAGACGAATCCTCTTCGTCTAATACACATCACCATGATGTTCAAGCTCCTGTCAGAAGTTGGAGGTTTGCCTCAAACCATACAGAAGATCTTATCATTGGAGATAGACATCAAGGTGTTCAAACAAGATCAAGGGTTAGAGAATCGTTACGCTCTTGTGTCAAATATAGAGCCCAAGAACATTGAAGAAGCTCTACTAGACAATGACTGGATTTTAGCTATGGAAGAAGAACTAAACCAGTTTACCAGAAATGATGTTTGGACCTTAATAGAAAGACCAAGGAACAAAAGCATCATCAGAACAAGATGGGTGTTCAGAAACAAACTACACGAAGTTGGAAAAGTGGTAAGAAATAAAGCAATGTTGGTAGCTCAAGGTTATAACCAACAAGAAGGTATTGATTTCACTGAAACCTTTGTTCCTGTAGCTAGATTAGAAGCTATTAGAATCCTACTTGCTTTTGTTGCTCATAAGAATATCGTCTTATATCAAATGGATGTAAAAAGTTCTTTTCTAAATGGTTTTATTGAAGAGGAAGTATTCGTGAAACAACCTCCTGGTTTTGAGAGTTCATCTCTGTTGGTCCCTATATGAATCTAGAGGGGGGGGGTGAATAGATTTAAGTTCCCTAATTCAACAATCTTTTTCTCGCTTTTTCCCGATTCAATTTTATCTATATTATAAGCAATGTACCAGAGTTATAACAGCTGAAAGATACAGGAAAATATAATGCAAGAAATCAATGGAAAGTAAAGTTAAGGTATAGAGAAGAGAGTAGACAGAGATTTATACTGGTTCGGCTTTCGGCCTACATCCAGTCCCAACCCAACAATCTGTTGCAATTGGTATTCCACTATAATCTTGTGTTCAATACAATCACTTCTGCACAAACAAAAAATAAATCAAATACTCAAAACTCTCTATGTTCTTCACCTAAGAACATATCTCTCCAATTCTTGAATCCTTCAAGAATCTCCTTTGAGAGTCTCTCTCTCAAAACCTTTTAACTCTTCTTCTAGAGAACAACTTCTCTTAAGAGTTTTCAAACCAAAACAAATATCAAACAAAAGATAAAGATCAGTAAATATTACACCTGTGTGTATGCTCTGATCACGATGATAACCAAATGTATCCAATCCTTCCTTCACACATTATTCATCTCTTTGAGAAAATCTTTTTGAAATCTTTGAAGAGGGTTTTCAAAACTTGTAAACCAGTGCTTTATTTCTCTTCCTTTTTCTTCTAAAACATTAAAAGATCTCTCTCTTGAAAACAAAATGAAGAAGTTCTATTTAAAGCAATTTTAAAACCATTTTGAGATGAATTCTGGTGTGGTAATCGATTACAGATGTTGGTAATCGATTACTCTAGAGAAATTTTGTCTTCCCCTGTATTTCAAGCACGAAGTAATCGATTACTATGGAGTGGTAATCGATTACTCCAGAGAAAGTTGAGTTCCCCTGTTTTCTAAGTCTGTTGGTAATCGATTACAGCCTCAGGGTAATCGATTACTTCAGGTTAAAACTTTAAAACCAAAGTTTTTTTTAGTTCTTTTCAAAACAAAATGGGGTTCAAAACTACTCTAGCTCATCTTACAAGAGTTAAAACAAATTCTATATGAAAAGATCGAATAAAAACCACACTCAAAGCCTAAACTATAACAATCAATACATTTAAACTCCTATATACAATCTATCATAAAGATCAAAATTATAAGTATATCAAAACTAAAACTAGGAAAGACTTCTTCAGCTTCAAGTCCAACAATCTCAACCAAATCATGTTTTCAAATTGAAGAAAGCACTCTATGGTCTTAAGCAAGCTCCTAGAGCTTGGTATGATAGACTAAGTTCCTTTCTTCTTAAAAATGGTTTTTCTAGAGGAAAGGTTGATACCACACTTTTCAAGAAAAGTGTTTTAAAAGACTTTATTATTGTCCAAATATATGTAGACGATATAGTCTTTAGAGCCACTAACGAATCCTTGTGTAAGGATTTTTCTAAGTTAATGCAGGATGAGTTCGAAATGAGTATGATGGGAGAATTAAAATTCTTCCTAGGACTTCAAGTCAAACAGACGAAAGAAGGAATCTATATTCATCAACAGAAGTACACAAAAGAACTTCTCAAGAAGTTCAAGATGGACAACGCAAAGCCAATGAAGACGCCCATGCATTCATCTGGTGGTAGTCTCAACAAAGACGAATCAGGTACGACCGTTGATCAGACGGTATATCGAGGTATGATTGGCTCAATGCTTTATTTAACTGCAAGTAGACCAAACATTATGTTTAGCGTCTGTCTATGTGCATGTTTTCAGTCTAATCCTAGAGAATCTCATTTACAAGCTGTTAAACGTATTCTTAGATATCTTATTGGAACCACTAATCTCTCTTTGTTTTATAAGAAAAATAATGATTTCAGTTTGAATGGCTATTGTGATGTTGATTATGCTGGAGACAAAGTGGAGAGAAAAAGCACAAGTGGTGGATGCCAATTTTTGGGCAAGTCACTCATCTCTTGGTCAAGCAAGAAACAAAACTCTATAGCTCTCTCTACCACAGAAGCAGAATACATAGTTGCTACTGGATGTTGTTCACAACTTCTTTGGGTAAAACATCAACTTGAAGATTACTCCAGGTTTGAAACCTAAATCCCAGTTTTCTGTGACAACACTAGTGCAATTAATCTCAACAAAAACCCTATTCAGCATTCAAAAGCTAAACACATTGAAATTAAATTTCATTTTATAAGAGATTATGTTCAAAAAGGTGTTTTCGATATACAGTTTGTTCAAATTGATTTTCAATGGGCAGACATCTTTACAAAAGCTTTAGACGAAACACGCTTTAATTTCATTAAAGAAAATTTGGGAATTATTTCTTTAGAAAATTAAAGTTATCGTTTACAGTTATCGTCTATGCTTATCGTCTGATTATTTCGTATTAAGACGAAGTCTTGCGTCTGATCAAGTTGAATAAGTAAAAAGTCATTCAACAGACGTAATGTTATTATTTAATCAATTTTAAAGTTGAGTGTGCAAGAAGACAATAAATGCAGCATTAAATGCGTCTGGCATTTATTACTCTATTCTAGGAAGTCCAAGAGCATGCGCCGTAACTGACAGAAGTCAAATCAATCATTGAAAGGGAAATCATGGGAGAAAACGTCAAATTAGGGACGGTTTACATTCTATCGTCTACTGAAAATAACCGTTCAATTTATTACACTATAAAAGAGTCAAAGTTACCTCTTTTATTATTTACATTGCTAAGAATTCAAATCTATCTTCTACTCTGAGAACTCTCACTTTCGAATACTCTCTCTTTTTCAAACCTAGAAAAATGGCCGCCAAGAATGTTCAACAAACTACTCCTGAAGAAGAAGAATTCTTTGCTCAAGACCTTTTCTTACCGAGCAAATGGGTGAAGAGAATCACCCTCGCTGATCTCTCCGAGCACACCTGTGACTTCTTGGAAAAAGCTGGATGGATGAAGTTCGCCACCTGGGAAGGGCCATGGATGATGGAGCCTTGTGCTGAGTTTTGGTCTGAGGCCAAAATTGTAGATGACAACATTGTGGGAACAATCGGTGACAAGGAGTACCTTGTCAATGCTGAAGTTGTTGCTGCGATTGGGAAGTGTAAAAATGAAGGTATCGTCTACACTCCCAAATGGTATGAAGGTATTGATGAAGCTTTCATCGATCAGACGCTCTATGGGAAACCCAGAACGTCTGACCGTGTCAAGTACTTGAGAGCTGGAAATCTCAACAGTGAAGGAAGAGTGCTGCATAATCTTCTTTTCAACATCTTCGCACCAAGAAGCGGGTTTTGCGATAATGTAAGCAACAGAGAACGATTTTGTCTCTTCTATCTCCTTCAGAAGGAGAAGATTAGCTTACCCCATGTGATCATGGATCACTGGATGGATTGCTTGAGGAGAAGGAACCTACGCAAGAAATCAAGTGTTCCTTATCTGCTTGTGTTTGCCAAGATCATCCAAAACCAAGAGTTTGAAATCAGAGGATGTGAATGGTACAAGTGGCCCTGAAATCAAGCAAGGCACTTTTGCAAGAATGCGTCTAGACCTTGCTCCATGGACGATAAATGAAATGCATGACAAGTACCTTAATCCTAAGGGTTCTCAATCCTCCTCTTCTCAACCTCAACCCCCTCAACCACAAACACTAACCCATACACAAACCTCACAACCGCAACCCGCACATCAACAAACTCGCCCAAAACACAAAACCCTCATAAAAAGACCCAGAAATGCACGCACTTCATCTCAAACACAAGCCCAAACACCTAACCCTCTTCCATCCAAACCTGTTGTAATGTCTGAACTGTCTGTACTAGTGACAGAGGTTCCTTTCGAGACAAATGAAGATGTACCACTTGTCAAACGAAAATCAAGGTCTATCAAGTTGAGGATGCCAAGAAAGGATTCGTCTACCCAAGACAATCCATCTTCCAAAGAAGCATTTAAGGATACTGAGTCTGCTAGTGAGCAAGCAGACAAGCGCAAAAAGGCAAAGCTAGACGATGCCTATATTGCTGATAAGGAGATGCGCAAAGCTTATGATAAAGGCGCAAGAAAAGGAATTATTGAAGCCTCTGAAATCTTGGATGAGAAAAGGGAACTAGAAAAAGCAAGAAAAGCATCCATTCTCTCTGAAGCTGATAGAGAGCAAAGATTCAGAGATAGCACCAGGGGTATTGGATCGTCTGGAGCTTCCCAAGTTCAGACTACTTCAAAGGGCATAGACGTTGAAGAAAATGCCCAGATCCAAAAGGACAACGCAATCCTTGCTGAGCAACTGTCTACTATGCTCAGTGAAGATTTTCCCCCTATGGAGTTTGAATCTTCAACTCCAATAGATGAATCAAGACAAGACGTTGTAGTCTTGACTTCGTCTCCTATCCATGTCATCCCTCTTCAGACGGTAAGTGCTGAGTCTGAGGAAAGAAGTTGCTTACAGTCTATGCAGCCTTCGTCTGTCATCTACAGTGTGGAATCATCATCATCAGACGACGAAGAATGTCTTGTTACAAGACATGTGGCACCTGACTTAAAGATTCCAGCAGTGGTTTTAAATGAAGAAGACCTACCACCCAAGCGCATAATGGAATGCACCTTTCTCAATGACCTCGTTATGTAAATGTACAGTATTATTGGATGTGCTGAGAGGCCTAAGAAGCCTAATTGGATTATTATAGATCATGCTATGGAAGCCTCTGATCTTTCTGATTCTGATGGATCTGAGTCTGGCAATGATGGCTACTGCGCAGACAATGAAGATTCATCTGTTGAAGAGCAGGAATCTCCTTTCAACGAATTGGACAACCCTTACAATTACAAAGGGAAGAAAGGGTTCCAATTGGGAAGATTCGTTAATCCAATCAATTACTTCCAACCATTGAAGCCTGCTGATCTTGATCTCTCAAAGAAATACAGTGTTGAAGAGCAGAAGGAATGGTTGAAGCGTCTGCCTTGGGACGCCCTTGCAGAACTGAAGATTAAGGGCTTAGAAGGTATAGACAATTACAAGCGCCATCTTGATGGTCTGCTTCTAGAAGGACTTGCGTTGGGATATGAACCCAACATTATCCCTAGACCTGAGTCTAGAAGATCCATTCGTTATCATGCTGAGAAAGCACTTGTACATCATCACTATGTATTTGGTGACTTTATGTCCCAAATATCTATTCCAGAATGCTTCTCTCACTAGCATCTAGACGCAATGGACAAGCATGATCCCCAACCCTTCACCATCCCAATGAACAAGATGGAGTTCGTTGGATTAGGCTACACTATTGGTCTAACTCTACCGTGGCTAAGACCTCATTGCTCTAGCATTCAACCAACCTACTTCCTCTACTTCAACGAGTATGAAACTTCTGAAGAGTGCTATCATTGTTTGCCAGTTGATTATGATGTGGCATACAATGTAATGTCAAGAGCCTACAAAAATGAGATCAAGGACAGACTTCAGTCCTTTCGTCTTATCCAAAACAGAGTCGAGAAAGAAAATCGTTTCCTGCCCTTTCTCTGCGCTTGCAACCAATGAAACAAAATTCTTTGTAAGGATGGACCGCTCAAAACCATGCCTTATAAGAATGCTTGCAAAAGGAAAAGAGAAGAAAGAATATCTTTCCCCCAAGGAGTTCAAGTATGCTAGACACATTGTCAAGCGTCTACCCCAAGTTGTTTATGATCATCTGAAAGCTTTTCAGACGCACTCTAAAAGGCCTATCAATCCTAAGATTCAGAGGATGATATAAGAACATGAGAACACGTCTAGATTCTGCTCAGGCACTTCATTTGATGAAGATTCTGTCACCTGTGGCAGAGTCTACCCTGGTGGAGCTTATACATACACTCTTCCACCTCATATGCCTCAGCACCTATCAACGACAACCTTCAACAGAATCTACAAATGGCAATGGGAAGAAAACTTCAATTCTAAGATGGAATTTCCTCTGTTCACCTTAATTTTGAAGGCAACTGAAGTAGAACCCATTATGATAGAGGCTGATTCAGATGAAGAAGTAGTGATGCCTACTTCTAGCCAACCTCTTATGATTGAAGCTGGAGGTCCATCGTCTGAACTGCGATCACCTCAATCATCAGACGATTCTGCTGATAAGTACAATGCTTTGAAGGGGAAGTATGATGCTCTTGAGGATAACTGCGAGCACTTAAAGAAGAAGAACAAGGAGCTAGAAAAGTCTCAACCGGCCACCAATGCCAAAGTTGAACATCTTCAAAGCCTTGTATTTGCTTTGTTGAAGCAACAGCCGCCACCTCAGTGATTCTTTTTGGTTGATTTCAGCCCAAGGGGGAGTAGGTAAAGCAAGCATCTGCTCAGGGGGAGCATTTGAAGATGAAGACGAGCGTCTATAGTGAGCTTTGGGGAGAGCTCTTGTACAATGGGTATTAGACTCAGGGGGAGAGTCTTGTATTTTTTTTTGTTTTGTTATTATATCTTACTTTGTGATTAAATTGATTACATCCTTGTGATGTAAAAAACTTATAAAGAAGTATTTTTTTTCAGAAAACATCGTCTTAATGTAAATCTGGCATAATTGGTATTATTTCACTAACTTTTGATTATGCAGATGACTTTGTCTTTCCGCTGTATTGGTATGGTCTGTAATCATCAAAAAGGGGGAGATTGTTAGATCAATGGGATTAACACTCTTAAGTTTTGATAATTACAAGACAGACGATACGAACAAACGATGCAAGTGTAGACGATGTGAGGACCACAGATGAAAGGTGACTCCTCAATCTGATAAAACTTATTCCATGTTTCCTCAAAGATGTCTCATCATAAAGAACAGATGATGTAATCACGATAATAGACGACATTAACCTAGAGCGTTAGTTGAACGTCTTCTACTCTGTTAAAGACCCATCGTCTACTAGAAGCAGAATGAAGACAGACGTCACAGAAAGTGAAGACAGATGAAGTAACGCGTGCAAAATGTTATATTTAGTCGTTACTCTTAGAAGTTTCCAAAAAGGCTATTTGGTACTGTGCAAAACCTCTTCTACACGAAAAGTAGATCACACTTTCGTTATCCAAACTGATCAAGTCAGAAAAAGGTGCTGAACATGCGTTGACTCCGCTGCGAATCATTAATTATTCTGATTGATCTCTGTCACTGATGGAAAGTTTCAAGAAAAAGGAAAACGGTCATATCTCTTGAGTCTAACGGATCTCTTCAGACTATTGCCTATATAAAGGTCTTCACCTCACCATTTCAAGTTGGCGAAAAACGCTACTACAAGCTGATTATTTGAAATCGCTCTTGAACTTATTCTTCATTGTATAAACCCTCTCTGCGAAGAGGAAAGTTTAGTTTCTTTAAACTTATCTAAATCCACGTTTGTGGTACTTTAGCTTGAAGAGGCTGTGTTTGCAAAGAATACCCTTTCTTTAGCCTGAAGAGGCTATGTTTTAAACAATACTTAGTGGGTTAGCTTGGGAAGGCTGTGATCAAAGAATATCTTGTATTAGCCAGAAGTGGCTGGGTTCAAACAATACTTGTAACCTTTTCACGGTTGATAGTGAAAACTCAATTTTTTCTGGGTAACTGGACGTATTCTGACATAGACGAACCAGTATAAAAACTCTGTGTTTTCTGGATTTTATCTTGTGACTAACGGGAATAATTAAAGAATAAATTAATCTCTTAAATCAAATTTTTTCAAGATAAATTTAAATCGTCTGTACTGGTTTCAAAACAACAGACAATAGGATAAAATTTTATTAATATCACAATTCAACCCCCTTCTTGTGATTTATTCTTTACAGTGTATCATATGATATCTCTTCTGTTTCTAACTCAGATTCAGACGAAGATGATGAGGAAGTTTGAGTCTCAATTACCTCAAATGAAACAGCTTCTCCAGAGGCAAATGTTTGTTGTTTCTTCTTCTTCTTCTTATGTGGATTCCTCTGAGCTTTCACTGTCAAGGTCTTCCCAAGTCAGCAAGTTCTTCTTACCCTTGTCTTTACGAAGGTTCCATCTCTTCTTCAGCCTTGGACATTCAGATCTCATGTGTCCAAGTTTTCTGCATTCATAGTAGATAATCTCTGAGTTTTCCTCCTTGCTTGAGGGCTTCTTAGGGAACTTCTTTTCCTTCTTATTGAAGAAGCGTTGACCTCTTCCCTTCTTCATCATCATCTTCTTGAAGCGTCTAGCCATGAGAGAAATTTCATCGTTAGACGATCCATTAGATGAATCAGACTCGGTAGTGTCAGCTTTCAAAACTTTATGTTTCTTCTTTCTTTCTCTCTTAGCAGTCTCCTCCTTTGGAACTGTGTTGACAGACGGAAGAGTTATGGGCTTTTGAACCTTGATTTTGTCTCTTTTACAGAGAAGTACCTCATGTACTCTCAAGGCACCGATTAACTTATCAAGACTTAATGTCTTCATGTCACGCCCAACTGAAATAGTAGTGGACATAGCTTCCCATGCGGGAGAAAGACTGTCCAGAATCTCCATGTTGTTCTGGGCTTTGGTGAACGTGATTCCCAACGCAGTAAGTCCATTTAATATGGGTTGGAATCTTCCAAACATCATATCAATAGATTCTCCTTTCTTCATAGAGAACATCTCATATTCTCTTTGAAAAGTGGCAGCTTTCCTCATTCTGACATCCTCAGTTCTTTCATAGGAAATCTTGAGGGCGTCCCAGAGCTCCTTTGTGATTTTGTAGGCAAAGAATCTGTTATATTCTGTCCTTGAGAGAGCGCGCATAAGAGCATATCTAGCTTTGTTGTTAAGCTCCATAAGTGAATATTCTTCACTTCCCCATTCAACTTCAAGTTTAACAATAGGGATATCTCTTTGGGTAATGATGTTCCACAGTCTGTACTGGGTAGACTTGATGTACATCTCCATCCTGTCAGCCCAGTAAGGGTAGTCATCACTAGAGAACGTCGGCGGCTTGTTCATAGATGACCCACCAGACAAGAACGAGGGTCCTTTTGACTCCATCTTGGATCTTTACCTCTAGCAGCTGTTAAGCGCTCAACCCTTAGAGGCTGAGCTCTGATACCAAACTGTAAACGATAAAACACAAGAAGGGGGTTGAATTGTGTTATAAAAAATATTTGGCCCTTTTGTCTGTTGGTTTAAACGGGCTCGACGAAAACAATTCTTATCTTTAAAGATTTGTTTTAATGAACAGACGTTATAAGTTGATTATCCCCGTTAGTTGCAAATTTAAAGAAGATAAACACAAATATTTTTATACTAGTTCGCCTATTCAAGACTACGTCCAGTTACCCAACAACAACTGAGTTTTCACTACAAACCGTGAAATGGTTACAAGTATTGTTTGAACACAACCACTTCTAGCTAATACAAGATATTTTTTTAACACAGCCTTCTCAGGCTAAACAACCAGGTATTCTTTGAACACACAGCCTCCTCAGGTTAAAGCATCACACGAGTGGATTTACAAAGTTTTCTATGAAAGAAAAGTTCCTATTCGCAGAGAGGGGTATATAATGAAATTCAAAAGTAGCAGTGAGCGAAAGCACAAAGTCTTAGCAATATAAGCGTATTCACCAACTGAAACTTGGAAGAGTGAGGTCCTTTTATAGGTAGAGTCTTCAGATATCCGTTAGAGACAGAAGAATGTCGTTGAGCTTTCTCCAACTGCAGTCCAAAAAGGTGTCAGAGTGCAATCAAGTGATAGATAACGTGCGCAGCGGATTTGATGGCATGCTCAGTCCTTTTTCTGACTTGCACAAAGATTTTCTTGGAAAAGGAGAAACCTTTTCGTGTTACATATGTAAGCTTGAATCCCCATACTAATCTTGGAAGCTCTAATGAGTACGTTAGCGGATTTGAAATTGGCGCGAGTTACTCAGACTATACTTCACTCTCTTGACAGACGATGTAAATCTTCAGTCTTAAGATTGGCTTGTAAGCTTCGTCTGAAGAGTTTCATCTATCCTTTCGTCAGAAAACTTGGCATTGAGACAGACGAATGACTTCAATTCTGAGGGGCCATCTTCCGTCTGTGCTTGTTCCATCTGACTTTACTTGTACTGCTTTGTCTGAGATGTTCCGTCTGTCTTGTAATTAATCAAAATTTAGAGACGTTAATCTCCTTGATCTAACATCAACTCATGATATTTGTGTAAAACCTTGTGCCACAAGTCCGACTTTGTATCACATAATTTCATATTTTTCAATTACTCGAATCTCTTCGGGAGATTCTTCATCAGTTATTCAAGTGAGTTTAACTCAACTTGAATTGCATCTTTCTAATTTGACCAATCTTTCTACGTCAACATTCTCCGACGAATTTCAGTTCATGATCCTCATTTACATTTACAATTTCTAGTGTTATATTGTATGTAAACACATTGTCGACAATAATTTCACACCGGTTCCATATTTTTTCCAGTATTGACATAACTAATCAAGATCTCATTATTTTCAATTACCTGAATCTCTTCGGGAGATTCTTTATCAGTAATTACCAGAATCTCTTCGGGAGATTCTTTATCAGTTATGTCTTCCTTATCATTAAAATATCTATTTCCTCAATTTGACCATATTCTTTATTTGCTCCTTTCTTTTTCGAGGATTTTTATCTTTGGAACCGATTGGTCTGCCACGCTTCAGGCGTGTTTTAGATTCATTCGCATTTGACTGTTTTTCAGGGACCTCAAGATGAATTGGAGCATTTTCCAACTGGAATGGGTGACTATGTCACTTTCTTTTAGTCAGTGAATGCATATGATAATTGATTTGCAATGTTTTGCGAATGAATTATTGTTTGAACGTCAAGTTCACATTGCTTTGTACGAGGATCAAATTGATGCAATAATTATACATTTCATGTCATTTATTTCTCCAACTGTTTCTTTTCCCCTCCTAATGTTGGGAAATTATTTTTATCATAATGGCAATTGAAAAATCTTGCCAAAAACATATCTCCTGTCCAGGATTCTAGATATTTAATTATTGAAGGAGATTCATACCCAACATATATTCCCAACCTTCTTTGTGGTGGAGCAATTGGGGCGTAAACCGCACACCCAAAAATCCTCAAGTGTGAAATATTTGGCTCCTGACCTAAAGCCAATTTCATAGGGGTGATATTGTGATACGTATCAGTGCTGCAACAAGCAAAATGGCATTTCCCCATGTAGTAATAGGGAGTTTTGTTCTCATAAGTAATGATGGTCTAGCAATTAATTGAAAACTTTTAATGAGTGATTCAACAAGACCATTTTGTGTGTGTGCTCCACATTAATCCCAATTGTCATACAATAATGTTTAAAAGCTTGGGATGTGAATTCACCAACATTATCAAGGCAAATTGTCAAGATATGGTAATCTGGAAATTGTGCTTGCATTCTTATTATTTGAGCGAGTAATCTTGCAAATGCCACATTACGTATTGATAATAGACAAACATGTGACAATTTACTAGGGACATCTATTAACACCATAAAGTGTCGAAATGGTCCACAAGGTGGAGCTACAAGTCCACATATGTCTCCATGATTCCATTCAAGAAATACATGGGATTCAATCCCAATTTTTGCTGGTGATGGTCTTATAATCAATTTTCCTTTAGAACATGCAACACAAGAGAACTCATTAAATAAAAGAATCTTCTGGTTCTTTTATGTATGCCCATTTGTGTTCTCTATAATTCATCACATTATTATTGACCCAAAATAGTCTAATTGGTCATGCCAAATAAAAAAAATATCATTTGGATTAGTAAACTTCTGGTTTACTATAGCATGCATCTCAATTATGCTAATTTTTATACCTTGCACAATTGCAGTGATATAAAAACATTTCATATTATTATCAATTATAGTCTCAATATGATAGCCATTTTGGCGAATGTCTTTAAAACTTAATAAGTTTCTTTGGGACTTGCAGCAAAATAATGTTTCATTCACACATCCACAATGTTTCCACAATGATATATCCACAATGTTTCATTCAATTTTGTACTACCAGATATTGTGGTAACATTTTCTTCTTTCATAACTATAAAACATGTATCATTCATATTCTATAAGGTATATATCATTTATATTACATATATCATTCATATCATTCATTCACATGACATATCACTCACAATTTATAAGACATATATCATCCATATTGTTTATTGAAAAGTAGAAATGAATACATTATAAGAGATAAAAAAAAAAAAAAGGAAAAACGAAACATATAAAAACATAATTAAAACATTCTAAGAATAAAAGATAGGTGAAGCATTTTATTCTTCAATCATAATGTCTAAAAGAAATCAACAGTATCTAGATGTGTAATCTCAACGAGGCCATCATAATCATCCTCATTGTGGGCAAAATTGGCTTCATTATTGTGCTTATTTGCTTTATCATCTTTATGAGCAATATTTGCTTCACTGTTATCTTTTTGAAGGATTAAATTCACTTCAGCATTTTTTTTCTTCTTTATTGAAGCTTGATAAAGCTTGACAAAATGCTCAAAAGTGCGATACACGCGTGACCAATGACATTTCATGTCACACCGATAATAGATATTATCTTTTCTCTTGGAAGAGTTATCATGAGAGAGTTTATTGTCTCCCTTTTATTATCACTACGACCATCATGATTATGATAATTCTTTTGTCCCCTACCACGCCCACGTCCATGACCATGGCCACGACCATGAAAATTATTTCTTTTTCAATACGGTAGGACAGGCTTATTATATTTTCGAGACTTATTATATTTTGTAGCATTCACTTCAGGGAATGGAGCAGATCCGGTAGGACGGACTTCATTATTTCTCATCAATAACACATTGTTTTTTATGGTCATACCGTTCTTTTAGGCCATTCCACAATTCAAGTGTATCCTTATCAATTAGATATTCAGCTTTTAGCTTTTCATGCAAACGCTGACAAAGAGATATCACGTCTTTTGCCTTATTTTGACTAGATGTGTTATTTCCAAATTTGATTGCATCACCTATACCTTGAGGGTCTAAGTGAATTTCAACATCTAGTACCCATGACAAATAATTCTTGTCAAATATGTCAAGTGCTATAAATTTGAGTTTAGTAAAGTTTGACATGATGCAAGCTAATATAAAAGAAACAATAACAATAATTGGAGATTAGACTAAAAAATTATAAGGTCTATATGATAATTGATATCAAATTAACATAAACTAATTCTTGATAGATTCAACTTTCGTTTGTAAATCAATACAAAACAGATACATTGTTATGTAATTCGCAACAAAATAATTTGATAATTTGCTCACAAAGAAAGCATAAAATTATATGAATAATACTATATATTGCACAAATAAGAATAAGATAGAAAATTCCTATCCCCATCAAAACAAGAACTATAAATCTGAAATATGAATTTTTATAATTCTCAAATAGAATGTTGGAAACATTACCTTAGAGCCTTTTCACTTTCGGTTGGTTAGAACCTCGTGCTGTTAACGTGTTATGAATATGGAAAGGAGAAGAGAGAATGAACAATATGAGATGATAATATGTTTCTGTGTATCTTTTCATTCTATACATATCTCTATTTATACATTACAAAGTGTATCCTAAATGATTGAGTCATAAAGTATAATATCAGTGATTCGAATGATTATACCAGAGAAAGTATAATATCAATGACATAATCTCGGGTGAGATTCTCATTGATTATAAAAGATTATGGGAGTGCAAAGGACATCCACAAATATTTACAACAATTATTACAATAAACTTATTATACATATTCATAGAAGTTTAAAAATAAATAATAATTATTACATATATAATCATTTATTAAATAATAATTACTAATGAGAAAGAAAGATAAAAGAAAATTTTTGAAATTATTAAAGGTCCTTCAACAATTTATCATAGTAGAAATATAAGTTTGAATTATCTACATCAGGGAAAACTCATTTTATAGTACTTAAGAATTCTTCGATAACTTATAATGAATTACTTATATTCTTGTAATGGATATGAGTGTTATTCTTATCCATCATAGACTCATCGTAGAACACTTTGTGAAGCATTTACTCTTGATCCAATTTCGTTTTGAAGTTATAATTGATATCATCACGATGGATACCATATATTAGGGTTAAGGTTAGGGTTCTGTTTGTTACATTCTCATGTATGTGTATCTTTGTAATGTGTGCAAACATGTGCAGTTTAATTTAATCATAAAGTCTTCTCATTCAAGGATTAGGGTTCTGTTTGTTACGTTATCATGTATGTCTATATAAACTATCAGTCTTTGTGTAATGTGTGCAAACATGTTAAGTTCTCATTCAGTAGTTTGTTTTTTATTTCTCCAACATGGTACTAGAAGAACTAGGGAGCTCTGCTTGCCCAAAGTTTAGACACTTCTTCATTTCTTTCTCATTTTCTTAATCTTCTTATAACCTATCTTCTACATGAAAATAAAAATCTCTTATAACCTTTGGTAAGTCCCCCAATTATAGGGCTAAATGATTAGCTCCGTTGATGATTTCCCCAGTCAATCTAAAGGAGAAGATCTTCTCTTTAGAGTCTGTTAACAATGCAATACCATGGTTTAGACTAAAAACACTAGTTGTGGTAGAAACTTGAAAGCATAGGGAAAGAGCAGAGAGAGATTACATCCAGATCACAAGTTGAAGCTGCACAAACTCTTTATCTTCTAGATAACAAGTTGAGAGGTAATATGGAGATTATCTAGAATTGGGGTAGAAATAATTTTATTAAGATTAAAGTTAATTCGAATATTAGGATTTTACATTAAGAAATACAGGTTTGCAAGGTTAAGGGATCACATGTTTGTTGGAAGGGACTAAAATAAAATAGTAGGTAAAGTTAATTTTAATTTTACTATCTAAGAAAACACGTAATCAACAAAAGTAAATGAATTTTTAGTCGATAAAAGAAATTAAAAAAATTGGATTACGAGTGGATTCACAAATATCCTATATATTTTTTCATGTTTCTTTCCATTAATAACTTGTTAGTTTTATCATTTATTAATTTTTTTATTATTACAACAAATTTATTGTACACATGGACAGAAGTTTAAAAGTAAATAATAATGGTTAATTGTTACATACTCAATCATTTATTAAATAATAGATACTAATGATAAAGAAAGATAAAAAAATTTCTGTAAAAAATAAAACACAAGATGGGGGGTTGAATTGTGTTAATTAAAAAAAAAATTGGTCCTTTCGTCTGTTGGTTTAAACAGGTTCAGACGAAACAGTTCTTATCTTCAAAGATTGATTTTATGGACAGACGTTATAAGTTGGTTATCCCCGTTAGTCACAAACTTAAAGAAGATAAACACAAATATTTTTATATTAGTTCGTCTATTCAAGACTACGTCCAGTTAACCAGAGACTACTGAGTTTTCACTATAAACCGTGAAATGGTTACAAGTATTGTTTGAACTCAGCCATTCTGGCTATTACAAGATATTCTTTGAACACAGCCTTCCCAGGCTAAACAGGAAGGTATTGTTTGAAACCCAACCTCCCCAGGCTAACTAAAAGGTATTCTTTGAACAACCAGCCTCCTTAGGCTAAAACACCACACAAGTGTTTTTACAAGGTTTTCTAAGAAAGAAAAGTTCCTCTTCACATAGAGGGGTATACAATGAAGTTCGACTGTAGCAATGAGCGAAAACACAAGTTCTTAGCAATATAAGCGTGTTCGTCAACTGAAACTTGAGGGAGTGAAGTCCTTTTATAGGCAAATTCTTCAGATATCCGTTAGAGGCAGAAGAATGTCGTTGAGCTTTCCAAGTGCAATCCCAAAAAGGTGTCAAAGTGCAATCAATGAAAAGATAGTGTGCGCAGCGAATTTGATGGCGTGCTCAGACCTTTTTTTGACTTGTACAGAGATCTTGACAAAAAGGGTGAAGCCTTTTCGTGTTGAACATGTAAGCTCGAATCCCTATATAAATCTTGGAAACACTTGAGAGTAATTTAGAAGATTTGAACTTGGCGCGAGTTACTCCGTCTGATCTTCACTTCCTTGATAGACGATGTATATCTTCAGTCTTAAGAATTAGCTTGAAAGCTTCATCTAAAGAGTATCAGCTAATCTTTCCATCTGATAACTTGGCCTTGAGATAGATGAATGACTTCAACTTTGAGGGGTCATCTTTCGTCTGTGCTTGTTGAGTCTGACTTTGCTTGTAATGCTTCCATCTGATGTGTTCCGTCTATCTTGTAATTAATTAAAACTTAGAGACGTTAATCATCTTGATCTAACAATCTCCCCCTTTTTGATGATTACAGACCATACCAGAAACTTCTTCAAGAAGACATCTACACAAGACAAAGTTAGCCAAAACGCAGTAAAAACAAACAGACAGAATTACATCAAGATGATGTTCTCTGAATATACCTCTTTATAAGAATCGTTACATCAATGTGATGTAATCCATTTATACAAATTACAAGGTTCAGAGCAAACATAGTAAAGAATTACACATGATCAGAGCTATACAAAAGATCAGAGCAATCAATTAAATAATCAATTAAAAGAAATAGAGCAAAAACAATCTAAAAAAAAAATAGTCTTCATCTTTCATTTATTTTTGGCTCCCCCTTAGACGATGCTCTTAACTTAGCTCAAATCAAAACTTACCATACTCCCCCTTAGCATAACCTTCTCCTCAAATTATTCTCCCCCTTGGGCTGTGAATCATCAAAATCATGATGGTGGAGGCTGAAGTTGTTGCTGCACAATGCCCATGATACGATTCCATAACTGCTGCACTTCAGCATTAATGGACACTTGATTCTCTTCAAGCTCCTTGTTCTTCTTCTTCAAGTGCTCACAATTTTCCTCTAGAGCATCATATTTGCGCTTTAAAGCATTATACTTCTCAGCGGAATTCTTCGATGATTGAGGTGATTGAGTCACAACCTTCAGTTTCGTCTGCATCAGAGTTTACTTCCTCTGTAATAGGCTCCACTTGAGTCTCTTTCAGACGCAATGAAAACAAGGGAAACTCCATACGAGAGCTGAAGTTTCTATCCCATTGCAATGAATAGCTTTTGTTGAAGGTTGTGAGCTGAAGATATTGAGGCTCATGAGGAAGAAGAGTATAAACATAGGCTCCTCCAGGATAGACTTTGCCACAGGTGACAGACTCTTCATCAAAAGAGGTCCCTGAGCAATAAGCTGAAGTATTACTAATCACATCCTGATCATCACGATGATTCTTGATGTCTTTTGAGAACTTTTCTAATATAATAAAAATCGATAAAATCAAACTAGTGAGTGAACACAAACATTATCATAATGAATTTGAATGTTATTAATATTTATCAACAACTTATAGTGGAACACTTTGGTCAACTCTTACTCTTGATCTGATTACTTCTTAAAGTCGGAGTCAATATCATTGATAACTCACAAAAGTGAGCTATTTCTATACTCCTTTTATGCTCTAATTTGTCCTTTTCATGCCCTTAATCCACCTAAAATAACTCTAAACTAATCTTAATTCACAATAATTCGTATTAGAGCTTGTTGATGGTGTGTTAAGTGTTTCAGGAAGAAAAATAGCCAAAAACAGGTGAAAATGTGCTCAGGAAGGCAACTCTCGCGAGTTGGATCACAACTCGCGCGATTTGGAACTTTAGCAAAGAAGAAAAGTCCTCTAGAACCTCATCTCGCGCTCATCTCTTCTTATCTCGCGCGAAGATACATCTCTTGAAGAGCAAGTTAATTCTCTGACACCTCATCTCGCATTCACCTTGCGCTCAACAACATCATCTCGCGCGAGGTGGTGTAACTTTAAGAAGAAGTTAACTCTCTGACACGTCATCTTGCATTGATCTCGCGCCCAACTTCGTTATCTCGCGCGAGCTCGA
This sequence comes from Hylodesmum podocarpum, assembly GCA_026586105.1. NCBI lineage: Eukaryota > Viridiplantae > Streptophyta > Magnoliopsida > Fabales > Fabaceae > Hylodesmum > Hylodesmum podocarpum. The sequence goes on along the minus strand of JALJEV010000047.1, from coordinate 1,154,443 downwards.
GTAACTTCAAGTACAAGTTAACTCTCTGGAGGTTCATCTCGCGTCCATCTCGCACTCAGGCATCACATCTCGTGCGAAGTGATTAACTTTTATAGCACATTTACTCTTGAACCATGGACTCGTGCGAGCTACTTAATATCTCGCGCGAGTTAGACTCGCAGCAGGCCCAAGTCTAAGGCTATAAATACAATTTATTCAGAAATCTCCAGGAGTTCGCCTGATTCTAGACCTAATTTCAGCCTCTTGACAAAAGAAGAAGATAGAAACTGTAATCGGGTGAAAGGGATCTTAATTCGTGAACGACAACGAGAGTCAACTACGAGAAAAAAAGAAGGAGACTCGGATTATCATCATGTATTCTCTTTCAATTTATTGTATTGACTTTCATTCAATCATGAACTAAATTCCCTCTAGATTGGGAAACCGATGTAACCCTAATTCATTATTAATGCAATTCTCGATGTTATTCAGTATATGATTGAGAATTTATTTATTTCTTCTGTTATTAATGCTATTTATTAAATTGACAACCTAATAAATTGATCGTAACCCTAGGTATTAATGTGGACAACACCTAAGTTTGTCCTTGGATTCATAGAACTAATTCCTTAATTAATTTGATATTAACTTAAGAGATTAATTAATCCGGTTGATCTAGGCAGTAAGGATGATCCTGAGAAGGGCGCTCTCAAAGGTACGAATCCGATCCAATCAGGAATATAATTTGAATAGCTGAGAGGGCATCGCTAGAATAACTAGTGGTGAAATCAGAAACTTAATCACTCTTTTAATTATAATTCATTCGCATAATTTATGCTATTTCATAATTGTTTTCTCATCAATTGGTTGTGTTCCTGTGTAACGGTCACCGTCATCTATCTTCTTCCTCCATTAATCCAAATGGTCAAAACCCTGAGATTTACAAAACCAAAGTTCCAAGAGAAACAACACAGGTGATGATGATAAGCAATGCCTTAAATTAATACGCATTGTGGGAACATTTGCATATTCAAGACATAGATAAAATACGATACAAGTGAGAGTTAGGGTGTATTAGGATGTGCTGAATAAAAACTGAATAGTAAACACTAAAATTGTATTAACGATTATGAGGTATGTTATAACTTTTTTGCAAGATAATGATTCTAACTTTAACTATATAGCTTGCAGTGAAATATGTTTAATTGATACAAATGGAAAAACATACAGGCAGAATAGAGTTGATGATTTAGGAGTTTAAATTAGATTGTTAAATACTGTACTGCTGATTAACTCAGATTCTAATTGGAGAGTGGCATAAAAAATCTTTACCCAAGTAAACAATCCACCCTGCACTTTACAACCAATCTAAAATACTATTCTAAATAGAATGATATAATGAGTGAAAGCACTTAGATTTTTAAGGTCACACACTATACCTCATCCAGTAAAGATGCTAGAAACTCAAATGAGAACCAATCAACCGAGGCACATGAATGGTACTTAGCTCTAAATGATGGTGCATAGTTAGCAAAATAGTAGAATTACGCCATGTCCGATTGCAAATCCAGTTGAACTGCATATTGTCACTTTGTTCTATCTATTGAGGGGGTGCTTAACTCATCAGAAGAAATGGGCACACAAGTGGATACGGCAACGTATACAAACATGAATGGAATTTCAATCTTTGATTTCTTTTTAAGAATAATTTATTAGTAATTTGGTACAACTAGAATTACAAATTAGGTTGCATGTGGGATTTGTGCGTGTACAAAAAGAACCATAAAATGAAAGATTCCTGGCAGTGAAGAGATCTCTACATTATCCGAGACATGAGAAAGGCACTGGAGAATTACAGTGAGATTTGGAACTCCAACCATCTCATATTAGTGTTTACCATCAACGGTTGGAATTGGTTCCTCGTGCACCGAATCCAGTGAAATCTTTGCCTTCACATGATTTTGCTCCAACGCTTTAGGAGATGTTAATAGATTCCGTCCCGGTCCTTGAATCTGATTCATAATTTTGTCTCTAGCAGTAACAAGAGATGCATAGAATTGATCTTGTTCAGGTGGCCTCCGACGTCCTGCCCACTCATCTCTTCTTTCTAAATGGGGAACATCCTGCACCTTCCTTTTGTGCATCTCATCCTTCACCATCTGAAATTTTGTATTATACAGACAAGAGTGAGGACTAAAAATCTAGGATTTTTACATTGCTAGGAGGAGCACGAGAATATACCAAAAAACACTCAAGTCTCAACTTTTCAAAGTACAGCACTGATACAGACACAATTGATTGGAGACGAGGACTACAACAATAATAAGTGCCAAATACAAGAAATCTGCTACAACCAAATCTACACTGACACATTCTTACAATCATAAATTTCATAGCTTCATTTTGCAAACACTTTATTTGATCTCTTCAGATCTTTTTTCTGAACATCATTGAATTTTTCTTTGATATTCACTACATTTGATGTGTATGCTTGTCTTTCTTAAGTTTGACATAAGACCACAGTAACCATAGAAAAGAAATAAGGCCCGAGAAAGTGAAATCAGGGAAAGTGCCAACCGGGCAACAATGCAAAATGCGTGAATCATGACATTATTTTTTATCAGACAAATCTAAAATGTATAAGATAGTATTAATAATTATCTTATCAAGTGTACCATCAATTTCATAATTTAAATAATTATCATGAATTAAAGAGAGAAATGAAGAATAATAAATGAAAGAAAAATCCATTAGGAACATAAAATGTATAGTAATAAAATTAAATAAATTTTTTGCAAGCATCTGTAAGGGATAAAATAATAGAAAGAGAAAATAACAGTTTTCTCAAAGTTAACAACACGAGTTCATACATAAATTACTTTTAAACAAGTTCATACATAATTTAAACAAGTTCATACGAGAGAGGTTCATCAGTGTTATTTTTCCAAATTTTACTCAATCAGACCGATAATCTAGCCTTCAAGTCCCGCAGGGATACAGATGTTTCACCAACAAGAGTAGATTCATATGTCTAAATCATCATCCGGGTCCTCATCAGAATCTGGCATCTCATCGTCTGAATCGCGATAATATACAATCTCACCCATGGCAGAATCCTCCTTTTCACCACTTGAAGTGGGATTTGCGTCAATGTTTCTCTCTTCAAGTGATTTTCTACCATCATAGATTTGTATTGGTTCACCATTTCCTGAATGAATAAAGAGTTTAAGTATAAGAGTTTATATATAACTGAAACGAAGTAAAATAAAGAAAAAGGTAAAGAAAATGCCAACAAAAATCAATTTCATACCTTGGTGTTCAAAAGGAAGCACAACATTTGACCTATCAATTCGCTCCTGATCAGACAGCTGGAGACTGAACTGTACCTGTTAAAAACACATCATGCATCTTTTTATTTACAGTCAATGAAAAGAAACAAACTTCATGTCACAGCATCTCTAGCTTGATCTCTGATAGTTTCTAGACAAGTGATTCTGACTATGTATTAGCAAGGGCACATTGGCATATCAACTTTATTTTCTCTATAAGCTGTAACTCCTTAGGGTCCATATTTTTAACCTTTTCTGTATTTTGAATAAGAGGAATACATTTCAGATTATTCTCTCCTGCTTTTCAACTTCTGCGTAGTACATGTGTAGAAATACTTGTTACAAAAAGTATTTTTATCTGCTAAGAGTATATGAACAAATTAAATACTTAGAATGTTGATGCATTTCCAAGACAGAGATAAAACCACAGTTTCTATCATCAGTCTTGTAGATAGAAAATATACTATAAATACTTGATGTTAGAAGTGCTAAGTACTTCAACCGAAGAAAAGAAATAATTATAACTTAGACATTTATGCTTGAGTTCCATCTTTCCTAGCATCTAAAATTTATTATTATTATTATTATTATTATTATTATTATTATTATTATTATTATTATTATTATTATTATGTTCTAAAAAAGGCTCTGCCAATCCTATGTTTTCCATTCAATAAAAACAGCAGAATCCCAGTGGGAAAAGGGAATTCAACAAAAGAAAGAACTCCTTTGTAAATCTTTTTTCTTTCAAAAATGTCTAATTACACAATGTTGCTGGTGCTACTTTAGCTTTTGCTTCTAGTAACAGACATAACTTCGTAGTACCAGTTCTCCATCTGCAGGAAAATACAGACTGACCTTTGGCACAAGGGCTGCAACGGCTATATCTTCCGCTGATGGAACAGATGTGAAGCAGATTTCTCCAGGCTCAACTTTAAATTCTTCATACTGGATAAAAGTGAAGAGATATCAAGACACCAAATTTTTAGATTTGTCATTCCCAATAAACTTACAACAGGAAGCAAGAGATTACCATTACTCTAACTCGCCCATTTCTACGTTTGAACCTGACATTAAATTTTCCCTTGCTATAATTTTCCTCAGCTAAGGAGTTTTCTAAATATCCTCTTCGACCATCTGAAGAGATATGATATGGGTCTACACTGGCCACCATGGAGGACATGTACTCAAGAACCGCTGCGGCCCTCTCCTCATGAAGGTCAGAATGCAACAATCCAAAAATACCTGAAATTTGACCTGCAGAGATAGAACAGTAACGAATTTAAGTAAGACATGTTGTTGCATGAAGTTGTCCCATGCTAAAAAAGTTTTTTGCTGAAATAAGAAAGTAGCTCACTTGTTCTTCTGATACTCTTAAAAATGTACTCAATTAAATAACACCTAATTAAACAACACTATGAAAGGAAGTTTACACTAAACAGTTCAAGAGTGAATACCATGACTACGAAGATTACTTAGAAGGCTGGCCACTGACTGTAAGGATGCATGCCTCAACAGTTCACTTATCTGATGATAACATCCAATAAGAATCCATTAGAATTACAGATACACAAATTGACTATACAAGAGAAACCAAAACACCCTACAGTCTTAAATAGAATACACACATAGAACTGCAGTAGGAAGGGTTTTTTTTTTTTCCTTCTTATTGCATGTTACAGTTTCAAATTGGAAGTTATTGCAAAATCATTTTGCACAAGAATATTAAGTGTAAAAGAAAATATGAAACTCGCAGGCACAAAAAGTTAGATAGTTAAATACAGATTAAATACAAAAGGATATTGTTTGGATTATTCAGCCAATAGGAATTTATATAGATAACATCATTTGCATTAGCAGACTCCCCAAGAATAGATGCTCTACACATTCTGCGAGTCTATTTATGACAAACTGAAGAAGAAATGGGAAATCTCAAAAGACTCTTGCTCTCAAGACAGAAAACCCTTCTCATAGTCAAGCATAAAACATTCGGATATTTGCTTATATAGTCAATATGTTACTATACAGCTGTTTGCTTATATAGTAATATGTTAAGCACAATGGCACAAAGAAAATTCAATCCACACACAATCAAATAAATTATAACTTCATTTGAAGCAGTGACAATGGTATTTGGTTTGTTTATCTTTTATCATTTTTTGACAATCACAAAGTGAAAACATACCGAGTCTATAGCAACATAGAAGCGGGCATTTTCTGCAACCAATCCTGCAGGTATATGAATAGGAGAAACTATTCAAGAGAGAAATAAATTTTTCTTCCAAAAATCATAGCCATGAAAATCCATTAACTGACACAGACATGTTTTAGTGAAAAAGATAATTTATAAGCTAGCTTCAGTTACAGAACAATCTGAGTAATACCTCTGCCTAGTTCAGTGATTGCTGAAAACAACTTATCCATATCCGTCACACTTATATAAGATGTTGGACTTAAAGCTTGAAGATGCTTTGGAGTCTTTCTTGTTGTTTTGCTTTTGATGTTTATGTAATTTTGGTTTTCTTAGATGAATTGTAATTAGGAGTTTCACATGTATTGATTGTTTAGTTTAGGCATGTATGTGGTTGTTCTCTGTGTGAATGCACTGGAGAGCTTGGGAATCTTGTGTAATTTCTCATGTGTCAAATGTTTGATTTCCCTCTCAAAATTGTTTTGAAAATGTCTTTGGTAACCAACTGAGGTAATAGATTATCAACAGTAGGTAGTTAACTACCAACAGCAGGTAATCAACTACCAACAGTAGGTAACAGAGTGTGGAAATTCATTTGTCACTGGAGTAATCGATTACCCCCTCGGGTTAATCGATTACCATGACTAAAAATCACCCTAGAAACCTTTGTTCACTGGTTTAATCGATTACCAACCCCTGACAGTCGATTACCCCTATCAGAAAAACATTAAGTTGCCTAAATTGAGTTTTTAATTGAACCTATAAATTCTCTTTTGATGAAAATTAACATAAGATCTTGGAACATAAGTTTTAGAAAAGTTCATACACTTTCAAATTCTCTCTAAACTGAGTTCATCATCTTTTCCAAGAAACTCATAAAGAACTTCAAGAGTTCATCAAGTTTTCATAAAGAAAGGGCAAAACTTGATCTTTTCTCTGATTGGGTGGTATTCATAGTGTTTTCTTTTGTGATCAGATCTACACTCCAGGTGTTCTCTAAACTGATCTTTTGTTTACCTTTTGATTTCTGGTTGTTACTCTAGGAGAGAGGTCTCTCCGAGTAAAAGGTCTTTGAGAAGCGTGTTCTCGAGGTTTGATCTTGGTGTTCCAAGGTCGGGGAAGAACTGTTCTTTGGGTTAAAGGACAGGTTTTTGGAGTGTTTTGATTTCTTTTTGTGTTGTTTGTTGCAGTGAATGTAACAAACACAAAAGGATCTTTTGATAGTGGAAAACCGATCGCAACGGTTGTTGGGTTAGGATTGGATGTAGCATGGGTGAACAAGTATAAATCACCGTGCACTCTTCTTCTTCCTTCTTCTTTTACCATTTACCATTAATTGCTTTGTTATAACTGTTTAATTTCTGCAATTGGCTTGGTAATTAACTCGGAATTAACTCTAATCAACTAAAATCTGAACGTTAGATACGATATTGATTACGTTGTATATTGATTACTAACGTGTTTCGATTATTCCTTTTGGTATTTTCGCTGTGTATCTTTGATATCTCTCGTTTATCTGTCTCAACTATTGATAGGTAATCAAGAATAGTTTTGTTTGAATTAAAAGGAATTAGAAACTCGCAAAATTGGGCTATAGTGAAACTAGAATCTATTCACCCCCTCTAGATTCACACATAGGGACCAACAATTGGTACGAGCTTTATCTAGTAGGTTGCTCTAGATTTTGATCCATAGTTCCTTAGAATGGCCGGTAATCAATTACCATTCGTTGAAGGTGCCTCTATTAATGCACCTCTCGTTTTGTGGTGATAACTATCCTTTTTGGAAAGTGAGGATGAAAATCTTTATGGAGTCTGTACATAGAAGCATTTGGCAAGCGGTTGTGACTGATTTCAAGGTCCCCACATACATAGAAAATGGGAATGAGATTGAAAAACCATTTGAGAGATGGGAACAAGAAGAAATTAGGAGAGTTGAAAATGATGCAAAAGCTTTAAATATTATACATTCTGCTTTGAATTCGATGAATTTTTCAATTTCACTTAACACAAACCAAAGAAGCTTGGGATCTAATAAGGGTCACACACGAAGGAACCGGCAGCTTTGAAGTACGAAGGGCAAGGAAGAATACCTTGATCCAAGAGTACGAAACTTTTAGAATGGCACAAGGTGAGTCCGTGATGGATATGCAGAAACGTTTCACACACATTGTAAACCATCTCAAAAGACTTGGTAAGATAGGAAGAAGTCAATGTGAAAGTGTTGAAATCCTTAAACAGAAAATGGCAACCAACTGTCCAAGAATCATCAATCAAAGAACCTAGCCTTGATGACAAGTGCGAGTTATTTGGTAAGTTGAGGAGTATGAAATGGATATGTCCCGTATTGTTGATGAGGAACAAAAAGATAAGAAAGCCAAAGGTCTAGCACTCAAGATGGAAGACACGGCTAGTGAGAGAGCGATGCATCAAGTCATGGTAGTGAATCTGAACAGGAAAATATGAATCTCATGGTAAGGAAATTCAAAAAGTTCATGAAGAGGAACAATGACAAAAGGAGATTCAACAATTTCAGAAAAGGCTTCAAGAGGAATGAGAGTTCATCTTCAAAGGTCACTTGTTATGAGTGTGGAAAAATGGGTCACTACAAATCGGAGTGCCCCAACATGAAAAAAGGTAACAGCAGTGAGCCTAGAAGAGTAGAACATGAAGAAAGGCTTAAGAAGGACAGATTTCGCAAGAAAAAGGCATACATAGCTTGGGAAGAGAATGATTCCTCAACCTCTAGTGGAAGTGATAATGAAGAAGCAAATTTGTGTCTCATGGCCAATCCAACATCCGATGATGAGGTAAGTGATTTCGATTCATCTACTTTTGACTATGATGAGCTGCAAACTGCTTTTTGTGATCTTTACAAGGAAGCTGAAAAACTAGGCAAGTTGAACAAGGTTTTGAAAAACAAAATTACTGAATTGAAAAATGATATTTCTGTTTTGAAAACTGATGTTCAAAGTTTGAAAAGGGAAAATGATATCTTGAAACTACCCTGTTCAAAGTGTAAGTCTTTTGATGTCTCCTTGAAAAAGAATAACATGAAGTTCTTTGCATTTAGACAAACCAGCAAAAACAGAACTTTCTCATGTAGTTATTGTATGAAATCTGGACATAACTCTTATAATTGCATGATTAGGAAGGAAGGAATAACAAGTGGATTGTTTGAATGGATTAGGAAAGATAGTCACAGCTCTAACACTAATGGACCCAACAAGACTTGGGTACCAAAAACAAAGTGATATCTTTTTCTGTGTAGGTGTGCTTGAGAGCCAAACACTTAACTTGGTATTTGGATAGCGGCTGCTCAAGACATATGACTGGCGATAAGAGCAATTTTATCTCCTTCAAATCAAAAGAATCTGGTTCAGTAGTGTATGGAGATAATAACAAAGGGAAAATACTGGGTATAGGTGCAGTTGGAGACAAATCCAACACTGTGATTGAGGATGTACTGCTTGTGGAAGGTTTGAAATTCAATCTTCTGAGTATTAGCCAACTATGCGACAAAGGCTATCAAGTATCATTCGGTAATGGTTGCTTTTGCAAGATCAGTAGCAGTGATTTGAGTGAGGTAATAATGGTCGGTAAGAGACATGGTAACATCTACATCCTTGAACTTGATCATACATCATCATATCATGCATGTCTTATGTCAAACGATGATTTATCATGGCTTTGGCATAGACGTATAGCTTCATATTGATGTTCATCAATTTGAACAAGCTTTCATCTAAGAACCTAGTACAAGGGTTACCTAACTTGAGGTTCAAAAGAGAAGGCCTATGTGATGCATGCCGGAAGGGCAAGCAGTCTAGAAAGCTCCTTTAAAAGCAAAAATGTTATTTCAACTTCTAGACCACTTGAGCTCTACCATGCACATGGATCTCTTTGGTCCATCTAGAACTACTAGTTTGGGTGGAAACCTATATGGACTGGTTTTAGTAGATGATTTCTCTCGTTTTGCTTGGGTTGCATTTATACCAAATAAAGACAAGACCTTCAAAGTTTTTAAAATTCTTGCCAAAAGGATACAAAACGAAAAAGATTTGAAAATCAAGTCTCTTAGAAGTGATCATGGAGGGGAATTTGAAAATGAACCTTTTGAAAAATTTTGTGAAAAATATGGAATCGATCACAACTTTTCCGCTCCAAGAACTCCGCAACAAAACGGGGTTGTTGAGAGGAAAAACAGATCCTTAATAGAACTAGCTAGAGCTATGTTAAGTGAGAGTGCTCTGCCTAAACACTTTTGGGCTGATGCAGTTTCCACTGCTTGTTATGTTCTAAACAGAATTGTGATTCGTCCCTTTTTAAAGAAAACCCCCTATGAACTCTATAAGGACAAGAAACCCAATATTTCTCATTTTAGAGTATTCGGGTGCAAATGTTTTGTTCTGAATAATGGCAAAGAGCCACTTGGAAAGTTTGACGCCAAGGCGGATGAGGGTGTGTTTATTGGGTATTCATCAACAAGTAAAGCATACAGAGTTTTCAATAAAAAGAGAATGTGCATTGAAGAATCTGTACATGTAAAGTTTGATGAATCTAATAATCCCTAAAAGGGAAGTGTTTTTGTTGATGATGATGAGAATACAGGTGAAGACAACAACAGTAAACCACAAGTACAGCAAGATCCACCAACCAATTCTCATGAGCTGCCAAGAGAATGGAGGAAACCAAGAGACCTATTTGGTGACATCCATAAGGGAGTATCCACAAGATCCTCTCATAATATGTTCTGTGATGATTATGCGTTTGTATCTCAATTTGAACCCTCTTGTGTTGATGATGCTATAAATGATGAATTTTGGATGAATGCTATGCATGAGGAGTTAAATCAATTTAAAAGGAATGACGTTTGGGAGTTAGTACCTTTTAATAGAGATATGAATCTGATTGGAACAAAATGGGTGTTTAAAAATAAGCTAGATGAAAATGGAATAGTGGTTAGGAATAAGGCAAGATTAGTAGCTAAGGGATATAATCAACAAGAAGGAATAGACTTTGATGAAACATATGCCCCAGTTGCTAGATTAGAAGCTGTAAGAGTCTTACTTGCTTTTGCCTGCATTCATGATTTTAAGTTGTTTCAGATGGATGTTAAAAGGGCGTTCTTAAATGGCTACATCAATGAGGAAGTCTTTGTTTCACAACCTCCTGGTTTCACTGACTTCAGTTACCCTGAGCATGTGTACAAGCTAAAGAAGGCCCTCTACGGTTTGAAGCAAGCCCCCAGACAATGGTATGAAAGGTTAAGTAAGTTTCTTTTGTCAAAAGGGTTCAGCAGAGGTAATGTTGACAAAACTCTTTTCATAAGGAGAAAGTCTAACAGTATTTTATTGGTCCAAGTGTATGTTGATGATATCATTTTTGGATCAACTAATCAATCTCTGTGTGAAGAATTTGTGGAAAGCATGCAAGGAGAGTTTGACATGTCTATAATGGGAGAACTCAAATTCTTCCTAGGACTGCAAGTCAAGCAACTGAAAGAAGGAACCTTTATACATCAAGCAAAGTACACCAAAGAGTTGTTGAAGAAATTCGACATGGAAAGTTGTAAGATCTCTAATATACCTATGTCAACTAATCTCTTTTTAGATAATGATGCTACAGGACTAGAAGTGGACCAAACAAAGTACAGAGGGATCATTGGATCACTCTTGTATCTCACAGCGAGCAGACCGGATATAATGTTTAGTGTTTGTGTTTGTGCGTGATTTCAATCTGCACCAAAACAATCACACATGACTGCTGTGAAGAAAATTCTGAAGTATCTTAAAGGAACAACGAACTGCGGTTTGTGGTATCCCAAAGGTACATCCCCTACTCTAGTCGGTTTTAGTGATTCAGATTTTGCAAGTTGCAAAACAGATAGAAAGAGCACGAGTGGTGTATGTCACTTGTTTGGAGAAAGCTTAGTCTCATGGTACAGCAAGAAACAAGCATGTGTTGCTCTATCAACAGCAGAAGCAGAGTATGTTGCTGCGGGTAGCTGTTGTGCTCAAACCATTTGGTTGAAGCAACAACTTGAGGATTTTGGACTAAAGCTTGATCACATACCTATCAAGTGTGACAATACAAGTGCAATCAGTATCACGAAGAACCCGGTTTTACACTCAAGAACAAAGCATATTGAGGTGCGCCATCATTTCATAAGGGATCATGTTGAGAAAGGTGACTGTGAAGTGGAGTTCATTGAAACGGAGAACCAACTCGCGGATATCTTCACAAAGCCCCTACCTAAGGAGAGATTCTTCAAACTTAGAACCAATCTTGGTATACTAAGTGAGGAACACCTCTCATGAATTCTCTAAGTATGGTAAGTTGGATCATTCATGGTGCCCCAACAAGGTATGAGTTCATTACATTACATAGTCATGACCAATTATATTTCAAAACATGCAAAATCAAGTGTTTTCAATGTTGCTGATATAGATAATCGATTACCATTTCGTTTCAATCGATTACCTAGCTTGATTTCAAAATTTTTTGGTGAATTACTCTCTGGAGTAATCGATTACCCCACCTGGTAATCGATTACCACGATTTCAAAAATGAGTTTTTCCAGTTTGTGAGCCACTGGAGTAATCGATTACCTTGGCTGGTTAATCGATTACCTTGGCCTCTGTTTTCAAAGCTTTTGGTTACTCACTGGAGTAATCGATTACCACGTAAGGGTAATCGATTACCTTCGCTGCTGAAAGGGTTTTTCAAGTGTTTTTCATGGTTTTGGGCCTAATCGATTACAATTTCTTAGAGTCCAATACTTTGTTCATTGAATCTAACCTCAATTGTGGAGTTTTTATAAGTGATTTTCAGGTTTTGGGTTTCATTCTACACATCTCACAAACCCTAAAATTCTCTTTCTCTCTCTAACCCTAAAACCCCCTTTCATCTTCTTCATCTTCTCCACCACCACCATCAATGGAAGAGCAAGGACGAGGCAAGCGGATCAAGCATGTAGGTCACAAGCCTAAGCCAAGAGTTTCGCCCCGATCAAAGAAGGGTGAATCCTCCTCCAAGAGGAAGGAACCCACATCTCCTGGAGAAACCGTGGCACGCCCAATCAATCCGTGGTTCACCTCTACTGCACAAGAATCACGTTTCTATGGAGATTTCGCAAACAAGGAACTCGTTCCGGCGAAGATTTTGGACCTCTGATGGCTAGATGCACAAGGGTTCACATTTCACTCTTTGCTCCGAGATCAGAACCTTGAGAAGTTTGTTGGTCTGAAGGGTCACATATACCCCGATCTAGTGAGAGTTTTCTACTCCAACCTCCGACCACACCAAGCCACCGGAATGGTAATCTCCGAGGTAAAGGGCAAACCTATGATTTTGACTCATGATATATTTTTCCGTTTTGCTGGATTTAAGAATGAAGGTATACGTCCTACGATTGAGCACTTGCAAGCACAAGGAATCGAGCTTCACAAAGATTCATTCTTTATGAGCCTACTCCAGAATCCCGAGGCATGGGAAGCAGAAAAGGCTGCAAGAAAGGAACGTGGGAAGAAGATAACCTACAACACCGGCGGGCTGAACGCCGACGATCGTCTTCTTCACTATACAATCTGCTGGATCCTAGCTGCAAGAGGAGCCAATCACGCTCAGATCAATGAGGAGGATATGGTGATGATGGCTGCGTTGAAAAATGGCATTCAAATCGACTGGGCACATGTTGTGATGGACAACATGCTCAAGACGAGAAGGCTATTTGACAACAAATGCCCCTATTCTCTGTTTATTTCACGTTTGCTTGAGCACTTTCAGGTAGATACCTCAAATGAAAGCAGAGACTTGGTGAAGGACATTCTTCTGATACTCTTAAAAATGTACTCAATTAAATAACACCTAATTAAACAACACTATGAAAGGAAGTTTACACTAAACAGTTCAAGAGTGAATACCATGACTACGAAGATTACTTAGAAGGCTGGCCACTGACTGTAAGGATGCATGCCTCAACAGTTCACTTATCTGATGATAACATCCAATAAGAATCCATTAGAATTACAGATACACAAATTGACTATACAAGAGAAACCAAAACACCCTACAGTCTTAAATAGAATACACACATAGAACTGCAGTAGGAAGGGTTTTTTTTTTTCCTTCTTATTGCATGTTACAGTTTCAAATTGGAAGTTATTGCATAATCATTTTGCACAAGAATATTAAGTGTAAAAGAAAATATGAAACTCGCAGGCACAAATAGTTAGATAGTTAAATACAGATTAAATACAAAAGGATATTGTTTGGATTATTCAGCCAATAGGAATTTATATAGATAACATCATTTGCATTAGCAGACTCCCCAAGAATAGATGCTCTACACATTCTGCGAGTCTATTTATGAAAAACTGAAGAAGAAATGGGAAATCTCAAAAGACTCTTGCTCTCAAGACAGAAAACCCTTCTCATAGTCAAGCATAAAACATTCGGATATTTGCTTATATAGTCAATATGTTACTATACAAATTGTTTGCTTATATAGTAATATGTTAAGCACAATGGCACAAAGAAAATTCAATCCACACACAATCAAATAAATTATAACTTCATTTGAAGCAGTGACAATGGTATTTGGTTTGTTTATCTTTTATCATTTTTTGACAATCACAAAGTGAAAACATACCGAGTCTATAGCAACATAGAAGCGGGCATTTTCTCGCAACCAATCTGTGAGGTATATGAATAGGAGAAACTATTCAAGAGAGAAATAAATTTTTCTTCCAAAAATCATGGCCATGAAAATCCATTAACTGATGCAGACATGTTTTAGTGAAAAAGATAATTTATAAGCTAGCTTCGATTCTGAAACAATCTATCCGAGTAATACCTACGCCTGATTCGATGATTCTTTGAAAACAACTTATCCATATCTGTCACACTTGTATAAGATGTTGGACTTAAAGCTTGAAGATGCTTTGGAGTCTCTCTTGTTGTTTTTCTTTTGATGTTTATGTAATTTTGGTTTTCTTAGATGAATTGTAATTAGGAGTTTCACATGTATTGATTGTTTAGTTTAGGCATGTATGTGGTTGTTCTCTGTGTGAATGCACTGGAGAGCTTGGGAATTTTGTGTGATTTCTCATGTGTCAAATGTTTGATTTCCCTCTCAAAATTGTTTTGAAAATGTCTTTGGTAACCAACTGAGGTAATAGATTACCAATAGTAGGTAGTTAACTACCAACAGCAGGTAATCAACTACCAACAGTAGGTAACAGAGTGTGGAAATTCATTTGTCACTGGAGTAATCGATTACCCCCTCGGGTTAATCGATTACCATGACTAAAAATCACCCTAGAAACCTTTGTTCACTGGTTTAATCGATTACCAACCCCTGGCAGTCGATTACCCCTATCAGAAAAACATTAAGTTGCCCAAATTGAGTTTTTAATTGAACCTATAAATTCTCTTTTGATGAAAATTAACATAAGATCTTGGAACATAAGTTTTAGAAAAGTTCATACACTTTCAAATTCTCTCTAAGCTGAGTTCATCATCTTTTCCAAGAAACCCATAAAGAACGTCAAGAGTTCATCAAGTTTTCATAAAGAAAGGGCAAAACTTGATCTTTTCTCTGACTGGGTGGTATTCATAGTGTTTTCTTTTGTGATCAGATCTACACTCCAGGTGTTCTCTAAACTGATCTTTTGTTTACCTTTTGATTTCTGGGTTGTTACTCTAGGAGAGAGGTCTCTCTGAATAGAGTAAAGGTCTTTGAGAAGCGTGTTCTCAAAGGTTTGATCTTGGGTGTTCCAAGGTCAGGGAAGAACTGTTCTTTGGGTTAAAGGACAGGTTTTTGGGTGTTTTGATTTCGTTTTTGTGTTGCTTGTTGTAGAGTGAATGTAAAAGAACACAAAAGGGATCTTTTGATAGTGGAAAACCGATCGCAACAGTTGTTGGGTTGGGACTGGATGTAGGCAGTGGGTCGAACCAGTATAAATCACTGTGCACTCTTCTTCTTCCTTCTTCTCTTTACCATTTACCATTAATTGCTGTTATAACTGTTTAATTTCTGCAATTGGCTTGGTAATTAACTCGGTAATCAACTAAAACTGGAACAGTTAGATACTGATATTGATTACGCTGTATATTGATTACTAACGTGTTTCTGATTATTCCTTTTGGTATTTCCGCTGTGTATCTTTGATATCTCTCGTTTATCTGTCTCAACTATTGATAGGTAATCAAGAATAGTTTTGTTTGAATTAAAAGGAATTAGAAACTCGTAAAATTGGGCTATAGTGGAACTAGAATCTATTCACACCCCCTCTAGATTCACAGATAGGGACCAACATAAGAAGCAGTAGCAAGCGAAATTTGGTGAGGAGAATGGGTAACATTTACAGATCTTCCTGTCTTTTCCTTCCAACCAAGAGGATCAGTATAGCAATCCATCCAAAATGTGAACCCTGCAAAATAGCAAATAATTCTAAATCCAAAAAATCCAAATTAATCCAAGATCAAAATAAAACCCTAACAAAGTAATGGTAATTCACAAAAAAAAATACTGTTAAAACAAATAATTAAACAACATCTACCATTTTTTAGAAGAAGCAATATCCACTCCATGCATCTTAAACCAAGCAGTGTAAGACAATGGACTCCATGAAAGTGCAACAACTACTGTACCCCTGTACAAAAATAAAAATAAAAATACAAGCTTTGACATTAAAAATAATAATTATGAGAGAAAAAAAAATTGATAAAACTTGGGAAAGTAAACTGACTGTGACTGGTATGTTTTTGCTACAACATGCTTTGAGAGTTGAAATAGAATGTGAGAGAAAACATGAGAGGCAAAAGGTGAACGGTGACTGTCCTTGATTGTGAGGGTAGGCGCAAGTTCTCCCTCTAAGGCTCCATCCCTCAGTGTTCTACAAATTGAATCCACCATTTTCTTTGCGTGGTAGGGAACAATTGTTGGTCTGTTACAAACAATAAAATGAGGATGATTGCATGCATTCCGAAATAAAGCAGATTCAATTTCTAATGAAATCTGAAGTGCATGTAGCAGAATCCAAACTTAGAAGAAAAGAGTAAAGAGTTCAATTGTTAATCTGAATTACTCACACTAGGTTTAGACTAGAAACAGCAATTGGTGGAAACTTGAAGGCAGAGAGAGATTACATGCACATTCCAAATTTGAACCTGCTATCTTCTTGACAACAAGTAAAGGGTAATATGAAAATTCTAATTCAGCGGTGTTTTATCTAAATTTATGTGTAAAAATAATTTTATTAATATTAAAGTAAATTTGAATATTAAAATTCTACATTAAAAAAATATAGGTATGTAAAGTTAAGAATTACATATTAATTAGAATATATTAAAATAAAATAATACGTAAAGTTAATTTTATTAATCAAGTGAATTCGTAGTCAATAAAAATAAATGAATTTTAATACATAAAAGAAATTAAAAAAACTGAATTATGTGGATTCAAAAATATTTTATGTGCATTTTTATTATTTTTTCAGTTAACAACTTGTTAGTTTTATCATTTATTAATTTTTATTATTATTACAATAAATTTATTATACATATTCTCGAAGTTTAAAAATAAATAATAATTATATATATATATATATATATAATCATTTATTAAATAATAAATACGGAAAGAAAGATAAAAGAAAATTTTTGAAATTATTGAAGGTCTTTCAACAATTTATCTTAGCAAAAATGTAAATTTGGATTATCTACATTAGGAAAAACTCAATTCATGATACTTGAGAATTCTTCGATAACTTATAATGAATTACTTATATTCTCGTAATGGATATGGGTGTTATTCTTATCCATCAACAACTCATGTAGAATACTTTCTATCCAATTTCTTGTTGAAGTTATAATTGATATCATCACGATGGATACCATATATTAGGGTTAAGGTTAGGGTTAGGGTTCTATTTGTTAGGGTTGTTTGTTATGTTCTCATGTATGTGTATATAAATTATCAGTCTATGTGTAATGTGTGTAAACATGTGCAGTTCAATTTAATCAAAAAGTATTCTTATTCAAGGGTTAGGATTCTGTTTGTTATATTCTCATGTATGTGTATATAAACTACCAGTCTTTGTGTAATGTGTGCAAACATGTGCAGTTCAATTTAATCAAAAAGACTTCTCATTCAGTTATTTTATTTCTCCAACATGGTACAAGAAGAACTAGGGAGCTCTTCTTACCCAAAGTTTGGACACTTCTTCATTTTTTTTCTCATGTTCATAATCCTCTTGTAACTTATTTTCTACATAGAAATAAAAATCATCTGTAACCTTTGATAAGTACCCCATTAACAGACCTAAATGATTAGCTTCGTTCTTGATGATTCCCCAAGTCAATCTAAAGGAGAAGATCTTCTCTTTGGAGTCGATTAACGATGCAACACCATGGTTTAGACTAAAAACACTAGTTGTTGTAGAAACTTGAAATGAGAGGGAAAGAGTAGAGAGAGACTTGACAACAAGTTAAGGGATAATGTGTGAATTCTAATTCAGCATTGTAATATTTAGAACAGTGTAGAAATAATTTTATTAAGATTCAAGTTAATTTGAATATTTGAATTTTACATTAAGAAATATAGATCTGTAAGGTTAAGGAATCACATATTAGTTGAAAAAGATTAAAACAAAATAATATGTAAAGTTAATTTTACTAACCAATCAACGTAATCAACAAAAATAAATGAATTTTAGTCTATAAAACAAATTAAAAAAAAATAGATTATGTGAATTCAAAAATATCTTACGTGTATTTTCATTATTTTTTCGGTTGATAACTTGTTAGTTTTATCATTTCTTAATTTTTTTTATTATTACAACAAACTTATTATACATATTCACAAAAGCTTAAAAATAAATAATAATTATTACATATACAATCATTTATTAAATAATAAATACTAACGAGAAAGAAAGATAAAACAAAATTTTTGAAATTATTTAAGGTCCTTCAACATCTTATCTTACCATAAATGTAAGTTTGGATTGTTTACATCAGGAAAAACTCATTTTATAGTACTTGAGAATTTTTCGATAACTTATAATGAATTACTTATATTCTCGTGATGGACATGAGTGTTATTCATATCCATCAACAACTCATCGTAGAAAACTTTGTGAAGCTTTTGCTCTTGATCCAATTTCTTGTTGAAGTTATAATTGATATCATCACGATGGATACCATATATTATGGTTAGGGTTAGGGTTCTATTTGTTAGGGTTCTGTTTGTGACGTTCTCATGTATGTGTATATAAAGTACCAGTCTCTGTGTAATGTGTGCAAACATGTGCAGTTCAATTTAATCAAAAAGTCTTCTTATTCAAGGGTTAGGGTTCTGTTTGTTACGTTCTCGTGTATGTGTATATAAACTACCAGCCTTTGTTTAATGTGTGCAAACATGTGCAGTTCAATTTAATCAAAAAGTCTTCTCATTCAGTTTTTTTTATTTCTCCAACATGGTACCAGAAAAACTAGGGAGCTCTGGTTGCCCAAAGTTTAGACACTTCTTCATTTCTTTCTCATTTTCGTAATCTTCTTGTAACCTATTTTCTACATGGAAATAAAAATCTCTTGTAACCTTTGGTAAGTCCCCCATTAACAGGCCTAAATGATTAGTTTCGTTGATGATTCCCCCAATCAATCTAAAAGAGAAGATTTTCTCTTTAAAGTCTGTTAATGATGCAACACCGTTGTTTAGACTAAAAACACTAGTTGTGGTAGAAACTTGAAATGAGAGGGAAAGAGTAGAAAGAGATTACATGCAGATCACAAGTTGAAGCTGCAGAAACTCTTTATCTTCTTGACAACAAGTTAAGGGGTAATATGTGTATTGTAATTTGGCGGTGTTTTATCTAGAACGATGTAGAAATAATTTTATTAAAATTAAAGTTAATTTGAATATTAGGATTTTACATTAAGAAATATAGGTTTGTAAGGTTAAGGGATCACATGTTAGTGGAAAGAGATTAAAACAAAATAGTATGTAAAGTTAATTTTATTAATCATGCAAACACGTAATCAACAAAAATAAATGAACTTTAGTCTATAAAAGAAATTAAAAAAAATTGGATTATGTGGATTCAAAAATATCTTACATGTGTTTTCATTATTTTTTCGGTTAATAACTTGTTAGTTTTATCATTTATTAAATTTTTATTATTATTACCATAAACTTATTATGCATATTCACAAAAGTTTCAAAATAA
Source organism: Hylodesmum podocarpum (assembly GCA_026586105.1). Classification (NCBI taxonomy): domain Eukaryota; kingdom Viridiplantae; phylum Streptophyta; class Magnoliopsida; order Fabales; family Fabaceae; genus Hylodesmum; species Hylodesmum podocarpum. The sequence continues at coordinate 1,134,711 of JALJEV010000047.1, read as the reverse complement.
ATAATAATTATTACATATACAATCATTTATTAAATAATAAATACTAATAAGAAATAAAGATAAAAGAAAATTATTGAAATTATTGAAGGTCCTTCAACAATTTATCTCAGCAGAAATGTAAGTTTGGATTATCTATACCAGGGAAAACTCATTTTATAGTACTTATGAATTCTTCTATAACTTATAATGAATTACTTATATTCTCGTAATATATATGAGTGTTATTCATATCCATCAACGACTCATCGTAGAACACTTTGTGAAGCTTTTGCTCTTGATCCAATTTCTTTTTGAAGTTATAATTGATATCATCACGATGGATACCATATATTAGGGTTTAGAGTTAGGGTTCTATTTGTTAGTGTTCTGTTTATTACGTTCTCTTGTAGGTGTGTATAAACTACTATCTCTGTGTAATGTGTGCAAACTTGTAAAGTTCAATTTAATCAAAAAGTCTTCTCATTCAAGGGTTAGGGTTCTGTATGTTACGTTCTCATGTATGTGTATATAAACTACCAATCTTTTTGTATTATGTGCAAACATGTGCAATTCAATTTAATAATAAAGTCTTCTCATTTAGTTTTTTTATTCAACATTGTACCAAAAGAACTAGGGAGCTTTGCTTGTCCAAAGTTTAGACACTTCTTCATTTCTTTCTCATTTTCGTAATCTTCTTGTTACCTATCTTCTACATGGAAATAAAATTATCTTGTAACCTTTAGTAAGTCCCCCATTAACAAGGCTAAATGATTAGCTTTGTTGTTGATAATTTCCCCAGTCAATCTAAAGGAGAAGATCTTCTCTCTTTGGAGTCTGTTAACAATGCAACACCATGGTTTAGACTAAAAACACTAGTTGTGGTAGAAACTTAGCAGAGATAAAGAGTATAGAGAGATTACATGCAGATCACAAGTCGAAGCTGCACAAATTCTTTGTCTTCTAGATAACAAGCATGGGCGGAAACACGTTGTGGGTCGGTGGGGGGCAATTGCTCCCCCCCTCCCCCCACCAAATTTTGCTTTTTTTTTTAATATATATATATATATATATATATTAATAATAAATTTATATATATAAATCAATAAAAAAATTATATATATTAATTTATAGATATTAATTTATTTATACTGATAATAAATTTTTACATATTAATAATAAATTTTAATCTCTTCCAAATTTCTAACAAAAAAAAATTATTGTGTAATTAGTAAGTTGTGTCCAACAATTTTAAAAAAATAAAATTAAAATTAAAAAAATTATAAAAACATTTAAAAAAATTTAAAAGAATTTTCGCCACTCCCACCCTAACTTTCTGGTTCCGCCCCCGATAACAAGTTAAGGGGTAATATGAGGATTATCTAGAATTGGGGTAGAAATAATTTTATTAAGATTAAAGTTAATTGGAATATTAGGATTTCACGTTAAGAAATATAAGTTTGCAAGATTAAGGGATCGTATGTTTGTTGGAAGGGACTAAAAGAAAACAGTAGGTAAAGTTAATTTTAATTTTACTATCTAAGCAAACACGTAATCAACAAAAGTAAATGAATTTTTAGTCGATAAAAGAAATTAAAAGTGGATTACGGATTCACAAATATCCTATATATTTTTTTATTATTTTTTCCACTAATAACTTGTTAGTTTTATCATTTATTAGTTTTTTTATTATTACAACAAATTTATTGTACACGTGGATAGAAGTTTAAAAGTAAATAATAATGGTTAATTGTCACATATTCAATCATTTATTAAATAATAGATACTAACGAGAAAGAAAGATAAAAAAATCATTTTGAAATTATTTAATATCCTTCGACAATTTACGTGGGTAAAAATGTAAGTTTGAGTTGTCAATATTTTCGGTTAGGGTAAAGTGTAAGTTTGGGTTGTCAACGGTCATTCAGTTTCTTCATTTCTCTAACATGGTATTAGAGCTCTGCTTTCCTAAAATCTAGACACTTCTTTCTTTCTTGTTAATTCTTGTACTCTTCTTGTTTCTTGTATTTTCATTCTTCATGGCAACTCAAGGCTCCTGTGCAAACTTTTTCACCAATCCTTCAAGTCCTTATTCTCTGCATAGAAATGAAAATCTCACGCAGTCTTTGGTAAGTCCCCCACTAATAGGGCTAAATGATTAGCTTTGTTGATGATTCCTTCAGTTAACCTAAAGGAGATCCCCTCTTTAGAGCCTGACAACAATGCAATACCATGATTTTGTCTTGAATTCATAGATCTGTTTCAGAATCGATACTGCAGTCTATTTTGTGGAAAGATAAGACCTTAAAAGTTTGGGAAAATATTAAGGATAGATTTTGTCAAAGAGATACCTTTCGCATATCATATACTTTTCCCATATCAAGATAAGTTTTTGCTCTTAATGTGATTTCTTTTTAAAGTCATAATCGATATCATCAAGATAGACATAAGTATTATTAATCATATCCTGATCATCATGATAATTCTTGATGTCTTTTAAGAACTTTTCTAATATAATCAAAATTGATAAAATCAAACTAGTGAGTGAACACAAACATTATCATAATGAATTTGAATGTTATTAATATTTATCAACAACTTAATTGTGGAACACTTTGTTCAACTCTTACTCTTGATCTGATTCCTTCTTAAAGTTGGAGTCGATATCATTATGATAGATATTGTTAGATCAAGATGATTAACGTCTCAAGTTTTGATTAATTACAGAACAGACGTACGTAACATATCATACTGAAACATTGCAAGCCAAAGTTAGACGGAACAAGATCAGAAGGAAGATGACCCCTCAAAGTCTATCTCAGATCAAGTCATTCATCTGTCCAAAAGCATTCCTCAAGACGAAAGCATAAGACGATATGCTTAAGACGAAGTCTTCAAATCGAACTCAATGAAGTCTTTTCAAGACGAAGTATTAGATTGAAGATTGTGAAGACTCATCGTCTATGAAGTCAAGAGAAGCTTCCAAAGTCAGAATGGGAACTCATGTTTAACCTGTGCAACACGAAAAGTAAATATACTTTTCGCTGTTATCTCTGATAAGTCAGAAAAAAGGTTCTGACTCCGCTATGCAACATTATCAAATTCATGATTATACTCTGACACGGTTAAAGAATTCAAGAAAGGAAAGGACAACGGGAAAATTTATGAGTCTAATGGATCTATCAAATCGTTGTCTATATAAAGGACTTCACTAGCTCTTTTTCAAGTTGGTGAACACGTTGCAAAAAGCTACCATATGTGATTTCGCTCAGTTGCTTAAAGCTCTGAACTTAATTTATAAAACTCTCTTTATGTAGAGGATCTTAGTTTCTTAGAAACTCCATTAAAATCCACTTGTGTGGTACCTTAGCCTGAGGAGGCTGCGTTGCAAAGAATACCTCTTGTATTAGCATAGGGAGGCTGCGTTCCTAAGAATACCTAGTGGTTTAACCTGAGAAAGTTGTGTTCAAAGAATATTGGTATAGCCAGAAGTGACTGGGTGCAAAGAATACTTGTAACCATTTCACGGTTAGTAGTGAAAACTCAATAGTTGTTGGGTAACTGAACGTAGTCTTGAATAGACGAACCATTATAAAAAATATTTGTGTTTAACTGTTATATTGAACTAACGGAGATAACTATCAAATCGTCTTATAACTATAATCATAAGTTAAAGAGTTGAAAGTTTCGTCTGATCGCATTTGCAAAACAACATACGAAAGGTTAAAATTTTTAATTAACACAATTCAACCTCCCTTGTTGTGTTTTTGTCTTTTACGTATATAAGTATTATTAATCATATCCTAATCAACACGTGATTATTTTTATGTCTTTGCATAACCTTATGATGAGTTATTATTTTGATCACTTTCTCTGCATATTTTATATCTCAATAAAGCATGATTAATGGTTAATTAGCATGAGTAAGTGCATTTATGAGTTTGGGCTCATTTGGGCTTTAAGTGATTAATTTGTTTCAATTTGCTATATTTTTTCAGATTTGAGTACTTTCACTAAAACAGGCATAACTTCCTCCACAGATATTGTTTTGAGCTCAGGTTTTTTGCAAATGAAAGAGCATTGACAGAACTACAAATGTCATGAGACACGAAGAGCCAATTCGGACTGCATCTGGGGTGAAATTAGCCTTGAAAATGGACCACGAAGTGCATGCGGGAATTTCCAGCGAATTGGACTCATTTAAATGCATTTAATTCATTCACTCTATTTTTGCTGTACTTGGGATTCGAATTGGGACCCTTTTTCTCATTTAAGTGGCATGTGCAAGGCACATGGGGGACTAAAAAAAAAATTGTAATTGAAAACCTCATTGGATGGGCATTACGGGGGGAGACTAGGGATGGAACATTGATTTTTCATGATAGGGTTCTAGGTTCTCCTTTCTTTTACTCTCTTCTCTTCTCTTCTTCTTCTTCTGCTTCATTTTTTTATGATTTTGTAGTGTACATCCCAGAATTGGGAGCTTTAATTCAATTCGGTTTGAATTAGTTTTGTTCTTCCTTTCCTCTTCACTTATCCACATTTCGTTTTGTTGTTGATTCACTTATCCACTCTTTGTTATTTGCTGTTTCATATCTGTTTGGCAATTTTTCTGTATGCTTTTGAATCACATGGAAAGCTAAGTTTAGGATTATCCTCTTGAATTAGATTGCAATAGCTTTGAGGTTTTTTTTTTTTGCTTGCTCAACCTATTATTGACTCTCAATCATTTACTCCAATTGTTGATTCATGCTTAATGATCTAGTTTAACAGCAATTTATATTTTGGTTTCATGATAAGTGGAGAGAATTATAAGTTGTTGTAATTGGAGTGAATGTTATATGTGATTACTTAATTCGCATAATCAAGAGGTTAAGAAAGGGTTCTTGTAACTAAGGATAGGCAATATGCAATTTAATCAAGAGGTTGATCTCCTTTTAATCATTGTTAATTCCTGTTTTTACTAATCTGTTTGAACAATCCAACCCCTCCCCCCCCCCCCCTTTGTGAACTGTGTTTGATAGAAATTTGAGTGATGGTCCTTAAGAGAGACGATCTAGGAGTCACTTCCTAATACTGCACTTTATTACATTATTTTGACCAAGTACGACCTCGATCACCTTACTACGACATTATTGATATAATCATAATCAATATAATCAATCATGTGAGTGAATACAAACATTATCATAATGGACATGAGTATAATTAATATCAATGATTCGTCATGGAATATTTTGTTCAACTCTTGTTCTTGATCAACTCAATAATTTTTTTATGTCCTTCAAGAACCTTTCTACAACATCATTCATGTAATCAAAATCAATATATTCAAATAAATGGACACAAACATTAATTTCTTCTCTTTACAACCACACAACTTCAATTTGTACTTTATTTTTCACTTATTTCTCTTCTCTTCATTTTTACCCTATTCCTTTCTTTTCTGCCAAACATAACCTAAGTATCTTGTTAGTTCCCATCTTAATCTACAAGTATCACATTTTGGCTGTGTTGCTGTGTAACGGTCACCGTCATCTATCTTCTTCCTCCATTAATCCAAATGTTCAAAACCCTGAGATTTACAAAACAAAGTTCCAAGAGAAACAACACAAATGATGATGATAAGCAATGCCTTAAACTAATACGCATTGTGGGAACATTTGCATATTCAAGACATAGCTAAAATACGATACAAGTGAGAGTTAGGGTGTATTAGGGTGTTTATGATTATGAGACATGTTATAACCTTTTTGCAAGATAATGATTCAAACTTTAACTATTTAGCTTGCTCTGATGATGTGAGTGAAATATGTTTAATTGATACAAATGGAAAAAACATACGGGGAGAATAGAGTTGATGATTTAGGAGTTTAAATTAGATTGTTAAATACTGTACTGCTGATTAACTCAGATTCTAATTGGAGAGTAGCATAAAAAATCTTTACCCAAGTAAACAATCCACCCTGCACTTTACAACCAATCTAAAATACTATTCTAAATAGAATGATATAATGAGTGAAAGCACTTAGATTTTTAAGGTCACACACTATACCTCATCCAGTAAAGATGCTAGAAACTCAAATGAGAGCCAATCAACCGAGGCACATGAATGGTACTTAGCTCTAAATGATGGTGCATAATTAGCAAAATAGTAGAATTACGCCATGTCCGATTGCAGATGCAGTTGAACTGCATATTGTCACTTTGTTCTATCTATTACGGGGGTGCTTAACTCATCAGAAGAAATGGGCACACAAGTGGATATGGCAACGTAAACAAACATGAATGGAATTTCAATCTTTGATTTCTTTTTAAGAATAATTCATTAGTAATTTAGTACAACTAGAATTTCAAATTAGTTTGCACGTGGGACTTGTGCGTGTACAAAAAGAACCATAAAATGAAAGATTCCTAGCAGTGAAGAGATCTCTATATTATCTGAGACATGAGAAAGGCACTGGAGAATTACAGTGAGATTTGGAACTCCAACCATCTCATATTAGTGTTTACCATCAACGGTTGGAATTGGTTCCTCGTGCACAGAATCCAGTGAAATCCTTGTCTTCACATGATTTTTCTCCAACACTTTAGGAGATGTTAATAGATTCCTTCCCGGTCCTTGAATCTGATTCATAATTTTGTCTCTAGCAGTAACAAGAGATGCATAGAATTGATCTTGTTCAGGTGGCTTCCAACATCCTGGCCACTCATCTCTTCTTTCTAAATGGGGAACATCCTGCCCCTTCCTTTTGTGCATCTCATCCTTGACCATCTGAAATTTTGTATTATACAGACAAGAGTGAGGACTAAAAATCTAGGATTTTTACATTGCTAAGAGGAGCAGGTGAATATACCGAAAAACACTCAAGTCTCAACTTTTCAAAGTACAGCACTGAAACAGACACAATTGATTAGAGACGAAGACTACAGCAATAATAAGTGCCAAATACAAGGAATCTGCTACAACCAAATCTACTCTGGCACATTCTTACAATCATAAATTTCATAGCTTCATTTTGCAGACACGTTCTTTGATCTCGTAAGATCTTTTTTCTGAACATCATTGAATTTTTCTTTGATATTCACTACATTTGATGTGTATGCTTGTCTTTCTTAAGTTTGACTTAAGACCACAGTAACCATAGAAAAGAAATAACTTAAACAGGTATTTACAGTTAAAATGAATTCAATCACTACAAACTAAACAGACTGACTCCAAACAATAATTAAATTCTTAGGTGAATATGGTCAATCACGAATCATGCATGTGCCATAACAGTGACTGAAGCATGTGAAATGTTTCATATTTTCTAACCTTTGCAAGGCTGCAGGATTGAGTTTTATTGGGTGTTTCGGTTACTGCTTTTACTAAAACGGATCATACCCATTCTGTAAACCATTTTTTCCCTCTTGGAGAGAATAATATCTTAAATTTTCATGTAACTAGGCATTTTGGACTTGTATCCCTCTTGCTTATATTACCTTTAATTTTTTTTTTGGTTCTTCAAGTACACTAGAATTAAACAATGTAATCAAATAGCCTTTGTCTAAACATAAATTGTTCATGGTAAACAAAGTGTTTCTTTCCTTGTATAGAATAATACCTAGGAAAACAAAATGCACCACTGATAAGCAGGCAATTCTGCCATGACATGGCTAGCTAAATTACTCAATAATAAGTAGCAGATGGCGTATCCTAAGTTCCCAACAAACTATGAATTGATTCCCACAAAACAAACAAATGATATTTCCAAAAGAACTACATTGAAAAGCATAACCAACTTCCATACAAGTCAGAAAAAAGTTAAAATTTCGTTCAGCTCCACTTTCCCAGCAACCTAACAGTATCATTCTCCAACCGAGTGCTTATTTGGTTGACACTACCATGATATACATTGCAGTGTAAAATCCATGGCTGATATTAATTTGGGAACACATCCCAAATCCGAATCATGTTCAACACATTGTTGTCAAATGGCAGCACCGTGGCCGCTATGGCAGAATTACATGGTGGAATTTTCACCAACTGCTATTCAATTTGTGAAGGGAGGCCCCCTATAGTGGTGCCATAAGCCGGAATGGCATGTTTATATGGCGGACCCCTATAGTGGTGCCAGAAGCCGCAATGGCATGTTTATATGGCGGAATTTTGACCTTCCACTATAGGCCGCCATCCGCTATTGATAACACTGGTTCAACATTTTAAAATCAATTCTAATCACTTCTACAAAGTCTAAAACAAAAGGAAACTAAATTATTCTTATATTAAAACAACTGCATGCTCATTCATTTCCACTTTCATTCCCTTATAATTGTCAACCCCCATATCTTCATCTCTCCTCTGTAACTAGTATATGTACTCATATTACTTAAAGAATTAAAAACTTCTGAAAAGGAATAGGACAAGTATCAACAAGGTGTACACAGAAAAAGAACATCTAGCACTCCTAAGTTTTCCCAGGGCTTAAATATACATCTAAAGTATCTATTTTCTTCTAGAGATTTCAAGCTAGTGATATGGGGGGTATATTGAAAGTGTTTAATCTGATTGATACATGCTAAATCTCAACAAAAATCTCAAACTCATCCATAACGTTCAGTACTTCCAGTCAATCTGTGCCCAATTCGTAAACCAACAAATGATCTTTCAAAACTGTGTTCATGATTTAAAAAAAAAAAACCATTCCTAGCATCTACCACTGAACATCCCAGGCAAATTTCATAATCACTAACATCACATTCTCAGTTAACAAAAACAAGACAAGAACCCCCTATCCAATGGTCACACTACCATACCCTAAGGTTTACCATTTCAATTAACCAATTGTCATTCTGATACAAACATAGTTAACAAGAATCTATTTCAGTAAACTATAAGAAAAAATAAATAAAATAAAATAAGTTCCTTAGTAACTACAATAAGTTCCTTATTAACTACAATAAGTTTATACATTACTTAGAAATTAGTTTCTTGAAGAAGTTAAGAGAACTTCTACAAAAGTTTTATTCCTTTTTCCTTTGAGTAAACCATCATCTTATTCCCTAAAAGTACAAAGATCAAACAATTTAGTCTCTAAAAGATGGAAAATTGCAAAACAGTTCCTAAAGGATATTTTCATTTAGTCCTTGGATTTAACCATTTATTTTCATTTTGGTCCTTGAATTTAACCATTTACTCTCATTTTGGTCTCGTGAATCAAACACTTAGGTCCCATTCGGATAAGCTTATCAACAACTTATTTGTTACTTATCTTGTATTTCTAGAACTGGAGAGGGTGTTTGGGAGAATCTAGAATAGATCTTAAGAATAATCTATAAGAGATTTGTAGTTTATTTTGATAAGCTATGATAAATAGTTTATCCATAAGAGCTTATATAGATAAGAACTTATAGAATAAGATCTTTGTTGAGTTGTTTATCCAAATGGACCTTAAAACAATAATAGATAATATAATTGAGGGATTAAACACAGGAAGATAAGATATCTTCAGAGACTAAAATGATAAACATATTATTTTATTTTAAGGACTATTTGGCTATTTTTCATCTTTCATGTAATTGTCTAACTAACACTTTTAGAGACAGGTCTAACCAAAACAGGTCTAAGGTTGTCTCCACTTTCCATTTCTATACTCTTCACCTACAAGACCATGCCAAAAAGTTTAACCAAATAGGCCTAAGATGAGTAATAACAACAAACTTTTTAACTCACTCCTTCTAACCCCTACTCTACTATTTGATTAAAAATGATTGAAAACATAAAAACAATATGATGCTATGATTTCTCTAATGAATACACAATGATTGGATAAAAACGAATCCGAGAAACAAACCTGAACTAAGGTGAAATCAAGCTTGGGAGGTCCAACTTGCGCCACAGCCAAAGCCCCAAAGAAGTTCCCAAACAGAGCAGCATCATTCAAACACAACCCCTTAACAATCCCAGCACCAAACCCACCCAAAAAACAATCACCAGCACCAGTGGGGTCCACCTGCACGGCCTCAAACGGCGCCACCGAAAACGCACCGTTTTTACAAAACACCTCACACCCATCTTTCCCGTGCGTGACGACCACGCAACACCACCGTCTTACCTCCTCCACGTCAAAAAACTCAGCCTCGTCAGCAGAAGCTTTAAGAAACGAAACCCTCGGAAGGAGGTGAAAGAACCCGCTCTCCCTGAGCGCCACGTGTCGCACTCTCCCGCGTCGTTCGGTTTCATTTTCGAATTTTCTTATCAGCGCCTGCACGTCGACGAACACGTGGTCGCAGATCTCGAGCATTTTCTCGAGCGTCTCAGGGAGAATCTCGCCGCCGACACCGACGGCCAAGCCGAACGAGAAGCGGGTGTGGTCCGGGAGGTCGGAGGGATGGATCGGGTCGCAGGATCGGATTCGGGTCAGGGTACGGTCAGGATGGGGAGACCCGAAGTGAGCATGGAAGAGGGTTGTGCGGGAAGTTGGGATTGTTAAGGGAGGGTGGTTTGACGTGGCGGCGGCGTAGGAGAAGTCTGGGCCCACTTTTGAGATTATTGAAAAAGGAAGGGAGAGGGCGTCGAGGATTACGGATATGAAGGAGGCGGCGCCGCCCAGGGTTTCGGCGATGACGAGGTTGTCGCGGTGGAGGACGTCATGGCAATAGTTACCGACGACAAGGCCGCGGCGGGGATTGGGTTTTGAGTCTGTTACCATGATGGAGGATCATGAATGAGAGGTTGGGTTTGTGAAAGTGTGTGGAAGAAGAAGAAGAAGAGAATGAGATGAGATGAGATGAGAGGAAGAGGAAGAGGACGAGGACGCGCGCCACAATTAGAATTTGGTGTAAAGTTGCAGTGCCTGCAGAGACGACACCAAGCATCAAACTAATTCTGATTCTCTCGGTAATGTATCGTGTCTTCTTTTTCTTTCTCTCTCTCCCACTACTACCGCTATTTAAATATTTGAATTTCCTAAATATATAATAATTAAGATTTTTATTAGATTTATTTATAGTTGTGATATTAAATATTTTATTTTGAATTTTGTAACCAATATTCTAAGATTATTTGTTGATAAGACTTTCTATAAAAAAAATAAATAATAATTTAGCCAATGGTTTTATTTTTTTTATAATAATTAATGATTTTTGGATTTAATTTTAAGTGAGGGTGCATTTTACATAAAAAAAAAAAAGTAAGGGAATTACACTCGTATATTATTACTAATTTTAAATTTCCTTGTATTTATACGTGTGTGTAATTTTATTATAAATAATAATCATTAATTTAAAAATAAATAATTAAGAATGCACTTTATTTGGAGAGCGCACAATATGTAGTTTTATTAGGATAACACGTGGACAGAAAATTTGTGCAACTTGTCAATCATGTAATTCTTATTATTTCTAAAACTGAAAGATATAATCGTCTAAAAATATAAATATCTTTAAATCAAATCTAAGTAAATTATAAGGATTTTATATCAGCATTATATATAATTCATTGTTTATGTATACATTTTTTCTAAAAAACTTCCGATCAGATTCATTAAATACAATAAATTTATTGATTTTTTTTATAAAAAAACCTAGAAATTATGTATGATCTGTAAATATTATAAAACAATGATTAACCTTGCATAACTATTAAAATTATTCAAAAATTTATTTAAATGTTTGAAAATTTATTCTTTATTACTATATTTTAGCATGTACATTGGACCAGAAAAATATTTATTTAATATAGACAAAGTTTATAATAGATAAATATTTTAAAATATATAAGTATATATTATAGTTTATATTTCTAGTAAATAATCATTATTGTCAAACATTTTAATATAATTCTTACCTGTTATCGTAATTTTTTAAAAACGAATTTCAATTTAATCTTTCACTTGTTATTGACTATTTGGCTTATTGTATATTTTATCGCACACTTCAATTTGGTCTTGTAACGTCACATGGAGAACCAACTAAATAGCTACGTGACAATTAATACATCATATTAAATTAATAAGCTAAGCTAATGATTATTCACCATGGACTAATTTTTATAACAGATATAACTTTCAAAGATTTTTTTTCTAAAAAGAATTTCAATTTTTGAGAAACAAAATAGTCCCTACTAATCTTTTAAATCAAATTAATAATTTAATCTTAAAATATATAATATTAAAAAATTATACTTCTCTAACAATGTCTTAAGTGACATTAAATGACAATTACACACTCTTATTGGTCCAAATTATTTTTATTTTTTTTTTTGCAGCATTGATCCAAATTAGATTTTTTTTTTTACAGCATTGATCCAAATTAGATTTTTTTTTACAGCATTGATCCAAATTAGATTAATATACACATGAGCACGTTATTTAAAGTCAACAACGAAGCAGCAACAAAAATTAAATATACTGTAATATGTTAGTTTTAACTTAATAGTTTTCATATGAGTTTTAATTAATAGTTACACTTAAATATTCTCAAATTATATATATAACTAATTATAATTAATATATATATATATATATCATATTAAAAAAATTAGTATGGTAGTTGATAATATTTATATTAATTATTCATAAATTATATTTTTTTAAAATATACTATTTAGCATTAAAATGAGTTGGATAACTCAACGTATAACTTAAATCGTTTATGAAAATACACTAAACTATTTTTTTTAAAAATTTGAATTATTAAAATTCAATATAGATTGATTTTTTATTATCTATATCTTTGATATCGATTTAGTAATTTATTTATATTTGTTTTTCAAACTTATCCCTTTTCTGTAAACATGACTCATTCTATCTATAACACTGGATTTTATATTCCTATAAAATGGCGTAAATTCAATCTTTTACCGTGGGAGTATTTTAAGCTTTAAGTTAATTTTTTAACAATTAGTAAATTCAATCTTTTACCGTGGGAGTATTTTAAGCTTTAAGTTAATTTTTTAACAATTATACTGCTACTTTGCAGTATAGTACAACAGATTAACTCACTCATAGAATATATATATATATATATATATATATATATATATATATATTTCTCTTTTTTTTTATATTTTATAATTAGTTGTCTCTGTTTATTTTAGTTATCTATTAAATATATTTTTTTAATATTCTAACCTTAAACAAGTAGAGTAATGATTAGAGGTGAATTTAAGTTGAGATGAATAGATCTATCTTCTTTATTAGTTAAGACTAGATAATGTATTCGATGATCAAGTAATGGATGTTATTAATATAAGACCGCGACAGGTTCTTTGTCCCAATGGATGTTACTAATATAAGACTGCGATGAGTTCTCTATCCCAGTGGGATGAAGTGAAAGAAGTTTTGAGAATTGTTGACTTTTATTTTAGTCACACTACGGCAAGTGTACCGGTCGTTTACAAGTTTAGAAAAGATGAGCAAAGGTTGTCGAACCACAGAGACTGAATGATGAATTACCGATTACTTAACATGCTTCTCTATTAGGACGAATCAATGAATCAATCATTTGTGTGAAACCAAATATCTATGTAAGAGTAAGCAATACAATGTAAACAATTAAAGAAAACAGTAAATGTTTAAGTTTCTAGACAAGATAGTGAAAACAGTTAGGGAAACGGTTCATTTGATTCTTTACTCAAGTAACCACATCCTATGTTAATTCAACAAAGATTCAATCAAGTGGAGATAAAATTCGTGATACCAAGACTAATCCTATTCCTAGGTATTTAGTCCCTTTGAATTGCTCCTATAATCCCTAATCCCTCAGATGAAGATAGAAAGTAATTCAAGAAGCGAAACAGATGAATTCCTAACATCTCATAGCATACAAGTTCTATCCCTAAACTCATGCATGACTATAGTGATCTACTTTCTCTTCTAATTCAATTATCAATTTTCCAATCGTACAATTGAAATGAGAAACAAATCCTTAAGGAACAGTTCAATCCAATTCAAACACCAATATTCCTATCATCTATTTGAATTTCATGAATTAACCTCAAGAATTAGCAATAAGCAAGAAGAGATCAATCAATTGAAAGAAATTACACTTGAATTAACATGAAGAAGTTTTTACAAGAGTTACAGAACCAAAATCCCCAATCCCTAACCTAGAGATCTAGCCTAACATGGAAATGAGGAATGGAAGAAGAGAAAAGGAATTCAAACACAAGAAGCACTCCATGAAGGTATGGATCTTGCTTCCACAAGCTCCAAAGCTTCCGAAATCTTTGAGGTTTGATGGAGGATGAGAAGAATGAGGTTGGAGAAGGAATTAACAGAGAAGGAATTAAATTGCACCTTCTCCACAATGCTTCACTCAAGTTTGTGCACATGTTCTAAGTCATGCATTGGAACTTCAAAATTCCCAACAATATCACTACATCTCTCAACCTTCTCTTATTTCTTGTCAATACCACCATTGCATTTCTATCTAACTTCAAATTTTATTTTTATTATTGACAAATATGCAATTAAACTACAAACTCTAAAGAATTGACAGTCCTATCAATAACAAGAAGACTATCTACAGCTTTTCCTAATCGGATGGGTTGCCTCCCATCAAGCGTTTCTTTAATGTCATTAGCTTGACGTTATTGTAAATGAGAAGGAAGTTGCTTGAGTTCATAATTCACATCTTCGATTTTTCTATCCACCTTAGGTGTTTCCTTCGGTAGCTCAATACATGATGGAAGTGAAATGTTGGCCTCTACAAGAGCTACGAAATTTTTAACTTCTTGTTTTTCATTTTCAAAACTTGAGGTACTGGAACTTTCCTCATCCATTTTGAAGTTAAAAATTTCGTTTTCAAAAATACTTTCCACTATAGGATCCAACACATTTATCATCATGCATAGGGATTTTTCAGCAGGGAATTTCATTGCATCAAAGATGTTAAATGATACCTTCTCTTCATCCACCCTCAAAATGAGTTCGCCTTGTGCTACATCAATGAGCACTCTTCCTGTGGCTAGGAATGGCCGTCCTAAGATAATTGGAACCTCTTCGTCGGCTTCCATCTCCAGCACCACAAAATCAACAGGAAATACAAATTTTTCCACCTTCACTAGGAGATCTTCCACTACTCCGTAAGGACGTTTGGTGGAACGATCAGCTAGTTGCAGTGTCATCATAGTAGGTTGAATGTCCTGTATGTTCAGTTTCTGCAAAACAGAAAGAGGCATCAAATTAATACTAGCTCCCAAGTCAATCAAAGCCTTACCTATTGGCACTTTGCCTATGGAACAAGGAATGGTGAAGGTCCTCTATCCCTCCGTTTCTGAGGTAGCTTTCGCTGAATGATGGCACTGCATTCTTCTGTCATTGCTACTGTCTCATCATCCAGAAGCATCCTCTTGTTTGATAGGATTTCCTTTATAAATTTGGCATAAGAAGGCATCTTTTGCAGTGCTTCAGAAAATGGAATGTTAATTCTCAAACTCTTCAATATGTCAAAGAATTTGGAGAACTGCTTATCATCATTGGCTTTCTTCACCCTTTGTGGATAGGGAAGCTTGCAATAGGGGGAAATGTGCTCATGTTAACCAGCCTCTTCTATGATTTGCTTCTTTGTTTTTCTAGGCAAGTCTTTCACCTCAGTAAGAACTGTAGGCAAAGGTGTTTGCCTTTCATTCTTTAGTTCATTTCTTTCTTCCACTTCATCTTCTTTCAGCTCCTCATCTTCCTTCCCCAACACTTTACCACTTCTTGTGGTAACTGCCTTGCACTGCTCCTTTGGGTTCACTATGGTGTCACTTGGCAGATTCCCTTGGTTTCTTTCCGAGAGTTGCTTAGAGAGCTGACCAATCTGTGATTCCAGGTTCCTAATGGAAGCCTCTTGATTTGTAAACATTGATTCAGTCCTTTACATAAAAGACATGAACATATTTTCTAAATTTGAGGAGCCTTCTCTAGGAGCAGAATTCACATTGGAACCTGTTGGAGCATTTCTATATTGGTTGGGTGGAAATTTAGAACGGTTTGAGTTGAAAGGTAGATTTGGTGGTTGGCTTTGAGTATAATGTTGGTTAGATGGAAAGGGTTG
Source organism: Hylodesmum podocarpum (assembly GCA_026586105.1). Lineage (NCBI taxonomy): Eukaryota > Viridiplantae > Streptophyta > Magnoliopsida > Fabales > Fabaceae > Hylodesmum > Hylodesmum podocarpum. The sequence continues at coordinate 1,118,709 of JALJEV010000047.1, read as the reverse complement.
GTTTTGATGCTAGTTGAAATTTTGGTTATAAGGCAGGTTTGGGTTGAATGGTTTAGGATTGAAAGGTGGTTTGAAATTCTGGTCATATGGGGAAGAGTTAGGTTGCAGAAAATTATTGCTCCTATATGACAAATTTGGATGGTTTCTTTGATGAAGATTATAGGTGTTTATGTTGGAATAGGTGTTACCTTGAGGATTTCCCATGTAATTCACTTGAGCTTGCTCCTCAATGTTCATACGTGAGCCGTCACAAAATTCAACTTGATGTCCTCCTCCACAGTAATCATAGATGACTGGAGGTGCTTGAATAGCATTGAGCTGAACCACTTGAAGTTGCTTCATAATTTGGTCCATCTTTTGGGTCATTAGCTTGTTTTGAGCTAACAGAGCATCATTAGCCTCAAGCTCAATTACTCTTCTTTTCTCGCCATAAAAATCACTAGGAGCATCATATCTATTTGAGGCCATCGTCTCAATGATCAATTTTGCTTCATTTGCATCCTTCTTCCTTAGTGAACCTCCAGCAGAAGCATCCACTAGCAGTCTTGTATGCGATCTAAGTCCATTGTAAAAGATATGAACTTGTTGAAGATCAGAAAATCCATGGTGAGGGCACCTTCTCAGTAAGGATTTAAATCTCCTCCATGCCTCACTAATAGACTCTCCATCCTTCTGTTTGAAGCAAGAAATCTCTACTCTGAAATAGTTGTATTTTTCTGGCGGAAAATATTGAGCAAGAAAAGTGTTCACCAAGTCCTCCCTTGCAGTAAAATATCCATGAGGAAAACTCTGGAGCCACATCTTAGCTTCTCCTTTAAGAGAAAATTCAAATAACCTCAGCCGAATTGCATCATCCGACACTCCGTTCATCTTGATTGTACCACAAATCTGGAGAAAATTATGCACATGTTGATTTGGATCCTCCTCTTCCAGACCAGCAAATTGCTCCTGCCTCACTAGTTGAGTGAGAGCAGGTTTGATCTCAAAATTAGTGGCTGCAACAATAGGTGGTGCAATGCTCGATCCACAGCCCATAGCATTAGGAGTATATAACTCCTCAAGTGTCATGCGTCTTGTATTATCCATATTTTCTGTAGAGTTTTCTGCTCTGTTTTCCTTGTTCTCTTTGTTTTCTTTATTGGCCTTCAGATTCCTCCTACAAAGCCTTTCAATTTCTGGTTCAAACAAAAGGTTAATTTCCTTGGCTTTTCGCATAAACTAAAATATAGCAAAAGCAGGAAACACCAAAAATAGAATAAAAAATATACAAGTATTCAAAAAGGAAAAACAAAACAAGAATGGCTATGAACAGATGAGTAAAGTGAAAAAATATAAAATAAAATGTCCTAAGTAGTGAGCATGTCAAGACTATCGATATTCATTCAATAGTCCCCGGCAACGGCGCCATAAACTTGTTGACTTTTATTTTAGTCACACTACAGCAAGTGTACCGGTCGTTTACAAGTTTAGAAAAGATGAGCAAAGGTTGTCGAACCACAGAGACTGAATGATGAATTACCGATTACTTAACATGCTTCTCTATTAGGACGAATCAATGAATCAATCATTTGTGTGAAACCAAATATCTATGTAAGAGTAAGCAATACAATGTAAACAATTAAACAAAATAGTAAATGTTTAAGTTTCTAGACAAGATAGTGAAGACAGTTAGGGAAACGGTTCATTTGATTCTTTACTCAAGTAACCACATCCTATGTTAATTCAACAAAGATTCAATCAAGTGGAGATAGAATTCGTGATACCGAAGACTAATCCTATTCCTAGGTATTTAGTCCCTTTGAATTGCTCCTATAATCCCTAATCCCTCAGATGAAGATAGAAAGTAATTCAAGAAGCGAAACAGATGAATTCCTAACATCTCATAGCATACAAGTTCTATTCCTAGACTCATGCATGACTATAGTGATCTACTTTCTCTCCTAATTCAATTATCAGTTTTCCAATCGTACAATTGAAATGAGAAACAAATCCTTAAGGAACAGTTCAATCCAATTCAAACACCAATATTCCTATCATCTATTTGAATTTCATAAATTAACCTCAAGAATTAGCAATAAGCAAGAAGAGATCAATCAGTTGAAAGAAATTACACTTAAATTAACATGAAGAAGTCTTTACAAGAGTTACAGAACCAAAATCCCCAATCCCTAACCTAGAGATCTAGCCTAACATGGAAATGAGGAATGGAAGAAGAGAAAAGGAATTCAAACACAAGAAGCACTCCATGAAGGTCTGGATCTTGCTTCCACAAGCTCCAAAGCTTCCGAAATCTTTGAGGTTTGATGGAGGATGAGAAGAATGAGGTTGGAGATGAGAGAATCGTGCAGAGGAAGATTGGGGAGGGAGATCACCCAATAATCCCGTATTTTCGCGCTCAAGGACCCATATATAGCCCATGATTTGCGCCCCCTGTATAGTTGATTTGCGCCTGGGCGCATCTTGGCAGAAAAGACTGGAGATTTGTGCCCTGCCTTGGCCCAGATTTGCGCCTGGGCGCATCCTGACAGCAAAGGGGTGAAGATTTGCGCCTGGCTTGGCCCAGATTTGCGCCTGGGCGCATCCTGACAGCAAAGGGGTGAAGATTTGCGCCCTGGCTTGGCCCAGATTTGCGCCTGGGCGCATCCTGACAGCAAAGGGGTGAAGATTTGCGCCTGGCTTGGCCCAGATTTGCGCCTGGGCGCATCCTGACAGCAAAGGGGTGAAGATTTGGGTCCTGGCTTGGCCCTGGTTTGCGCCCTGGCGCATCCTGACAGCAAGGAATGAAGATTTGGGCCCTGGCTTGGCCTTGGTTTGCGCCCTGGCGCAAATGCTGGTCCTGTTTCCTTGACTTGAGCTTTAATTTCTCTTCTTCTTCATGGCTTGCACTCTAAGTCTTTATCTTAAGTTCATGGGTCTTCATTCCAATCTTCAATTTTTGTCTTCAATCTACTCCTTGCTCCTATCTCTTCTTCATTCCTTGAATGAACCTAGCAAATAACAAGAAAGAGATTAAAATGACTTAAAAACACAAGAAAAACCTATAAAACTAATGAAACACCAAATCAAGGACTAATATTAAACAAACATGATATTTTCACTGTTTTCTTATCTAAACTATAACTAAAGCTAGTAAAAATGGATGAAAATGGACTGAAAACACTTAGGAAAACATGTATAATCTAGCACTTATCATTCAAAAAAAGGTCACGGCGAGACGAGCCGTTTCTAATTAATAATAGGTGTCAAGTGGAAGTGTAGTGATGTATGCAGTTGAGGCATCCTAACAGACCAGTAGCCTTGAATCTTATTCCTACATGATCCGATCTATTCGATGAGACACTCGTCATCTATTTTCATTGTTCAATTCTTTAACAACATGAAAAAATAAAAAACTCTGTCCCTCCTCTCGGATGAAAGGACAGAAGCCTTTGATAAAAATGGTGGATGAGCTAATTATTATTATCATTGAATACTTGTATATTAATAAAGATTTTTTTGTTATTATAAAAGTGGAACTATAACCCCTTCTTTAAGGAAAAAGTCTTATGACACAATCAAATTCAAGTACCAGTAAAAGATTTTTTTAAGTAATAAATCAAAATTAAATACAAAAGATTTTATACGTAAGTATATCCAACAAATGACTGGATTCATATGACACAAGTAGATCCTATGACAAATAAAGGTTTAACAAAGAAGAAGAAAAACCCGAAGGAGTTGTAACTTTGTTTTGCAAAAGAATAATCTTCGAATAAAAAAACATAAGATGAATGTAATAAATAAATACATGAATATAAATAAAAAAAATAAGCGATACTATTACACTAATAAAAATAACACATAGGTAATAATTATCATTTTTAATAATTTACAAATTATTCTAACATCATAACTAATTTAATTATTAATTTTGGAATTATTCATTATTATTATTATTATCCTTTACAATTTAGTGAAGTCGGGAAAAAAAAAGAAGAAAAAGAGTATAACTTAGACCTTCATCTACATAGAATAAATTTTGAGCTCTTAAGTTACTTTGTAGATCTTTCAATAATAAGATGTAAAATTTAATATTTTCATCTGACGTAGAACTCAAGTTGAGTTATTAAATTATAAGAAATTGAGTTCAGTTATTATTATCTTTACCAAATTTGTTATTTCCTTAATTTTTAAGGAGTTCTTATGTGTTCTTCCACGAGAACGAGTTTTATACGTAAAATTCAAGTTACTTATTTCGAGAATTTGTCTAACAATTTAGCATTAAAAACAACCTTATCGCATCCTGATTTTGTGGAATTTTAGGGAAAAAGTAATCCATGATCTTGCTGCAAATGATTTAAACTAGTCAAACATTGGAGTGAAACGACTATTATTTTCAACAGATTGCTTAATTTTCTAGGAAATGTTTAAAAATATAACCCCCAGAATCCTTAATCTTCATTTTTAGGCCAAATGAAAATTAAGTAAAGAATGTAATAGAAGTATTCATCGCCCTAGGAAGAAAAAAAGAAGCTATTACCCGAACTTGGGGTGAGGGGCGTTTTAACAATATGGCTCCATTCAGTTCAGATCTAGAATCAAGAAAATATCAAATATATATAAGAGAGAAAAAAAAAAACGATACATTCGAATCTTAGATGAACAACAAGGTAAGGTTGTATCCATGAGATTAACCTAGTATTACAGACAATTTTTCCATGGTAAGAAAAACGACAAAATGGTAGGAAACTTCACTCGTAACCTTAAAAACGATAAAATGTCTTTGAGAAGCATAAAATGAAATTTCTTTATACGTAGGAGGAACAAGTACTGCATTTGGCAGCGTGCATATCTATGATCAACCTAAATGCGATGATTGATACGATGAAGAAATATATTTGTTTAGTTATCTTATGAAAATTCCCCCAATTTAGGTTTCCTATGTATGCCCATGGTGATTGTAATTTGCAAAATACTTGATATTAGAGATACTATATTATGTAATTGAATTTAATGAAAATTTAAAATTATTTTTAAAATTATTCTCATTCAAAGATAAGTATTTAAATTTATTACGTAAAGTTAATTTGATCAGACCGTAAATAAATTTCATTTAATAAGTGAAAATGCATTCATTATAAATAATTTTGCTGAATATTAATGAGACTTAAGTTGAATTTTTCATTCTAAAGTACAAATAAAAGAAACACGGTACTTTAGGAAATTTTCAATTATATTTTATTAGAATATTTATCAAACTAGTGAATTTTATTTATTTATTTGAAAAAAGTATGCCCCCACTATGAAACGAATTGAGGTGGAATTAGAAGGGAGGGAAAAATAGAAATAAATGTAATAAATATAATAAATGATATCATAAAAAGTAAATTTTTTTGTTGAAAATGAGATAAAAGAGCAAATAATAATAATTATAAAAATAAAAGTTGTTTTAGTTTATTTGAGAATTCAAAAGTTCGGCCCAATTCCAAATGGATCTGCCACGGTCCAGTACTGGGAATGAATCGCAAATAATTTTAATCGTTTTTTTAAGGAAAATAAAACTTTATATCATTATTGAAAATAACTAAATACTTATTCTTTGTTCGCACTACTATTTATAGATAGAATAGCTTAAATTTTTTATCAACAACAAAATAAGATCATTAATTTCCATTCAAATAAATAAAAAACAGTGACCAACTTTCCTTACTAATAAAATTCCGGTTATCCAGTGCAAGGTTAACTGGTTAAGCAATGCAAAATGACAAACTACATAATGCCAGAGGAAAAAAACAAGACAAAACACACACACTAAAATAGAAAACTAGGGGATACATATGTACTAAACATAGGAAGATTCATGTTCCATCATTAATAACTTGTGCCTCAGCTCAACCAAGTACGATATAATTTTCCCAATCTTACTACTAGTAATTATACTTGTTGCATAATAAATAAATAAATTGTATATATTATAAAAAATTTTCTTCTTAATTTGCTCTCACTGTAATCTCATTTTTACGTACTACTATTTATCTTCTATATCCACAAGGTCCATAACAAAAGTTAGAAATCACCGATTCTCAAATTCCCATGAGCATATATATCAACACCTTCCAAACCAACTTATACTTGGCTCAAGCAAGCAATTGTAGGAAAATTCCGAGAAGCTTCATTGCACTACATGGCTACAAACATTGGAAAGCCACCATAGCACATTGGTTTTGAATATGTACAATGAAAACACCAAAAAAAAATTTCTCTATAACACAACTTATTGTGATATACATTCACTTCAATTCAATAAGCACCTTGCATTGTCCTACTACATATTTAAGCTAACATAAACACTTCACCACCCCAATAGAGAAAAGAAAACCAAACCTTAAATTTTATTTTTTTTTCCACTCTCAAAATTTTTCACATGAGCATCTACTCAGAGGCAACTACATCACGAGCAATGGAAAATGAAGATTTGGAAAACAGGATGGAAGGTTACATCAATGGTGGTAATGAAAAGACATTGATGGTGAGAAAGGAATCAGAACTAGTTGTGGTCACAAATAATAACACTCGTTTCAAAATGGTTGTTATGAATTTCATGACCAATTTGCAAATGGTCGTGTTTGGCACTAAGCTTGTTGTGCTTTTTCCGGCAGTCCCTTTGGCTGTTATTGCAAATTTTTATAGCTTTGGAAGGGTAAGTATATCATATTCTTGCAAACTATGTTGTTATTTCATACTCAATTTCCACATTTCTTTCTAGACATTTAATTCAGAATAATTGTTTTGAATGAAACCTTTTTAAGGTTTTAGGACTATTTTTCAATTAGAGTATTTCTAAGTTTTTATTTCTTCAAGAGAGTATATTTTTGTAAGAATTTTCTTCACTTCTTATTTTTTTTAATTTACCATTTTATTTTTTTAAAATCAAATTTCAATATTTTCAAAAGATAGGATGAATAATTAAAATTAAATTTATATTATTTATTATAATTAATATATTTAAAAATATTTATCTATTAATAAAATTAAACTAAAACTTAGTTTATATTTCAAAATATTAATTTATTATAAATTTTAGCCGTATTAAATAAACATTTATCTTGTACAATACAAACTAAAATACCATTAATTATATCTGAATTGAACTAACTCTCTGTTATTTTATATACATTAATTAAGTAGTTCATACAAAGACTTCATCATATATAAATACAAATTAATAATTAAATCTAATTACATTTTTGCTATTTGTAGCCTTGGATATTTGCTTTCAGCATGCTAGGACTTGCTCCCCTGGCTGAACGTGTCAGCTTCTTGACTGAGTGAGTTTGCATGTCACTTCCTAAATATACATAGCCACTTCAATTTTATATAAATTTCTAACTTATTTTTTTAATTGTTATTGCTCAAAAATATCTCCTCAACTTCAAGGCAAATTGCATATTTCACTGGGCCAACAGGTACCATTGTTAGAAAGAAAATTAATTATGCACTAAGATTTAATTACTTTACATATATTATAATGTGGTAAAGCAAACTATGAAGCAAATTGGTTTTGGTTTATGTGGATGTTTTCAGTTGGAGGGCTTCTGAATGCAACATGTGGAAATGCAACAGAAATGATCATAGCATTTTTTGCACTTCATCAGAACAAAGTAAATGTTGTCAAATTCTCCCTGCTGGGTTCCATTCTCTCAAACCTTCTCTTAGTTCTTGGCAGTTCACTTCTCTGTGGTGGTTTAGCCAATCTTAAGAGAGAGCAGAGATATGACAGAGTATATATGCATCCATTCTTAATTACTACTTTCTTTATTTTACTGTAAAATGTGTTTTAATTTACTCAAGATTATATTTGGTTTTAGACTCAAAATTTTGAAAAAAATGATAATTTTGGACCTCTCAAAATATGCAGGATTTGCTATGTATTTGGACATTTAACATAACTAATGTTCATTCTGAAATAATAGAATAGTTATTTCTGCTTTATTACTTTAAAACTAAAAAAAAAAACTCTGTTGAACATGATGTTAATGAAAAATTAAACACAACTTTAATAGCTTATGCTATATTTTGTTTTAATTTGATGCAATTTTAAAATAATTTTATACTTTTATTTAATTATAAATAAAATTTATATGATTTTTAGGAATTTTATTATGATGACTAGTAAACTGAGAGTTGTGACTTACAATGTTTTACATGAGAGTGCATGAATACTTCTTTCTTTCTCAGTGCATATTTCACCTGAGTAAAAAAATTTTCATAAGAGATCTCATAGGAATATTTTCTAAATTTCGAGAATGTCAATGTGATATGTAAGTGGTTGTTGGGGTAATAATTTTTAAACAATTAATTGAATTTATATAAAAATTAAAAGAAAAGATATTTACTTAATTTCACCAAAAGGGTAGAGTAGATGTTTATCTAACGTACTATTAATCTTCTTTTCATATTCAGCATGTAAATATAATTGCTCACAGTTTATCTTAACTCTTTTTTGGCCTAATGATCAATTTGTTTTTGACATAATGATTATTGATGAACAGAAACAGGCAGATGTGAATTCATTGCTATTGTTGCTGGGGTTGCTTTGCCATTTACTGCCATTGTTGTTCAAATATGCATTAGGAGGGGGTGATCATTCTATAGCCACTAGCACTCTTCAGTTGTCAAGGGCAAGCAGCATTGTTATGCTTTTAGCATACCTTGCATACATCTTCTTCCAATTAAAAACCCATCGAAAATTGTTTGAAGCACAAGAGGTATCATTTCACATTCACTGTTTACCCACAATTTATTTATGCTTTAATTTTTACTGCCTATAATTAGCTCCATAATTTCTGTATCTTACCATTTTACCACAGAAAAGACTCTAATAGTGAATTAACTATCTGAAAATGCATATATACATATATAGAGGATTGTTCGAGTAGTTTTGAAAACTGACTCTGTTTATTACAAATCCTTCTTAGTATATAGAATTTGATGAAATGTCAGGTGTTATGTTTTCAAATATATCCAAGGTGTCAAAGTAATGTCTCTACACTTAAATGGGGTTAATGTATGAAAATAAATAGCAGGGGACACCTGTCTAATCAAACAAAATCCAGTGGTTGCTATAAATTTTTTCTAAAAAAGAGATAATTTTATGCTAATAGAAAATAATATGAATTAGTATTCAACAGCTTAAATTAGGTGTTGGGTTTGGTTGTTTGATTTGTAGGAGGATGAAGATGAAGAGAAAGCAGTGATAGGATTTTGGAGTGCATTTACCTGGTTGGTGGGTATGACATTGGTCATATCACTGCTTTCAGAATATGTTGTGGGAACCATTGAGGTATCTATCTATATATATATATATGCATAATATGTAATTAATTATAATGATTCGATTAAAAACAAAAAATTTAATGGCATAGATTAATGGGTTATCATCTCTTTAGGCTGCTTCAGATTCTTGGGGCATTTCTGTAAGCTTCATTAGCATAATTTTGCTACCAATTGTTGGAAATGCAGCAGAACATGCCGGTTCAATCATATTTGCTTACAAGAACAAGTTGGTACGGTTTGTCAATTTGTATATATAGGCTTAAGTTTATTAATTGGCTTTGAAACTAATGAATAATGGTATGTGGTAAATTATAATATCATGCAGGACATATCTTTGGGTGTTGCTATGGGATCTGCAACTCAAATTTCCATGTTTGTGGTAAGGCTGAATTCTTATATAACTGAGTAAACTATACATAATATTTTTGAATTTTCACAGATATCTCATACTTTGTTTACTCTTGTATAAAAATCATTAATTATTTAAAAAATATTATATTCATACTTCTTATATGTTAAACTGACTTTGAAAAATGTTTTAGCAAGATTTTGTGTAAAGTAGGTAAGTATAAACTTTAAAATGAATAAGCAAATTTGTTTAATCTTGTGAAACTTAATGTACATTAACAACAAATTCTGATCATCTAATGACTCATCAATTTCAGGTTCCGTTAAGTGTAGTTGTTGCATGGATAATGGGTGTAAGAATGGACTTGGATTTCAGTCTACTTGAAACTGGATGTCTTGCTTTTACAATTATAGTTACAGCATTCACTTTACAGGTATGCACAATGTTTTCTATATATGCCATTTTTTCTATTCTTTCTTTCAATAATACAATTTATTGTTTTTCCTTATAGGATGGAACTTCACACTACATGAAAGGAGTAATTCTTACACTATGTTACATTGTCATTGCTGCATGCTTTTTTGTTCTTAAAACTCCTCTAATGGGTAAGTACACATATATTGAGTCAATACTTAAGTGTTTTATAGTAAAGTGAATTTTGAATTTACATGGTTTGATATGTTGCAGATCAATATCCTAGGGACAATTATGGAACTAAACCATCCTTTGAAGCCATCACCACTTGAATGACTTTGTTTACCCTACTAAGAAAAACAATGTCACCCTTATGGATAACTGAATTTCTTCTCAAGGATCAATTGCAATATTCATGGTGGAAATTGTGTGCCTCTGATTGAGGCTTTGAGAAATATTATAAACTACAAAAGTAGATATTTCAACGCTTTAATGTAATTCTTTCCTCATAATAAGGCTTAATAATGACGTTTTGGGTTTGAAATTGCGCCTACGTACGTTTCCTCTGTTTTTCAATTTTCTGTCTCCCTTTCTTACCCTTCACAGATATGATAATTTTCCATGTACTTAAATTCAAATGTACACATTGCATCGGATGTAAAAAATAGTTCTTAATGAAATTTCCTTTGCTATAATTTTTAGAGGAAAAAGGATCATCCATTGTTATTATAATACACTAAATCAATCACGTATGATTGATTAATATGTGGAATAATTTTATATTATCTGTCTTTAAACTTTATTTTTTTATAAATTTAGAAGATAAAATGTAATTATATATGTTGATTAGGAAATTAATGATAGATATAATGAGTAATTATAAATTTTATTATATATGTATTTGATGTTATCATAAATATCAATCATTAATTTTTTAATCAATAGTTATGGTCACACTTTATCTTATCAAATGCATTCTATTCGCTTTAATAATAAATAAATTAAAGAATAAAATATGATTTTTAATCATTCTAAAATTTTATTAGCTCAATTTTAATTTTTCTTAAAAAATGTCTTTAATTTAAAAATGTATTACTTCTAGTTCTCATATTTATTTAAATAACACTTAATAATAGTTCTAAATATTATTTTAAATCACTTTCAAGATCAAATTGAAAATTTAGATGTTTAAATTAAAGACATCGAAATAGAACAGATTTTTTTCTTTCAGAGAATACATGTCATGATCTTCAGATACACCAATGAATAAATTAAAATACACCATGAGAATGGGGGAGAGGGGTTTGTAACCTACTACACCAGAATTCTGTAATTAGCTTAAACATTTATTTTCCCTCGTCTAAATTGGTGATATTTAACGTGAGAGATGACATTGGGGTTTTCTAGATATCCAATAATAGATGGTCAAAGCTTCGCAACGGACTTAGATTTTTATTTCGTGAAAACAATAACGATATATATAAATGTAACTTGGTTTGTTAATGAACTTGTTTACTTTTGTTTCCCTATAAGAAATTCGAGTAATTTATGATTAGAGTATTTAAGTAATCTCTCTTGCCTTGCTTTATCTTCCTCTGTTATAGACTATATCCCCAAGATCTCGGGATAATAATCATAGAGAAACTATGGCTTTATTAAGATATTTGTACGAGAGTAATTGCCACTAGGATGCAAGGTTCGTAATGACCTTCATCTCATATGGATTCATCATTTTCGCACTCGTATATTCTCAAGTATGTAAAATGTCAATGACCATTCGAGCAGACATAATGCTATGGAAAGAATCCAAGTAAATCTGAAAGTTGCAAATTTATGTACTTCAGAACTCTGGCAATTAGAAAAGAAAGAAAAAGAAGAGAAGAAAAACTCATCTGCTGGATCAAATGTCATTTTATTAAAAAAACCTATACGATAAATTGATAATCCCTGTTCGACAGAGAATCGATGCAAAACACACATATTTATATATGTGATCAAATGTCAAAACTGATCTATAGGCTATCAAATGTTGTTATCCATCCACTCATCTCTTTTGGAAATTCAAGACTTCGACTGATACAGCGAAAGAACCAAAGAACAAAATAATAAATCCAAGAAGCACTATCACTGAAAGGCCCACAGCTGAAAATCCGTTGACTTTAGATTCGTATCCAAGAGAAACAGCTAAATACTCTTTCACGGTGCCCTCGAATCCAGGTCCCACAATTTTGGTTTCCACATCACCAAGCTGAGAAGTTATAATACCACGTAGCGTCCATGCAATGGGACAGATATAATAAAACCAAATCCACCACCCGGGAATAGCCTGAGACATTGCAAAGCAAAGAGTGAAGAGTCATTACAATCCAATATAGAAACGACAATGTTTCATGTTTAAGAAAAGCCCTGAAACTACTTGAATTTTAGCTCCTCAGAGTCATTGCTCTGTTTCTTTCTGGAATAACACATGTAGAGGTATGGAAATCAATAGACAATTTCTCTTAAGAGCAAAACATACAGATAACATTTTACCAATGACTGCATTAGTAGCAGAATCCAATAGTAGAATCAATTACATGATTCTAATTTAAAAGAGCAAGCTATTATATAACTGAAACTAGTTAATATATATGTTCTGCAAGTGTGGCATTACTTACAGATTTTGGGATGAGAAAACCTGAAAGCAGATTCCACAAGGAGTAAAATGCTGAAGAAATAACAGCTGCTAGATGTTGAGAAGGTGTAAGACCCACAGCCATCATGCCGTAAAAGGTGAAGTACGTGAACGTGAGGAACATGAACAGAAGATAGAGGAAAAACTTTTCTGCAAGAAATAAAAGTTATCCACTTAACCACAGATTTTATTCACCTGTAACATAAAACCATGAATGCCTTCTCCTTTTCATTTTAAAAAGAAAGCACACTTAAAAAATTAAATCGTAAATGTAATAATTAATAAATAATTCAAATGTAAAAATGTCATCTCCTACGAAGAATTAAAGAAATTGAACGCATATTCACCTTAACTTGGTATTAGAAAACTGAAATATAAATGAAACTAATTAGGAAAACATCCACTATATTTTTTTTTTATGAATTCGACGACAAATGATACTTAACATCAATTATCTATTTTATTAATGAATCTTTTTGCTTGACTCGCATTTAAATACTTTAAAACCAACATCATTTATGGAATTACATCGGAAATACATCAGGTTTCATATGTAAAAGTACTGTCAATATTTTTGAAACCATGCATGAAAACATATCTTATTTAGAATTTATGGATGGAACAGGTTCCAATGAAGTTTTCAGCACTGTCAATAATCAATCAATGCATTGTTTTATATCGATTTGGGTGGAAGGAGGGATGATGATTCCAATAAAATAAAGCAATGAATATCTACAAATGGAAAGCTGAAATATTACCAGCTGTCCTTTCAAAGTTGATCATGAAATATGTGATTACACCAAATACTATTGTCTGAACAAGAATGTATGGTATCTCTATAAGGCCCTGTCAATCATATTAAACAATTACTACAAGCAATTTGCATAACACATCTAACCATGGAATTAATTTCCAGTATTGTAAGACTTACCTGGGCTGCCGCATAAGCGATTGGAGAGTACATTCCAGCAGCTTTCTCTCTATAAAACACTGTCCTTTCTATTGAAACAATTGGCTGTACAGAAGAAGAGTTGTTTACACCAAGAAACATGCATGCAGAATAAAGAGCTCCCATAACCACAAACAGCTCTTTAGTTGATTCCCTACAGAATAATAATGACAACTCTTTTATAAGTACAGGGGGATTAGAGATTGATGACGTTATGCATAGACTTTGATTAAACAGAAAAAAGTTCTAGTTTTTAGAATATATATATATATATATATATATATATATATATATATATAAAGTAAATTCCACTAAGATATTTTTTATATTTTTTTAGTTTATATTTAATATTTCTTTATTTTTCAATATTATTTTTACTCTTTTATAATGAGTTTATCTATAATATTTTTTAAAATTATGCACGGTTACAGTATCATAATTTATGCATGAATTTGTTTTCACTAAAAGATCTCCAGTAATAATAATGTTTTTACTGTAGGAGTAAAATAAATATTTATAAAATCTCATAAAAATACAATTACGTAAATTTACAAAATATATAAAGGTTGACTTTGAGATAATAAGTGGCGAGACTCATGGGTGAATTTGTTTTCATCAAAAGATCCCTAGTAATAATTATTCATTTTATGATTTTATAGAGTCAGTCGTTAGTCTACTTACGCAGTTCCATAAATTTTAGTATTCCAATTTTGTTCTCTTCTTTGGTTTAATGTTATATTTTAAGACAATTCCATTCCCAACCATTGATAACATAGAGAGAACGGTTACCTTTTTGAACCAATATCCCAAAATACGCTGCCAAATATCACAGCACTAATAGCCGTGAAATATAACCTCATGGCATTATACGATGGACTTCTCCAGTACACAAGATTTTGTTTCCACAAGCATTGAAAAAATTGGTTCAACAGATTCTGTGAATACATGGTGTCAAAATACAGTGGTTTAGAGCCTGCAGGAGGATGTCCAAATTCCAAAATAGAAGACTCCACCCCCCTGAAGAAAAAACATTTACTACACATTAGAAGAAAAGGAATGAAAAGTAGACGTCAGCAATGGCACTAAAGAAACTACAAATTTGAAGCACCTATACTGCTCTGAATTCTTGTAAAGGTCTGCAAAATCTTGATCAATTCTCTCTTCAGTAGCAGGTGTAGTAACCTCAAGCACCCAGGTAGCCGGATTGTAGCCACTTGGAATGGGGGGAATTCCACTGATTCCCTGCAGAGCGGATAAGAAAACAAGCACAAACCAAATATAAGGAAGAATGACAAATAAACCTACAAAAAAAAAAAAAAAAAAAAAACTAAGGAAGAAGAAGAACAATTAGGCAGAGGCATTTTTGTGTCATACATGCATACTCATATTCATGGATATCTTAAGTAATTAGAAATGTCAGATAAGATGAAAAGTTAATCTAGACTGTGAAAGATTTTCTCTCTACGTAGTCTCTTTATTTACCCTTTTCCCCTGCACATGTTCATTACAATCAGTCCTTTCGCAAAAAATATTTGGACACCCAAAATACTAGAAAACTATATCATAAGTGATAAGATGTGACAAAAAAAATAAAAGATAATAAAATGTTTATGATAAAAAGTATTTATATATCATCACTCGAATTACTAGCCTGACCTATTATTCTCTTGCCTATTCTCGTTGTTGCTCCTCCTTCTATAAAAAGCTAGAGGTACTAAGAAGAATCTTTAAGCTGGGACAATTGTAAAAATTGAGCCAAGTATAAGCATGTAACAAGAGGAATTTCATATTCACAAGCAAAACCAAATATTTGATTGCATCAATAAAGAGAAAAGTGTTTGGAGGAAAAGCAGGATGCTTCCGTCTGCACAAGCAGGTGTTGAACAGAAATCAGAGAAAATTACACTATATAAAATATCACTCTTCCAGCAGCAGCAACAACAACAACGGTACAAAATTAAATTTTAACCTCACCTGAAAGTAGTCTATCATTATCTTTGACTGCACACCAAGCTTTCCCCCATATATTACTTTTCCCACACGTTTCATAAGAAGTAACTGGGTAGAGCAAAAACTAAGGTTTAGACTCTCTCATAGAAACTAGTGCATCATTAGTTATCAAAACAGGAAACAGATGAAAAAGTTGTAATTAAACTAACGTCGTCAAACGCTTCAAATATATCAATACTTGGTTGATGTATGGTGCAAACCACAGTTCTTCCAGTATCAACGGTATTTCGAACAGCTCGCATAACAATAGCTGCTGCACGTGCATCAAGTCCAGAAGTAGGCTCATCCATGAAAATAATGGAAGGGTTTGCTACAAGCTCCACTGCTATTGTCAATCTCTTTCTCTGCTCTGTTGACAAGCCAGAGCTACCTGGCATACCAACCAAAGCATGTTTCAAACTATCAAGCTCAACTAGTTTCATCACTTGTTCAACGAATTCCTGTAGAGTAATTCAATGAATTAAAAGTTCGTAAATAATTCAACACAATCAGATGTAAAATGTTTCATGAAACAACTTACAATTCTTTTAGCAACTTCAACTTCCTTTGGAAGGCGGAGAGCTGAAGAAAACAATAGCGACTCCTCAATTGTTACTTGAGGAGAATGAATATCATTTTGTTCAACATATCCTGATACTCTGGCAAATGTTCGTTGCTCTTTTGGGTAACCCGAAATTTTAATATCCCCTTCTATGTGCCCTCCAGTTTTCCTGCCAGCCAGTACGTCCATTAAAGTGGTCTTTCCAGCCCCACTAGACCCTACCAATGCTGTAAGGACACCAGGTGAGAAAACTCCACTCACGCCGGTCAAGAGCTGCAACCGAGTTTCAGGTATACCTTGCTTGCTTACCGCCTGTAAAAAAGATTCTTTCAGAAATAGTTAATGGAAATGAGATCTCTCCTATATTTTCTAGTGTGCATGTCATAATTATTAGAAATGTGGATTATGTAACTCAACTCTACAAAATCGGCCTGTAAGGTGAGAATTACTCCTCACTTGTGTACATGCAACAGACTATATCTCTAGGCTATATAGATCTCTAACACACTCCCCTCACGTCAAACATAGAAACTAAACAAATGAGTAATTCAATATCACCTCACAACAATAAGCAATCTCCGACAATGGAACACAAACAATCCTAAGATAGGTTATAATACCATGTCAAAAATATGAGTTATAAGCATAACTCAATCCTACAAAACCAGCTTGTAAAGTGA
Source organism: Hylodesmum podocarpum (assembly GCA_026586105.1). Classification (NCBI taxonomy): domain Eukaryota; kingdom Viridiplantae; phylum Streptophyta; class Magnoliopsida; order Fabales; family Fabaceae; genus Hylodesmum; species Hylodesmum podocarpum. The sequence continues at coordinate 1,101,777 of JALJEV010000047.1, read as the reverse complement.
GGATTGCTCTTGACTTATGTACATGCAACATGTCATATCTCTAGACGATGTAGATCTCCAACAATAATATAGCATAGTGTATCAGTTGATATGAAATTGTCAAATAACAAATCCCCGCACCTTTGGCATATCAACAAAATAATTGACATTATGGAATGTCATTGTAAGTGGTTGAAATGGAAGAATCATTCCTTTCTTAGCACTGTCCTCTCTTGCGGGTCTGGTACGGCTACCCATTTCAACTGAGAACCAAGTAAGGGATAGTGAGTCAATTTTAGTCAATACTCAAAGCATTTTCAATCTTTGAATCTTTGGACAATTATTCATGCAAAGTTTGGCCGGGTCATTACCATCTCCAGAAGACATCTTTTCGGAGTCATCATCAGAGGGGATAACTGTTCGTGCTTTTTGAAGTGCTACATTAAAAAGTTATAGGACAGAAGAAAAGGGAGATTAAATAAAGATAGCATAATCAGATATGTATGACTACAGAAATTCCCAGGCCAAAGGGAATAGTGATCACTATTAAGAGAGAAAACATCTCTTAAATGAAAAATTATTGGGAAACAAATATTATTCAAAACTTACGATTCAGATAGGTCAAGGCCAAAGTGACCAAGTTGTTGAATAAAAGCCCATAGACAATCAAAACTGCAACACCAATCCAATACCAGTTGTCATCAATTGGCAGGCTGCTTGAGTGGAGGACATTGTAACCAATTGTGCCGTCCCCAGTTACGGATTGCTGCAGATAATTGATATTGTAAACCATAAATATTATATAAAGCCTTCCCAAATAAAGATTACATGCGATCATTCACACCTTCAGCTTAAGATTTTGATGAATTGACTCGAAAGGGTATATTAAAGTCATTATAACCAAGTGTCAAAAAGTTTTATCCTTGCATTGCTACACGCATTCTTTGTAATTAGATAAAGTTGTAGCACAAGTTAAGGTAGTCCTATGCTTTTTCCGTATTTAAGCCCAAAAGGCTATCAAGTGAGAAGGTTTTAGACATAAAAAATTATTCTTCAAAGCATGAATTCATGAAGTAAAAGAATAATAAGAATAAAGTTACATGGCCAATGTACCTTCATCCATCTTGTAGCAGTAAATTCATTAACCGTAATAGCACGTTGTCCATAGGTAAGGGGTGACAACCAGTAGCCCCAAATCCACCATGGTTTAATCATTCCTGAAGAAAGACCAACCAAATCACTAATAGCAATGTTTTTAACTTTTCTGTTAACTTCCTATTGCCTACCTTTAGGTACAATAAATCCTCCTAGTAAGAATACAACCAGTAGTGCAGCTGATCCATATGTATTGGCAAGAACCATGTCTCGTGCAAGGGCAGCCATCATCCGGAAGAGACCTAATGCCATTTGATGCATTGTAAAAAGTAAAAACATGTAGCGAAAAAACCTGACATTTAACAAAATGCAATCATTAAGGTCAAAAATAAAAGAGAAAAACAGGTTAAAACTCTGTTACAATCTTTTAAATACATTAAATATAATTAGTTGAAATTTCTTAAAATTCATATATAATTGAGTCTCACTTATTAGATAATAATTCCAAATTTTATAATTTTCAATGAATTTTAAAGTAATAAAATAATATAAATAATTCTGAAAATATTAATTTTTTTAATTTAATTAAATCTTAATATAATTTTTAATGTTGTAAAAAATTAATTTTATTATTTTTAAAAATATTAAAAAAAAAAGTAATGCTTTAAATGACAAATTGACGATTCACTCCTAAAATTAAGATACCTTCCTGGAGCTGGGGCAAATCCAACAGAGTAATATACAACAGAAGTCCATATGATAGACTCAACAACGGAATACGGTACACGGAGAACCCAACTGGTAAGAGACCACGCCCATGCAGGATAGAACAAATTATCTCTCTGCTTATAAAATACTGGAAGCCGAGTTATCATAAGAGGCAGCTCAGAAAACCCATTAAACATCATGTGAACCATCCCAAAAAATAGAGCAGAAAGATATAGGTTCCCGTAAACCTCATTTATGGGATGTAACCTTGTTCGCAGGAATACTGTACATGTGACAAATCCAACGAAAGCAACCTTCGGACAACAAAAGAATTAAACGTAAATACATACGACTCAAAAAAAAGAGAAGTAAACATAAAAATGATTAAATGTAATGGTGAGAACTTGCAAATAATAGAGTTATGCAAGTTAATATAAAAAAAAAAGAGATATTGTAAACTAATTAAATACCATTGATAGGCATTAAATAGTTATTGCATGAAAGAATAAAAAAACCTTTAGACTTTGAGTGTATAAATTATTTTTTATGTGTTTTTCCTAAGAAAAAAAAGGTATTTAATGTCATATGACTTTTAATTAAAAAAGACTGCATCTATATTAGAATGATAGAATCTTTCCAATATTCTGAAATGAAAAAGAGAAGGAATTAAATTAACTAGTTTAAATACTATATCAAATATTCAAGAATACCTGGCAGGTCCTAAAAACATAAAGAAAACTATGTCTTTTGATCAAAAGGACTTCTCGCGCAAAGCAAGCTTTAGCGACCTCCCATCTTGGCACGGCATATTTACTTTTAGCCAAAGCTGAAGGGTGAGATTTTGATTTGTCAAACGGATGGGTTTGCATGGAGTCCATATACCTCCCAAATTTGGAAGTTTTAAAGGCTTGTGCAATCTGAGAAACCGAGATGTACTCATATTGTTTTGAAGAATCAACCCAGTATTGTTCTTGATCCTTTTTAGAGGTCACCTGATTACAAAAGAAAATGAATAATCATTACTCAAAATATTTTTAGAGACTAGGTGCACAAATACCATTACTCAAAGAAAAAAGTTAACCAATAGTTAAGGGAAGCATTTGATCACGAAAATATGTGAAGCAACCATACCTCCTGGAGAAAGTCTGCGATCCCCTTACGAGGTGGAAGTTGAAAACCTAATGACTGAAAAAACTCGAGCACATCTTCCCGAGGGCCTTCATATACCACTTGCCCCTCAGCCAGAAGCACCAGATCATCAAATAGATCAAATGTTTCAGGAGCAGGCTGAAGGAGAGCCATGAGTACTGTGGCATCCATCTGATGAACAAAATTCTTTATGCATTTTACTATCTGGAACGTAGTAGAGCTGTCAAGACCAGTTGATATTTCATCCATAAATAGTGTTTTTCTTGGACCAACAATCATTTCTCCTAAAATATGCAATACAAGAAGTCATTGTTTGCCGCAAATGCACAACTTAAATCGGGGTCATCACCACTTTTGAAGTCCTCTAGTTCAGATGAAGTTAAAACATTTATTAAATTCTTCATTTTCGGAACATCTAGAAACCCCTAATGAATCCAAGAAGCAATCTTCTAACTACAAGCACTCTTAGCGAAATATCTGTGTCAAGTTTCAACAATGTATTGACAGTATTGTTATTCTTCTACCTGATGTTAAAAGTTGAAACAGTATTATAACAGAAATCTCTATTTGATTCCCTCAATAACACATTACAATTATAATTAGAAACGAATATTAAAGATGATGAAGACAAATGCAGCTAACTCCTGAAGAAGAAGAGAGAAAGAAAGAGAGAAACCTGTTGTAACTCTCTTCTTTTGGCCGCCGGAGACCCCTCGAAGCATATCGTTGCCAACTATTGTGTCTGAACATATATCGAGACCAAGCACTTTCAAAATGTAATCTGTATTCACGCTATGTTTTTTACCTCCAACAGATGATGCCTGTGAAGTTAATAAATTTCACATTAGACATCAGGTAGCCCAGATTACACACGTGCAGCCATGCCTCACGATTTTTATACACTACTAGACATTTAGGATCATAACCTTCATAAATGCGTCAATTTGTGGACTAGGTCGTATGTTCCTTTCTTGCTCTAGGCGGCCCAGTTCAGTCGTATATGCTGTAAGAAAAAGTCGAAATACAAAACGGAAGAGGAAAGCATGCAGTTAATAAACATGTCGGAAAAGTGCGAGAACAAGTTTAAGCACATTTGTTTTAGAAATTTGACTGTCAATCAAATAAATAGAATAAAAGATATTCAACATAATTAAATTAATTTACCTGCAAAACCTTCTTGTGCACCTTGACATCTAGCACCAAAATCCAAAGTGTCTCGTACTGTCATTTCTGCAACGTGATCATCTGTTTGGCTAATGTAGGCAGAGGTCCGTCGAACAAAGAACTCATCTATCTCATGGCCATTATATGTTATACTTCCAGTTTTCTGTAGAAACAGAACATGGTTAACAGCTTCAATTAATAATTATAACAAAAATTACCAATAATACTACTAACAATTTTTTAAACTCCTGTTGTATTATTTATTAAAAATCACAGTATTATAAGTTTCTCTTCTTAATGAGTCGTCTCATGATTTTATATTTTCTAATAAATTTCAACTTATATAGAGTACAAAATATATTTAACACGAATATTAGAAAGTATGGTTTTTCAGTAATTCCAAAAAATAAAAATAAAAAGTATGTACGATCATAGTAAAGTATTTAACCATTTTATGTCCGTCATAAATTCAAAATCAAATACCATGTTAAATTGCCGCTTAAAATTAATATGTGAATCGAACTACAATGAGCCGCCAAGCCTGTGATCAAACGTTAAGTGTCAAGGACATTTAAAATTTTTAAATTTACTATATTGTAATTGTAAAGTCAAATATTTTATATGGTTGAAATATGAATTCTTATGGCTTATAACCCTTTTAACTTTTACTAATTTACGACTTGGTCCATTTAAAGTCCAGCATGCCTTTTTAATAAAAATGTTGGACCTGAACTTTTAAAAAAATCTATTTATTTAAACATAGACTTACAAAAAAAAGTTGATTAAACATGATAAATCGACCAATTTATATATTAAAAAAATACATTGTATGTCAGCGAAAAATATAATGTGATTGGTGAGTGGATTAGATGACTAATCATTTATGGTTATTTTTTTAATAAATTTGATTGAACACACTAAAAATTACTGCTGTAGCTTATTTTCTCATGAGATTTATATATCATAGGAATTTGTATGAGAGTTCCAATTTAAGTTATTTTGCTAATAAAGTCATTTAATTTATTTTATGTAAAATATTTTATACTAATATTCAAATGTGTTAATATAAAAATTTCATAACTTATCTCTCCTGGTTATCAAGTAATATTTTTTTTTTTTACCAAGTGACGGATCTTTGTGCTGCATACGGGGGAAAACCTTTTTGATATTTTTCTAATATAAATGTATTAATGTAATTATAAATTTTCTCATAGTTTAAAATGTAGCATAAATGATTACATGATAATGGGTATTGTTTCCACAAATTTCTATACATGAGTAGGAGTTGTATAATTTATTTCAAATAAAAAATAGGTTAAAAAATTTCATGTTAGATAATTTGTGCAATTTTTTTAAAGATGATTGAAGGCATCATTGATTAGGGAGTTTGATAAGAAAGAAATAGGACCAACAAACATGATTTCAAGGATGAAAATTCACTTTAACATAAAAGATATGAAGATTAGACTTTCTTAAAAGAATACTTACAAAAAGGCTTTGTAACATTTCAACTTGTAAGACGGTAAGTCAATCTCTACCCTATTTCCTGTTAATTATAAATTATTCTCAGGTAAATTTCTGGAGTATCATATCCATCGGTGGTGGAAAGCCTTACATATCCATGACATGTTAAAGATTAGACATTGCTCAAATAGTTAGTAGATTCATGGCAAATTGAAGAAAAGAGTATTGAAATGTTGTCAAGAGTATTCTCGAATACACTAAAGGAACCTTAGGTGTTTCATTATGTTTTTAAGGATCAGAATTTGTGGTAAGGGACTATGTTGATTTAGATTTCATAGCTAATCTTAATAAAAGAAAATTTACGGCTGGCTATGTGCTTAAACTTGCAAGAAGGGTAGTGATCTCTAGTTATCCAAATTACATATTGTTGCAAGGAAACTATTTAGATTCAAATTTAATTGGAGAATTTGGACAATTTTTATATACAATGACAGTTAAATTTTCTTGCACATTGTAAGGAATCTAAACTTTCGTTCTAAGACGAAGTATGTAAATGTTTAGTACCATTTTATCAAAAAAAGTAAGTAGTAGAAGAAGAAAATGTTGAAATACAAACATTCACATCATAGATAACTTGACCTATATAAATAAGTTTGCATGGTGTACTTGACCTATATAAATAAGTTTGTATGGTGTCGTTCGTCTAGTGACCTATTAAAAACAAATAACAAGAAACTAACAAGAAAGAAATGTTTTAAAGCATACAAAAATAGCTTTAATTGAAAGATTGTGAAAATGTGAATGTAAAGCCATTTAGTAGCTTGGTAGTTGAATTTAGAGGTTGACAAGTTTCTACTTCTATGCTATAAGATGGTAGAAATTTTGCTATGACATTAAAGGCTTGAGTTCCAGTTTTAGCTATAAATAATAAGCATTCCATGAGCTTGAATCATCTTATCCAATAAAGAAAAGAGTTTTAAAAGTTCATGAAAATATTCTCCTGTTTTTTTTTTAAAAAAAAATTATAATTATTAGAGAGGTTATCATTATTGTTCCGCTTACTAAAACATTTTTTTTAGTATTATCTGTTTTCTCATTATGTATTAAAAGTTTTCTACGTTAAAACATCATGTATTAATTCTTGTATTTTTCTTAACTTTTAATTTAACTCGGTGATATTATTATATTTTTTTACTACCCCAAGTTAGTAACAGCTTTCATGGATATATATATATATATATTATATATATATATATATATATATATATATATATATATATATATATATATATATAGTTACATCACCTTAAGGTTGTCATCGAGCTTCCCAGCGAGAGCCTTAAGTAAGGAAGATTTTCCGGCTCCCGGAGGTCCCAGTAACAAAGTCATCCTGCACACCGAAAAAGTAGGATACAAATAATAACTTAAAACAACGCCCAGACACATGAAAGCTCTGAACCTATCAAATAAAGAAACTTAAACCCGTGATAACATTAGCACCGCGTTGCGTCCTAAAACCAAATTAATCACTACGCTACACATTCTCCGTGATTTCTACGCAGAAAACAGAAACATCTAGAATCTCGGTTCACTTTGTTGCGTAACAAACGAAAACGCGCAGAAAGAAAGCAGTCAAGTAAATCACGCTTACCTTCCAGGCTTGATGACGCCAGATACGTCGTTTAATATGGTTAGCGAATGCCGTCTAGGTCGGAATATCCTCAACGAGGTTAGGATACTCTGCACGCAACCGCATGGAACAGTTCATTACGCATCATCAAAAATAAAAAAGCGAACAAGAATGTAAGAAGACGAAAGTAACCTCAATGCCATCTCGAGTGAAATTAATCAGAGTAGGAAGAGCTCTGGAGCCGATTTGAACATTCGCAGTGACGTTCAAGTTCTTGTACCTCACCTCCACCTTCGGCACCTCCAATCCAACCCTATCACAATCAAAAACAATAACTAATACAATATAGAAAGGTAGTAATTACTAGCAGTTTCGTATCTAAGACGTGAATTTAAGAAATTAGTAATAGTAATCTCAGTTTCATACCTAGTGAATTTAAGAAATCAGTATGCATGTTTGGATTTGAATTCTTTCTTTAGAATCACTTTATTTTATTTTTTTGACAAGTGTTCACGATCACATTGTTAACATGATTTACCGTAAATTTTCATATATTCAATTTCACATGAATAAATTAATTTTGAATTAAAATCATCTAGACATAAATCACATTAAATTAAATTTAATCTTAATCACGATTATTTTCCGCGACGTTTATCACATACTATTTCACGATCCACATGCGATTTCTTGTTACGTTAGAGGTTTCCAAACACGGCATAAGAAATGATAATTGATAATAAGAATTCGGAACCTGTCAAAGCGTTCTTTAATGGCGGCGAGGAGGCGGTAGTTGTCTTGGTCGTTGGTGGCGAGAGCTTCCTTAACAACATACTCGCGACGAGAGCGACTCAGTTTCCTGACATCGACTAAGTTCTCAGTGCCGGTGCCGGAACCTTGCGACTGAGGTTGCGGACGGGAGGAGGAGGCACGGAGGAGTGCGTAGTTGATGCGCTTCTGCGACGGCAACCGTGAGAGCGCCGCCCAGTGAAGTTCAGTCTCGTCCTCCTCGACCGTGTCGGCGTTGGAAGCTCGCGCAAAATTCTCGTTCCTTATCGATCCTATATCGAAGTACTCGCTTCCATCGGAAGCCGCCATTGTTTCACTCTCTAACTTTTTTCTCTCTCTCTATAACCGTTTTGTGTGTCCTTCGGTTTTGGTTTACGATTGGTGAAGAATGAGAGAGACTGTGTGTGTTTTGTGAAGAATGAATAGCAAGGGTTTGTGTTACTTGTTTGGTTCAATGGAAATATGGAACAAGTGCTCCGCGAATTTTGAAGTGTGGCAAGATGACGGAAATGTCCCTCCCGAGTTTCCGCTGAAGTTAGTTACGGTTTTGGTAAAAATGGAAAAGGGAAAAGTCACTCGCCTTTTCTCTGTGACGTTGCATTGCATGCGAGCTATACGCGACGTTGCGATAACGCTGAATTTTGTTATACCATCTGGAGCCTTTGTCCTATTCTTCCGAATCGTAGCAGTTTCTCATAATCCAATAACACTATGAATTTTAATAAATTTCAGCTAAATAATAACTATCTAATGTAGTCCTAAGCAATCATATAATATAATTTCATACTATTTTCTACTATTAATAGTATCAAAAGCATTCTTATTTTAAGTCTCTTCCTATACATAATAAAATGCAATTAATAATATGTTTCAGAACATCTAATTTAGAGAAAAAGAGAGACAGAGAAGCCACATTGATGAATTAAAACGCACTACAGAACAATAAAATATAATTTTCATTTTCCCCCTCCCTATATCATTAAAATCAATACTTATAAGCAAATAAAATTAATACCAATTAAGAAAGAGTACAGAATTAAGAAACATTTATGACTTTTGTACCTAATAAATATAGATTAAGATACTTACTAGAAAAATAACATACAAGTCTATAATTTAAGTATATTTTCGAATAAGTTTTCTATAATCCTTATATAATACTTTTCATTTTTTGTTATTTTTGAAAATAAAATGGCCCTTTTTTATGTACTCTATTAACGTGATCAAGAGTATTTTCCTTGAACCAAAAACAGTGCGGATCTAGCAGTATTAATCAAGGATGACCGTTGAAGGTTGGAGGAAAAACACTGTAACATCAAGGTAAGAAATTTATAAAGCCTTAACTTTGAAATAAGCTTGAGTGAAAAATATACAACTAAAACTTTGAAATAAGCTGCATCTTTTGCACTAAAGCATTCGCAGAAATCAAAACAATGAAGATTGGATGCCAATTCAAAGCTTGAAGAGAAGAGAGACTACGAAGAAATAACCTTTACAGACATTAGATACAAGGTACAATCCAACAAAACCTATAACTATATCCCTAAAATGCTATGGTGCATTATCTTTTACCATGATAGACTAGCACTACAAACTACAAGAGTTAGAATGGTGGCATGAGGCTTGTATCTGATACAAAATCACTACTTCAGGACAAAAAACACTGAATCTTTACATCCAAGGGAGCAACCCAAAAATGTGATAACACCCATCCCATTTCCAAAAAAACAAAACAAGGAGGGGAACTTGGACACCATACTGGAATAGCGGTTAGATTAAAAAGCCTTCAAAAAACTAAAAGAAACAAACTGAAGAAAGAACCATCTTCAATACATTCTGCAAGGACTATTCAGCGATTACCCTTGGTAGTGCAGCTAGTCAATTTCCACTCGGTCTTCTTGAACTTCGACTTCTTAGGCTTGGACTTGAATCCTTCATCATCAGATTCACCACTGTCATCACCATTTTTCTTACCGCGTTTCTTCTCAACACTTCCACAAACCACAAATTTACTTTCATCCTTCTCCTCAACAAGCTCTGACTTCTCCTTGGGCTTCCAAATGAACAGAGATCTGAAAAGTTATGCCAGGTAAGTACAAGAACCATGTAACCAATCTGACATAGCACACCTAGGAAGTAGGTACTATACATAAATTATTGAAGACAAGTACTGAATCAAACAAATTAATGAGATCATCAAAGCACAAATTTGATAGTTGTAACAACAGACAATTTGCATATTGATACTCATATATCTAACCTTGGTAGAGTCTGAACAATGTCAGAATCAAATACAATGCATCTGTATAACAATACTCTTCAGAGGGAAAAAGAATGGTTGTAAAAGTGCTAGTTATAGAGAACTTGTATATTTTAATTTCTCCGTAAGTTTCATCATCATAGAAGGATAAAAAGTTTGAACTCCATCCATAGAAGTATAAAATTCCATCAGCCAAAAGAATTCATCATTCGGTCTTTTGAGTTTCATCATGCATAAAATGAAGCAAAATTAGAAGCTTCATTATTCACTACTTTTGGATTAAAAAGATAAGTCAAACCTAGAACTCCCAGTTGCCAGGATATCGTCCCGTGGATGTGGCTTATTCACAGAACTGATGGTAGTGATATTTGGGTCCATCACCTCAGCTACCAATTGCCCTGTACTTATATCTATAAAATCAATGGGATGTAGGGCAGCTCCATTATAATTTTCACTTATATAACGACCAACAACAGCAAGGGACTCTGATGGATCCTGCAATTACACAAATAATATTGTTACTTAAGCCAGAACAAAAAAGAGAAAACAAGGAAGAAATTTTACAAAAAGAAAAAAAAAAATCACCTTTGGATCCCATTCAGCTTTAAAGGGTGTCAAATATCTATTGAAATCATGACTATGTACAATTTCTCGGCTGGGAGAGTCCATATTACCAAAGATAGAGTCCCATACACGCAGACGGTTGTCCAGTGATGTAGTGAGAATTTTGGTTCCAGTTAATGGAGAGAAATATGCAGAGTTAACAACACGATTATGCTGAAGGTTACAAAGAGATGATCCGGGTTCTATTCGTCGCATATCCCAAATACGAGCCTAAGAAATAGAAACCATTACACATGTCCATGTTTAGCATCCAACATGCAATGTAAGTTCAAATATCAATTGAACAAATTCAATATACGAATAAAAGGGAAAAACTCACAAAGTGATCATTTCCACAAGTCAGAAGGATGTCAGGTTGAATTGGATTGCAGTGGATACCAACAACTTTTCCTTTTTTGTGGATCATAATTGCATCCCCAGTCCTATGGTTGGAGCGCATGTCAACCCTACAAATGCCACAGCAACACTTTCTTGGTTAATTTGTTTCACAAATGAAAGGCATAGGTACAATATTACAGGGAAACAATTTACATTCCTTAACCAAGACAAAAACATAATCATGAAAGTTGTCATGTATCATCTCCCATGAAATATTTTAAATCACTTATAATGAACAAAAAGGTCTTGCTGTAAGCATTTCTGCAAATATCAAATTCTCTAACACCTTCAAAATTCAAATTATTAGTGTACACATCAAATTAATAGGATATTAAAAATTGTGCTCTCCTAAATAAGCTCCTAACAGATGCTGTGGCAGTTACATTAGGGCGAAGAAAATTTTCAATTGAGTACTATGTCCACACCTAGGAAGATAGTACAAAGATGATACCATGGAAATAGAGCTTTTAAGTAATAATTATCTTTTACTAAAAACACGAAATACAAGCAGAGAAAATGCCAACTAAGAACAGTATACTGAAACAAATTGACAGCAGAGCAATAACACTGGGTAAATTTCGAAGACTGATGTAAAAATTCATAATTTCATTATGAGCAACCAACTTGTTTTCTTATGTATTTCTTTGCTTTAAAATTAAATATTTTCAAGGGGAGGGGAACTAAAGAAATTACTTACATGTGAAGATAACCAAAGCTATCACCAGCAAGAACAAGACCTCTCTCACAGTTAATATCCATGCCATAGAGCATTTTCCAAGTGTTTGGACCCTAATAAAAAAACCATATACAATAAATTATACTGCCAAAAGTTAAGACAAACTTATACAGTATAAGCTAAAGCCACAATAAGATGCCACTACAGATCTTTCCAAAAAGAGCCAAAATCCAACCAGGTTGAATTGGCTCTCTCTCACTTCCTTTTTTATGACAATAACATAGCCCAAGCTGCACTACCTGGCATCCCCCTTCCAATAAAATAAAATAAAAGAATACCACCACAATCGTGAAAACAATTACAATCTTACAGCATACCACAACCGTAAGTGGTGGAGAGCAGGGGCAAAAAGAGTATCATAATAGGTAAAGTGTCCAAAAAAAGAAGATATACAATTCACAAATAATGCTCCAGAATTACCATGGCCATATCCAAGTAGTCAAGCCATTAAAGAGAGGTAACATAATAAGAGAAAAATGTCACCTGCCATCCATTAGGGTTCAGGTTCACTGGAGAGGATGATAATCCAGTCTCCAAGTCAGTACAGCTAATAGTTCCATCTGACGATGCAGAATAGACCATACAATCATTCGTAGGATTGAACCTACAAAGTTGTCCATTTAGAAACTAAGATTTGGACTTCGTGCTAAGACAAAGAAATAAATCCAAAGATAAAGACAATGGCACAATTACAAGACCATGGTTTCACGAAAACAACTTACCTCATATTGTTCAGTATACAAGAATGTATGTTCCCATAGACTACTTTCTCATACACTTTTCCAAAATCCCATACTCCAAGTTGCCCTTTCTTTAAGGATCAAAGCATAAAGAAAAAGAAGTCAGTTGCTAAAAACAAAGGAAACCATAAAATTAATCTCAAGTAATGTAAGTTACTGTAATAACCTTATCTCCAGATAACAGGATGTTATTCTTTGTAGGATGGAACTCCAAGCACGTTACACGTCTACTGTGATACCTGATGACAGCACAAGTCACTACGTCTGGGATCACATTCTTAGGCTTGATCTAGCATAGAAAAGAAAAAAAATCATCACAATAAGAGCCCCAAAATACTAGGCTGTGATAGATAACCAGTAATACATTACAGAGTCATATATATATATATATATATATATATGCCTTAATATTAATAATGTCTCTAGAATACTATCAACTGTTGCAACTTGAAGCACATACACTTCAACATATAATTTGCAAGATCATTGCCTGGATAAGACTAAAAGGATATACTCTCTTGCAGCAGGAAACCGGTTGAGGCAAACATATTAAAGAGCACCACAATTATCAATTACAGATGCCAGAAACAACTAAAAAGATAACCAAATTAAACTTGGAAAATCAAGGTTGCTTTAGTGTAATTTCAGTGTTGTAACTAAAAATCATGACATTGACTAACTTATTTCAATAGGCCATAGTGCCAAACTCAAGCATGGTTTTGCCTAAACGTAGATATAAAGAAAATGGCAAAATGAACATACACAACAATTGAATGAACATGATTCTCAATGTTGAGCAATCTAAATAAGAAAAATCAAATAAATTAGGCTTACTGAAGGAAGGGAGGGTCTTAGCTGGCGTTCAAACACATATTCCAAAGGTTTAGACGTTTTCCTGCGGGGTGCTGGAACAACTCCATGCTCAGTAGCGATACGATGTGGGCAAGTCAAAGTGGTATGTCCTTCAATAGACAAATTCAATAAATTCAAGAGTTTAATTTCTATACATTCTCATTCTTACACTGCAAACTAATCAGAAATCATGCTAGAGAAGACTCTTAAAGTAGCTACTAAGGTGTAAAAAACCTTTATACTAGTGGTACACACACCATTTTACTCTCAATTACAATTCTTACATTATCAACTAATCAGAAATCATGTTAGGGATGACTTCTAAAGTAGCTATTATGGTGTAAAAATCCAATCAAAAATTATTATTCTTCCACGAACCAATCAAAAATCATAATAAAGATGACTTTTAAAGTTAGCTATTGTAATGTCAGTCCTTTATGCATACACTATTTTACTCTAAACTCAATGTCATAACAGGTTACAATCTAGCCAGAGCAAAAAAAAAAAAAATAAACAAACAATTAAAGAAAATAATGACACAAAGATAGAGACAACAGTCCTAATTGATAAATGAAGAGTAACTGCAATACTCACCAGGCATTTTACACAAAAAACAAGGCTTCATGGGACAATCAATATACGTGGCACCCTTAAACCCGGCTTCATGTCCAGGCTTCTTACACACCTAGAACCATTACAGTAACAGATTTTTCCAACAATGAGAATAAAAGAAGCAACTTTGCAATGAATAATAAATAAATTAAAAAAAAAAAAAAAAAAAAAACTAACTAACTTCGTAACAATAATAAATTGGAAGGGAAAAAAAAAAGAAAAAAAGTAACCTTGCAAACTTTTTTGAGACTAATAGTGATGGGGGCTTTTCCTTTCCCGTTTGCATCGGAACCAACTTCAAGTTTCTGAGTCTTCCCAATTGCTGGAATAACCCCATCATCATGATCATGATCATCATCTTCTTCTTCTTCTTCAAGTGTTTCTTCTTCTTCTTCTTGTTCTTCTTCGGAAGAACTGTGTTCGGAGTCAGAGTCTCTCTCGATGAGAACTCTGGGAAACGCGGCTCTTCGAGTGAGCGGTGCCATTATAGTTGCAATGACGCTCAATGGAGGCGGGAAAACAGAGAGACGCACGGTGATTGACGATACCACTCTGAGTCGGTACTCGACAAACTACCACTTATTTCATTGGCTTTCCATTACACACGTTGTGCCTAAGTTTAATTACACAAATGCCTATCATCCTATGCCTTTTTTTTTTTTTTTTAATTACTCTTTTGTTCTCATAATTTTACAAATTTTATTTTTTAATTTTTATATTTTAAAATTATTTATTTTCTATTATATAAAATTATTATTTTATTTTTTATCAGCAAAATATTAAGTATAATTTTATATAAAGACTTGTTAGTTTCTATAAAATTTCATTAAAAGTCATATTAATAATTATGTGCGATTGAACGATAGTGTAAAACTTATCAGTATATTTAAATTTTATATAATTTATTATTATTTGAATAAATTTTAGAGTTTAATACCTATATCTTCGTATTATAAAATTATTTTTTAAAAATTATCCAATTATAAAATAAATTTAAAGTGATCGTATTAAATTCTAAAACATTTCTATTAAATAAAGGGTTGTAATGGGATGTCACGTAAGGGAAAGAAAAAACTTACTCTCTTCTCCAAAATTTATTCTACTTTTTAAAAATATTTATATTATACAATATCCTAATTCATTAAAAAAATTGCTCTATTCTCTAGGAAGATAAATGGTTCAGGCTAAGGAAAATTTGGGTTAACTAGGTTTGCTTGGCCTTTCTTTGCATATAACATCACGTCAAATAAAGAAAAGCATTTGACATGCTGCGATCGTAACCAAATATTTTATACACTCTTCTCTGTTTTACTTTCCCAATTTATATTAAAAACAACTTTACTTTAATTATTAAAAACAATTTTATTTTACAATATAATAAATTAATAAGTTAACTCATTCATAAAAAAATATATATACATATATATTTTTTCCTTTTATATTTTATAATTAATTGTTTGTATATTATAGTTGTTTATTAAATATTATTTTATCAAAAAATATTTGATAATCTTTTTCATCATTTTTGTTACTTTAAACTCATCTTTCACTAATGAAAAATATATAAAAAATATATGGATTGAGTAGTTTTTACAAGGCGGAAAACCAGATCAGTAAGTGAACCGGTAATGGCATTCATTCAAGGTTATGTGTTTTGATAAGAGTTATACGGTAATCGTCCTGGTATTAAAAAAAAACAATAGTAATATATAAAATAATATCAAATAAAGTATGATATTATAAGTTTAAATTATTATAAAATTTAAAATCATATTATTTTATACTTATTAAAGTCTAGATCAAATTATATATTTATAAGATAAAAAATTGATAATAATTAATAAAATAATGTAAATTGTAGTATAATTCTTATGAAATATGTGCCTTTTATTTATTTTAAAGTATTTTAAATGAAATTTTTACTTAAATAATGAGAAGACTATTTCTTTTGTGAAAGTTAATTTGTGTCCTTTTCTCCCTATTCTCTTTTTAGTGTGTATCGTTGGCCATATTTTATACAATGAATAGTTATGGTTGAAATTTAAGTTATTAGGTTTCAAAAATTTGTCATTTTTAATGATGACGAAACTCTCAATAATTTTGATTAAGACCCAGGAATCATAAAAAAAATAAACAATATAGAGTGTATAATAACTACTTATGGCGTGTTTAATTATTGGACGTTTAAGAAAATGATAACTAAAGAAGAAAAATTCACACATATACTAGGCTCCTTTTGAATCCAATATTCAAGAAATAGTCAAATAAGAAGATAAAAAAATGAACCAGAACAAGCACGTATTCAAAGCAAATGTTGATTGGAGTATTGTGTTAGAGTATAGGCTTTTTGACGGTAATAGAAAAATTTGTAAAAGAAAATATGAAAATGGGTACGGTTGTAAATATATTACTAAAATGGGTCAATCGCGTTACGTGGCGCGACTACCTGGTCGCTGCCATTTTCGCGACTCCATGAGAGGTCGTCACGTGGCAAAAAAAGCCTACGTGGAAGGCTGACTCAGACCCTGGTTGCTGGAAAAATAGCGACCAGCCCTGGTGTCGACACGTGTCCAAAAATGGTTGGTGTGGCAGCCAAGTTGGATTTGGCACAGTACGAATGTGACACGTGGCGTAGTCGCTGGATTTTTCGTGTCCACGCCACATGTCACAATTTGGTGTTGTATTGCCACGAGGCGTGGTCGCTGGGTTTGTAGCGACCAACTCTCGTGGCGCCACGTGTCGAGCGGAAAGTGACGAGTTTAAATGGATGACGTCACCTAGTCGCGACATTTCCAGCGACCAAGCCTGGTCGCGGATTAATCCGCGACCACCTTTTACCCCCGCGGCCCACTTCCGGGACCACTATAAAAGGAGGTGGAAGTTAAAAAATTTTACTTCCCTCCTTTACAGTGCTCTGGTCAATCTTGTTTTTTCACCATGGCATCCTCGTCTTCTTCCGATGGATTAGTTATTGAGTGTGGTCCAGTTGAGGGAGATATGTTGTGGCTTCAGAAAGCTCACATTTCCCAACACGTATGGAATAGTGGAGAATGTAGGCGGTTAGTACTACGAAGGAAACCGCCACTATATTTAGGACGACCCACCATACCAGATGCTATCGTGGACCTCCTTGAAGAAGCTGGTTTTCTGTGGGTGTGTAAGATTGGCTACTTGAAGGTATTTCAAATATTTTTAATTTTTTAATTTTGAAATTATAAATAATTTTTATTGATGAAATTAGAATTATTCTAGGTGGTTAGATTTAAAGGTAATTTTTTAGACAATAATATTTAAAATAGGTTGTTAGATTTTAAGATAGTATTGTAGGCAGCAATATTTAAAATAGGTGGTTAGATTTTTAGATAGTATTATAGACAATAATATTTTTTGGTTAGATTTTTAGGTGGTTAGATTTTAAGATAGTATTATAAGCAGTAATATTTAAAATAGATGGTTAGATAATTATTTTATTATTTTAATTGTTAGTATTATTAGTGATTACCATAATATATTATTAGTGTTTTAATTTAGTAATTTATTATTTAAATAGTGATTACGGTAATAAATTATTATTTAGTAGTAAAAAATTATTATGTATTCAAGTAATAAATTATTATTTTATATTAATAATTTTTTATTTAATTGTAGTGTTACGCTAATTTGTTTTATTTAATTGTAGTTAATATGTGTGTTACGGTAATATTTTTACAAATTATTATAGGTGTAAATGTGTATATATAAGTTAGTATTTATTTCAATTTTGTGTATTGTTGACATACGTATTTATTTTTCTTTAGTAGTTTATTTACCTATTTAAATTTAATTAGTATTTACTAGTTAACTTACGTACTTAATAATTTTTTTATTTTATGTTTATTAAGTAATTTTCTTTAGTAGTTTACTTACGTATTTACTTTATTATTTGATATGTTTATAATTTTGATTTACGCAGGTACATCAGGGACTCTTGAATGCCTTCGTGGAGCGCTGGAGACCAGAGACTCATACATTTCACATGCGCTACGGAAAGTGCACTATTACTCTGCAAGATGTGGCTATGTTATTGGGTGTACCTATTGATGGCAGGCCTTTGATTGCAGACACCCATGGCCGATGGTCTGATATATGCGAGACGGTGTTGGGTATTAGACCAACACCGGATGTTGGGTATTAGACCAATACCGGATGTTGTGAAGGGATCGTTAGTGAAGCTCAGTTTGGTAACTGAGAACTTTGGAGACATTACAACATTTTTAGACGATCCAGTAGCACTGCGTAGATACACACGTGCATGGATTTTACGATTTATCGGTGGTATTATGTTTCCTGATAGGAGTGGATCACGAGTATCCCTCAAATGGTTGCAGTTCCTCGCTGATTTTGGGGAGATCACTACCTATGCCTGGGGTAGTGCTTTATTAGGATTTCTATACAGAGAGTTGTGCAATGCAACTAATGTAGAGAATGTGAACATTGGTGGCATGATAGTGTTAATGCAGTTATGGGCTTGGGAGAGGTTTGCTTGCACTATGCCACGAGTCATTGCACCTAGACTACCACACTCGCCGATAGCTCACAGGCATGTCCATTAGAAGCAACTTTTTTTTTAATTTTTTGTTAATTATAATAACTGAATAAGATTAATGTGTATTTATTGTGTAAGAGGTTACCTGTTATGGAAAACATTCATTTTGATCATGATGTCTCAGTGATTAGACACGCATTAGATCTTCTTACTAATGAAGAGGTAATATACTTAAACATTTTAATTATATGAAATTTTTTTGTATATGCTTTAAAATATTTAAAGTTGTAATTTCTATTTGTGCAGTTTATTTGAGAGCCATATAATGGTGCTGTATTACAGTATGTACCTGAGATATGTCGTGCTGGTCAGCCTATTTGGCGAGCTGTTGTGCCACTTCTTTGTTTTCAGATTGCTGAGTGGCACCAGCCAAATAGGGTCCTGAGGCAGTTTGGCATGAGGCAGTTTATTCCCGCTACGCCTTCTCAATTATACAGTCTTCACTAGCTGACACTCAGAGGGAAACATGACCAGCATTGGGCTACTCTTCTACCGTCTATTCTAGGTATCTGGCAGAATCGGCTACAGTATGTTGTTGACAGCATCCCAGATTCACGCCCTTTGAGTTACAATGATGATTATATGATCTGGTATAGGAAGAAAACTCTTATGTTTGTCGACCCGAAACACGCCCACGCAACTGCCTTGGTATTTAATCTAATTTACAATGTTTAGTTTGCCTTATATGTTTATTAACATTGTTTTTCACTAATATCTAAATTGTTGTTTCAGGGTGAAGTGGTGGAGAACCATGCGTTTCTATCCACTCCACAAGGTTTCAGTACTTTGACATTGGATACGATGAGGGACATCACTCGAAGGTTGGCCATGATTAGTACTGAGGCTAGGCGAGTATTAGCGCCAACTACCAGTGCCCCTCTGGGTGTTGAGAGGATTCATGTTGATGATGTTCAGCTTCCGATTAATACTGTCGAGACTGGTGGTATTGCCAGAGGTCGTACGATTATGGAGTCCCAACCTCATATTATTCCTCCGGTTCCAGAGATTCCTCGTGGCATGTATTATACACCGTCACAGTATACTCAGGCACCCTCTCAGTTTCCTCCGATGTTCCATTATCCTGGAGTGTCGCAGTCATCACCTGATCATACACATACTGTCTCGTATCATCCATCACCAGCATTACAACCTTTTCAAGATGACACCCATTTTGTTGTACATGATTTGTTTGGTACTTCACCTATGGGCACTGCCTCTATTGACATCAGGACGCCTCTATCTCAGGCAGGCCCACCTTATGATATCCCCGCTGACTTAGCTTATATGGATGATCTGCTTGCGGGTGATGTAGGACAGCATTTTGATGCTGCTGGTACGAGTCAAGTACGTCCGCCTCACCGTAATCCTGACAGGCATGCAAGACACCATGATTCCCCGTGTGGAACGGGTGGTAGGCATGGGCGACATGGTCACCGACATCATCATGATCAGTAGTTTTTCATTATCTAGTATAGGACTTATTATTTATGTAGGAAATTTTATGATATGTAGACATTTTCTTGACATTTTAATTATGTAATTAATTATTTTTCTTATGAAAATGCGATGCCGGTATTACAAAATTTTGAATGATAAAATTACCTATGTGTTAAATCAAAAGGTTTTAGGCAATATAATAATTGAACCACGACTATTATTACTTTAAAAATAACAGTAACACTAATCTTGTTGATTTGTGGGACAAACCCTTCTGTTATGCCCTTCTTGACCACATTTTCGACATCTTTGTCGTCTTTGCGATGGTTCACTCCAATCCATTTCGTTCCTGATTCTTGTTGATTTGTGTCTACCTTTTCCTCTAAGCGTTGCTGGATCGAGGGTTAACTTTCAAGGTTGCTCAATATGTACCATAGCATCTTCATTCCCCAAAGGCCACCACTCCGCGGAGTATGCTTGCAAGATATATTCATTTTTGTAAACATTATCAACAAACTGAAGAAAGTCGATTGAAACATGTCCACAAACAGCTATCACGTGAGAACAAGGATAATGGAAAGCCTTAAAACGTCCACATTGACAATATAGTTCAGATAGGATGACTGTCCATTTTTGGCCTCCACGCTGTGTACGGGGATTAAATGCTTCTTCAACTTCAAATCTAGTCTGTTGATTGTTATACACACGAATAGTATAAGAAGATGCTTCATCTTGATAACGTCGAAGCACTTGCATCACTTTTGAACAATAAACTTGACCTTCCAACATTTCTTGTTGAGCACGACGACCCCTTTCAACACAATACTCTTTACATCTGCTATATGTGGCCTTAACCAGGGCACAAATTGGAAGATTTCTACATCCCTTAAAGACCTTATTAACACATTCAGAAAGATTTGTTGTCATGTGGTCATACCGGCGTCCATCTTCATCATATGTCATACTTCATTTTTCCTTTGAAATCCCTTCTATCCATTTACAAACATCAGCACTTGATTCACAAAATTTTTCCAAATTTCTATCAAATATATGTTTACAAGGAGTATAACCTACAAAAAAAAATTGTAAATAATTATAAAATGGAATAAGATTCTTGTACTAATGAAAATATAATTCAAGTTGTGTTTTAAAAATATGCATACCTAATTTAACCAACATGCTCTTTAGTTTCTGATTCTTGAATTTATGATTAAAATTAGAAGCAATGTGTCTAATGCAATAAAAATGATATGCATGTGGCCGACTCCAACCATTTTGGTCATCATTTACTGCTGACTTTATGCTACGATGTCTGTCAGAAATGATCGAGATCCCTAATTTGTCAGTCACGTGTTAACGTAACAGCCTTAAGAACCACGACCAAGCTGATAATGTTTCCCCTTCAACAACAGCAAACGCAAGAGGTAGCACACTCCCATTTCCGTCTTGTGAAGTTGTTATTAATAAGGTTCCTCTATATCTCCCATACAGGTGAGTCCTATCCACTTGTATAATAGGCTTACAAAATTTAAATGCATCGGCACATTGCTTGTACATCCAAAACACACACTCAAATTGTCTAAATTCATTACTAAGAGTGTTACCAACAAAAAAATCATCATCACAAATTTCATAATATGAACCTAGAGAGTGTCTTCTCATGTATTCAAGCCAGACAGGAAGTTCTGCATATGACTCAGCCCAATCCTCATATATCATAGTCATTGTTTTTTGCTTTCCTAACCATGCCTTCCTGTAAGAAATTTTATAATTGAAAATGCTAGACACTCTCTCTTGAACAAGTGCAACTTTAATTGATGGATCTTCCCTGATCATGCCTGTATACAATAAAATAAAATATTAGGAAAAACTAAGAGATCAACAATCATTCAACAACAAATATAATACATATCAAGTATGCATGTGCTGATCAAATCAGAATCAAGATTTACGTGATCTTGACTCAAACTAGCATTTAAACAAGTATGTGGTCCTCCCCATTGAATGACTTTCCATCTCTGTGTCCGTTTCGATAAACTGGCTCGCATATAAAAAGGACATCCAACATCAGGACATCTAACAACATACCTATGTGGTTTTGACTCAACGACTTTCGAAATTTGATGTACATTCATCATGTACAGTTTTAGAGCCTTTTGAACACTTTTTTTTATCTTCAAATTCTAAACCCATAAATAATTCTTGACCTTCCTCCCAACTTGTAGGACCACTTACAGCAAACAAATCTTCTTCATCAGGGTGATCCCAGTTTATTTGAGTATAGTGCGGTGTATTGTGCCAAAACGGTTGTTGCCTATCACCTAGAATGTCATAATGATACAATTAAATACATTCTTTTAAAATAATTGAAACACATTCACAATTAATCTCACTTGTTACTGTATCAGGTAATGCAATTGCTTGGACGTTCATACCTAAACTGTTAATATCAACATTTAATTCATCATCATCTGATTCAGGTAAATGACCTTCAAAATCTTCACCATCAGTAGATGAATCCCCGAAAGAATCTGAGACGATATAAGTTTCATCTTCTTCACTTGAGTTTATTCCCGTACCACCTTCATCGTACGCCCTACAAACATTTGACTCAAATGCACCACCTTCGTTATACGACGACGCACTACCTGCAATAACTATTTCTATACATAATTCTATATGGCCTAACCCGGTTGTTCAAAATTAGTCATCATAAGATTGACATCTATCATCAACTAATTCAAATAATGCATATTTATTATCTACAAAATATCTAGTTGTAATGCATCCTATTACTTCATTCTTATGTAATTTTAATCTTTGACGTAATGTTTTTTTTAACCCAATAAAATTAATATTTCTTTCTATTTGTATAATCCTTCTAGATCCTTCAAATTTTACTCCTTCCTCAGTTTCTGTGACTCTTCCGTTAGCATATACAACAACTACTGTAGGCGCCATGCAAGTTCAATTTATCTACACAAAACAAAATAAATAAATTACAATTGCATATTATTATTTAAATAAAAAATTAAACGAAATAAACAAGCAAAACATTAGACATTAATGAACGAAATTTATACCTGTTTGTGTGTAGAACTGCCAAGTTGTGAAGATTAGTTTGGCGAAGGGGGTATATATAATGTTTTGTGGTCGCAGGAGAAATAGCGGAAGATTACGTGGTCGCGAACAGTGACGCGGAAGAAAACAGAAACTTGGTCGCCACAACTTCCGCGACCAACGAACAACCAACCAACTACTAACACGTGGCGCAATCTAGGCTGGTCGCGGAAAGACCAGCGACCGCGCCATGTGAGACAGCAACAAATCACATTGTGACACGTGGCGTGGTCGCGGAAAGAACAGCGACTACGCCACGTGACACATTGTCCCTGTGCAGCTCCAACGTGGCTTGCCATGTGTCATCACTAGAGGTGGTCGCGAATTTGCCCGTGACCACTATCCACGTCAGCACTCCACGTCGGAGTTTATACCACGTGTCGTCCTCACACACAGTCGTGACCCTTTCTGCGACTAGGTGGTCGTGCCACAAATCGCGACCGGCCCATTTTAGTAATATGTTGCGAACTACACCCATTTATATATTTTGATTACCTATTTTTTCTAAACAGGTCAAAAAGCTTAGAGTATAATATAAAGAAAATGAAATGTTTAGAAATGCTTGTAATCAAAATGCTCTTTTTTTCATGTAAAAGTTATTTTTATGTTTTTCTTTTTTAATTCTCTTCTTTTGTGTGTTTTATGTTGATATTTGATAAGTGTCACATGATTATTGATAATTAACTATTTTTTATACGATGAATAGTTATTAATGAAATTAAAATAGAAAGTAATTTAATATTTTATTGAAGAAAAAGTATTTAAATGAAAATAAATGTGAGAGAGTGTAGTAGTCTAAACTCAAATATCCTTTCATATAAATATATATATATATATATATAAATATATATATATATATATATAAATATATATATATATATATAAATATATATATATATATATATATAAATATATATATATATATATTATGAAATTGAAAAGAAATATGTAAAATAAGAGACTCCAAATATTTTATGATAATAAAAAAAGGTTATTATATTTTCTAGTGTGAATAAAAGAATTTGAAAAGAAAGTGAAAAATTCAACTGAATTAATACAACATTATAAATCAAGATAAAGAAATAACAAATACGGCATGGGATTCACAAAATTTTGTCAATTTTTAGAAAAAAGTTACCAATTAGAGATCATGCTTGTGTTGTTAGCATTTTTAAGTGTTACTTAATAAAAGTTTAAGGATTTGTGGAAAAAATTATAATAATAAATAAGATAAGATAGGATGTTCTATCTGCCCATAGCTCATGATTAATTCTGACAAAGTAAATTTAAGTTTTCGTTTCTGTTATAATGGACTCAGGAGAGAAAGTGTAACACGCTTTCTTAAACTTGCTTGTCTACCCTCCTGAAAGAGAAAACACAGAATGAAGCAAGAGACGGAGAATATCTGGTGCGAACCCACTTTAGGAAAAAAAACATATTAATAACTTTGATGCTAGAGGAAGGTTACAATTCTGATATAACTTATACAAATCTTTTCATTTTACAATTGGAGATGATGCATGTGTTCACGAAGCGAGATTAGAAAGAAGTTAAATCGTTCACCTTCTTATATTACAAATTTTTATATAATAACATAGATAATGTAATATAAAATTTACTAAAATATTTTATTTAATTTATATTATTAACTTTATTTATAACAAATAAAACATACCTTAATTTTTTTTTGCACGTGTAAAAATATTTAATTTAGAGTAAACTAACTAACTTACAATTTATCTTCCCTATTTAGCTCAAAATTCCCAGCCAGAACTGAAAGTATACTGCTATAGAAATCTTTTTTGTATTACCTTTGTGGGGCTAAATGGCCTTTACTGGAAGCCAAAATGAGGTGGAAGGGTTAGGTGAAGTCTATACTTTGCCTTTCATAGGCTTTTCTATTTACTAACTAAACTCTTCTCATCTCTTTCTCCCTCTCACGTAATTCTTTCAAAAAAGTATTCATCTCTGCCATTCTCATTAGTTTGTTTTTTATCATAATAATTAATTATGTCAAACCAACCCAACTTTAATTGGGTTAATTTGGTTTAAATTAATGAAAAAACAAAATGATGATAATTAAACTAAATACATATGATTAGTAGGAATGATAAGTTATTTCAAGCCAAAATCAGGTAAATAGATAAAACAAATATATTAGCATAAAATATAAATTAACATAGTTATACTTCTTAATAATTATTTATATAAATTATAAATTTTATTAATTAAAAAATTGGATTCAAATTTATCAAATAAATTAAATGTACGAATTTTATATGGTGATTTAAGTGTCGTACACTAAATTAATAAAAAGAAAACACGTCATCTACTAGTTAGGTATCAGTACATGTACCTTTTGAAAAATATTTAATATAATAAATGTTTATTGATGGAAAAAGTAATTAACACTTGAATGCTGTCGATTAAATGTTAGGAGTAAAGAGGTTATATTAGTAGTGAAAAAAAAAAAAACCTTTAATTATAATAATAAATTAATTATTATTTGTCAGTAAAAATAACTATCATCATTAAAAATCAATCAAACTTATCATACTTATTAGAGTTAATATGTGGCTGAGGACTTAGATAACTTATACAAAGTCATAAAATTATGACCTTACTGTCGCTGACGTAAAAAATCACCCATAAAAAGTTATATTATCAAAACGTTTACACAGAATTTATAAATTATAATTTTAATTAAACATTTTGATTTCTCGAGTTATACCTCATGTGCCTCATGCTCTTATTCAAAATATAACCTTTCAACGTGAGTCATCGAGCTTCACAACGATTGGAATATTAGTCACAAATATATGATATTAAAATTAATTAACATCAAATGATTGCATCCTTTCTTGATAGTGGAAAAATTGATTGTTTGTCGAATTTTATAAATTCCATAAAAGTAGGAAAAAAATATGACCAATTTTTTTTAGAATATAAGAGTTGTACATGGAAAAAAAATATGAATAAATTTTTTTATTGAATTAAAATCCAATATCGCATAAATTAAGCTAATGACATAAACCTACGATGAGGTGACACTTCTATGAAGATAATGTATTCAATCTTGTGCTCATAAAACTTTAACATTTCGTGTAAACTTTGGTATCCATCGACCATGGTACATCATCATCACCATCTCAAGTGAACATCTTGAATGCCAGATAAATTATCATATTATGGTGTTAAAAACTTTTATTAAATTTATACTACACTGATACTCGGAGAATAAAAGTGAAAATAATATTAATAAAAAAAAGAATCTTACTAATAATAACAAATATATGCATGAAAACAGAACAAGTATCCATCACCAAATCCTGCGTAAATGTGGACCATTCATAGTTTCATAGTTAGCAATCACGCTAAGATACGGCACCGTTTTGGCGCGACGCTATTCTAGTCTCGTCAACAAATTTTTCTCAGGCACTTGTTCTCTTTATAAAGCAACTAACACAACGCTCTAACTAAAAGTCCCAAACAAACAAAAAAAAAAAAAACAACAATCCCTATTCCTATTCCAAACCAGGATAGCGTATCCCCATTAACAAACACAATGTTCTCGTTAAGACTCCCTATCTCTCTCGTTAAGACTCCCAGTTCTCATTATTACCATTCCTACCCTTCCCATTACCGTTCCCAAACACAGGGACTCAACGTTCCGAAACGCCGCGGCGGCGGCGGTGGCGGCACGGCTACTGCATACGTTGCGCTTCGGGAGGACGGAACTCCGGTGGCTGAAGAATCGCCGGAGCCGCTTCCGGCGGAGCTGGCGGCGGAGCTGATGCCTAAGCACGTGGCGGTGATAATGGACGGGAACGGGCGGTGGGCGAAGAATAAGGGTTTGGCGGCGTCAGCGGGTCACCAGGCGGGGTTGGAGTCGCTGAGGAGGATGGTGAGGCTGTGTTGCAGTTGGGGAATTAAGGTTCTGACGGTTTTCGCCTTCTCCACTGATAACTGGGTTCGACCCAAGGTCATTCATGTCTTTTCACTCCTTACAAGTGCATTTCATAATGTAGTTATCGTTCGAATTACTGTTAGATATGTATGCAAATTGCAATGTAATTTGTGGTGAGGATGAGTTTACGGTCTTAGCCTTACTCCCTTGTTATGTGATGGTGTAGGTGGAGGTTGACTTCTTGATGAGACTCTTCGAACGAACCATCAACTCTGAAATTGAAGCTTTTAAGAGGTACGTACACCCATCGCGTTTTAACGGTCAATAATTGATTGCATTAATTACTACTATTAGTGATATTATAAGTTAATAATTAAGTTTTCATCCGTGGATTGTTTTAAATTTTTATTTTTATTCCTTCTAGATTTTCTTATTAATTTTTAATATTCCATTTTATTTTTTTATTACCTTTTTAGTCCATTAACATCTGTAGTTTGATATTTAAAAAAAAATATAAAAGTTAATAAAAAAATTTAAGCAACTAAAATTTGGAAAATAAAGTGGTTGTAATATGAAAAATTTAATTAACCTATTATTATTTTAAATTTCAAGTTCCTCCTAATTTTCTTATCGATTTTTAAGGTCTTATTTGTATTTTACTAATATTTTTAATCTCTGACTATAAATTAAATATTTAAATGTTATCACGCTATTACTTAATAATTTTAGTTTAAAGGTAAATATTAAAAATATTGACAGAAAATAAATAATAAATTAAAACTACATATTTATCAATTAAATTGATATTTGTGATTCAATTTTACTTAAAAAAATAAATATAAAAAAAAACTAATCATGATTAAAAAAATAAATATAAAATAAAACTAATCATGATTAAAAAAATAACGAGAAGAAAAATAATGTAAAGAATACGAGTAATAAAATTTTTGATTTAAAAGAAAACCGATACATACAATGAATTTAGTAATATTAATTTTTAAATAAATTAAATAAAATTATAATGAGTTAAGATGTAAATTATGAAAAATAGAATATTTTATAAAAATAAATATTAAATTAAATTAAATTTTATTAAAAGTAATATAAAGATGAAAAATAATAATTAAAACGTGGAAATAGAACAAATAACTCTACCCATTTAAAAAACATAAAATTATTTCATAGAAATCGTAAGAAAAGACAGACAAAACAAAATCCTTATAAATAGTTATACATAATACATAATCTGTCATGTATTGGAAAATCGTTATATTAATTCCTGAAATCCACAAAGTTAATCAAATATATTCGGTCAGATGAATATTAGATATTTAAGTAATAAAATTTATTATTTTAGAAACTAAATGAGAGACGGTAATCCTTATTGTTATTAGTGATGGTGATAGTACAGTTCTAGTTACTTCGGTGATGATATTTTTCGTAGGTTATGCGAATAATGTTAAGCATAAATTGTTTTGTATTTCTCTATACAACTTGAAATTTCTTTGTCAAGTGAGGGTTCTGTTTTGTATTTTTCTGTTTTTTCTCTGCGGTCCAAATATTACATAGTGTGAAGACAGAGTTTGATTTTGCCCCTTCTAGAATCATCTTCCTCTGCATCACGCATGGTTAGAAACTTTCAACAAACACAATCTTTTCTGATAAGATGTTCATTCAAAGATATTACACATTGTTGACACTTGACATTTTGACTGTTATGAACTTATGATCATAACCAGTTATTTTTTGTTTCATGTTTCACTTTGCCCCTTTAATCAATGATGAAACTTTTTGTCACTTTATAATCAATCCTCCCTTTGTTACAGAGAAGGAATTCGAATATCAGTGATTGGAGATTCATCAAAGCTCCCTGAGTCATTGAAAAGATTGATAAATAGTGCAGAAGAGGATACAAAACATAATTCGAGACTCCAACTTATAGTAGCAGTGAGTTACAGTGGCAAGTATGATGTTGTGCAAGCATGTAAAAGTGTAGCCAAGAAAGTCAAAGATGGTCATCTTCATTTGGACGAGATCAATGAAAACATTATTGAACAAGAATTGGAAACTAATTGCACTGAGTTTCCTTACCCTGATCTACTAATAAGAACTAGTGGCGAGCTTAGAGTTAGTAACTTCTTATTGTGGCAATTGGCATATACAGAACTTTATTTTAATAGGGAACTTTGGCCAGATTTTGGAAAAGATGAGTTTGCAGATGCATTAGTTTCATTTCAACGGAGACAGAGACGCTTTGGTGGAAGACATTCGTAAACACCACTTGTATGCAATAGTGAAAATCATAACATATATCAGATAAAAATGGGTTCTGATTGGTGACTAACTTAATACCCGATCCCCTGTTCTTGTATATTTCTTTAAGAATAATTATATAATTTTTTATGACCGATTTATAAAAATAGTCTTAGAGAAAAAGTATATGATAATTATTAAAAAAATATATAAATATCTTTAAAAATATATAAAACTGTCTTTAAAAAGATATATAAATATATGTAATTGATTAGGTGACCAAATATTAAGATTGATCACTAAATATTTTTTTTAATTAAATGATAAGAAACATAAATATTAGTAGTTGGTTAGATAATAACACCGTCATGTTTTAGATATAAGAAAATATCATGTAAAAATAGTTATATTGAAAAATAAAAACCTTGTTGATGGATGATTAGAGAATAAATAATAGAGTTATTTTATATATTATTTCACAATATTTTTCTTTATTATATTACTCATTTTATTGCTATTTTTTTTCTCATCTCTCTATAAAAATATTGTGAACAAAATTTCTTCCTATTATTATATTATTCGTCTAATAAAAAAAATAAATTTTGATACTGGGAGATTGCGTAATTGCAACAAGTCAACAATAAAAGTAATTTTAGCATATAAAATTTATGTTATAAGTTAAAAAGTAAATTAGAAATTCAGATAAATTGATATAAAATAATATATATATATATATAATATTAGTATGAAAATCCATCATTTAATATTAATAATTACAATTCTTACTTTATTATTACGAACGTAAATGTCAAATAATTACTTATAAATTATAAAAAATAAAAAGAAAAAAGTAATGAAATAAAAGATATAAAATTATATATTTTATGAATTAATTAAGTTATTAACTATTATGTATTAGAGTTTCCAGTGTATCTTTACCGTGTCTTCCAACAATTCATCCTCCGTAGATAAAATGATTAATCCAGTCAACTTTTGTTTGTGGCCTTGATGACTTTTAAGTTGGTGAATATTTAATATGGGCTTTGAAAAATTTCTTCAAGCTAAATGTTGGGAACACAAAACAATTAATAAGGTTTTGTAACAATCTGGAACATTCACAATCTCCATTGGCTCACATTTATTTATTGGGTAAAGTCATATACAAAACTTTTAATTTAGAAAAAATAAATCGTCTAATCAATATATCTAATAAATCATCATGAGTAAAAACTAACGTAACATTATATCTATTCATTATCATCTAATCACTTAAAAAAACTTTGAATTAAAAACTTTGAATTTGACTTCTAGTTTGAATATGTACATTGAGTTACACATCTAGAGTTAGTTTTTACTACTTCATTGAAATTGCTTTTAAACCTTAATTGTTTCCGTGTGTAAGTTACAAAACTGATTTATATGACAAAATTGTTTCCAAACTTTTATTGTTTTTGTGTACAGGCTATTGATTGTTACGACAAAATTGTTTCCAAACCTTAAACATTCACAATTTTAGTGGTGTTACTATCATTGCTTCCGAGGACATGCGCCATTGTATTCAATTTTTACATTTTAGTAAATATTATTTATCTTACTAACCATTGTATAACGAGTGAATTATCAATTTAATTTGGTCGTTGAGGTAGTACTGCGTTGTCATCTTGGTTTCTAATATTTTAAAGAGAAAAATTTATTTGTTATTTTTTAATTGTTACGAATTAGTACAATAATGATGTAGTTTATTATTGATATAATATTGATGCTTTTGTTTAAAAATATATAGCGTATTAAACATGACATTGAAAAATCTTGATTGGAAGCCAAGAGTTGGTTTAGAGTTTGAAAATTTAGAAGATGTATAGGATTTTTGGAAGAAATATGGTAAGATAGTGAGTTTTAGAGTTAGAAAGCAATTCAAACAAGTATAAAAAAATGATGCCATAACTTTTTGTAAATATGTTTGCAATATGGAGAGAGAGTTTGAAAACCAGATAAAAGAAATGTACAAATTACTAAGCATATAATCGAGTTGTTACATAAGAATTGGTTTGTCATGGCAAAAATACAAATATGTAATACATAGACATGTATAAGAGTATAATTACGGTTTTTTGACTTAATTGGAAAATTAGAAAAATTAAATACCTAATTGGATTTAGTTAAAAATTTATTACATTAAAATGAGTTAATCACGACACCTTATATGATCCAATCAAATTGCGCCACATGATAAATTTATTTACGTGAAATATTAAAGTGAACCTCAGTCGCAAGTCTCTTTGTAATCAGCCATGGTAATGACACATGACACATTTATTGGTTACATGGATAATGCATGTGTGACACATAATGTGGTGGCAGACTCTTTTGCGACTTTATCATGTGTCATTTTCTCATTAAATACGTGTATACGGACATGATTAGACTTTGCTGGCTAATAAAGGACTCTGTTTAAAAATCCTTGACCAAATATCACATTGACATAAATAAATTTTAAATTCCCAATTTTCTTTTTCATGTATATCAAATAGATGTTGATGAACAAATCATTTATGGACATATACAGAAAGTCTTATATTAAGATATTTAAGTGATATTATCTTATACCAATCAAACGAATCCCCAGGATTTAACCATTACAAAAATCTAGTAATATTTAGTGCAACATTATTCTAGGAGGAAACAACGTATTCTTTCATATGCTATCTGAGAAATTCTTAAAAACACACAACCACACTGTATCTAAAACTATTTTCACCTATCACCATCAATCAATTGTTAATTTAAACTGAGAATATGCAGTTACTTTTCTAAGAGAATTTATTTCTAAAAAAAAAATTGGGTATAATGCATTCACAGTGAAAATAAACTTTTATTACTTGAATTTTTAATGCGCTTTACACAATTTTAGTGAAAAACCAAATATACTGAAAATCTATTTAGTATTTGCCAAACATTCTCGATTATTATTATTATTTTTTTTAAAAAGAAAACCTTCACACACCTACTTGTGTAATAGCTCTCTTCATTTGTTTGCAGCGTAAATTCAAGAAAATACATAAAGATGAAAATGAAGAGTATTAGCACATGGATGCCATCTTTAATGCATAATATGTTTTTTTAGAAAAGATGATCATTATAAGTTAATTATTCTAGAATTTAAAAATTATTAATAATATTACATAAAATAATTATTTTTTAAAAGAAATATAAAAACTAAAATATACCATTTTAAAGAAAACAAAAAATACAAATAAATTTTTTAAGCTAATGAAATAGAAAAATATTTAAATTTAAAAGCTTAAAAATAACATATAACCTGTAAAAAAAGTAAATAAAAATGAGGCGTAGCGTTTAACTCATATATAAGCGATGAAATTTGACGCGGCAAAAAATACAGATAATTAGTAAAGTACTATTTTCTTTATGATTTTCCCAAATTCATTTTCGGAGTCAAACCCTTAGTGTGTGCCCTAATCAATTTCGCATTTCCCTCTTTCTCCACACTGATTCGAGTTGAGTTGAGTTGAGCAGAAAGAGAGAAAGAGATGAATCCATTAACACTAGTGAAGCGCATTCAGAACATCAATTCCAAAGAAGCTTCACTCGGAATCAGCGAAGATGCTTCATGGCATGCCAAATACAAAGATTCCGCTTACGTATTCGTCGGTGGCATCCCCTTCGATCTCACCGAGGGTGACCTCCTCGCCGTTTTCGCTCAGTACTCTTCTTCTCTTCTCTCTCTCTCTCTCTCTCTCTCTTCCATTTCGATTCAATTTCGATTCTTATTCCTTTTTGATACATTTTCTTTTAATCCCCGCGATAAAAATTTGATTTTTTTTTTGTTCAATTAGATACGGGGAGGTTGTTGATGTTAATCTCGTTAGGGACAAAGGCACCGGAAAATCCAAGGGTTTCGCTTTCCTTGCTTATGAGGACCAGAGAAGCACTAACCTTGCTGTGGGTTCGTCTTTCTCCTCTCATTCTTAATTTATTTTTTTAATGATTGTTTCTTCTTGTTGAGTAAATCATTGGAAAGATGAAAAATATACTGAAAGAGAAATATATTTATCATTTTAGTCCTTTGTTGTATAGTCATTTTAATCAACCTTTTATTTTTATTTTGCTCCCTGAATTTAACTAATTATTCTCATTTTGGTCGTTGGAATTACTTGAGTTACCACATGACAAGAAATGACATAATTGAATGGTAGAAGGACTATTTTGTTATTTTATTTTTATTTTTTAGGAATTAAATTGCCCGAGTCGTACACTTTTGAATTATAAAATGGTGGTTTACGTTTTTTTTTTTGTGAACCTAATGGTAAATTGCGTTTTGATGTTTGTTTTTTTGTTTGGTTTTGTCTCAGATAATTTGAATGGGGCACAGGTTTTGGGAAGGATTATTAGGGTGGACCATGTTGATAAGTATAAGAAGAAGGAAGAGGAAGATGAAGAGACTGAGAGGCAGAAGAGGGAGGAGCGTGGTGTTTGTCGTGCTTTTCAGAGAGGTCAATGTACTCGTGGAGATAGCTGCAAGTTTTCTCATGATGAGCAAGTAATATAAGCTTTCTATGACTTTTCACAAAGTAATTTGATTATTTTATATATATTTTGTTGCTTGATATGTGTATGGTAGTTGTATTAACTCGTGTGAATTGAAAACTTAGTGTTAAGATTTGATTTTGTTGGAAATTTGATTGAAATGTTTGTGTGGCATACTTTTTTGCTTTAGAATATGAAAACTTGAGTGTAATGGTTTGATTATTTGTAAGATTTAATTCAATTGGTAGTATGCAATGCTTTTTGGCTTTATGACTTGAAAACTTGAGCATTAGGGTTTAAATTAGTGTAAAGTTTAATTGATTGAAGTGTTTGAATGCATAATTTTTGGTTTATATGAATGAGTTATCGGTCTTTGACACTTTGATCATGGGAGTGGAACTTTGGCGTTGGTTGTAGGGCATAACTACACTTAGAGCTGGTTTTATTTTATTTTATTTTTGTTTAGGTTGTAGATAACTAGATTTGCTGTTGGTTACATAAAAGATTGGTTATTTCAGCTAATAAGTCTTTCATTTCTACTTAGATGCTATGACTGTAATGACTGGCATGCCTTGGCTTTTTTTGAAGCTTTGGTTTATTAAAGGGTATTTCCTGGTCATACTTGCAAAGGGACTGGGTTTTCCTTGGTGTATATTCTTTTTTCTGCTGTATTTTTTGTGGCCTTAGGATAATTCATGATCCTCTTATTTTGTACTCTCTAGTCTCAGTTTCAATGAATCTCCAACCCCCACCCACCACTGAATGATGCAGCTTTGGCCACCAATTACAGTAACAGTACTGCTCAAATCAGCCTGACTTTAGCTAGCCATGACCTTTAACTTCATTTTACCTTTCTTGTTGCCTTTGCTTGTTCTATCCACCTGACTTTTCACAGACATATGGTTATGTTTACTTCAATTTCAATATAGATACTTATCATATATTTTATTTCTGCTTGCTGCTGGCTAGGTTTGTGGTCAGGTTCTATTCTTCCCACTGTCTTTGTAATTGAGTGGGCACTTTTTAGACAAAGATATTCATTATTTCATTTTTATGGATTTTGAAAATTTGTTCTGCTGATGTTTTCGTATTACTATTATTTTCCCTTTATTGTAATACACTCTTTGGTGTGAACGAGGGGAGGGGAGGGAAAATTAACTAATTAATTTATTATTATATTCTTAGATGGTCAGATAGAGCTATTTACTTAAGGATGATTTTAGTCCAATTAGTATAGAAGTTCCTCTCTAGCTTCAAATCCTTCCAATTTTGGAGGGGAGTCAAAATTGAGTGAGTAGAGATTTTTGCCCTGTTCCCTTCCCTCCAAAATTTTGAACCAAACGTGAAAAGTTCACAAAAGCCCCTCCCCTCTATTTCCACGGTGTCCCTCCTACCAGACGCCAGCAGGGAGGATCTCTTATCCTGCACACTAATTTAGCGTGTCTTATCCTTGTCTTAGTGAATTCTTTTCTTTTACATGTATAAAAAATACATCTAGAAAGTAAAGAAGACAAAACAAGAGGATGATCAGAACCCTCCTAGGCTACAAAGAAAAGGCAAGAACGGAATAGAAAAACATTAATTCAATAGAGTAACATAGTCCCTTAGCATGTCAGACATACAACACCCCCCTTTAAAAATCCATGAATGGGAACCCCCCAGTCAGAAAACAAGCTCATAAAGCTTTAATAAGAAACTCAAGGTTAGAAATTCAGGAACCACACTCCAGCAAAGAGAGCACAATACCAGTGAACCTTATTTTCCATTCTACTTCTAAAATCATATTTGGGCTATTGTAGTTGAGTTAAAGATTTTCAGTGAAGCTTCAAATTGATTAATATGGGTCATTAAAAAATTCGTTTAATTTTTTAAGGTCCTAAGATTAACATCATATTTAAAAATACTTGCTGGTGACTCTGGAAGTTGTAGAAGCTGAAATGTACTGGAGAGGCTCATTAATAGTTAAGAGGTTCATTTATATTCATTTCTCAAGGAGAGAAATGTAATATATCAAAATTTAATGGCGGACATTGTAATTTAAACATGTTTGAAGGAAAAGGAGTGTAATTTACCCATAAATGTTTGCTGCTTCTTTATCCTTCATGTTCTCTGCTTTTTATAATTTCTCCTCATTTCGCCTTTGCATATAGTTGAAGTTTTTGAAGTTCTGCATACTAAAAAATGTGCTGAATTTTGGAATAAAATCTTCTTAGATGCTGATAATTTGTGCGGCTACATTTTCCCATGTTTTGACTGAGTTCTTGACTGTCTTTGTTACCTTTATCCAGAGAGCTGCAAATACAGGTTGGGGTCATGCGGAAGACAATCCAAAATGGGGTCATGACAAGTTTGAGGGTCCGAAAAGAGAGAGGAGATCTGACAACAATCAATCAAATCACATTCCAGAAACTAGAGGCAGAGATTCAGGCTCTAGGGCTCGTGACAATGATGCTGGATTAGGTAATCAATCAAAGAGAAGTGATAGAAGAGAGAAGATGATGCGGTGGCATGATCAAGATGATAAACATGAGGGAAGAGAAAATAATAGTAGAAGGGAAGAAATGGGATCAAGAAGGCATGGAGATGATGAATTTGACCATAAATCGAGAGAAGATCGATATAGGAGAGAAGAAAAAAGATCAAGAAGGGATGATTATGATGCTATGGAGCCTGAGTCAAAAGATCATCACAGAAGGGAAGACAAGAGGTCAATAAAGCCAGATGATGTTGAGTTTGAACCCAAGTTGAGAGATTCTGATATAAGGGAAGATAAAAGATCCCGGAGGAAGGATGATGATGATTATGGGAACAAGTCAAGAGAACATCGTAGTAACAGAGAAGACAATAGATTACGGAAGCATACCGAAGATGAATCTGCACCAAGGTCAAGAGAAGATCATGATAAAAAGCATGATAACAGATCATATAGAAATGATGGTGATCGAACAGAGTCAAAAGTAAGATATGATTATGACAGGAGAGAAGAGAAAAGGCCGAGAAGGTAAGGGCAGTATCAAGTCCTGGATACAAGCATGGCATTCCTTTGTTGTGGAGAGAAACGAGTATTTGAGTAAGAGTTGACTAATATTTGGTAACCTGAAATGTGATTCATAGTTCCATGTTTCCTTTGGTGCGTTTAGTTTGATAAATATTGAAGGTCCCAATTTTTATGGTTCTGGTCTACAGGATACAAAATTTGTGCAAATATTTTAAGTAGTGGTTTATGCTTGGCTGTAGGTATTTTACATTTTCATTTGTTTTCTTTCCCATTTTATAAATGTCGACATGGAGTTGTTCATGGATACAAAATACATGCAACATTCGGCAACGCCTGTTAAAACTACTCGGGAATTCCTTCGACATAAATTGAGGATTTAACCAAGGAAAGTCGAGTCCATAAGCAACCTTTTTTGAGAAAATGGTTCACATTCTCTCCCAATCTGAGATTTTTTAGGGCAAAAATTCGCATGGTTCACTAGATATGTATGCACTACTTCAATTGAATCACATCATAAAAGTTCATGTAGTCATGAATTTTGAGGTTTCTCTTTCTGGTCGAGTCCATCTTTTACACGACTATAAGAGCATGAGATTGTTGCCTTTTTCCTTGATATAGGGGCACCAGTTTCTTTTGTTTTTTTCATTGGTATCAGATGTGCATTGTGTTTTATTCTTTCAACAATTTTGCTTGAGGTGGTACCTCTTGCTTGACATCATACAATCCACCCATCTCTGCTAAAAAGAGAAGAACAACAATAAATCGAAAAATGTTTACTGCTTTTTACTTGAAATCCAAGTTGCTGCACTCGAATTTAAAAGGTTTAAGTTATTTTATAAACTATGATAGCCATGATTATTGTATCGATAGAGGTTAATCCAGTATATTTTCCAAGTTCAGATAAGAATGAACAATTTGGTATGAACGAACCATCGAGAGGAAACGCAAAGAAAATTCACAATTGCTCAAGTAAATTTGTCATACACAAACTGCAACATTAACAGCTTAACACTTCTGGAAATAACAGCTTACATAGGTCCGTCCAAATTACTGATATGCTATGAATTATTTGCATATTGATTAGAGAAAAGAGCAACACCGTCAATAAAATACAACTATCAGTTGCTGCCTATCATATTATCAATTAGTTTTCCAACAGAAATGAAAGAAGACCCACCAGAAAGGACAGCTTTCCTGGCCTTCTCTTTCATCTCTTTCACATTCTTGTGCACCACACCATCTCTGTCCATCAATTTTTTCAGCCCTTCCTCTATCTCCGTTGCCACTACAAGATCACTACCCTTTCTATAGTCAACTCTCAGCTCCACTGCTAATCCGAATTCCCTCACCGTCAAAAAAGCATTCATCTGCTGTTCTGCATAGATAGGCCATGTCAATATTGGTACCCCAAACCACAAACTTTCCAAAACAGAGTTCCACCCACAATGAGACACAAACCCCCCAATGGCTTTGTGTGCCAAAACATCAACTTGGGGTGCCCATCCACATATCATTCCCTTACCCTCCATCCGTTCTAAGAACCCTTCTGGTAAGGTTCTATCTGCATTGTCTGTGGTTGGTGGAGAACGCATAGCCCACAAGAACCTAACTCCACTACCCTCAAGTGCTAGTGCTATTTCTCTTGTTTGAGATGGACCAAACCCTCCCATGCTCCCAAAACAAAGAAAAACCACAGAAGAATCTGGTTGCTCATCTAGCCACTCCAATATTCTGTCATGTTGGGCTTGATCCAAATTTGGGTTAGGTTGACTCTTGAGATCAATCAAAGGACCAACAGTATATATAGGAGGTGTTTGACTTTGAGGATTACATAATGCATCAATAGCATACTGCTCCAACTCTGAAAAAGAATTAACAATAATCCCTTTGGTATCAATAAATCTCTGAGCAAGCTTATAATATGCAGCATATCCACCATCTTTGTGTAAAGCAGCATCAGGCAAAACACTTGGAGGAACTAAATCTTTGAAACCAGGAATCAACAACTCAGAATCAGAATCATTAAACACATCACCAATTTCACGTTTCAGAAGTGAAAGCATGAAGCATAAAAATGAGACATTTGCAGTAAAAAACAAATAAGAAGGGATGCCAAGTTCATTTCCCACATCAATCATTGTCACACAAAACAAATCCATGACCAAGCCAACAACTTGGTGTGATTCAGAGTTAGAACAAGATGGTAAAATTTTCTGCATGATGGTGGCTTTGACATGGGGTTTGAGAGTCTCCATGAAGGTCCAGATGTAGTGTTCTGGAGACTTGAGTAACTCATGTTGTGGAGGTGGTTCTATTTGAGGGAGATCAATGAGTTTGATTTTGGGTTGTGAA
Source organism: Hylodesmum podocarpum (assembly GCA_026586105.1). Classification (NCBI taxonomy): domain Eukaryota; kingdom Viridiplantae; phylum Streptophyta; class Magnoliopsida; order Fabales; family Fabaceae; genus Hylodesmum; species Hylodesmum podocarpum. The sequence goes on along the minus strand of JALJEV010000047.1, from coordinate 1,062,400 downwards.
GCTAACACTGATCTGATGTAAGAATCTGAAAAGGGTGTGAAAGGGAACTTTATGCAGAGAATTGATACGGAAAGATTGCTGTCACGGCTTATTAGAAGCTTTGCAAATTCAAGAGCCGAAGTTAAGTGACCAATCCCTGGTGAGGGAATGAAGATCAGTTCTGAGGTTTTGTTCATCTCAGTTCCAACCATTTTGTTTGGTGTTTTTGAGTGCATTGAGAATAAGAGTTTGCCTTTTTTGGCTACTTTTATCACATTTGGCTACTTTTATCACACCACAATGTAACATGCGTAGCTGGTCAACTAGGGTGGAAATATCACGCCAGAGTGTCAAATGCACATTGCACACCTTCTTTTTTAAGGAAATTATTTATATACAACTAAAATACGCAGAAAATTAGATAATTAGTTATAAAATGTAAAAAAAGAGAAATACGTATATGTATAAAATGTTAAAATGTGAAAAAAGAAAATATATATATATATATATATATATATATATATATATATATATATCGTGAGTGAATTGGCTAGTTGACTGCGTATTATAATTGTTAGTGGGAGCATCAACTCCGTCCCCGTAGGCGGGAGAAATTGTTAGAATTCTAAGAAAAGTAAAGTTATTCTTTTAATTGCAAGTATTGACTTATATATTTTTTTTAACAATAAAAGTTAATAAGTAAATAAAGAATGATAATTTCATTAAAATTAGTTATATTATTATTAAGATCATTAATATTTTTATTGAAAATCATATAATATTAAGAGAGTAAAAGAAAAAATAATTAAGATTATATTAAATGGTTAAACAATATTTATTTATAAGATTTTATAAAGGGGTTGAGTGCATAAAAGATGAGGAGAACAAAGAAAATTTTTCAAAATAAACCAGAAGTACAAATTTCTTTTAAGGATAGAAGTAGTAGCTATTCGTCACTAATTAAAAAAAGTAAGTATTTTAAGATGTCATAGAAAAAAAGAAGAAACAAAATTCACATACCCAGTTTTCTCTTAATCATAATCTAATATTCTAAAAGTTCATTAATTTTTTATTAATTAACTGTATTAAAAGTTATTAAACTCAAATAAAAAATAGAAAAATAAATATTAATGAAAGATATATAATAAACAAGTCTTCATGGTAAATTTATTTAATTTATTAACATATTCTTTAAAAAATTCTAATAAAATTTATAAGAGAAAAGGGTAATGGTGTCACTCAGTCAGTCAATCATATCTCATTGTTATATAAGATTTATTAATTTTAATAATAAAATTTTTAAAATTTTTATAAAATTTAATTTATAATTGGGTGTGTAAAACTATTTTATATTAGATAATATTAAGTTTTAATAAAAATTATATTTAATTACATAATTATTAACTATATAAGTTAAAATTTTATTTCTATAATTTATGTTTATGCTTAATAAAAAATATATTATATGAATTTTTACTACAAAGAAAGCAAAAAAAAACAAAAGAGATCAAGTTAATTTAATTTTTTAAATTAAAATATAATTAAATAATAATAATTAAATGAAATAAATAAATAAATAATAAAAATAAATATCTATTTAAACTTTTATTTTTGTAATGAGAAGAAATTGCGTGTAGATTTGTCCAAGTTACGAAGTCGTGACTAGACCGTGCATTGATTACACGATTTGCTGGCACGCAATTATTTGAGGTATCCACCCAGCATTCATCTATATAATATTCGGGCAACAATATTTCATGAGAATAGAAATGAAAGTAAAAAGTGAAGAATAAAATTTATTTATGTATAAGAAAATAAAATGAAATAAAAAAAATACTTGCATTTAAATCATTTAGTTATAACAACAAATAAAAATAAATTTTCAATATATATACATATATATAATTATGTATTATTAAATACAAATCCAATTACTCCATTAAAATGTTTAAATGTATTCATTATTTAAATGTATTGATTATATCTATTCATACTTTTTTTTAATAAAGAAATAAAATTATGAACTTAAGAAGTGTATTTGCATTCTTTGGTTTGACATGAATATACAAATAGTTTTTCTTGACTTAGTAGTCTTTCTTTGAATAAAATTCTTCTAACTTTCACATATTTTTTTAGTGTGAGGTTTGGTGTAGTTGTAAAGATATTTCGACGTTTAAGTGAGTACCTGTTTTAGAATAATCATGGTAATATTAGATAAAAAAATAATACCTAAATTGTGCGTCAAACTTATTTATACCTTTTAAAATGGATCTCATGATTGCTATCTCATTTCAAGGTTAGTCATGTATAATTAATCGTAATTACTACCACAATCACCATGTTTAACATACCAATCTCTCCGTCGCAGGCTTTCGATCCTTCTTGCCTACCTCAGTGTGTAAGCAAGTTCATTAGCTTGCATACTTTTTGGTTCAGCCATCCCCAAGATATCAACACGACTCTATATCAATCTACTAGCTTAAGGCCCAAGTGTCTTTGGTTTGACCATCTCCAAGGTATTAGTATAACTCTATGTCGATCCACCAGCTTAATGCCCAAATGTCTTCGAGTTTAGCCTTTGTTAAGGTATCAATGTTAGTGGAGACTTGGAGGAGGATTTGCGAGTGCTCAAACTTGGGAGACTTGTACCATTCATCCTCGACCAAGTGGAGACTCAAGAGGAGGCTTCATAAGTGCTCAGGCAAATGTTGACTTGGGAGAATCGTACTATTTGTCCTCGACTAAGTGGAGACTTGAGAGGAGGTTTCGTGAGTGTTGTTGACTTGGGAGACTCTACCGTTCATCCTCACCCAAGTGAAGACTTGGGAGGAGGTTTTGTGAGTACTTGATCAAGTGTTGCCTTGGGAGACTCATATTGTTTGTCCTTGGCTAAGTGGAGGCTTGGGAGGATTCTTCATGCGCTTTCATCTAAGCGAGGACTTGGTTCCTTTCGTAAACAGCGAAAACTTCAATATGAAAAGCATAGCATGAGAAATGTATAACATCTAATTTCATTTATCTTTAAATATACAGATGGCTGCCTCATTAAAACCCTTGGCCAAAACTCTCCTTAGGGATAAAAGACTAGGTCGGGAAAATGAGTACACTTGAGTGCATAGTTAACTAACTAAAATATGCTTTGAGATGTGTAGAGTTCCACGTTAGTGAGCTAACATTGCCTTTGAGATCTTCCAATTTATACTCTCCATTCTGCAGATTGTGCTTGATGCAGAAGGGACATTCCATGTGGTAGCAAACATGCCTTCGATGGGATTCCATTCCATTGAGCTTCCTGAGTAACTCTCAAAACATAGACTACCTCTCGTGGCCTCCAAGGGATTCTTCGGTAGGTCGTCATGGTGTAAAAATATTAAGATGTTGCTCATCCATCCCCATTCTCTTATTTCAACCTACTGACATTCAACTATTATTGTTCTAGGATGAGGTAACTCTTGCTTGAGAATGCTTCTTAGGTGACTGGTCTTCGACGTGTTGGCTAGTCGGTCTAATTGGTCCGCTCTCTAATTTAGCTTTATAGATATGAGCCAAAATTCAATCTCTCCAACAAAGTTTGGAGTTGTTGCACTAGATGAAAATAGCTTATGAGCTGAGTGTCTTTAACCTGAAAAGTTTCATTCAACTACTTTGTCTAGCAAAACAACTCTCGTGCTCGCAACTCATGTGGTAAATTCAGGCCAACGATGATGATCTCATATTCAACTTGATAATTGGAAGCCTAGCAATCGAAACGAAGGGATTGCTCAAAAACCATACAATGGGGACCCTTAAGGATGACGTCTACTCCACTCCGCCCCCGACACAAAGCCATCTACATATACCATCCAACAAGGTTGTTTCACTTGGTCGGCAGGGTGGAGTTCATTCACAAAATATGCCAAAAATTGTGTCTAGATGGTACCCCTTGATTCGAAGCTAATATCAAACTTTGATAGCTTGATGGACCACACCATCATCTTACCTACCAGCTCTAGCTTCCTCAGAACCTTAGTTTGGACTATCACTCGATGAACTTAAAAATAAGCCCTCAGTCTTCTAGCTGTATGCATTAGGGCAAGGATAACCCTCTCCATCACTTGATAATGAGTCTCAAGGTTATGTAAAACTCTACTTATGTAGTAGATAGGTATTTGTCAGTAAGGTTGTTGGATGACCACAACACTCACAACTGTCTCAAATGCATAAAGGTATACCACGAGAGTAAGCAATAAATCCTTGGCGTAGACTTCTTGCGAGGAACTCCAATGGTGCTTAATGCCTTGAAGAGGGGTCTCTAGGTAACCTACTCCACTTTATCTCTAAGTTGACATTTTCTTCCCTTAACTGTCACATCGTCAACTCATGTTGTTGTCACATCCTTAACATCTCATCCCTAATCTCGTAAACGACATACACGATTTCTTCTTTCGTGGGCGTCTCTCAAGAAAGTGGAAACTCTTTACCTAAATAGACATTCTTCAATAAGTTGATCCTCTACTCTACTTCTTTTCGTGGCCATCATAGGCTCATAGCTTCAGCAGGGCGCGATACTATGTTTCATCGTGCCCACTGTGGGCGCCAAAATGTACTTACTAAGTATCGTAAGTCCAACTTGAGTACTTGGACCATCCTTCTACCTAACTCGGTTGTCTGTCTCTAACCGAAGTGCTCCCATCCTTCACATACTTCCTTTGTCATAGGCGTTCGATGTGCATACAAAGACACTTCGATAGTCAAGTGAGTATCAGATCCAGAATAATCACGGTAAGATTAGATAAAAAACAATACCTAAATTGTGGAACTTTCTTATTTATACCTTTTGAGGTGGGTCTCATTATTGTTATCTAACTTCGAGGTTAATATGTGTGATTAACCATAATTACTATCATAGACATGCTTAACATCCAAATCTCTCTACCTTTGTCTTTGAGTCCTTCTCGTCAGCCTGGACACATACGTGGGTTCATCACCTGCCTATTTTTTTTGTTCGATCATCCCAAAGTTATCAACACAACTATGTGGTGATTTGCCAGCTTTATGCCCACTTGTCTTTATTTTGACCTCTATTAAAGTATCGACAGAGTTTAGTTCTCGAGTCAATTCAACCTACGTACTTTCCATTTCAACCATCTCCAAGATATCAACACGACAACTATGATTAACTACAAGATTGAGCATGGAATTGTGCAAGCATCTTTTGCTTTTCAAGAGAAGGATAGTTGGCTTCTAGTGGTAAGCGCTCGATCCAACAATTGGTGTCAGAACCAAGGTCACGAGGTCTATTCCCAGCGGGTGCAATTGTTGAGGGGGAGATTGTTGGGGTATACATCAATTGTCCCTGTGGCGGAGGCTAGGGTAGGCCAAGTCATTGTTGAGGGGGAGATTGTTGTGGGTATGCATCAGTTGTCCCCATGGCGGAGGCCGGGTAGGCCAAGTCATAATCGACTCGTGGCGCTTAGGCTCTTACACTCTTAAGTAGAAAGAGTTGCGTCTTGACTACTAGCTATAGGTTTTGGTCTAATGGTAAGCGCTCGATCCAACAGTGATATCAGAGCTAATGGTTCGCCTTGACGAGAGATGAATCCATGAAGGTTAGGTGGACCTATCTTGAGATGATTCCTTTTGTTGAAAGTCTTCCACTAGGAGGGAGAAAGTATAGTGGTCATTTGTTTGAAGGGAGAATTGTTGTGATACAATCAATGTCCCACATCAGAAGGTGCAAAGCTTGAAGGAGAAGAGGATTTTGCCAGTTAGAATTTTTATTACAAGGGAGGATTGCTCTAAAAGTCAGAAGACTCTGCTGCATCGGAGGATTGCTCCAGAAGTCAAAAGATTCTCCTGCAAGGGAAAATTGCTCCAGAAGTCAAGAGATTCTACTGAAGATCGCTCTAGAAGAATTTTGTTAGTTTTGATATAAAGAAGGATTATTGTAGAAGTGTACGACTTTGAATTAAGGAGAGATTTGTTGAGTCTTGTGTTAATTCAAAGTCCCACATCAGAGAGTATTAAAAAGAGAGATGAATGAAAAACCTATATAAGTGAGTATTAGGTTTTATTCACTTGCACCACATTCTTGAATCTATAGTGGGTGTTTTAGATTTTAGGTAGTGTGTCAAACATGTGGCGATGGTTTGTAGTTTTTTTTTCGTCCAAAAACTACACTGTGGTGAGGGTTTGTGATTTTTCTTCCGTTAAAAAATCACACTGTTGCGAAAGTTTGTGATTTTTCCGTTAAAAAATTACACATAGTGAGTTTTATCCCAAAAGGATTGTGGACTAGGTTTTGAAGCACCGAACCACGTTAATTTTTTTTTTTGTGTACTCTTTTTCTTTCTTTCTTATATATTTTCAAACAGGCTGAATTCTTAATTCAACTGTACTAACCATAACCTTTGTCAAAAATGGTACTTCCTTAAAATTGGATTGACTCATAAAATATGATTTATGTTTGATAAATTTTTGATAAATTTTTGCCCATTAACTGTTTGTAACAACTATCCTCAAAATTAAAGACATTTTCTACCTCATCAATCATGATAATTAAAATTCAACATATTTCCTGATACTAGTTCACCCATGTTCGCTAATAATTAATTCATATTTTCTATCATTTACTCACCCATATTTGCTAATATTTCTTAGAGATGTTCATGTATAAAGTTCATCATATGAAAAGTCAAGATTAAATCTCTGTCTCCACGTACCATAGATCCTGGATGGTAAGTTCCATGTTTTTCTAAGACATCATTAACAAAACTTGGTGCAACTTGTTAAAACGTTTCCTATCCATCCATTTGTTTAACAAATTATCCCCTACAGTGTAGTCAAACTTGTTAAAATGTCTCCTGTTCATCCATTTGTTTAAAAATATTTACAACAGAAAAAAGGTTGTTAGGTACATTAGAGAAAATCAGAGATTGATTCAATGATTATAATTCACCTGCAAATTTAATTACCCTACTAATGAAATATGTTTCTGAAAAGGAACCTCACATTAAAAATACTGTAACATAACTAATCATATTTATTGTCAAAAACTTTACTTCCTTAATTCTATCTGCCAAGTTTCATATAGTAATAAATGAACCATGATTTTTGTTTTATATAACAGACTCAAACAATATCTATTAACTCTTTGTATCAATGTCCATTCAGTTTTATCTATTTCTTTCTCAAACAATTTCCTCCTCCTGTGATTCCTAATAGAGGCATTGATGCAAATATCTACGGAACTTCCCATTTCCCATGCCTTCGTTTGGTTAATCGAGTTATAACGCAAATAGCATACTGTATAGCTATTTGTTAAAAATGGTGCCAATAATAGAAGTGGTCTAAAACATTGCATACTGAACACTCAAATGACTCCACTCTGATTATATTCTCAATGCTTTCTCCAACATTTCTACTAACCGTTCAGTCCAACATGTACTCAGCCCAAGTAAAGAACAGAAGCAAGCCAAAAAAAGGTGCATGAATAGTAAAAGTTCATAAAATTAAATAAATGTTAAGGTGTAAACTTTTACGTTGATTTTTAATATAAACTTCATATATAAAAAGTTTCATTTTCAGTAAAATCATAGCAGCAATAGTGCATAAAAATTGGGCTGTCATGAAATTAACTTTTGTGAGAAACTGACAGGCAATGTCGCTTCCAAAAAAGTAAAGCAAAACAACAGTATAGAAAGAATAATCACAATTGCTTAACTGCATCTATGATACACAAACTGCAATGCATTTCTTACAATAAGTTAGCTATAATAGTTACAGAAATAACTTTTTTTTACGACTTCATTCATTGGTCAAAGAAATTGGGCAATCAACCCTATGAAATCAAACAACAGTTATCAATTACTACCTGTCATATTATCAATAAGTTTTCCTACAGAAATGAAAGAAGATCCACCAGTAAATATAGCTTTCTTAGCCATCTCTTTCATCTCTTTAACCTTTTTGCGCACCATATTATCTCTATCCATCAATTGTTTCAGCCCTTTTTCTATCTCCTCTGCCTTTACAATATCACTGCCTTTCCTATAGTCCAGTCTCAGCTCCACTGCTAATCCAAATTCCTTCACCATCTTATAAGCATTCATCTGTTGTTCTGCATAGATAGGCCATGTCAGTATTGGCACCCCAAACCACAAACTTTCAAAAATAGAGTTCCATCCACAATGAGACACAAACCCTCCAATGGCTTTGTGGGCCAGAACCTCCACTTGGGGTGCCCACTCACATAGCATTCCCCTACCTTCCATCCATTCTAAGAACCCTTCTGGCAAGATTCTCTCTTCATTGTTTGTGGCTGGTGGAGAACGCATAGCCCACAAGAACCTAACTCCACTACACTGAAGTGCTAGTGCTATTTCTCTTGTTTGAGATGCATCAAAGATTCCCCTACTCCCAAAACATAGAAAAACAACAGAACATTCTGGTTGCTCCTCTAGCCATTTAAATATTCTGTCATGTTGAACTCCATCCAAATTTGGATTTGGTTGACCCTTGAGATTAATCAATGGACCAACAGCATATATAGGAGGTGTTTGACCATCAGATAATGCATCAATAGCATACTGCTCCAACTCTGAAAAAGTATTAACAATAATCCCTTTGCTGTCTTTGAACCTCTGAGCAAGTTTGTAATAAGCAGCATATCCACCTTCTTTATTAAAAACAGCATCAGGCAAAACACTTAAAGGAACTAACTTTTTGAACCCCGGAATCAACCACTCAGGATCAGAATCAATGAACACATCATCAATTTGACGTTTCTGAAGGGAAAGCATGAGACTCAAAAACCCAGCATTTGAGGGCATAAACAAATAAGTAGGGATCCCCAATTCATTCCCCACATCAATCATGAGTGAACAGAAGACATCAAGGACCAACCCAATAACTTGTTTTGAATGAGATGATAAAATGTTTTGCACTGTGGCTTTGACATGGGGCAGGAGGATCTCCATGAGCGTCCACACGTAATTTGGAGGTGATCTGAATAGTTCCTGTGGAGGTGGTTCCACATAAGGGAGATCAATGGCTTGGATTTGAGGTTGTGAGGCTGTAACTGATTTGATGTATGCATCTGAAGAGGGAGCATGAGGGACTCTCATGCAGAGGATTGTGATGGAAAGATTGTTATAACGGTTGATTAGGAGTTGTGCTAATTCGAGGGGTGAAGCTAAATGGCCATAAGAGGGTAAGGGAAAGAATATCAGCTCTAATTTCTTCATTTCAGACATAAAATCTCTTGCTTCTTAAATCGTGGCTGTTTATGATTTTGATTCAACTTCAGTTTGTCATTTCATCGACCAGCACAAATGCATATGGGAGATGAAAACTGATGTTTTTCTTCCTGGGATCTAACGAATAACATGATCAATTATTATAGGTCACAATGTCACATAGTCAATTGGCAAAAAAAAACAGGCGTGGAAAATTGAAAAGTAACATTGAAGAAGTATCAAATAGTTTGAAAAAGAGAAAAAGTAGAAGTACTAAATAAGAATTAGAAGTTGCAAGTTGAATGAACATCATAAATGTAGTAATTATATTATTATTATTATTATTATTATTATTATTATTATTATTATTATTATTATTATTATTATTATTATTATTATTATTGGAGACACCCACGAATGCCTTTTCGTGTAAATATGTAAATACCTTTTAAGAAAGTAGCATCATTGTTTGGCCCACTTTATAACATTATGTTTTCTGTTTGATATGAGTCAAATTTATGAGACTTGTTGAAGGATTAAAGTTTAATTCTTTATTTAAGAAAATATTCCTCTTGTTTTAATAAAATTTATATTAGTTTTATTCAGTAATTTTAAAAGAAAATTCTAAACCGTTTGTATTAAACTATACGGAAAATCTATATATATTAGAATAATGCTACATTTTTTTTACGGACAATATCTCCGTCAAAAGTAATAATTAATCTCCGATAGAATACATATATAAAATAGTTTAAATATTAATACTACTTATATAAAAAATAAATATCCAATTTATCAAAATTAATAAAAATAATAAATTAAATAGGTTTCATATAATTAACAATATTATCATTTAAATTTTTGCTCTAAAAGTTTTCATATAATCAAATTAATGTCATTAATAGAATTTACAATAAATTAAAAGCGTATACGAAAATTAATATTTAATGTATTTAAAAGTACACTAGTTTCTTATAATTAAGAAAAAAAATACTCTTGTTTATTTCTTTTATATATATATATATATATATATATAACTGGAAGTAATAATAATATTAATAAATCTTTGAAGCAAAGAAAATTGATCATAGTACAAGATCTAAAATTAGCTTCGTTTAGTTAGATATCGTCTAATTATCTACTTGATTAGAAGTTAAAGATCCCACATCGTCTAGAAATAGGGTGATAAATCGTCCTCACTTTCTAAGTCGATTTGTAAGGTTGAGTTAGATTCCTCACCCGAATTTCTAACATGATATCAGAATATATCTTAGAATCCTTTGCACCAGTTGTTGGGGACTCTTTGTACCCCATTATTGGAATTGGTTATTGGGATAAGGTCTAGAGATAAAATTTGTTACGTGTAAACGAGTGAAGAGCAATCTTCACCTTCCAAATCAATTTATAAGGTTGAGTTAGGCTCATCGCATTGAAATTCTAACCCAACTAATAACGTGTAAGTATCCATTCTGATCAAAGTATATTTTTCTCTCTTTAAATCAAAGTGTAGGATGAGGATTGGATGATCACCTCAAATAATTATTTGCTCAAGGTTTTAATCGTTTGATTATTAAAGAACTTGACAACTGAACTTTGAGACCAATGCCTTAAAACTCTACTTTAAAAGCACATGGCCAACATGAAAGAGTCTGGGTTACATTAATTTTTCATAGGGTAAATTTCTCAAAAGAAAAAAATAAGAAGAAAAAAAAATATTTTTCTAAAAGTTAAAATTAATTTTTGGTTAGCTAATTTACAGAGATTTTATCTTTCAACTTTTCTAAAAGATGTGAGATCTTTTATAAATTTGTTGATGAAAAACATGTTTTAACTTTTGGATGATAAATTTCTTTTCTTTTCTTCTTATTTTTTCTTCCTTTAAATCATCAACAACAATCGACATTGGTGCTAAATTGGTTGGGAACTTCACTTATTGATAACCTAGTCCTAAATGGTTTTATTTTCACGCTGAATTGTGATTACAAAATGTTTAAGATTTAATCTTAATAATCAAAATCGGATAAAAATAATCAAGTTAACCTGGGAGAAAAGAATTATTTGATAGCAATGCCCGTTTTGAAGACATGATCATCAATCTAAGATGATGTTTAGTTTAAGTGAATGATAGTAAAATGAAACAATTAAACAGACCTTAAAATGAAGTTCTGCAAGAAGAGTTGCAGAATTATTTTAGCACTGAGAGAATTAAAAACCAATTGGATTAACATATGACATGATTGATTAGCCTTGTTTTTCACCTCATTAACAAAGATTGCGTAAGCATAATTTCATTAGAATGTTTTCACCAGCATAGAGCCAAGCAGAGTCCTTAATTTCAGCCCATAAAACTACAAATCATACAAAATCTGATTTGTAATTAGATGATTGTGTAAAATTATTTTATATTGTTAGTGAATAGCCTTTAAACTTGAGAGTAAATACCGAATATTTTATGTCATTTCATTGGAATAATATTTGAAAGTTTTCTGAAAGAGATAGCTGAAGATGTACATTCTTGCATCCACAGGGAAAAGAAAAGCAACATGAGACCTTTCTATCATGTCTATCAGTAAAAATAATCCTTGAGTGAATGCAATCAGCAGTTCTAATAATGTAGCACTTGAAAATTCAAAGTATATACTGGGACAGGGAGTTTAGCTTTTCAGTTTTTTTGATATTTCGGCAAGATATTTACCCTGGTAAAAGGCTTGCTGAAGTTCTAGTTCTGTTGGTTGACGAGATCCATCTCCTGCAAAAGTTCCAGCACCATAAGCAGATCCTCCTTTCACCTCATCCATCTCAAACATGCCACTTCCAAAGGTGTATCCAAGAGGAACAAAAAGCATGCCATGATGAGCTAATTGAGTTATAGCCGTCAATCTGCAACCAAGACATAAAGAGGAAACTTTAAACTAAAATCAAGTAGCCATAGCCTTGTAGGATCATAACACAAATCATAAGACTTATTGATTCAAATGATTCATACCGATAAAAATTCTAGTTATAGAAAGTCATGCCAAGCATCACCACACCTAGTTCTGATGTATGATGAACAATTGTATAGAGGGTAGGTCCAATTTATCACATTGATACTTGTATGCTATAGAAAAAGACTAAATACTTATGTATATGATTTTTATAGTGTCATGCAATCACAAACTTAAGTTTGTTAACTTACAATAATTTTCTTAAAAGTCATAAACGATGATTTTTGATTAATTGACACACAGACAATGCATAAACATTAGACAAAAGCTTGTTTTCTTTTACATTTAAGTGAGAAGAACCAAATGAAACATTATGAGAAAATGTCAAGTGGATACATACGCTGACAGTTCTTGGCCACCGCCATAAAATCCAGTACTCCAAAAGATTCCCGCAGGTTTGCCAGCCAGTGCTTGTGATGACCATAGCTCACCAGTGGCATCAAAGAAGGCCTTGAGCTGGCTTGGCATCATGCCAAAACGAGAAGGAAAACCAAATATCAAACCATCAGCCTCCACAAGTTGTTCTGGCCGTATGTCCGGTACATCATTTGCCTTAGGAGGGGCCTTCAACTTTTCCAATATTCTATCAGAAAGTATCTCAGGTACCTGTTTTCAGCAAATCCAAAACCAACTATTAGCTAAGATTGAAAGAATCCTTACACAGAAGGAACCCAGTTGAAAAGATTGTGATTCACAACCACAAATGTAGCCTAATCATTGTGGCTTTTAAGGCAATGGGCATTCAATTGCAGTTGCGTTTGTCTGCAATTTTGCTAATTACAATAGGGGTTGACTAACTTATTCCAAGTAAAAATGGGATTAAACAACCCAATAAAAAATTATTGATGCAATTAATAGATGCAATCAACCGTCTTAAAGTACATAGAGAACTGGATCAACCATTATTAGTTGAGTTGTTTAATCCCATTTTTACTTGAGATAGATTAGACAAACCCATTATAATATGATCATAACTGCAATTTAGAACCATAGACTCATCATTCAAGCCAAATATTTGCTAGACAATTGCACTTTCTAAGTGGCTGAAAAAATTACCCTCCAGAGTGTTGCTTCAACGCCTTCAACTGCAGCAGCCCCTTTGAGTACTTCTCTTGCCATAGTGTCAACATGTCCATACAAGGAGTAATACCTGGGATGTGATAGTGATATATAAGAAGGGTCATGATCATAACACATAAACTTCAAATTTATGTTTGATGTAGGCTTGGGTTGAGAATTGGGATATCCACACTCTGCCCAAGAAAGAAAATGCGTATAAAGTAGCAATTGAGAATATACTTACACAACGTAGACCTTGGTCACTGCCATCCTAATTTGTTGCCTCAAGTTGAAACACTGATTACACCTTTGCCTCACTGTTTGTGAAGCTGCTGTGACCAGAAGATAAAACAATTAAGGTGTGAAGTGGAACAGGAAATACACAATGTTTCAAGATTACAGTTACAGAATTGATCATCAGCAGTTCACAGAAACAGCAAATGAAAAACAAATGACATACTTCATGCACTGATTGTGTAACTAAAAGCTCAGAATCAATGTTTTGCTGCACTGTGCTGTGTCAATTCTACAATAAACCTCATATATGAATGAATTTGGGCTAGTTCAATTTCAGAACAGAATTTGGTAAATTAAATTAAATTTACTTAAAATGAACTAATTGAGCCATATAAAATACCAGAACATACCTCCTATGAACACCCCAAGTATGACTTGAGGAGAAAAAAATCAAAGATTTTTGTTGAATCAGAGCTAGAGAAATGGGGTGTGCTCCTCCATGAAAGATGAATAAGATAGACAGATAAACAACCAGAAAACTACAACAACTGAGTTGTAAAGTGTTGATGATTTCACAAAAACGCAAAAGAAAGCACATGCAAACTCCAACTCATAATCAGACAACAAAGTTAGACAAATTCATGGTACTGATAATAGGAGAGAAAAGCAAACCTTTTGAACTCAGATGTAAAGAACACAGAAGAAGTACACACACGACACACAGAAAGCGATGTCACATATTTTTATTTGATTAATCAAAACTTGGGATGTTGTGATTGGTTCATATTTAATTGAATAAAGAATTAAAACTGTTTTTTTTTAATATAAAGAATTGAAACGTTACGTGTTATTACTACAGAGATATGTGAATCCTGACGTGGAGAAACGTCTCTTACGTACAAGTATTATCCACTAAATAAATCATTCAAATATTTTTATTTCATATTAAATGTTAAATAGTAATAGACTTGTTTGTTTTTGAACAGCAACATATTATGTGTTTATTATTTTCTTCTTGGTAGTGCGTTGGTGTTGATGGATTAAGTGTATTTTTTATTTATTTGATTTTTAAAAATATTTTTTCGACAATTTTTAATTATTTTAATAAAATATTTGAGTTTAAAGATTATAAGTAAATCAAATTTTATATAATTTATAGAAATTTTATTATAAAAATTAATTGATCCAATAATATATATAATAGCTCTGATTAATTGACTGTTAGATTGTCCATTGTTTTTCTAAATATTATTGTATAATTAAGGTTCCATCAATCAGCACTTTTAGTAAATTTGTCAATGTGTTAGTGAAACATGATACCTTCACATTTTTTTATTACTATATTTTCTGATGGAGAATGGTGTTCAATATTATGTCATGACTACTAAGTTAATCACAAAGTATATGATAATATATTGCAGTTTGATTAGACAACAAGAGAAAAATATTAGAGCAGTAAAATCAAGATTATTTTTTTTTATCAGCAATGAGAACAAGATTATCAAAATAGATGTGGAATATACAAGAAATTAAGGTCATGTGTTACAAATTGATAATTATATGCAAAGGGATATTGATACAGTACTGATTGAAGGAAATATGACAAAAGATTAATTAAGACGTGTATGTTAGATGCGTGTAAAAAAGAGATTAAATTTCACTATTTTTGGTTGAGTCCTCTTGAAAACAAAGAAAAAAGAGACTACAAAGTACAGAAAAAGAAAAACTTATTAAGACATATATCATTATAAAAAATCCCTCTCTGGATTTTCTCTTTAATAGATGTTAATAACATCGTGATTCATGTAATGGACCAAATACTAATTTAACACTTTTGTAGGGAGGTTGTGTTTTCTTTTTTTTCCTTTTTTGACCAGTTTTTTTTTTTTTTTTTTTTTTTTTTTTTTTTTTTTTTTTTTAATTTGTCAAGTATGTGTTATTACTGAATCTTCAATAAACTTTTATGAACACAATTATCTTCCTTTAAAAATATAGGAAAATTAAAATTTTATTTGCAACCATGACATGTATAATTTAGGATTCCGCTCAAATACTCAAATATTACATTAAAACCTTACATGCTTTCTCTTTCTCTAATTTTAATATATTTTTTTTTTTTTGCTACAAATGAGGAACCAATGTATATTATGTTCAACCTTTCATCAATTTTTTTTTAATATCCCTAGTTAAGCACATTTCTCAAAATTAGCTAATGTCTCATTCATATAAAGACAGAGTATTTTATGTGGTGTGTGTGTGTGTCTCTCTCTCTCTCTCTCTCTCTCTCTCTCTCTATATATATATATATATATATATATATATATATATATATAAAGATCTTTATAGTATTACTCATTTATATTTCATTTTAACTTTTTTTTCCTCACTTTTTATGAGTTTTAGAAGTTTCACAATCTTTATTGTTCATCAGTTCTATTTTTTTTAATTGTTGTATGAATTATGAGGTGAGTCCATTACTATTTATTTACAGGTTTTTATACTATTCTTGGTCACCAAGTCTTAATATTTTATTCGTTTATAGTTTATCATGTTCGTAGCAATTTATTGTCATGGGATATTTATTCATTTTCTAAAAAATAATAAATTTTTATTCATCTTAAATAATAAATTATAATTATTTTTGTTTTTTAATAAAAAATTGATTATTTTATATATCTTTAAATTTTTTTATTTTCCTATAAAAATATGAATATATGAAGAAGTATATCCAATTTTAGACATATTTCTAGAAAATTTACTTTTACAATAAATATTATTAGTCAATTTTGAAGAGTTAGATTTTTATACTTTATTAGTTTAAGCTACACAAAATTTAAATGGAAAATTATTTTATTTTATTACATTATATATCCTTAAAAATAATGTTCTTATTTTTTAAAAAAATAAGAGTGTATGTATATCTAGTTTTAAATAGGCTTTTTAGGAATAATTTTCTTTAAAAAAAATATTGATTATTAATTTTGAATGGTTGGTTTTTGATGGTTTATCAGTGTAATTGTATTACACAAAAGTTAAACGTGGATATTCTTTTATTTTCAAATTCTAGTGAATATGATGATGTGGTATTAAATAATTAAATATTATCTGAAAATTTATACTATGGTAATGTGTGTGTATATATATATAATTTGAACTTGATTTTAAATTATTATTATTAATAATAAATGTGTGACAAATTTAATTAACTTTTACGCATAATAAATAAAATAATACATATGTCATGCAAATTATTTCACTTTGTATGGCACAAATTTCATAACTCATGTTAATCAAATGTATCTGTAAGAATGAATCTATTAGAAAATAAATATAAAATTTATGAAAAAAATATATCAATGAAACTAATTTAGTAAATTACTAAAATAAAAATAACGTCCATAATTATTATAAGGTGTCTTATTTTTTCCTTTTTGGTCTTCTTTAATTAGTTTCACCATCAAATTTAATCAAGATGAATCTTATCGTATTTTGGTAAATCAAATTACATAGAAGATATTTAATAATAAATATTTTTCAATTAAAAATATCATATTTTTATTTTTGTAAAGGTAATATAAATAAGACATGTATATGTAAAGAAGAGGCTATTACATGCGAAAAAATTATGTGAAATTGATTTGTAATAGTAGAAAAATTATCAAGTATTTGATCAATAGTAGAAAAGAGGCAATTACATGTATTTAATTAGTAGTAGAAAAAATGTGTAAATATTTGCATGTTTGTAATATGATACAAAGTTATCATGTATTTTAAACATCTATTATTAATATTTTACTTTATTTTATTTAATTATGATTTTTTTATTTTAATTGGTAAAATTCATTTTTACTTAAGTTTCAATATTGCTATTCAAATTTAAATTGAGATAACTAATAATATATTATCATTTTATTCAACAATAATTTTGCTATAATTTAAAATATTTCACTTTAAAATGTCGATATATAACTATGGATAAATTTTTAAGCATACTATACATTTTGTAAGTTATATAATATTACTAACAAATTTAATATATTTTTACTTTTACATTTATAATTTTATATTGAAAGGCACCCCTGCTCACTGGAGCACATACTAGTAAATTAATAAATGTAGTAAAATGTATTGCATTTTTAAACTTTCCTTAATCAATACTAATAGGAGATATTACTTATGTTAAAAAGTTAAATTAACTATTGAGTATTTTTGTAACAAGACATTAAATAGAATTTATTAGCTGACTTTACTTATATTTGAATTAAGAAAATTTGTTTTTTTTCCTTATATAGAAGTCTAAAGGAAGTACTTTATAGAAAGATAGCACCAATTATTTGAGTAAATTGAAAATTTCTATTTTCTCCCTCTAAAACACGAACCCTGAATTAATTTGTACATTAGCATAACACGTGTATATAGTGAAGAGGCTAATGAGAAAACTTAATAAACACATAAACAATTATTAACAAAAAATTAAGAAAATGATCAAAACGTGACTATAGAAAAATATGAAGTATTAGAATGAAAATTTTAAAATTTAATGTATTAAAATGAAAAAATAATAAAAGTAATTACTAAAAATTACATTTACTCAAAAAAATATGTGACGTGTGACATGTTAGTAGCCCTTTGAGAATTTTTTTTTAGTCAACCTTTAATTATATTTATGATTTAATATCATGCAATATCTCAGAAGTGTTTTGAATATAAGAATCTAACCTAGCTAATATATAATAAATTGTATAGATAATATTAATATGCACTTCATTCTGTATTTTAGTCAAATTTTTTACTCAACAGTTAATTATATCTATGATTTAATTTCAGGGACATAAAAAAAGTGTAAGAAAAATATTCAAAAAATATTTAAATTCTAGAAAAAACTAGACTTAATTAATGTACGATACGGAAGTCCTTATATGTGAATTAAGAGTTTTTACTCATAATATTGATTAACTTTATCAATCACTTATTTCTCTAAAAATAATGTAATTGAATATATATCTTTAGTAGAAATTTTCTTTTTAGTCATATTTTTTCGTTTACAAGAATCCAATCTAAATCTTGCTTAAGGAATTCATGAGAGCCCAATTTAATTACTTGGATCAATCATATGTTAGGGATTAGTGTTTCTTGGTCATGATCAATCATATGTTCGAAGGATATTTAGGGTTTAAAAAATTATATACTAATGACTTAAAATTGAAAATTAACTAAAATTTTCAACTGATAAAAAAAATTATTCAGTAAATTGTTATAAATCTCATTTTTTCAAATATTCAACTCCCCTTTAAATTTTGAAAAATAACTAAAATTTATGTCAATGCAATTAATTACTCTATTAAGTAATAATTCAATACCAATTAAATCTAATAAATCAAAAATAAAATTTAGCATATGAATGGATTAACCGCACCCACTAATCCCTCTCCACAGGCTTTTAATTTGTCCATAATGAATTTGAGGAGTTACAATATCATAATTAATGTCTGACCCTTGGATGATAAAGCACACAATTAATGCCTACTAATTAACGTGGCTCATGACACTGCTTAATTAGCATAAGATTCAGTGTTTTTCAACAATTTCTTCTCCAAATAAACACTACTTTCCCTTTTGATTTGACCTCCTTTCATGGATGTCATGGTAAGAGGAGGAAGTCATGGATTTCAAATTTATGGGTATGAAACTAAAAACCCTAGCAACCCTCCTTTGGCTACCATAGCCATAGATAGGTTCTTATGTGGCCAATTTTCTCGCCAACAACAACATGCAAGGAACAACGATGCAAGTGTTTTTGCTGAGGAGGCTTTCAAGTGGACAAACATCAACCAAAACCCTACATTGTGCCTCAAAGATATACAAGTTTCGGCTAAAAATGGAAAAGTGGTTGCTGGAAGGAGAAGCAAGAAACAATGTCCTGTGCCTTGGATCAAAGGACAATGGACTCAAGAAGAGGACAGGTTGAATATATATAAATTAAGATAAGACTCCATTTTCTTTTGTAGTTTTTATTTGCTTTATTTTCTTTTTTATTTTGTGTTGATTCTTGCCAGGATACCAGTTAATTCATTTGTTTAAAATTTCAAAAAATTTATTCTTAAAAAAATTTATTTTTTAGAGAAATAGTTAGTTGCAAGTTTTTTATTTTTAATATTTAAATTACTTTTTATATTTTCTTTTAGAGAAAAAATTTATTTGAACATCTTGAAAATCAGTGTCTCTTTTAATTAAAAAAAAAGTTTAAATAGGGTCATATGTTTATTTGTACTAAACATCTATTTTGTATATAACTAAAGGAACCTGTTAAGGTTGGTGAAGCAATATGGAGAAAGAAAATGGGCTGAAATAGCTGAGAAGTTGGAGGGAAGAGTTGGTAAGCAGTGCCGAGAAAGATGGAATAATCATTTGCGTCCTGATATTAAGGTTTGTTAATGCTTATTAGTACTTGTCATTCAAACTTCATAAGGACATTAGTTGCATCAAAATTATCATTAACTTAATTACTATAGTTCAACAAAAGCTTTGCCAACTTACCTTGAAATTACGTTGCTTCTTAATTCATACCAAATGTTTTGCACGAAATTAATAAGCTAAAGTTTGAGAACCATGTGGCAAATTTGATTGAAATCACGTTGAATAGTTTATTTAAGATTGGAAATTACAATCATCTATACACACACACACATCATCATCTATCTATCTATCTATCTATCTATCTATCTATCTATATATATATATATATATATATATATATATATATATATATATATATATATATCATTTTCATCCCATTTTTTTTCATACCTTTTTTTTTTTTCATCACTGTCACTTATCTTATACACAATTTTTTCTCTTTTCTAGCTTTATGTTCTCAGTTTTTTTAATCTTATTTCACAAAATTTTGTTTTGTTCTAAAAATTTATTTTCTTCATCACAGAAGTTGCCGTTTTATGTATAGATATTTATAATTTATTTGGATGAAAATTGAGTATTTATAATTTTGTTACCCCTGAGTAAAAATAATAAAAAAAGTGTGCAAAAAGTATGTAAAGCTGGAATGCAGTGATACTAGTAAAACCTTATCTACTTAATTTAGTTTATTACATAACATATTTATTTAATGATATTTATATAAATATGTTTTAGCTTTGTCCATGATTCATGGTGAATTCTGTGAATGAGTTCAAGTATTTCTTTTAGTTTATATATATATATATATATATATATATATATATATATATATATATATATATAATTCTTTCTTTTTGCTAACAACAAAGGATCTTGTATCACCCTACTATATGTTTATAGTGCCGATTAAATCTCTACATAATATGTTAAGTGTAATAAATTTTCTCATAATTTAAAATTAATGTTTAGATTTTTTATCTTAAAATTAATCATACATACAGTAGAGTTCTTTGCTAAAATTAACCTCATAAAGCTTCCTCTATCATTTTCTTAGGCATACCATGTATTCAAGAGAGTAAATCACACCACTATTCTACCAAGATCTACCATTATTTATTTATTTATTGTTTTAATAACCAAACAACAGATTCAACAATACAAGAGAAATGATCAAATACACCAATTGAGAAAAACAGAACAAACCCTTCCATATATAGATATATACACTCATTCTTTGTGAGTCATTGTTGACTTTGACGGAGTCCATTTGGTATATATATATACACAAATATATTCATTTTTCCATATAATTTAGTTTTTTATATTTCACTTACAATATAACATTTACACTTATTAAATATAATTTCCCTGGCAATTGAACATTTATCAGAAAGATAGTTGGAGTGAAGAAGAAGAGAGGATACTGGTAGATACACATGCTAGACTCGGGAATCGTTGGTGCGAAATAGCAAAACTCATTCCAGGAAGATCAGAGAATGCCATAAAGAATCATTGGAATGCCACCAAAAGGAGACAGAATTCAAAGAGAAAGAACAAGAAGACAAAGAGTTCTAATGGAAAGCCACATTCCTCTGTTCTTGAGGACTATATCAAAAGCAAAACTCAAATTATTGACACAGAAATTTCTCACACAACACTCTCACAGGACAATGCAGCAAACCCTTCAAACCCTTTGTTCTATGAACCTATTATTGCTAGTGAACCACTCTTCATACAACAAATTTTCATGGAAAATCATGATCAGAGTCAGAAATCATCACTTGGCAATGTTGAAGAATCTAAGCACCCCAAGATGTTTCCAACATCATGCTTGGATTATTGTCAAATGAAAGTTGATGATGTCGGGGAGTATGCATTTGTGTATTCTTCACTCCAATATACAGATAACATGCACTTGAATAATGATAGTCTCTTCCCTAGAGAGACTCGTCATGCTACCCACTTAAATTATCTTCCTAATTCGGATTTCTACATAGCACCTTATGATGGGAATCAAGGTTCTTCACAAGGAAAAGGTGATATGGATTTGATGGAGCTTGTTTCTTCTTAGTTCAAAAGTTGTCTCTTATTCTAGTAAGAGATTGCATTTATATTTATGTGGTATTTTAAGTTTGGATCTGGACTTATTTTGAAATAAGGTTATATACCATCGTTTGGACTTAAATAAAATTTGCATATATGCTACTGTTTTTGCTTAATTAGTCTCTTATGTTCCTTTGATTGAATTTAATTCATTGTTGGTCAAGTTTTGTGAACTTTGAAATGTTAGGTAGAACTTTTGGTACCATCTCTTTTGACACAGGTAATATTCTTAATTTTATTAAAAGTGGGAAAATAACCATATTTGGTAGGTTTCTTGGTCTGGTGAAAAGAATACTGATTACTAGAGTATTCAAAATTTTTAGGGTAATCTTTGGTAGTAGTTCAAGTTTGTTATTATTACATCTTACTACTTATTTAATATTATCAAAATGAAAATATGTATAAAATTTAAAATTGGTTTAATTATTAATCACTAAATCCTAACTTTTCAATATTTGGAGTATCTTTTTTAATGATACATAATAAGTTCCAGCACCGAATAGATACATCTTAACTATTGGTTAGTTTCAAGACAATTAGATTTTCTTAAAGATGCTTGGTAGTACGTATATAAAAGATTTTGGTTGAAGAGATAAAATTTATTTTGGTGTCAAATATTGAAATTAGTTTGTCAATTGTACTGAAATTTGATTTTTTTATACAGAAATATGATTTTTTAATTGATAAATAAATTAAAATAAAAAATCCTATGAACATCAATTTCTTGTAAGCATTTTTAGATTTTATTAAGTTCTGTCTTAACCGCGGCAAAGTGTAAACCTCAAGACTTTAGGACACCTTAACTTTAATATTGTGCAAAATAAATACACAAACAAAAAAACAAATGGTACCCTTACCCTAGGTTCAACCTGTCGTAAGATATTATTTTAAAATCAAAATTAGCTGAAATTTGTTTTTATGACAATTATATGGGATTTTAATGTTACTTTGTTTAATCATAAATTATACTCCTTATACTATTTTCTTTTCAGACAATAAAAATAATTTTTCCAGCTGCAACATTTTCTTTTCATTTTCTCAACATATAAAAATTGAAAATAAAAGTGACGTGCAAATACCATGCAAGCACTTATACAAAAATTACACCACCCAAATTTGAAACATAAAGTGAAATTAAATATATAGACACCGTCCACAAACACGTGAGTTGGCAACAGAATGACGAAAACACCCTCCAAACTGCCACAATAATTTCTTGATTCCTGCATAATGACAAAAACACCCTTGCTTTTAAGCCGAGTTGGCAACGCCGGGCCCACCATCAAGCTTACGTGGACTCAAGAAAACCCTAAGCCCATTCTTCATGAACAAAGTAAGAGACATCTTCTGCTCCACCCGGTGACCGGGAACCACCGATAGCCGGTAACGCAAAAGCACAGCAGCAGCCACAGACTTCATCTGTAAATAAGCCAAGTCCTTGCCTAAACAAGTTCTCGGTCCAGCATTAAACGCAACAAACTTGAACCCATCCTTGACCGGTTCGAACCGGTCCTCGCGAACCGAAAGCCACCTCTCCGGTTTAAACTCTAAACAATCATCGCCCCATATACTCTCCACTCTCCCCGCCGAGTAAATCGAATACGTCACCGTCGACCCCGCCGGAACCACCGTACCGTCCGGCAACACGTCGTCGGCGACGGCCTGTTTGAAATCCTGCGGCACCGACGGGTACAGACGCAGCGTTTCGGCCAGCGCCGCCTTCAGATAAACCAACTTGTCCGCTTCGTTGAAGTCTAGAGGGTCCTCCGTCCAGCGGCGCGTGTCTCCGCCGCGCGTAGCGGCGAGGACTGTTTGTATTTCTTTGAGGATTTTGTTTTCCACGTGAGGGTGGTTTGTGAGGAGCCAGAAGAACCAGGTGAGAGCTACTGATGACGTGTCCCTGCCGGCGAGGACGAAGTTGAGGACGATGCGCTGGAGTGTTGCGGCGGAGAATGGGTTGCCGGCGGCGTCGCGCTTTTTCATGAAACGAGAGAGTAAATCGTCGGAGGGAGTTTCCTTTCGATCGAAAACGGCGTCGTTCATGTAGGTTTCGACTATTCGGAGACTCTCCTTTAACCTCTTCTCCGATCCAATGCATAGAAGCTTCTGGAACCTCCACACTAAACCTGGGTAGAGGAACCTGTACGTACGTACATCACAAAACTTGTTCTTTTAACATGGGGAGCAGACATATGAAAAAAAAACTTATATTTTGTAGTGTTTCTTAAATCTAGTTGAACCAGTTTTGGCGTATATGAAAAAGGAGAGGGAGAGATAGAATTTCTTAACAATATTATCAAAACTCTGGTATTTTCGATAGTATCGTGTTTACTGTGATGTCATCGAGAATCAAGAGTAGTTAATTTAGATATATAAAAGCAAATATGCATGGTTGCTGCTACTAAAGTCGTAGTTGTGATAAAAAAAAAAAAACTTCATGACCTTAATATTGTAATTGCTTGTATATAACAATTTAAAAACCTTGAATTATAGTGATAAGTTATAGAGTTTCAGTAAAGAAATTAACTTGGTGCGTAATTAATTAGTATATAAAGTATAAACCTGTGCATGGTGGCTTCAGTGGCAGTGTCAAAAGCAACAGCGAAAGGGTTTTCAGGTAGGTCCGGTGAAAGAGTTTCGGGGTCTTTACCAAAAGTAAGTCCACAAATATTATCAAATGTCAAACGCAGAAGAAGGTCCTGCAAATCCACGCAGACATTATCTTTCACGGCTTTATCCATAATACACCACAACCGATTCTTAATGGAACGGTTAACCCAACGCGACATGGCATGTTTCAAAGTTCGAGTGGTGAATTCCAGAGCAGCGGTTTTGCGCTGCATGAGCCACGTGTCACCGTCACTGTTGAAGATTCCTTCACCCAATAGGTCGTGGAACGCAGTCTGCCACTTGGGGCCCTTAGGGTAATTGTCGAAGCGAGTTTTCAGAATGTGTTCTAGGTTCTTTGGGTGGCATGTGACGGTGTAAAACCCTTGCTTGCGCGCCAAGAAAGGAATAGGAATGATGCATGTTTGGTATGTTGCAGAGCCCGTGTTTCGAAGGTTACCCGCAATCCAATCATGAACTCGATTGCGGTTCCTAAACAGTGCTGGGAGGCTCCCAACGAAAGGATAAAGTTTGGGACCGATCAGGGTTCGGGCTAGGAGATGGAACCATAGGAGATAGGCAGATAAGGCTGCTGTTAGAGTGAAAATTAGAGGGAGAGTCTCCATTTGCATCATTGTGTTGTGTGGTTTAAGACACGTTGTTGATTGTAACTTGGTGAGAATGGGGAACTTTTACACATTCTTGGTTTTATATTTGTGAGGAATGACATTTTGAGAAGGTTTAGGAGAGAGTTGGTTGGAATTTTTTGGCCAAACAAGTGAGTGGTCTATGTTAGGTGGACATATATATCATCGTTTGTTTATTATCTGTGTGCTCTTGGGAGCTGCTACAAGAATTGTAATTGATTTAGAACTTAGAAGTATTTATCTTAGTTCTTCTGATGAAAAGGAATATTTTTTTTTTTTTTTTTGACAAACACACAGAATATATGAAAAGATGGAGTGACGGGATAAGCAGAAAACAGTGACTTGTTATATATATATATTGGTAGACTTATATATAATAAGTTTGTTTATATCGGTGTTATTTTTTTAAACACTCACTTTATAATTAATTTGATTAAAATTAATCAGAAATTATAAATTTCAGTAGGTTATACGAGTTAAATTAGGAGAAAGTCAATGAATAAAAGGTGTGCTAAAATTGATAATTTTTAATAAATTTTAACTGATTATACAGAAAATATTGGAAAAATTATCTTAAAAGTGGAAAGGGATGAGAATAATCCTGTCACATGTTAATTCCTTTTGGTTCGTTAATTTCTTTTTTAATTATTTTAGATGAGGAAGACAGCTTATATTAAGGGAAGATATTCCAAAGTTAAAGAAGACCGATGACTTTGGCAAAAAACTGTAATAAAATTTATAAATACAAAAAAGAATTTCTCTAAAAATATTTTTAAGAGGATAAAAGAATAAATATTTTTTATTAATTTTTGTAGAATTTTTTTCTTTTAATTTTTGTAAAAGTTATGAGATTTTTTATAAATTAACTAATAAAAAACTAATTTTAATATTTTTTAATATATAAATTTCGTTTTTTCTTATTTTTCCTAAGTAAATCATTGTGAAGAAAAAACACTTAAATAAATAATTTAATCTAACTTACAAATAGTTTTCGTAGAAGACTCAGAGTCCTTACAATATGAAGACTCAAAAAGATATTGGATGAAGGTAAATTAATTCAAATAAACCCTAAACATAGAAGTATATATGTTATTTGTTTTAAGTAATCAAAATGATAAAAATGATAACTAGAAGTATAGAATCATATATAAACACGCCATTATTACATTCGTTTTCATTGCTAACTACATGTAAAATTTAACATAATCATTGACAGATGGAAGGAGCAAACCATTTTGTTTTCAATTCTAAAGTACTAACCAATGTTACTGAAAAGGCCAACTAAGTTTTTCTCAATAAATAATTCACATTTTATGTTCATCCTAGTGTTGCAAACAAATCAGACAGAAAGATGCAAAATTAATTATCCAAATATATTTGGTAAATTTCTTATTAATTCCTAAGCTAAAGTCAAGCAAATAAAGTGCCTACCATTTAACTACTCTAATACCTTGTAAGACAATTTAATAAAGTTTACAAGATTTCAATGCTAACTTGGTAACTTTTCTTCGCACACGCTGCGTAGTGTGCAAGAGAAAGAGTCGTTCGATACAGTTTATCTGCAGCAAGAAAATGACTTGGAGAAAACTATGAAACAATTGCAATAGTCTAGAGAAGAAGAAAAAAAATCTTAAATGATGAGAAAAGGACCTTTTTTATATTATTTAACAAGAAAATGGTAATCAACTTTAAGAACATTAATTGTTATGTACAAAAACTTAAGTAACACACCTCATTGTACTTCACTAATATAATATTTGTTTGATAAAAATTTAGGCTAATGTTAACTTGTATCTTAAGACTAAAGAGGACTAATTATAAATTTTTTTAAAAGGATAATTATAAAATTTTAAAAAATATTTAATGGGATACATAAAACTGAGTTGTTGATAATTTCTTCTTTTACACTCTTTTAATTATAATTGCATAGTAATTTTTGAACCAATAACCTTACATCCATAGTTAATATATAATACCCTAAAGATTAATATTATAATATAAATACTGTGGCTTTATATTAATAATATATCGACAAGTCAGTTATTGGCTAATATTAGAGATATTATGGATAAAAAAGGTCATTAAAAAAATCCCATGCTTATAAAGGTGGTCAATTAGATTATTTAATAGAAATTGATCATCAATAAAATTAATAATATGCCATGTCAATACCTTAGTAGGAAAAAATATATTAACAATATTATATATTTTATTAATAGATAAATTCGATAGTATAAAAATTAATATATTAATTATTTCACCGAATACTAATATAATCTATTATGATGAAGGATTAAAGGGTATAATATATGCAGGGGGGCAGGCCCACTACATCACTTAATAAATCTGATTCTGCTTTTAATCGTGAATATTTCATGTTAGTATTATTATGATTAAAAAGAGTATTATTTAGAATGAATAGGGAGACACAAAACGAACGAAATTGACTTTGAGAATCCAGATTCTGGCATACGAAAGCACGAATAAAACACGGATAAGGAAAAGAAAACAAATAAAACATTTGATATTGAGTTTAATTAGAACGACAAATTCTGAGCCACAGCTGTTAATGTGTTAATTCACTCTCCCCTTGCCCCCATAATCTTTCTTACTATCAATATATTGTTTAATATTTCTTTTCCGACATTTTTTTATTAAGTAAAATTTACAATAAGAGAATGTAAAAACATGTGAATTTTACTTTCCATTTAGTAGACTTAAGTTTTATTTGGTCCAATTTTTTTTTACTTAAAAATTACTTATTAATAAAGTTAAAAAATAGGAGTTTAAATTTAAAAATATTGAAATTTTTTTATAAATTTCATGTTTAAATTTTAAAAGCTCCATTTAAATAAGTTTTTTCGTTGTTTTCAAATTTAGTTTTAATTAAAACTAATCCTTTCATTTGATGAAAAAATATATTTATTAAATAAAAAGTTATAGTCTTAAATTAATTCCATTCATATAAATTTATTTTGAAGATAATAAAAATATAAATATTCAAACTTGAAGTTTTTAAAATAAATAAATTAAAAGACTCTAACTAATAATTTTTTGTTTTAGTTTGATGATTTGTAAATTATTATATATAGTGTTAGTTCTGATTACAAATGATAAAGTAATAAAAATATGTATATACATAGATAGGACTCGAATGGGGGTTTAGAAAAAAAGGATTTAGCTGTGCAGTTTAAATGATAAAATTCAGTTATAATTATTAATTAGGCAATTAACTTTTTTCTTAACAGAAAAATACTTAAAATTAAATATTTTCTTTTAAACTTAAAGGACTAAATTAGAAAAATATCCAAACTTAAAATAGAAGACAAATTATACACTTTATTTAACTAAGAAGTAGATCCTAATAAGAAAGAAAGTTGAGAATGTTACCATATGTAAAGAGAATATTAAAGATATGTTATGGGCAATTGGAAGTAAATTAAGGTAACAAAAGTCTTAGAAACAATCAAGATAAGACAGTTGTGGAGAGCTCGTGGTACAGTTTCCATGGCACAATGTGAGCTTTGTCCACTTTAGTGTCTTGTAAATTAGCTTCCAAAGCTAGGAAAATGGTTTCCATCGTCATGTCATTTGCTCCAACAACAACAACAACAACAACAGGAAGAGGAGAAGAGCAAGGCTTGTAAAAAATTTGGATTTTCCAAAATATCAGAATCTGTCCGAATAATTAGTTTTAAACTCATTTTAATGAATTTTATCTTAAACATATTGTATATTTTTTAATGGATATGAATTTATTTGAATGCTCTCCAATGAAGTCCACTAAAATCTCCACCTTCAAAATTTCTTAGTAGGCCTTTGGGAGTGTGCAATACACGGTTTTCGGGTAAAATTTATTATTGTGCTCCGAGATTTGTCTAATACAACAACACTTGAATGATAAAGAAAATGATTAATGTATATTTCCTACCAAGAAAAATGAGGATTTGTTTTAAAATATTATATCTGTACTAAAAAGCAAAATTGGAACCTGTATCATTTTTTTTTTATATGTGAAAGGAAGGAAAAAAGTTTTTTTTTTCAAAAAAAGAGAAACATAATATAATAGAGGTAAACGTAATAAAATATTATGACAAAAGAAAATTAAAAAAAAAGAAAATAAGAAGAAATATTAGGTAAAAATGTAAAGAAAGTATTCTATGTTAATAATGACTTATGTAAAAATTTCATTTTTACTAACTTAAATTTTATATTCAGTTCATATTATTTTTTTTGAACTTTTATCTTTTTTTTTATATAAAAAAATAAGGGGAAATTTGTTTAAATATCTTAAATTTTATCTCTTTTATAAATAAATATCTTTAATTTTAATTTTGTCACATTTAATTCTTAAATTTTATCTAATTTATAAATAAATATAATAAATTTTTTATTTTAGTTGTCGATCCTTAAACTCTACTATTAAGCAGATAAATACCTTAAAATTTAATTATTTTTTTAATTTTTTATTAATTCTTTCACATATACTTTTTCTTCAAGTTAAAATTAAATTTTTTTATCTCTAATATTGATAATAATTTATTCATTTTTTCTTCTTTCATTACAATTCATTTTTAAATATTAAATCATAACAAAACTATGAATTTAGAAATGAAAAATTAAAATTATTTATTTGATTTTTTAATTCCAGATTTATTACATTTTCTTATTTAAAATATTTTTATTAAAAAATATAGTAAATGATCGAGATTTATTTTTATAACCCAATATAAGTATCGATTAACATGAAATTGAGATCTTTACGTGCAATAATAATAAAGTTTAATGATTGATTGGAATTCGGAAAAAAAAGAAAAGTTTATGGTGTCAATTTAAAAATACGATAAATAAAGTTTAAGGATAAATTATGACAAAATTAAAACTCAAAGTATTTATTTATAAAAGAAATAAAATTTAAGGTATTTAAATGTCTTTTTCCATAAAAATAATACATTAAAGAATAAAAATAAACTTAAAAATAATATTTAGTCCTAATACAACCATGATTTGTTCTCTAAAAAAAAAAAAATTTCTCTCTCTCTCTAAAGTTTGAAAGAAGTATTTCAGTCCCTTGTACAATAAGTGAATATTAGTAGTTCTTAAAAAATATTTTCTTAATGTATATAAATAACATTTATTTTAAGGATCTAAGGTTTTTTTAGAGATATTATATGTTGACATGGTATCACACACATCAATCATTAACCATTAACATTTGTCAATTAAAAAATAGATTAATAAATATTTATTATATTATACAAATATTTTAAATTTATAAAATGTAAAATAGATTAACAAATATTTATTATATTACAAAAATATTTAAAATTTATACAATGTCAACAGAGCTTTAACTAGTCTTAGAAAAATACATTAAAACTAATATTTTAAAAGTCGATTTTTTTAAAAACAATTTTAAAAATCCAAACATTTTTTATCCAATGCATTCTCCAGAGAAAGGATTACTGGTTTGTCGAAGGATGATTAACTATTAGAGACTGATCCTATCCTCAAAGAGTTAGATGAAAAAAGTGAAGAAACCACCAAAGGCAACAACAATACCACAAAATAAAAGGGTGCTTTTGCGGGGTTGTTCGCAAAAACTTGAAGCATTTTCCATAAAAGTACTTTTTCTAATTCATTTATGCATGCATTGTGTTCCTTCTTGCCCATTTACCCTTTTAAGCATTAAACATTTTTGAGTCCTAAGTTGTGTTTTGCTCTCCTATTTTCGTCTTTCAAAATCGATCAGTTGTCAAGAGTTTATAACAACTTACACACCTGTTCAATTAATTGACTTGTTCTTTGGAATATATACAATAAATTGATTCATTTTGCTTCAATTATCAAGCAAGCACAATGCTTTACTTTGGCAATTTAAAATCTTCTGATGGGTTCATGGCCCATTCTGTGTGTTGATTATATCAGAAGTTAAATTACTAATCTCTAATTCATTAGTGGGGAAGTTCTTAAAGTTGGATGAAATTGAAACCAAGTCCAAAGCCATGATTCACTAGACAAGATTCATTGCCTTCAAAAACGGGGCAAATAGCAGGAAATGTTACCACCATTACTTGAAGCAAAGAACTTATGCTTTGAGATATCACTCTAACCCTGCTAAGCAAATTAAATTCCAAAAAGATCCATAGAAGAAACAACAATAGGAACATATATAGATATAACATAAGGATTTTATATGATCACCAAACATTTTTTTTAACCCTTCGCATTCAATCATGAAATCAAGTAATTACTTCTTGGTTTCAGCATGTACATTTGTTAAAATCCTACAAATAATTTTTTATAATATTTCTAATGGGAAACGTAGTTTAATACATTTGGTTCATTGAAACTTTCTATTTTAGTCAAAACAAAATGAACCTTGTAAGAAATCCATCAGAAGAATATATACACTGATTCTGTTTGTACAGAAACATAAAAGGATGGCTTAATTCTCATCCCTATGAGGTATATGAAGAAAGAAAGATAATAAGATATACTCTTAAACATATTGCAAGTATCCCTCAAGTCTCAAGGGGCTTGTATAGAATCTTTGCGTGGTGCTGTGGTTGAGGAATTTGATCTGGAAAATGAAGAATGGATGAACTCAATGCAGTCCTCAACAGCAGCGGTTCTATGAGAATCGACAGAGGATCCTGTTGATTTTGATCTTGTGAAGGATGAAGAGCCTCTGTGTAAAGATCTCCTCGGAGAGATGAAGCGTAGAGCATGTGTTACTCTTTCTGCAAGATCCTTCACAAGTTCAACAGGAGATGTCTCAGTCTGCCAAGGAATCCTGAACATGCAGCTCTTTACTTGGCCATTTCTTGTGGATTTTCTATTAGAATTCTGTCTCAAGGACAAGCCTGGTTTCTCATTGATGTAACCATTGTGACTCATTTTGTAGCTTATTGTTGTTTAGATGATGATAGCATTATATTGAAGGAGAGAGAGAGAGAGAGAGAGCAATGAGAAACTTGCTATTGTAAGTTGAAAGGAATTGTAGGTGAGACTTGGAAGGAGAGTCCTTAAAGAGGTGGGAACTATGGAATGAGGACGTTCTTGTGCTAATGAGAAACAAACATTTATAGGGGTCTTTCACTAGTCACTATTTCTCCTGAATACCTTTAACTGAAAGATTAGTGTAAAAATATAATGAAAACAAGCACAAGAATAACCAAGTCTTTTTTACTAGATGAGATTGGTTACATGACTAAACCACATCATAATATTTTGCTGACTAAACCATCATTTAGTGCTTAATAATCTATTTGAAGTATATGGTTGAAAATACTCTTCTTCCAATATTTATTTATATAAAGTGACACATAATGTGGATTAAGGAGATGAGAAAAGGAGCATATTAAAGGTGTAGAAAGTTGCAGATACCGTAGCTGTCTTTATTACTTTCTATTCCAGTTGCAGGGCCTCCCTGTGACTTTGCAGAGCACACGTTTATGCTTTTCCATTTAATGGAGAAAGAAGCGGTATCTAACTTGAGTATAATCAAAGATAGCAGGAATATTTTTAGTTTAAAGTAATTGAGTAATCATTCCAACCTAAACTCATTCCACCCTCAGAACAAGTAATCCCATTTAAATATGAGGAAGGTGGGGGCTACATTCCTTCACTCATTTCTCCGAAGATGCTCTCAAAACCACCACTAGTATTGATCCATTTTTTTTTTCTTATTTCTTTTCCCTGAAGATGTCCTCATTCCTTCACTCATGTCAACTAAGTGCAACAAGACATAGCCAACCGAGTTGCTGCTAAATATTTTATCTCTAAAGAATAGTTTTTTTTAAAGAATAGTATCAGGTGTGAACTAGTTGACATGATATGATGAGTGTTCATTTAGCATTGGAAGAATAAAAAATGATATTTGGATATGAAAGTCCTCACTGTTTTAACACACTTCTTTAGAAGAATGTGTGTGCTATTCTTGTTTTATTATGAACAGAAAATAGAGTAAAACGATGCAAATAAGAATGTGTTTAAACATGTGAGATCTAATTCTAAATTTACAGGCAAAACGTGAAACTTGTAAAGTTCAAATGAAAATATGGTGTGAAACTTGGAAAGTGAGAAGTAAAATATGATATCCAAGATATCTTTTGACTTGAAAGAAAACAAAATTGTGTCATCTAGCATGCCATAGAGTTAGATGCTTTAAAGTTACCATCAAATTTTCTACTCACTGAAGTGAACAACAGTCAACACTTGGTGTGAAACTTTTGACCAAATTGGAGCTCCTTAAAACATTGGTGTGAAACATACCAGGTGAATTACCCTTCTGCCCTCTATCAACAAATTATTGGCAAATATTGTTGAAAGTGGACCACATGCCAAAAGAAATGGCCAAGGGTTTGATATTCTCCACTGAGATATTGAAATGATTTAATAACTCAATTTGTCAATCATGAAATTGAGTGGCAAGGTGTTCTAATAATTAGGATACTAGTTTGAATATACTTTTTGAGAAGTACTTATAAGAAAATAAAAACAATTAAGGAGATAAAATGAATCTGACGCTCTCACATATGTTCACAATCAACTAATGCATCACAACTTTTTCAAAAGCTTTCATCTATTCATTTTCATATGTGCATATTATTAGAGAAGGTTGATTCATTTAACCTCTTTGATTCAATTTTTTTTCCTCGTATGTATATATTTATTGAGAAATTGATCCAAATTGACTCTAAATTTATACCTTATGTTGTTTACAAACTGAGAGCATCACCATGACTTTCTTACCCCAGCACTTAGAAAATACAAGTAAAAACTCCACTTCAGATTTATCCTCGAGAAATCTGATCTTTTATATATTTGATTTTGATGATCTTGTAAAACAATTGATACATGACGTGGTGAGAAAGACAAGCCAAGTTGTGTCACCATCTATTAGACAAGCCAAGACCTTCATATCGAGTAGAATTGAACAATAGGAAACCAACAATTTGTTCTTGCTCTGTTTGGCAGATTTGGGGAATGAATTTGTGGACTATACAGAGATATGCATGAAGATAATTCTCTATAAAATGATGATTTTTTTCTCACACCTGTAATATGCGTAGCCTGAATGGCTAATATCTAAATATGGGTATAACTGGTGCTATTTGGTAACTTGCTTTCATCAAGAATCATAATCACGGGATGATATCCAAAAAGGATATGTGATTATAAGAACTTGTAGACAATAGCTGGAAAATCTTGTACAAGAACAATATGAAGTTAAATACCCAGCCAATACAATAAAGATCTTGGGACACTTTTGTTCTGTGACTATAAAAATGCATATGCCTATATGGAAAAATACCACATTAAGCAGTTTCCACAGCCACAAAACCAAAACAACACAAGAAACTTTTGGCAGGATGCCAGGATCTACGCTCATCCAATTTAATTTCTGCAGCCTACATAACATAAATGAATACATAAATAAAAAACACTAGTTTCTTACAACTGTAAATGAGGTGTTTATGGTATACTCTACTAGGAGATCTGCTCCCTAATAACATCTTTCACTCAACAACCATTTTGAATCAAAGTACATTGAATGTTTACAGTTAGTTTCTGTGAGCAACTCTGCCTAAAATTCATTGTAATGTTTACAGTCAGTTTCTGTGAGCAACTCTGCCTAAAATTCATTGTACTTTGATTCATAATGGTTTTTGAGTGAAACTACCTATTCAAGTAAGAAAAAAAATCAATCAAGAAACCTTGCCTAAGCAATGGCTCCCCGGAGAAAAAATTTACAGAGAAAAATATCAGCATGCTGAGCCTAAATGCTTATATTCCATAATTTCCAACTCCATTCAGAATCAAGTTTCATGTATAAAGACACACAATATCTAATGGTTTCAGAGTTGCAGTGCAGATCCAAGACACACAGTGAAGCTTACATCTAACAAATGCATTACAAACAAGACACTATTTCTTATCAACAACATCCTTCAGAAGCAAATTTTCACAGTTATTCACAAAACAAGGTCATGAAAAACCATCAGAGACACAAGTATATATGAAACTACATTCTCCATTAAAATGCTATCGGTCTAGTACTATATACACAAAATTTGACCCCAAATAATAGAGTTAACAAACAATTTAACTTCAAATGATTTTCAAGACTGTTGTTTCTCATTCATGACAAGCAAAACCTCCCCACCATGAGCCAATGTAAAATCCAAAAACTCCCTTACTTTATCTGAATCAACAAAAGGTTGAGGGGCATAAAGGTCGCTATCCAAGTTATACCAAACCCCATCAATCTTCCTCAATGCAATCCAGTGCCTACTTTTCCAAATCCCAGCAAACCTTGTCACTGAAACATTGACCACAATACCCATCAAAACATCCTCGGATGCATCAACATCAATGGAAGATGCTCCATTTCTACGATCATGCCACACCACACTCTTTCCCTTCTCTTCCAAAGCTGCAATCAGAACATTTATATCATAGTTTCCAGTCAACACATTATGATGGGGCTTGAAAAGGACACTTAGTGGGGTCCACTTTTCACTGTTGGAGTTTTTAAGTTCGAGTCTTTCGGAAATCGCATTCAATTTCGTTCGAGTGAAAGCATCCTTTTGCTGATTGAAGAGAAATTGATAGACCCAGAAGCAGAAATAACATGGATCAGTTAAATTATGCTAAAAGAAACGAAATTGGGAACTAAAACAGTGATGGGTATTCATTGATAGGGATGAAATTGAAGAAAGAACGACTGGGAAAGGGGAAAGAGAGGGGAAAAGGGAGAAGCACCTGAAAGAGGGAGTTGAGAGCGTGTACGAGACAAAACTGTAACCTTTGTCTTTCGTGATAGACATGGGAATTCTCGGTTGCCATCAGAGGTTGTTCCGCGAGTGAAATTTCGATGTTCAAGTTGTGGTGTTGCGTTGAAATTTTGATGCATATGCACGAGAAGGAAGCTTTGAATTATCAACACTATATTGTGATGATTATTTTCAAGTTTTTTCAATGGATTTTGAGTTTGTAGTTGTTATTATCTGTTTATGTATTTTGATAGATTTCAATGGATTTAGAGTTTGTAGTTTTTTAACTTATCTATTATTATATTTTATTATTAGAGCCATTTCCCAGGTGTTTTAGTTTTTTTTTTATTTTCTAAAACTTATAAAATTATTTTTTATATTTTTATATTTTTATATTTTAATTATTATTTTAATATTGTTATATAATTTTTAATAAAATTTAAAAATTAATTTAAATTCATATTTATTTTATAAAATAATTTATTTCTCATAATTCACATATTTAATTTATTGAAATGAAAAATATAATAATTCTATTTTTTAAAATAAACTAAAACATATAACAGATGTATAAATTAAAAAAAAATTAATAAAATAAATATGAAATTAAATTAATTTTTATTAAAAATAATATAAAAATATTAAATAATTATTAAAACGGAAAAAACATAACGACGAAATCTTCTTTATTTATTAATAGAAATTAAATGATGATAAGCATTCAGGTAAATGGAAATATACTTTTATGAGTTATTTAAATAATTCATAAATTATTTCCAGAACATGTCAATATATTTATTTTTTTATTATATTTTTTTACAACATATTTTATTATCTAATTATTCTCATTAAATAATAATTTTGGATCACATATATTTTACTTTTAATTTTAAAATTATTTTCTCATATCTTTTAGTTACTTTCAGTTTGTTAGTAACTTCCATGACTAAATCATATCACATCAAATTATAATATATCTGAAATATAATTTAATCTCACAATCTAATTTTATGTGAGACTATACTAAGAGATAATTATAATTCTAAATTTAATCTCTATAATATTTATCTTTATAATATTAATCATAATTTTAAATTACATTTATGTGTCATTGGAATTTAACTTTATATAAACTAAAAGTACTTAATTTAATGAGTCATATCATTAAAATAGTTCGAATCACATAAGTAATCATAATTATATTTTTTTTAAAATTAAAATATACTTATTTCTAAATTGATTAATATTATTTTTATGAAATTCTTTTATTATATGTTATTATAATTACTCCACTCTAAGTACATAATAATTTTATATCGTTATCCTTCTAACTTACCGCGCGTTCAAAAAAACTATAAATAAACTTAATTAAATCAAAATTTTAAATCACATTACAATATTATTCTTTAAATTTAAATTTTAGGCTAAAAATTTAAATTTAATTACTCTCAACTAATTTAATTACATTCGTAATCTATCCAAAACCATAATCTAAACAAAAGACAGGCGGGCGCGTAAAATAAAGTTTCAGGATAGTTTCAGGCGCGTAAGTTTTTTTTTTTTTTTTCAAACGGACTCATAGGTGTCAAAAGGCCAATATCTGAATGAGTTTCCACTGGGGGACGCAAACTATAAATAAGCATACAACTGAGACGGAACAAAAGACATTAACCTGAGAGTTATAGAAGAGAAAGAACACTTCCTCTGTTTTCTCTTTTCAACTAATTATTATATTTTCTTTCCAACAAATTATTCACCACTCACTTTCAGGTTTGCTTCTTCTTCATGCTGTCCAAATCCTAATTAACTGTCTTTTTACGGTGTCTGATTTGAGATGTCACTCCAATGTTTGATTTTTTTAGAGTACGATGAATCTAAAGTACACAAGGAGGACTCAACCAATTGGCGCAACAACATGCGTCTATTGGCAAATGGGGAGATGCACCAGAAATCCTTGCAGATTCTTGCACGGGGAAACCCCATCACCACATGTTCCTCGTAACAGTTGTAAATATGGAAAAAGGCTCCATCCTTCTTCCGAGAATACTCCCAAGAATAACTCAAAGACAGTGTTAGCCAATAAGAGTGCCCATAGGATAAATGAAACGTGTGCCCAGTCTTCTACCAAATCATCTCCAACTATATGCAAATATTGGATAAATAACAATTGTGTTCATGGTGAAAGTTGCCGCAATCTACATTCATGGTTTCGTGGTGATGGATTTTCCATCTTAACAAAGCTTCATGAACACAAGAAGGTACTTATCTCTAAACCTACAATTTATTGTTATCAAATTCTTTGATAATTTTTAATATGATAATAATTTTAAAATTGATATATCAGATATTTTATAATTCCCAATTAGAATCTAGAGTATTAAAATTTAATTATATGCAGATTAATCTGGGAATTACTAACATTCATCCGAAATGAAAACGAGTATAAGTTGGAGTGCGTTTTGAAAAATTAAAAAAAAAAAAAATCTTCCTAGACACTTTCTTAGGAATTTCTAGAGGCTCCTGTTTCATGTTATTATCTTTGGAAAAATTAAATCAAACATTTTTGACAACAGGTTATTACTGGCATTGTGTTTCCTGATGGATCTGACAAACTCTATACTGGAAGCACCGATGGGACAGTTCGAATATGGGACTGTCATACTGGTCAATGTGTTAGGGTCATAAATCTTGGTGCTGAAGTTAACTCTTTGATCTGTGAGGGACCATGGATCTTTGTTGGTATACAGAATGCTGTTAAGGTAGGCTATTTTCTTTCTTTGTTCTGTTTCGTTGTGCCATGATGTGTTCGGTTAGTGGAGTGGTACATATAAACTGATTCTGTGTCTATGGTTGTAAAGGCTTGGAATATTCAGACCGGTTCGGAATTTACACTTGATGGACCTAAAGGTCGAGTCCTTGCCATGACTGTTGGCAATAATTACACACTTTTTGCTGCAGCAGAGGTAACTAGCCATTTAGTCAAGTGCAAACTTTTTGTTCTTTAATCCAATTCAAAACTCTTTTACCATTTAATAATTTTTTATCTCATATCAACAGTGGATTATGGTCATCTAATTCAACTTACCTCTACCTCTTTTTCCTGTAGTCAATTAATCGGAGAATTCTATTCTTTTATTGGATTATGAACTTTCTTGCCTTTAAAACATAATTTTGATACTGATCAAAGTACGTGTCATCTGATTATTTAAAATTTCAGGATGGTGTCA
This sequence comes from Hylodesmum podocarpum, assembly GCA_026586105.1. NCBI lineage: Eukaryota > Viridiplantae > Streptophyta > Magnoliopsida > Fabales > Fabaceae > Hylodesmum > Hylodesmum podocarpum. The sequence goes on along the minus strand of JALJEV010000047.1, from coordinate 1,023,144 downwards.
TTACTGCATGGAGAGGAAGCTCTAATACTCAGTGTCCTTTCGAACTTGTTGCATCCTTAACTGGCCACACCAAAGCAGTGGTTTGTCTGACTGTTGGATGCAATACCCTGTACTCAGGTTCCATGGACCAAACCATAAAGGTATGTCTATTGTCTGTCAAAAAGTAGAGAATTTATTTTCCTCTTAACATGTGGATTTTTTCTAATAAAAAATATATAATTTCCCCGAACTACAGATTTCACAAATATGTAATAAGCTTCTGACCATTGTTATCGTATTTTCTTCAGGCTTGGGACACAGATACATTACAATGTAAAATGACACTCAATGAGCATACAGACACAGTCACATCCCTAATTTGTTGGGACAATTTTTTATTGTCAAGTTCATCTGATTGTACAATTAAGATATGGGCTGCTACTGAAGAGGGGCCTTTGAAAGTGATATATACGCACAATGAAGAACATGTAAGTTACTTGACCACTATGACACTGTGGAAACCGAGCTGATATTTCATATAATGACTAGGAAGGAGTTGGTCAATTCACTACAATTTTATTTTTGGTTATAGGGTATTGTTTCACTATTTGGGATGTCAGATCCAGAAGGGAAGCCAGTATTGTTTTGCTCATGCAGAGACAATTCGGTTGGCATGTATGAATTGCCATCGTAAGTAAACTTGAACTTATAACCATCTATTCCCTGTTATACTTGTGTGTTGGGCATACTTTTCCCTATCATTTCATAAACTGACCGTGTCTATTTGAATAGATTTTCAGAGAGGGGTCGTTTGTTTGCAAAGAAAGAGGTTGCATTGATTGAGTTAGGTCCTGGTGGGCTATTCTTCACAGGAGACAGGACTGGTTTGCTGAATGTGTGGAAATGGTTGGAGGAACCAAAGGTGGTAGAATCCTCACCAACTGCCTGCCATGGAAGATCTTTGAGTTGAATTACGCATCTGTCTCTTCTTGAGGCAGGTATTAGAGATATTTTTGTTTGAGGAAAGTTAGTTGTAAATAGATATATGATAAATTCTTGGATACATATTCCGAATGTTTTGTATACATTATCTTTTTATCAAATAATATTTGGCGGTATCATCATAATTTAAGATATTATTGATATTAGAATAAAAATATTCAAATACAAATCATAATTTTAAAATTAATATTAACTAAAATTAATTTTATAAATTCAAATCATAAATGTCTAAATAATATAATAAGTTCTTAGTTAATAAATTGTGTGGTCTTAATAATCGTGGTACATCTACTCATAATAATTTCTTTTTCATGTTTGAAAGACGTGACTAACAGATTTAAATCTTAATTTGGGAAGAAGGGTGTTCGCGGGTGGGTGAGAGAGAGACTATTGTCTGCATTAAATATTTATTTTTATATTTAATTAAGATATTATTTGTTTTAGAATAAAAATGTTCAAACACAAATCATAATTTAAAAACTAATGTTAATTAAAATTAATTTTATAAGTTCAAACTATAAATATCTTAATAATATAATACATAAACAATAAAAAAAATATTAACTAATATGAAAAGATTAAATATTAATTATGCTATTTTTATATTTAACACAATCATCATCAGCACAGTATTATTATGGTGATTATTATCATATTTAATAATATTATTATTGTCATCATCATTATCATTACTATTATCATCAATATTAAATCACTATTTTATTTGTTAGAATATGTATTATCTTTTATATAATCATTATCATTATTATTATAATAATTATCATTATTATCATTGTCACCACTCGATCCTCGCTACCATTTTACCATTATTATCATTACCATCATGATTGTCATAACCATTACCATCTTCATACCCAAATTTCATCCATAGACACAAAATAACAAATAATATGCAATATAAAGAAGTGGAAAATGAAAATAATGAAAAGAAATAATTAAAAAATAAAAAAAATAAATAGACAACTAAGTAGGCAAAATAAATATATAATTTCAATAGCATAAATAAATGCGAGAATTAAATAAATAAATAGACAAGTAAAGAGCAAAATTGGAATAACAAAATGGACGTGGACATCAACTAGGAAATGCAGGTATACTTTGGGACCAAAATTGAGTTAGGTTAAGGATTGGGCTAATGGACTTCTGGACGGGTATATATAGCAAAAGACTTATTTACAAAATGAGACTCAAAATTCATTTTTATTAAACCCTAAATCTCAATTTCCTTTAAAGCTTTTCTTTGTCTCTTCTTTAATATATATACATATATATATATATATATATATATATATATATATATATATTTCTCAAAGTTTCTAAATATATCGTCTCATAAAAATTAAAACAATACAAAGTTATTTAAAATGGTGGAGATTTTTTATGTAATTTTTGTGCTGTCATATGTAGTCGTTATTCATTATAATCCTAAATTGCAACACCACTATTATTGTTACCACAATCATTATTGTTATAATCACTTCACTATCTTTAATATCATCATTGTTGTCACTATCTTATCATTGTTTTTGTTGTCTTCACCAGTACTACTATTATCATATCACCTTCATCATCATGGTAACCATTACAACTGCCACTACCACGATTATCATTATCACTTTATTTTAGCCGTTATTACCATTATCAATGTCTTTTCATTGTTATTATTATCATCATCATTATTAATATTGTTGTTATTAGTGTCACCACATCCACCACCAATATCATCCTATATTCTATTATTGTCACCATCATTATAAATAAATCTGTATCTCATCCTACTATCAATACAATCATCATAATAATCACAATTACTATAATTGTTTTCTCAAAATTCACCATCACTACATTATTATTACTGCTTTTATCATCATCATTATTATCATTATTTTTTATTATTATTTAGTTAGTAATATACACCAAATATTTGACATGATATATTAAAATTTATTTTACTCTTATTATAAATATATTATATAGTGTTGTATCTTATCCAACCACCAATTCAAGTATAAAACCATTGTATACGATCATGTCCTGTTATATTATGTCCTATCTAACCACCAAATGGCTCTAAAAATCTGTCTCTAAAAATCTTAAAAAAATTAATTTATAATTAGTTGACTTTGTAAAATCATTTTGCACCGTCAGTCCATAGTTTTTAAATTCTAAAAGACAAAAATCTTTCAAAATCTTAAGGATTTGAGTAAATTATTAAACGAGCGCGATGTTTATATTTTTTATTAAAAAGTTTCACAAACTTCAATATATTAAATAATCCATTAAATTTTATATACTTTTAAATACTTCACAACATTTTTTAAAATTGTAATAAATCTTAATAAAATACTACCGAATTTTGATAATTTTTTTCTTAAAAATAACGTTAGTCTTAAGTGAATATTAAAAAACTTTGAGTACTTTTTTAAAATAATCTTGATTATCTTAATTAAATGACACTAAACTCTTTTATATCATTTTAAAAGTTTAGATAGACATTAAAAAAATCTTTTAAAATATTTTGAAATCCTAATCCTGTATAACTTGTGAAATTGAATTTATGAAACTTGAGAGAAAATAAAAATATATTTTATCCTATAATATATTAAACAATATAGGACCAAAAGCATTTTTAAAAATTAACGATTTTGGTAAAACATATGTTCTATTTTTTCATTAAAATATTTTAAATTAATTCAATCATAAATACTACTCCTTCCAATCCTTTTAATATGAAACAAATTACAGCATAATTTACACTTTCTTATAAGAATATTATATTAAACTTCAATGTGTCTACAGTGAATATTTAAAATAGAATTCTTTTTTGTTCTCTACCATTGGTTCGTGGATTCCTTTTTGAACCTAAGATAGTAAGAATTAAAACAAACAAATAACAAAAACACCTCCTAAACTCTAATCAAATTCCCAATCCTTTTCATAAAAAATGAATTATAGCGTAATTTACACTCTAACTTGTTTTTTTATAAGAATATCATATTAAAGTAAATGCATGTACTAAAATTCTTATTTATTCTCGACCATTAATACTGGATTCCTTTTTTAACCTAAAATAGTAAGAATTAAAATAAATAAATAAAACAAATTACAACAGCTCCTAAATATATGTCAAATTACTCATAACTGTATCTTTTTTAATTTTTCTATATTAATTCTCTTTAAATTTAAAAATATTATCCTAACACTCCAATGATTCACTGATGATGTTGAGAATCTCATTATACAAAAATTTAGATGTAATTTGCTAAAAAAGACTAAAGAACATTTTTTATTTTTATCCTTTCATGAAAGAGAACAAAAAATAAAAAGGTAAGGAATATTATCCGTGAGGGGCCAGAGAAAACAAAATGATGATGGTAATTTGAGTTTGGAATATAATATGGTTATAATAGACATAAGGGACCATCTATGTGTCTTACTTTGTATACTGTGCAAAACTGTAAATAGAAGCGTATGTGCAGTGTGACTAATATAATAATATTGTAAACATCTATGGGACCATGGACAGCAATCATGCAGCTCAATGTTTTCAATCTTCTCATTTTGACAAGTTCAAACTCCAGATCAATAATAACTAATGAAGCTTCAATTTCTTTAGTTAAACCAATTTTCAGATGTGCAACACCAAACAATAGTAGGCCTTAACACTTGCCAAGGTGCACCACTTCAGAATCCTCTACTAGGCCCTCATTTGCTTCTTTGCTAGTAATCATTGGTTTAGTGACCCTTGGTTGGCAAGTCCTAATTGCTATCACCAAAACTTGCATGTTCAACTAATTTTGTTGACTCTTGTTGGAAACATCCTACTTCTTTTGAGGTATCATTTGGTTTATATGGCTTTGGTGCACTAACTTACTCAAGTAGAAGTCCCTTCTTCAGGATCTTTCATGTGTGCTATGTTTCTTACCTCATCATTTTCTCCTTCAGATATGACCATGGTTTCATTCTTGTTCAATTCCATGTCAGTGGTTTCATCCTTGTTCAATTTGCTGTCGGTGGATTCATTCTTGTTCAATTCCTTGTCAGTGGTTTCATTCTTGTTCAATTCCTTGTCAGTGGATTCATTCTTGTTCAATTCCTTGTCACTGGTTTCATTCTTGTTCAATTCCTTGTCAGTGGATTCATTCTTGTTCAATTCCTTGTCACTGGTTTCATTCTTGTTCAATTCCTTGTCAGTGGATTCATTCTTGTTCAATTCCTTGTCACTGGTTTCATTCTTGTTCAACTTGTTGTCAGTGGATTCCTTTTTGTTCAATTCCTTGTCAGTGGTTTCATTCTTGTTCAATTCGTTGTCAGTGGATTCATTCTTGTTCAATTCCTTGTCACTGGTTTCATTCTTGTTCAATTCGTTGTCAGTGGATTCATTCTTGTTCAATTCCTTGTCACTGGTTTCATTCTTGTTCAAGTCCTTGTCAGTGGTTTTATTCTTGTTCAATTCATTGTCAGTGGTTTCATTCCTGTTCAATTCATTGTCAGTGGTCTCATTCCTGTTCAACTCCTTGTCAATGATTTCATTCGTGTTCAATTCTTTGTCAGTGGTCTCATTCTTGTTCAATTCCTTGTCAGTGGTCTCATTCTTGTTCAATTCTTTGTCAGTGGTCTCATTCTTGTTCAATTCCTTGTCAATGATTTCATTCTTGTTCAATTCTTTGTCAGTGGTCTCATTCTTGTTCAATTCCTTGTCAATGGTTTCATTCTTGTTCATTTCTTTGTCAGTGGTCTCATTCTTGTTCAATTCCCTGTCAATGGTTTCATTCTTGTTCAATTCTTTGTCAGTGATCTCATTCTTGTTCAGTTCCTTGTCAGTGGTTTCATTCTTGTTCACATTGTCACATTCTCCTTCTGTGTTTTCAGAATTGGTTACATCAGTGACAATAGGTAGTGGAGAGTCTTCAGAGATGACACCTTTATCCAACTTTTCCTTCTCCTTTTGATCTTCAACATCCTGTTTTGATTCAGTTTGAGAATAACTCACTTCTTCTGAACTATGCTTTGGCTGCTCATGTTTTTCTGCTGATGAGCATGATGAGAGTGTGGCTTCATTCTCATTCAAGTCACCATGTTTTCCCTCAAAACCTTCATCAGAACTTGTGTCTGTTGTTTCAGCATCGGTACATTGTTCTGTGATTGCCTCTTGTCTCATTGATGCTTGTGACTCTTCTTCCATGTCTCTTGGACTTTCTGTGGATGATAGTATTAGGGAAATCAATGGCACCTGTTCAGTTTCACAAAAAGAAGAGTTACAATGTAAGTTTATAGGCTAATATACTAAGATATATCAAGTTTAAAGATTCAAATTTTACTTTTTCTTGAACTAGATCTCTTGATTCCTCACTTATATCCTCTGAAGTCATTCTCTCTGCTTGTCTAGGGTGCTCTGTTGAAGCATCTCGTACAATTAGGGGAGTTAATTTATCTCCACTATACATATCTGATTCTTGAATGGAATTTTCCGGTGGATGATTCAGCTCCTAGTCAATGTCACAAATAACATGCTAATTAAGGCTTGAAGCTCTTCTAGTAAAAGGAAAACAAAGTTACAAACATGTCCAAATGATGATGTGATTGTTTTGTGTGCCAAATGTATAAACATTTAAAAGATTTGAAGTAAAACAATCATATAGAACCTTGGCTTTGTGCCTTGATGATATTGTACCAAAGCTTTTAGGCACAACACCACCATGTTCCCCCAATTATATTGAAGCCATGATATGTCAATGACTAATAAAATTCTTAAATAGATTGAAAAGAAATGATAAATTTCTACAACTCACACCTGAGGATGACTCAAGTCGCTGTTATGTGATTCAACATTTGGATCATGCGTGAAAGGCTGCATACTTTGAGGGATAGAGTCAAGTGGACCTTCACCATTTAACATTTCTTGTGCCACATTCTGCATGTTAGATTTTTGAACATCTTGGCGCCTCTCTTGATTGAAAGCTGATGAGGCAACTTGGTCTGCTGTGGCCTTTGGTGTTATTGACAATACAGACCTTGGTGAAGATGATGAACTTGAGTTGATTGAGACTTCATCAGTTGTTTCATGTTGCATAACTGAATCTGATGCACCAGGTTCTTCATTACCTCTTAAGCTATGTGTTTTATCTTGATTAGAGGCTGTTGAGTTATTCCCCTCATTGATAACTTGTGCCTTACTTGAATTCTCTGAGAGGTTGAACAATTCCTGTTGAACGAAAAAAATTTAAAATGTCAAAAGAAAGAACTCTTATCCCCACTGATTAACAATATAAATGATTAACAACTTAGTGCATGTTTCGTTTTCAGTTGGATCACTCAAACCAACTTTCATTTTATATTGAAGGGGGCACCTGCATGTTTGCAATTTTTTCTCTCGTTGAGTTGAATGTGATTTTCATCCAAAATGAGGTTGAATTCAGAGCTACTTTTTTCTTGTTTTTCCATTAAACTTGAAAAACTCCAAACATAAATAAAGTTACACTAAACCTACTTTTAATTAAACTTATGTTTATAAAGTCAAGTTCAACCGAACTTTTTCAACTGTAATCCAAACACATACTACACATGATAAACAGTAGCACCAAAATGACTCACCCCTGGTTTTTCTGCATGTGTTCCATGAGGTAAATGATTAGAACGGGTATCCATCAAGTGCATCAACCGTTTCCAACGGGCCGTCACAACTGAAGAATGAGAATGCTGTGGTGCACCATTTTCTGTAAAATCTTTCATATTACCAAAGTTGTTATGGTCATTGGTTGTTGCATAAGTTGGAGTATCGATAGGCATGTCAGATACTGAGGACATAGAGCTAACATCAGCTGCATTTGGGTCATCCATGTGTTGGATAGAAAGAGGTGAAGCAAGATCCCTCCAGCTATTCAAATCCGAAATATCTTGCTCACTCACTCTACGTACTTCTCTTAAATGGAGTGATGATCCCCACATATCTTCACTTCCAGAAGTACAATCTTTGTCAATGTCACCATCATATATTATGGATTCTTCGTCTGTGCTTGTACTGCTGTCATGGTTCTCTTCATTTGTCAGTGTTGGCGAACCAATTTCAGAAACCTCAACTTGTAAGTCAGAAGCCATAGAGCATGAAGGGGTGTGTCTGATTTTGACACTAGAGATAGTTTCCTGGATCTTATCACCAGGAGATGAAAGAGCTTCATAGAGAGAGTCATTTATTTTAGTAGCACTAGTACTTGATATTGGTTGATCTGGTTCTTCTACCTTTTCTGAAACTTCTTCACCTCTTTCAGTATTTATCATTGGAACTAAGTCTGGCTCAGTTGCATGGTCTGACATGGACTTTGTTGCTTGAGCATTGTCCACTTCCTCACCTGTGGATTCAGCCATTTTATCAATTTCACATTTACCATTCTCTTGATGTGTTTTTTCCTCTCCCTCACTTGATGGAATAGAAGCTTTTGGTGTTCTTTCACTGGCTTTTTTGGCTAGTAATTGTTCAAGCTTGTCATAATTTCCTTTAACTGCATGGATGAGAAAGATACATTCAATTTCATTTTCAAATTTTACCTCAATTCGCTTCTTAGTTTCTTTTTCTATTAACATAGGAAGTGGAGAAAGAAGGAAAAAAAATGATAAGAAAACAAGGTGGTTAATAAATATCACCTTGAAGCCTTCTGACTCTTGGGTGAACAAACCCGTGCTCTCTGGTTTCATGGTCTTCTTGTCTATATCCTAACAACATTTCCTTTGTGAATTCTTGATCAAAACTGTCCCCAGTGAGATTAGGCTTCTCCTCAAAAGGGTCATACGGAATATCAAATGGACTTCTCAAAGCAGATGGAGCAGAACCAGGCATTTGTATGCCATCAACTTCTCTTGGAGAATCAAAAGGGTTGAGTCTTGTAACAAAAAGTGGAGCAATTTGGCTTGGTGTAACTGATTTCATATCAATTAGACCCTTCTCAATCTGCAACTTCAATTGTTTCCTTGCTCTTCTTCTGGCTATGAGACTCTCTAGCCTCTTGTGTCTCTCCATCTCAGATGTCCCAAGATCCATTTCATTCTTCTGTTCATCATCTGTTAATTCTACACGTTTATTGAATTCCTCTTGAACCTTTTTCTCAGTCTCTTTGTTTTCTGTCTTTTTCTCTAAACCATCACAACCAACATCACAATTCACCAGGTCCAACATTGAAGGCTCAGAAAACATTACTTGCTTTGTAGGAGCCTCCACAGACTCAACCTCTTCCTTGTAAAACTTACTCTTTCCAATTCCAATGTCTTTGTTAATTTTAGTGAATTCATTGCGAAAAGCTGATGACAAATCCTTGGCTTTTATTTCTATGCCACCATACACATCCAATTTCTTCCCAGTGAAATTTCTTCTTCTACTTGTTGCACTGTGTGATGGGCACTTATAAAGCAGTCCACGTCTATCATTCCTTAGCAAATGTGCTGAAATTTTTGGTTCAAAACATTCTTCCTCTCCCTTTCCCCTCTCATTGTTGACAATTTTAAGGTGGTTTTGCTCAGAACTCCAAAAGATTCTAAGAAATATGACAGCGCAAACAAAAAATGGAGACAAGAAAACCAACAAGTTGTAAATAAAAGAAAGAAATATATACAAAATGAAGAAGATTAACAAAGCACCCGAAACCAATGGATGCTTTTTCATAAAAGTGTAGCTAGTCTGAACAGAAACATGAAGCACTTTGAACAAATGAAGTTGAATATCCCTTGTATTAAAACCCATCTTTGTTTCCTTCATAGTATTTACCAATCTCAAACTATAATGCTTTTTTTAAGGTCTTTTTTGCATGCATGCATGCATTTGTCACAACCCCACAATGGAAAACTCATATAAGGGACACTTTAACCATTACACAAAATCCAAACATCATGGTAATAGTCAAATGGGGTTGACATGTTTGTTACAAACCCCCCCTTGAAGAAACATTTAAAGAAAATGTGGTCTTTTTTGCCATGAAAGTGCAGGATTGGTGTGATTTTGCTCTTTAGTCCATAGAAATCATGAAGAAAATTGAAAGACTAAAGAAAGATAACAGAGAGAAAATAGGTAAAGTATCTCATAAATTATGGTCAGAAGTGAAAAGTTATTTGACCCTTCTCCCTAACAAATGGTTAACCGTTGAAACTATAACAATTTATTTCTTTTTTTTAGGTAACTTTTTCTTTGGCTCACAATTTCATAGGAACCCTCTAATTTAAGAAATTTATTGTGCATGTTTCTTGTCCATTTAGATAACCGCAAAAAATGGACACAATGAATAAAATTTAGGAAACAGTTTCACAAGTCAAAGTCCATTATTACTGCATAGTGTGGTTTGTCTTTAACTGATAGTAGTCCACAATTCTGCATTATATTAACCAATTAGTATTCAAACATTCAACAGAAAGAAAAACAAATATGTATTCAAAACCATCAAATTAAATATCACTCAGCCAATTATTAGATCAGAGAACAAGGACATATTTTCATGAACAATTTTAATTTGCATGACATTTTAACATTTCTTTTATCCATTAATCAACATAACATACGAATGCAAATTGAAAAGTCATACACGAGACAGAAAATATGGTATATAAAAGAATCTTTGGCTTGTTTCTTGTGGATACGCCATTCCCAACACGACTTCTTTGTATATGTTTTTCTTCAATTTTACGTGAATTTATTTTTAATTCTTTAAGTTAATTTTTTTTTTATTTTGATACTTCAAGTTGAAGAATATTCTATTTTAATCTTTGTAAAAAAACATAATTCTATGTTGATATTATTATAATTTAATTTTAAAATTAGATAATTTTAAGATAAATAAAATAAAATAAAATGATAGATGTATGAAATGTTTTTATTATCTTTTCAATACATGATAGACTTCTAATAATAGATATTATTTTGAATTAATTATTTTAAAACTTAAATTAATAATGATAGTATTGTGAAATTATTTTTTAATATAAAAGAAATATGAGGATGACATCTTTCAAATTCAAAAGAATAAAAAATAGTAGAATAACAAATTCATGTATTTAGCTTTTGTATTACATAGTATGATTAGCATATTATAGACAGCAGTAGAAACATTATGTCCCACACATTGTATTATTTATTCATCATTAAAACTTTAGAATTATATTACCTTTTCCTAGACATTAACAACGAGGATAAAGTACCAACTAAAATACAAAGGAAAAAACTAAATAATCATTGACATTTTCAACACTATATATGTTTTTTTAAGATAAATAATCATTTTGTTCATTTTAATCTTTAAAAGTATAAAAAAAAATTAAAAAGTCGTAAAAGTGTAATTAGATTTTTATTTTATTTCTTGAAAATATCTCTTATTATCTTGATAGTAAAAGTAATTATTTTTATTATTATTTTAATCTTTAATTATTCTTACTTATTATACTCTAATTTCAAAGTAATTACACAATTAGAGACTAAATTAATAGTTAATAACATTTTATAGACAAAAATAATAATAGATAATTATTTTTAGAGATTGAAACAATAAATATTTTTTAAGAATAAAAATGAAAAACTAGTTACACTTAATTTTTTAAAAATTTGTGTTACTTCAAAAACTAAAATAGTAATACTGTTATTTCTAAGTACAAAATCATACTTACCCATATTTTTTTTACGAATAGATACCATATACTTTTCCTGCGTCATAATATGAAAACATTTACATTTTACAACTATTAGAATAAACCTTTTCATTATCCTCAGTTATCAACATAAACTAATAAAATCTTTTATTTCAAAAGAAAAATATAAAACAATCCTAAACTCTGTACTTTTCTAAAAATTTAACGATTAGATACTATTTTACATTATCAACTAATTACAAACTAAATAAGTTTTATTAGTTGTGATTAGACAAAAAAGTCATTAAATTTGAATTTGATCGTTTTTTAACTTAGATTATTCTATAACTAAGATTAAATTAAAACAATCACACACCAATTAAGTATATCTTTCATTCACAGCCACTTTAGGTAAAAAAGAAAAAAAAAAAAAAAACCTGAGCCTTTTATTTTGATTTTTAGTTGTAAGATTTTCAAATACACTCTTCTATTCTCTGTGAAAAGCCAATTTAAAACAGTTTATTTTCAAATTGGTACGTGTGTGACTGCATGAAAAAGTTTTCGGGCTTCTGTTTGAGCCAGTTTTAGAATATAGGGTGATTATATAATTGGGGTCGAAATTTGATTGTATGAAGAATTAAGAATAATATGTATATTATTTTGATTAAAAGGTAATTTTATTTCACACCCTATTTGGTATTGTTATACTATATCCTCCACCCTCGTATAATTCGAGCGATTTCATGTTAATCGTTTTCGTCCTAAATAACATCGTTGATTTAATAAAGTATAAATCACTTTCATTTTAGTATTTTAGTCAAACATGCATATTGGAATACTAATTTTCAATTTAGAGTAGAATTAATTTGTCATCTAAAATTACAATAAAAAAAACAATTAATAAATTGAAAACCATCAGTATCTTTGAATTTCTTCAATGTAATTTTTCAAACACGTCATCTTTTAAAATGATTGTTCTCTCAACAAAAAAAAATTTCGCGAAACATGAAAGTTACTCATGTATAATACGAGTTAAAATATTAATTATAAGGATTTAAAAACACATATAAATATAAATATAAATATATATATATATATATAATTAAAATTAAAAGAGACTAATATTATACATGATATAATGAGAGTAATTTTTATAAGAAACTGTCCATTAATTGATATATATCAAATTAAAATAGTGTTTATCTGTATTAACTGTGGAATCATTATAGATTTTATTGATGTGGTTAGTTCGAGTGTCTCGGGTGTAATTACAGTAAGATTGAGAGAAATTGAAGTAGATATAATATCTTGCGCGAGATGAAGATGCAGCAAAATGAATTCATCTTTATCATTTCATTTCACGTGAGATGCGTTATAACTCGCGTGCGAGAGTTTCTAGTATTGTCATATTTGTCTCTGCTATTTCATCTCGCGTGAGATGCCCTATAATTCACGCAAGATGAGTTGAGCTCAGACCCAATACATTTCAATTATAAAAGAAAAACATAAAGGTGAAGAAAGAGGGAGACGAAGATAGAGTGAAAAATTAAAGTATGGTACATAGAGTAAGAAAGAGAGGAGGATAAAAAGCAGAAGACACATATTACTCATCCTCATTTGCGGAAATCAATTATCTATGTATACTTCTTTATTTAATTATTCTTGTACTATGACTTTGTCTATCATGAACTAAATTCTCCATTGATTGGGAGATCAATGTAACCTTAATCTATTCTAATAAAATTATCGACTATTCAGTTATATGATTACGAGTTTATTTCACTAGTGCAAAAAATACTTATAACGTCAGTTAAAAAAGACTTATCACGTCGGTTAAAATCCAACGTCGTTGAAATGAACTAAGCTAAACTTATAAGTAATTAAACAAACACACATGCAAGAGGGGACCTTCTGTTTGAACTCAAGGAAGAGATAAAATGAATAAATAAAATGATCAGAGGTTGAGAGAAGAAAAGAGAAGTGGAGATAGGTTTATCAACATGAAGTTAATGTAGAGGGTGTAAAAACATGCCATCATAATATCAATAGTAACAAAAATACAAGTTAAATAGAGAGTGAAAATGATAAAAGCTTGTTTAAATTGCAAATTACTAAAGAAAACAACCAATAAACTTAGCACAAATTAATCTTAGCATGATTAAATAATGCTTTCAAAAAACAATACAAAGTTTTAAAACAAAATGAATGGTTGAATAAAGAAAAGTAAGATAAGAAAAGAAAAACTTAGCTACATAGGGTGTATATCCCAAAACTATGTGAATCTACAGAGTTTAACTGCATAGTTAATATCAAACAATTTCCATAACACTTATCGGAAGAAAACCTCTATTAAAGGGACACGAGGCAGAAAAATATATGCCTTTTACTCCTCCAAATTGAATCTAGCATTATTCATAAATACTGAAAGTAAATTACATACAAGAATTGACTCATACTTGGGGCATATAATATTCAACATCCACAATACACAGGAAATTCGTTTATCTAGAGTTCCAACTTAAGGAGATGATAATGTTGTTTGTCAATTAAGAAAAAAAAAATTACTCTAAATTACAACATAAACATAAGAAACACATAATTTAATGAACAATTCAATTTATAAAAAATATTCAAAATTCACATATCAATATCATAATGAAGAATCTCCTAACAGGGGAGAGTGAAATTACCTCATTTAACTTGTCCAAAGTAGTTATAGTACTGGCTTCCTGTTAAAGTTTACCAAAAGTTCGAGTAAATATGATTGACGAAGAGATGTTGAAACAATCATCACTAATTCAATGAATAGGAAAATTCCATGGAACGTAATCAATTGATAGTCAAAATTTGCCACTGATCTTCCTGGAACAACAAGAGATGCATCAAGATTGTGAAAGAAATAAAACCACTTTTGTGGGGTCCAGCCAACATGCAAAGAAAGCAAATTTCGGTGGAAGTGGAAGACAAAAGTAATTGGAAACTTTTGGTGGCCAATTTGCAGAAAAACAACAAAAATGTTTTCGGTGCATCATTATTAAATTTGCATGAATAGTGTTATGGTTTGCCTATAAAAGAGACACTCCAGCAGCAAAGAAAACGCACCACACCAGAAGAAGAAAAATAGAGAGAGACATAGAATACTTGTTCTATAATCTGTGTAATCTCCTATTTATAAGAGAGAGTGTTATTGTTCTTTCCTTAATAATAGAGAGGTTGTTATTTTCTTCCACTTAGTAAAATTTTCTTGAGTGCCAATTATTATTCCTCAACTCTATTTTAGCTGCGTAATATTTTCATACTCTGATTACCCAACAGTGGTATCAGAGCTCTTTGGTTCGGTAAGAATATTCTTAGTATGCTCTGTGGTTGCGGTTTTGTCCGAACTTCCACATCAGAAAAGAAAAATTCTTGGTCCGTCATTAACGCGGGAAGATACGGTTCACATGTGTGGTTGTATACTTTTGCAGTAATTGTTAACGTAAACTAGACCGGGTCTAGTGTACGGTATAGATATACAATACTGTTCACGTATACGATACTATTCACAGTGAAAACGTATAACACTATTCACATATACGGTACTATTTATGTATAGTACTATTCACAGCATGGCGGCAAAATTTGAGATTGAGAAATTCAGTGGGAGTAATTTCTCCCTGTGGAAATTGAAGATGAAGGCTGTTATGAGAAAAGAAAATTGTTTAGCAGCAATTGAAGGTAAACCTACTGGTATTACCGATGAAAAGTGGAAGGAGATGGATGCTATTGCTGTTGCTAATCTGCACTTGACATTGGCAGATTCTGTCTTATCTAGTGTTGCATAAAAACAAACGGCAAAGGAAATCTGGGATACGCTCGTAAAATTATACGAGGTCAAGTCTCTTCACAACAAAATTTTCTTGAAAAGGAGACTCTACACTCTTCAAATGAGTGAATCCATTTCGGTGACGGATCACATCAACAATCTGAATACGCTATTTGCTCAGCTAACAACGTCAGATGTAAAAATAGTAGAAAGTGAACGTGCGGAGCTTCTACTTCAGAGTTTACCAGACTCGTATGATCAACTCATCATAAATATCACAAATAATATGATTTCCGACTATCTAAACTTTGATGATGTTGCCGGAGCCATTCTTGAAGAAGAATTCAGGCACAAGAATAAGGAAGATAGATTGGAAAATTCCAAGCAAGCAGAGGCTTTAACGATGGTGAGAGGAAGATCAACGGAACGAGGCTCTAGTGGGAGTCAAAGTCATGGTAGATCAAAGTCACAAAGAAGGAATAACTTCAAGTGCTACCATTGTGGCAAGAAAGGACATTTAAAGAAAGACTGTTGGCACAACAAGAAAAATTCTGGAAAGTCTTCTGAAGTAACAAACTCTCAAGGATGTGTTGCTAGTACCTCCGATGGTGGAGAAATCTTATTTAGCGAAGCAGCAATTGGTTCTAAAGGTGAATGGCAGCTCACTGATGTTTGGATATTGGATTCAGGAGCAACATGGCACATGACTCCACGACGAGATTGGTTTTGCTCTTATGAACCTATCTCTGAGGGATCTGTGTTCATGGGAAATGATCATGCTTTAAAAATTGCTGGAATTGGTACTATCAAATTAAAGATGTACGATGGTACTATTCGCACAATTCAAGGGGTACGACATGTGGAGGGCTTGAAAAAGAACTTGTTGTCAATTGGGCAACTAGATGACCTCGGTTGCAAGACCCATATTGAATATGGGATCTTGAAAATATCAAAAGGTGCTTTAGTGGTGATGAAAGCAGAGAAGATTTCTGCTAATCTATACATGCTTAAGGGAGAAACTTTGCAAGAGGTCATGTATCTCATGCATCGCTTAGTCAAGAGGAATCAACGACAATTTGGCATCGCAGACTAGGCCATATGTTGGAAAGAGGCTTGAAGGTCCTTGCAAACGTAAACTCCTACCCGGCTCACATCGAACCTTACCTTTCGTGATAACCGTGTGACAAGCAAGCAACATAGATTGAAATTTGATAAATCAACTGCTAGAAGCAAACACATACTTGACTTGATTCATTCTGATGTGTGGGAGTCACCAGAAATGTCCCTAGGAGGAGCAAAGTATTTTGTATCATTCATTGATGATTATTCTAGGAGGCTATGGGTGTACCCAATCAAGAAGAAGTCAGATGTGTTTCCGCCAAGGTATTCAAAACACAGGTGGAACTTGAAACTGGTAAAAAGATTAAGTGTTTGAGGACATACAATGGAGGAGAATATACTGATGGCGAATTTCTAGCATTCTGCAAGCAAGAAGGTATCAAAAGGCAATTCACCGTTGCTCATACACCTCAACAAAATGGTGTAGCAGAGCGGATGAATAGAACACTCTTGGAAAGGACAAGAGCAATGTTACAAATTGCAGGATTAGCCAAGTCTTTCTGGGCAGAAGCAGTGAAGACAGTCGGTTACTTGATAAACCGATCGCCATCAACTGCAATGGGATTAAAGACTCCGATGGAGATGTGGAAAGGAAAACCAGCAGAGTATTCTTTCTTACATGTGTTTGGATGTCCTGTGTACGTGATGTACAACTCCCAAGAAAGAAGTAAACTGGATCCAAAATCCAGGAAATGCATATTCTTGGGCTATGCTGATGGTGTTAAGGGGTATCGCTTGTGGGATCCCACTGCCCGCAAGATTATTATCAGCAGGGATGTAATATTTGCAGAAAATGAACTCGCAAAGTGAGCGAGAAAAATAGCAAAGACTTCTAAAGATATTACTACTATGCAAATAGATGGAAAGTCCGGAGAAGAAAATTCTTTTGAAGCGAAACCGAGCATGAGGAACAAGAACCGATGAGACCCATGATGGAGAAGTTCGACGAACAACACGTCAGATAAGGAAACCATCCTGGCACTCAGATTATGTTATGGCAAGCCATGATGCGTACTGTCTTCTAACAGAAGAGGGAGAACCGATAACTTATCAAGAAGCTGTAAAAAGTTTAGATGCCTCTCTGTGGATGGCAGCAATGCAGGAAGAAATGGAAGTCTTACATAGAAACAAGACATGGGAGCTTGTTGTACTTCCAAGAGGTCGGAAAGCCATTGGAAACAAATGGGTTTACAAGATCAAACGTGATGGCAATGATCAAGTGGAACGATATAGTGCAAGATTGGTGGTCAAAGGATATGCTCAAAAGGAAGGCATTGATTTCAATGAAATATTCTCTCCAGTGGTTAGACTTACCACTATCAGAGTAGTAGTGGCTATGTGTGCTGCATTTGATTTACATCTTGAACAGCTAGATGTAAAAACTGCTTTTCTTCATGGGGAACTTGAAGAACAAATTTATATGCTCCAACCGGAAGGCTTTGAAGAAAAAGGAAAAGAAAACTTGGTTTGTAGGTTGACCAAATCTCTGTACGGTCTTAAGCAGGCGCCAAGGTGTTGGTACAAGAGATTTGATTCCTTCATTGTTAGCCTCAACTACAACAGACTTCAGTCAGACCATTGTACTTATTACAAAAGATCTGGTAATAATGATTTCATCATTTTGCTGTTGTATGTGGATGACATGTTGGTGGTAGGCCCCAACAAAGATCAAGTCCAAGAATTGAAGGCACAGTTGGCTAGGGAGTTTGATATGAAGGACTTGGGACCCGCAAACAAGATTTTAGGGATGCAAATTCACCGAGACAGAAAAGATAGGAAAATTTGGCTTTCTCAAAAGAATTATCTTCGTAAAGTCTTACTAGCTTTCAATATGCAAGATTGTAAGCCAATTTCGACCCCACTTTCTCGTCAACTTAAAATTATCCTCAAGTATGTGTCCTAAAGGTGAAGCGAGAGAGGATGGAAATGTCTCGAGTGCCGTATGCATCGGCGGTGGGAAGCCTAATGTATGCTATGATATGTACAAGACCAGACATTGCACAAGCAGTGGGAGCAGTCAGTCGATTCATGGCAGATCCAGGTAGAGAGCATTGGAATATTGTTAAGAGGATCCTAAGATACATTAAAGGAACCTCAGATGCTGCATTATGTTTTGGAGGATCAGAGTTTGTCGTCAGAGGATATGTTGATTCAGATTTTGCATCTTGATAGAAGAAAATCCACTTCAGGCTATGTGTTTACACTTGCAGGTGGCGCAGTAAGCTGGTTATCAAAGTTACTGATCTCGTAGCTTTGTCTACTACGTGTAGCTTTAATACATGGCAGCTACGCAAGCATGCAAGGAAGCAATCTGGATTCAAAGGTTATTGGAAGAACTCGGGCACAAGTAACAGAAGATTACTGTGTATTGTGACAGTCAGAGTGCCTTGCACATTGCAAGGAATCCAGCCTTTCATTCCAGGACGAAGCACATAGGAGTACAATATCACTTCGTTAGAGAAGTGGTAGAAGAAGGGAGTGTGGACATGCAGAAGATTCACACCAAAGATAACCTAGCAGATGTGATGACAAAGCCAATCAACGCTGACAAGTTCATATGGTGTAGATCCTCGTATGGTCTTTTGAAAATTTAAGTGGCATGATCACAAACGTGGTTTTAAGTGGGAGATTGAAAGAAATAAAACCACTTTTGTGGGGTCCAGCCAACATGCAAAGAAAGCAAATTTCGGTGGAAGTGGAAGACAAAAGTAATTGGAAACTTTTGGTGGCCAATTTGCAGAAAAACAACAAAAATGTTTTCGGTGCATCATTATTAAATTTGCATGAATAGTGTTATGGTTTGCCTATAAAAGAGACACTCCAGCAGCAAAGAAAACGCACCACACCAGAAGAAGAAAAATAGAGAGAGACATAGAATACTTGTTCTATAGTCTGTGTAATCTCCTATTAATAAGAGAGAGTGTTATTGTTCTTTCCTTAATAATAGAGAGGTTGTTATTTTCTTCCACTTAGTAAAATTTTCTTGAGTGCCAATTATTATTCCTCAACTCTATTTTAGCTGCGTAATATTTTCATACTCTGATTACCCAACAGATTGAACAATTGATTAAAAAAAATGAAAACTAGGGTTTATTTGCCTGATGAGATAAAATATAAAACAGAGAACCTTAAGGATATTCTTTTCCCTGAAGCCATGTCAAACTCTACTTTTCATCGTTAATCACGTTAACAAAAACAGCTGAGAAGCTATTGAAGAGAGAGAATAACATATATGAAATTTTGCAAGAGAAAAGAGAGAAGATGATGGTTGAGGGTTTTACACGGTTTTAAATAATAGACTAAAGCATTGTTAAAAGCTTTGAGAGTGAGGACACATTCAATAAGGACACAAACAACGAGGGCACAACGGTGAAAACACATACAACGGTGAAGCAGCAAGAACAAAGAATGTAAGAGAATAGTGAAAATGCAATGAGAACGCTAGAGAGCAAGAGAGGATGAGATGTGAAAGAGTCAGAACACAAAGATGAACAACAGAAGGGAAATGGACATATTTAAAATGTGATTTTTAATGTCAATAGAAATGGATGTGGAAGAGGAGACATTAAATCTCCATTTCTGATCTTAGCACTTTTCATCAATTGATCACTAATGAATTAAACCTATAATTGGATAAACTTTGAAAAAAGAAACTTAGATAGTATTAGAAAAATAATCATTACTTATTCAGGGATCAAAAATAAGAATAGAAGGTGGTGTGAATACATTACCTCGTAGTTATTCAATATTCATATATTATAAATCTTAATTGATTTAGTTTAACTTAAAGAGAACTTTTTCCCTTCTTTTTAACTCTCCTTTAAATCAAAAAGGGGATTCTTCATCTTGGATAGGGAACTATGTGAGTGACCTACTCAATCTTATTGTAGAAATTTTCAAGATCAAGGATTAGACCATGCAAATTAGAAATGCTTTTTCTTGGATAAAGGAAGAGATTACTCGATCCATTTCCATATCGATCATGATATATATAATAATTCGAGCACCCATTTCAAATGCATATCCCATTTTTGCGCAGCAGGGTTATGAAAATCCGCGAGAATTATTATATAATTATCATAATCATAAAATATTTTTGGATATCGCACGAAAAATATCATATATATTAAACTAAAATTGACTAACAAAACAAAAAGATTATAAAAATTATAAAACCTTCACAATACCATCCGCTAAAAATTAAGATTAAAGACATCTTGACATGAAAAACATTCAATGTTATTAATGTGATTCAATACATATTGTAAAAAGAAAAAACATACATACTAATTCATCAATTAAAAATTTTAAAACATTCCTTATTACAATTTTCTTAAAAAAAGAAAATGCTTGAATATTTTGTGGCCCTCCTCCCCAATGTTTTTGGATGTCTCTAGTTACAGAAAAATAAAATGTCTGAATGTTTCCCAAACTTGTGTTACCTATTAACACACGACAACGCCACATAATCATCCTCTGACCCACCCAAACTTATTCACATCCTACACGTGTCATGTCGACAACCCACCAAAACACTCTCCTACACCCTTCCGCGCAAGATCCCTCCCCTACACACAACCATTACCACAAAATAACCAAGCACAAATCATCCAAACACTCAACACATTATTTATTTACCTTTTATAAAATCCAACCCTTCAATCTAGACCGTTGAAATTTTCAACACATCTCAATCGAACGGTCATCATGTCCTGTCGGATCACCTTGTCTCTTTCTCTCTTCCTTCTCCTTCCACCATTGACACTCATCAACGTCATCATCATCATAATCAGAAACCAGAAAAGATTATTATCATTATTATTATTATCCTTACCCACATAAATTCATGCACGCGAACGCAAGCACAATATTCAAAGTTTCAATCTTAACGTTCTGGGTCTCGCTATTTCCCTCTCCATCATTCAATGTCTGCGTTGGAGTATCTCTACCTCTCTCCCATAACATACACCAAAGTTTTCGTTAATTCGCATCACCACTGGCGCAAGCCCTCCTCCACGTCGTTGCGACCAAACGCGTGTCGTTTTGGCGGCAATTCGGTGCCGTTTAGGGTTCCGGGGCTATGGAGGGAATCTGGAAGGTTTGATTTGTTGAAGAGGGTCCAGCACGGCGGCGGCGCCGTCAGGGCGAGCGGCGGTCAAGAGGGTGATTCCGGCGAGAAGAGCGGTGAGAGTGGTCAAGGGGTTGATAAGGGTTCAACCGGAACCGGTTCGAACCGGAGGAGAGAGAAACAAGGAAAAGGGTGGTGGTGGTGGTTTGGTTCAAAGAGTGGAAAGTGGAGGTGGCAACCAATTATTCAGGCTCAAGAGGTTGGAGTGTTGTTGTTACAGTTAGGGATTGTTGTTTTTGTGTTTAGGTTGCTTAGGCCTGGGATTCCTTTACCTGGGTCTGAACCTAGAGCTGCTACTTCTTTTGTGAGTGTGCCTTATAGTGAGTTTTTGAGTAAGATTAACGGTGATCAGGTGCAGAAGGTGGAGGTTGATGGGGTCCATATCATGTTTAAGTTGAAGTCTGATGTGGATGGTTCTGAGGTTGCTACTGCTGTTGGTTTTGGTGGTGGTGGGGGTGCTTCTTCGATAGAGACTGATGCTGCAATTAAGAGTGTTGCTCCGACTAAGAAGATTGTGTATACTACTACTAGGCCTAGTGATATAAGAACTCCTTATGAGAAGATGTTGGAGAATGAGGTGGAGTTTGGGTCCCCAGATAAGAGGTCTGGTGGATTCTTCAACTCTGCTCTGGTAAGTCTTTGGAATGAATGTGGTTTCCAGTTTCAACAGTGAATACTTCCAGCTGCATTTTGTAGTTTTATCGTTTTTCATTTTTGCTAAGAGTTTGTTTTATGTCAATACAATTTGGTAAACTAGAGTTGTTAGGTAAGTTATAGTGCTTTGTTTGTGTTTGTTACGATTCAGTTATGTTTGGTTTTTAAAACTTAAGTTCTCTCTAGTGATTTAAGGTTTTCATGTTGAGTTAATTTTGGATTTAAGTTCTTCTGCTTTTGTATATTTGTTGCCATGTATCATGGTATAAGACATTCAACTTCTCAGTTCATTCAATTTAAATTTCCTCGACAGTCGAGGTCCACACTATACATCGTAATTTTGTAACATGCACCTGACTTTATTCTCATATTTGCAGATAGCCTTGTTTTATTGTGCTTTGCTTGCAGGGCTTCTCCATCGATTCCCGGTTAACTTTTCTCAGGTGAGTTTAATTTGCTTCCCTCTTTCAGTTTCTCTTTTCTTAGGCCTTCTTATCCAATTTCTTATGTTTTCTACACCTTTAAAACAGTGTTTTTTGAGAAATTGAATGCTATGTGCAGCATACTGCTGGTCAGATTCGGAATCGCAAATCGGGAACTTCTGCTGGCACAAAGTCATCTGAACAAGGTGAATCAATCACATTTGCTGATGTTGCTGGTGTTGATGAGGCTAAGGAGGAACTAGAAGAGATTGTGGTATGCTGGACTTTCTTCTGCCCATATTCAGCACTTACAACCTTTATGGCTTATACAAGGCTTTCTATTCTACAACAGGCCTTTTACTTTCATAACCTTAGTGATCTTCTTTTAGATATAGATAAGTAACTTTAATATGCTGATGTTCACTTGCCAGGAATTTCTTCGAAATCCAGACAGATATGTACGACTTGGAGCTCGTCCTCCCCGAGGTGTTCTCTTGGTGAGTCATAGTCATAGATATCTGATAATTAATGCACAATGGCCTCATCATCCCAGGAAGAAAACACATGGTGGTCAGCCAGCAAACACTTCATAGTTGAGATATTTGCTTGGGGAAGGGATCAAATATGGGAAATGTCTTTTGGGAATATTTTTGGCTATAGTCCAGCAAAGTTTTTTACTGTATTATATGCTCTATGCTTTCTCTTATTTAATAATCATTACCTTGAAAAAAATGAGATCACTATTGTGTTTGATTGAACTGGTGCTTCTAGAAATAAATCCTTGAATGGTTTTCGTGGATACCTCTCCTGCTTATTTGAGCTCCTACTTCGTTTGTGGATTATTTATGGCCAAGTTTTTTTTAATATTATTATTCATTTAATTTGACATCTTGGTAATAAATTTTCATTGTTTTATCTTACAGGTGGGTCTTCCTGGGACAGGTAAGACTTTACTAGCAAAGGCTGTGGCAGGGGAAGCTGATGTCCCATTTATAAGCTGTTCTGCTAGTGAGTTTGTAGAGTTATATGTTGGTATGGGTGCTTCCCGTGTGAGAGATCTCTTTGCAAGGGCAAAGAAAGAAGCGCCATCCATAATATTTATTGATGAAGTAAGAATCTGTATTCTTATATTCTGTAAGATGTTTGATTTTATATTTACTGTTCAACTAATTAAAATTTCTATGGTATGCAGATAGATGCTGTGGCTAAAAGTCGTGATGGTAAATTTCGCATTGTCAGCAATGACGAACGAGAACAAACCTTGAACCAGCTGCTCACTGTTAGCATGCTTTTATATTCATTTTTTTTTCTTGTGATTATTTATTTATTATTTTTGTGGGCAGGGGGTGACAAGGAATTATGTCACAATGAGGCTAATTTCTTCAAACTGCATTGCAGGAGATGGATGGTTTTGATAGCAGTTCTGCAGTAATTGTTCTTGGAGCAACTAATCGTGCAGATGTCTTAGACCCTGCACTCCGAAGACCAGGAAGATTTGATCGTGTAGTTATGGTCTGAATCCTAGTTTAAATGCATTACCTCATTTGGTTTTTATACCAATTTCAGAAAGACCTCAACTTTGCATATTCTTAGACAAAATTGCTCATTTTCTTTTTAGGTGGAAACACCTGATAGGATTGGAAGAGAAGCAATCCTAAAAGTTCACGTTTCCAAGAAAGAACTTCCTTTAGCTAAGGATGTTGACCTTGGTGACATTGCTTGTATGACCACTGGTTTCACAGGGTAATTATTCTGTTTCCTCCATAATCTTTTTATCCTTTGAATATTGAGAAGACTGAAATTTAAATCTGACACATGGTACTCATCATTGAAGTGCGGATCTTGCAAACCTAGTAAATGAGGCTGCTTTATTGGCGGGAAGGCTAAACAAAATTGTTGTGGAGAAAATTGATTTCGTTCATGCTGTTGAAAGATCAATAGCTGTACGTTACAACTTGAACTCTTGACGGATGCACATTTTCATTTTACAGATGCAGTCTGGCTGGATTTTGATATATCATATCACAAAAGTTAAATTGAAAATTTTAGTTTTGTAAATATGACCCTAGTTTAGCTATTCTGGATAAAATGGACAAAGTTTCTTGTTTCAGGGCATAGAAAAAAAGACCGCCAAGTTGAAAGGAAGTGAGAAGGCTGTAGTTGCACGGCATGAAGCTGGTCATGCTGTAGTAGGTACTGCAGTTGCAAACCTTCTTCCTGGACAGCCACGTGTTGAGGTAAACCGTGGAAAATGCTATATTCTTGGGCATTTAAATATGCCAATGCCATTACAGATATGCAGATGATGCCTGTACCACATACCTGTCTGCTTGATTTTTTGGAAACACACTATTCAAACTATACTTGTTCTCAAATATACTCTGATGATTCCTGATTTCTAGTTCATACAGGCTTTGCTTATGAGATTCTTAGTTTAATGATTGTGACAAAGATTGTTTTATTTTAGCTTTTTTAATTATTTTTATTATTATTTTAGGGTAAGGACCTTGGGATTTTTTTTAATCATTTATCTTGTTATATTGTGAGAAATTGTTATGCACGCCAGCAGCAAAAGAGTTCAAGGGTAACATAGGGTAATCACCCCGTTTCAATACACTTATAGGAGGAGAGAAAAGAAAATAACAGAAGGAGTGGGAGAGCCAAATATCATTTTTGTAATTGCTTTCCACACTTACTTTATTCAATACATTTCTCACCTGATCTGGGAATCACACTGATACTCCCACATCTGGGAATTTCTTCTTCCTTCTTCTCATTCTAATCTCTTCTGATCCTTTCTTCTTTATTCTCTGTTCTGTATTGGTTCTACTGTTTCTGCTATTACAGTTAGGAGCCTTACAATTTGGTATCAGTTGTTGATCTTGGGCTTCATCCTATGAATGGTTACCACACACAATACGCAGGTGATGGAGGAATGAGTCAAGGGGTTGGAGAGGGCTAGATGGAGTCGATGATGAAGCAGTTGGAGGATTTAATGGTGAGGCAACAATTGCCGAATCCGCAAGGGGATGACAACCATTCTCACATAGACGATCTTCGTGTAGGGAAACACCGTGAACCCACCCAGAACAGGGGCAATTGCAATAGAAGGATTGAGATTCCTCCTTTCAATGGTTCGGATGAAAGTGGTTGGTTGGTTCGCATTGATCGTTTCTTCTGAGTCCCTGATATTTTGGTGGGGGAGAAGCTAGAATATCGGTGCTGGCCCTCCAAGGCGAGGCGTTAACATGGCTCTAATAGTGGGTAGTCCAATCTTCTTTTCACACATGGCTGCGCTTTAAATAGGATTTACTCTGTCGTTCCGAACCAGGAGCAGCGTCAAATCCTTGGGCTCCACTGTTGAAAGTGAAGTAGACAGGTTCGGTGACGGAGTACTGCCGTGATTTCAAGCTCACAGCGTGACCAAATAGACTCCTCGACGGCGATGTGTTGGTGTGTATGTTCCATGAGGGGCTGAAACTAACAATCAAATCGGAGATGTCGGTCGATGAGTTTGAAAATTTGTAGGCAATGATGGATCGGGCGATGGTGTTGGAAGCTTGCAACGTGGCTTGGCAAGACGAAGGGAATCGGCCATAGGGACGAAGAAGAGATACGAGCGCACGGGTGGGTTAGGAAGGGTCTCAAAGTAGCAATTAGGCCAGGGCCAATAACACAATTTCCCCTCTAGAGAATGGCAAGCCTGGCCCAACCTCCCACTCCACCCTTGAAATTAAACCCACTTTGGGTTCTACCACTATAGTGCAGTGGCCCTAAATCCAGCTCTCGGTGGATTTCCCATGAGGCACAGGCTGACCGACAACGTAGGGGACTTTGTTTCCGATGTGGTGACAAGTGGAACTCGAACTACTCTTGCAAATTTCGCCATCAGCAGCTGGTGTTCTTGGGAGAAGGTGATGACATGCCTGAGGAGTTCATGGAGGAGCCACAAGAAGAAACCCCCGAGTCAACCCTTTACACTCTTTCTCTCCACTTTTTTTCCTTCAGTTATTGGAGTCTCACTACTCATTAGACCCTAAAGGTCCGTGACACCATTAATAGTAGAGAGGTGATTATTGTGGTGAACCCGAGGCCAGAAGCTAAATTTATTTCTTCTAAATTGTTTCTTGCCTTGGGTTTGCCATTGTTGCAGTTGCGCCCATTTGAGTGGAGGTGGGGAATGGCGCTATCGAACAGGGTGTAGGTGGCTATGAGAAGGTAGCGATATTGGTGCAGGCCATTACTATAGTTAAGAATTTCTTTGTAACGAAGTTGGGTCACTTGGAGATTGTTTTAGGTGCAAGATGGGTTGCCCGTCTAGGTAAATTCAAGGGTGACTACAAGAGTTTATCTCTGAGTTGGATGTCGAATGTAGGGGTGGGTATATGGATTGAAGTCCATGGGCCGGCCCGCGGACCCCGTAACCTGCACGGGTTTGGACCAATTTTTTTAGAAAAATCTTGTGGTATAGTCTGTAAATGCTCGCCCCGCGCAACCCGCGGGGTTTGCTGGGCGACCCGTAAGCCCGCACTATTTAAAGGGTTGAAAGTTGAAGCCCTGACTTCGCTTCATTTCCCCTGCCGCCTCTCAATCTACTCGCACGTTGCACCCTCTCAATCTTCTCGCACGTCGCACTCTCCCAATCTCCTCTCATTCTCCCTTCAATCTTCTCGCACCCTCCCGATTTTCTCGCACTCTCCTAGTCTCTTCGCCTGCATCAATTCCGCCAGCATCGCTGTCGTTCTGCTAGAACCAGCTCTGCTCTTGCTGCCGTTCCGCAAAAATCAATTTCGCTTCTGTTGTCGTTCTACCAGAACCAATTCAACCCGCAAGTTCTGATTCTAATATTTGTTGTTTTTAGGAAAAGAAGATGAAGATGTGGTGATGGAAAAAGATAAGTTTCAGAAATGAAATCATTTGTTGGAGATAATTAAAAGTTTATGTTGTTGACTTGTTAAAAATTTAAATTTGTTGTTAGAGATAATTAAAAATTTATGTTGTTGACTTATTTTATTAAGAATTTAAGAGGTAAAATATAACATTTTTTTAGCATTTTTTTATAATTCCAGATTTATCATTTTAAATTATTTTTTAACAAGGTCCGCTTTTCAAGGGCAACATAGGTAAATCACCCCTTTTCAATACATTTATAAGAGAGAAGAAAATAACAGGAGTGGGAGAAGAAAACCGGGTTTGTAGGAGTTAGTTTGAAGATATAAGAAAGAGACAATGGGTAACAACAGAGCTTTTTAGAAAAAGAAGTTGGTTAGGACTTGAGGAGGGAATTGGCCTCTCGAAAGCCAAATATCATTTCTGTAATTGCTTTCCACACTTACACACTTTATTCAATACATTTATCACCTGATCTGGGAATCACACTGATACTCCCATATCTGTGAATTTCTTCTTCCTTCTTCTCATTCAAATTTCTTCTAATCCTTTCTTCTACATTCTCTGTTCTGTATTGGTTCTACTGTTTCTGCTGTTACAGTTAGGAGTCTTACAGAAATTAAAGAAAAGTATAAATTTTTTATGTGTGATTCAGCAAATATAAAACAAGTGATAAATCAAAGGTTCTCTTTCATTTTGTAAATAGTTAGTGTTTTATTTTATGGGGGATTAAACCATCAATTTGGCCTAAATTACTACACTCTCTCCTAAATATTCCCTAAATGATTAGAAATTATATAAATACTCCCTAAAGTATTATAAATCATGTTACCTAGTCCCTCAAGTATTGAAAAATCTTTCAAATTTGTTCCTCAAAAGGACTAAATTGATGGGTTTTCAATAATTTAAGGACTAATACAATTTCATTAGTTTAGGGACTATTTAGGAGAGAGGGTAATAGTTGAGGGACCAAATTGATGGTTTATTCTTTTTAATTAAAAACCATTTTAATGTTTTGAAACACGCAATTATTCACACTTATCTAGAAAAGCATGTTGAAAACACATGTTAAAAGATATTTTATTTTTAAAATTTAACTAATTGGTATACTTATGAAATGGACCCAACCTGAACTCATTATTTAGAAATGAATACTTGCAAAATTTCTCCTTGCAAACTGTAGCCTACTTGTGTGCTGGAAATTATTGTTATGTTTCTTATTTGTTTATTGTTTATTAAGAAATTTTTTTTAGGATATTCATATGCCTTGCTAACTTGTGTATGTTATCTATCAGAAACTAAGCATATTACCTCGGTCAGGAGGGGCTTTGGGCTTTACTTACACTCCTCCAACAAATGAGGACAGATACTTGCTTTTCATTGATGAGTTGCATGGTCGCCTGGTTACCCTACTTGGAGGGCGTGCTGCGGAAGAAGTTTGTTATTCTGGTCGAGTGTCAACTGGTGCACTTGATGACATACGACGAGCAACCGATATGGCATACAAAGCTATAGCTGAATATGGTCTTAATCAGACGATAGGCCCTGTGTCAATTGCCACCCTCTCTAATGGTGGAATGGATGAGTCTGGGGGATCAGTTCCTTGGGGAAGGGATCAGGTTCCCTATTTCATTATTATTTCTTCTTCCTATTCATTTTTTTCTTTATGCTGATTTTTATCTGAACACAACAGGGACACCTTGTTGATCTTGTTCAAAGAGAGGTAAAAGCATTGCTTCAGTCTGCAATGGAAGTATCACTTTGCATTGTGCGGGCTAATCCTACTGTTTTGGAGGGTCTTGGTGCTCATTTAGAAGGTAACTGTATGTTTGGCATTTTATATTTGATGATTAGTGGAGTGGTTTGTGTTGATTAAAAAATTAATGATGAATACTTGTAATTCTTTTAACTTAATTAAATGGCCAATATATATTTAGGGTTAAGTCTTGACTAAAATAGGTCTTATATGTAGTAATACTTTATACTGTTTTATGCCACCAATTGAAATTGCTCGGGTGAATTAGATTGCAGATTTTAGTTTTAAGGATTATTCCTCCCTGGATTTTATACTTAAAAAAAATATGCTAGTAACACATTTTCTAATACACTCTTTTTAACTGGCCCTTATGATTGGCCGGATATTGTTGGAACTCTATTTTTATGGGCCTTGGTCCTTATTTAATGAATTTCACTAATGATTTTGTAGTTTTAATAATTTTAACCAATAGAATAGTGTTGGAAGGAGCATGTTGGCGACTATGTTGTTAGCATTCCTCTATACTTTGAATATAATACAATGATCATGCAAAGGGACACGTGAAATTGGGATGTCACCAACTTCTGCTTCTGTCAAATATGCATAGCCAGAGATGACAATAAACCATTGTGTTTTTGCTAAGCCATGGTACCTAATAGTGCTTATTCTTCAGAAAAAGAGAAAGTAGAGGGTGAAGAGCTTCAGAAGTGGTTAAGATTGGTGGTTGCACCAACAGAGCTTGCAATCTTCATAGAAGGAAAGAAAGGGTCTCTCCTCCCAATGCAGACAGGTTTCTGAACAGTGGGGAGTTGTCTATTATGCGGCCATCGTTGAGTGAAGCTTAAGGTATGATTTTTAACGTTGTATGGCCAAAGCTGGTGCCATTATCTCAAACGGAATGGTTCACCCTCACAAGTCACAACCTTGTATATTCCTGTAAGGTGAATTTTGGCATCATTTTTAACACATAGCCAGCCTGTTATTTAACTCAGTTCACTTATCCAAAGCTATAGAGAAAAAAGAAAGATGAAGAAATACATAGTAGTGCCTGTCACCAACTACATAGACACTGGTAATTGATTTTGTTGTATATTGACTATTATTTCAGTCATGATGTGGCTGTTTGCAAATGTAATTGGTGTATAGTTGTATACATTAATGATTCTGTGAAATATATACACGTGTCTGCTATATGTTACACGAAAATATTGTGTGTAAATTAAGTAACAATGTAACATGGTTAATAATGAAGTCCATTTTCAAATTCTCCCCATCAAAGCAGGGCTATCCAACAACTGCAGTTGTACTGTGGCAACTCAATTTCTTTCAGATTTGCTGTCAACTGAGCAAATAATTTTGGGATGGAACAGAGACAACTTAAGGATTTTTTTCACCCTCTTTTGTGTGGAAAGTAAAGGGTGAGGGGAAATTGACCCTATATTGTGTTGACCCCACTCCATCATCTTTGTCTTCTTTGAGAAACTTAAAAAGAGTTACAAGCTAGAGTGTTTCTAGTGATTTGTCCAGGTGTGGATGATTGAAATGAATTTGTATTCATACAGCAGTATCTTGTGATATCCTGAAAGGAAAACAAAAATATCTAGTGTTCTATGAATGCAACATTTTTGTACTTTTTTAGTAGGAAGATAGCATTAATATATTGTGCTTGTGGTGGACCATTGTCCCATGTGGCCGAGTTTTTTTTTGGAAAGTAACGATGTCATATTCATATCATTGTAAATCGTTATCTCATAAGATCTCAGAAGCTTATACAACAAAACAGCAGCAAGTGGAGAAATAGTGGTGTAGAGCTGCCTGGTCTAGGTGGATTATTGAAAATCTTCAAAATCATGTGGTAAAAGATATAACAACAGACTTAATATATTAAGTTGATATCTTAACTTGTAAATGAGACTTCTGATTATAATAGAGTATTATGTTATCTACCATGTCTGGTTTAAAGATAAACTTATTTTTAAATTAAAAAAAATACAAATTATGAAAATATCGATAAGATTATCAAATTATTATAGAATTACAAATTATAAAAGATTTGTAAATGAAATTGATCAATTACAGGATCATATCATCCATGGCATGCGATTTAAAAATAAACTCATTTTTTAATTAGAAAACAAATTATTTAAATTAAGAGAATGTTTGTTTTAAGTTATAGTTTTTATCCATTGAATATAAGGTTAAGAATACTTAATTCTCTGTTTGTTAAAAGGTTATGGATCAATTTAAAGAGGCTACATATGTATGAAAATTTAAATAACTAGTAATATTATATTTCAATTTACTTTATCATTTAAATATTATGTTATTTTTAATTAGAATAATGCCCGTGATAATTTAATTTCAATTTATAAAGAAGATTTGTTGTTATGTTTTTAGGTTTAAATAATTATTTTTTATTTTAAAATTATTTTTTAAAAAATTTAAAATTTAATTTAATTTCGTATTTATTTTATTAAATATTTTATTTTTCTAATTTATACATCTGTTATATTTTTGTTAGTTTATTTAAAAAATTAAAATTATTAAATTTATTAATGTATAATAAATATATAACAAATAATCAAACTATTTTAAAAACACTTGATGTGCCTACAACACATGTATGGCCATCAAGTTTAAACTTTAAATATATCTGTACTAAAATTTAATTTACGAGAGTATATTTAAGAATTTACAAATTTTATCATTTTTACCTGAAAATTGATTTTATAATGAATGAAAAGGATATAAAAGAGAAAATGGAAAAATAGTAAAAAAATATTATTCCTTTAAGAAGAAAAAGGAGTAAAAAAGAAAGTACAATGATTTAACTCATTTTATAGATAATTTCAAATTTGTTTCACACAAAAATAATATTATAAATATAACAATTTTTCTTATACTTTCTCGACTTGTCGTTTTAAATATTTATTTACTTATTTCATGTATATCAAATAAAAGAAAGTAATACTTCCATTGCATTTTATTAGAACAGTCACTTTCCTAGTCTCCCATCAAATTGAGCCTTAACGAAACTACTTGAAGGTAAAAATAGCAAGAAATGAAAAACAACAATAATAAGAAATAGGAGCCATGGACTTACTTAAAATAACTCTCGACAGTTATTTTATACAATTTTTTCAAGGACAATTAGAAGATTTATTTTACCAAGGCAAACAAGGATTGAAAAGAACGACAGAGGAAATTTGAACGGAAAATTTCTAATATTTTTTGAAGTAGGAGAAGAGATGCCAAGTATGACGAAACCTCCAAATTTTATTTTATAAAAAGATAATGTATACAAAACATCGTCGGGAATATGTACCCAAGAATTTATCATACATCTATTTACAACTTTGCTCAAACAAAAAATAACTCTAATCATCACCTGCCTCAAGAAGAGACAGATGCATAATTCAACTCAAAGATCTTCCATGGCAGTTGGTGAGGATTCTACCACCTTTGGTTCCTCCAACCATTTCCACACAGTCATCAAACCAGTCCTGTCTCCAGTGAAGAAGAGCCCACCAGGACCTAACTCAATCAATGCAACCTCTTTCTTTGCAAACAAACGACCCCTCTCTGAAAATCTATTCAAATAGACACGGTCATTTTATGCAATGATAGGGAAAAGCATGCCCAACACAAAAGTATAACAGGGAATAGATGGTTATAAATTCAAGTTTACTTACGATGGCAATTCATACATGCCAACAGAATTGTCTCTGCATGAGCAAAACAATACTGGCTTCCCTTCTGGGTCTGGCATCCCAAATAGTGAAACAATACCCTGTAACAAAAATTATAATTGTTGTGAATTGACCAACTCCTTCCTAGCCATTATATGAAATATCAGCTCGGTTTCCACAGTGTCATAGTGGTCAAGTAACTTACATGTTCTTCATTGTGCGTATATATCACTTTCAAAGGCCCCTCTTCAGTAGCAGCCCATATCTTAATTGTACAATCAGATGAACTTGACAATAAAAAATTGTCCCAACAAATTAGGGATGTGACTGTGTCTGTATGCTCATTGAGTGTCATTTTACACTGTAATGTATCCGTGTCCCAGGCCTGAAGAAAATACAATAACAATGGTCAACAGCTTATTACATATTTGTGGAATCTGTAGTTCGAGGAAATTATATATCTTTTATAAGAAAAAATCCACTTGTTAAGAGGAAAATAAATTCTCTAATTTTGAGAGACAATAGACATACCTTTATGGTTTGGTCCATGGACCCTGAGTACAGGGTATTGCATCCAACAGTCAGACAAACCACTGCTTTGGTGTGGCCAGTTAAGGATGCAACAAGTTCGAAAGGACACTGAGTATTAGAGCTTCCTCTCCATGCAGTAATGACACCATCCTGAAATTTTAAATAATCAGATGACACATACTTTGATCAGTGACAAAATTATGTTTTAAAGGTAAGAAAGTTCATAATCCAATAAAATAATAGAATTTTCCGATTAACTGACTACAGAAAAAAGAAATAGGGTTAGATAACCATAATCCACTGTTGATATGAGACAAAAAATGATTAAATGGTAAAAGAGTTTTGAATTGGATTAAAGAACAAAACTTTTCACTAAACTAAATGACTAGTTACCTCTGCTGCAACAAATAGTGTGTTATTATTGCCAACAGTTATGGCAAGGACTCGACCTTTAGGTCCATCAAGTGTAAATTCCGAACCGGTCTGAATATTCCAAGCCTTTACAACCATAGACACAGAATCAGTTTACATGTACCAATCAATTACTAACACATCATCACACAACAAAACATAACAAAGAAAGAAAATAGCCTACCTTAACAGCATTCGGTATTCCAACAAAGATCCATGGTCCCTCACAGATCAGAGAGTTAACTTCAGCACCAAGATTTATGACCTTGACACATTGACCAGTATGACAGTCCCATATCCGAACTGTCCCATCAGTGCTGCCAGTATAGAGTTTGTCAGATCCATCAGGAAGCGCAATGCCAGTGATAACCTGTTGTCAAAAAGCTTTGATTTAATTTTCCCAAAGATAATGACATGAAACAGAAGCCTCTATAAATTCCTAAGAAATTAGGATGATTTTTTTTGCAAAACGCAATCCAACTTATACTCTTTTTTATTAGGATATTAATAGTTCCCAGATTAATCTGCATATAGTTGAAATTTAATACCTAGATTCTAATTGGGAATTATGAAATATCTGATATATCAATTTTAAATTTATTATCATACCAAAAATTATCAAAGAATTTGATAAAAATAAATGGTGGTTCTAGAGATAAGTACCTTCTTGTGTTCATGAAGCTTTGTTAACATGGAAAATCCATCACCTCGAAACCATGAATGTAGATTGCGGCAACGTTCCCCATGAACACAATTGCTGTTTATCCAGTATTTGCATATAGTTGAAGATGATTTGGTTGAAGACTGAGCACATGTTTCATTTACCCTATCAGCACTCTTACTGGCTAACACTGTCTTTGAGTTATTCTTGGGAGCATTCTTAGAAGAAAAATGGGATTTTTTTTCCATATTTGTAACTGTGACGAGGAATATGTGGTGATGGGGTTTCCCCGTGCAAGAATCTGCAAGGATTTCTGTTGCATCTCCCCATTTGCCAATAGATGCATGTTGTTGCGCCAACTGGTTGAATCCTCCTTGCGTACTTTAGATCCATCATTCTCTAAAAAAACCAAACATTGGAGTAACATCTCAGATCAGACACGGTATTCAATCAATAAAACCCTCCATAAACCACAAGCCGTAGAATCAGTTGCCCAAAAAAAACCATAGACCTCTTCAGTCTCAAAATTGCCATGACCAAAATAACATAATTGCAGGACAAGTGATGAACACCGGAACAAAAGCCATGGCAGAACGAGTTGATAATTAGAGTCGATAATTAAGTATGGTCGACCCTTCTGAAAACCCTAATAATGAATTAACAAAAAGGAACCCTAAAATGGAAACCCTATATTTGCAGGGAGGAAGCGGGTAAAAGTTGTAGGAGATCAAACAAGTGCAAGAGAACGTAGATTTATCCATCATAAACCCTAAAACGACAGTTAATTGGGATTTGAACAGCGTGAAGAAGAAGCAAACCTGAATGTGAGTGGTGAATAACTTGAAAATTAGATCTAGTAATTGGTTGGAACGAGAAAACAGAGGAAAGGTTCTTTTTCTTTCTCTTCTCTAAATCTTAGGTTACTGTCTTTTGTTTCGTCTTGTTGAATGCTTATTTATAGTTTACGCCCGCCTATGAAAACGCATTCAGATATTAGATTACCAACGAGTAACCAACAAGTTAAATTAATTAAGAGTAATTAAATTTGAATATTTAGTCTCAAATTTAAATTTGTGATTTAAAATTTTGGTTGGATTGCGCTTATTTATAATTTATTTTTGTAAACATGGATCGAAAGCTTAGATTTGTTTGAGATACATTACGATACGACAGGTAATTAATTGAAAATCATTAAATTTAAAATTTTTAATCTTAAATTTAAATTCTCAATCCTTGTAGACATAACAGAAGTAGGTAGCTCAGGGTACAAGTAAAATGTAATGTGATTTAAAGTTATTATGTAACGAGAGTAATTAGATAATAATACAACGTCTGATTTAAAGATAAACTTATTTTTAAATTAAAAAATTTTAAATTATGAAAAAATCTATAAGATTATGAAATTATTATATAATTAAAAATTATAAAATATTTGTGAATGAGATTGATCGATTACAAGATTATGTCATCCATGCCATGCAATTTAAAAATAAACTCATTTTTTTAAAATTTAGAAAGATACATATGATACAAATTTGTAAGATTGGATAAAATTATACAATTAGAAAACAAATTATTTTAAAATTAAGAGAACGTTTGTTTTAAGTAATATTTTTTTTTTATTTTTATGAACACTTATTTTATATTTCTTAAAAGGTTATAAATAAATAATTTTAGATATTTTTCATTGTTATAAAAGTTTTGTAATTACGATATATTGAAAAGGGTTAGTGTATTAAGTTATTATTTAAGTTTGAAGACGAGATTTTTTGGCTATTTTATTCTAAAGTATTATGTTATCCACACGTAATCGTGTTTTAAATTTAAAAGATACCTACGAAATTTGTAAGAATATAAAAAATTGTAGAAGTAGAATTAAGAGAATGTTTGTTTTTAAGTTATATTTTTTATTCAATAAATATAAGGTTAAGAGTATTTAATTTTGTGTTTGTTACAATGTTATGAATCAATTATTTTTTTAAACTGATCAAGTTTTTCCTGCAAAATAATTAGCTATGAAGAGTTTATCTTTATTCTATTTCAAAGTTTATTTATAGTTTCGCATTCAGGTATTAGATTATGTTTTGGATAAATTGTGATATAATATTACTACGCATGAGTAATCAATAAATTAAATTAATTGAGAATAATTAAATTTAAATTTTTAATCTTAAATTTAAATTCTTTATTAGAGAATTATGTTAAAGGATAATTATGTAATGTAATTTAAAATTTTTGTAAAGATAAATCTAGAGATTAGCTACGATAGGATATTATTGTGGACGAAGAGTAATTAATTATAAACTAATTGAGAATAGTTAAATTTAAATTTTTAATCTTAAATTTAAATTCTCAGTCCTTTTAGACATAATGAAAAGTAAAATATAGTGTTATATTGATTCGTTTAATCTTGTAGATTTTAGACCATTTTAATAATATGACTCATCGGATCAAGTATTTTTTTTTGTTAATTTTTATATGGATTATTATATTTTTCACATTACTGTTTTGTCGTGTCACATTAATTTATAATCTAGTGTAGAAATGGATTTTGATATTACAAAAATAAGTTACATTACATATGTAATTTAAAATTACAATTATATCTTTTAAATATTATAAAGATAAGTAAAATAAATATAAATTAAAACTACGGTTATTTCCTTCTAAATATTACAAAAGTAAGATACGAGCATAACTCAACATAAAGATGGATTATAAAATCGGGTTATGTTTTAGATAAACTATGATGTGATAGGATATGATCATAGACGAGTAATTAATAAATTAATTGAGGGCAACTAAATGTAACTTTTCAAAATATTCTTTTAGATATCACACAAGTAAACTAAGGATGTGAGAAAATAATTTTAAAAATTAAAAGTAAAATATATTGTGATCCAAAGCTATTATTTAATGAGAGTAATTTGATAATAAAAAATACATGATAAAAATAGAATAAAAGAATGAGTATTAACTTGTTAGAAAAATAATACTAACCAAATTCGATACAAATACTTAATGGTTTCATTTCATGAAGAATTAATTGGAGATGATTCCATTCGTAAAGTAATTGTAGTTAAAGTCTACGTGGCAGATGTTTTCCATTTGACACATCTTGAAAACAAGAATCTTACAACGAAGATGCCTCAGAATAAGGTGTTTGAACATTATGAATAAATAGAGGATAATTAGATAATAAAATATGTGGTTAAAGATATGAAGAATTAATTGGAAAATTCTATTTGTAAAGTAATTGTAGTTAAAGTTACGAATTAACAGAGAATAATTAAATATTAAAGTATGTGGTAAAAGATATAATAAAAGAATTAATATCTTAACTTGTAAGTGAGATTTCCAATTACTTTATTATAGAGTATTATGTTATCTACCACGTCTGGTTTAAAGATAAATTTATTTTTAAATCAAAAAAATAAAAATTATGAAAAAATCTATAAAGATTATGAAATTATTAAAGAATTAAAAATTATAAAAGATTTAGAAATGAGATTAGTCAATTACGGGAATATGTCATCCATGACATGCGGTTTAAAAATAAACACATTTTTTTAAATTTAGAAAGATACATATCCTAAAAATTTATAAGAATGGAAACAATTATACAATTAAAAAACAAATTATTTAAAAATTAAGAGAACATTTGTTTTAAGTAATATTTTTCTATTTTTATGAACACTTATTTTATGTTTCTTAGAAGATTATAAATAAATAACTTTAGGTATTTTTCATTGTTATTAAAATTGTGTCCTCGTATTCTGTGGAAAGGATTAGTATATTAAGTTATTATTTAAGTGTGTAGATGCATTTTTTGGCTATTTTATTTTAGAGTATTATCTAATCCAAACAAAATCGTGTTTTAAATTTAAAAAATACACAATAAGAATTTGTAAAAGTATAAAAAACTATAGAAGTAGAATCAAGAATTTTTTTTTAATTATATTTTATTATCCATTGAATATAAGATTAAGAATATTTAATTTTTCGTTTGTTACAAGGTCAAGGGTCAATTATTCTTTGTAAAGGATTTTTCTTGTCGAATAATGATCTACAGAGAGTTCATGTTTGTTCTTTTTAAAAACAAGAACATTATTGACCTCATACTTCAAGATTAATATATTCTTTACACTTCGAATTATATCTTTGATAATCAAATTTTCAAGGTGAGATTAATCACAAACTTCTGATACCTTTGATTTAATTGATGAGATAAATCAGGTTGAGGAACAGATGAATTATTATTAAATTTATCTGATGAAATTGCTTCTTTCGTTTGATCTTAACACTTGAGTTATTAACCGATTAGATAATAATTGTGTACACGATTATAGAATTAAAAAAATAAATTATTTAAAAATGAAAAGAACATTTATTTTAAATTATATATTTTTTTTATCCTCCAAATATGAAAATAAGAATACTTATTTTGTGTTGGTTAAATCTGTGTAAGAATTTGTAAACATATAAAAAAGATTATAGAACTAGAAAATAAATTATTTAAAAATCAAAATAATGTGTATTTTAAGTTATATTTTTTTATCCTCTAAGGTTAAGAATACTTATTCTATGTTTCTTAAAAGGTTATGAATGAATATTTTATTTTTTTTGATATTTTTTCTATGAATGCAATATTGTTAAAGGGGATACAAAAAGTTACTTTTTTTTTAGTAATTTCAATTTTATTTATTTTTAAAATTTGAAATAATAAAATATTTTCAAGCATATTTTTTTAAAAAATATATCAAAACATTTTATTACTAAGAGAAATGCTATTTTTAGTGTCTTTCAAGTATGCTCATCATCTCTTTTTATTTGAATCCTTTCAAACATTAAATTTAATTTAGACCTTAGTTGGTATGTCACTCTAAAATGCTTTAGCTCCTTCTCGAGTTCGAATTTTATGTATGTACCTTTATTAAATATTTCGAAGTAAAAATTTATCATTCACGGTGGTCTCAAACCCCAAAATTGCTTTTAACCAAATATATTTCATTCACTAGAAAGTGTGTTTATAATTCAACAAACAAACTTTAATGGGTAAATATTGTTCAATATAAAAAATTTTAAACAATCATTTCATTCCAACTCATGAGTTACTTAATTTTATTAGATCATTAGAGTAGGAGGAAATGGTTTTTTTAAAAAATTAAATAGATGAAATAATTTACTTGCATATAGATATACTTAAAAATGATAGATGTGTTTAAAGAGGCTACATATGCCTTAAAATTTAATAACTCGTAATATTATATTTCAATTTACTTTAACATTTAAATATTATGTTATTTTTAATTAGAATAATGCCCATGATCATTTAATTTCTATTTATAAAGAAGATTTCGTTGCTATGTTTTTAGGTTTTAATAATTATTTTTTATTTTTATATTATTTTTAAAAATTTAAAAACTAATTTAATCTAATATTTATTTTATTAAATATTTTATTTTTTTAATTTATACATCTGTTATATTTTTTTAGTTTATTTAAAAAATTAAGATTATTAAATTTACGAATTTATAATAAATATATGACAAATAATTATACTATTTAAAAAAACTTGATGTGTCTACAACACATGTACGTCTATCAAGTTTAAACTTTAAAAATATCTGTACCAGAATTTAATTTACAAGACTATTTCTAAGAATTTACAAATGTTTATCATTTTTTGATGAAAATTTATTTTATAATGAATGAAAAGGAAATGAAATAGAAAATAGAAAAATAGTAAAAAATGTTATACCTTTAACAAGAAAGAGGATTAAAAAAAAAAAGAAATTACAATGATTTAACTAATTCTATAGATAATTGCAAATTTAATTATAAATATAACAATTTTTCTTATATTTTTTCAACTTTTCATCACTCTTAAATAGAGAAGAGAGTCAAACACATAAGACCTCCTGTCGTTTTAAATAT
This sequence comes from Hylodesmum podocarpum, assembly GCA_026586105.1. Taxonomy (NCBI): domain Eukaryota; kingdom Viridiplantae; phylum Streptophyta; class Magnoliopsida; order Fabales; family Fabaceae; genus Hylodesmum; species Hylodesmum podocarpum. The sequence goes on along the minus strand of JALJEV010000047.1, from coordinate 982,540 downwards.
TTATTTACTTATTTCAAGTATATCACATAAGAAAAAATAATACTTCCTTTGCATTTCATTACAACAATCACTTTTTCTAGTCTCCCAGCAAATTGAGCCTTTACCAAACTACTTGAAGGTGAAAATAGCAAGACATAAAAATTAAAAATTAGAATGAAAAAAAAAATGCAATAATAAAAAATAGGAGTCATCGGCATACAGATATTTTACAAATTTTTTCAAGGACAATTAGAAGATTTTTTTTACCAAGTCAAACAAGGATTATATCCGCTAAAGAACAACCAAAGTGTAGAAGGAGAGGAAATTTGAATCAGAAATTTCTAATACTTATTGAAGTAGGAGAAGAGATGCCAAGTATGATGAAACCTCCAAATTTATTTGATAAAAAGATAATGTATACAAAACATTCGGAATATGTATCCAAGAATTTATCATATATCTATTTACAACTAACTTTCCTCAAACAAAAATATCTCTAATACCTGCCTCAAGAAGAGACAGATGCGTAATTCAACTCAAAGATCTTCCATGGCAGGCAGTTGGTGAGGATTCTACCACCTTTGGTTCCTCCAACCATTTCCACACATTCAGCAAACCAGTCCTGTCTCCTGTGAAGAATAGCCCACCAGGACCTAACTCAATCAATGCAACCTCTTTCTTTGCAAACAAACGACCCCTCTCTGAAAATCTATTCAAATAGACACGGTCAGTTTATGAAATGATAGGGAAAAGTATGCCCAACACACAAGTATAACAGGGAATAGATGGTTATAAGTTCAAGTTTACTTACGATGGCAATTCATACATGCCAACCGAATTGTCTCTGCATGAGCAAAACAATACTGGCTTCCCTTCTGGATCTGACATCCCAAATAGTGAAACAATACCCTATAACCAAAAATAAAATTGTAGTGAATTGACCAACTCCTTCCTAGTCATTATATGAAATATCAGCTCGGTTTCCACAGTGTCATAGTGGTCAAGTAACTTACATGTTCTTCATTGTGCGTATATATCACTTTCAAAGGCCCCTCTTCAGTAGCAGCCCATATCTTAATTGTACAATCAGATGAACTTGACAATAAAAAATTGTCCCAACAAATTAGGGATGTGACTGTGTCTGTATGCTCATTGAGTGTCATTTTACATTGTAATGTATCTGTGTCCCAAGCCTGAAGAAAATACGATAACAATGGTCAGAAGCTTATTACATATTTGTGAAATCTGTAGTTCGGGGAAATTATATATTTTTTATTAGAAAAAATCCACATGTTAAGAGGAAAATAAATTCTCTACTTTTGACAGACAATAGACATACCTTTATGGTTTGGTCCATGGAACCTGAGTACAGGGTATTGCATCCAACAGTCAGACAAACCACTGCTTTGGTGTGGCCAGTTAAGGATGCAACAAGTTCGAAAGGACACTGAGTATTAGAGCTTCCTCTCCATGCAGTAATGACACCATCCTGAAATTTTAAATAATCAGATGACACGTACTTTGATCAGTATCAAAATTATGTTTTAAAGGCAAGAAAGTTCATAATCCAATAAAAGAATAGAATTCTCCGATTAATTGACTACAGGAAAAAGAGGTAGAGGTAAGTTGAATTAGATGACCATAATCCACTGTTGATATGAGATAAAAAATTATTAAATGGTAAAAGAGTTTTGAATTGGATTAAAGAACAAAAAGTTTGCACTTGACTAAATGGCTAGTTACCTCTGCTGCAGCAAAAAGTGTGTAATTATTGCCAACAGTCATGGCAAGGACTCGACCTTTAGGTCCATCAAGTGTAAATTCCGAACCGGTCTGAATATTCCAAGCCTTTACAACCATAGACACAGAATCAGTTTATATGTACCACTCCACTAACCGAACACATCATGGCACAACGAAACAGAACAAAGAAAGAAAATAGCCTACCTTAACAGCATTCTGTATACCAACAAAGATCCATGGTCCCTCACAGATCAAAGAGTTAACTTCAGCACCAAGATTTATGACCCTAACACATTGACCAGTATGACAGTCCCATATTCGAACTGTCCCATCGGTGCTTCCAGTATAGAGTTTGTCAGATCCATCAGGAAACACAATGCCAGTAATAACCTGTTGTCAAAAATGTTTGATTTAATTTTTCCAAAGATAATAACATGAAACAGGAGCCTCTAGAAATTCCTAAGAAAGTGTCTAGGAAGATTTTTTTTTTTTAATTTTTCAAAACGCACTCCAACTTATACTCGTTTTCATTTCGGATGAATGTTAGTAATTCCCAGATTAATCTGCATATAATTAAATTTTAATACTCTAGATTCTAATTGGGAATTATAAAATATCTGATATATCAATTTTAAAATTATTATCATATTAAAAATTATCAAAGAATTTGATAACAATAAATTGTAGGTTTAGAGATAAGTACCTTCTTGTGTTCATGAAGCTTTGTTAAGATGGAAAATCCATCACCACGAAACCATGAATGTAGATTGCGGCAACTTTCACCATGAACACAATTGTTATTTATCCAATATTTGCATATAGTTGGAGATGATTTGGTAGAAGACTGGGCACACGTTTCATTTATCCTATGGGCACTCTTATTGGCTAACACTGTCTTTGAGTTATTCTTGGGAGTATTCTCGGAAGAAGGATGGAGCCTTTTTCCATATTTACAACTGTTACGAGGAACATGTGGTGATGGGGTTTCCCCGTGCAAGAATCTGCAAGGATTTCTGGTGCATCTCCCCATTTGCCAATAGACGCATGTTGTTGCGCCAATTGGTTGAGTCCTCCTTGTGTACTTTAGATTCATCGTACTCTAAAAAAATCAAACATTGGAGTGACATCTCAAATCAGACACCGTAAAAAGACAGTTAATTAGGATTTGGACAGCATGAAGAAGAAGCAAACCTGAAAGTGAGTGGTGAATAATTTGTTGGAAAGAAAATATAATAATTAGTTGAAAAGAGAAAACAGAGGAAGTGTTCTTTCTCTTCTATAACTCTCAGGTTAATGTCTTTTGTTCCGTCTCAGTTGTATGCTTATTTATAGTTTGCGTCCCCCAGTGGAAACTCATTCAGATATTGGCCTTTTGACACCTATGAGTCCGTTTGAAAAAAAAAAAAAAAACTTACGCGCCTGAAACTATCCTGGATCCGTTTTCTTTTTTTTAACGCGCGGTAAGTTAGAAGGATAACGATGTAAAATTATTATGTAATTAGAGTAATTATAATAGCATATAATAAAAGAATTCCATGAGAGTAATACTAACCAATTTAGAAATAAGTATATTTTAATTTTTAAAAGAATAAAATTATGATTACCTATTTGATTGTTTTAATGACATGACTCATTAAATTAAATATTTTTACCCCACGCAGAGTATTGGCCTTTTGACACATATTAGTCCATTTGAAAAAAAAAATTTACGCGCCTGAAACTATCTTGGATTTGTATTTTTTTTAACGCTTCAATTATGGAGGTTTCTGCATCAACACTCTAAGACGAGCATAGGATAACTGTTTCTAATCCTATTGTTGCGTCTCCTCTCAACGCTACCTTTGATCAGACGATACTTGCTGCGTCTGAATAAGCATCCCACCAACAGACGATGGAGATTCCGTCTGAAGTAATAATTATTGAGGACATATGTTCTTCGTCTGATGAAGAACATGTTGATATAATAAAGGTGGATGCATCATGGGTGAGATCTCACGCTAAAGTCATTGATCCAGAAGATCTTCCACCCAAGCACAAGACTGACTATTCGTTCCTCAATTTCTTTCGTCTGATGAATCACAACCGTTTTTATCTTTAACTATAAATACCCTTAAAGTTCACACTTTCATTCTTTACTGCATTCACACTATCTCTAAATACTCTACTCACACAATTTCTCTCTCTTTTCAAACTTAACTATGGCCGCCAAGAATATCAAGGCAACCGAAGCAACCTTTTTTGCGCTTTGCCTAGCAAATGGATCTCAAGAACTACTATTGAAAGCATCTCTGACAGGGTATCAAAGATGCTGGTACACAATGGCTGGATGGATTTCGCAGAGATGAGAGGGCCATGGCTGATGGAGGCCTACGCGGAATTTTGGAGTGACGCGAAGGAATTTGATGATGGTATTATAGGTACCATTAACAACAAGGAGTATATTATCACAATAGACTCCATTGCTAAAGCTGGGAATTGCAAAGCCGAATGGCGTTTTTACAGCGCTGACTGGATGAGGTTAGAATCTGAGGAGCATGTAGACAAGATTCTATATGGAAAGTTCCGCGACCCCGAAGATCCCAAGTTTCTGAGATCAGGGAATCTATATCCCACAGGAAGAGTCATCCACAACCTTCTCTACAACATCTTCACACCCAGAACATGCTCACGAGATAATGTGAGTACTCGTGACAGGTTTTGCATCTTCTACTGTCTGAGGAAAGCAAGGATGAGTCTCCCTCACGTCATTCTTGACCATTGGATAAATGCGTTGAGAAACAGGAACATTCGTAGGAAAAACAATATCCCCTACGCCACTCTCTTCTCCAAAATCATTATTAACCAAGGCTTTGATGCCACTGGCGTTGTTTGGCATGAAGAAGGAAAGGAGGTTAAAGGAAGCACCTTTGCCAAGATGCATCTGAACCCTAGCTTTCTTCATCACAATACGAGTGAAGAACAAGTTCCTCTTTCACCCATCACCAAAGATCCTCTTCACAGAGCTCGCATCAAACGCGCCAAAATCCAAACACAAGCCCAAACACAAGACCAAGCATAAACCCAAACATCATTTTCTCTTCCACCCGTGGTCATATCTGAAGTCCCTTTCGAAGATGCTCAAGAAGAGCCTCTTAGAAAGAAGAAGAGGACTATCATAATAAAACATGTTGTGGCTAAGACGCAAGAGAAGACGATATCCCCAAATGAAGATGAAGGGGTTATGATATCGTCTAAAGGTTTTGATACGAGTTCGCTGGAGACGAAGCTCAAATTTGGACCGATCGTCGTCTTCAATTGAAATCTCCACGAATGCGTTAATGGCGGAAGCTCAAAATTGACTCAAGACTCAAGACTTAGAAGAAAGAATGAAAGCGGAGTAGATTTAGAAGATGATGACGCCATGCATGAGCAATAAGCCTAAGGGAGAATCGCCACAAGGAAGAGTTTCCATGATAAGATTCAAGGTTCTAGAAGAAACCTTAGAGAGAAATCCACTCTCAAAGAATTAGCTCTTGCTAAATTCAATTCATTCAAAATTTAATCAAAGGTCCTTTTACAATTCAAAGTGTTATGTATTTATACTAGCGGAATTTGGGATAACTTGTGACGGAACAGACGGAACCAGCTTCAGACGGAAGAGCTCAGTATGTAAAGGCCCAGACGGACAAGTTTCAGACGGAAGAGTTCAACATGTGGAGCATCAGACGAAAGAGCGTCTTTGGTATCGTCTGTGGTAGCGTCAGTGGCAATTGTTTGTCGTGTCTACAAAGCGGAAGCATCGATCAAGACTTCCGGGCGCGATCGCCTGGGCCTGTCGGGATATCGCCTGGCTTCGGTCGGTGTGGTATCGTCATGTCGCGTGGTATCGTCTGTCGAGTCTACAAACGGAAGCATCGATCAAGACTTCGAGCGCGTATCGTCTCTGGTGATATCGTCTGTCGGTCATCGTCTGTCTGTATGGTATCGTCTGTCGTGTCTACAGACGGAGATCATTCGTCTGTGATATCGTCTGTCTCCAACTTTCTCACAAAAACACCCTAAACTTTGGTTCAATTACAAACATAAGGTCGTGCACTTATTCACCAAGCAAGACCCCAATTAAATGTTCCTAATCTAATTATAACTTTACAATCTTTCTAGAAAGTTACAAGTCCTATTACAAAGTAAAGAGAAGTCTTGAGAATCTTGGCTTTGACTTTTGAGCTGACTCTCAATTTCTTCTTGAATTCTTTTATGCATGGCTCTTGTAACTCTTCTTGTCAAGGATGGTCCTCCATCAAACCCTCCTTCTTGATGGCAACTTGTCCTCAAGTTGATGTGATCATCATCTGTATCACCTACACACAAAGTAAGATCACAAACATTAAAAGAGTTGCTACCACCATAATCATTAGGAAGATCTAACTTAAAAGCATTGGGACCAAGTTTTTCTATAATAGTGAAAGGTCCATCTCCTTTGGGAAGCAATTTGGAGCTTCTCAAATTAGGGAACCTCTCCTTTCTAAGGTGTATCCAAACTTTATCCCCCACTTTCAATTCCAAATGCTTGCGGTGCTTGTTGGCATGTTGAGCCACTTGTGCATTTCTTTGTTCAATTCGCTCCCTTATCTTGGCATGCATGGATTTGACTCTCTCGACCCTATCAATTCCACCTTGATTAGCAAGTTCATTAAAAGGCAAAGCACATAAATCAAGGGGGGTTAAGGGATTAAAGCCATAGACAACTTGAAAAGGAGAAAGAAGAGTAGTAGAATTCATCACTCTATTGTAGGAAAATTCAACATGTGGCAAACAATCTTCCCAACTTCTCAAGTTGCTCTTTACAAAGCTTCTAAGCAATTGCCAAGAGTCCTATTCACCACCTCGGTTTGGCCATCGGTTTGAGGGTGGCAAGTAGTAGAAAATAGGAGTTTGGTGCCAAGCCTTCCCCATAGGGATCTCCAAAAGTGGCTAAGGAACTTAGAGTCCCTATCACTCACTATGCTTTGGGGAATACCATGTAGACGCACTACTTCTTTGAAGAACAAGTTGGCAACATGTGAAGCATCATCACTTTTGTGACATGGAATGAAGTGTGCCATCTTGGAGAACCTACACACCACCACAAAAATAGAGTCCATACCTCTCTTTGTCTTGGGTAATCCGAGAACAAAGTCCATGGATATATCCAACCAAGGAGAGGTAGGTGGAGGTAAAGGCAAATAAAGGCCATGATTAGAGAGCTTAGACTTAGCCTTATGACATGTGAGACATTTGCTTATAAATTTAGCTACTTTAGCTTTCATTTTTGGCCAAAAGAAGTGTTCATGTAATATGGCTAAGGTCTTCTCAATACCAAAATGACCCATGATGCCTCCTTCATGAGCTTCACATACTAGAAGATCTCTCAATGATGTCTTAGGCACACACAAACATTTTCCTTTAAAAAGGTAACCATTGTGCCTATAGAAATCATTGTGAGAACCCTTGTCACATGCTAAGAACTCACGGCTAAAGTCATCATCATCATTGTACAAGGCCTTTATGTGTTCAAATCCCAACAATTTAGATTCAAGAAGAGAAAGAAGTGTATACCTCCTACTAAGGGCATCCGCCACTATGTTAGTCACTCCTTTCTTATGTTTAATAATGTAGGGAAATGTCTCCACAAACTCCATCCACCTTGCATGTCTTTTGTTGAGCTTGCCTTGAGATCTCAAATGCTTCAAGGCTTCATGATTGGTGTGGACTATGAACTCCTTAGGAAGGAGATAATGTTGCCATGTTTGTAAAGCCCTCACCAAAGCATATAGCTCTTTATCATATGTGGAGTAATTGAGTTGTGCTCCTTTTAGCTTCTCACTAAAGTAGGCTATGGGATGATTCTCTTGTTTCAAAACAGCACCTACACCAAGGTTAGAAGCATCACATTCAAGCTCAAAAGATAATTCAAAATTAGGCATAGATAAAATAGGAGTATTGGTAAGTTTTTCTTTCAAAAGAGTAAAAGCCTCCTCTTGTTTTGGCCCCCATGTGAAGGGTACTTCCTTCTTCACAAGCTCATTGAGAAGAGATGCAATGGTGCTAAAGTCCTTCACAAATCTCCTATAGAAGCTTGCTAGTCCATGGAAGCTCCTTACTTCTTTCACATTGGTAGGTCTCGGCCACTCAAGGATTGCTCTCACCTTGCTCTCATCAACTTGCACACCCTTGGAACTTACCACAAAACCGAGGAACACCACTTGGTCCATGGCAAATGTGCATTTCTCCTTGTTAGCATAGAGCTTCTCCTTTCTAAGTACTTCCAAAACAAATCTCAAATGTGTTAAGTGGTCAAGGAAAGAAGTGCTATAGATAAGAATATCATCAAAGTACACTACAACAAATTTTCCTAAGAACTCCCTAAGCACATGATTCATAAGTCTCATGAAAGTATTTGGGGCATTTGATAGCCCAAAGGGCATGACTAACCATTCATACAAACCAAATTTGATCTTAAATGCGGTTTTCCACTCATCTTCATGTTTCATTCTTATTTGGTGGTAACCACTTTTAAGATCAATTTTAGTGAATATGGTTAAGCCATGAAGTTCATCAAGCAAGTCATCCAATCGAGGAATAGGGTGTCTATATCTAATGGTTATGTTATTGATAGCCCTACAATCGGTGCACATCCTCCATGTGCCTTCCTTCTTAGGGACTAAGATAATCGGTGATGCACATGGTGATAGACTCTCTTTCACCCACCCTTTGCTCACTAACTCTTGGACTTGCTTCTCAATCTCATGAGTTTCTTGTGGAGTAGTCCTGTAAGTTGGCCTATTAGGTAGAGGAGCACCGGGTATCAAATCAATTTGGTGCTCAATGCCTCTCAAAGGAGGTAGGCCGTGGGGTATCTCACTAGGAAACACATCCTTAAACTCATCCAATAAAAGATCTATGCTCACTTGATCTCCCACAAAATTTGAATTTAGAAAACAAGGAGATGCTATGCATAAGAACATGGATTTCCTAGCTAAGAACTCCCTCTCAATTTCACTCCTACTCACAAGCAACCCTTCCTTAGACTTGGCAGCCCTTTGTCTTAGCTCTCCCACCCCTTTGAGATCACTCAAATTGGACTTGTCTAGCCTAAGTTTCACTTGTTTTGGTGCAGTGGCAGTTTTGGTAAATATCTTTGAAGTCTCGGCCAGAGCACTCAAATTCTTGGTTTTGGGTGATTTTTTCAGATTTTGGCCCTCCATGACCTTCCTTTCACCCTCTCTTTTGACCTTCATCCTAATTTGGTCCTCACATACTTCTCTCGGTGTCAAAGGCTTAAGAGTAATTTTCCTACCACCATGAGAAAATAGATAAGTGTTAGACACTCCATCATGTATAGCATGTTTGTCAAATTGCCATGGCCTTCCTAACAAGATATGAGATGCTTCCATAGGTACTATATCACATAAGACTTCATCATTATATCGGCCTATTGTGAAAGCAATCAAAACTTGTTTATTAACCAATAATTCTCCTTTTTCACTTAGCCATTGCAATTTATAAGGTTTAGTGTGTGGAGTGGTCTTGAGACCAAGCTTATCAACAAGCCTAGTGCTAACAACATTGGTGCAACTACCACTATCAATGATTAGGGAACATACCTTGCTTTGGATGGTGCAACTTGTGTGGAATATGTTTTCTCTTTGGGTGTCATCAAGGTCCACACAAGCACTCCCTAGCATCCTTCTAACCATCAATAGATCTCCATCTTCCGGTTGCTCCATGCTTGAATGTTCACTAGCACTAGCTACCTCTTCCTCACTAGAAGAGTGAGTGGACTCCTCACTTATTACTTCTCCATCCACTCTCATTATCATGGTCTTTTTGTTGGGACATTGGGAGGCTATGTGCCCATGACCTAAACACTTAAAACACTTAATGTTAGAAGGTTTAGAGATAGATTTAGTAACTTCCTTACCCTTAGACTCATCTCGGTTGGACTTGTAAAATGGCTTGGAGGTTCCCTCCTTCTTTTGCTTATCCTTCCAACTTGAAGACCCATACGTGTAAGGCTTCTTGAAGGTGCCCTTTCTCTTGAGTTGGCCTTCAATTCTCTCGGCTTTATGTATGGCATCCTCCAAGGTCCTATAGTTTTGGAGCTCCAAGACATCTTGGATCTCCCTATTTAACCCATTGGTGAACCTAGCTATGGTGGCCTCTTTGTCCTCTTGGTAATCCGCCCTCAAGAGTGTGAGCTCCAAGTCCTTGTAGTATTCTTGTACACTCCTCCCTCCTTGAGTTAGTCTTTGAAGTCTCACATGTAGATCTCTTGTGTAGGAACTAGGCACAAACCTTCCTTTCATTGCATCCTTGAGTTGGGTCTAAGATGTTATATGTGGCCTCCTCCTCTTCTCGGCATCCACTAGCACTTGGTTCCACCAAACCAATGCATAGCCTTCAAACTCTAGAATGGCCATGTTAAGCCTCTTCTCCTCACTCAAGCTAGGATAACAAGAGTAGACTTGGTCTACCTTCATTACCCAATCTAAGTAGGTTTCGGCATCTCCATCCCCAAGGAATTTAGGTAAGGTTATTTTGGTGTTTCCCTCCCATGTTCTTGGTTCATCCTCTCCAAAGGATCTCCTAGGTGTGTGAGGTTGTCTCCTATGGTGAGGGGTTCTCCTTCCTCTCCTTTCATTCTCAAAGGCTCTAAAGGCTTCATCCTCCTCATAGTTACTTCCCCAATCACTCTCTCTAGGAGTCTCTCTAGGGTGTCCCCTCTCACTTCCACTTTCCCTTTGATTATTCCTCCTACTTCTGTATTCCTCATCACTATCTTTCCCTCGGTTTCCACTATGTCCAGCACCTCTACTATGGTGATCCCTACGGTTGCCATTAGTTTCTCCAAGGATTTTCCTTTCTAACTCCTTCAACCGCCTCTCTTGATCAAACCTCTCTTCCAAGCTAGTATTTAGCATGGATTTCATTAAGTCCACCATTCTCTTTGACCTTGGTGATAATTCATTTCCCACACTAGGAGAGGTGTCCATGGCTGCACAAGAAAAGGTTAGATAACAATTACAAGTATATAGAAGATCCTTGCCACTCACTAAGTGTGTCTCTCTAGTAGCACTTGTGTATCTCTCTTAGAAGGCTCTTTATATGATGTATCACTCTTGCCTTTTTTTTCCTCAATTCCCTACCAAAGTTTCTAATTAAATCTCTAATCAATTATATAGAAATTTCCTTGTGAAAGAGGCACAATTCTCGGGTAAGCTCAAGAATTCCAAGGGAACAAAACTTCTAAGACACAACCAAGGATTTCAATTAAATGACAAGCAATAAAAGACACTATTGAAATAACAGGCTACTCAAATCAAGGGATGGATGTGATATGACATAGGCATAAAAACTGGACAGCAAAGGAATCAAGTTTGCTGGTTCGATTACTAAGCCAAACAAATTAAACAAGGCATACAAACTCAATGTAGCCTAGTAATCAAATTTTAAGACCTCTTTTGTAGGTAAATTTAGCAAGTAACTTATGAATCAAGTAATTCACTCCAAACTGCAGTAAAAATGGTTGGACAAGTATCAAATACAGCAAGTTTCACTTATGCAGAAATTTGAGTCAAAACAAGCTAGTCTCAAGTACACACTACTAGACTAATTTTCAAACTACTAGTAATTTTACTAGGTGAATGAGTGTGCTATGTCTTAGCTCTAAGTCCGCTTTTTCTTGCTCAATTTTCTTAACACTTTTTTTTTTAACACTTTGATAGCTGGCTGGATAGAATTTACAAGTCCACTAAATTTACTTCAAGTACTCAAACTTCTAGTATTTTTTTAAGGCTCTTTTCCAGCTTTCTTTGAATTTTCTCACTTGTTTTCTTCTTGTTTCAATTTCTTTTCACTTGACTTCTTTTCTATCACTTTTGTTTAAGCTACTGGACTAAGATATATCTTGCCTAAAACAAGCACTCCAAGCTCAACTACTAGTGCTAATGCTACTACAAGGTGTAATAGGGATTTAGTTCTATAGTAAGCACTCTACTAGCATGTAATGATGTTGATTTCTCAATTTTTGCATGTATGAACTTGAATGTCCAAAATTATAGGCTCAAGTGCAGTACCAAAACAGAGGAAACAGGGCATACAATGACAGATAACTCCAGTACACCGAGTTTCACCAGAATTAGAAACAAAATTGATACTAACACATGGAAACAATTACTACTGGACAAGTAATTCAAGGAATTGAAAATTATTACGAATTAACACAATTTGACCGAACAAATGGAAGAAACATATGATAATTTTCCGGACCTGGACTCAGACGCAAACATCGAATACGAATCTATGCATAACGATACGGATCAAGTCATGAACAATATGATTTGCATGATCTTCACCGAACAAAAGACTTAAACAAAAAATTGACAAAACTACTAGACAGTTAAGGAAACCTAAAGATGAATCCTAAGCACACTAAAAGAATTAGACGAAGAACTCGAGAAAATTCAAAATGACCGAAGAACTTACTAGACTTATGGAGTAGAGATCCAATGTTGAAGAGAATCAAAACAAGCTCTGATTATCACTTGATATGATAATCAAGAGAACAAGCTCTGAATACCACTTGATACGAGTTCGCTGGAGACGAAGCTCAAATTTGGACCGATCGTCGTCTTCAATTGAAATCTCCACGAATGCGTTAATGGCGGAAGCTCAAAATTGACTCAAGACTCAAGGACTTAGAAGAAAGAATGAAAGTGGAGTAGATTTAGAAGATGATGGCGCCATGCATGAGCAATAAGCCTAAGGGAGAATCGCCACAAGGAAGAGTTTCCATGATAAGATTCAAGGTTCTAGAAGAAACCTTATAGAGAAATCCACTCTCAAAGAATTAGCTCTTGCTAAATTCAATTCATTCAAAATTTAATCAAAGGTCCTTTTACAATTCAAAGTGTTATGTATTTATACTAGCGGAAGTTGGGATAACTTGTGACGGAACAGACAGAACCAGCTTCAGACGGAAGAGCTTAGTATGTAAAGGCCCAGACGGACAAGCTTCAGACGGAAGAGTTCAACATGTGGAGCATCAGACGAAAGAGCGTCTTTGGTATCGTCTGTGGTAGCGTCTGTGGCAATTGTTTGTCGTGTCTACAGGCGGAAGCATTAGACTGAAGACTCAGGCGCGGTATCGTCTGTCTGTGATATCGTTTGTCGGTTGGTGTGGTATCGTCTGTCTGTGTGGTATCGTCTGTCGAGTCTACAGACGGAAGCATCGGACTGAAGACTTAGGCGCGGTATCGTCTGTCTGTGATATCGTCTGTCGGTCATCGTCTGTCTGTGTGGTATCGTCTGTCGTGTCTACAGACGGAGATCATTCGTCTATGATATCGTCTGTCTCTAACTTTCTCACAGAAACACCCTAAACTTTGGTTCAATTACAAACATAAGGCCGTGCACTTATTCACCAAGCAAGGCCCCAATTAAATGTTCCTAATCTAATTATAACTTTACAATTTTTCTAGAAAGTTACAAGTCCTATTACAAAGTAAAGAGAAGTCTTGAGAATCTTGGCTTTGACTTTTGAGCTGACTCTCAATTTCTTCTTGAATTCTTTTGTGCATGGCTCTTGTAACTCTTCTTGTCAAGGATGGTCCTCCATCAGGTTTTTCGTCTGTTAAAATCCTTTCAGACGAAGAAAAGCAGAAGAAAGCAGCCGAAGAAAAAGTAAGAGCCAGAGAGGTTGCTCTTCAAAAAGCTGCCAAAGGCAAAGAGAAAATGAAGCAGAAGCTCGCGTCTGTGGTTGTTGGAGAAACAGACGAAGCAAAATAACTAAAAGAGGCTATGAGGGTCTCTATGCTGCTTCAAGCTGAAAGAGAAAGAATTTTTCTCGAAAGCGTTAAGGGCATTGGATCGTTTGAAACTGCATCTACTCCAGCAACTTCAGAAGTCATGAATAGTGAAGAAACTGCCTAGATCTAGAAGGACAATGCTCAATTGGTAGAGGAATTGGAGACTATGCTTAATGACGAAGCTTCAACTATGGAGGTTTCAGCATCAACACTCCAAGACGAGCATAGGATAACTGTTTCTAATCCTATTGTTGCGTCTCCTCTCAACGCTGCCTTTGATCAGACGATACCTGTGATAAGTGCTAGATTATACATGTTTTTCTAGGTGTTTTAAGCTCATTCCTATCTATTTTCACTAGGTTTAGCTATAATTTAGTCAAGAAAACAGTAAAAATATCACAATTGCTTAGTGTTAGTTCTTGAGTGAGTGTTTTGTGAGTTTTGTAAGTTTTTCTTGAGTTTTAAGTCATTTTAATTCTTCTTTTGTTAATCTTTAGGTGCAATGAAGGATTGAAGAAGAGATAAGCAACAAGGAGTGGATCCAATAATTGAACAGAAGCTCAAACCAAGAGAGTAGAGCAAGCCAAAGATGAGCATCCAAGGCTGTCAAAATGATATCGTCGAAGAAAGCGCGCTGGGCGCACTCATGGCGCCTTCATACCTGCTAACGCTTTGCGGCAAAAAGCGCGCTAGAGCGCGCTCAGGCGCTCATGCCATCCCCACTTATTCAAACGCGCGCGAGGCGCGCTCGAGGCGTTCGTACCTTATGAAAGCTCGGACGAAGGGATCAAGACGCACGGATTAGTTTCGTCTATGCTTACTTCATCCGAGAGCTATTCCATCTGTCGTGCTTCTTATGAAGTTGCTTAAATTCTTGCGTGCTTGTATCTTCCAAGTCGCTTCGTCTATGCTTACTTCGCCGTCGAGAATTATTAAATCATGCTTGCTTCATCCGAGTTATCCGTCGTCTACACTGCTTCTTATGCGGTTCTTAAATCGTGCTTGATTCTTATGAAGTTGCAAATGCAATGTTTGATTCTTTTAAGAATTGTTTCAATCGCTCTTGCTTCTGAGGGAGTTGCTTCGTCTGAGCATGCCTCTTTTAAGTTGTTCCGTCTGTACTTGTTTTGTCTTAGTCTCCAGATTGATGCTTTCGTCTATAGCCAATACAGACGACACAAAAGACAGACGACACAAAAGACAGACGATACCAAGCCCAATACAGACGACACAAAAGACAGACGATACCAAGTCCAATACAGACGACACAAAAGACAGACGACACAAAAGACAGACGACACAAAATACAGACGACACAACAAGCTCATACAGACGATACCAAGCCAAAGACAGACGATGCCGAATTAAAGACAGACGACACCATAACAGACGATACCCAGTCCAAGACAGACGACAACAAGTCATATGGACAACGATACAACAAGTTCAGATAGACGATCCCAAATACAGACGACATGAAGACAGACGATACAACTAATGCGAACACTGTTATTTGTGGGACAAACACGCCAGGGCGCGCACAAGGGCGCGTTCACACTTTCTTCTCCGCTCAAAACGCGCCAGGGCGCGTCCTTCTTAAGTGGGTGGCGCGATTCTGGGTCTATATATATGGCTGTTTGGGCGCGAATTGGGGGATACTTCATAATTCAGTTTTTCTTGTTAAGCTTCTTCTGCACACTTCTCGTTTTTCTCTCTTCTCTCCATCTTCGTTCTCCATCTTCCTCCATCAAAATCTTGAAGATTCTTGAAGTTTTGGAGCTTGTGGAAGCAAGATCTAAGGATTCATGGAGCTTCTCTCGGTTTTCATTTCTGTTTTCATTCTTTCTTTTTCTATTTCCATGTTAGGCTAAACTCTTAGGTTAGGGAAGGGGATTTCGATTCCAGAACACTTGTAATGAAGTTCTATGTTGATTCAATTGTAATTTCGGATTAATTGATTGAGCTTGTCCTACTTAATTGCAATTTCTTGAGGTTTGATTCATGAAGTTCAAATAGTGATAGGAATATTAACTGCTTGAAATTGACTGAACTATACCTTGAGTTTTTGTTTCTCATTTCAATTATGCCTTCGGAAGATTGATAGTTGAATTAGGAGAGGAATTGCATCATTATAACAGTGCATGAGTCTAGGAATAGAACTTGCATGTTATGAGACATTGTGAATTTATCTGTTTCGCTTCTTGAATGCATTTCTATTTTCACCTAAGGGATTAGAGATTATAGAAATCATTCAAAGTGACTAAAGACCTAGAAATAGGCTTAGTCTAAGGTATCACAAATTCTAGTCTCCGATTGATTGATATTCATTGAATTGATATAGGAATTAGTTACATGAAGGAAGGAATTGAATGAACCTATTCCCTAACTGTTTTCATCATCTCTGAAACTTAAACATTTACTGAATTTCATTATTCATTTTTACAGCATTAAATTTCTTCTACATAATTACTTAGTTTACACACATGACTCACTCCATTGTTAGTCCTAATAGCAAGCATATTAAGCATTCGATAATTCACAACTAGTCTCTGTGGTTCGACATCCTTTTCTCACTATTTCTAAACTTTTGACGATCGGTACACTTGCCGAAAGATTGACATGTATATTTTTAAGTCAACAACCTGCTGCGTCTGAAGAAGCATCCCACTAACAGACGATAGAGATTCCGTCTGAAGTAATAATTATTGAGGACATATGTTCTTCGTCTGATGAAGAACATGTTGATATAATAAAGGTAGATGCATCATGGGTGAGATCTCACGCTGAAGTCATTAATCCAGAAGATCTTCCACCCAAGCACAAGACTGACTATTCGTTCCTCAACGAATTAGTCATGAGAAGATTTGCTGAAAGCTCTTGTGCTGAAAGACCAGTCAAGCTTGACTGGATTCTTGGAGACAAAATTGAAAATATCTCCAATGATGGTGAACCGTCTGAGTCTGCTAAAGATGGTTACTTGGCGGACGATGAAGACTGCTTTATAAAGGACACTCCATACATTGAGTTGAAGAATCCCTATCGGTACAGAGGTAAAAAGGGATTTCAACTTGGGAGATTTGTCAACCCCATCGTTTATCACAAACCCCTGAAGCCAGTAGACTTCAAAGAAGATTTCATCTATACTCTTGAAGAGCAACGCGAATGGCTTAAGCGTCTGCCTTGGGATAAACTGGCCTCCTTAGACATCAAGGGTTTAGAAGGAATAAACATGTACAAGGATCATCTAGCTGAGTCGGTGATTGAAGGACCAGCTCTTGGCTATGAACCCCACATTCCTTTCAGAGAAAACATCAAGTGGAAGGTTCAGCATGAAATCAATGCACCTGCATTTCACCACTGCAGATATGAAGATCCCAGCTCCACCATCTATAAGCCAAAAGATTGCTCTCACTGGCATCTGGACGCTATTGATCGCCATGATCTTGTACCCTTCACAATTCCAATGAACCAAACAGAGTATGTAGGTCTAGGACATACTCTTGGAATTGTTCTTCCTTGGACAAAACCACATTGTTCAGGAATTTGCCCTTGCTACTCCATCCTCCTCAAGGAATATGAAGACCCCGAAGAGTTTGCTCATTCTCTTCCTGAAGATTACAATATAGCCTTCAGACTGATGGCCAATGCTTATAGAAGGGAAGAAAAAGCTAGATCAACTTCCTTCTACCACATTGAAAGGAGAGCAAAGAAGGAGATGAGAGACTATCCATTCATGGTGGGATCTCAATTTTCTTCTCTCATTTCAGACGAAACCAAGTTCTCAATCGTCTTAGACCGAAAACAACCTTGCTTGGTCAAGTTTTTGGCTAAAGGAAAAGAGAAGAAGACTCCATCTGTCTCCAAAACATTCAAGTTTGCAAGCCACATCCCCAAAAGACTCCGTCTACTACATACTCACATCTCAAATCTCTTCAAACTAATGCCTCAAAACCTATCAATCCTAAGATTCAAAGGATGATAGAAGATCATGAAGCCACCTGCTTTCTGCTCTAGAACTTCATTTGTTGAAGATTCCACAATCTGTGGCAGGGTGTATCCTGGAGAAGCTTTTGCTTATACACATCCATCACAGGAGCATCTAGATCTTGAGCTCTCTGTACCCAGAAAAGTGTTTACTTGGCAATGGGAAAGAGACTTCACTGCGTATCTCACTCTTCCACCTTTCACTCTGCGTCTGAAGAGGACTCCAACTATGCTCATTGAAGATGACTCTGTACCATTAGTTGAAGAACCTCAAACTCCTATTTTTGAGTCTTTAACTATGGTCATCAAAGAAGAAGAGTCTGATCCAATTGTGGAAGAGCCTCAATCACCGCTTGTGGAAATTGCTGATAAGGTGAAGGTTACAGTTTTTGAGGATGACACAAGGGACGCTGATGAGTATCATACTCTAAAGCGTAAATATGATGCTTAGAAGAGAATTGCGAGCATCTGAAGCAAAAGAATAAAGAGCTTGAGGATAATCAAGCTTCTCTTACATCTGAGATGCAACAACAGAAGGAGATAGTTATGAGCCTTGTTAAGAAAAAGCCTAAGCCTTCTTCTTGATTATGTTTTTGATGATTCTCAGCCCAAGGGGGAGAATATCTTAGAAAGGAAGAAGTTGCTATGCTAAGGGGGAGTCATTCGTCTGAGGGGGAGTTAGAGTCAAGCATCGTCTGAGGGGGAGTTATTTTTTTTTAGGGGAGTTATTTTTTTTCTTTTTTGCTATGTTGTATTGATTCTTTATTTAATTGTATAACGTATACTTGTATTTTTTTAGAACTTTGGTTTTCTGTATACCTTGTAACATTGTATATGGTTTACATCACATTGATGTAACAATTCTTATAAAGAGGTATTGTTTCAGAAAACATCGTCTTGATGTAAATCTGACTTGTGCTTAATCTGTGATCACTAACTTTGTCTTATGCAGATGCCTACTTTTGAAAGTTATCAGTATGGTCTGTAATCATCAAAAAGGGGGAGATTTTTAGATCAAGATGATTAACACATTTAAAGTTTTGATTTCTACAAGACAGACTAAACTTTCTCAGACGGAACATCAATAAGCAAGTCAGACGAAACAAGCACAGACGGAAGATGACCCCTCAAAATTGAAGTCATTCGTCTGTCTCAAGTCAAAGTTATCAGATGATAGGATAAGACGAAATCTCTTAGATTGAAGAAGTGTATCGTCTGTCCAAGAAGTGAAGCAAGGAATGAGTCACTCGTGCCAAGATTTCAAATCTTAAGAAGTACTCTTTAGAAGCATCCAAGATCAGTATGAGGATTCGCGCTTACACATGTAACTCGAAAAGGTCTTCACCTTTTTGTCAAAGTCTCTGTACATGTCAGAAAAAGTACTGCGCACGCTATCTAAATCCGCTGCACACGTCATCAATCACTCAAGTACTATCTGACACCCTTTGGAAGCTCTCGAGGAAAATATTCAACGGCATTCTTCTGTGTCTAACGAATATCTGAAGACGTTTCCTATTTAAAGACTTCACTCCTTCAGAGTTCAGTTGGAGAACACGCTTCTAGTATTCAATCTTCTGTGATTTCGTTCACTATACTTGTTGTACTTCATTGTAAAACCCTCTCTGTGCAGAGGAATCTTTCTTGCTTAAAACATATATTTCAAATCCACTTGTGTGGTGTTTTAGCCTGAGGAGGCTGGTTGTTCAAAGAATACCTTTATTGTTTAGCCTGCGAAGGTTGTGTTCAAAGAATATAGTGTTATAGACAGAAGTGGCTGGACGTAAATAATACTTGTAACCCTTTCACGGTTGGTAGTGAAAACTCAGTTGTTACTGGGTAACTGGACGTAGTCTTATATAGACAAACTAGTATAAAAATATCTGTGTATTTACTTCTCTAAGTTTTTCGACTAACGGGGATAATTAAACTATAACGTCTATCCTTTAAAAACAATCCTTGAAGATTAAAATTATTTCGTCTGAACATATTTAAACTCACAGACGAAAGGGATAAATTTTTTTATAAAACACAATTCAACCCCCTTCTTGTGTTCTATCTTTTACAAAAGGCTTCGCTTCTTCAAAGTTCAGTTGGCGAACACGCTTCAATATTCTATCTTATTGTGAATTCGCTCTCTGTTAATTTCGCTCTTCATTGTAAAACCCTCCTCTCGAAGAGGAAACTTTCTTTTTTAAAGAACTCTTTCAAATCCACTTGTGTGGTGTTTTAGCCTGAGGAGGCTGGTTGTTCAAAGAATATCGTTGTTGTTTAGCCTACGAAGGCTGTGTTCAAAGAATATCGTGTTATAGCCAGAAGTGGCTGAGCGCAAATAATACTTGTAACCCTTTCACGGTTTGTAGTGAAAACTCATTTGTTTCTGGGTAACTGGACATAGTCTTGCATAGACGAACTAGTATAAAAATACTTGTGTATTTGTTTTATTAAGTGTTTGACTAATGGGGATAATCAAACTATAACGTCTGTTCATTAAAATCAACCTTTGAAGATTAACATTGTTTCGTCTGAACATATTTAAACCCACAGACGAAAGGAATAATTTTTTTTATAACACAATTCAACCCTCCTTCTTGTGTTCTATCTTTTACAAACAGATACTTCAAGAAGCCGTCTATAAAAGGACTACATTGCAAATATACAATATTCAACTCTCGTTCAAGCTCTCAAGCAAAAGTTCGTTCACCACGAACTTAGAATAGAACTCATTGTAAAATCCCTCTCAACGTAGAGGATAATTTTTATTTGATCTTAATTGTAAACCACTGTTGTGGTAATCTGTAGCCTGAGGAGGCTAATTGTTTAAAGAATACCTTGTGTTTAGCCTGAGGAGGCTGAGGTCCAAATAATACATGTTTTAACCTGAGGAGACTAAGTGTTGAAAGAATACCTTTGGTTAGCCTGAGGAGGTTGGGTTCAAAGAATACTTGGGTTTAGCATGCAAAGTCAAAGAATACTTGTTTAGTGTGGGAAGGTTGTGTTCAAAGAATATATGTTTTATTAGCCAGAAGTGACTGGGTTCAAAGAATACTCTTAGTGGAACCTCAGTTGTTGGGTAACTGGAGTCTTGAAGAGACAAACCAGTATAAAAATATTATTGTTTACATTGTTTTTATCTGCTTACTAATTGGGGCTAATAACTTAAACTGAATTCTTAATTAAAATCAATCTTTAAGAGAGAAATTTAGTTTTCATCTAATCAAATCATTTTATAACATACGCAAGTTGCATCATATGAAAAAGTTCACCATGAATTTAATTGTATGTTTAATTAAAGATAAAATAAAAAAAACATCAATTAAAATAAAAAATCAAAACATACACAAATTTTACGAAATGATGAAGCTTTTTATTTCTATATTAAAAAAATTCCAAAATATAATTATTATAACTATACAAAATATTTTAAAATTAAATAAAAAATTCACAATTACAAATACTATAATTATAGTAATTAAAACTAAAAAAAATTGCAACTAACAAAAAATTAATTTCGGCATTAATAAAAATTATTTCCAAAAATGAATAAAATTTAAATTAAAAAAAATTTAAATAAATGCACAAAAGACGCAGTAGGTGGGGGTGTTTGGCCTGTGATTGGGCCACGTGGTCTTGCTGTTGACTCGTTAGATGGTGCAGTTAACTGTGACGTCTCTATTTTCATTGGCCCACGTGTCATGACCCTTTGACTCTAGTCAACATCTAATAAGCGCCCTGACTTGTGGCGCCTGATTTATAGGAGGCGCTGACTGTTGTGGTAGGTGAAGCCTTCTAACCAAACAACACCACAGTAATAAATTTGAAGCCTATTTTTGTAATTTTTTTAAAAAATAAGACCAGTTTGGTCTTTTTGCCTACCAAGAAAGATTTGGTAGACTTCAATTGAGGGTAGTAAAATTCATCTCTACCAAGTTACATGTTTGTATTTTGTAAGATTCCATTTAGGTGTCAACTCTACATGACAAATAAGGGATTCTGTTTGAGATTTACAATAGATTGATGGTGTCTACATGAATCCCCACGAGCCCTTAAAGCGCGTGTCAAACACCTTCTTTCTCTTATGACTTTGAATGAGAATATTGTTCAGATGACACAAATGGATCGTTTAGTTGAAACCCTTCTGCCATCAAACACTTATCATTGGTTTCTACAACTATAATCATACATACATGCACATATACGTGTATGTGTGTGTAAAATTTGTTGAAGTTTTTCCATGTGTTTTTATTAATTGAAGTCTATTATTGATTAGTTGAACATTATACACTTGTTTTACTTTAATACTTTCATTTTTGTAAGTTATGTGTGGTTTTTTGATTGGTATATTTAGAGCTCCACTTAATGAACTTTTATCTTTCCAAATGACACTCTCATGAGATTGTGCTGATATGGGTAAAAAGACGTAATTAGTTTCAAGTAATTAGGGTAGGTTAGATAGTATTTACAACTAGGGGTTATTCTGAAACAAGGCGCTCGCAACTAAGGTGCATCTAATGCACGAGATGGTAAAAGTGTCAGAATAAAAAGTGCCTACAACCATGTGGCCATGTAGGAAAAGAGGCATCATGTACTACGGCGCCTCCCTGCTTCATCTGGTTAATAGGGCCCACTGAAGGTAAAATGCCCTATATCGCATCCATCGGAGGTAACATGCCTTATGATGTCTTCACTAGAGGTAAAATCCCATGTGACGCCTTCATTGGAGGTAAGGTACTTTGTGGTACCCAACCATTTTAAGTAGTGCTTGATAAATGACGCCTTCTAAACCTCATATATACTTCCCCTCTTCCGTCTTAAGCAGGCAAACGTCTCTATAGTTAAGTAAAACATTAATTTTGTTTAATATTTTATTACAATTTAATTAATTTTTAAAATTAAATTATTATTTTTGTTGTGCATGTGTGAAGTTAATAATATAAAAGTTTAATTTCAAGGTAATTTTTTTTTGTGATAATATTATTTATATTAAATTCATATTATTTGATAAATTTCATAATTTCTTGAAAATGAAGTTTTTTTAGATGAATTGTGAAGAGATAGTTTCTACAATAATTATCGTTATATACATGAATGGTAGAATTGTTGAAAGTGAAGAAAGAGTAAGGTTTCAAGAATTTAGAAAGACAATACAAATCAAACGTAAAATATGTTTTAATGCGTTAAAAATAAGAATTTATGATAAATTTAAATTAAATTGTAATGAAGTTATTGGTTCGATAATGACAAGATTTTTTGTAGGGAATAAATATGTCTCCTACAAATCGTTGATGATGATAATATTGAACTTATGATTAATAATTTTCAACAAGGGGACATGAATCCTATAGAATTATGTATAGAAATAGTTGCAGGTGGTATGTTGTCTGCATATAATGCCGCTGAAATTGAGGGAAATATTGGTAGCTCGTATGAATGAAGTTCAACAAGGTTAAAATCTAGCGATAATGATGAAGATTGTGTAGTTTCTGATTCATATGTGAAATCATCATCTGACGAAAAAGATTTTGACGACAACTTATTAGAATCAGATGATGATGAAAGAAACGAACATCGTTGAAGTTTAAGATTTGATATACAACTAAATGTTGTTGTTGAAACACAAACAAATTAGTATGAATTATTAAAATTTATTCGTAAATAATATAACATATCAAATAAGTGATGAGTTTTATGCAAGAGGAAGTCATGAACCTTATTGGCAAGGAATGCCACATTATACAAATATTGATTGGACTTACCCTGATCAAGAAGATTTGTGGGGTGTTGTTGTTGATTCAAACTAGTCAATTGGACGAAAATTATGTGTTGGTTTGAAATTTGACAGCAAAAAAAAAGTTTTCATTGTTGTTAAACACTACATGATGAATTTACACCAACAAGCAAAAGTAGTGGAGTCCAAATCAACAAGATATGTTATTCGTTGCCCAAATAGTATTGATGATATACCATGTCTATTTTATATGCGAGCTATTCAATCGAAAAGGACAAATATGTGGAAAACCACATAATGGGGTGGACCTGCATTTATATTCGATTAGTAACTGCATTTTTCACTCACACTATAGTCTTTTAAGTAGTAAAGAAAATAAAATATTTATAAGGCTTGTTTAACATATTTTTTTACATTAACAACAATAATCAAGGACGATCCGTCAATAAATATTGGATTGGTTCAAGAACGAATTACAAGCATGTTTAAGTATAAAATATTGTACAGGAAGACATGGTTAACTAAACAAAAAACAATGACTATGGTGTATGGTAATTTGGAAGAATCATACGCTGAACTTCCATCTTGGCTTAAGAACATGCAATTTATTCTCCTAGCTCTTGTTATCAAATTTGTCACAATATAATTTTGTTGGTAATACTTTTGTTTGTGAATTCCGACAATTTAATTATGTGTTAATATAAAGATGCTTTTAAATATTGCAAGCCAATAATATAGGTAGACAATACACACTTGTATGACAGATATCGCAGAACCTTTTCAATAGCAATTATGCAAGATGATAATGACAATGTTTTACCCCTTGCATTTTTTATTGTTAAAGGTGAAACTTTATTAGCTTGGTTGTGGTTTTTGTCACATTTACGTCTACATGTAACAGATAAATAAGGGATTTGTCTCTTCTCGGATTGATTGACATTAGAGTATCAAGTCGACCATTGCAAATGAAGCAATTGGATAAAGACAACCTCATGCTTACCATGATTGTTGCATTAGACACATTGCAAGCAATTTTAATCATCAATTTAAGAATCAACGGACATATGTGAGTGAATGGGAGAAGGAGCAGTGTCAGGGTACTTATACATGGATGGCATCTGCGTAGGTGGTTGTTTGAACTAAGTGGGTGTGTAATACAACCCATGACCCCTACTAGGCATCGGAAGAATGGTGTATGGCTGCGGATCCACGACAGCGCGATTACATGTAATGCCACACGTCTCAACACTACTATAAGGGATCTGCACCTCATCAACTGGGGTCGTAACAATGCCAGCTGGTGCGCTTGCTGAAGGCTCTGTGACTCGCTCATAATCACAAGTCAAAATGGCCATCTGCTCAACAAGATCAAGGATCTCAGCTGTTGTATGTGCTAGCCAACCCTCCGGTGACGCTATGTAAAATAGTGTGTTAGTGATGTCACCCTGAAACAAAAAATGTAAATTATTAATAACAATCAAAATTAAATAATGTAAGAAAAAACTAAAATGAATTAATGTTTTATTAATAATAATTATACCATAGCTATCACTTATGCATTCTTTGGGTCAATAAACATCTTCGTTTTTCGGCGATATCATACCATATACTCATCATTATAGCTCATCAACCCATCGACTGGTGTCCCGTTAACAAGAAATTGCATATGATTGTTCCAAATCTTCACTACGGCCCCAAGGGTTGCCATCCAATTATTATCTTCTTTACCTCCTCAATGTTAGTTGATGGAGGTTTTGTGATTGAGACGGCGCTGAAATTATAAACTGTTTTAGCCCAAACTGCCTCATGACCTTATCAGGCTAATGCCACTCAGTAATCTGAAAAGATATTAGTGGCACCACCGTTCTCCACATTTGATGACCCTCAACACAAATAGAGGGCAACGACTGAAAATAGTCTCACTATATGGCTCCCACAATAACTGTAAATCAAAATTAATGATTTTTTTAGTTTTAATAGATAATATGAAACTATCATTGGTTAAATATTCAAAATAAATAAATTTATACGTGATTAGATTTTAACAAATCTAACTTGTGACGAACTTGTTCTACACCATGATCAAATGAAATATTTTGTTGAACTGAAAGTCACCTAAAAATAAAATTTACAAATTAAATTAATTACAGTATTTATGAGAATAAAAAAGTTGATCCAACAATTAATTTAATTAGACATACCGATGACTAACTAGTGTCAGCTGAAAATGAGACGCAATCATGCGTGGTGCTAGACATGTAAAACGCTCCCAATTGTTGGTCCCTAAGTATGAATCTAGAGGGGGGGTGAATAGATTCTTGCTAAACTTTACCCCAAATTCGCGTGTTTCTAATTCCTCTTAATTCAGCCAAAAGCTAATCTTGATTACCTATCAATTACCTTTCAATTACAGATTCAATTACAGGTTCAATTACTGACTTTATTCCTAAACCAATTAATGAGTTGATTATCAATACAGTTTCCAAATACAGAGCAGAATATAATCAATAACAATATAGAGAAAACTGTAAAGAGAGTAAGGAAGAATATGAGTGCACAGCGATATATACTGGTTCGGCCAACTGCCTACGTCCAGTCCCAACCCAACAACTGTTGCGATTGGCTTTCCACTATCAAATGATTTCTTTTGTATCCTTTTACATTCACTCTGCAACAAGCAATACAAACAGAAATCAAAACACCCAAAACTGTTCTTCAACTTTGAAGAATGAACTTCCAAGACCTTGGCACCTCCAAGATCAAACTTTGAGAATCACTTCTCAAATACAATGCTCTATCTAGAGAGACCTCTCTCCTAGAGCAACAACCCAAAATTGGAAATACAAAAGATCAGTAAAGAATACACCTTAAGTGCAGAATCTGATCACAAACAAGCTTTATGAAATTCACCCAACAAGGATATGGATCAAGTTTCCCCTTGTCTTTGAAAACCTTGATGAACTCTAAGTTTAGAGCATATGAAAGTGTAGGAATGGTTTCAAGAAGTTAGGTTTTCCAGCTCTCTCATATGCTTCATCAAGGATATACTTATAGAATCAATTTGGAGGGAGAAAACGTGCAAATTTGAGCTATAACGGTCCATGTAATTGATCCCAAAAGCATGTAATCGATTACTCTAGCCGTTAGAACCCTCCAATTTGATTTTTCCAGGCATGTAATCGATTACCACGAACATGTAATCGATTACATTGAAGAGGGAAATCCAAAATAGGTGATTTTCAAACCATGTAATCGATTACATAGGGGATGTAATCGATTACACCAGAGAGCTCAGAGCATGTAATCGATTACATCATCCATGTAATCGATTACACCAGAGAGCATGATCAATGTAATCGATTACACCAGGGCTGTAATCGATTACATCAGTGAAAAATGGATTTCCAAGGTTTTTCAAACTGTTTTTCTCAAATGGAAATCAATCATTCTTCACATGATCAATCATACACAAGTTATGCACATCTCTGGGGTCTTAAACAAAGAATTCAACACACAATACAAAGATATATCCTAGTTACATTCATCTATGGAAAACCGAAAATACATTCATCAAAACCAAAACACATAAGAGAGACACAAACTGCATTCTTCAAGCTTCAAGTCCAACAATCTCCCCCTTTTTGGTTTTGATGTACCAAATCACATAAGAGGTTTTCCTAGATCTTTTTAGGATATGTGTTGTTCTTTGAAAGTCCTGCATATGTTAGAATTTCCAGAAAATACAAAATGCATATGCACTACTAATTAACCATTCATTCAAGTATGTATGACATGATTCAAATACAAATATAGATCAAGACCAATGAATCATAATAGAATTTCAAAACAAGTTTTATTCATTATCCAAAAACAGTAACATAGTTCACTAAAACAGTAAAAACATTAGAAACCTATCAAAGCTAATTTCAACTCTCAACTCCCCCTATCTAGTTACTCTCCTTAGGATAACCTAACTATTTCTCCCCCTATTTGGTATATCAAACCAAAAAGAGAGATCACTGATCATCGCCATCATCATCATCATCTTGATTGAGGCGCTCCATGATGGTCTCCATCAAAGACCTCATGTCAAGGAAGTGCAGATTTTGATTCCTTTCCAAGTCTTTGATTTGCTTTCCTAGAAGCTCTTGGCGATTGTCCATCTCTTCCAGCCTATCTAGCACAATGGACTCAAAGCGAGACTTAGGGGTGTACTCCCCAGCCGCTGAATCTCCATCATCATCAGAAGGAGGATGTTGTGGTTGTTCTTGCTGTTGTGGTTGGTCTTGTTGCTGTTGTTGTTGTATTTCATCTCTTGATACCCAGCCCTCAGATGTCTTGGTCAATCTCATCTTCTTCAGCATCATATCATCAAGCACATGGATATCCCTAGCCAATTCTCTGTGCTCATTGGAAACATCCACTTGACATCTCTCAAGAACACGTGATATGAACAGACCATAAGGACACTTGAAGTCATGGAATTTCCTTACTTTGGTCATGTTGTCCATGATAACTTGACCCCAATCAACCTGAATTCCATTCTTCAGGGCAGACATCAAAAGCATATCTTCTTCCATGAGTTGAGCATGATTCGTGCCTCTAGCAGCCAATACCCAGCAAATAACATAATGAAGAAGACGATCGTCAGTGTTGAGACCACCTATACCAAAGGTCTTCCTCATACCCCTTTCTCTTCTTGTTGTCATTTCAGCCTCCCAAGACTCAGGATTTTTCAACATGCTCATGTAAAAGGCATCCTTTTGTAGTTCAAACCCTTCCTCAGCCAAATTTTCCAAAGTAGGGACTATCCCCTCATTAGTTATACCACCGAGTTCGAAAAACAAATCGTGAGTCAGAACAATACTCACTCCTTTAACTTCGGATAAAATCCTTCCAGGGTGATATTTCAGATTGGAATAGAAAACTCTTACCAAATCAGGGTAAATGTGACCTCTTAGCCCAACGAATTTCTCCAAGTTCTGATCTCGGAGCATGGATTGAAAGGTAAATCCTTCATGGTCTAACCATCCTGTTGACAATCTTTGGGGCTACGAGTTCCCGGTTTGCAAAATCAGTGAAGAAACGAGTTTCTTGTTCCTTCGAGGTGAACCAAGGGTTGTGACGCACGGATTCTTCAGGAGTCTTCCTTTTGGAAGAGGTTTCCTGCCTCTTCTTGCTACGTCTTTCTTCTTGAATATCACGGTTAGCCCTTGCTTTCATCCTTTTGCTGCTTCCTTGTCCGTCCATGGTTTGAAGATGAAGAACGATGGTGAGACGAGAGAGAAAGGTGATTTCAAAGGTGGCTCTTGGTATTCTTAGGGTTTAGAGAATGTGAATGTGAGAGCTAAAACCCTAATACAGCACTAATATAGATCATAAAAGACTAGATTCAATGAATGTGTGCAATGGGCTTCCAAAACATGGAACACAAAGCCCAGAAACGAAGAACAAAGCTCTGAAAAACACTTCCAGAGCTCATGTAATCGATTACACCGTGATGTAATCGATTACATCAGAATGAAAACACACTGTAATCGATTACATTGGGCACATGTCGATTACACCAGAGCTCACACATGTAATCGATTACATTGGTATGTCGATTACACCGAGCTTAAAACTTATTGTAATCGATTACATACATGTTTAATCGATTACATCCTATAGAAAATCAAAAATCAAGATGAAATAAATCTATGAACTGCAATGTTAATGATTTTCACATATAGGATGATTGAAAAGCTTTTGATTCATCATATAAGAGGTCAAGATCATGTTATGTAATGAATTCATATCAAATTTAAGCATAAATGAATGATTAAACTAACATACAATACTTATGTGAGATGTTCTTCACTTAGTATACCAAGATTGGTTCTAAGTTTGAAGAACCTCTCCTTGGGCAGAGGTTTGGTGAAGATATCCGCGAGTTGATTTTCTGTGTCAATGAATTCCACCTCAACATCTCCCTTTTCAACATGATCTCTAATGAAGTGATGACGCACCTCGATGTGCTTTGTCCTTGAGTGTAAAACTGGATTCTTCGTGATACTAATGGCACTTGTGTTGTCACACTTGATTGGAATATGATCAAGCTTAAGTCCAAAATCCTCCAGGTTGTTGCTTGAACCAAATGGTCTGAAAGCACAACACTACCTGCGCAGCTATATACTCTACTTCAGCTTGAAAGAGCTACACGAGGCTTGTTTCTTGCTATACCATGAGACCAAGCTTCCTCCAAACAAATGACATACTCCACTAGTACTTTTCCTATCAGTTTACAAACCCGACAAAGTCAAGACATCACTAAAACCAACCAATGTAGGATACGTACCTTTTGGATACCACAAACCACAGTTAGTAGTTCCTTTGAGATACTTCAATATTTTCTTCACAGCTGCCATGTGTGATTCTTTTGGTGCAGATTGGAATCTTGCACAAGCACATACACTGAACATAATGTCTGGCCTACTTGCTGTGAGGTACAAGAGTGATCCAATGATCCCTCTATATCTTGATTGGTCTACACTTTGTCCAGCTGCATCATTATCCAAGTAGAGATTAGTTGACATAGGAATGTTTGAGATCTTACAACTCTCCATGTCGAATTTCTTCAACAATTCCTTGGTGTACTTTGCTTGATGTATGAAGATTCCATCTTTCAGTTGTTTGACTTGCATTCCTAGGAAGAATTTGAGTTCTCCCATCATAGACATGTCAAACTCCCCTTGCATGCTATTCACAAACTCTTCACACAGAGATTTATTAGTTGATCCAAAAATAATATCATCAACATAAACTTGAACCAACAAAATACAGTTTGACTTCCTCCTTATGAAAAGAGTTTTGTCAACATTACCTCTGCAGAACCCTTTTGTAAGAAATTTACTTAGCCTTTCATACCATTGTCTAGGGGCTTGTTTAAGACCATATAGGGCCTTCTTGAGTTTGTACACATGTTCAGAAATCTGAAATCGGTGAATCCGGAGGTTGTGAAACAAAAACTTCTTCATTGATATAGCCATTCAAGAAAGCACTTTTAACATCCATTTGAAATAACTTGAAATCATGTATGCGAGGCAAAAGCAAGTAAAACTCTAACAGCTTCTAGTCTAGCAACAGGGGGCATATGTTTCACCAAAATCTATTCCTTCTTGTTGATTATATCCCTTAGCTACTAGTCTAGCCTTATTCCTAACCACTACTCCATTCTCATCTAACTTATTTTTAAACACCCATTTTGTTCCAATCACATTCATATCTCTTTTAAAAGGTACTAACTCCCATACGTTATTCCTTTTAAACTGATTTAATTCTTCTTGCATAGCATTCATCCAATATTCATCATTTATAGCATCATCAACACAAGAAGGTTCAAATTGAGACACAAATGCATAATCATCACAAAACATGTTATGAGTAGATCTAGTAGATACTCCCTTATGGATGTCACCAATGATGTTATCAAGAGATAAATCTCTTGGTTTCCTCCATTCTTTTGGAAGCTCATGAGAAGTAGTTGGTGGTTCTTGCTGTTCTTATTTGCTTATGCTTTCTTCACCTACATGCTCATCATCATCAACAAATACACTTCCTTTTGGGGATTGTTAGTTTCATCAAACTTAACATGCACAGATTCCTCAATGCACATTCTCCTTTTATTAAAGACTCTATATGCTTTACTTGATGATGAATACCCAATAAACACACCCTCATCAGCCTTGGCATCAAACTTACCAATAGGCTCTTTGCTATTATTCAAAACAAAACACTTACACCCAAATACCCGAAAATGAGAGAGATATTGGGTTTCTTGCCTTTATAGAGTTCATAGGGGTTTTCTTTAAAATAGGTCGAATCACAATTCTATTTAGAACATAGCATGCGAGAAAACTGCATCAGCCCAAAAATATTTAGGCAAATCACTTTCATTCAACGTAGTTCTTGCTAGTTCTACTAAAGATCTGTTTTCCTCTCAACAACCCCATTTTGTTGTGGAGTTCTTAAATGGAAAAGTTGTGATCGATTCCATATTTTTCACAAAACTTTTCAAAAAGTTCATTTTCAAATTCCCCTCCATGATCACTTCTAATGGACTTGATTTTCAAATCTTTTTCGTTTTGAATCTTTTTAGCAAGTATTTTGAAAACTTTAAAAGTGGTGTCTTTACTTGGTATAAAAGCAACCCAAGCAAAACGAGAGTAGTCATCTACAACAACTAATCCATATAGATTTCCACCTAAACTAGCAGTTCTAGATGGACCAAAGAGATCCATGTGCAGCAATTCAAGCGGTCTAGAAGTTGAAACAACATTTTTAGATTTGAAAGAGTTTCTAGATTGCTTGCCTTTCTGACATGCATCACATAGCCCTTCTCTTTTGAACTTTAATTCAGGTAGTCCTTCTACTAAGCTCTTAGATGATAGTTTATTAAGTTGATGAACATCAATATGTGCTATACGTCTATGCCAAAGCCAAGATAGATCATCATTAGACGTAAGACATGCATGATATGATGATGAATGATCAAGTTCAAGTGTATAGATGTTACCTCTTCTCTTACCTACCATCAATACCTCATTCGATTCGTTGTTATTGATCTTGCAACAGCCTTTGTCGAATGAAACTTGGTAGCCTTTGTCGCATAATTGGCTAATACTCAGAAGATTAAACTTCAAACCTTCTACAAGCAGTACATCTTCAATCACGGAGTTGGATTTGTCTCCAACATCACCAATACCCAGAATTTTGCCTTTGTTATTATCTCCATAAACTACTGAACCGGATTCTTTGGATTTGAAGGAGATAAAGTTACTCTTGTCACCCGTCATATGTCTTGAGCAGCCACTATCCAAATACCATGTTGAGTGTTTGGCTCTCAAGCACACCTACACATAGAAAGATATCATTTGGTTTTTGGTACCCAAATCTTGTTGGGTCCTTTCATGTTAGAATTGTGACTATCTTTCTTTATCCATTTAAACAATCCATTATCTAAGCCTTTCTTTCTAATCATGCAGTTATAATGCTTATGTCCGATTGCATACAATAACTACATGAGAAGTTTCTATACTTGTGGTTTGTTTAAATGTATGGAACTTCTTGTTATTCTTTTTCAAAGGGGCAGTAAAAGATTTACACTTTGAACAGGGCAATTTCAATTTATCATTTTCATCTTTTAATTTTTGATTATCGGTTTTCAAAACAGAAATTTCATTTTCTAAATCAGCAACTCTGTTTTTCAAAACCTTACTTAGTTTTTCAAATTTTTCTGCTTCTTTAAATAACTCACAAAAAGCAGTATATAATTCATCATAATCATTATCATTTTTGGAGGAGTCAGAATCACTTACCTCATCATCCGATTCTGGTTTAGCCATAAGACATAAGTTGGCTTCCTCATTTTCGCTTTCACTAGATGATGAGCAGTCATTTTCTTCCCAAGCAATGTAGGCCTTTTTCTTCCGATATCGGTCCTTCTTGGGTTTTTCTTCTTGCTCCACTCTTCTAGGCTCACTGCTGCTTGATTTCTTCAAGTTTGGACACTCAGATCTATAGTGTCCAGCCTTGCCACATTCATAGCATGTGACCTTCGAAGATGATCCTTTTCTAACATTGTTGAATCTCTTCTTGTTGTTGTTCTTCCTCATAAACCTTTTGAACTTTCTGACCATGAGATTCATTTCTTGTTCAGATTCGTTTCCACAGCTTGATGATGCATCACTATCACTAGCTGTGTCCTCCATTTTAAGTGCTAAACTCTTAGCCTTCTTGTCTTTTTGCTCTTCATCAGCCATACGTGACATATCCATCTCATATTCTCTCAACTTACCAAACAACTCAGCACTTGTCATTAAGGCCAAGTTCTTTGATTCTGTGATGGTTGTGACTGTTGGTTGCCATTTTCTGCTTAGAGACTTCAGCACCTTTATGTTTACCTCTTCCTCAACAAAGACCTTACCGAGTCCTTTGAGGTGATTCACAATGTGTGTGAATCGCTTCTGCATGTCCATGATAGACTCACCTTGTGCCATTCTGAACATTTCATACTCTTGGATGAGTGTGTTCTTTCTAGCTCTTCTCACCTCAGGAGTACCTTCATGAGTCACCATGATAAGATCCCATGCTTCCTTTGCTGTTGTACAAGCTGAAATTCTAAAGAATTCATCAGAGTTTAATGCAGAATGTATAATATTTAAAGCTTTAGCATCATTTTCTCGCTTCTCCTAATTTCTTGGTTCCCACTTATCAAATGGTTTTTCTAATTCATTTCCATCAACTATATATGTGGGGATTTTAAAATCAGTTACAACAGCTTGCCAAATGTTTCTATTTATAGACTCCATAAAGATTTTCATTCTAACTTTCCAAAATGGATAGTTATCTCCACAAAACAGAGGAGGTCTATTAATAGATGCACCTTCAGCAAAAGGTAATTGATTACTTGCCATTATGGATCAAATTCTAGAGCAACTTACTAGAAGTAGCTCTAATACCAATTGTTGGTCCCTAAGTATGAATCTAGAGGGGGGGTGAATAGATTCTTGCTAAACTTTACCCAAAATTCGCGTGTTTCTAATTCCTCTTAATTCAGCCAAAAGCTAATCTTGATTACCTATCAATTACCTTTCAATTACAGATTCAATTACAGGTTCAATTACTGACTTTATTCCTAAACCAATTAATGAGTTGATTATCAATACAGTTTCCAAATACAGAGCAGAATATAATCAATAACAATATAGAGAAAACTGTAAAGAGAGTAAGGAAGAATATGAGTGCACATGATATATATACCGTTCGCCAATCATTTACGTCCGGTCCCAACCCAACAACTGTTGCGATTGGCTTTCCACTATCAAATGATTTCTTTTGTATCCTTTTACATTCACTCTGCAACAAGCAATACAAACAGAAATCAAAACACCCAAAACTGTTCTTCAACCTGAAGAACAGAACTTCCAAGACCTTGGCACCTCCAAGATCAAACTTTGAGAATCACTTCTCAAATACAATGCTCTATCTAGAGATACCTCTCTCCTAGAGCAACAACCCAAAATTGGAAATACAAAAGATCAGTAAAGAATACACCTTAAGTGCAGAATCTGATCACAAACAAGCTTTATGAAATTCACCCAACAAGGATATGGATCAAGTTTCCCCTTGTCTTTGAAAACCTTGATGAACTCTAAGTTTAGAGCATATGAAAGTGTAGGAATGGTTTCAAGAAGTTAGGTTTTCCAGCTCTCTCATATGCTTCATCAAGGATATACTTATAGAATCAATTTGGAGGGAGAAAACGTGCAAATTTGAGCTATAACGGTCCATGTAATTGATCCCAAAAGCATGTAATCGATTACTCTAGCCGTTAGAACCCTCCAATTTGATTTTTCCAGGCATGTAATCGATTACCACGAGCATGTAATCGATTACATTGAAGAGGGAAATCCAAAATAGGTGATTTTCAAACCATGTAATCGATTACATAGGGGATGTAATCGATTACACCAGAGAGCTCAGAGCATGTAATCGATTACATCATCCATGTAATCGATTACACCAGAGAGCATGATCAATGTAATCGATTACACCAGGGCTGTAATCGATTACATCAGTGAAAAATGGATTTCCAAGGTTTTTCAAACTGTTTTTCTCAAATGGAAATCAATCATTCTTCACATGATCAATCATACACAAGTTATGCACATCTCTGGGGTCTTAAACAAAGAATTCAACACACAATACAAAGATATATCCTAGTTACATTCATCTATGGAAAACCGAAAATACATTCATCAAAACCAAAACACATAAGAGAGACACAAACTGCATTCTTCAAGCTTCAAGTCCAACACCAATTTCACAACTACAGTAACACGGTCATGCCTCCAATGGAAATTGTGTCCATGTTTGTTGCATTACACAACTTCCAGTATAGATATCCCAAAAAAGCACTCCCCTAAGCATATCTTCTTGTTTCACTAAAATCAGCTAAGAACTGTAGAGATCTCATAGGCACCCGAGAGTTGTTTTTGTCGACAAACATAACTCCACCAATGAATCGTAGGATCCATGCCTGTGTAAATTGACGCAATGTCTCCGCATCTCCCAAAAAAGGCGTAACATCATCAAAATTATTAGCCAATCAACTCAACTTCAAATATGACCCTTAACGTCTTGCGGTGTTGGCCGAACCTCCAACAAAGCCTCACACATGTCAATACAATGGCCAGCAGTCAACCCAATAACTGGATTACCATGAACAAGTAAAACCACCAATGCTGCAACATCTTGTAGAGTTATCGTACACTCTCCACACCTCATGGAATGTGTGGGTCTCCGACCTACATCTCCCTATCAATCCGTGTAGCAATATTACATCAATCTTCATATAAGTCGGCCTGCACACCCAGTAAAAACTTGCCTCATGTAATAACTCAACAATAACATCAGGCACAATATGTTGCCCCATATAACTCAGAACAACGCGTCAACATGCAATCGACAATACTCCCCGTGTTCCAAACAAGCTCGGATACATGATATTGCTGCAACCATAAAACATCATTGTCGAAAGGGCCAGACTCAATACTAGAACCAGTAGAAGATGATGTCATTTTTTCAATATGACGTATACAAACAGAATTAATTAATTAAAATGTTTTAAAATTAAATTAACACTTATAACAAAAATAAACATTCCAAAAAAAATACATTTAAACTAATTATACAATAATTAAAAAAATAATTCCGTTAAAAATAATAATCATGTAAATTTTTACTAAACTAACCATGTAACCAAACTACACTAACAAAATTAATATTTAAATTTTACTCCTACACTAAAAATTTCTAAACTAAAAAAAATTAATTCCCACACATTAAAAATAATTAACATATAAATTTTTACTAAACTAATAATTTAGCCAAACTAAACTAACAAAAATAACATTTAAATTTTACTCCTTCATCAAAAATTTCTAAACTAAAAAAAAATTAATTCCTACACGTTAAAAATAATTAACATATAAATTTTTACTAAACTAACAATTTAACCAAACTAAACTAACAAAATTAATATTTAAATTTTATTCCTACGCTAAAAATTTCTAAACTAAAAAAAATTAATTCCTACGCGTTAAAAATAATTAACAATTTTTTTTTTACCAAACTAACAAATTAGCCAAACTAAACTAACAAAATTAATATTTATATTTTCCTCGTGCACTAAAAATTACTAAACTAGAATTTAAAATTAATTCCTACCCTTCAAAAAAAATTATACTATAAATTTTTATTAAACTAACAGTTTTTTAAAACTAACCTAACAACATTAGTAGTTAAATTTTACTCCTACACTAAAAATTTCTAAACTACACAAAATTTCCTGTACGTTAAAAATAATTAACATATAAATTTTTACTAAACTACAAGTTCTTCTGACTAAACTAACAAATTCACCATACTAACTAACACTTTCTACGCTACTGAACTAACCATTTCCAGAATACCAACAAAACTAAACTAACCGATTCTACACTACTTTATAAACGAAATAAAGTGAAAAATAAAAGAAAAAGTAAATAACCGGTTAAACAATCTGTTTGAGGACGAAGATGGTAAAATATTGAGGAGAGTACAATTTGAAGGAGAGGCACCACGGTAGACAAGAGGAGAAGAGAAAGAGGAGTAGCAAGTGAGAGTATAATTTTTTTTTCCTGAGAGCAAGTGGAATTCACTATACTTTTGCTCCTTGTGTGACTGTGAGGCATCATAGTCAACTTCTGAATTCATTATAATGAAAAAACTATGGCTGTTTCTGTTTTGTGCTATGTGGCATTTCCCTTACAGTAAACCTTATTTTTAATTATATTGTGCATAAATTAGTTTGCTGATGAAATAAAGAAACTATAAAGAAACTAAGAACAAAGAAACACATAATGATTCAAAACCCTCATTACTGTTTTGATAAGCTTTTACATATAAACTACAAATATCTGAGAAAAATATTTGATAGACAACTGCAATACGAGACAACTAGTTATAAATGTAAAGATTGAAAAATATTTATATATATACATAATAAGATATATGTTCTGTGAGTGAATTGGTTGCGTATTGCAATTGACTATGAAGTAAAGTTGTGGTCCTACATTCCCTTTCGTAAGCTTTTAAGTAAACACTTGGTAACATGGTCCTTTAGATGTATTCTTATTCTATGTAGTACTACTCTCTTTACTTTATAAATGAGATATAAACTATAATAGAGATGTATACTGAAACTCACTAACACATTCTTATCTATGATGTTCACTAACAAAGTCTCTCTCTAATGTTTCTTCTTTCTACAAAACATACATATGAGACTTACACTTTATACCTTAAAAACTTCCAGGCTAATAAAGATATATGTTGTGTTTCTTTTTTTGTTGCATTTATGCCTCCTAAACTTTTCTTAACAAATAGATGAAGTGCCAATTAAGATATTTATGTTATGTTTCTTTTGTTGAAAAAGGAGAATATCTTATTAGTTAAGATTATAGATATTATTTGATTAGTTAAGATATAGAGAATCTCACATATATAGTTAAAGGGAGATTATCTGATTAGATAAGATTCTATCTTTTTTTTTATCTAGTCTTGATTTATAATACTATAAATATAGGATCTTGTATATAAGAATGAAAGAATGAAATAGTAAATTATATTAGTTTTTATAGTTGGTATCAGAGCTCCCGATCTTGGGAGACTCTGCTTCCGCATTTCTTTTCCGAGTTGGTGGTTTGACTTGGTGAGAGATGAATCCATGAAGGTCAGGTGGACCTATCTTATAATGATTCCCTCTGTCGAAAGTCTTCCACTACAGGGAGAGAGAAAGTATAGTGGTTATTTGTTTGAAGGGAGGATTTTTGGGATGCAATCAAAGTCTCATATTACAAGAACAATGCAAGGCTTGAAGGAGGAGAAGAATTTTGCCCATCAGAAAATTCTGCTGCAAGTGAGAAATGCTCCAAAAGTTAGAAGATTTTGTTGCTGCAAGAGAAGATCGCTCCAGAAGAGTTTTGCTAGTTTTTGATGTAAGGATCATTGTAGAAGTGTAGGACTTTAAATTAAAGGGAGATTTGTTGTGTCTTGTATTAATTCAAAGTCACACATTAGAGAGTATCAGAAAGAGAGAGGGGTGAATGACTTATATATACGGTACAATAATAGATTTTTCACTTGCACCACATCTTGAATCTATAATGGATACTTTAGATTTTAAGTAGTGTTTGACCAACACTTCGGGGATGGTTTTTAATTTTTACCACGAAGAAATTACACATTGAAGGGTTTGTA
Organism: Hylodesmum podocarpum; assembly: GCA_026586105.1. Lineage (NCBI taxonomy): Eukaryota > Viridiplantae > Streptophyta > Magnoliopsida > Fabales > Fabaceae > Hylodesmum > Hylodesmum podocarpum. Next base: position 943,942 of record JALJEV010000047.1, on the reverse strand, counting down.
ATTTTTCCAAAAAAAAAAATTACATCATAATGAAGGGTTTGTAATTTTTCCAAAAAAAATTACATCATAGGTTTGTAATTTTTCCAACAAAAAATTACATCATATTGAAGGGTTTGTAATTTTTGCCATAAAAAATTACTTGATAGGGTTGGGTTTGTAATTTTTCCAAAAAAATTACGCATTGAAAGGTTTGTAATTTTTGCCAGAAAAATTATGGGTTTGTAATTTTTCCATAAAAATTACATCATATTGAAGGGTTTGTAATTTTTGCCAGAAAAATTATGGGTTTGTAATTTTTCCATAAAAATTACATCATATTGAAGGGTTTGTAATTTTTGCCATAAAAATTACTTCACATGGGTTTGTAATTTTTCTGAAAAATTACACATTGAAAGGTTTGTAATTTTTTGCTAGAAAAAATTACACATGTAAGACTTTTATAATTTTTTTCCAAAAAAAAAAAATGATATGTAAGGAGGGTTTATAATTTTTCCATTCAAAAATTATAAATAGTGAATTTTATCCAATGGGATCGTGGACTAAAAAAAAAAAAACTTGGATGATATCATGCAAACAAACCAACAAATTCTCTAATCTAAAGGGAATTGAAGTTGTGCATTGAAGAAGATCAAACTCCGACAAAGGAAGATATCAAAGACCTGTAGGAAGATTGATGTATCTCGCATACATCAGACCAACATTTAGCTTATGTTCTTAGTGTGGTGAGTCAGTTCATGCATAATCCTAGTGCACAACATATGGATGCAGTCATGTGTTGTGCATCAGGATTGTGCATGAATTGACTGGTGTATGCGAGATCTTATGTTTAATTTATGCCTCCTAAAAAAATTTCTTCTTAACAAATAGATGAAATGCAAAGGTGCAACTCACTTGAATAAGTGAGTGGACAGGTATGCAAAGATCCTAGATGGGGAAGATGCTACGAGAGTTACAGTGAAAACACTGAAATAGTCTGAAAGATGACTTCTTTTGTTTTAGTTTGCAGGGCCATTCTCCAGAAGGACATCCAAGGAGCTATCGATTTGTGGCTGGGAGGTAGACACCAGACAGAAGTCACAAATATAACTTCCATTGCATATAAAATTTACATCTCTTTAGATATATTAAATTTTGTGAAATATATACTGCCATTGCATATAAAATTTACATCTCTTTACAATACTTATTTTTTTTCCTTTTATTTTCATTTTTGATTTCTTTCCTGGATCACTTTTCCTAGTTTCTGAATTCACATTAGAAAACAAAACTGTAAAAGAGAGAGAGAAAGAAAATCTATTTGAGCATCTTGAATTGATTGAGCAAGGGAAATTGGCTCCCCTTCCTGTCATAGATTTTACACCAGGATGTACTTTACCTTCTATGCTAGCATCCTACGTTCTACAGTAAAATGTGATATACTGATCATTTCAAACTATTCAATTTGTCACATATGTCCAAGTCTGTGCACTCAACCATTTTTGAAACTGAGTACTAAATTAGGATCCATATATCTTCACCCAAATCACTTTATACATCTAAATGATACTTTAGGAACTATGTTGTTGCCTGTACCAAGCATTTTGTTGGAGATGGGGCTACAGAGAAAGGTGTAAATGAGGGTAATACCATGACCATACTATCATGTGAAGATTTGGGGAGGATCCACATGGCCCCTTATGTGGACTGCATAGCTCGGGGAGTTTCAACCATTATGGTCTCATATTCCTGTTGGAATGGAAACAAACTCCATGGTGATTGTTTTCTGCTTAATGAATTTTTGAAAGAAACAAATTGTGTTGTAAGTGATGTTCATTTATTGTTTCCCAGTATATTATCAGTCATTGCTGTATGGTGAAAACGCATGCTAAATCATTTACACATTTTTTTCTTTGTTCAAGAGAAGAGAGCTTCACTTGTATGTTTTAATTCAGGGTGAAGTGTAATAAGATACTATAGAGCAAGATTGAAGCTGTTTTGGGCTTTCTTTTCTCTGTGATTTAAAATAAAGCATTTTTTAATAGACACATGCTTCATTGTATTATAGGGACTTGTAATTTCTGACTGGGAGGGAATTGATGAGTTATGCCAACCTTATGGATCAGATTATCGTTATTGCATCTCCACAGCTATTAATGCTTGAATTGACATGGTATAGTCTTTAATTCCCATAAAAGATTAGCATAGATTGCTTCATTTCATTTTATATTCATTTAGATAATCAATAAATGGGCAGGTGATAGTTCCTTTTAGATATGAAATATTTATTAAAGAGTTGATGTCTCTAGTTCAATCAAGGGAAATACCAATAGCCAGAATTGATGGTGCTGTTGAGCGCATTATGAGAGTGAAGTTTGCTGCTGAACTTTTTGATTTCCTTTCACTGACAGATAGATCATTGCTAGATATATTTGGTTGTAAGGTGAGCAAAATTCAGCTCACAGTGATTTTTATTTTCTTTTTGTTAACTTACAGTGAATTTCTCTTTCAAGTTTTAAGCTATACGCGTAATCTTATTTGAATATATATTTTAACATATGTTGAAGTCTGATCAAGCTGAATTAGTTTCACCATAATCTTGGTGCATCAGCAATACATGATATAGGACCTTTATAGTATGTTAACGTTATTATACTTTTTTATAATCTGGTTACATATGTGCAGTCAATGTAATTGATAGATAGGTAATGCCTTATCATATAATTGTTTCCACAGCTACATAGATATCTAGCACGTGAAGCAGTTCAAAAATCCTTGGTTCTGTTGAAAAATGGAAAGGCTCCTAGTAAACCCTTTCTTCTATTCAACAAAAATGCTAAGAGAATCCTTGTGCTGGAACTCATGTTGATGATATAGGGTATCAATGTGGAGGATGGATAGGTACCGAGTATGGATCTAGTGGCCGGATCACAATCAGTAAGCCAATGTTTGTGTCGTTTCCAACACTATACATTCACTCATCAATTTTAATGCTACTTTAGATTGTGGAATAATTCATGTTTTGATTATATGTTATTGAAATTAATACTCTACTCTATTCCCTATTACTAAGTTTCAACCATATATGTATATCACTTCAAATTTTCTTATTTTGTATAAATGCATTTTCTTATGGAGTAAACTGCTAATTTGGTCTCTGGTTTTGTAGAGCACTATCATATTAGTCCTTAACATTCAAAAAATATAACAAATAAACCCCTTACTTTCATTATAGTTTCTAACTTTTACTACTGATTGTTATGTAGTATTTGACATGTACAAATTGCCTATCACTATAGTTCTTAACCACTGTAACTTTACATCATTTTAGTCCAGTTTTAGATAAAAGTGATTATGGAAATTAAAAGGGACTTATTTACTATTTTTTTAATTTAGGGATTAATTTACAAAGTTAGGGGACTAAACCAATGGTTTACTCTTTCGTTTTGTCACATTATTGAGATGTGGATGGTTGATAGATTGCTCATATGACTTCAATTCAGGCACAACTATTTTGGATGCTGTTAAGGAAACTGGGGGGAATGAAACAGAAGTTATTTATGAGCAGTGTCAATGAACAGACACCATAGGATGTAATGAAGTTTCTTTTGCCATTGTATTGGTTGGAGAAGGTCCCTATGCTGAGTTTGGAGGTGACAACTCAGAGCTTCTAATGCCATATAATGGACCAGGAATCATAAACTTAGTTGCTGATAAAATGCCAACTCTTGTGATTCTAATATCTGGAAGACCTTTGCTCTTAGAGCAGTACCTATTGGGAAAGATAGATGCTCTTGTTGCTGCATGGTGGCCAGGTACTGAAGGCAAGGAATCACTGATGTTATATTTGGAGATCATGACTTCAAGGGTCAACTACCAATGACTTGGTTCAGAAGAGCTGACCAGCTTGATCAACTAGTTGATGGAGTTAATTCATGTGACCCCTTATTCCCTCTTGGTTATGAACTAGCATATAATAAGTAGAATCTTCTAAAGTATGTACTTGAGTACCCAAAAAACTTGCTCAGAGATTTGTCAACAATCTTTGCCCTGAGTACCGGTCTTTATCTACTATGTATGATAATTGTCCTACCTGGACCAAACCAAAAAGCAATTATAACCAAACCAGTTTGTGACACAGCGGCAAAACTTAACAGAATATGCGATTTTATGGTTGAACAACACATGGCATGGTTAGGCTTATTTGGCATGATGCGCTAAGGTTGAGACTTCGGTACCTCTTACTTTTGTTCTCTTTATAATTATATTATATTAAATTTTTATCACTTTAAAATAACACAAGACACTTATAAATAGGTTATCCCATAAAGAGCTTAGGTTCATTTTGTCTCATACTACAATGTCAAACGAATTTAATTTAGTGGTTTATTCCGCCTTGCAAACCCAGTTAAAAATATTAAAAGAATAGTGCAGGTTTGCGGGGTAGCCCTGTGATTACCGTGGGTTTGGCTCGCAAATCCCACGGGTTCCACGGGACGAGCTTTTACAAATTATACTCATAGATTTTTTTGAAAAAATTTGTCCAAACTCAAGCAGGTTACAGAGTACGCCGAGCCGATCCATGGACTTAAACCCATATACACACCCTTACGCGGGTAAGTTGACTCACTTACCCACCCCTAATTTTATATTATTATTAATTAAATCATCTGACTTAAATACTTTATATTTTTTCAAAGTAATCAAAATTTAAATATAATATAATTATAAAAAAAATAATAAAAAAAGAAGAAACCTTATAACACAGTGAATTAAACGTCTGACTTAGACTTCGCCTAATCATACCAAACAAATCTTACCATGCCATGTATCGCAAACCGATCCATTTCGATAAATAGTTTCCCAACACCGTACCGTCACCATTCCTATAAATAAATTGTTTTTGGGTTTGGTCCGGGGAGGAAATTACCCTATATACTCTGCTACCCTATTGTAATCTGTATGTCCATGACATTTGGTCATTTGGACTAATGAAATTAGTTGAGCTGTTATTTTTAGATTGTACAGCTAGGATATTGTATCATCTCTATAATTCTTTCAATTAACTCAATGAAATCTCTCTGAATCTCTCTTCTTTTTCTTTCTTGTTTTCTCGAAAGGAAAATTAATCCTTCTACGGCCATAATTGAATGCATGTATTAGATTGGCTTATTTTGTGTTTTGTATTTGTAAGAATCAAACATATGTAAAGAATTTAAAACTCATGCACTCTGTTCAAACCATCGAGTTAGACCCCCTTGAAATTTGGTGTTTCACGTTATTAATTGAATATTTCAAGCTTGATTGGCCAAACAATTCTTATTATATATAATCTTGTTGAGAGGACATAGCCTTTATCATTTCTACTCCATGAATATGCCTAAATTTTTAACCTAGTTGCCTAGATTCTGGTTTATTCCTATAAATTGATGAAAAATATTTGAGACTATAACACCACATGACGAGATATGATGCACCTGCTATATCAGTCATTGTGTCACGTAAAGCCCCACTTAAATAAATTATTAGATTATTGGCCAATAGAAGCTCCATAGAGAATCATACCCACTTTTATAGTATCCTCTAGACATGACTTATGATTAAATATTCCATTTGCAAGGGACTTGAGCATTGGTTTAAAGAATTGAAGTTTGAAGAAAAAGTGATAGAAACGATGGGGGCAGTTACTATAGTTATGATGGTGCCATGAGTAGCCCGCAGAAGAAGGGACAATAACAGTAACATAAATTTTATAATTTAATTTTGATCGTAAATTTTTTTAATTTAATTCAAAAGTCATTATTGAATGTTTATTATAAATCTATCAAATCACTTGGAATTTTCATAAAATTCTTCGAATCTTATAAATTCTTATTAAAATTTAGATTACAAAATCTTATAATATGTTCCAATTTTATCTTATAATATGTTCCAATAAAATTGTAAAAGTTTTCTAAAAAATTTTATTAATCATTGTATTCTTATAAAAAAAATTAAATATTTTAAAATTGCAATTAAATGCACCCTCCTTATAAAATAAAGTTTCTTAACTTTTAAACACTCTAAACTTTGTTCTCATAAATAGATATCATTAACTTTAATTTTAATATAATTGATCCGTAGACTTTATCTCATTTACAAAAAGACACCATTAAATTTATTTTTCCTCTAGAAAAAAATCCTTAATCTTTACTATTTATACATGTAAAGACTTCAATATCAATTTCATCTTACTTAATACATATATTGGGTTATAAAAAGAAATATCAATCCCTTATTAATTACAATTTTATAAACAATTTTTCGAACAATAAAATCTAATAAAATTTAGAATTAAAAAAATCAAATAAAGGCTTTTAATTATTTTTTTTATTTCTAAACTCATATTTTTATTATAATTTAATATATAATTATATCAATATTTCAAATAAAATAATTTAATTCTAACTTGATAAAATAACTATACATAATATAGGTAAATTTTAAAAAAAAATTAAAAATAATTGAAATTTACGGTGTCCTTTTCAAAAATAGTATAGTTTAAGAATAAATTGGAATAAAATTAAAGTTTATAATATCTATTTACAAATAAAGTAAAGTTTAAGGATTAATTGTGATAAAATTAAAGTTGCATTTACCTGTTTATGAAATAAATAAAGTTTAGGATATTTAAATATTGGTTTTCCTTTTTCTTTAATAATTATTAGCATCACCTTATTATAAAATGTAATTATAATTTCAGTTTTATTAATAAAGAAACTATTTTGTTTAGTTCACCAAAAAAAGGAACCTATTTTTTAATTCTATTTTTTTTTTTACAAAAACTTAAACAAACAGAAAACAATTTTAAAATGATTTTGTTTCAAAGTATAAAACAAATATCATGAATAAAGATGAAACTATGAATGGGGTTATTGGGTTGTAATTGTAACTAGCTAGCCATGTGGTTGATGGAAGTAAGAGTAAAGTAACAAAGTTGAATTCTAATATACCACTTGCCAAAATAATTGAACTTTGTCATTCAGAAAAGCTAGAACTTTCTTCACCTCACATGTAATAAGAAATTTGACTTGATGTTTGTTTTATTAGGCGTTGCAATTTGCAGGGCTAGCCAAAATCAGGGTCACTCTAAATTTGTCAATAACTTCATAACTACCTCACTCTAAACTTTGTAATTTAGTTTTTTATCTTTAATTCTTGTAGATTATTTTATTCAAGAACTAAAAATGAGAATTTTTTTTATAAAGACTAAATATGGAAAAAAGATTAAATTACATGAGTGAAAAAAAAAATACATGGATTGAAACTAAATTGTTACGGAATATTAGGATGAAATATAATGAACAAAGCAATTAGAGGAATTCAAAAAAGCAAAATGTGGTGTAAATTTCTTTATTCTCTGTTTCTCTCTATATTTGACCCTAGATTTAATGCTGAAACACTAAAATGTATATTATATTCACTCATTTCCCTATGAAAGAAAATTATGTGGCTTTATTTTGTCATTTTGCTTTATGCACCCATCTCTGGAACTCTACAAACTTGTCCATTAATATAGTGATTACTTGCATGACTTTGCATTATGTTCACAAAATATTTAAGCATATACACTTAATTAACTCCTTGAAAAGTATTCGAGATTTGGTCCAAAACAATAAGAACTCATGTTTCGGCGTATATGCATAATAATTCTCAATGACACAAAGTTTGTAGAATGTGACACATAAAGTGGTTAAAATAAACTTATAGAATAAGAAAGTTAATCACAGGTAGTGATGATTTGCATCTCTAATCAAGTGCACACAATAGGTTTATTTCAATTAGTTTTTCTTTCTATGGATCAATGATAAACATAATTAAGCTTAAAGATTCTCCGTCCAAGGAAAGATTGTGGGCGCGTCTTTGTGCAAGTGATTGAGACAGAAAGTGATGGGAAAGAAAGAGGCAACGAGAGAATAGCACATGGAATAATTAATTGTTTGAATGCTTCATTTTCACAAAGTTTAATCATGGAGGATCAGAAATTGACCACGACATTAATATATGTTGTTGAACTGCCATTTTTTCTTTTTTTTCACTAAAAAGAAAACTTATTTTAAATATATAAGTTTTAACTTTTTTCTCCCTTCATAGACTAAGCTTTGAATTATTCAAGGCGAACCTAAGAGTATTGACGGAGAAGTAAGCATAGGATAGCTCAAGTAGGGTGAACAATTCAAAGTTCTTTCCGGTAAGTGGGTTTATATCTGTAAAAAAAAAATTGATGTTTGAATCAATAATAAATTTTGAAAAGAAAAGTCAGATCATAAAAACGTAAAAACGTGAGGGATTCAAATGTATTTTTTGTTGAGTAAGATGTGTTTGATCGGTAAGTTTGATACGATATGTTTGATTGAGATTAAAGTAGATTAAACTTTAGACTAATTTGTTTATTTTTAAAGTAATGATAATCTTAAAAAGATTTATAAGACACACAGATAATAAAATATATGTCCTAACTAATTAGAATTGGCGATATTGAAATATATTTATTATGATTGATTTTTCGTTACATTAAAATTAAATAGAAATTTTTTTAAAATATATTATTTTTTTAATATGAAAAAATAATAAGAATGAAAAATGAAAAAATCATTTTATTTAAAATCTCAATTATAAAATTCCTTTTCTCCCACTTTATACCTCAGAACACATAAAAAAAATTTTAGAGTAAAATATATTTTAAAAATACAATTGACTAAAAGAAAACAATTTTAAAAATTTTCATGATACACAATAATTATTAAAACACACTTTTTAATTTTATCTATTTGAAAGAAAATACTATTGTTTTCTTTCATAATATTTGGTAAAGATCATAATATTTAGACTCGAAATCACATCAAAACAACTTACTCAATTTATCCACGTGTTTATTGATTATTATTTTCTTTAATTTAGGACTGAAAAGAAATAAAAGCAACCAAAATGTTAACACTTAGTGTCTAGATTCTTCTAATGAATATCCGATAAAGGAATGTTAATAATTCTTTCTCTAATGTATTATTTTTAATATTTTTATTTTTATTTAAATTTTATTAAAATCAAAAAATAATATCATTAAATAAGGAGTAAAATTCATATAAGTTCGTAATTTTTAACAAATTTAAAAGAACTATAAAGATATATTAAAAGTTTTTATTTTTTTTTATGGTAGAGAAACCAGTAGAAATAGATACTCTTAATATACTACAAGACATGTCACAGGTCTACCTAAAAAATTACAAAATATGTCTTAACAGGAAGTAGATTCATTATATTCTAGTTCTATTTTATTGACTTCGAAAAGAATCAAACCCACGTTAATAATAATAATAATAATAATAATAAAAATATATATATATATATATATATAATAAATAAATAAATAAAAAATAAATAAATAAATAAAAAAACAAATAACTCTAATCAGTTATGCTAATCCGTGTTATCATTAAAAGATAGTATTTATTAAAAACTACCAAGAGATAGATTTTTTTATACATAATTATTTTACATTAAATTTTTAATCTATATATTCAACATTTCCTTTGATTCTTGAGCAACCCATTTCATGTAATTACATAAATATTCTTGGATGTTTAATTATAACATTCACCTCTTTCATTGGTATTAGTATAAGAATTGAGAAATATATTAATCTAATGTTTTCAAATATATAAGAAATGTTTATATGATATTTTAAAATTTAAAGAGGTATTGGTATAGGAAAATAAAAAAAAATAGTTGTTTGTGTAATTATTCAAAATCTAAAGAAGTATTACTGTAGGTTATTATTGATAGTTAGTTTAAATATGTTTTTGGACAACGTAATTCAACTCTTTTTTTTTTCATTTTTAGTCGCTGTAAAAATAATTCATTTTAAGTCTGTGTAATTTAATGTTTTTTTTTTCATTTTTAGTTCTTGTGAATTTTTTATTTCATTTTCCATCTATGTAACCTATTTGTTATTTATATTTAGTATTCTCTCCATGTCTAAATATAAGCAATAAAAAAATTAGACCTAAATATAAACAAATATTAATTTATTTTATTTTATTTAATGATAATATTTCAATAATATCCTTCATTTGCTCATTTATTTATTTTTTATACAAGTTTAAGTGAACAGTGGTTTAGGAAAAAGGTTTATTTACGAACGAAATCAGTAAAAATAAATGATGTAAACTATTTTTCTTTAAACCTGTATAAATAAATTAAATTTACTTATATTCAAGTCCAGAGTAGTTTATTATTTATTTTTCGGTCCTATCAAAAATTAATTTATAAGGAATGACAAAAAAATTATAGGAACGAAGAATGAAATAAATAATAATTATGAAGATAAAAAATGAAATAAAATCTTAAAAAAAGTAAAAAAGAAAAAATTGTCAAAATTAAAGAATTAAAACTAAAAAAAATATTGGAATTAAATATAAAAAAAATAAATTACTGTAAAAAAAACATATTTAAATTTTAATTGTTTTATATCGTGAATTGTAATAAAAAATAGCAGGTGAACAATTAGGATACGAAACCATATTTTAAAACGTATTTATTTTTATTTTTTAAAATAATAAAAAATTAAAATACAGATAAAAATTAAAAATAGATAATTATGTGTCTAGCATTGTTCAAATGATGTTATGTGTGATTGGACATGTATGATCAGCTCACAAGGCACTGTTTGGTGGTAGGGGCAATTTTTCCTTTCTTGTTTTCAAAGAAACGCAACATATGTGGTCAATGAATTTTCTTACCAACATAAAATCCAGAACCTACCAATATATATACAAAAATAAATCCATTGAAATCAGATTAAGAAAAGTTATAGAATTCTTTTGAGTTTTGACATCATAAAAGGCTTGTTTTGCCTTAATAAATTAGATCAACAATTTGAGCCAAGATGTGAAGAACAGTGAAATGTTTTAATCAAAATTAATCAATAAATAAATAAAAGAGAACAGTGAAACGTACGTTTACAAGAAATTTGTTGAATGGCTATGGTCCGTACATAAAGAATCACAAAGATTATGATGCTTTCTTTGGATTATGTGTAAAGTATAGAGTATAACAACCCTACATGACCAAATCCCCATTGTTAACAATATATTGCTTGTCTAATCACTCTTTAATCCATCTTTGTACCATATATTATTCTAATTAAATATAACTAATAATCAACCTTTGAGGAATCTTCCTCTCACGTGGTACTAGCTTAAGAAGGGTTTCAAATATTACAAATAATTAACAGACAAAATAGGAATAGGACACTCCCCCTTTTATTTATTCATAGGTAAACAGTTAGGTTTTCATTTGGAAGTGTAAATTACTATTATTATTTTATTTCTTAAAAAATGACTATTCAATATTATTTTAATTCTTCAAAATGCTTATTTATATCAATACAATCCCTGCAAATGTAATTAATTTAGGATAGATAAACAAGAATTTGAAGAATAAAATAATTTGAGTCAAATTAAAAATACTACATAATAAGAACGGATATTTGTAAGGTTTGTTTAATGTTAAAAGTAAGAAAAATATTTGATAGACAATTGACAGACAATCAAATAATCAATTATAAAATGTAAAATGAGAGAAATAAATATTTATATAAATGAGTTGACTAGTTAATTGCTTATTATAATTGACTACAAAATAAAATTGTTAAAAATAATACAATTGGGTGAAGCTATAACAACAAATTAAATTGAGCTACTTTTTCTTCCACAATAATTGTGGGTTCTAGTAATTAATTTTTTTAAAAATAATCTTATTAATTATCATCTTCTACAAACTAATAACATGATCTTCATGCAGTTTGAAAAGTTATACAAAGCAAATCAGTTTGAATTGGTGTTGAAATTATGGCAGAGTATGATAAATTGAATTAAACTTGAATTCACTTAAATTTTAGTATGTTTGGATAATTAGTGAGAAATGATTTTACTCCACAAAAAAATAAAACAACCATTTATTACTACACTTTGACTGTGAATCTAAATCAAATACTTAAATTTATCTTTGTGATAGAATCACTTTATTGTAGCGTAGCATCTTAAACTTGTTGCAGATACTATTCTTAGAGATCCCTTTTTGGTCTTTCACTAATACAAAGGTTTTGCGGAACAGCACAATATCTTTATGCACAGTAATCTTACCTTTGAATAACCATTGCCAAAGTAAAACATTCTGCATTTTTCAAATAATATTTTTTTTTGAATAACCAATAACGGTATCCTCCACATACATATATTATGCCTTGCTAGTAATCAAATTTTAAGTGCCTGTTCTTTTCTCCAAGTTGACATTCCATTATACACTTGGCTTGAAATCCATTATTCTTAGACAACATAGAAAAACCAACCCAACATTGGGGACTTGTTTGCCTGCCACTCCTTTCAGGAAGTTTTTATTTGTTGAAGAAACAAATGTATGTACCTTCCTTCAAGTTCATCATATATAACTAACCAACATTCTAGGATATTCACATATAGAACTTGGGAAATAGCTCAACTCAAGCACTGTACTTATTGAAATAAACAGAAGATTCTGCTTCTACCCATTAATAAATAACTCACTACAACAAGCACTAATGCATTGGATTGGACTAGTGCTGTGAGGACTGTTGCATTTGGAAAACCATGTTCTGTGTCTGAGGTGCAAAGTAAGAAGACTCGTGAAGATTCTGTCCCTCCATTTTAACCCCAAATGAGTTAGCACCATAAGGAGACATGAAGACACTTTCATGAGAAGGATTAAGAGTCATAGCCACTCCTGTGTTTGGTTGATTATTAGTCCATTGAAAATGAGTTCTGGGAGTAGTAGGAGCAGAATTTGGCGGCTGCTGTGAGAGAAAATGTGGTGAAGTGGATCTATTGGTGTCTTCTGAAGAAGAAGTTGTGGTGGTTTCTGTGACATTCACTGTTGTTATATCATGTATGCTAGCTCTCCTCTTATCTTTGCCTCCAGAAAGTTGCCTTATGAAGTACTTCTGAGCATGGCTAGCCACCTGTGTTGGTGTTCTTGTAATCACAAAATTGCGTGAAATATTTCTCCAATCACCTTTCCCATACTTTTTCAGACCCAGTAGAAACAATCTGCAGGGAACATCAAATTGAAGTTTAAACTCCAAAACCACTAGTGTATAACACAAATTTTTTTTACCTAACAAACACCCCCTAGCTCATGAAAGCCAAAAGAGTGAAACACCTAGCTTTAACTAACTTTAAATTCCATCCACCAATTCTAGCTTTTCACACAAACAGATATACATTCCCAATGGACCATATATTAAAATCTTTTCTGTCAAAAAATATCTTTATGTAAAGCTATCACTACATTACAAATACATAATAATAAACAGTATATGCACTATTTTTATACTATTATCAAATCAAAATCCATCATGCTCTATAAACTTGTTAATTTTATAGTAGTTCTCTTAAAAACGTGCCTTCTGAGTGATTAACGATATAATTATCTGGAAATTAAACATAATAAACAATTAAGAACAACAATATGTATCAAAACAAATGCAAAAGGTAAGAAAATTACTTATGTTCCTCTTCGGTCCAAGGCACTCCTTTCTTCCTTTCTTGTTCATGAGGTCTCACTGAGGAAGATCTCTTTCCACTTCCTTTAAATCCATCATAACCAGGAGTGTTCACCCAGTCTAGGGTGAAGGGTGAGATAGCAGTACTATAACCAGGAACTGGGACTAAACCAGCTTCTATATTGCAAACATCCACTTCCAATTCCTTGTATTGCCTTATCACATCTCCAACTGTCTTTCCTGGAATCATTTCAGCCACTTTGTGCCACCGATCTGGAGTGTCCTTATCATGCACTGCAAGAGCATTTTCAAAGAGCTTGTTCTCTTCATGGGTCCATTTTGTGCTCCTATTATCTTCCACCAACCAATTGGTGGAAGTACAAGGTGTAGTAGGAGAAAGGGTTATAGTTTCCCACTTCATCAATTCAATTTTACAAGCACAAGCTAGTGCTTCATACAATCAACTTTGGTCTTTTTCAAAGAAAAATTGAAACTTGAAGAGTAGAAACTGAGGTAGATATATAGAGCTAAGAGAAATGAGAAGAAAAGTGGAGATTTTTACCAGAACAATATTATCAAGGATAAATCTTGAAGCATTTTGAAAGGAATCAGAATACTTTTTTCTATAGATTTTTGAAGAATCTAGAAAAGAAAAAGACCCACTTGATCAAAAAAATCAAAGAGAGTGCTCCAAATTGATGCTGAATGAACTATGAAGACTATTATCTATTATCCAATTGGTCTAAATTCTAACAAGATAACCCTGCAAAGTGCAAACCCAAGATACCAAACAGGAACTGACACAGAATCACAGAAAGCAATGATAGCCCAGAAATAAAAATCAAAACTTTTTAGTGATAAAAAAAAATAATTGTGAAAGCAAGAGGAGAAGCCAATCACAATGAATGTGATAAGTGATGACCCAATTAGGAAACAACAGAAAGAGTCAAGAGTTTATGAGCAAACTGAGGGTAGAAAAAGACTTATTCAAAAAAAAAAAAAAAAACTTGTTTTTTTTTTATCCCTTTTTTCCCTGTGTGTGTAGGAAAAGAGAGGAAAAACTAATAAACAAAACAACTCAGCACAAAAAATAATTATAGGATCCTCAAGCAAGAAAGAGCTGTTATATATGGAAGCAGAAAAGTAAGTGACCATGCTTCAAGAAATGAATATAATTTTTAAAAAAAATTGCAATTTATTAAATTGATTATTTCAATAAAAAGGGACCACCTTAAAAAAAGTGATGAATTTGGTGTGTTGAGCTGTGATTGGATATAATGTGTTTGTGGGGACTGTGTGCTGCAACTACATATAATGGACACTATCGTTTCTGTGCATTTTTCAGGGAAATAATAATTAAGAAATTACTTGCTTCAAAGACTTGCAAATTGGTATGGTTTGTTTATTCATTAATTTGATGATTCTGAATTTTTCTTTTCTTCTATTTGTTGGAATTGCGACAAGAAAATGAGGATTGGCAGCTCATCATAAATGATGGAATAGCCACCTGCTACGCACTAGTCAATGACATTCAGCAAACACCATTTCTTAATTTCTCTTAATAATACCATCCAATCATATTAACCCAACTCTTTAATTTATTTTTAAAAATTAACTTCTAATGTTTTAAGTTTTTTTTTTTCCTACCAAATATTATCATTTTCATTTTCTTTTTATTTCTTTGACAATTATCTCTAACACTCTTGTTAACAAGACCCTTAAACTAAATTTTCCTTTCGAAAATATACAGTGATAATTAGTTCATTTATTTATTTATTTATTTTGAAAGAATGATAATTGGTTTATTAGAACTTTTAAAGTGAAACATTTTTCTTGTTTTTTCCCTGACTTTCTTACTTAACATAATGTTACTTTGACCATCATGTAAAATATAAAAGGTGATACGAATTAGAACATATTCAATTGGTCCAAACTTTGATATTTTAATTGCCTATTTCTTGAACTATTAATAGGACTAGACTGGGGCACTCGCCCATAACTTGTTATGCACCAGTTTCGATTTTTTAACCAAATATTTTAATACGCATTAATTATTTATAGAAATAATAAATGTATACGTCATAATGATTATTCTCAGCATATATATGTCATAAATTAGCATACATTGTAAATTTTTATCTAAGAAATTACATTAACCAGTAATTGTTTGTGATTATGAGATATAAACCTATCATTGATAATAATAAAATTAATAAAATTGATTTTTTATTGTATTTTTTTATAATAATAAAAAATAAATATTAAATTTTTTATAATAATTTATGGTTATTATTAAATTAAAATGGATAACATTTAAAAAAGATATATAAAGTGAAGGTGGAGGTAGCCGCCAAAGCAACGGTTGAGATGTGAGAGTGAGTAGTAAATGAGAGAAAAGAGTGAAAGAGCAAGTTGATGCGGTGGGACCCATATACGGTTACAACATACATAACTCACGTCCTTTTCTTATTGGGTGTCTCTCAAATAATTGTAGTTTTTTTAGGAT
Source organism: Hylodesmum podocarpum (assembly GCA_026586105.1). Lineage (NCBI taxonomy): Eukaryota > Viridiplantae > Streptophyta > Magnoliopsida > Fabales > Fabaceae > Hylodesmum > Hylodesmum podocarpum. Next base: position 927,884 of record JALJEV010000047.1, on the reverse strand, counting down.
CTCAAGGACATCTACTAACCCTTTTCAGATCTTTACACGTGTCTTTCTTTCGTTGGTCTAACCCACCGTTGTCTCCATCAACCAACCGATTACCTTTCTCTACACTAACTTCTGACCAGTTAAGCTTTTCACTTTTCAATATTCACACCACAGTAATGCTGCATTTAATTTATTTTTATTTCTTGTTATTTTATAAAAATATTAAATAAATTTAATATCTTAAATAAAAAATAATAGATACAAAAATAGATTTAATTTTTATGGTCTGATTATTAATATTGTAAAAGACCTGATGATAAATTATTTATTACACGTTTGTTAATTAAAAATTTAAAGTAACTGTTATGTTTTCGTATTATATCTAGTATCTACTCATTTTTAGTACTGTTTTCGTGTCCCTTACGAGAGAGTACGAGAGTAATGCTTTATGAAATTAAAGTAAAATTAATGTAACATATAGAAATAATATTTGTTAAGGATAAAATATGAAGTGATATTTGTTAAATCTCATGAAAATTCAGGGTAATTTTCTCTCGGATTTACTATATTATCATCTAATTATAATTCAACCTAGAGTAATTCTGTTGCTTCAATAAAAAAAAATTACGTTAAAAATGTCATCAAAATTGATTTGTAATTATTTTATGGTGTAAATAATTTTATATTACTAGCATATACTCTTTTGAATGAAAAAACTTATTTGGGTGAATTTTTTTAACAAACTTCTAAGCAAAGAATATAAGAAAATTGAAAAGTGCTCCTCTAAAATAAAAATTAATTTTTTTAATTAGTTAATATGAAGAATATTCCCTCTTTTAGTTTTTTTTTTTAAAAAATGTATAACTCTTTACAAATTAATTAATTGAAACCTAATCTTTAACTTTAAAAAAAACAACACTTAAATACAAATTACCCGGACCGAGAGAAATACCTTAAAAGTCATACTATCCTTTTCAAAACAATTAAACTTCATTGACATTTAAAAACCATACTTTTCAAGAAAAAAAAAGTTCATAATTCTTGTTAGTCAAAACCAACTAGAAACTAATTTTCGGAAAACTATATTTTATAAGAATCAATCTTGTTTTTTTTTAAAAAATATTCTAAAAGTTTTTAAACAAACAAATCAAATATCATATTTATTTTTTATTTAAATTAATAAGATTTTATTTATTATTTATCATTGACGTAAAATATTTTATACAATCATGTAATTGATATAATTTTTAATATATTTTTATAAAATTTAATGAATATACTATAAATAATAAGTCATGTTCTGATAATCTTATAAAACTCTTTTATTCCGTAGGTGTGTACCGGTTAAATCCAACAAAATAATAATAATAATAATAATAATAATAATAATAATAATAATAATAATAATAATAATAATAATAATAATAAAAGGAACTATAAACTATGATCGAATAAAAGTGATCGTAAACACATTAGCCTAGAAAATAAATAATTAGATAGACCATTTGGCACAGTGTCACGTGCATTTTTAATGTAATTCCGATGGAGCGTGGAAGGCACGCGCCGCTGCGTTGATTTTCACTCCGCCGTATGACTCCAAGCAATAGAAAACTAATGCGGTTCCTCTTTTTCGGTAAGCAAATCTACATTTCTGGCCTTCCATTTGATATTTTCATTAGTTTGATATTTTAATTAATAGTATTGAATCAATAGTTACTTAACAATAATTAGGTTTAGATTAGCTTAAATTAAATAAAATATATCAATTCAACAGTTATATACGACTAAATTACAAAAATTTTAAAAGTAAGTAAAAGTGAAAAAAAGGTCTTTCTGATAAACAATGTATTGATTTATCTAAGAAATTTTACAGTTTATTGATGTGGTGCTGTGTTAATTTATTCAACTCAAAACTTAATTTGAACTCAAATAAAAAAAAAATCTTAATATTTAATTTTAATGAAACAAGCTTGATTGATTTGATTCGATGCAGACGGTGTTACCTTACTTTTACTTTTGAGAGGATGCAAATCAATAATTTTACATTTAAACCAAACAGTTTTTTGTTTTGTTGATTTGTTTATCTATTGGTGATCCTGTGTAATTGAGAGTGATAGATGAAATAATGACACTTTTAAAAATATTATAATTAATGCTAAAGTAAAATTATGTGTAACTTTAATTTTTGATGGGGTTATAATGTACCAAAACGGGTAAAAGATGCATACATACACATGAGGATAATCTTTATATTTATGGATGAAGATGATGGACCAAAGCTAATGGTGGTTACCAAACAAAGTGGTTTGTTACCAATTAGCAATTGCATCTCAATATATAAAATGTGGGAATACCTTACCCAAGATAAATAATCAGGGATTTTTTTACATTCTCTCATGATACTTTGTGCAATATATAGATCACAAAATAACATAATAAGTATCACATTTATGCATTTTTAGTAACATTATTTCTTAAATATAATAACACTAATTAATCTCATAATGCGTGCTCACATGAATGATGAGGCATTTGGGTTAGGAACATAGGTAAGTTTTGAGCAAGCCTTAGGGGATATTTAACCATTTTTGATGTCTCAATACAATTGTCTTGTTAGATATATACTGCATGTTCATCAGAATAATATTCCTATATTTTTATAGAATTAGGTATTAGGTATCTGTAAAGATACATTTGGAAATTTTATCATTAACTTTAGAGATGAAGTTCAAAAATACGAATAATGAGATCCATCTGTTATATTATATCACATTATATTATATTCGAGATTTTAAGATTTTTACTAAAAAAGTATTAGGTATGTTTGTTAAGTGTGCTCAATGTTGGATTTTGTTTTTAATATTTTCATTTTAAAAAGGTAATTTGATGATACTAATCATTAACATTATGTTTTTATTTAAAAAATAAATAAAACTTTGCTCTGTTATATGTATTCAGATTGTTTTGCTCATAGAGTGCATGAATCTACGTGACAAAATCAAACAAGAACAAATTTGTTGTTTAAAGTTAGAATTTTCCCATTTAAATACCAATCATGTTGTTGGGGGGCCATTATCATATTAAAATGAAAAGAAAAAAAAAACGAAATAATGGTGCTGGACTAACCAATCACACATCATCAAATATTCCTTTTAAGAGTAGACATACAATTATTGAATAAAGTTTTTTCATGAGGCCATTTTACTTGATTCCTTTTATATATCTTTACAAAGTGGAGATGATTTTAATGAAAAAATTTAAATAAGTTAGAGTCCTTTGTTTTACCTGGTTATTTTTTTTTTTTTAATGAAAACAAAGTAGGATCTTATTAGGGAGTGATTCTAACTCAATTGATTGTACATATATTATTCTACTAATAAAAAAAAATGTAGGACCTTAATATCTTATGATATCAATTAAGTTGATAATTTGATTTGCACAAGCATTAACTAATTTTTCAAAACCATGCATTATAAAAAAAAATTCTCTGATGTCCATTTATTTAATTTAAATTGATTTTTAATAAAGTATGTTAAATTCGAAGTTAAAAAATGATTATAACTAGAGAAGTAACCCCCGTACTCTGCAAAAACAGTACCAAAAGTAAGAGAAAGAAAGGAATTAATACCATTGACCATGATATACCAAACAACAACACATAGCTGAAGAAATGAGAGAAAAAGAAAAAAATTGAAAAAAGTAGACCATGGACTATGGTATATTGGTATACTTGTAGAAGAAGAAAATAGGGGTTGAATAGTGCTATTATTAGTACTATTGAATATTGAATTATCAAGATAATAACAATGGATAATCCAATTATATTTAATAATTAACTTTGATCTGCAATGATAAATTCATATGGGGAGAGATCCTTCTCGAAAGCAATTAAGTCTTGAACCATGATTGTGATGCTTTAGGAATATTGTTTTACGATTGTGTTCTAATGAACTACTGAACAAAATTGATGTTTAGTAGAATTTGAGATCATCTAAAAAATTTGAATGTAGATTTGATTAAAGTTTTTTTTTTTCTTTTCGATAAAGATTAAATGGGATTTGAGTCAAAGGGATTAAACCTATTCCATTAATTATTATTATTATTATTATTATTATTATTAATTCAGACTTCAATTTTATGAATATGGGTTGAATTTATCTTCAACTTGGTCGAAGTTATACATTAAAGTTGGGTGATTTTTTTTCACAATTTTTTCAAATTTTAATTTTAATTTTCTTCATTTTTTACTAGGTTGAGTGTAAATCAACTAATTATATAATAATTTTTTTAGTTTCGAAATTAAAATAAATATAAGAAGAGTTAAAATTTATTTTTAAAAGAGATCATCGATCCCACTTATTATATTCACTGAGTAAAGATACGTTGTCGATCATGTAATAATTTTTTTTATTAAGAAAAAAAAAAAAGAAAAATTTATTATTGTTATTATTAATATATATATATATATATATATGTATATAAATAAATAAAGGAAAGAAGAAAAAAAAAGGTTTGGGGCCAGTGCCCTCCTCTGCCCAATGTGTTTCCGCCCCTTGTCATATATTGGTACTTATGCAAATTAAATCATTCAAAAATCAATAGACAACGAGCCCTTTGTTTCTTGACTAGTTATAGATTTAATTTTTGTGTTAATCCATTATTGTGATTAACTAAGATAAGAAACAAATTGCGACAATTATTAATTAATGCACAATTCTTCATGACGCTATATTCTTATTTTATACTTGTCCAGAGTCTAAACATAGAATAACCAACTAAATTAAAATTCAATAATTTTTTTGAAGTTTCGTAGAAAAAGGTTCCTTTGACAGTATAAAACAATACATCAATTACATATCATTATTTATATTGAGTTTTACAAAATTATATAAAATCTGATCTATAATTAGATTAATGTAAATATTTGAATTTTATAAATATATAAAATCTTATCTATAATTAGATTAATGTATAGTCTTTAAATTCAAAGTTATATTTGCTTATCATAAAAATAATATAGAAATGTACACCAATTATAACACCATTTGTTTAAACTTATTTATTAATTTTTTGTTTTATTAAAATAAATAATTTGCTATTTTTATAATATATTTATTTAAATTACTTCTGTTCAAAAAAATATTTTTTTCTTTTCTAAATGAGCAAAATCTAAATCCATTTGTTTAAACTTATTGACTAAAAAAAATATTTTTTATATAAACAAACTGTCCTAATAACACAAATTTACAATTATTTAAACTTTAAATTTCTACTATACCATATATATTTTATAGTAGGTATGGTTTTGTAAGAATTTTTTTTTTTTTTTAACTCAAATGTAAATTACATTTTTTTAAAGTAATACTCACATGGGTTTTGTATTTATTCATTATAAAAGTAGCTAGCTCTATTTTCCTTTTTTTATTTTAATATTAGTAATTTATTGCATCTGTATCAGCACATGTTGTCTTTTAGAGGTACTGTATGGGCAGTTTGTTGGGAAAGATAGTGACTTAATATGCTTTGAAATAAAAAAATAAATAAAAGAAAAGTTAAAAGCAACTTAAATTAATTATAAATAAATGAGTGCATGGGTTTTTCTCATAAGACCCACTAAATCATTTCCATAAATGGAAAGATTCCCCAGTAAAAGTCAACAGAAAAGTTAGAACATGTGATTGGGTCTTAGTTTGAAATCAAATAATTATCAAATAAACACATATTAAAAATGATATATTTGCCTTTTATTTGAATCAAAATATTCTATAAATATAAATTACTTTAGATGTAAAATAATTAAATTTTATAAATCCAATCAGACAATTAGTTTATACTCACGTGCGAGTATATATACACCTAACTCTTTTGAACAACAAACCACCAACTCAATGCTTATCTTTTCGATCTTCAAGTTTATTTTTTTAATCAAATAATTGAAAACAATGAGCTAAAGAACAAAAAATTATTTAATAAAGTGCCTCTCTTTTGATGTCAGAAATAACGAGACCATATATATTTTAAATCAAAGTGAGGTTAATAATACAAATTTTTTTAAATTTATTGAAGGCATTATTTGTGTTCACAGTCCATAACGTGTGGATCTGCCTGTAATGGAAGCATTCAATCAAATTTTCTTTGGGTACAATCATTCAAAGCATGCAAACATTCATTTTGGTCATGGCTTCACATTTATTTTCTAGCTTGTCATTATAAGATTCTGTTGTTTTACTTTAATTAGGGTTAATGCTTTGGATCGAATCGATGCCATCTATAGGTTTTTGGTAAGGTTAAAGTTGTTTGGATAAGTGATTTATTTTATTTTTATTAATTTTGTATAGAATTATTCATTATAATTAAGAGAAATGATTCATGGAAGAATTTGTTTTAATAACTTTTAATATTTTATATATGTTGAGTAACTCTTGATTTTATAACTTATAAGTTATTTTATTATTATTATTGTTATTATTATTATTATTATTATCTTCATTGTTTTAATAAATTTTTCCTTAATATTATTCTACTTTATTTAATTATTGCGCTGTTTTTATTATTCTTTATGTTTTTTATTTTAATGAAATATTTCATCTTTAAAACAATAAAGCTTTAAAATTACCTTAAAACCTAAAAGCCTAGAATTATGATTACCTAAAAATACATTTTTCTACAAAAAAAAAAAATATATGTAAAATTATATAAATTTACTTCAACAGCTAATTGAATTTGCCAATTATTAGCTAATTCCATTCACTAATTTGATCAAATATACTTGTAATTAAACAAGTTAGATAAAAAGTTTTAAACTAACATCATTAAGAAAAGTTTTTTTTTTTTTTTTTATTTTCCGTTTACAGTTAACTCATCGGTTGTTTTATTTATTTATTTATTTTTAACAACTATAGTCTCGATTTTAAAAGAACTAATTTTGGTCAAAATAATTTTGATGAAATTAATTAGTTTGTGTTTAGGTTTGATATTTTAAACTAAATTGAAAGAATTTTTTTTCTTGGTTAGTAAAATATAATTTTACATGATGTAAATAGAATATGAATTTAAAGGATATGTACTGGAAAAGTAACTTTATGGAACCAATTAATTACAAATTAGATTTGATAAGAATTTTATTATTAAAATCAATTAATTCACTGAGTTATGATTCATTGATTATGTACGACTTTTTGTCATAAAAATATGATGTTGGCATTTCATGATGTTTTTGTCTACAAACTAAATTTTATTAATTAAATATATATTGCGATATTCTTTTTCTTGGATACAATATTTTTTTGACAGTATCGGGAATGAGAAATGATACTTTCCCACACGTGACACATTTGAGAGAAAGTATATATATTTTTAGAAAACCTCTCACTTAATTTACACCAGCAAATATAAAGTGTATAATTAAGTTTAGTTAGCATGCCTTAAAAATTTTTTAAAAATAGTTTTACTAATCAGTAAAACCTCTTAATTTTGTTTATATCGTTTTTATGGGTTCAACAAAACTGATCCTTAAACATTGAGTGGTATATGTAACTCAAAAACACAACAAACAAAGACACTTAGTAGTATATACCAGGCATAAACATTTTCTTTATTAAAAAATTATTCATTAATTGTAGAGAATAAGATATCATGAATTAATGTTGTTTGTGATGCAACGATAGAAAAGAAAAAGTTTTTATATTTTAGATTTTATTCTGCAAGCTGGATCCACGATTTCCATGAATGAAGAGGAAAGAATTATAGACACACGTTCAAACAACAGAAAACCTCCATGTGTATGGGAGAAGCAAAGCTCCGACAAAGTTATTCTGAAACAACCTATGAATGCACACGCTACACTCAAATTTACAAATTTTTATTAAAAACAAAATATTTGGAAGTGTAGGTCTAGGACAATAAATTATAAAGGATTAAAATATGATATCAAGTGAGATAAACTTTATTTTACAAATCAATTTTATAAGATTGAATTAGATTTATAATCCACATTTTTATATATGATGTGAAAATCTATTCTAAAATTAACCTTAAAAATTGGAATTATTGTATCATTTATTGTAGAATTGATATTGGATCACTCGTTTGGAAATGTATAGGAAGAATGTGTTGAAAATCTTATATTATTTAAAGATATGATTTATTATATTAATATAAATGAGAATAAACCTCATATTATAAATCAGTTTTTTAGAGTTAAGTTAAGTTCATAACTCATATTAATGGAAAAAATTGTAAATTTAATAAATTAGAGGGTGGTGAAAATGGATGAATATAAAAAAGTATAAAAAATTTAATCTTTAATTAAAACTTATTTAAATATTTAATAAATAATAATTTTAATGAAAATATTTTCTAATTTACTTGTAAAATTAATTTAATATATAAAACTAGACATAACTTATTTGTCTTCTATATTTTTGAAAATATTTTAATCATACCAAACATGTTTATAGCAATTTTTTAAGAAATATAGAAATATATCTTGTGCAGAATTTCCTAAAGAGGTATTTAAGTCAGTAAAGTGAGTTTTAATGAGTTTCACATGGCGTTTGTGTAAATAAGAATTTTATTAATATTTTACTCCAAAGGTTCCATTCTAACTATCGGGTTCTTATTACTTTATAATAATATTTGTAATTATTAAAAGAACTCCTAACCAAAGTTCTTTGTAAAAGAACTAATGCTTAAATTAGAAGTGTGATATAATATGCTCTAACTATACTTTTTTATTAATTTTTTTAAGTTAAAAAATATGTTTATCGCATTGGAAATAGTCTAATTCTCAGTATTTGTTTTGAATACGAAAGACTAATCTGCATGTGAAATTAACTCTCCTTAAATGAAAAATTTATTAAAGTTATACATGACATTTTTATTTTACTCCTTCTGTTTCCATCCTAATTGCTGGTTCTTATTACTTTATAATAACATTTTTAATTATTAAGAAATTCCCAACCAAAGATTTTTCCTTTTTTTTTTTTTTTTTTTTTAAGAATTGATACTTAAATAAGAAGTGTGATGTAACTTGCATTATTTTGATACGCAAGATACGGTGAAATTAACTATCCTTAATAAATAAATCGAAAATTTTATAAGAACGAAAAATATATTTAGCAGTATCTTGATTGATCACTTTATTAATGGGGTCGAAACAAACTCTTGATGCAATCATTTGGTTGAAAGCTACTCCTATGTGTTTCTTCTACTTTCAGCTCCATTTTATCAAGGCAAAATAAAATAAAATCATATTTGTGCATTATTAGTATTTAAGCTCCATTTTTAAGTATTAAACTTCAATAGAGATTGTGGGGTCTGAAACTTTTTTTTTTTTTTTTTTAATGATAGGAGGTAACCACAGTGAATCATCATTTCTTTTGAATAACAGAAGTAAACCTAAATTTGTGTTGAGAAAAAGAGAAAAAAAGAAGAAGAAGAAAATCAGTAGAAATAATTTCAAGATAAAAGAAATCAAATGAAAATAAGGTAGTATTTTTATAAATAAAAATTAAATTATCTAAAAATTAAAACTAGATGATAAACCAATTATAGTTGTCCAGGTCTCTTGACATTTGTAGAAAAAACCTCTGTAAGAAAACAAAACACTTATGTCATTTTATTTTAATTTTTAAAACCTATCTCTTTAGAAAAATTATTAATTGTTTAAGTTTCTCTCTTTAAGAAAATTAATGAAGTTTAGTTAGGTAATTTTGTTCTCATTACTTGATTTCATTTCTAAATAAAATGAAGCTTGCATTAGTTAAGTAATAATAATTTAAACATCATAATGAAAGATAATTTAAGCAAATACAATTATGTTTTCTTGTAATTAAGGTTATTTAAAGTCAATTTTAAGTTTATCTTAATCCGTTAGCACCAAAACATAATTTTCATGCGCTTTCAATTATACTGCACAATCAGTACTGAAACTTTGTAGTACCAATGAAGGGTAAACAAATTAACAGAACTTCTGATACAATATGCAAGTAAGGCAAGGCATTTTGAAAACCCTTTAAATTTTTATTCACATTTCACACTGTATGTATAATTACATGAAGGCAAAATTATTTTTCAAGGAGAGAAATGAGAAGTACAATTACAAATAATGCAAAAAATGAAAAAATGGCAGGGAAAAAACATATATAGTGAAGACATGTTAATTGGTCTTATTCCACTATTAGCAAATTATCCTTTTTATTTGCTCCAAGAAAATCTTGTTAGCCTTGATGATGGTTCACTCCCTTTAGAAATTAAGTATATTTGATTTACAGGTTTCCCCTCTTCTTAGGCAAAGATTGTACATTAGTCCTTTTCTCAACACTTTGGAAGATCACTTGGAGGTGGTAGTAGAGACTCATTTGGTCCTTTACCATTGTCCACCACAAATGCCATCTTCAGTCCCCATGTTGTATGAATTTCCAAATGGCAATGCATAAACCAAACACCTAACAAAACAAAATACAGAAAAATCAAAATTTGTAATCAAAATAAATTTTGTAAAATCAAATTTGATTTGAAATCAGTTTTCACCTGGATTATCAGCCCTGAATCTGATAGCAGTCCAGCCCCCAGATGGAACACCAACTGTGTTTCTTTCCACAGGATCCACAAGGTTAAACTTTTTGGAGTCCTTTTTGGGGTTGAAATTCCCTTGTCCCCTACCAATGACAAAGAAGTTAAATCCATGAAGATGAACAGGATGGTTCTCAGGTGTAATCATTCCAGTATCTTGCAAGACCAATTGAACTGTGGAATTATAAGCAAGTCTATAGACCCTTGTCCCTCTAGTAGTTCTCAAATTTGTTGGTTGTTTTGTCCCGGTGAAGTCATAAACCACTGGTGGCTTTCCAGGAAAATCATCTCTAAAAACACCACTTATGTTGAAGAAATGTGCTTGGAGGAGAGCCACTTTAGGCATCACAAAAGTCACATTGTTGATGGCTGCAACCACTCTACTACCATTCACACAAGTGGAACAAGGGTTGACTCCAAGGCTTACAGTGAAGAGCAATGAATGATCAACCTTTATAGGGACTCTGGCAGGGTATTTTTTGGAGTTCAGGCTTCTGAGTGAGTCAGTGAAGTTGGTAGCAACTGGAGTAGCATTTTTGGGAGGTAAAGAAGTGAGTGTGGTGATTGTGGAACCAAGTGAGTTTGTATAGTGTAACGTGGCAGTGGCAGTTACATTGTCCACTGCAATAGGTGAGTCCATGAAAGGTGTGGCTGCTACTAAGTATTTGCCTGTGGCATGGTTTGCTTTTAGAAGCACATTTGTGGTCTGGCCAGGTGCTATAACTATGGTGTCAGTTTTTAGAGGTTTTGTGTAGACAGCATCAACCTCAACAACAGTGAGTTGGTGTCCAGCAATTTTGAAAAACAATTCTTCATTCAGTGCAGCGTTGATTATTCTTAGCAAGTAGGTGTTTCCTGGTTGAACTTGGAGGTTGTATCCCCCTGCAAGGTGGCAATTACTATTCAATCTCATCTTGATCTTATTAGAGAAAATAGTAAATGCATATATGTACTTATATTGTCACTAGAAATTACTTTTTATGATTTTTTTATCAGTGAATGATGACATTTTAAACTCATTTTATTAAGGGTCTTATCTTTAAATATTTATATAAAAACAAAAATATCAATAACTTGACATTTTTGTAATTGTTAGTGAGGTAAAAACCAAATTCTAATTTAATTTAATTTCTTAAGTTCATGAGTTTCACCTTGTGATGCACAATGTTGAACAGATCCTGGATGACCATTGATTGTGTGAGCATCAGAAACATTTGTAGCCAACCCAGATTTCAGGGCTTCATTAATTACAGCCTCAGTATCTGATTTCCACCATTCACCTAAACCAAATTGAAATTTTGAAGTAGTGAGGTTCATGAATTGCACTGATTATGTGACTACTGATTCTATCTTATTTTAGTTTCAAAAGGAAACAAGTTACTTTATTTGTATATTTCTTATCTCAAATTCATGACTAGATAGACATATATAAAGTGGAGAACATTTGGCAGAATAAAAAAAAATGTTAAGGAAAAAGGAAAGGGAACCAACTCAATATGATAACTTTTTCCAAGTTGGGTTTGGGAAAAGGGTAAGGAACTCCAAGCTTGGGCAAAATGACCAAGGCACCATGAATAGTTGACCTAAGCCAGAGGATATGTGCATGCCACCAAAGTGTCCCTCTCTGCCCTGTGAGAGTGAAGTTGTACACAAAGGCCTGGCCCGGTTGAATTGGGCATTGGGTTATATATGCTGGCCCATCGGCCCAACCTGTCTTCAATTGTCTCACTCCATGCCTGTTCAATTTTATTTCATCATTAAATTGAAAAATAAATCACTAAAAATATTGTCTGAAAGACTAAGAATTTAATTTTTATTTACTCTCAAGTATATTTTGGGTTCACTCAATCATAAATTACTATCTATGGACTGGAACACTACGTAAAGTTCTATCAAGGTATACCAATCATCTGTTCAAAAATTCATGATGTTTAAAATTTTGTAGTTTTGTACATAGATTAATAAATATAACTAATATAATTAGTATTTTAAATTTTATGTAAATATTAATATAATCTCTTAATATATCATTTCTCTCACTTTATTTATTAGTTGAAATAATGATAAAAATAAATGGAAAAGGAAATAAATACATAAGATATTGGAAAGAAAAATTATAAGAATTAAAGTTAATATTTTTAATATTAGTTAAAGATATTCTTAAAACAAAATAATGAATATTTCATTAATTTTTTAAATTGACAAATAATATGGAATAATTTATTTTCATAAAAAGTAATACAAGTTGGAATGGAAGGAGTAGTAAATCTAAAGATTAATCAATATAATACATTAATAATTTTAGCAGACCTACCAGTGGATGCTAACATTGTATTTGACATGGTTAACCACCTTTACCAAAACAGTGTCATCTTCCCTAGCATAAATTGTGGGGCCTGGGAACTTGCCATTTACGGTTGCAATAGACTTAGTTGAACACAATTTTGTGAAATTCTTCATCACGACCTGTACAGAACATTAACCAATTAACAGCCACCATGAATGCAGAACTAATGAGTTAGTGTAACTTCAACATACATTCTTGACAAACAAGAAGAATAATAAACTATATGACTGCATGTCTGGAACATCTACCTAACTTGAGTGCCTTGCATTGCTCAACAATATACCTCTAGCATGCACTTTGCTGTTTGATAAAGATATGCAGAGTCATATACTTCAGCAGCCATTGGTGGATCAATTTATCCCATTTAATGCACCTTAGCTAATTAAAATTAATAATCAAGTTTAATTTTAAGATATAAGTTAATAAGAGTCCTATAAAAAATATTTGTTTTTAGAATCTTAAATATGAACATATTTTTAATAACTTTATAAAAAAACATACAAGAGTGATTATATTTAAATGATTATAAGAGAACTGATTCAGTAATATTATTTAACCAATTTTAATACATAATCAATAATCAATTAGTTCGTTAATTCATAAAATATATAAGTAGACATATTTTTTTATTAATTTTTTTAGTTGTGTCTTAATTACTTATTAAAATATTTCTCGAGATTATTTAGTGCTTCTAATTCTATTTTGAGTGTGTATAGTTATAAGAAAAGTCAAAGTTATACTTTTATCATATATACAAGTAATATTTTTATTTTATATATATAGTTTGCATGGATTATTTTTACCTTTTGCTTTATAGCTAAATAGCAACTGTTCTAGCTACACAAAACTCAGGCTCTCTTTGGTGAGACCATAATTGCATACACCTGTAAATATCCTAGAATTTTACATCCTCAATATTTGGTTCACTTTGAGCGTCAGGGTTACCTTTGGGCAATTTTTTTTTTAACTGACTTATGTAAGAAAAAATAATATTTACTTGGAGAGTTTGAATAAATATTTTATTAGTTAATTCATCGAGAGTCTCACGTCTTTTAAAAAATTAAAAAAAATGATTTTTATAAATTACTCCATGAAAATTAATTTCAGCAGAGAAGTAAATTTTTTTGCTAAAAATTCTTTAGGAGAAATTCAGTTAAACTGGTTCTTATTCTATTACCTTTTGCAACATATATATCAATCCAGTAATAGCTAGAAATCCACTAATTAATCCCACTTCTCACAGTTCAAAATTCTCATATGCGTGAATATTTTTCAAGAAAGAAAGTGTTATATGGTTGAGTGAGAGAATATAAGCATGCATGCTTTCTAAAACAGTTACATGACTTGCATCATTTATTCAAATGCTAGTTGTTTTATGTCATTATTTTCCTTTTTTCTCCAATATCATGAATGGAAAAAACTTGATTGTATAATGCTAGCATGACATGATAATAGTAATGCAATGCAATGCAATGAACCTACATTGAACTTGTAGTGGCGAACCATGCCTTCAACCGAAAGAGGAAGCAAGCAAACCGCTACTAGTAGCATGATTCTAATACACATCATGGCCATGAACACCTTGATGAATTTCCTCAGCCTCCACACAAAGCACAAATGCTAGGTTTTCTCCTTTGACAACTATAGCAAACTACTTTGTAGAATGCACAATGCAAACCAAGTAAGAGGGTACAAGCTTATAAAGAGGTATTCTCTGTTGTCACGTCCCTTTAATTAGTTGGTTGAAGAAATACTTGAGACATTATAACAAGTAGAATAAAATAATGTAATTTTTCTACACCAAAAGACAAAAAGAAGCTTGCCAGAAAGTTCTATTATTTTTCTTGTGTATCACATAAAGTAACTAGTTATCCATCAACTAAGGTACCTTTTGAAGCTAAGATAGTTGAGTTTCTGGGTGATGTTATTTTATTATTATTATTATTATTATTATTACTATAATTTTTTTCTTTGTGATGAACTAGGTGGTTACATCAAGATACTGGGTTTGGTCTAACCATATTGGGTGAAGTACAACGATCTTCAGCTAACATGCAAATTGGTGGAATGGATACACGGTTTATGCCTTGTTGAGTCAAAGACATGACATATACGCCACAACTAATTAATTAACTGTTTAAGTATTAAAACAATTGTACCTTTTTTTGTTTGTCATTGTAGTTTTTGATTTGGTTGATAGAAACTTAAATTGTCACAAAGAGGTTCCACTTGTTGAAAATAAATCATTCTATGTACGTCATGGAAATTCAGTTGTAAATTTGCTTCAATTGGGTAAAAATTGATGGACTAATCTACCCCAGTGGTTCAAAAGGTCAAATTATGTCGCATCAATTATGTGATTAATCTACCCCTGTGTGATGTCACAGGAATTATATCTTTTTCTCTATATTTACTAACTTTTCTCTGTGGATTAGATATACTTGTTTTAATCTTCTGCGTTTTTGAGTTTATATGGTTGAACTTACGTTTAGTTCTTACGTAATATTGTTAATAAAAAAATTGAAAATTTCATATTTAACCAAATCTTATATTGATGGGTCGATTCGGAATTTTTTCTTTCCTTGATCAATTATTCATTTTTTTTTATATCTAGATAATATTTTCTAACATTACTCATTTTTAATTTATATATATATATATATATATTTAATTTATTTTATTTTAGTTTCTATAAGAATTAAATGAGAAATTACATATTTCATGTGATCTAACTCAACTCTAAAACTCAACTTTAAAAGATCGATATAAGATGAAGATGGCTCCCAACACTTTACCTTATCATTTCTTGAATTTCTACTGCTACTCAAACATGATTTAATTAATAGAAAAGTCATATATCAATGATAAAAACCTTTGAAAAATGAAGCTTCAAAAAATCTCGTTCTGATGATTCCAGTTCCAGATAGATTGGTCAGACAGACCTTGACATCATTCTAAGAAATGAACTATCCTGAAAATTCGAAACTGTCACATTAATTGTTTTAATAACTTAAAAGTCTATCTCTTTGAAATATTTTTGCCAATTCAAAATTTTTTTTCTCATTAGGCACACTTACCTAACCACTTATACTGAAAACAAATTATTATATTCCTTTCCCTTTGCGTTGAATAAACTTTAAACAGACACCCATTACCTTTTGATGATCAAATGGCAGTTTGAAAAGGATAATAAAGCTAAATTGAAATAATGAGATATTAGTATTTTAGTATTTAGTTTGTATATGATTCAGAATAATTATTTATTTTATATGGTAAATAATTTTATTACAGAAGTTATATTATAATAAAAAAATGTAGGTTATATTTTATATTTATGATAAATAACTTATTTTGCTATATAAAACTTTTAACCATTTGATAATTTATTAAAAAATATTGAAATATACTTTAATTTTTTTTTAAAAAAAAAGAAACTAGAAAATTTCCTAAAGTTATCGTCGTTAAGAAAAAAAACTGAAAAAATATTCATTTTAAAAATACTCTCAAACAAATTGTACATTGTATTTGTAATTTGTATAAAATTGGAATTGTGGATCAACTTTCAATGGAATCATTTTTTAAAATTTGTTTTGATAAGCCTCATTTTTATTTTATTTTTTTATAAAGGAACAAGGGTGTTTACCATTTAAGTGGGGGCTCACATGAGGAAAAAATAGTGGTGGTGGTGGGTGACTTGTGACATAAGTGCTTGAGAAATTGTTAATGGTAGCTAGCCCTACAAAAATTTATTGGTAAAGAATGGTTTTCAGGAATTGCTGGCAGTGTTAAAGATTATTATTATTAGATTTGATCAAAAGAAGTTTCTTTCCTGAAAGCCAAAGATTAGAGGAGTTGGTAGCAGTTCATCTCATTAAACAACTTATATATCTTCATGCTCACCACTCTATACTATTCATCTATTAATTTAATTCAATTTCTCCACATTTTTCTTACCCCTGCCGTCTTTCTACCTTATAATTATAATTCATCTTTCTTTTGTTCTAATCAGCCCAAGAAAATATAAACAGATTAATTAATATATAAATATAAGCATTTATCTTATGTACAAAAAAATGTAAACAACTTTTTTTAACTCATCTTAAATGCTACTGTATTTTGTGTCAATATTTCAACGTTTTTAAAATATGATTCATAATTAAACACTGGAATCATGATAATATGAAAAACTGAAATAAAAAATTATTTTATATTCATTTATAATTTTTATTAAATAAGTATTGTTCATGTTAAAAATATTTAAGTTAAATCTAAATATTTAAAAATGTAAAAAAAAATTATAAAAATACCAATTCAACCTGTTTTTGCATCAATTTTATATTTGATTAGACGTTAAATTAGTCTCCGGTCAAACCGGATGAGTTGGTCAAACTGGATGAGTTGCCTGATCCGATTTTTAGAATAATGGTTAATTAATAGTAATCGTAAAATGAAATATATCAATATGTATTTCATTTTAATTTTAGAATAATATTGATATATTCATATTTGATTTAATAATTAAATATGTAAACATTATAAATACGAAAGTACAATAATAGTATCTATAGTTTATCAAAATCAAGTGGAGTGGATATACATTGGTGCACGTAACTAGTTACAAATAAGAATTGTATATAGTACAATTGTTGATGTATTTTACACACATTAAATTTATAGTTGCTTAGGTTCATAAACGTAAGGTCCTTTTTCTAAAAGAAAATAAAATAAAATTATAGTGCAATGTATGATACAATATTTTATGTACGTGTACACATAAGCATCAATATTTTTCTTTATTCTCCTCGACTATACAGTGCATGGTTACACAATATTCCTTGGATTACTTTGATGTCGTGATATAAAATTTTTAAGAGATAACTTCTTTTAAAGAGCTTATTTTTTATTTTTTACGGACCTAAGACCTCAATTTCTATTCATAATATTAATGTGAAAAAATTTATTCTATCAACTTATTAAAATTAACGTGACACCAGTAATTTGTAATTGCACTTATTCATATTTTACTTAAACTTTCAAAAAATATTATTTGTATTAGGAATTATATATGAAAAAGTTTAAAATATTTTCATAATTATGATCACACATCAAATATAACTTTTAGGCTTAACATATACGAAACATCAGCAATTTTAATGTATAAAAATAATCTAGTGAAAAAATAATGAATAAGCTGGCATCGATAAATATCTACTTATAATACTTATAAATTAAGTAGATATAGGTTTTGAAATTAAGCTATACAAATTAGA
Source organism: Hylodesmum podocarpum (assembly GCA_026586105.1). Classification (NCBI taxonomy): domain Eukaryota; kingdom Viridiplantae; phylum Streptophyta; class Magnoliopsida; order Fabales; family Fabaceae; genus Hylodesmum; species Hylodesmum podocarpum. Next base: position 909,713 of record JALJEV010000047.1, on the reverse strand, counting down.
ATAGAACAAAGCCAAAAAGGTTATATACATAAAAATGACAAGATTATTAGTCTAATCATCCTTCCACAAAACCTATGTAAAAAGAAAAAAAAAATTTAATGTTAGAGTGAATTTTCTTATCTACAACTTTAATATTTATAAAATTTATTAACAAAAAAATTATCGGTGAGTAAGATTAACAATACTAATAGAATTATCATGAATAATATATAATTTTTATCAGTTGACAGATTAAAATAGAAGCCAACCCCTCACTAGAAACATTTATTTTCCCATAAGTGATAATCTCTCATGGCTAAGTATGATCGCAACCATAAGAAAAACTCTCATCTAAAAAGTCCAAGATGATCAACTCTGACGCTTGACACTTCCATGTGGTCAAGTTCCTTAACACTTCTAAGGTTGAATATGAGTAGAGGAGTCCTCTTACTTCTAAGAAAGTTAAACTTTCAAGGGAAGAGAACTCTTAAAGGTGATTTTGATGATACCCTTGACTTGCTCATGGTGGTTGGACGATGACTTCACGATAGTGGGTGGTGTTTGCTTATCCCCTTTTCTCCTTCTTTCTTAAGAGAAATTTTACAATTTAAGGAAATTAAAATGTGAGTATTTGAATTACTTGTAACTGAATTTCCTTTATTTTTAAATGGATTTTTTTATAAAGTAATTAGAGAAAGAAGATGAAGAGAAAAAGAGGAAAGAATAGGATAAAGAAGGGAGAAGAGATGAGAGAAAGAAAAGGAAAAGGAGAAAAATGGATAAGAGAAATGATAAGGGAGAGAAAGAGAGGGGAGAAAGAGTATAGAAGAAAATTTTCAAATTCTTAATATATTGGTAGAATTTGAAATTCTTTATTTTTAGTTATCTTAAATTCTTGATTAAAGTTCTCAATTTTTATATTTTTGTATTAAATTATCCAAATAACACATTTTATTAGTTAGACTTTTAAATTTCTTTACGAATTACTTCCCCGTTAAAATCTCTTTTCCCAAATGCACTTCTATTGTCTACAAAACTATCTTCAAGTATCTTTACTTTTTTAAGTTCGCTGAAAATTTCACATTGCCTAGAGGTAGAGTCTGTTATATGTATATAAATGAGAAATAATCCTCACCTTACAAACTGGTTTGTAACGTTGAGTTAGGTCCATTACCCGAATTTAACATGATATCACGAGTCTATTCTAGGATCCTTTGTATCCCGTTGTCGGGTATTCTTCTCTCTGTATCCGTAATATTTGAATTGGCTTATAATTAATTAAATATGTATTAAAATGATATATATATATATATATATATAATAATAAAAATAATAATAATAATACAATAATATGGGATCAGTTATGTTTAAGATATTAAAATACGAAATTGACCCTTAATATTTGAATTGGCTTATAATAATTTGTTTTTGTTTTTTTTTATTTTATTTTTTGGACATTTGATCTTGATTTTTCGTATCTTTTATTTTCTTGATTTCTAATTTCTTTTTATTTTATAAAATATATACATTTACATTCCTTCATAGATGCAAATATATAAATTTGTCAAGTTCTCTTCTACCATTGCACTCGAGGTTTAATCTCTGTATTATTCGACGAAACCTTTGTATGTCTCCGTTATTTTTGGAGAGACCTACGCTCATAGAAATTGTCTATTTGAGATTGCCCCTTAACCCTTAGGTTCTAGCACAATGTTAGAATTCTAACTCTTTTAGGGTGGTATCTCACTGATGGTTCTCACCCTTGAAAGTCTTTATTCCTTCCACCTAAGTTGCGCAGGAAAAGCCCAAAGTCAATCCTAGTAAATAGTGAAATTTCATAAGGTATTTCAGAGAGTCTTTCTCTAGGACAAAGTTCAGATCCTTATGCCTTTCGTGTAAATTGAAACTTACCTGATAAGAAATTTTACTATAATTTTAATTTTTTTATTAAAAATAATTTTGCGACTGAAATATTCTTTTATCATTTGTCTTTTATTATATTTAGATCATTTTATATTTTCCATAAAAATATAATAATTCATATTAAAGAACAATTTCTACCAAAAATAAATTATTAATATATTTACTCATATAATACTAACAATAAATTTAGTTAAATATTTTATTACTCCTAAAATATTTAATTGCGTTGATACATACACAAGAAGTGATGTTAAAATACAGAGGAAAATGAATGATAACTTTGTAAATTAAAAATATTTAACTATATATTTTAATTAAAATTTATTTTAAAGAATATTCTTTAACGATTTTTAGTTAAATAAATCAAATTGTATATTTTATCAGAAGAAGAAAAAGGAAGAATGGTGTAATAGTTATGCATTTTAAGAAAAAAAATTGTAATATACTTTAACCCTATTAAATCAAATACATTAAAATATATATATTTTAATAAAAGAGGATAAGATAGTATAATGTTAGCATTTTTCGAAAGCGGAGAACAAAATTTAGTCTTATAATATAAAAATTAATAAAAATATGCATTTTAAAATACATTTTAATGCTCACCCTAATTTTTTTGTTAAAAATTAATAAAAACTACAATATCAAGAGTAACTCGTTAATTTAGTACAACCCAAAAAACTGTACTTTTTAAAATTTTTAATTAATAATAGAGAATAACTATTATAAAAAAAAGGGCTAATAATATAGAGATTGTCTTGACCCATATTATAATAGAATATTCATTTGTTACCAATATGATCATCTATGCTATATTTTTATATTATAAAAGAAAATGTTAGTATATGTTTCAATATACTCTATATTATTAATTTAAATTAATTAAAAATTATAAAATTATGAATATCTTGTAATTATTTGATATTAGAGGTGGGTATAAGGGTTAAAGTCCATGGATCAGTCAACAGATCTTAAGATCCGCGCGGGTTTGGATTAATTTTTTCAGAAAAATCTAAGAGTACAGTCCATAAAGTCCTTCCCAGCACAACCCGCGGGCTTTGGGGGCCAAACCCACGGGGTCTGCGGGGTAACCCAAGCGCCTGCACTATTTAAAGGGTTGAAAGTTGAAATCCTAATTTCGCTTCATTTTCCCTGCCGCCTCTCAATCTTCTCGCACATTATACTCTCCCAATTTCTTCGTTGGCTCATTCTCGTTTTAGTCTTCTCACACCCTCTTAATCTTCTCGCACCCTTCCAATCTTCTCGGCTTGCACCCTTTCAATCTCTTCGTCTGCATCAATTTTGTTTCCGCTCTCGCTTCCACAACCATTTTCGCTTCTGTTTTCACTTCTGCTGCTGTTGTTGGAAATAATTAAAGTTTACTTTATTGACTTATTTTATTAAGAATTTAAGAGATAAAATATAACAATTTTTGTAGCATTTTTTTAAAATCTAGATTTAACATTTTTTTATTTTTTTTAATTGAACCCTTGGGTCGGCCCGTTTAGTCTACAGGGTGAGGGCGAACCATTAAGTTAAGTCTATTTTTACGGGACGGAATGGGCAGACCAAACTCTTCACAAACCTACGTAGGTGGACCTTAGACAGGGCGAGCTAGCCCGCTTACCACCCCTGTTTGATATGTGTTTCTCTGATTTTTAATAAATTTTAATAAATTATTAAAAAAAATTAGAGCAGGTGCCTTAATTACTTAACACTTTGAGGCATCTATTTTCATATAACTCATGCGTGTGATATTTCATAGACATGAATAATGATGGAAATACGAGAATCATTCATTCTATTTTGGGATGGTTGAGCCATAAAGACCCTATTTTATACCGTAAATTCTATTTTACTCTTCCTTGAACAATTGTTCTCTCATTTACTCATTCTTCTCATGTATTGTCTTGCTTCAAATTTTTAATTGTAAATTGTTGAATTTTTTGATTTCATAATTTTATGTATTTTTAAAATTCATAAAATAAAATTATAATAAATTTTTAGTTTTTTATCTAGAAATGTCTGGTTCCGTAGAACACTAAATTTTATTGAAGGATAATAGAATCCATAAATTAGTAGGCAAAAAATATAAATTTATAATTAATTCTACCTTACAAATTTTTAGATTCCTAAGTCTATATATTTCCAAAGTTACCTTACGAATTTTTAGATTTGTAACCCTATATATTTTCAGTATTCAATGTTGTTCTTATCAGAATTGAATGTTGACCTGTACAATGCTAACTGACTTTCGTGGTAGAGTTGAGGTCTGACAAGGCTCTTGAGGGTGAAACCGAGGTAAACGTGGTCTCTTCGTTGAGAGAATGAATGTACTGCAAAGACACTTCGATGTTTGAGTTAATACGTGAAAGACAATGAGAGGAATAGTAAGTAATATCGTTTAGAGCACTTTGTGAGGAGAACTCGTCTTTTATACAAGTGTGGATATCGAGGAGTGTGAGAGACAATATCATTTTAGCATATGGATTCATTTATATCAGGTAACAACGAGGGGAAATAAGTTTTGATAACATGTCAGTTAAGGGCCACGAGTCGATCCCTTATTGGTCGAGCTCCCTAAGAAAGATTTTCTCCTTCTTAGCATGTCCAGGCAACATAGATGTCAAACCACTTACTAACATAGTGTCTGGCTCAAGGTCAGAGATCGCTTAAGGTGAAGTGAAGGATACATGTCACCTCTGTTCACTCAAATGTAAACGAAATCCAATTATCCATAAAAGATTTTTAACATTATTTGTTAATTTATTATTTAAAAAATAAAAAATAAACTTACAGAATCTAACATATTTTTAAAAATCCGTAAGTTAAATTTTAAAAGAATTAGCTTACGGAATTTAAGAAATTCGTAAGTTAATTTGTTTATAAAATTTAACTTGCATTTTATAAATTCATAAATTAAATTACTTTAAACAAGTTTGACTTACAAATTTTTAAATCCGTAATTTTTTTTAAAAAAAATTTAATATACAAATTTCATAAATTTCGTGAGTTAAATTATTTTAAAATTAACTACAGATTACTAAATTTGTAAATTAAACTTTTTTTAAAAAAATTAGCTTGCGAAATTTTATAAATCCATAAATTAAACTATTTTTATAATTTTTAACTTGTAATTTATAAAATCCATTGAACTTATGGATAGCTGATTTTGTCTACGAATTTTTAAAATTTGCATGCGTACGGATTCTTGGGAATTTGGAAATGGAATTTGTAAAAAACAGTTCATAGTCTTGGTCTCACGTGTAAGGGCAATTTTGATATTTAAAAATAAAACAGAGTGTACGAAGAAAAAAAAGGGTGCGGGAATAAAAACTCGAGTTAAGACATAAACTTGGCCCAATATAATTGAATGGTGAAGAATAATTTTTCTTTTAAATTTTTTCTAATTGTTAATTTCGTCAACTTCTTGACTTTTATATTTTTAAAATTCTTAGGTTCTATCTATCTTTTTTATAAAAATAATAGCGACCAAAGTTCATTCATATTTAATAAATTATAAAATTACTTTATTATATATAATAATGAAAGTAAAAAATATATAATAATGAAACAAAGAGTTAAGTAAAATAGAGAGCTCGACAAATTTACTTAATATCAAAAAATTTTATCTAATTCACGTCAGAATTTACTTTTGATATTAATAATTTATCCATTCCCATGTTTTCTTCTTCATCCTTCTCAATTCCCATGTCTTCTTAAATTAACTTTAAACCGTTAAAATATTATTAAAATATGCTGTTAAATTAAACTTTACAACCTAGCTAGCATTGTAACGTGGAAGGAAAAATTATTTAGATGTTCATTATTAGTTGTCAATTGAATGTCTACATTGGTTTCAAAACAAGAAAATGTTCATTTCTATTTGTCTTTAGTATTGTTATACATGTCCCTTTTCCATCAATGATAAACCCAACGTCACGTAAATGAAGACAACATTATAATTTACAAATGATCAAATACTATTTTATTTCATTCTTAGTTTTGGGAGCAAACTTTCATTCACTATATAATGTTGGGTTTTGACTTCTTGTTTGTATAGGCATGCATTAGAGGCAATGCCTTGAACAAAACGTCATCGTGGTCTCACACTAAAAAATCTATATATATAATTAACTTTTTCTCTCACTCTTAGTTCTCATCTACTATGTTCCATAACTAGTCCTACAAATATAATGTTTTGCTTTTAGGTGACACCTACATGTGAAGCTGTGGTGAATAACCATACGAAGGTAAGGATTGTACTTTCCAATTAAATGGTTATGCACCATGGCAAGATTTTTTACAAAACTTAGATAAAGTTTTTCAAATGTTATTTGCACTAATCTTGAACTAGAATTGGAGTTTTGTTTCGATAATCTACAATTAATCATTTAATATAATTATGGTTACATGGATTAGTAAGATAAAAGTCTAATTCTAATAGAAGAACAGCACAAATAACATTTAAGGAATTGTACATAAGTTTTCTCCTTTTATTTTGATGTTTTTCTTGTCTTTTGCCTTTTAACATGTCAATTCTAGCTTGATTGGTGGGAAGTGAATCCCTCAACTGAATTATAATGGCTGAGGAAGATGTTTACACAAAAGATGGAACACTAGATTACAAAGGAAATCGAGCTAACAAAAATGAAACAGGAACCTGGAGGGCATGCCCCTTTATTTTAGGTAACAATTGTTTGAGTATCTCATTATCTAACAATGTTTTGTGGATTAAGAAATTAATTATGAAACACTATTCCAATTTATAGGAAATGAATGTTGTGAGAGGTTGGCATACTATGGAATGAGCACAAATCTTGTGACTTATTTCAAGTATCAACTACATCAGCAAGGTGCTACTGCTTCCAAGAATGTTGCAAATTGGGGTGGAACATGCTACATCACTCCATTGATTGGAGCATTTGTGGCTGATACCTATCTTGGAAGATATCGGACCATTCTTTACTTTTCAATGATTTATGTTATCGTGAGTACAGTCTCTTCAATTATCAGAAATTTGAGATGAGATGGTTTGAGGAAAAATACATGTAACACCAACATGTTTTGGTCATTTATCATAAAACTAAAAATAGAGTAGAAAAACACCATAGAGAATCACTCTGAAATTGATTGAGTAGAAGATGCAAATGAGAGACAGTTTGAACTCTACTTATAGAGCTTATTTAGAGAGGTGAAACAAAAAAACTACTAACAATCTAACTAACTAATTTTCAAATCAATTTTACTTCGCAGCCAACTGCAATACACAGCTAACTAGTCAACTCACTTACAAAAGATATACATATACGTATTTCTCTCTCTTCACATTTTATAACTGATTGTCTGGTTGTCTGTGTAATGCAGTTGTCTACTAAATATTTTTCTTTTTAAATAACTAATATCCTGTAACATCAATCTTAACTTGATTACTACTTATATGGAGGAAGGTTATAATAAGAGAAGTAAGAATCACTAAAATGAAAATGAGATGATTAGATCAAGTCATCAACTTAGCTTATATAAAATGTGAGAAGTAACCAACTTGTATATGGATGATCAATGGTCATGATTCATGTGCACAATCTATATATCTTCTTGGTTGATAAGAAATATCTGAAAAAACTTTTCTCTTCTTGCATAGGGAATGACACTCTTGACATTATCTGCATCAGTTCCTGGCATGAAACCAACATGTGATCCAGAAGACAATTGCTATGCTACTAAGGGACAGAGTGCAGCATGCTTTGTTGCTCTTTACCTTATAGCTCTTGGCACTGGTGGGATCAAGCCTTGTGTTTCATCATTCGGTGCAGACCAATTTGATGATGCTGATGAAGCTGAGAGGGAGCACAAGAGTTCTTTCTTCAACTGGTTCTATTTTTCAATAAACATTGGTGCTCTTGTTGCCGCTTCTCTATTGGTTTGGGTGCAGACTACTGTGAGTTGGGGACTTGGATTTGGCATTCCTGCAGTGGCCATGGCAATTGCTGTGGTGAGTTTCATCTCAGGTACAAGATTGTATCGGAATCAGAAGCCAGGAGGTAGCCCCCTCACACGAATGTGTCAGGTTATAGTGGCATCAATGAAGAAGTATGATGTTGAAGTACCAAATGATAAGTCTCTCTTATATGAGATAGAAGAAGACTCAGAGTCTGCTATACAAGGAAGCCGCAAGCTTGAGCACTCTAATGGATTAAGGTAAACCATTAGCAACAAATTTCTTTATGTTTATTGTTAGATACTCCATATCAGACTAGGAATATGACCAAGTTCTATTTATTATATTATCAGAATCTATTCTAGTAATTTTAGTGTAATTGAGCTTGATTTTACACTCCATATCACTTGATTTTGCACTGTTACCTATTCAAAACTAGAAGTAATTTTGATGTTACACTTGATTTTTAAGCATAGAAACATAGTACTTCAGCCAACACTCATGCCATTTCACATTGCTATCCTATCAAATCATGGCATTTTTATCAACTCATGACCATTATTAGTCTTCTCAACGCTTTGGGGGGACTATAATAGTTGCAAAGCATAAAACATTTGTACAGATTGTTTGTTTTAACCTATAGACAAACAACCTTTTGAGAGACGAGAAAAACTAAAAGATGTCTATGCCTTGTTGGTTTATCTAGTTTTAATTGACATTTACCTATTGTGTGCAACAGATTCTTTGACAGAGCCGCAGTGCAAGAAAATTCAGATAATGTGAAGGATTCAGTAAACCCATGGAGACTTTGTTCTGTGACTCAAGTGGAAGAACTGAAAGCAATTATAAGATTGCTTCCTGTATGGGCCACTGGCATCATATTTTCCACTGTTTATGGTCAAATGAGCAACTACTTCATACTGCAAGGTCAAACCATGGATAACCATATTGGCAACTCAAAGTTACAAATCTCAGCAGCTACTCTTTCTGTCTTTGACACCCTTAGTGTCATATTTTGGGTACCAGTGTATGACCGGATCATTGTGCCAATAGCAAGAAAGTTCACCGGCAGCAAAAATGGCCTAACTCAGCTCCAAAGAATGGGAATTGGCCTTTTCATATCCATATTTTCTATGGTATATTCAGCAGTTTTGGAGAATTTGAGACTTAGAATGGTGAGAAGGCACAATTACTATGAATATGAGGAGGTTCCCATGTCAATTTTTTGGCAGATTCCACCTTATTTTATCATAGGTTGTGCTGAAGTGTTCACTTTCATTGGTCAGTTAGAGTTCTTCTATGAGCAAGCCCCTGATGCCATGAGAAGTACATGTTCTGCTCTCTCACTCCTGACTAATGCATTTGGACAGTACTTGAGCTCTTTGCTTATAACAATTGTTACAAAGGTCACTACTATAAATGGAGGTCCTGGATGGTTACCTAATAAATTAAACTATGGCCATCTTGATTATTTCTTCTTGCTATTGACAGGGTTAAGTGTGCTGAATTTTTTTGTGTTCCTTGTGGTGTCAAAGTTGTATATATATAAAAAAGCAGTTGGAACTCTTAGCTGAAAACTTGGTTGAATTGTACAAATGATGTTCAAAATGTGGAGTTTCTATATGCCCTTTTAGTGTCTGGTTATGGAAGTGTTTTGTTTTGGTGAATGCAACAAGGTGAGGCATGTACATCAAGGTGCACACTAGAAAGTTTTTTTCTATATGCTTTGTTTTCCACCTTGTATAATATTACACCATCAATTATGGTTAAAATCAATATATAAAGTCCTTCTTGTTTGTACTTACATTCACAATATGTGGCTGATGTTTTTCATCAACCTTCAGCAAGCTTTCAATAAGCATGTAGCTTGTGATATGATGCAGGAATCAGATCAATCATTGCCTGAACAATTTGTTCATTTGTTTGGAATAATAGAGTAAGAGTTTCACCTCAGGAAATTAAATTGTCTTGAGAATTCTTCCTGATTTATGCAAACAAATAACTTATTTGCATGTTGAAGATTGACTCCTGGAGGTTCAGAAAATAGGCACATAATTTTGATAAAGTCTCAAAATCGAGGAAACCATAGTTTAAAGTGAATAATAATAAAATAATTCTTAAAATATATTTATTATCATCTTAGCTGTTAAATTATATTCATCATAGAGGAGCTTAATTTCTTATTTTACATTTCCTCAAATTAATGAGCGTAATCTTTATTTTTTGAGAAAAAATATCAAATTATATCCACTTTCAATTAAACTACATCTTTAATTTTATCTTTTTCATGTTGAATAAATATGTATTTTTAACTTCATAAAACAGTAACATACAATGAGTAAAAATAATAACATACTTTTAAAATTATAAAAGTTCCTATCATGCAAGAAAAAAAATCTTTAGTTATACTATGAAATCCAAATTATATAGAAGGAAACACAGCCGAAACACACGTGATGCTCCTAATTTTCTTTCCATAAAAGTAGGGTAGGTTTTTTATTATTATTATTTCTATTTTTCCTTTTTACAAGATTAAAGGTATACAATATTCATAAAAAATTTATTACATAAATTAATAAATTTATGACGAGTCATGATTGATTGTGTAATCTATTTCTTCTGTAGAGTTCAAAGATTATTCGCCTATTGTGTAAAATATTTCACAAATCAAATTTTATTATAATTTTGAAAAGTTTTATCATTAAAGTCAATTTTATTCGACTAATGATCTTTATTATCCTAAATTCCACGTAATTATATTTTTTTTTCTTTTTCAATGCTTTGGTCCCATAATATGCTCAAATCAAAAGGTACTTCTTTCTTTATTTATTTATGTAAAAGTGTTTCTTTAATCACATAACTAATCTCTTTATTTCTTTAAAATATTTGTTTAGAAAAAATAATTTTCCGTTTTTTAAAATAAAAAATAAATTCAATATGATTTATAAAAAAAAAAAAAAAACTTTTTTAATAATTAATGATAAAAACGAACTTCATATATCATTCAATGTCCAAAAACTACGTCGTTGCCACTCTTATTCATGTTCATGGAATGATCGAACCCTCACTTTCGCAATGCCTCGCAAGCGCTTTCAGGAACCGGAACCCAAAACAGGTACCTTCCTTTCGTTCTAACCTACCCAAAAATTGAAATAACTATAAATATCTCACAAGTTCCATGTTAAACCAATTCAATATAAATGGTATTAATTTTCGTTGAATCCAACTTTGCACACAAGGTGTTTGATGAAATGTTCCGGAGAAAATTCTTGTACATTTGATAAAATTTTGTGCATCCATTTTCGTCCCAACGCAGGTCTACAACATGCCCAGAATTTCCTGAGGAAAATAGGGTTGGGGAAGGAGAATTACTACTTCTGGAAACAAATTGGAAAGGCTTTGGTTTGCACCTATGCAGTGATTGGGGCAGTGTGGGTGTACAACGAGACATCGCCACTGGGGTGGTGGACACTGATGCCACGGCCAAAGGAAGAGCGAGAGATGGCTCATTTGTATGAACGGAGGCAGTTTCCTTACCCGGGTGATGAAGAGGCAATGAAGGAGTTCATTGCTAGAGGTGGAATGATTGGAACAACCATTGGGCCTAAAGGGATGGTTGAGGGTGATAAGGATGAGAGTGACTACAAGAAGGAGCTCAAGGACAAGAAGTTTGAGCAGGAGGCTCAGAAACTGTGGCTCAGGATGAGGAATGAGGTCATTGCTGAGTTTCAGGACAAGGGATTTGATGTGGAATGAATGAATGAGTGCAGTGAGTGCACAAAACTATTGGTGGTAATGAATTTTGAATTTGCAGTTATTCTGGGTTTGGATGTTGTAATTTCAATAAATCATGGGAGATGATGCCAAAGACTTGATCACTTTATCTGTTCTTTGTTGATGGGTGTGTACATGTGAGTTTGAGTATCTTCCCCCAAGAATTGTTTTAAAATATAAAATGAACTGTAGATCAGATTAGCTGAGCTTTATGGTAGGTTGAAGCTTAATAAAATGGAATGGAAAAGAAATATAGGCATGTCAGTGATGGCAATATGGGCATAGAAATTATAAATTATAGTTGATTTTGTTCCATGGGACCTTCATGTTAATCTTGATGAGGGTTTGCCAAGATATATTTTGATTGCATTGAATGAAAAATTGTTAGCGAGTTTATTGCATTTGCAAAGAAAAACTGTGATTGCATTGAATGAAAAAAGTGGTAACAAGTTTGTATCTTAATGGGTAAGAAGAATGTAAGTTTGTATAAAGTTTATAATACAAAAGGGATAACAAAGAAGTGGCAGGCGAAATGTGTGGAAAAGGGAGTTAAGCAAAAATAAAATAAATAATATGTATTTAATTAAAAAAATAAAAGGTTATTGAAGAAAAAAGAGGATAAAAAATGTACTTGAAATTTAAAATCAAGTTCCCAACCTTTATCCGAACATAGCTTAGTTCAACTTTTATCCCGACATAAGTCATTTGATCTTATTTTCCCATTATAAACCATCCAGCCATATTGCGGAATTTACTTTTGGCCAACACCACCGTGATAGATTCTTCTGCTAGCCTCCCTCTCCACATTTAATATTATTTGGCGATTCTGTAGGAGATTACCCAAGAAAAAACAAAAAATTTGCCGGTTATTATTTTTTGCAAGGGAATAAGTATCGGAATCTTAAATTAAAACAAACTCATTTATAACATAACCTTTCAAGAAGAATACGTCTTATTTTGTTTTTGTCAACCACACTCCATTTAGAATACTGTATGAAGATGTTATATATCAGTAATCTTTCTCTTGGCCTCAATCTCAAATTGTAAATGTCACTATCAGTTACAATAAGATTACATTAAAATAACCTCTACTGATTGGTGCAATCAGTTGGCTTAAAAGAAACTGTCTTTTTATCCAAGTCAAAATATTTGATTGAGCAAAATTGCCAAATATATATGTTCCATCAGTAGTGCTAGCCATTGCAAAGCAAAAACCCCATCTTTTGGTGGGATGAAGGTTTGTATTGACATCAATTCCACATCTGCCCCTTCAAAATGTGCAGTCAAGATTGGCCAATCCAAATTTGTCTCACTTATATAACAAAGTTGTGTGCCCAAGTCTAGGTCATCATGGATGGGTGGTAGCCTAATCTGCAGCTTCAATTCCTCCATCAGATTGTTATAAAATTCTGGTGGTAAATATGTTGCTGGTGTACCTGAATCAATTAGTATATTCCCCATGGTTTTGAAGAATTAAAAGGCACAAATGTGTTTCCAACACTTATGCCTTACCCTCTCCTTAGAGAGCATAGGAGTTGTAGTTACTCCTTCACCCGAGACATCACTGACATCACCAAAACTAATGGTACCTGAAGTGTGAGGGTCTCATGAAAAGGAACCAAGCACTGAGAGAACCTTTTGCTCCCATAAAGGTTACCAATTTGTGAAATAAGTCCTCCACCCATTCCAATAAGTCCCATATCATTCTCATTGAAAGTTCCTGAATTGTTGTGTCCACAGCCAAATATAATGTCTCTCACAAAAACAGGATTTTCATTGATGGAACTAAATGTGATAGTTTCCCTTGCAAGCTCTGCTTTTGTTACTGAAGAATCAGCATATGCGTAACTATAGGAACACATGTTTTGGGGAGAGCATGAATGATCAAAGAGTGAATTACACTGCTCTGAATCACATGGAATAGAAGTGTATGTGTTGGACCTTAGGGGATCAAACATTGGATTTTTCTGTTTATACAGCCAGGGCAAGGTGTACATTGTGCCCACACAAGATCACTAGCTGCCTGTGTCAACCAACCCATACATGTCCACGGGTGGTGTTCCCAATGCGAGCTTCATGAGATAGTCACCATTCTTGGATGTTACTCTAGTAATTGGACCATTTTGGGCATATGGCCTTTTTGGTACTTGGTAAAATGAACCAAGCCTTTGCATGTGATTGTGAAGTTTTGATCAACGTACGGTGTAAAAAGGTGTTCTTATTCTAATGTCCTCCTAGAATTTATCTTTACTGCCTATGGATATTTTTAAATTTGTAGGGGTACAGTAGAATGAATCTTATATGATTAGTCCTAGATTATTTGTATTACAACGAAGAACTAGTTACTATATAGCCATGTAATTGGAACTTTTCCTCCACCTTCATGGTCCATCCTTACAAATGGATTAGAGTAGTCAACAAATTTTGACCCTCCAATTAATTTTATTCTCACATTTTTATTTTATACCCTCTTCACTATATCATATTTCTTTATCTTCCCAAAAAATGAGGTGAACAGAAAATCCTACTCCGTCATTTCGTGCAGATTTTTTAGGCTATAATTAATTAGTTTTTAACTACTCTATTATTCTTTAGAAGATTTATAGGCTATGTTCAATGTATATGTATTTCATTCAGCCTATAAATGAATACTCTTTATATTTTGAAGGGAGTCAATTTGAATAAAATGAGTTTTTCTCTATTACAAGAATTTTTCTAGTTTTTGTGAGAAGAACTGAATATGATCTTATCAATCTTTTGATTGTATGACGATCATGATATTATCAATCTTTTGATTGTGTGACAATTAAACTCATGACTTATTACTCACCTCCTTCTAACCCATTTCCTTAGTGTGACATCAATATCCTTCCAAAAAAAAATGATAAAAAAAATATGAAAAATCAAGACGGTCCCTTTACGCGAACACGTCATTTGGTACCAGAGCTTCGGCTCTTGATTTTCATATGACTAGAATAAGTGGTCATGAATGTGTGCGAAAATGCAGTGGAAGAATGAACTAAGATTCGAAGACGAATCTCCTCGAAGAAAAAGTATGATGTGTATCGAAAATCTTACTCTGTTCATTTCGTGCGATATTTTAGGCTACAATTAATGGATTCTTAACTACTCTATTATTCTCTAGAAGATTTATAGACTATGTTCAGTATGTATTCTATTCAATAAATGGATAATCTTTATATTTTGAGGAGAGCCAATTTGAATAAAATGAATTTTTATCTGATATGAAAGTTTTTTTTAGTTCTAAGAACTGAATATAATCTTATCAATATCTTGATTATATGGCGAGTAATATGATCTTATCAAACTCATGACTTATCATTCACCTTCTTATTCCTTTTCTGATACCCTTTTTTTGATAGTGACATTAATATCCTTCTAAAAAAGATAATAAAAAAAATATGAAATATCAAGACGATCCCTTTCACAAACGCGTCAAAAAACTAACTCATAGATATATTCGATCTATACATTTATATTCATGTAATATATTCCAATACAATATATTCCAAGAACCACTAGAACCAAAAATCTATTGAAAGGCACACTCGCTACAAACCTGGAGTTGCATATAGCATCAACAACAAAATTTATACAGAAAACACATTGCATATTCAGAAACATACAGATCCAACAAAATCAGTTAAAAATAGAGTAAAAAAAACGAAAGAAAAATAAAACAACAAAAAATTCAAGGTCTTCACATATCGCAATCACGGCCAATTCAGATATATTCTATCTATACATTTATTTGCCACTTCAACATAAATATATTTGATCTATATATTTATTTTCACGTAGTGTCAGTACAATATATTGACTCATTTTAAGAAAGAAAAAAATTA
This sequence comes from Hylodesmum podocarpum, assembly GCA_026586105.1. Taxonomy (NCBI): domain Eukaryota; kingdom Viridiplantae; phylum Streptophyta; class Magnoliopsida; order Fabales; family Fabaceae; genus Hylodesmum; species Hylodesmum podocarpum. Next base: position 894,230 of record JALJEV010000047.1, on the reverse strand, counting down.
GTTAATAATTATAATACGTAGATAACTTGTTATAATATAAAAAAATTAATATATATAAATATTTTATAAATTAATTAATTGATTAATTATATATATATTTTATAAATAAATTAACTGATTAAATATATATTAAAGTTAATTACAAAATAGATATTTATAAAAAGAATTAGGAGGAAAGATCACGTGTATTACCATACCTGTTAACATCGTCTGTAAATAGTCGTTCCTGATCATAATTTTTAAATGGTCTTATGTTGAATTTCATGACTTGAACCTTTACTATCTAATCAGTGTGATGTAACATTTAATAATTTGCATAATCTTTTATTTGAAAATTTCTTTTCCTTATTTATATATGTATATTTATAGTGATACTTAAATATCTATTTAAATTAATATACTTTCAACATTTAAATTATTATAATACAATATATACGAGCAAAACAAACTGAGAAACCCGTGCGTTTTGTTAAATATTTAGTTCAATAACAATAAACAACTGTATCTAATAAAATTAAAAAAACAGCGAAAGAAGTTATCTCTTATAATATAATATAATGAACTGATGTATATATTTAAATTATATTAAGAGAAGTAATCACGTTTAGTGTCTAATAGTATTTCGAGAAGAATTATTTAAAAAATAATAGACCTGAGAAAAAATAAAATGTAAATAATTAAAGATTTTTTTTATGGCTTATATACGTTTTTGGTCCTAACATTTTCACCCATTTTTATTTTTAGTTTCTAATTTTTGTATTTGTTTTCAGTTCATGTACTTTTATCAAGTTTTGATTTTAGTCATTCTGTTGTGCTTCCAGTGATCCATGTTTATCACCTAACTTCACTTGTAATTTATTTAATTTTTTTTTGTCCTTGTTCTTTTATTAATTTTTGTTTTTTCCCTATTATTTATTTTTTAATTGTTTTTGGTTGATATAAGTTTATTATGTTTTCTTTTTTATCCCTATTTAATCTCTTGTTGGATTTGGACATGATCTCATAATGATACAATCATTTATAAAAATAATTATGAAATTCAATTTTTATTAATATGATATGAAAATTTATCTTTTTTCTAATAAATGAATGAACCATTTGTATATCTCTTTAATCTCCATCTTACTAACACAAAAATCACGTAATAAACTCACTAAGTGCTTAAAACACTTTTACTTTGTCTGTCAAATTAATATGTATATTTCTGTACGTTCTTAAATTTAGATAAAAATATAAATTTCATAATTATTTTTTATAATTATATTAATTTCATATTTTACTTAAATTTATGATATTATATTCAAACATAAAAAAAAGAAATTAGATAGAGAGAAAAACAAAATGATTTTTATTTCCCTAATAAATATTTGCCTTGAAATGGACTGCAGAGAATAGTCAGTGAACAGAAAGTCTTTGAAGAAGATGACACATGCATAACATTTATTTAGTTAATACTCACCGCCATGGGACCTGTATCCCTTTTCAAAATTAAACCCTGGATCTTCTTCTTGTCCTAGTTAGCACTAGGGTTTATCTGTTCAAAATTTTCAACCTTTTCTTTTTTAATATTTTCGTATCAATTGAAAAGTTAGGGTTACTTGACTTTCTTCTCCATATTTTTAAACAATATTATTTATATATTTAAATATTTATATTATATGATATCATGGAAATAAAAATTTAACTTTTTCAATACCACTTGTATCATGCAATATTAATAATCTGACCAAGTCTTTCGTATTTCTCTTAAAAAAATTGAGATATATATTTTGTTTGAAAAGTATTAACTTTTAATAAAAATATACTATTCTTGAAAATAAAGTTTTATATTATAATACTTATTGAATAATATATTTAAAAATATTTTGTTTCTTAAAAATTTTATTTTTATTTAAAATAAATTTATATATTTTAACATTTACTGAAGAATATTTTTAAACCATATTTATAACATAAAAATATAAATTTTCAAAAATATTATTTAAATATATTTAAATATTTATGTTATATAATATTATACAAATAGAAATCACCATTTTTAATCTTTTTAATACGATGCAATATTATAATGTTACATGTGGTGAAATTAGGATTAACATTTTAATTTAGAAAAATATTTAATAAATATAATTTTAATCCCAAACAAAATACGACTATACGTCAAGATAGGAAAAGTTAGGATATAAATAGAGAGAGGTACGTGATAAGATATGGTCTATATTAGGAACCAGGTCACTTAAGAAATAAATATCTGATCAGCATCGAAGGTTGACAAAATAATAAATATCTTTGTGACCATTTTACGGTCATTGCACGTCCCTTCAATTTTTTAATTAAATTTGTCTATTGACCTGTTATAATACTTGTTCTTATAATTAATAAAAAAGAAATATTAATAATACATTCTAAATATTTTTTAAATATATTCTTTATAATGGGTCGAAATCCATTAAAATCACGTCATTTTCTGAAAATTTCAGATTTTATGTATTTTATTAATGATCATCTTTTTAAAATCTATAGATTTTAATAAATTTTTTTACCAAATTACACGGGAAATAAAAAATATTCTAAAAATAATAAGGATGTCAAATATATATATATATATATATATATATATATATATATAAAAATAGAGTGATATGTTTTATTTACTCGGATCACATCATTAATTAAATTTGAAGGAGTGTATTATGTTTCAGGTAGTATGTGTCAAAATATGTGGGATGATTTGTAATTTTTTCATATAAAAATTATATGTGGGAGGGTTTATAATTTTTCCGTGCAAAAATTATATGTGAGATTTTCTGTTCAAAAATTATAAATAGTAAATTTTATTCTGGTGGGAATGTAGACTAGGTCAATAGTGGTATCAGAGCTGATGGTTCGACTTAGCGAGAGATGGATCCATGGAGGTCAGGTGGACTTATCTTGAGATGATTGCCTTTGTAGCAAGTCTTCTGTTGTAAGGGAAAAAAGTACCGTGGTCATTAGTTTGAAGGGAGGATTGTTGGGATACAATCAAAGTCGCACATCAAAGAACAATGCATATGAGAAGAAGAATTTTGTTAGTTAGAAGATTTTGTTATAAGGGAGGATTGCCCCACAAGTCGATAGATTCTGCTGCAAGAGAAGATTATTCAAGATTCTACTACTACAAGAGAATATTGGTCTAGTAGAGTTTTGCTAGTCAAAAGATTATGATGTAAAGAATAATTATTGTAGAAGTGTACGACATTGAATCAAAGAGAGGTTTGTTGTGTCTTGTATTAATTTAAAGTCTCGTGTCGATGAGCACAAAAAGGAGAAATGAGTAAAAAACTTATATAAGGTAGAACAATAAGTTTTATTTAATCGCATCACATCCTTAAATTTAATGAGTGTATTTGATTTTAGGTGGTGTGCGTCAAAATATGTGGGATAGTTTATAATTTTTCTATACAAAAATTATTTGTGGGATAATTTGTATTTTTTCTGTACAAAAATTACATGTAAGATGGTTTGTAATTTTTTCGTGCAAACATTATACATGGGAGGGTTTGTAATTTTTTCATGCAAAAATTACATGTGAGGAAAGTTTGTAATTTTTCCATTAAAAAATTATAAATAATAATTTTGTTAGAGTAGAATCATAGACTAAATCTCAAGACACCGAACCACGTTAATCCTTTTTATGTGTTTTTATTTTTTTCCTCTATAATTTTTGAGTTCCCAACAAATATGTGTATACAGTGGCAGAGCCACGTTATGTGTAAGGGGCAGTTGCCTCCCAAATTTTCAAATTATATATATATATATATATATATATATATATATATAATTTAAAAATAAATAATAATTATTTTAAATAAATAATTTTTATTTTCAAATTATATATATATATATATATATATATATATATATAATTTAAAAATAAATAATAATTATTTTAAATAAATAATTTTTATTTTCATTTTATAAGTTTAAATAAATTATAATTTTTTTTATAATTTTAAATAAGTAATCATAATTATAATATTTTTAAAATAATTATATATATAAATAATAATTTATAATAATAAATACTATATATAATAATAATAGTAACAAATTTTAATTTTTTATTTTTGATTTATAATTTTATATCTACTTTTTAAAATATATATGTTTAAAACTCTAATTTAAATGATTTTTAATTTTAATACTCATTTTTAATTTTAAACTCTCATGTAAATGATCATAACAATAATTTTTAACTATTAATGATGTATTTTTTTATGAATTACCCAAAAATTATAATTAAAATTTTTAATATTTATTTCTAATTTTAAAATTTTACTACTATGTTGTATTTTTATTTTAATTTTTTTTATTACAACAACAATTTTTAAACATTAGTAATGTAATTTATTACTATACTTAAAAATTATAATTAAATAAAATTAAAATAACTTCAATTTATTTTTTATACGTACATTATCTAATTTTAAAGAAATTAAATAAAAAAAATAAAAATAATGAAATGGAAATAAAAAATTAAAAAAATTAAAAGAAAAAGAAATTAAAAAAAATTGCCATCCTCCCATTATTAAATCCTAGCTCTGCCCATGTGTGTATGGATGGTTATAAATGGGATGAGGAAGGTATTTTCTTGAAAAACAAGAATAAAGATAAAAATTTATATATATATATATATATATATATATATATATATATAATATGGAATAACTCTTATGAAAAATTTTATTTATACAAAAATATAAAATTTATTAATTATAATTATGAGGGTAAATTTAATGGTCATAATTACATTCCCTGTTAAAAAAAAATATATAATATTAAATTATTAATCATATTTTGATTATCAAATCAAACTACCTTATTTATTATCTATAATCTCTTCGATTATCTCATTAACTTATCTTAATTTTTGTCCATTATTATAATTATTGTAAATTAATTAAATATCAGCACTTTCTAATTGTTATCATATTATTGTTTTTATTTTGTTGTTAAAGAGAAAAATATTTTACAATTTTATTGATGATGAGATCGTAATAGTAATAATGACAATGTCATTTTTCTATTAACTAGAAAAATATTTTATAATTTTATTAAAAATAAGATAATAATAATAACAATGATAATAATAACGATAATAATAATAATTAAAATAATAATAAATTTTATAATTATAATTTAAATAATATTACTCAATCTCATCATATCAATTTAAAGTTGAGAGTTACCTTATTTATACACTAGTTTATTTATATTTGATATGAAATTTAGGTTTATTTTCCCATTATACGATGATAATAATAGCTAAAATAATGATAAATTTTATAATTATAATTTAAATAATATTACTCAATCTCATCATATCAGTTTAAAGGTGAGAGTTACCTTATTTAAACAATAGTTTATTTGTATTTGATATGAAATTTAGATTTATTTTCCCATTATACGGTGATGTCGGGGCAACAACAAAGATCTTAGTAATAACGCAAGTGTGATGTATTGTATGAAAAGTAGTGGTTATAAAAAATATAATTTAAAAAATAAAATAAAGAAGTGAAATAATTAAAGGGTATAAATAAAAAATGCAGTGACGTTGGTAATAAAATATATATAACTTAAAAAATAAATTATAGAGAGAAATAACTTAAGGAATATAAATGATAAATGTAGTGATCTAATTTGAGGAGAAAAAAAATTATTCACTAATTTTTAAGATTATGTATATTTTTTTAACCGTATTTGTAATTATTTAATCTAATAGTTATAATTAATAATGCTTTAATTCTCTCATAAACAAAGTTCCTCATAATTCATTCATATATATATTGGGATATTTCAAATAAAAAAAAATCTTAAAATAAGAAATAAGAATTTATTATGAGATCATTTATTAACAAACTCACAACCCTATTTATTGATTATATGAATAATAATTTATCTTTTAAAATTATAAGATATAAAAAATTTAATATTAATTATAAATTTTTTTCGTTATTATCTGTGATTAAAAATTCTTATTATTTATTTTAAAAAAATTCTTATTTGAAGCAACCTCATTATTATTATTATTATTATTATTATTATTATTATTATTATTATATATATATATATATATATATATGTGTGTGTGTATCGTTTAAATTTTCTTAATAACTTTTATTATAAATTAAATTTAAACGATTTAACTATTCGGATAAATATATAAAATTGTATATAAACGGGATCGGTTACATAACCATCAATATATATATTTATATCATATCATACATTAAATTAAAATAAAGTGATTGAAGTTTACAAGACTTACCACTCATTTTAACGGTCCCTCCTCTCTTACTCTTTCTCTTCTTTATATATTTATATATATATATATATATATATATATATATATATATAATATAATCTTATTTTTTTTTTTATCATTGTATCTTAATATTTCATTATATATGAAATATGTAGTATTTGAATTAAAGATATTATGATGTTATTTTGATTTTAGTTATCTTAAAAAAATAAATTATATTTATATTTTATAAAATACCGATAAGAAAATTATTTATGTAGATTATATAATATTATTTTTTTTTTAAATTGAACTTATTTTCTTCATTTTTATAATCTCATTCGATAATAACTGTATTATTCAAATTTTATATTTTATTATTTTAAGATTTAAAAAAATTATTAAATTAAAATTTATATATTAATTTTGCAAGAGTAATACAAGGACCCGCATGAACGGAAGAAAACTCTCCGACGACCAGGACGAGGAAAGGGACAGAAGAGTCTGGGTAGAGGACGTATAATCCGTGTATTGATTAATTCCTACTCACCATCACTCCTCTTATTAAATATATTATTCAATAATAAATTAAAATAAACAAAAGCTTATGTATTTAGTTAAATAAAATCTATTATAACAATTGAAAATAAATATATATGAAATTTTAAAATAATTAAAGGAAAAAATGATTAAAAAAAAAAAAAAAGGAAAGAAGGAGAAGAGAAAAACACGTCTTTGAATTGGTCAAGAGGTGACTAGCTAGTAAACATTATTTTCCTCTCCAACCCGACTTCATTGGTTGGAGACTATAAATACATGGTAACATACATTATATCCATGCAAAAGCGAAATTGAATCATATCTACTATCACTAAGCATTAAATTAATATTTCCCAACCATGAAGGCTATTATTCTCATTGCATTCTTACTATTGGCCTCTCTTTTCTTTCTCCCCACTTTAACTCTTGCTCGACAACTAAATGTTAACACTCTCCTACTACTTTATACTTCTTTAATTCTAATATTATTTTCATACTAAACTATTTCCATGCCATCAACCATCATATAGAAAACAGCTACATCAATTAATTTGTGATATTTAGATTTATCTAAGGTTATATGTATGTCCATAAACGTATCATACATCAAATATCTGCTTGCTTGGTATATCTGTACTATATAGCAAACATTTTTTAAATTATTATCAATGATATTATTAATATATAATAGCAGTATCAAAAATCAAATATAAAACTTGAGGCTTATCATCTCAACTATTCCATTAAACTAAACTGATCCAGTGGTTTATAGTATATATTATATTAATGACATATATACATATTTATGATATTATGCAGAAGCAGAAACCGTTACCGGTGGCACTGAGGACCCTAATAATCCATCTATTAAATGTGACCCTAACAAGCCTTACAGAAGTTGCATTCCACAGAAAACGCCCCCAAAACCATGCTCTCGTTATGTGCGCAATTGTTGAGCAACATCCAATTATGCAAGTTTCACTATGATGATGCCACAACCTATCCTTGTCCAAAATTATTGTCATGCAACTTTTTATACAGTGTTTAATTGTTGGTGTGTCAAATGTTTTTTAACACTATTGCTGTGTTAAAACTTGTTGTATCATCTCTATATTTTTGCTCTAGAATTTCGTGTAGTTTGGCTGAATAAGAAATGTTCTTTAGTTTCCTGTTTGCAGTTGAAATAATATTGTAATGTTTGCAAAGAAAACAATTAGGGTTGGCTTTTTGGTCAACCCAATGAATAGAAAGTCCATATGATAATGCCTACCAATTTTAAAGACTATTTTTTTTATTCTATAGTACTTGACCCTACTTGAAAATAATGTTTTTTTAGTCATTAGGAAAGAGAAATTTGAAGACGTATTTTCAGCACTAGGACTAGTTTTCCTAACTATACAAAATGAAAACTTAAACACTATACTATTACTTTATTCCACGCGTCAATTTAATAAGTAAAATTTATATAATATATGTAAAAGAATATCTATATCATATAATTAAAATAAATATATATTGTGTACTAAAAAATATTATTACAAGATATAAAAATAAATAAATATCAATAGATCTCAACATTTTATATGTTAATTTACTTAGAATATCGTTTTTCTCATAAAACAATTGTCTAAAATGTAATTTTACTAATTTTATAACAACTATGGATAAATAGTGTCAATGAAATTATGAACATAAATTAGATTAAAATATATAAAATATGACTACGAACATGGACATTTTTTCATGAAAGATTACAAAGATTACACTTAATGTACAAGAATGAAATTTTTTACTAAACATTATCATGCAATCAAAATTAATGTTTTTACCTAATTAATATATTTAATTACATAACGAAAATAATGTTAATATCTTTTCTTTTCTCTTTTTTTTTTAATAAAAACTAGTGTCTAAAACCAAATTTTAGAAAATTATTATTGATTCCCTAATTACCCTCTCACTCAGATAAATTATTCAAGAATCTCTTCTAACAAATTCGAATTTTGTTTTATATATTTATGTGCGTAAAATGTATTTTTTAAATTCAGTAAAAAAAATTATTAAAGTTGCTGGCTTGAAAAAATTGTCTGAAATCATATTAACTTTAAATTTATCAAATTATACTCTTTTTTTAATTCATTATTATATCTAATTTAAATATAGTTATATTTTTTGAGTTAAATATTTTATTGAATATTGAATGTTTTTGATATAGAAAGTGAGGAAATGTCTCTCTCTATATAATTAAATTTATAAAAAAAAAATAAACCCATAATAATCTCTAAAACTATAATATCTTTTCATTTTAATTCCTAAAAGATATCTCAGTATAATAAAAAGAAATGGTTAATTCTAGAGATTAAAATAAAAAAAACGACTAATTCTATAGGTTAAAATGATAAATAAATAATTAAAATAATTTTAAATATTTTTAAAAATAATTTTATTATTTTTGAGCAACTAAATTACCGAGTTTCAAGAAGGAGAGGTGCGTTACTCTATATGTTAACATAAATATATCTATTAATAAATCTAATACAATACAAATACAAATATGAAAATAATATTTTCATAAGACTTATATTTTTATATAAATTAAAATAATTTAGCCTGTCTTTGATTATGAATATAAAATTATTTGAATTCATTTGAATATTTATAATTATTTTTATACATATGTAATAATATAATTAAAAATACATTAAAATTAGAATAATAAAAAATGTGTACATTATAAGTTAACATTGTATACGATGAGTTATTATATTAGTCACTAGTTTTTTTTTTTTTTTTTTTTTTTTGACTAATCGCGTTGCGGGGATTAAATAATATAACCTAAAAGAATCAGGCCCAGCGGCGTGAATAAAGTATATAAAATAATGATATTAAGTCTTAAGATACATAAAATTAAAAATATTTATATATCATAGACCAATGCAATAATTATAATGAAACACAAATATTCTTAAATTATGGAAGGTTATGTCAAATTTTGGATTTGAAACAATCATTCTTAATCACAGAATTTATACACACACACGCATATATATATATATATATATATATATATATATATATATATAATACTGAATTAATAAGCTATAAATATAAAATTAATTCATTTAGAACTTTTTTTTTTTTTATAATTCAGGAGGATAAGTAATTTTTTATTTTATAACATTGGGAGTACTTTAGGTATTCTTAAAATAAACCTTTTTTAAACCATTCACTAAGAAAATCTGAAACAATACTTTACAAATATAAAATAAAATAAAATATATTTATATATATATATCATTTAATGAATTATAAAATGACCTAAATATTCTAAATTTAGATAAAAGATACGGCAATCACTCATTTATCATACCACTTTTATTTCTATTATTGTGAAGATTATTACAAAGACGAGGATAGATTACTTTAAAATTCTTAAACATATTTGTATGGATAATTGGTGCTTGTAATATCATAAAAATGCTTTCGCGAGTGGTACGTACCAAAATTAGATACCAAATGGTAGAAGGCGGGAATAAGATATTTTTGAGTTATTTTGTAAAGTCTTGAAATGTATTTGTACATTAGGAAAATACTTTTAAAGATGTATTTCAATGATAAGAGAGATTGTCCATTTTAATCTCTATTTTCTCAGAAATAACAGGAACTTTCTTTTTGAACATCAAAACAATTCAAAAGTTTCTTAAGACAAAGCCCGGGTGATTATAAAAATTAGCAAGTTTAGTTCCAATAGTAACAGATGTTACATAGGGAGTAGGATATACTACAAACGTTTGTAGGTACTCAGAATTACAAGATCACATGAAATTTAAGTATTTGGGATATTGGAGTTACCCAAACCTATGAAAGACAATCAAGATTAATTGTGTTGGAATAGCTAACAAACACCCGTGCAAAATAGACATTTACCAACGATTTTTATAAACGTTGTTTTTGGGAAGTTATATCACCCAATGTCTATCCCCGCATAGCATGCACCTTCACCTTCAAATCCACCACAGTTCTATGTTTCTAACATACCTTTTCAATAATAATCACAAAACTGGTTTGTTGACTCTAGTGCCTCTCACCTTGTCATTGTCAATCTTGAGAGCATGCCTTATAAGGTTGCCCTGAATTCAAAGGAACATGTTGTAAGGGATTCAGTCAAAGCAAGGGAAAATGAGGCATTGAGACAATCGGATATGGGCACATGGCTACCAATTCCTTGTAGTAAGAAATGAGAAAAAGTTCAAAGCCCAAATTAGTTAACACTAGGCTGAGTGGGTATGATTAGTCTAACAATTAGTATAAAGTTTTTGGTTAGAGGAGAGAGTGGGAAGGATTGACTACTTATTCTCTTTTTTTTAGAGTGTGAAAAAATTGACTCTATTTTTCCCTCTTTCTCGTGGAATTATTCTTTGTCTGAAAATTTTCATTTTTCTTGTAGTTGCTCACTGTAACTCTTGCAATATGACAACAACATTTCTTTCCTTGTAAAGAAAACTCCATAAATAATTAATACAATCACAAAGTTGAGCTCATTATCTGTTTCATTTTTTTCTCTCTTAAAATTCACACTCATTACAATTGCTGCTTTCATTGCTTCATAGCAGAAATTACACGCTTAAAGGAACTCTCAGCTGATATTAAATGGTTGCTAGATAATATGAAAAAGCGAATTAAAAAATATGTTATTCAGTTTGAAACGGTGGAATTAGCCATTGATGAGTTACTCAAGCAAAATTTAAGTCCAGAATTGAGCCTTAATAGTACCTCTACTTATCAACCATTTCAAGTAAGGAGTGTTAAGCTTGATTTTCCTCAATTTAATGGATCAGATGTCCTTCAATGGATTTTTAAAACTAAACAATTCTTCAGCTATTACAATACATGGAATGAACATCATTTAACTATTACTACTATTCATCTAGATAAAGATGTTATTCCTTGATATCAAATATTAACTCGTAACAGTCCCTTTCATTCAAGAGTTGCTTTTACAAAGGCTCATGAACTTGAATTTGGACCCTCTCCCTCCTATAGCACACCTGTTTAAATTCACACCGAAAGTGCCATAGCCTTGACACCTGCTTCTTGGCGCCTTAAGTGTGATCATACACATCCTCCCATTCCTTCATTCAAATAACCCCTTCAATGCAATTAGTTTCAGACCCACCTTTAATTCCTAAATAGATTTTAGAATTGTACCATTGCGGTACATTTGCCCGGTTTTTACACTTTCACTTTTTACAATTGCAAGTCAAAGATTGCGTTTTTTGTTTCAAAGCACTTTCATAAGTCTGCCATTTTTATTTTTTTTGCCAGTTCACAGTGATAATGGTATTACGGTATGGCGACAACATCATTGGAGGCCTAGCCAAAAGTTAAGACTTGAGCGCTTTATGGAAAGTAGTCAGTTTTTTTGCATCCTGGTCAACATCAGAAGCATTATTGGTCTCATTCATCAGCAAAACCTAGACAACATGAAGGAAAAGTCAAAGACAAACTATTTTAAAATCACCAGCCAATTACAAATATCCTAAATTAACTTGAGAAATTAATTTCATATAATGGTATTATACAATTTTTTTTTTACAATCGTGGGGTAAGTATGAAATAAGACAGGTGACGTTATGAAGCAGAGGCTTTACCAAAGAAATGAAACACCCAAACAGAAATAGGATATCCCAATGGAAGTAAACTAGATTTCACAGGCACCCATTTTCAATTGCAAGCTAATCGAATAAGTAAACATGCAAGATTTGCTCACCAATCTTTCAACACTGAAATCAAGGGATGTCTTCAATACAAAACAAAAGAAAAGTAAGGTACCAACAGAAAGCAGGACCATGATAAGAGTTTAGGTTACAAAAACCAACACGCAAACAAAGGATGATAAAACAGTAGTAAGAGATTAAGTTAAAAAATAATCTTCTCTCTGCGTTTTCTAATAACTAGCAATACATTTTTCTTTGTTAGGGACAATGAAACACAGAAATTGAATTTCTCTCAAGTTTTTGCTAAACAATCAATGAACCATGAATGAGTAATGACTATTAACGAGCTAGAAACTTAAAAATCGCAAAGCAAGTACAATGGCAGAAGATATGAAGCAGATACCTTGAATCTTGATGTCAGGATTCTTGACTTTGAAAGGCTTTAACCCAGAAATGGAATATGTTGCTTATTGAGAACCTGTAAAATCTCTACAGCTAAACATAAAGTATTATTAATGGAAGGATTTGCTGTGTTCTTTTGGAAAGTTAGCCAAGTTATCCCAATCGTGCAGTAGATGTTTCCACTAACAGAATTGTCTTTTAAGGAATATATGTTTGTGGTCCTTGCCAAGGAAAAAAGAAAAAGACTCATTAGCTGGGACAAATCCTAGATTCTAAGTGGTTGACAATGGGGGTTCATGTCCCCATTCCATTTTAAAAATCTTCCATTACCATAGTAGGGATTGGTCATTTTTGCCCCCATTATGTTTCGAACTTTTCCCCTCTCATCTGGATGAGTGAGAAAAATCAGAAGAGAATTTGAAATCCACCTATCTTTACTAGACTTGCCCCACTGGCCAAAAGTTTTGGATCTGTCATAAGGTAGGAAAAAGGATATTCAAAATGTCTGTTTCTGATTTCAGTTATTACATAACTTTTTAAAGTTCTTCAATATTGTTTTATGTACCAAATTACCAATTACATACCCAGAAATTCTTACACCATATCTAAGTTACATCAAGAACCTAAACATTTTTTTAAAGCCAAAAAAATATTTATATAACAGAAGTAACGGCATATATGTCATTAGGTATGTACATTCGTAGAAGAGAAGCATAGGTTCTGGTTCTGAATAATTGAGGAAAGTTTACGCTGCACAATATGCAGTTCATACACCTATAACTAACAGCATAGCTAAATCAGAATTCGGAAGCTGAAGCTTACTCTGTAATATGTAAATAAAGCATGAGAATTGTGACCCTTTCATGCTGCATTTAGAGAGATACACACACACACACCTTAATCTCGCATGAAATGCCATTGCAGCACTTGAGGCAGCAAATTACCAGTTCATAGACATTTCATCAACAAAATATAAATCAATAAATAACATATGACTCATCCTTGCAATGAATTCTAGAAAAATCATGGGTTATTCTGAGAACAATTGCAATCAGAAAATTACCATCTCAACGGCATCATGGAAAAATACTTTATTTCTGCTACCAGCTTCATCAGACAAATTGCAACCATAATCTAATATCAGTATGATGTACTTCATATCATGGACAACTAAAATTACACTATATATGTTTTTTACAACCAGACATACTATTTTTTCTTTCAACGGCTAATACAGTATCACAAGCCACTTCTAGCTACCGATTGCAAATCCTTAATACTACTCCTTCCAGCCTTGGTTCTCTTATAGCTCTTTGATGGGGTCAAATAGAACCTCAACAAGCCAGTGTCAGGATTATTCGGGGAATACCTAACACTCCGGTTCCTCTGAAACATATACTCCTGTCTCCCATTTAACACACTTCCTTTTCCCTCAGAATCCTCGGCGAAACCATCCATTCTACACGGGCTTCTACAGCTAACACTATAGCTACGCACAAGGTTCTGAGGAACAGGGTCAGTTGGTTGCACATTAACCACCCTCCTCAGCCTCTGCAAGGACTCTTCAAGTGGCTTATTAGCCGCAACCCCGGAATCACCCTCTTCTTCTTCCCTTCTCTGTACTAAGCCAAACTTGTTCCACACGCCGCGCCATTTCTGCAACTTCTTAAAACCCTTTTGTCTACCTCCATTGGGAACATCAGAAACATCCTTGGATTCAGATTCCACCACACAATCAGACTGAATATTATCACTAGAAGATCTCACATAACTATCCATCAACTCCTTCTCGGTAATCAACAACTTAGGTCCATAAAAAGTAGCCGGAGACACTCTCGGAGATACCTTTGCATTCCCATTTGCATTTACATTTGAATTTGAAGTTGCATCTGGCATCAATTTCAATTCATCAAACCCTACTATTGACTGTCTCCTACGAGAATTTGATCTATCAAAAGTACCAGAACTCCTTCTTCCAACTCCAGAACTTTCCAAATTCAAACCAACACCGTTATTTCTATCATTGGAATTTGCATCTTCATCAAGTGAAACTAAAGGCGAAAGCTTTGAACACGATTTACCAATCAAACAACCATCCCAAGAAGCACGAGGACAATCAAACGAGACTCTCCCCGTATCAATCGAAAACCTCGGATCCGTGTCGCAGGATCTTCTCCCTAAATTGCATTCTCCAACCTCCGATTGAGTCTCTCTAAACCGCGCACGTCGCTTCTCGAAACTTCTACTCGTAACATCCCCATCACCATTTTTCTTCGACCGGGTTTTCCATTTCCACTTCTTCAACTTCTCCGCGGAGAACAACCCGTTCCAGAACGTTCTGGAATGTCCGGCGCCGTTTCTCTTGCGGCGATGAATCTCCAGATCTATGAACTCCTTAACCGTCTTCGTTTCCTCATCGGCACCATCGTGGAAAACCCTAACACGAGAATTGGGGTTGCGGGAGTGGGTTTTGGCAGCGTCGTCGAGGTTGAAGAGATCAGAGAGGGTGTTGTGGGGGCGGGTGTGGCAGGAGGGGCGGCGCTCTGCGGCGGCGGAAGTGGTGGCGGTGGTGGTGGTGGTGGTTGGGCGGGAGCAGGATTTGGAGCGGCGAAGAGGAGGCGAGTTGTCGGAGGGGATGACGGAGAGGCGTTCGTTGAGACAGAGAGCGCAGAAGCCGGTGACGGGGACGGCGGGGTGGCGGTGGCAGGCGGAGAGACGGTGGGGTTTGGAAGTCATGAGTGAGAGTGAGAGTTAGAGAAGAAGATTGGTTGCATTTGCATGCGTTTGTGTTTATGTTGTGAGTGAAAGTGAAAGTGAAAGTGTTAACATAAGATTTGTGTTTGTGTTTGTGTTTTAAGAAAGAAACAAAGTGGGAAACCATCGTAATCATAATAATCATAGTCATAATCATTCATTTACTTACACATCATTAATTACTTGTTTCCTTTCTTGCTTTACCTATGCTATAATACTATGCTACTACTACTTACTACTACCTATTAACACTCTTAATATTTTCTTAAACCCTCCTTAACCCCTTATCTAAACAAGTCTACTATTTCCTCTTCATTATTTATGATGTGATTGGACAAAGTGGATTGGATTGGATGTGGCTTCTTAATATAATTATTAGTTTTTTTTTTTAGTTGTTTTTGGTATGATTTTTTGCATGTTTCAAATACCATTAAACAATATGTTTGGATTTAAAAAAAAAAAAAATTAATCTATCATAAATCTTATTTTTTTGAATTTAACTATTTTTAGAAATTAACTTTAAAAACCATTTTACACTCAATGCATTAAGTTTATTCTGGTGAATAAATTTTTATAGGATTTTGATTACGTGAGTAAGAGTTGGTATGTTATTATTATTAGGTTGAATGTTTTAATTCATTTTAAAAGTTTTGCTATATTTTACTGTATTTTAAGGTGTGTTATTATTGGATTTTAATGTATGTATGTTTGTCCGGTAATTTGTATTGTTCATTTTCACTTGTATTATTATTGTATTTCTTTTATTGATTTTACTTTAATATATCATGCTTTAAAAACATTTCATTTTAATTAATTATATTTTTAATTAATTTCATTTGGATAAATTAAATTTAAAAAAATAACACAAAATCAATTACACAAACACTCAATTTAATATAATGATATTGATTTAATACTCAGATCAAATTTACTAGATATATCGTGATAATTACCTTTTGAATTATCTTTTGAAATTTCATATTATAACTATCTTTATCACAATACGTAAATAATAATTATTACTTTAAATATGTTGAAATCATCGATATAACCATGGGAATGTGATTGTAAATATTTTAACTTTTTCCAATTGTAAATTAGACTCTTTTGTGTATTTAGATAAGAAAATATTTAAATAAAAATTATTTAAAATAACAGTATTTCGTGTCCAATTAAGAGCTGATTGAATAAAAATTTAATTTAATTTAATAATCTGACTAAATTGAGTTTAAATTTTAAATCTTAATATATCTAAATGAAATTATATGATATATTAAAAAAAACTAAGATGAAATAACAGATATATAGCATATAATATCATCGGTAAGTTACAAACCTAAAATATATTAAACACAATAAATATAAACTTAAAATACTAAATTAAAAATTTTAAGATATTATATATAAAATTTATAAAAATACGAAACGTAACAAAATCATATTTAACCGTATTATTATTCAATAAGTTTCTCTAACTGTTATTATAAAAGTGACGGTTACTTAACGGTTATAAATAATTATAATTCAAATTTAATTATCTCACTTTTCCTTATAAAATGCGAGTTTTGTTTTAAGAGAATTTTAATTATTGTTCTCAGTATATTAGAATAGTAAAACAATTTAAGATTTAATTATTAATTTACTCAAACTAAATTATTTAATTTTGTACAAATAAAAAAATATAGTTAAATATATTTAACTTTCTTACTTTTATGTAAAAATTAATTGTATTTTTAAATTAACTGAACTTTTTAATGTGGATATTTTCTTCAATAAGTATTGATTAACGATAATTTTTACATAAAAGTAAGAAAGTTAAATATATTTAACTATATTTTTTTATTTGTACAAAATTAAATAATTTAGTTTGAGTAAATTAATAATTAAATCTTAAATTGTTTTACTATTCTAATCAATACTTATTGAAGATAATATCCACATTAAAAAGTTCAGTTAATTTAAAAATACAATTAAAATAAAAACATTAAATAAATTTTAATTAATTAAATTTTATTTATATTTGAGTCTAGATTTTGCGCTTATAAATACAAATACAGCTTAAGCATATACTAACGGTAACAATACTTAGTAGTAACTAATCATAAAGTACCGCATTTAAAATAAAATATTTAACTTCATTTGAGAAAAAACTATATATATTAACAATGTAATTTTTTTTTCAATTGAACTTCTTTAATTCATTCTTTTTTAACCACTTTAAAATCATGCATTCCATGAATTATTGATCATGTGAAACTTATACTTGATTTTACGCTTTTGTTAATAACTGTTTAAAAACATAAGTTACAGAATATTTAATATTTTTCTTGCTGCGTTCAATATATCTTATTAAATACATTTAATTATTTTAAAATAAATAAATATATTTTTTTCTGACAAATGATTTCCCTTATTATTTTATTTATTTATTATTGACATTTGATTTATTTAAAAACATATAAATGTTAACCTTTAAAAACCTAGTGTATCAGCAGTTAACCAAACGTGTATGGACATGAGGCAAGCAGGAAGTCTTATAAAAACACATAACAAAAAAATATTTATTAAAAATATTATATTAAAGACATAAATAGCATTTTACTTTGCTTATAAGTGAATAAAAACATTGAATAAAAGATACTAGCATAATTCTGTTAATATTAACAAGATTATCTAGAATATTTTATAAAACATATTAAGTACTTCTAATATTCTTAGAATATTGATTAATAAGACACTTAATATCAACTTAAAGATACATCCTAATCATGGTTAATAGTTTAAAGTTAATTTTACTAAACTTAATTTTATCCAATTTTAAAGCAAGCCATCAATGAAACATTGTGATATAAATTAGGAAAAAGCCCTTTAGATAGGATCTTAGGTTGGCCCTTAATGCAACTTAATGAAAAGAATAAGAAATTAAAACAAAAAAGAAAAAGGAATAAAGTACTTTGATACATTAAAATTAGACCTTTTTTTTTTTTTCTCTTAAAATTATTACTCTCTATTATTGTTTCCAAGTTGTATCAATTGAGCTGGTATAACTACTGTTCCAACTTTATGAGGCCACGCATTCAAGTTTCATAAAGTAACACGTAAAGAAATTAATCTTATTAATTACACAACCAAACTTATTAATTACACATTCAAGTCATATTAAAAACTTGCTCATGTATGAATCTTCATAATTCGGTTATTCATTCAAATTTTAAATTTGCATATATGATTGCTTGTTGTGGTACTCGTTACTTCATTGCCAAGTTAAACAGTTTTGAAATCAATAAAATCCTCTTGTCAAAGGCCTCCTAAGTGATATATGTTGTGTGAAATTAATTAAGCTTAATAGATTTTAGAGTCATAACAAACAAAAGATTCAATAATAGTTAAAAAAATGTGGGATTATGCAGAATATTAACTTCATGAATAATTGAATTAAAAATGCAAGTAAATAATATTTTTGTCATTAAATTAAATAAATATTTTCACTTTAATTATAAAAATTGACAAAATTACAAAAAGTTATTGAATTAACATTATATCATTTAATTTTTCTATAATATTTGTTATTTAATAATGTTAATGTAGTTATCACATATTAATTATTTTCTGTTAATTGAATCTATTTTATCTATTAATGTTTTTATCATATACAAAATCAAATCAAATTAATAGGAAAAAATAAATAAAATAAGATTAATAAAACTAACTAATGATTAGATACATAATAGGTAGCCTGCGATATTATCAATATTGATATGGTTGAGTAAAAGACATTTATAAAATAAATATTAAAATATTAATTCAAGAATTTGTTATAATTTTATTTTTTAAAAAAACCAAAATTAAAATATATACCTAACTCAACAACAAAATTACTATTAAATATAAAAAATATTTAACATTGTAAAACTAGTTTCATGTCTTAAAGATAATTATAATACATTATCCATTTAAAATAATATACATTTCATAATTTTTCCATTCAATCAATTTCATATTTAATAAATTAGATTTATTTTTTATTTTGTAGGCTTGAGTTTAAAATGTGATTTATAATAAATTATTTTTTTCGGTCTAATTTAATCTAATCTAATTTATTTAAAAAAATTCGTCTTAACTTGTGGTCCGATAAACTGACATCTTCTCTAAATTTATTTATTAAGACCTATTTGTAAAACTTGTTATTAAGATATATTTTTAAGGTCTATTTTTTAAAATATAAATATAAATTTTTATAATATTTATAACGTTATTGTAGTGTTTAAACATGTATAGTTTTAAATCCTACTATTAACATTTTAATTGATGGCTAATAAGCAATAACCGGCAAGAAGTTAAACAAAAGTAAGGGTGTAAAATTAGGGGTTAAAGGCAGGGTGGGAACAGCATTATAGCATAACAAAAGAATGACATGTAAAAGCCCATTAGGCCCAATTGAAGTGGTGATCCAAATAACAAGCTGCAACAGTAGAGTACGGCAGGCAAAGATGGAGAAGGTGAGAGAAATGCTGAGTGTGACAGAAGAAGAATCAAACGCCGTATCGCGACTCAACTCCGTTCCTTCCAACTCCAGCTTCTACGAACACTTCATACTCTTCGGCATCCGAGTTCACCGAGTCCAACCCGGTCTCGTCTCGTGCTCTTTCAAAGTCCCCTCTCGCCTCGCCGTAACTTTCTACTTAACTATTATCCATCATTATGTTTAATTAAGACTTAATTAATCGATAATAGTTGATTAAAATCAGGATAAGAGTGGAAAATTAGCGAATGGAGCAATTGCGACTTTGGTTGATGAAGTAGGAGGTGCTGTGATCCATGAAGAGGGTCTTCCAATGAATGTTTCCGTTGACATGTCTATTTCTTTTCTCTCAACTGCACGCGTTGGTGTAAGTTATAATTGCACCCTTCATGAACCCTATTTTGCTACGTTAAAAGTTCTCAATTAATTGTGTTCATCTGCTTCAAACCCTAATTTCACATCATTGATTTTTATCCTCTTTATATAGGTTTGCAATTGAAATTGATAATGACCGCATGTCCACCAATTCCAACATTCTTAGGCCAGTTAATTACTGTAGGAATAGCTTTAAGGAAGATTGTGATTTGTGAATTCATTAACGTAAGAGAATTATTGCCTACATGGTTTGGTACAACTAGCTTGGGCTCTTTAACCATATGATAGGGATTGCATTCCTCACTCACGTGTGTAGAGAAGTTGCTCCTTAACTAGTGCTCTGCTTTCTTAAGAGATTTTAGTCTTATGGTTTGTTTGGGTAAACTTCTACGAATGATTTTATAGGTGAAGAAAATAAGAAGGAAAAAGAAAATAAATTTCTCTATGAGTTAATATTAGCTTATACATAGGACTTGTTTGAATAAATTTATCAGAAGGACTTTTAGGAGAAGAAAAAAAATGAAATATACTTTTCTAAAAGTTAAAATGAGTTTTTCATTAGCTAATTCGTAGAAAATTCCACATTTTTTTAAAAAACTTAAGGAGAGAGTTTCTTCATAATGAAAAACAAATTTTAACTCTTGAATCAAACTTCATTTTTTTTCTTCTTACTTTCTTCTCCTATAAGTCCTTTTGGAGAAGCTTATCCAAATAGGCCCATAAGCTATTTTTTAGAAGCTTTTTCATGTTAGCTTCTTCAAAAACTAATTTTTAACTTATGCATAAGTTTATTTTAGCTTATGGAGAAACCTATTTCATTTTCATTTCCTATTTTCTTCACCTATAAGATCTTATGGAAAAGTTTTACCCAAACAGGTCTCGTGGCTGCTGGCTGTCGAGATACCTGATCCAATCTTGAGTTAAAATTTGTGGGATTACTTATTGCTTGCATTGTAATACTTGTATAGATAGATATGCTATCAAACAGGTCAATTAGTTCATGCCAAACTGTTCTTAGACGGGTTTGGATGCTCTAAGGTTCAAAATGAACTGCACACCATCTTAACCATTCAAGACATGTGTAAAAGCTGAACTGAAAGAAATGAGAGGCAGAAGATTGATCGTGTTCCATTTGCAGATTTGCCCTTATTTGAAAGAAAAATGATAACACACCTTCCTAAAGTGTGTTCTTTTGATGAACCTTCTGTTAGGCTAAGAGGCAAGAAGCTTGGTTTGCTTGTAATATCCCGGGTTCAATTCTTATGAACAGAAAAATCAGGGGCTAGGAGAGCTTTGTCCCTTAAATGGGCTCACCTGACTCAACTCAAATTAATGAATTACCATGAGAATTTTTTAAAAATAAAGTGATTTTGTTATTTTATGTATCCACTTGCGATTCGTATCACTTCTTACTATAAGACTTTTGCATCAGATTTCATTAACTGGGTTCTTTGCACTACAACCAATTTCCCTACACTTGTTTCCCCTCTCCTTCCTTTTGCTGCATGCATCAACATGCATTCTTGCAATATAAAACTTGTTGTTTAGGGTGTGAAATGCTCTTTTACTTATTTTCATTGTATGTGTACTATACCTTAATTATGCACGTATTGTTATTATGTTGCAGGATGAACTAGAAATTACTTCTAGGTTGTTGGGAAGGAAAGGAGGCTATTCCGGGACAATTGTTCTTCTTAAAAACAAAGTGACCGGAGAATTGATAGCTGAAGGTCGCCATTCACTATTTGGTAGACATAGTAGCAAAATGTAACTCAACATGCTAATGTCTGTGAAATCTATGTAATTAGATGAAGGTTTTGTTTTAGAAACTGACTTGGGTATGTGTCATTACTCATTAACTAGATAAACATCTGAGTGAGAACACACTATGAAAACATGTACATTAAAAATTTCGAACCATCCAGCTTTTGGGAATGACATATCAAGTGAGAAATTTTCTTATTATAAGAAATAACTAAAGATTTAGGTGTCTAATTGTACATGTATTGTCAAAATTAAAAGTTATTTAGTCGTCACATGACCACTTTAATTATTGTGTTTATTTTTCTTTTAATCTTTGACCAAACAAATATGTTCTAAAAGGGTTGAAATGAAATTAGATTTATGCTTATAAGTACTCCGAGCTTCTATTAAGAACATTAAAAAAAATAAAATTGGAAGGTATAATTTCTCATTCCTTATCATTTAATGGAAATAAATATAACTCTGAGGTAGGAAAAAAGTTTTCCCCTTTGTTTATTTTCCTTTTTGGGACTATCTAACAAAGTAGTTCTTTGTTTCTATCTTTTCCGCAATTTCAATGAGACGTTGCATTTGACTTCAAGGTATATATATATCACATCATCATTTTCTATCAAGGTACACATCATCTCAAGTCTGTCTACGAATCTAAATTATTTCATGCTAATCGTTGCCAACAGTTCAACACAATCCACTGAACTAACACTAGACCCACACCACCTACCTAGAGTTGATTTACAATCAGTGTTTTAGGTTTAAACGGGATTAATGCTGATTGGGTCAGTTCATCACATAGTACTGCAATAGAAATAGAAAAGTAAAAGTATTATACTAAGTAAAATCGGTTTCTGTATATTTTAATTTCTTAAAGGTATAATTGCTCTAATTTATTTATTTATTTTGTTAAACAAGTGCTTTCCTTTTAAAATGAAAATATTTTGCGTCAATAACATTACTAAGATTTTTTATCTCCTTTAAAAATATAATGATCATTAGATTTGTCTTCTATAATAAAGGCTTTTCCCCCATGCGCACTAAGATTTAAACTAGGAAAATGGGTTTTAAAATCTCTTTCTTCTAATTTTTTTTTTGTTTTTATTATTTTTTTACGGGTAAACTAAACATACCCACATAATAATATCAAACACCTGTTTACAGCAACGCCCCTAAGGTTGTTGTCTTAGGCTCTAATAATTAGAAAGTATTTAATATCAAAATATTAAATGAAATCTATTATTATAGGATATTAGTAAAGAATAATATGTTCAAGCTTGTATTATCAAGGAATTTAATGATATATAAGTTAAGTTTATTGTTAAGTATGAGGATTATAAGAAAAATATGACTAATAAATTATAAATATATAAGAAATAAATGAAATTAGCTAAATATACTTTTCATTAAAATATTTCTATTTGATAAAGCTAGAAGATTAACATAAAAACATTGGTAAATTATATTATATTAAATATTTTTTAAAATAATCTTTTAATTTAAAAATAAAACATATTTACTTTATAAGTCAAATTTTTTAAACACAACTGTAAATCCTGCAAGAAAAAACAATAGTCTTACGAAGTGATAAATCACAAGTAGCTGTGCATTCAATTAAATTGCAAATATTTTTAAAAAAACTTTTCAATAAGACAATTGTAATTTTTTAAAAAAGTTATTAAAGTTTCGTCATATTCTATTATGACAATTATAATTTTTTAAGACGTTATCAAAATTTTCTGGCATTTAATTAAGATTTTGTGAAAATAAATGTCTGGTAGTATTATAAAAAAATATATTTCGATGGGTTGTTTGACTGATATAATGGATTTTATAAGATTTTTTTAGTAGAATGTTTAAATATTTCTGTCATAAAATAATCTCATCCAAATGTTTGAGATTTTGTTATTTTTTTTATAATATATAAGTTCTTTTATCTATTAATTACTAATTGCATATACTATTATTACTATCTTTATTATCATATATTACCATTATCATCACTTTCATCTTCAGATAACTACTATCATTGTCATTACCACCACATATTACTATCATTATCACTTTCGTCGCCACTAATAGAATAATAATCAAAATATTGGTAACATTAATGATGATGACAATAGTAGACGTGATGAAAGTAATTTGGAAGGTGACAATAACAATGTCATAAATTTTTATAATTTGATTTTTAATCTTGTTTATAATTGTTTTCAATTATAATCTGAAATTTATCATTGAATATTTTCTACAACTCCATCAAATTCCTTGAAATCTTATAAGTCCTTTCAAATCTTCTACATTTTTATATTTTTATAAAAGAAAGAACACAAGAAAGAAGTTGAATTGTATTAATTAAAAAAAAAAAATATTTTCAAGTAGATGGTATGTGTTTGCGTCTTATGTTTTAAAAAGCGATAGATGAAAGGAATTTCAATTAAAAGATTGATTTTAAAAAGATGACTTAGTATATTTCAAACATATCTGTTAGGTCGATAAAGATAAGCATATAAGACATAATATTTTTATACGTCCAGTTTCTTAGCAAATTACTAAGATTTCATTATCTAGTGAAAAACTATTGCAAGTATTCTTTGTTCCCAACCACTTCTGCCTAAACAAAGGTATTCTTTAAACCTAGTCTCCACAGGCTAAAAGCAACTGGTATTCTTTGAACACAGTCTCCACAGACTAAACCAAAGTATTCTTTGAACACAATCTCCACAGGCTAAGCACAACTATCTTGGATTTGAAAAAGGTTTTGAAAAGAGATGAAGAATATCCTCTTCGCAAAGAGTGGTATTACAAGGAAGATTTAGAGCTTTCAGTGCAAAACTTTGATAGATAGTTTTTTAGCGTAAGTTTTGTCAATCTTAAAATGTTGAAGATGAAATCCTTTTATAACTGAAATTTTGAAGTATCTGTTAGATAAAAAGGATCTAAAGGTTGTCCTTTTCTTGATACTTCAGAGGTTGCAGATAAGAGCATTTATGATTTTCGCAATGGAAGTCAACGCGTATTAGAGATTTTCTGACTTGTTCAGATTTAACACCAAAAAGTAGTGTTTACATAATGATTTTGACTTAACATTTTTGATGATATAAATGTAGTAAAATTCATATTTCAAAATCTTATTTATCACCGTGTTTCTATAAAATCATAAAAATATTGTTAAAAAATCTTATTAATATTCTTATGAAATCTTTTAAAATTCATGTGACATTCTTAAGTTAAAGTAATTTTTTAAAATTTCAATGAAAAACACCTTCTCAAGACTATGTTTTGGTAAGACATTTTAGTTAGCTTTTAGTTTTTTAAATTAACTAAAAATAACTATTTGATAAATAAATCAAAATTAAAGCTACATTTAGCATGACATTTTAGTTTAACTTATAATTTTCTAAATTAATTGAAACACTTATTTGACCGTTTGGTAAGTAAGTTTCGGACAATTTTTTTTTTCAACTAACTTTTTTTAGACATTACTTAGACTAACCTTTTTAAAAATGTTAATTTCTAGTTTGTAGTTTATTTTTCCTCCATTTCCTTTTCACCCTTAAAATATCTATTGAATTTCTTTATTATCTTTTTTAAAGAAAGTGGAATTCTAAGAAAAAGAGGGATTTTATTAAATTTTACTAAAAATATTTAACATATAACATACAATTAATAATAAAATATAATATGAAAATTATAATAATCACAACTAAGCAAATGTAGTTAAAATAGTTGATTTATAAATAAAATTACAAAAAATACAAAAAAAATATTAAATTATGAATACTTTAAAATATATTTTTATCAATAAAACAAAATAAAACTTAAATAAAAATGTAATACAAACATGTTTATCTCTTCTACTTCATATTTTATTAAATATTGTTGTGAGTGTATATTAATTGTCCCATGGCGAAGGGTTAGATTGACTAAGTTATAGTCGATTCGTGATATTTGAGTTGTTTGTTGGACTTGAAACCTTATGATGCTTGAAGCTGCTCAACTTTTAGAGTTTTGCTTTTGATGTTTATGCAATCTTTTGTTTTCCTTAGATCAATTGTAATAAGCTTTTCATTGTATTGATTGTTTAGGATAGACTTGTGCTTGTGATTGTTCTTGTGTGACAAGTCTTAGGTAAGTAAAGTCATTACTTGTGTTGAAGATTTAAATCATTCATTTCCTTCTTTGTTTTTAAGTAAAAAAGTGGAATTTATGATTTATCTTTGTGGTAATCGATTACCACTCGAGTTAATCGATTACCAGAGGTTCCAAACATTTGAAATGAAGTTTACTTGATGGGATAATCGATTACCAAGAGTAATTGATTACCACTATTAGAAATCAATTAGATTGCTCAAAATGAGTTTTTATCTTGAACTATAAATAACATCTCTTTCAAAATCTTTTATAACATCTTTGAAAACACGAAAAAGATTGATCTTACACTTTCATATCTTCTCTGAAACTGAGTTTACATTTACTCCAAGATATCCTTCAAAGAACTTCAAAAGAATTTCAAGAAAAGATTTCAAAGGGCAATCTTTATTGAAGTATTGATTGGTTGGTTTTGTCTTGTGCTTCATGTTGATCAGATTCTACACTATCAGGTGTTTTCTAAACTGATCTTTATTGTTTGTTTCGTTTTAGGTTGATTACTCTAAGAGAGAGAGGGGTCTCTCTAGGAAAAAGTAAGGTGATTTGAGAAAGGTTTCTCAAAGGTTTGATTCTTGGAGGTGTCAAGATCAAGGTGAATTGTTCTTTGGGTTAAAGAATAAGTGTATTGAATGTTTTGATTTCATTTTTATGTTGCTTGTGCAGAGTGAATGTAAAGAACATAAAAGGAATCATAGTGAAATACTAATTGCAACGGTTGTTGGGTTGGTGTTAGATCAAGGTGATTAACGTCTTTAAGTTTTGATTTATTACAAGACACAGACGGAACATTTCAGACAAAGCATTGCAAGCAAAGTCAGATGGAACAAGCACAGACAGAAGATGACCTCTCAAAGTTGAAGTCATTCGTCTGTCTCAAAGCCAAGACATCAGACGAAAGGATAGACGAAATTCTTCAGACAAAGCTTACAAGCCAACCTTAAGACTGAAGATTCACATCGTCTGTCAAGGAAGTGAAGTACAGTCTGAGTAACTCGCGCCAAGATTCAAATCTTTTAAGTTACTCTTGAAAGCTTCCAAGATCAGTATGGGGATTCGAGCTTTCATATGCAACACGAAAAGGTTTCACCCTTTTCTAGGAAATCTATGTAAAGTCAGAAAAAGGACTGAGCAAGCCATCAAATCCGCTGCACACGCTATCCCATCACTTGATTGCGCTCTGACACCTTTTTGGATTTCTCTTGGAGAAAGCTCAACGACATTCTTCTGTTTCTAACGGACATCTGAAGACTCTACCTATATAAAGGACTTCACTCCTCCAAGTTTTAGTTGACGAACACGCTTAAA
Organism: Hylodesmum podocarpum; assembly: GCA_026586105.1. NCBI lineage: Eukaryota > Viridiplantae > Streptophyta > Magnoliopsida > Fabales > Fabaceae > Hylodesmum > Hylodesmum podocarpum. Next base: position 866,425 of record JALJEV010000047.1, on the reverse strand, counting down.
TTTCTAAGTCATTGTGATTTCGCTCACTGCTACTTTTGTGCTTTACTGTATATCCCTTTCTGTGAAAAGGAAAACTTTTCTTTCTAGAAAACTATCTAAAATCCACTTGTGTGGTGTTTTAGCCTAAGGAGGCTGTGTGTTCAAAGAATACCTGATTGTTTAGCCTGAGAAGGTTGTGTTCAAAGAGTATCTTGTATTAGCTAGAAGTGGCTGGGTTCAAACAATACTTGTAACCATTTCACGGTTTGTAGTGAAAACTCAGTGGTTGCTGGGTAACTAGACGTAGTCTTGAATAGACGAACCAGTATAAAAATATCTGTGTTTTTCTCCTCTGAAATTGTGACTAACGAGGATAATCTATTTGTAACATCTGTCTATTAAAATTAACATTTGAAGATAAGAACTGTTTCGTCTGAACCTCTTTAAACCCACAGACGAAAGGAATTAAATTTTTTATTAACACAATTCAACCGCCTTCTTGTATTTTATCTTTTACATTGGGACTGGATGTAAGTGGAAGCCTTGTGCACTCTTCTTCCTTTTACGTTTTATCTTTTGTCTTACATTGATCAGTAACATGGATTAAACTCTATATTCGTTTGGTAATTGATTTAGTAATCTACTAAAATATGGAACAATTAGATACTGATATTAATTCTCTAATTATATTGATTGCTAATATGTTTCTCTAATCTTTCTTTAAGTGTTTCCATTGTGTATCTTTGATATATCTTGTTTTAACGCTTATTCATTTGAGGTTGATTAGTTAAACAAGGTTAGATTTAATCTGAAATAAAAAGAAAGTAGAAACGATATTAATTTGGGTTAAACAGGAACTTGAATCAATTCACCCCCTCTATATTCACATAGGGACCAACACTGTTACACCTTAAGAAGAAAAAGTTACGTTAACTAATAGTTATATCTTTTCGTCTAATGGTAAATGCTTGATCTAACAATTGATATTAGAGCCAAGGTCATGAAGTTGACTCCTAAGAAGCACACATGAACAAATATGTACATATCATATCACTAAATTGTATATACAACCTATAAGTAGAAAGGAGCACAAGTTGTTGTATGTACGACCTACAAGTAGAAAGGAGCACAAGTTGGAGCAGGAGTAACAAAATGATTTGTTTATCCAAAATGATTTGTATATTCCTCAAAAAGGCCATCCTCAGTATCACTTTCATAGGCTGACCACGTCCTACAGAAGCTAACCTTACACTAAAACCCATCCTCTATCTTGATGGGATGTTCTCCTTTGGCTGGGTGTGACCTTGTGATGTGAATCCGTGGTGGATAAGATTGTCTTGAAGAGTTTAAAGAAGATAATTGATTTTTTTAGTTTTCTTTTATAAAAGGATATTAATGTCACACTTAAGAAAATAATGAGAAAGTGAGTGATAAATTATGAGTTATCGCCACAGTTATAAGATCATGTTTAGTTTTTTATCTAAAAACTAAGAGAAACTCTCACAATGAGGAGAAAACTCATATTTTGATTGATTTCAAATCTAAAATCTGTCTTGGAAGCTCATAAAGGGGTCTTATTTTCAAACTAAACAAAATACATATTGGAATATCACTAGACATTAAATTTCCACTAATACTTATTTTCCACTTAACATTAAATTCCCATTATCATATACTTCCCATTAAACATTAATTTTCCACTTAAAAATGCTTACCCATTAACCATCACAATAACTATGTTAAAATTACTAGCACTTAATCATGCTCCAAGTAACCACAAAAACCCAACACCTATGCAACACAAAAAAACCACACTAAAACATGACAATATCATCAAATCAACCATCATAATATTGCAACATAGAAAACAATATTACAATTAAATTAAATTTTATGTATGCAATTAATTTGTTTTAAAAATGACTATCATTACACACAAATAATATCATCAATTAAATGATTGAAATATCAACATATTATAATTTTAATCAATCATTTTATTAAACATTTTTAACGAACTTTTAAGCTAAATTTTCCGTTGCTAGAGTAATTTTTCAGCTATTACCAAATACTTAACCAAAATCTACATTACAAGAGATATGTACATTTAATAATTAACCATAAAAAGTATCTTCCCAACGAAGTGTTGAAAAAAAAGTGTCAACAAATGCTATCGTTATTCAATACATACATACTACTATATCTGTGGTATTGTGGTATAGTCAATATGCCATTGGAGATATTTCTCACCATGTTACTATATTTGTCATACAATCAACGTGGCTGAAGATCAATTTTTAACACATGATTTAAAATACAACCACATCATGTTCTTTTACCCATCTATTTTCATGGCGAAGAGACTGAACTTACTTGTCCTAATTCCTCTAATCTAATCTTACACTATCCATGATTCTTGCACCACCTAATCTTACACCATCAATGAATTCTTCTAACTATTCTTAAAATAAACTTCTCCATAGTCAACATTTTAGAGAACTAAATTACAATCTTGCACATAATCTTACATTTAATAGCAATAATCTTACATGCCACTAGTAGAATTTCATCTTTCAAGTATCAAAATACAAGGCCATTTCCGTAATTATAGTCAACCACCGCACCAACCAAATCATTCAGTTACTCACTGAAACCGTTCACCACCGTCCGCCGCCATGTTAACGCTCTCCTCCGCCGCCACTCTCGCCGCCAAACCCCTCTCACCGCCGCGAAACCACCGCGCCAGAGTGGCGGCGTTCCACTCTCTCAACTCCTACCAATTCAAGAGAACGCAATTCGAATTTGCGAATGTCTCAGCCTCTCTGCGTTCGCTTCCTCGCCTTCGAGTTTCTTCCAAAGACGCTCAGTTCAATTCCGGTAGCGAGGAGAACCAGCCGCAACCGAGCTTCGCGGAGTTCATCACTTCTGAGAGAGTCAAAGTTGTCGCCATGCTTGCCCTCGCTCTCGCTCTCTGCAACGCCGATCGCGTTGTTATGTCTGTCGCCATTGTTCCGTTGTCCCTCGCCAATGGGTGGAGCCGCGCCTTCGCCGGAATCGTTCAGGTTGCCGCCGCATGCCACATGTTTGATGAATTGACTCTGCTTGTTTTTGTTTTTTTAGCTGTTGATTTCATGGGTTTAATAGACATGCATTGTTGGTTTAAGCGTTTTGACATTGTCAACTAATCAAAAATCATGTTTGGTATCAATTTTATAGAATCTAACTCAGTTAGTTTAGTTGAGCAGGGTGTATGAGTCATTGTAAATGCTCTGACACTTGTAGTGTAAAACCTTTAGTGTGTCCCGAAGAGTTGTTGTCAAAACCTTTAGTGTGATTTATGTTCTGTTTTTTATTATTATAAAAGCAAGTTAGTCAAGTTAGTTGTAAAACTCATTATAATTTTTTTGATCCAATGTGAAAGTTACCTGAAGTTGTTTCAATTCGGAATCAATTTTGAATCCATAATCAATTAACTGGTATTTTGACGTGATTGTGGAGAATCTAATATTAAACCAAAGACGCATGTACACTGCATTTGCATATAGTATTCATTCTGACACTTATGTTGGATGGTTTGAGGTGGTATAGTCGTCTTTTCTATGGGGGTATCTGGTTTCCCCGATAGCTGGAGGGGTGCTGGTGGATAACTATGGTGGTAAAGTGGTGATGGCTTGGGGTGTAGCCTTGTGGTCACTTGCTACTTTTCTCACTCCTTGGGCTTCTCAGACATCCCTCTTGGCTCTACTTGTTGTCCGTGCTTTACTTGGGGTCGCTGAAGGAGTTGCTCTTCCCTGCATGAATAACATGGTCGCCAGGTAAGGTGACTCTTTACAAACTTGATTTTAGTCTTTTAGACATCTTGATTTTAGTTAAAATTGAGTATGAAGTGAAGTTTTGAAACTTTATCTCAAAAAAGCATGTTTGTAGTAAAGCTTAGTACAAATTTCTTAACAGCATGCGAGCTGTACACTGAACCAAACATGAGTTTAACCCTTACAAACATGGAATATGCCTCCGTGAAACCAAGTTCGGTTCATGTATGCCACCGTGAAACCAAGTTCGGTTCATTCTTGTCACTGAACAATTTTTATTTTGAGATGGTAGTTACAATAATATGGTTATGTTATGATTTTTGAGTTTTTATCTTTTAACATGACATGAGATGGACTTTGATGGTCACAGTGTTATTATTGTATTTGTATGGACTTGCTAGAGTGAGATATGCTTGATATTTACAATGACTGTTTTTGGTTTTTCACTTTAGATGGTTTCCACAAACTGAACGATCAAGGGCTGTAGGAATCTCAATGGCTGGATTTCAGCTTGGATGTACGATAGGGCTCACACTTTCTCCCATTCTTATGTCACAAGGTGGTATATTTGGTCCCTTTGTGATTTTTGGATTGTCTGGGTTTCTTTGGGTGTTGGTGTGGTTGTCTGCAACGTCAAGCACTCCTGACCGGAGTCCTCAGATATCAAAATATGAGCTGGAGTATATATTGAAGAGAAGGCAAAAGACTTTTCCAGCGGAGACAGCTAAGCCCAAGAAAGTGATCCCACCTTTCAAGCGTTTGCTTTCAAAGCTGCCAACATGGTCTCTTATCATTGCAAATTCCATGCACAGTTGGGTAATGCTTCAGACCCCAGCATTTTTTTAATTTATGTTCCTGTGTTCTTAGTTGGAGCTGATAATTGTCATATTTGATAGCAAATTGTTATTTATTATACCCAATTGAATTCACCTTTCTTATTGCATAAGGTAATCCTCACCTTTGGTTCCTTAAATGAATTCACCTTTCTTATTGCATAAGGTAATCCTCACCTTCGGTTCCTTAAATGTATGTTCTAATCCAATTCACCAAAAATAAATATATCAGAAGTTCCTTAAATGTATTTCAGGAGCCCACATCATACAGCGTTGTTATTATTATTCATGCAAATTTATTTTCCTTTTTTAATTTTTTTTTACTTATTTCACAGGGGTTTTTTATTGTTCTTTCTTGGATGCCCATATACTTCAGCACGGTAAGGCTTATCAAAGTTTTGTGATCATCAAGCAATAAAAATATTTAGAAATCAACACTTAAAGCCATGTTTAATATAAATGGCTTTCTGTTATAGGTGTACCGTGTGGATCTCAGGCATGCAGCATGGTTTAGTGCAGTTCCATGGGCTGTGATGGCTATCATGGGTTACCTTGGTGGCTTGTGGTCGGATATGATGATACAAAGTGGTACAAGTGTCACTCTGACTCGTAAGATTATGCAGGTAAGTGGCATTAACATTTCTACTTTGCATGATGTAGATTGTAGATGAATTGTGAAATTTTCATAACCAACTTTTATTTCTAATTTAATTAAAAACTAGATCTCCTTATTATATTAATGTCATGACAAACTGCTCCTGGATATTTGGGAGTATTTTCAATAGAGGCTAACCCAAGTGGCTATTTATGGATTAGGAACAAAATAAGTACAATGAGTGATTATGCAGACATTATATATAAATATCTTTCTAGGATGTCCCTATCAGAATTTCTTCCAGTATCTTTATTCTTTTTCAATCTGTCATTTTTTTTTTTTATTATTTTGTCTTTGCATAATCTTCATCTGTAAAGCATAAGATCATTGTGAAACAAGCAGTTAAGTATCAGTTTGTCCTTGCTCTTAGAGGCTTATAGCAAGGGCAATCAGGTTCTTGTGAAACAGACTAAAGCATGATTGTAGCCCATTGTTGGGATCATTAGGCCTGCAGTTAGGAGCTAACAAATAAAGAAGAGGAGTGGTAGGGTAGGGTGGGAATTGAGGGGAGAATAAACAATTAGAAAGGGGAACAACAGAAAGGGCAGGTGGCAATTGATGAGTGGAGAGAGAGATGAAAGCAAGTGGGGGTTGGGGGTAAGATATGAAGAGAATTTTAAAGGTAAGAAAGGGTTGGGCTGAGGGAAAAAACTTCTTTCTCAGTAGACAAAAGGACTCTGGGATCTATCTTTTCTGCTATCTTGTCATTTTTATAACCTCTGTAAGGAGCGCAGCGCTGTTTCATTACTGTATTGTACTTTGTTTTCTTCAGTAGAATATACAGAAATGGGAAATTATCCTATGTTGTGTCAGTTTTCATCCGAATTTCGTAGTTTTCTGTTTTATCCTATTGTTGGGTCCTATCAAAGAACTTTAGATGGATCAAGTTTTTGAAATCAGAGATTGTGTATAGTTTGTCTTTGGTTTTGGATAGTGCTCAATAGTGTCATTTCATTTGTGGGGTTGACCCCATCTAGTGGGAAAAGGCTTTGATTGTCTTCTTATTAGAGTTATCTTTTCTTCCTCCACTGATATCTTAGTTTGGGTTTGGTTGTTCTCACTATATATTAGTTTAAATGGATAATGCTTATTCTGCACTTTCACTGCAGTCCATTGGTTTTGTTGGTCCTGGACTCTGCCTCATTGGCTTAGCGACTGCAAAAAACCCTTCAACTGGTGCTGCTTGGCTTACTGTAGCTTTTGGCCTGAAATCTTTCAGTCACTCTGGTTTTCTTGTGAACCTTCAGGTTTCTATTTTCAGTCATGCAAAAACAAATATTCTTTTCCGTTAAAAGTCTTCTCTCTCTAATATAATGTTCATTTTCTTTATAATCACAGGAGATTGCACCACAGTATGCTGGTGTTTTACATGGTATGCGTTCATTTTTGTCTATAAACTCTCAGGAATTGTACATGTTTTGGTGTTATAAATCACATCTAATGAGATTACTAGCACATTTTAACATACAATAATGCTTGGTAGTGGACTTTCAACATATATGGGGAAAATAAGGTGAAATATGTTCAGAGTCTGCCAAAAGTTGAGAAAATACTTGTCTATGTACTTTACAGTAAGATCTCTTACAATGAAAACCTCTTGATTTCTTGTTCTAGGAATATCAAATACTGCTGGAACATTGGCTGCTATAATAGGAACAGTTGGAGCTGGGTTTTTTGTTGAGCTAGTTGGTTCCTTCCCAGGATTTCTGTTTCTTACATCATTCCTTTATTTTCTTGCTGCTCTTTTCTACTGCCTATTCTCTACTGGAGAAAGAGTAAATTTTGATGATCCTGGTGAGTATAAAAATATGTGTATTTGCTTTCAATTTGCAAATCTATTTAGAACCTTTTCCTATCATGCAAGTGTTGTTTTTGTGAATACTGGTATCCTTGGTGTTTTGTGCGTGGTCTTGCAAACACCACTTAACAGGTAGGATGTCAACTTAAATAGGGTGCTTTATTGCGAGAGAAACAAATATTGGATATAACGTAAATCATAAAAATTAAAATATACTCATGTGACCTTTTAGGTTACTTTTAAATTTGATAATTATCAAATTTATATAGTTGAGATTTGTTTTGTTCACTTCTTATGAATGTATATGTGTTAGGAACCCAGATTAGAAAACAGAAGAAAGAATATTAAAGATTCTAGACAGGAATAGGAGAGATAACATATCTTAAAGATTTCCCCTTTGCCAAGGATTTCTCCTTTTCACAATAAGCATAAGCTCAATAATGATAATCACTGCCTTTCCCTCCTACTAACCTTCCCAATTAATATAAATAAAACTTCTCTAACTAACTAGCTAACTCCTTCTATGAACTAATTACAATGATTGTCCTGACTAACTTTCTAGCAACTAACAATATGTTTTACAGAATATATCTCAAACATATGGGAAAAGTTAAAATTACATTTTTTGTTTCTAATTTTGTAATAGTAAATGTTGGGCTTGTGTTAATTTGTAGATTGCTGATGAAATGTATCTCAAACTCTCTTAACAGTTGTCTGACGAGTGCTGGAAACTACGTAGCGTACTGTATAGATCAATTTCTTGTACATGAAAGGAGATAGTTGAAGAATGGCAGAGATGGTTACATGTTCTAACTGTCATGCCTGGGAAGGGTAAAACAGATACTAACCAACTGCTTTGTGTAAAATCAATGATGTATAGTCTGTTTTTTTTAGCTTTTACCATATGCATTGAGGGAATGCTTTCATAGTTTTTAAGTTTTCTTGGGTTTAGAGAATACATTAAAAAAATAAGGATAAAAATATATCCAGTAATAAGGTTACCTTTCTGTCCTTCCTGATCATGGGCTCTATTTGCTGCTTTGCACAGCCTAAGCCTGTGTTTCATAGTTTGTCTTTCATTTCATTTAATTTATAGTTTATTTGATTAGTTTATAAGCTTGTTTACTTTTCCAATCAAACAAAATCATTTCAGTAGTTTGCATTTTTTTATACTACTTGTGATTTAGAAAAAAAAAAAAAACAAATGCTAGGACAACGCTTTGGATATGTACACTTTGAGGAAGAAAAAAAGAGAGGAGAGATAAATGTTTAATTTGATGTTGATGTAATTTGATAAAAAGAGAAGAATCAAATGAAGTACGAGGTTTTTTTTTTTTTTTTTTTTTTTTTTCTTGTTGGGGTTAGTCTATGGTTTATACATAGTTCTCTATTTTAATCCTTAATATTAATATTTAAAACATTCTTCGTTTTTTCTCTTAGCTGGCATCAAACCCTCACCTTCACTTCCTTGCCATTATTTACTTTAAGCATCTCATTAAATACTTTATCTTAAAACAAACTAAAAGTTCTGTAAAAAAACTGAAAAATTTAAAATAATAATGACTTGAAATTGTATTTTGTATATAAAATAAAAATAATATTTACGTAAATGACATGCCAACATATCTCTTTTTTCATATTATTTTATATTTAAGTAATTTGACAACTAATTTAATAAACGTTTTTACAATTTAATAAGCTAGTTTAATTATTATTTAAATGTCACATAATAGATTTCAATTATAAAGTTTACTTTTTAGATTTCAATATATTTGTGGGTTAAGATTAGTTGGAATTTTTATCTCTATGATTGATTGCGTGAAATAAGTTTTATTTTTTATACATTAGATGAAAAATCATTTTATGATAATTTATATGGCATACAATGTTTAAAAGAATTATGTTTACATATTAAAAATGGTTGTCATTATTTGGTTTTTGTCGGTTTTGTGTTTAAAATAGTCGGGGTTTTTTTTAAAAAAATTATAACTTCTTGATTCTACATTTAAAAAATAGGTTGTTTAGAATAAAATGGGAAAATAATTTGATTTGATAATAAATTATAAAATTTTTCTGAAAAGTTGTTTATCATAATAAGTCTTAGAAAGGAGAGGAAAAGAAGAGAAAAAATGAAAAAAAGAAGAGACTCGTATGTATTCTGAGATATTAAAATTATATACATATAAATTATATTTTAAAATTAACTTATTGAATTAATTTAAAAAAAATATAATTCCCTCCTATGTTTAATATAACACATAATTTGAAAATATTAACGAATCTTTTTTAAAAGATATTTACAATTTTCACGAAATATTTAAATTTTTCATTATTTGAAAAGCTCTCTCTCTCTATATATATATATTGAACGAGTGACATTTTTCACTAAAATAAGCTACATTCTTTCAATAACGTGAGACAGAGAAATCCTTAATTAACAAGTCAACAAAAATTTTACATTCTCATTCTAAATATTATTATTTAGTAATCAATGATATAGTTATATTTGTAATAATATAAATTAACTATCTGACTACAAAATAGCAATGTATTAAAACTTTTTTTCCTCTACCTAATAGCTCTTGACATTAGGGATTAAGTCTTGTGTTTGATCTGACAATGCTAATTTGATGAAACTGAGAAGGAGCACGAGTTTTCTTTCCTTAATTAGTTTTATTTGTCTAAAAATAGTGGATGATAAATCTTGTCATGAATAAATATTTCTTCTTCAGTTCATAGAAAGTTTTGTTTCGATTGTTGGAAAATGAGGGAACGGAAATGGGTGATAAAAATACTTCATCTTTTGGTTTTAAAAAAATGACGATGTTAGAGTATAGAGATGTAACCAAAATAAAATAAGAAAATAAAATCCAGCTACTTGTTACGGTGATATAAGTATTTAAAAATTATAATTTATTTTACTTTAGTTCTTTTAAAAATGATAGAATAAAATATTTATTTCTTTATATTCTTTCATTTGAAAGATATTCAAGTTGTTAAATATTAAATAATATTTTTAATCAAAAACATTTGAATATCTTATATTTTATTATATTTTTATTCATTTGGTTCTTCGTCTGTAATATATTCAAAACGTAATATTATAGAAAAGTCACTTGAAACATTTTTAAAAATATATTTTGTGAAATTATTAAAAATGATATTTAATTATCTTATAACAAATAATAAATAGAGAAATTTTAGTACGATTTGAAAATAATGAAAGCAGTGATAATAAAAATTTTGACTTAAATTCCAAAAATAATATGATAATCTAGATGGTATAGAAAAAAATATAATAATATATGGATTTTTATTAATAATTATAAAATCTTTCTTTTATTTAAAATAAAAAAAATCATGATAAACAAAAATAAATTAAGAAACAAAAATAGAAAAACATTAGGTTTTAAACATATAATAATATATTTCAATCTAAAATTACTATTAGATCAAGGATGATTAACGTCTCAAGATTTTGATTAATTACAAGACAGACGAAACCAAGCTACCCAAGACTTGCTAAGACAAAACCAGCACAGACGGAACGAGACCCTTTAAAGAAGAAATTCTGTGTCTGTTCAAAAGTCAAGTCATCAAATGATACATGCACAGACGAAAGAGGACTACTCAAGCTTAAGTCCTTCGTCTGTCCAAAGAGTGAAGATCAGACGAAAGTAACTCCAACATTTCAAATCCTAAGAGTTACCAAAGTCAATATAAGATCAGTATTGGGATTCTCAAACGCATAAGTTAACATTAGATGCTATCCCTGTACAAAGTTAGAAAAAGAGGAGCAATCATTTGGCCGCAATTATGGACTCCAGCTACATACATACTATTTGCAATTGATTGCATTTTGACATCTTTTTCAAACTTGATCATTAAATACTTCAACGGCTACCTTCTATGTCTAACGGTCATCTGAAGAATTTGCCTGTAAAAGGACTTCACCTCACCAAGAGCAAATTGGCGAATACGCTTACAAGAATTACAAATTCTTATTATTTCGCTCACTCTGATATTATTGTATAACCCTCTCTGTGAAGAGGAAATCTCTGTCTGGTTTAGAAAACCTTGTTAAATCCACTTGTGTGGTACTTTAGCTTGAGGAGGCTGTGTGTTCAAAGAATACCTTGTTTAGCCTGTGGAGGCTGGGTTCAAAGAATACCATTGTTGTTTAGCCTGAGAAGACTGTGTTCAAAGAATATCTGTGTATAGCCAGAAGTGGCTGGGTGCAAAGAATACTTGTAACCATTTCACGGTTTGTAGTGAAAACTCAGTGATTGTTGAGTAACTGGACGTAGTTTGTGAAGACGAACCAGTATAAAAATATTCCTGTTATTTATTGTTTATTATTGATCAACTAACAGGGGATAATCACATCATAACGTCTGTTCATTAAAATCAATCTTTCAACATAAATTTTGTTTCGTCTGAACAGCTTTGTAACCCACAAACGAAAGGGATAAATTTTTTAATTAACACAATTCAACCCCCCTTCTTGTGTTTATCTTTTATAGTTTGGTATCAGAGCTCAGCCTCTAAGGGTTGAGCGCCTAACAGCTGCTAGAGGAAAAGATCCAGCATGGACTCACAAGGACCGTCATTCTTATCCGGAGGAGCCTCCATGAACAAACCTCCAGCGTTCTCTGGAGATGATTATCCCTACTGGGCTGATAGGATGGAGATGTACATCAAGTCAACCCAATACAGATTATGGAACATAATCACCATAGGAGATATCCCCATTGTAAAGCCTGAAGGAGAATGGGGAAATGAAGAATACTCTATGATGGAGCTGAACAACAAAGCAAGATATGCTCTTATATGTGCTCTCTCCAGAACTGAGTACAACAGATTCTGTGCCTATAAAACCGCTAAAGAACTATGGGATGTTCTCAAAATCTCATATGAAGGCACTGAAGATGTCAGAATGAGGAAGGTCGCCACTCTTCAAAGAGAATATGAAATGTTCTCTATGAAGAAAGGAGAATCAATAGATATGATGTTTGGAAGATTCCAAACCATATTGAATGGACTCACTGCTCTGGGAATCACCTTCACAAAGGCCTAGAACAACATGAAGATCTTGGATAGTCTCCCACCTCCTTGGGAAGCCATGTCCACAGCTATCTCTGTTGGAAGAGATATGAAGACATTAACTCTAGATGAGTTAATAGGAGCTCTAAGGGTACATGAGGTACACTTATGTAAAAGGGAGAAGATCAAGGTTCAAGAACCTATAGCTCTTCCGTCTGTCAACAACACTCCTAAAGAAGAATCTGTCAAGAAGGACAGCAAAAAGAAAGCAAAGATTTTGAAGGCTGATTCAACTGAATCAGAATCGTCTGATGGTTCGTCTAAAGACGAAGTCTCTCTCATGGCCAGACGATTCAAAAGAATGATGATAAAGAAGGGTAGAGGTCAACGCTTCTTCAAGAAAAAGGAGAAGAAGCTCCCTGAGAAGTCATCAGTCAAAGAAGAAAGCACAGAAGTTGTGTGCTATGAATGTAGAAAACCTGGGCATATGAGGTCAGAATGCCCCAAGTTGAAAAAGAAGTGGAATCCTCGAAGATTCAAAGGGAAGAAGAGCTTACTAACTTGGGAAGACCTTGATAGTGAAAGCTCAGAGGAATCCTCTGAAGAAGAAGAAACAACAAACATATGCCTTATGGCTGGAGACCATGTCTCAACAGAGGTAAATTACAACGAAACTTCTTCATCCTCCTCTTCTGAGTCTGAGTCAGAATCAGAAGAAATGTCATATGATACACTTCTAGCTCACTCTCATTTTATTGCTCAGCAATACAAAACCTGCAAAACCAAGCTTAGACAAGCTCTGGAAGAAAATGCAGTTTTGAAATCTGAAATAGAGTTTCTAGATAAGAAAGTATCAAGTGATGTTTCGTCTGAGTCTGAAAAGGACAGTTTCATTCTTGAAATTGAAAGATTAAAGAAAGAAAATGAGTCCTTACTCAATGACTTAACCAAGTTTACTAAGGGATCCTCTATCCTTGAAAATATTTTAAAATATGGGAGATCGCTAAAAGATAAAAGTGGACTTGGTTATGTTGAGATAGACGAAAGGAAAAACAAACCTGTTTCGTCTGATCAAAAGAAGAGGAATTACAACAAGGTTCCTAATATCTACAAAAAGGCTCAAAACAAAAAGAAGCCTTTTGTAACTAACAAGAAAGGACCCAAAAAGATTTGGGTACCAAAGTCACTTATTGTTCCTGTTGCAGATATCCTCAATGGTAAGAGACAAGACTTCAAGTTGGTACCTGGACAGTGGATGCTCACGACACATGACGGGAGACCTGTCTATGTTCCAAGATCTCAGACCTAGTAAAGGGTCTGTCTTATACGGTTCTGGAAAAGGCAAAATTCTTGGCATTGGGACTGTTGGTAAGACACCCAATACATTTATCCAGAACGTATCATATGTTAAAGGTCTTAACTTCAATCTACTTAACATAAGTCAATTTTGTGACAGTGGGTATGAAGTAGCTTTTAACTCTGATGAATGTATAGTCAGAAACAAAGATAAATCCATTCTTTTTATTGGGAAAAGAAAGAATAACCTTTATGAGGTTTGCCTTTCTGACCTGACTGATCAGAATGTAACATGTTTGATTTCAGCAGACTATGAACGAGATATTTGGCACAAAAAGCTTGGACATTTAAGTTTCAAGTATATTTCAAAAATTTCTAAAAAGGATCTCGTAAAACGTTTGCCAAAAAATCTTGGAAAACCAATCGTCTGTGTGAATCCTGTCAGCATGGGAAATGATGAGTCGTTATTTTGATCATTTTCTCTGCATTTATTATATCCTAATACAGCACGATTAAGAATCAATTAGTATGATTTAATGTATTTATGAGTTTAGACTCATTTTGGCTTTAAATGATAAATTTGGTCTAATTCGTTATTGTTATTCAGATTTGACAAGGTTTACCAAACTGAGCATAACTTTCACCACAGACCTCTGATTGAGCTGAATTTTATATCAAATTAAAGAGGACTCAAAGATCTACAACATTTATGAGAACATAAAGTTCCCAGTCGGAGTGTATCTGGTGTAAAAATGTCTTTGAATGCAGCATATGAACTGTTATGAAAATTCCAGCATTTAAGGATTTGACAAGTCTCGGTAAAATAGGCATAACTCCCTCTACAGATCTCCGTTTGAGCTCTACTTTATATCGAATTAAAAAGGATGGACAGAGCTACAAAAGTCATGAACACATGAAGAGCCAATTCGGATTGTATCTTGGGTGAATTTGGCCTTGAAGTTGGACCACGAAGTCTGGACGGGAATTTCAGCAATTAGGCTATGTAAATCATGCAATTAATTATTTTTCTTGTTTTGCTGTATGTGGGAATCGAACATGAGACCCTTTTTCACTTAATTTTGGCATGTGCAAGGCATGAGGGACCACCAAATTGAATTGAAAAAATATGCAGACAGCCAGAAAACATGTCAGGAAACATGCACTTCCTCATTTTCACGTTTTGGGTCCTTAGTTTAGGGGTCTTTGTTTTTTTTTTTTGTTTCTTTTCTCTTTTTCTTCTCCATAAAAACATTCCAGCCATGAAGGAGGGGGTTCTTCTTCGTATTGTGTTTTTCTTTTTCTGTTTTTCTTCTTCTTTGGTTGGATGGTCCAGACTTGCTTTTCAATCAATACAATTATATTTCGGTTTGATTTCTTTATCTCTTCTACCAATTCCATTTCTGACGCACTTTCAATTTCATTACATTTTTAATTTTACTGCACTACAATTTCGAATTCAAGTTGTGAAAGTCCAGTTCGCCATTAATTTCTTCAATTCGTTGCTTGAAATTTAAGTGTACCAAATTTAGTTTATATGCACTTTCAATTCAATTAGTTTGCTGGAATTAGATTTAAATGGAAGGCTAAGTTTAAGGATTAATCTCTTGAATTAGATTACAATGATACTTTGAGATTATGTTCATGATTGCTTGTTCAATTTGCTATAGACTCTCATCATTCATTCTAGCTCTTAATGACTATGTGTTTGCTTAATTCACATAAAGAGAACCAAGATTAATTTTCGCTTAGTCAATTGATCTTGCTATTAATAATATTAACTTATATCTTGTTCTCATGCTTAATGGAATGAAGTATAAGTTGCTAGAATTAGAATGAATGATGTATGTGTTTTTGCTTAATTCACATAAGGAAAACTAAGATTAATTATCGCTTAGTTAATTGATTGAAGTTGGATTAAGAGTTGAGTAAATTGAACATTTAATGTGATTGATTTTCGCTTAGTTAATTAATCTGGTTATCAAGGATAAGTGAGTTGCAATCAATCAAGAGGTTAATCTATTTTAGTTTATTATTTCATCTTGTTTAGAAATTCTGTTTTTACAATTCTGTTTTCAAAAATCAAACAAACAACCCCCCTTTATGTGTATTGTGTTTGTGTCTTGTGTTTGTGTCTTGTGGCTTGTGTTTGATAGAAACTTGAGTGATGGTCCTTGAGAGACGACCTAGGAGTCACTTCCTAGTACTACATATTTAATTGTATTAATTTGTGCGAGTGCGACCTCGTATCAAATTTTGGCGCCGTTGCCGGGGACCACCGGTTTCTATCAAAGAGTTGTTATGTGTGTTGTGGTGTTCTGTTCTGTCATCTATTGTATTATGTGTTAGCATTTTCTGTCATGTTCTAGTGTTAGTGTGTTTGTATGAGTGTTGTTAGTGTTGCCATTCACTGTCACTGTTAGTTGCTGTTTCTGCATAACTCTGCACCTTCAGTATGCAATTTGTTGTCATGTGAGTTTGCTGTCATGTGTGTTAGTTGGTAGTGTTAGTGTGTTTTGTTAGTGTTATTTACTGTTTTAGTGTTCTGTTGTGGGTTGCCTTTCATCTATATAGTTGAAGCAAGTTGAATCAAGTTGCTGCAACCCAATAGAACAACACTGCATAATCCGTTTTACATATTTGAGTGTGTTTGTTAGTGTGTGTGTGTTTCGTTTGATCATTTTCTCGCACTACACATTTCTCGCATCTCGATCCGTTCAAAGATGTTCTGCATCTTGGTAGCACGTTTCTCATCTATCATGCATGACAACATGTTGTTCTCGCATCTAGTTGCTTTACATAAGTGCCATCTAGTTGCCGCATTGCATCCGTGTCACTTTGTTCCGTTGTTCTTCTTGAGTTTTCAATTTTCTTTTCTCACGCATTTTATTGGCTGCATAGTTAATAGTTGCTGCATCAACTTACATATTTGGACATTGCTGTTTTGGCTAACCAAATCTGCTGCAGTTTGGGGTTTCACACATATTGAAAGCACTTAAACTTGCCTAGTCAACTAAGTGTGAACTTGAGGTTTGAAATCTGATTTTTGGGAAGGAATTCATTGGTGCATTACCATAAAATAGCTTGCTGTCAAGTGCAGGTTTTGAAGTTAGATTGAGCCAAAATAAGCGACCAAATGAACTAAGAAGGAGGGAGACTAAGCATCACAACTACAAAGATTTTTTAAGTTTGTTTTCCCTTCTAACTTGTGACTAATTTTGGAATATCCTAACTTGGTAAAATCTGGAAAATTTTTGACAGATTTGGAACTTGGAAGCAAAGTAAGAGTCAAGTGTGAAGAGGAAACAACAAGGAGGCTACAAGATCTTAGTGTTCTGCATTTTGCCTTTGCTTTGTAATTTTGTTTGTCATTTGGTATGATTTCTGCATTTGGTTTGCATTTGGACCTTATTTGTGGCTACCCTGCACCTTAATTTGAGTTTATTTTGTTCCTAAAGATCAACCAAAACAATTCCCAAAATATCAAGTCATTTGAGCCAATTTACAAGCCTTAAATTCCAGCTTAGTGACTGTTTTGCTGATTTTGTGACAGTTTCGGGTTTGTGGTTGGTTCAAGGGGTTAAAAGTTGTTTTATTGAATTTTGGGCATTTGATCATTCAATTAACATATATATAAGCTCAACTGGAAGGTTTCATAATTTTCCAAGCTCATTTGGTATGCTAAAAAAATTTCACAAGTTTGGGTAGATTTGGTGACAATTCTGAAAATTTCCAGCAAACTTGCACTTGATTTTCATGCTTGTTTGGCTTTGATAATTGGTTGGTCTATGGGTTATGCCTTGTTTTCTTCTTGTCACAAGACATTGCAGCCATGAATGCACCCTTGTTTTCATGTTTCACATATTTGAGAACACCATATATTTGATACATGCTATACTTGCTAACCATGGGTGCCATATGCGCCATCTTGTGCCTTTGAATGTTGTTACTTTGCATAATTAAATATCCAAATCTTGCTTGGAACCTTGTTGTAAAATCTGAATCTGCATTTTGATTTCTGCAAGTGGTCACAATTTTCGTTTCTTTTTGTTGTCATGATCCATCTCACGCATTTGTTTGTGTTAGGCTTGACATACTTTGGTGATATGGTATGCATTTTTGGTTCACAATCTGAATTTGCATGTTGCTGTCATATATGTTCAGAACCACATCTGCATATTACATTCTGATACTGATACTGCACCAATCTGCAGGGATTTTTCTTCTACGAATTTTCATGTTGTGTTGTGTGAATTTTCATTTAGATGTTAGCTAGTAGTTGCAACACTTTTTCTGCAATTTAAATCTGTTTTTCCTGCATATTTTCGTTTTTGCATCTATACACTGTGTTTCTGCATCTGCATATTCCACTCTCTGCATTTTCCAATTTTCAAAAAAAAATATAAAAAAAAATAAAAAAAAAGAAAAAAAAAGAAAAAAAAATAAAAAATAAAAATTGCTACGGTGAATAGTGCAGGCAAACATGCTAACGTGAACAGTACCGGACCAATGTGAATAGTCCAGTGAATAGTAATTTTTTTCAATTAATTGTGATTTCCAATTTTGATAGCTAGAGTTGTTATTTTTGCTTGAAATTTTGTGTGCCAACTTATTTCAATCTATATTTTAGTAGAAAAATATCAGGGACTCTTGGTTTGGTCCTTGTTTAAAAAAAAAAAAAAATATAACATGGATAATAGGACTATTAGGGAACTATTGCAGCGAGATGCATATTTCACTGATCCTACTACTACAGAAGTAGGAACTTTTCATAACATACCTCAGCAGCAGTATGACCCTTATTCCTATAATCCTGGATGGAGAGATCCGATTTATCAAAGTCCACATGATTATTCCTACTCTCATCCGACACAAGATTTGTAGCAACAACAATATTTCAGTGATCCTTGGAACATACCCCAGCAGCAGTTTGACTCTTATTCCTACAGTCCCGGGTGGGGAGATCAAAGCTATCAGAGTTCATATGATTACTCTACCTTCCATCCGAGACAAGATTTACAACAACAGTCCAACCATCATGTATCACAGTTTCATAATGTTGCACCACCACCAGCCCAACCGCAACCTTCGTTGCAAGAATTAATCAAGCAGTATATGCAGGTAACTGAGGACAATATTCAGGCTCTTCAGACTCTTCAACTCGGACTAGTCGGTTATCTCGATACAATTAATTTGGGCCAACCTCAAACATCCATCAATCTACCCTCACAAGAAGACTACGATATGAATGTTAATGGTAAGATTGAGGAGGATATTACTTTGAGGTCAGTAAGCAAATGGTGGAATCCTGCACAACCTAAAAGACAAGTTCCATGGAGGTTGTGGCTGAAAAGAAAGAGTTGCGTGAACAAGAGTTTAAAGAACAAGACATGGATGAGAGAAGAGTGACAGATAAACAAGAGAAGGAATCTTGTGATGATTTAATTGTTTATGTTAATCCTTCCTTTGTTTATGCTGATACTAATTTAACAGGTGATGTAAGAGAACTCAAGGCACAAGGTGAAGCTGTTTGTGACCCTCCTTACAGAAATCCTCATGTCTTAGTACCTAGTGGAGAATTAGCCATCAAGTTTCCTTGGAGCTCACACAATGAAGTATCCAAGATATCAAAACAACCACTAGGGAAGA
The DNA here is from genome assembly GCA_026586105.1 of Hylodesmum podocarpum. NCBI lineage: Eukaryota > Viridiplantae > Streptophyta > Magnoliopsida > Fabales > Fabaceae > Hylodesmum > Hylodesmum podocarpum. The sequence continues at coordinate 847,363 of JALJEV010000047.1, read as the reverse complement.
TTTCTTTATCATTTGATACTCTTTCTAACTGTAAATTGAACAACACTAACTGTTTCACTTTAAATTCTTATGGAATTAAAGCCTGGACTATTATTGAGTTTGTTGATTTGAACCTCTTAGTTGTTCCTAATGACTTTTGCTCTTATGATGTTACATTTTCTTGTAGGTTGTTAGGGACGTTAACAATGGAGGATCGATTACAAGCTCCTACACTTATTGGCGAATCAATGTCTACACACATTATAGATGGAGTAGAGAATAACCATGCTATCTTCAAACTATCTAATTCTTTACTCTCTCTTTTAAATTGTGTTGTTGATGTTGATGTTCAATATTCCATGTTCTGTGATTTGATAATAAGTGAAACATTTGAATTGATCAAAATTAATGCCAAGATTAAAATGAACAAAAGGAAGATTACAATTATGGCATTTAAATTGTTCCTACCACCACCATGCACTAATAGAACATATTTGCACCATCAATCATCTACACTAATCAATAAAAATTTACATGTTCATGTAGATGATTGGATGATATTTGACCCAGGTGGATGTTGTTTCTTGTAGGTACTACTAAGGCGATTCATGGTGAATGGCCGCTTAACGATTATCATGACAACACCATGGAATAGCTCACAAGACTTTGCCGCTTTTAGCCGCCGAGGAGTTTTTCTTTTCTCCTCCACTCTTTTCCGTTTATTTATCCATCTCCTATCTATCCACCTTCTGTAATTAGGATGAAATAAAAGTAATTAGGATTTCAATACTTGTTTTGTTACACTTGGAGATTTTGTGATTCTCGTCCGACTATTAGTATATCTGCATTATATGAATCAACCGAATCGAGCTTCGAGTTAATTTTTAGATTATTTTGTGGTGTTGATGTATTCCTCGATAGATTGTGGATTATTCTGTATGGATTGGTTTTGTATTGTCTCTAATAAGTACTTGACAATTTGAACTGTGAGTTATTTGAGCTTTGTTTTTGAATGGATTCATCTTTATGCCATTCTCTTTCTTTCAAAGGTGATATATGCCATTGGTGAATGTTGTTTTTCAAACTTGCTTTCATTCTTTTCGAAGCTGCATTTTATCACATAATGCATGATTATGATTGAGGCATTCATTTCTATTTCCCCACTTGACCAGATAGCCTACCTTGCATTTGTATCCCTTGCTAGCCCCTTTGAGCCTGCAACCTTTTCTTTGATGATGACCTGCATTACACACCTTAAGAGTAAAACAATGTGGTCCCGATTTTACATATATTGATCGAATTGTTTATCTTTTGGTTATGTGAAGTAGATAAGTGTGGGGGGTATCTGCTAGGGACTTGCAGAAAATTAAGTGTGGAGGGTAGAATACATGATTTATGATTTATATGATTTGGGTCTGAGTTGTAAAGATGGTATAATGTGGTTAGGTTTGAAAAAAAAAAAAAGAAAAATAGTAAACTTTTAACAAAAATAAGTGTGGATAATTAGTTGAATACTTGAGCAGTGGTTGAATTGGAGAATTTACAGGTTTATTGTGTAGTTCCCATATCTTTTGTAACTGTTGGTACTGTTCAATATCTCAGTGAAATAGTAGTCACCGAACCATATTTATCAAAACCTCATCCTTGGCCCCATTACAACCTTTGCAAGTCCTCTTGAATCATGCATGACTGTGATTGTTAGTGGTAGAGAATTAGAATAATTGCAAGCCTATGATAAAATAATTTTCATTTTAATGGTCTGAGACTAAACACTTGCCTGATACACTTGAGAGTTTGAGAGATACACTTCTGGTGAGGTCAATGCTTATGATTGACATGCATGATTAATTCAATATCTGTTTGATCCTATCTCATAGCAGAATTGTTCAACACTATGATATGTAATCTCTAGATTAATTATGCTTTGATTGTTGTGTTCAATTCTGAGATGTTCATGGTTGTTTTGGAAATATAAAATAGCTTAGACCAGATGATCTTTTGTATCCAAGTTCATGTTTTCTTAGGACTTAGTTTTGCCCAAGAGTGCAAAAGAATAAGTGTGGGAGATTTTGATGAGTCGTTATTTTGATCATTTTCTCTGCATTTATTATATCCTAATACAGCACGATTAAGAATCAATTAGTATGATTTAATGTATTTATGAGTTTAGACTCATTTTGGCTTTAAATGATAAATTTGGTCTAATTCGTTATTGTTATTCAGATTTGACAAGGTTTACCAAACTGAGCATAACTTTCACCACAGACCTCTGATTAAGCTGAATTTTATATCAAATTAAAGAGGACTCAAAGATCTACAACATTTATGAAGACATAAAGTTCCCAGTCGGAGTGTATCTGGTGTAAAAATGTCTTTGAATGCAGCATATGAACTGTTATGAAAATTCCAGCATTTAAGGATTTGACAAGTCTCGGTAAAATAGGCATAACTCCCTCTACAGATCTCCGTTTGAGCTCCACTTTATATCGAATTAAAAAGGATTGACAGAGCTACAAAAGTCATGAAGACATGAAGAGCCAATTCAGATTGCATCTTGGGTGAATTTGGCCTTGAAGTTGGACCACGAAGTCTGGACGGGAATTTCAGCAATTAGGCTATGTAAATCATGCAATTAATTATTTTTCTTGTTTTGCTGTGTGTGGGAATCGAACATGAGACCCTTTTTCACTTAATTTTGGCATGTGCAAGGCATGAGGGACCACCGAATTGAATTGAAAAAATATGCAGACAGCCAGAAAACATGCCAGGAAACATGCACTTCCTCATTTTCACGTTTTGGGTCCTTAGTTTAGGAGTCTTTGTTTTTTTTTTTTTGTTTCTTTTCTCTTTTTCTTCTCCATAAAAACCATTCCAGCCATGAAGGAGGGGGTTCTTCTTCGTATTGTGTTTTTCTTTTTCTGTTTTTCTTCTTCTTTGGTTGGATGGTCCAGACTTGCTTTTCAATCAATACAATTATATTTCGGTTTGATTTCTTTATCTCTTCTACTGCAATTCCATTTTACTGCACTTTCAATTTCATTACATTTTTAATTTTACTGCACTACAATTTCGAATTCAAGTTGTGAAAGTCCAGTTCTGCCATTGATTTCTTCAATTCGTTGCTGAAATTTAAGTGTACTACAATTTAGTTTATATGCACTTTCAATTCAATTAGTTTGCTGGAATTAGATTTAAATGGAAGGCTAAGTTTAAGGATTAATCTCTTGAATTAGATTACAATGATACTTTGAGATTATGTTCATGATTGCTTGTTCAATTTGCTATAGACTCTCATCATTCATTCTAGCTCTTAATGACTATGTGTTTGCTTAATTCACATAAAGAGAACCAAGATTAATTTTCGCTTAGTCAATTGATCTTGCTATCAATAATATTAACTTATATCTTGTTCTCATGCTTAATGGAATGAAGTATAAGTTGCTAGAATTAGAATGAATGATGTATGTGTTTTTGCTTAATTCACATAAGGAAAACTAAGATTAATTATCGCTTAGTTAATTGATTGAAGTTGGATTAAGAGTTGAGTAAATTGAACATTTGATGTGATTGATTTTCGCTTAGTTAATTAATCTGGTTATCAAGGATAAGTGAGTTGCAATCTAATCAAGAGGTTAATCTATTTTAGTTTATTATTTCATCTTGTTTAGAAATTCTGTTTTTACAATTCTGTTTTCAAAAATCAAACAAACAACCCCCCTTTATGTGTATTGTGTTTGTGTCTTGTGTTTGTGTCTTGTGGCTTGTGTTTGATAGAAACTTGAGTGATGGTCCTTGAGAGACGACCTAGGAGTCACTTCCTAGTACTACATATTTAATTGTATTAATTTGTGCGAGTGCGACCTCGTATCAGGAAACAACTCAAAGCTTCTTTCAAATCAAAAAATGTTGTTTCCACGACAAGACCGTTAAAACTGTTACACATTGATCTCTTTGGACCCACTCAGACTGAAAGTCTTGGAGGGAAGAGATATGGATTTGTCATTGTAGATGACTATACTAGATTTACATGGGTATACTTCCTAGCCCATAAACATGAGTCATTCAAGGTCTTTGAAATATTCTGCAAACGTGTTCAAAAAGAAAAAGAAATATGTATTGCGTCTGTAGGGAGTGATCATGGAACAGAATTTGAAAATTCTGAGTTCAAAGCCTTTTGTTTTGAAAATGGTATATTTCACAATTTTTCGTCTCCAAGAACTCCTCAACAAAATGGAGTTGTGGAAAGGAAAAATCGTACTTTACAAGAAATGGCTAGAACTATGTTGCATGAAAGCTCTCTCCCTAAATATTATTGGGGCGTAAAATCAATACTTCCCCTATTATATTCAAAACAGAATATTAATAAGACCAATATTGAATAAGACTCCATATGAACTATGGAAAGGAAGAAGACCCAACATTTCTTATTTCCATCCTTTTGGATATGAATGTTTTATTCTAAACACCAAAGATCAACTTGGAAAGTTTGATTCAAAGGTGGTTAAAGGAATCTTTCTTAGATATTCCAATACATCTAAGGCCTATAGAGTATTTAACTCTAAGACGCAAGTTGTAGAAAAATCAATCCATGTAAAGTTCCAAGATAACTCAAAGGCTGATAAAGAAATATCAGACCTAGAAAATTTGTTTGATAATTTACAGATTAACCCTTCTGGTCAAGATTCAAGACAAGATGATAAACAAGGGTCGACGATACAAGGACGACGATAGATGCACGATTTAACCCTCTTCGTCGATGATACTCATCAACAGGGAGATCAAATCCCTGCAAAAACATGGAAGTTTGCATCAAACCATACAGAAGATCTCATTGTTGGAGATAGATCCCAAGGTGTTCAAACAAGATCAAGAGTGAAGTATATCTCAAGCTATGCTCTTGTATTAGATATGGAGCCAAATAATATTGAAGATGCTCTTCAAGACAATGATTGGATTTTGGCTATGGAAGAAGAACTTAATCAGTTCACAAGGAATGATGTATGGACTCTTGTTGAAAGACCAAAGAACAAAAGCATCATCGGAACCAGATGGGTGTTCAGAAACAAGCTTGATGAAGCTGGAAAAGTGGTAAGAAACAAAGCAAGGTTAGTAGCACAAGGGTACAATCAACAAGAAGGTATTAATTTTACTGAAACCTTTGCTCCTGTAGCTAGATTAGAAGCTATTAGAATATTACTTGCTTTTGCTGCTCACAAGAATATCGTTCTATATCAAATGGATGTAAAAAGTGCTTTTCTAAATGGTTTTATTGAAGAAGAGGTATATGTAAAACAACCTCCTGGTTTTGAAAGTGTATCTCAACCGGACCATGTGTTCAAACTTAAGAAAGCATTGTATGGTCTTAAACAAGCTCCTCGAGCTTGGTATGATAGACTCAGTTCTTTTCTTCTTAAAAATGGTTTTTCAAGAGGAAAGGTTGATACAACTCTCTTCAAGAAAAGCATTTCAAAAGACTTTATTATAGTCCAGATTTATGTAGACGATATAGTCTTTGGAGCTACTAACAACTATCTTTGCAAGGATTTTTCAAAGCTAATGCAGGATGAGTTCGAAATGAGTATGATGGGAGAATTAAAGTTCTTTCTAAGACTTCAAATCAAATAGACGAAAGAAGGAATTTACATCCATCAACAGAAATACACAAAGGAACTTATCAAGAAATTCAAGATGGAAAACGCCAAGTCTATGAAGACCCGATGCATTAAATCTGAGCAAATCTCAACAAGGATGAGTCGAGTCGTAAGTCCGTTGATCGACGGTATACAAAGGTATGATTGGCTCACTCCTTTATTTAACTAAGTAGACCTCGACATTATGTTCAACGTCCGTCTGTATGTATTTTTCAATCTGATCCCAAAGAATCTCATTTACAAGCTGTAAAGAGAATTCTTAGATATCTTGTTGGAACAACTAATCTCTCTCTGTTTTATAAGAGAAATAGTGATTTCAGTTTAAGAGGCTTTTGTGATGTTGATTATGCTGGAGATAAAGTGGAAAGAAAAAGCACAAGTGGTGGATGCCAATATCTTGGATCATCACTAATATCTTGGTCAAGCAAGAAACAAAACTCCATTGCACTTTCAACAACCGGAAACGGAATACATTGTCGCGAGGATGTTGCTCACAATTACTATGGATTAAACATCAACTTGAGGATTATTACAGGTTTGAGAATCATATTCCAGTGTTTTGTGATAACACTAGTGCAATTAATCTTAGCAAAAACCCTATTCAACATTCAAAAGCTAAACATATTGAAATTCGTTTTCATTTTATAAGAGATTATGTACAAAAAGGTATTTCCGATATACAGTTTGTGCAAACTGATTTTCAATGGGCAGATATTTTCACTAAAGCTTTAGACAAAACAAGATTCAATTTTATTAAAGAAAATCTTGGAATTATCTCTTTAAAAGATTGAAAGAATTGTTTTTTATTCGAGTGTTTTGACTGAACTTATTTCGTCTGAACATTTTGTTCCGTCTGTACATTATTTCGTGTTAAGACGAAACATTGCGTCTGATCAAGTTGAATAGTTACTGTGGTAAAATTCAACAGACGCAATTGTTACTATTTAATTAGTTTATCTCAAGTGTGCAGGGACAAATTAAAAAGAGCAATAGATGTGTCTGTCATTTATTGCACTATTCTAGGACATTGATAAGCACGCGCCGAGAATTGCAGAGGTCAAATCAATCATTAAAAAGGCAATGATGTGGACACATCAAATCAGGGACAGTTTTCAAAATCTCTTTCGACTGAAGAATCACAACCGTTTTTATCTTTGCATATAAATACTCTTGAAAGTTCATTCTTTTATTCTTTACTGCTATTTGCAACTGTTTGAACTTTCTAAACCTTAATACTCACTAAATGCTTATTCTTTTTTTTCAAAATTATCAATGGCCGCCAAGAACACCAAAACCACCAAAACTGCTGAAGACACCTTCTTTGCTTTGCCAAGCAAATAGATCTCAAGGGAAACAATCGAGAGTGTCTCTGAAAGAGTTGCTAAAATGCTGACCCACACTGGATGGATGGGTTTCGCTGAACTTAGAGGACCATGGCTGATGGAGGCATACGCCGAGTTCTGGAGCGATGCCAAGGAGTTTGATGATGGTATCGTTGGAACCATAGACAACAAAGAGTACATCATCACGGTGGACTCTATTGCTGAGGCTGGGAACTGCAAGGCCGAGGGACGCTTCTATAGCCCCAACTGGATGAAGAATGAATCTGAGGAGCACGTAGACAAGATGCTCTATGTAAAGAAACCCAACCCTGAAGATTCCAAATCTTTCAGATCTGGAAATCTCGCTCCTACTGGAAGAATCATCCATAACCTCCTCTACAATGTCTTCACACCAAGGACTGGTTCAAGGGACAATGTAAGTTTTCGAGACAGATTTTGCATCTTCTACTGTCTGAGAAAAGCAAGGATGAGTCTTCATCACCTTATCCTTGACCATTGGATAAGTGCTCTGAAGAATCGCAACATCCGTAGAAAGAGCAGCATTCCCTACGCCACCCTCTTCTCGAAGATCATCATCAACCAGGGATTTGATACCACTGTTGTTGTTTGGCACCCTGAGGGAAAGGAGGTAAAAGCCAGCACCTTTGCAAAGATGCATCTGACGACAGGCTTACTCCATTCGCAACAAGAGGATGTACTCCTCTCACCCATCACCAAAGACCCTCCACACAGAGCTCGCATTAAGCGTGCTAAATCACAAACACAAGCCCAAACACCGTCCGAAACACAAGCCGAAACACAATCCCAAATAGAAGCCCAAACACTGAACCAACCTCAACCTCCTCCTTCTGTGATTATCTCTGAAGTTCCTTTTGAGAATGTTTCTGAGGAACCTCTCAAAAAGAAGAAAAGGACTGTCAGAATCAAGAACATTGGTGCTAAATCAAAAGAACAGACGATATCCCCTAGTGAAGATGAAGGAGCCTATGTATCGTCTAAGGGTGCTGCGTCTGTGAAGATACTTACAGACGAAGACAAAGAGAAGAAAGAAGCAGAAGAAAAAGAAAGAGCCAGAAAGATTGCTCTTGAAAAGGCTGCTAAGGGCAAAGAAAAGATGAAGCAAAAACTTGCGTCTGTGATTATTGGTGAGACAGACGATGAAAAAGCGCTGAAAGAGGCTAAAAGGGTCTCTATTTTGCTTCAAGCTGAAAGAGAAAGGATCTTTCTTGAAAGCTTAAAGGGCATTGGATTGTCTGAAGGAGCACCTGCTCAAGCTACTTCAGAGGGCATGAACAGTGATGAAACTGCCCAGATTCAAAAAGACAACGCCCAGCTTGCAGAGGAGTTGGAGACAATGTTAAGAGAAGAAGTCTCAACTCTGGAGATGTCACCATCAACTCTCCAAGACCAACATAGGACTACTGCGTCTGAATGTTGCCTTTGCACAGACGATATCTGGTGCGTCTGAAGAAGCATCCCACCAACAGACGAAGAAGTTTCCGTCTGAAGACTTTGTGCTTATTGAAGAAGTTGATTCTTCGTCTGATGAAGAACAACTTGAAATAATCAAGGTGGATGCTACATGGGGAAGGTCACATGCTGAAGTGATCAATCCAGAAGACTTACCCCCAAAGCACAAGGTGGACTATTCATTCCTAAATGAATTAGTCATGAGGCGTTTTGCTGAGAGCACCTGTGCTGAAAGACCAATCAAACCTGATTAGATTATTGGAGAGAAGTTTGAAGAATTCTCCACTAATGGTAAACCGTCTGAGTCTGCTCAATATAATATCTTAACAGACGATGAAGACCGCTATATCAAGAACACTCCCTACATTGAATTGAAGAACCCATACGAGTACAGAGGCAAGAAAGGTTTTCAATTAGGGAGATTTGTCAATCCCATCATCTTCAACAAACCCTTGAAGCCAGTAGATTTCAATGAAAACATCGTCTACACATCAGAAGAGCAACGCGATTGGTTGAAGTGTCTGCCCTGGGATACACTGGCCAACTTAGACATCAAGGGGTTAAAAGATATTCAAGCCTACAAGGATCATATTGCTGCGTCGGTGATTGAAGGACCAGCACTTGGCTATGAACCTCACATTCCACAAAGAGAAAATCAAAGATGGAAGGTTCAGTATGAGGTGAATGCGCCTGTCTTCCACCACTGTAGGTTTGGAGACGCACACTCTACCATCTATGAGCCGAAAGAATGCACTCATTGGCATCTTGACGCCATAGATCGCCATGATCCTATGCCTTTCACAATTCCACTCAACAAAACAGAGTATGTCAGTCTAGGACACTCTCTGGGAATTGTGCTTCCATGGACGAGGCCCCACTGCTCCGGGATCAACCCTCGTTACTCCATCCTCCTCAACGAGTATGAAGACCCTGAAGAATTTGCTCACGCACTCCCAGAAGACTACAACATATCTTTCAAGATGATAGCTAATGCCTATAGAAGAGAAACCAAGGAAAGGGAGGTTTCCTTATCTCATATTGATCGACAAGCTAAGAAGGATAAGAGATACTGTCCCTTCATGATGGGATCACAGTTCTCTTCACTGGTGTCAGACGAAACAAAGTACACTATCGTCTTAGACCGAAAAAGACCATGCCTGGTCAAGTTTTTGGCTAAGGGCAAAAAGAAGAAAGTACCGTCTGTACCCAGAACCCTCAAATTCGCAAGGCATATCTCCAAACTCCTTCCATCTGCTGTCTATACACACCTCAAAGCAATCCAAGCTCAAGCCTCAAGCCCTATCAATCCAAAGATACAACGGATGATAGAAGATCATGAAGCCACTTCACAGTTTTGCTCTGGAACTTCATTTGATGAAGACTCTACCATCTGTGGCAGGGTGTTTCCTGGTGAAGCTTATGCATATACTCACCCATCCCAGGAGCATCCAGATCTGGAAGTTTTTGTTCCAACAAAGTTTTACACATGGCAATGGAAACAAAACTTCATGGCTTACCTCACTCTTCCATATTTCACACTGCGTCTGAAGAAGACTCCAACAGTGCTCATTATTGATGACACTGTTCCTATAGTAGAAGAACCTCAAACACCAATGGTGCACTTTGACGATATGGTGGAGGTTTATGACAAGGTTGAGGATGCTGAGGCTAATACTCAAGAAGCTGAGGAGTTTAAAACTCTGAAGCGTAAATATGATGCTTTGGAAGAGGATTACGGGCACTTGAAAGCAAAGAACAGAGAACTTGAAGAAAATCAAGCTTCTCTATCGTCTCAAGTAAAACAGCTTACAGACGTTGTGATGACCCTGCTAAACAAAAAGCAAAAGCCTTCTTCTTGATCATCTTTTGATGATTTACAGCCCAAGGGGAGAATAGAAGAAATCGAGGGAGAATGTAATGAGCCAAAGGGAAAGAAGATAGGTATAAGGGGAAAGCAATGTTTAAGGAGGAGCGAGCATAGCATCGTCTGAGGGGGAGTGAGCAAAGTATGGGGAGAATGGAAGAGCCCAAAAGTTAAGCTTCGTCTGAGGGGGAGCGAGCATTCAAAGAGCATCGTCTGAGGGGGAGTAATTTTTTTATTTTACAACTTATACTTGTAATTCTTTAGTATAGCTTACAATTGTAACTCTTTATTGGTTTTCTGTTTATACCAATGTAATAATGTATAAAGATTACATCGCATTGATGTAACAATCTATTATAAAGAGGTATTATTCAGAAAACATCGTCTTGATGTCAATCTGGCTTTTTTTAAGACTGTTTGTTTCTGTCTAACCATGTCTTGTGCAGATTTTCGTGGTATGGTCTGTAATCATCAAAAAGGGGGAGATTGTTAGATCAAGGATGATTAACGTCTCAAGATTTTGATTAATTACAAGACAGACGAAACCAAGCTACCCAAGACTTGCTAAGACAAAACCAGCACAGACGGAACGAGACCCTTCAAAGAAGAAATTCCGCGTCTGTCCAAAAGCCAAGTCATCAGACGATACATGCACAGACGGAAGAGGACTACTCAAGCTTAAGTCCTTCGTCTGTCCAAAGAGTGAAGATCAGACGAAAGTAACTCCAACATTTCAAATCCTAAGAGTTACCAAAGTCAATATAAGATCAGTATTGGGATTCTCAAACGCATAAGTCAACATTGGATGCTATCCCTGTACAAAGTTAGAAAAAGAGGAGCAATCATTTGGCCGCAATTAGACTCCAGCTACATACATACTATTTGCAATTGTTTGCATTTTGACATCTTTTTCAAACTTGATCATTAAATACTTCAACGGCTACCTTCTATGTCTAACGGTCATCTGAAGAATTTGCCTATAAAAGGACTTCACCTCACCAAGAGCAAATTGGCGAATACGCTTACAAGAATTACAAATTCTTATTATTTCGCTCACTCTGATATTATTGTATAACCCTCTCTGTGAAGAGGAAATCTCTGTCTGGTTTAGAAAACCTTGTTAAATCCACTTGTGTGGTACTTTAGCTTGAGGAGGCTGTGTGTTCAAAGAATACCTTGTTTAGCTTATGGAGGCTGGGTTCAAAGAATACCATTGTTGTTTAGCCTGAGAAGGCTGTGTTCAAAGAATATCTGTGTATAGCCAGAAGTGGCTGGGTGCAAAGAATACTTGTAACCATTTCACGGTTTGTAGTGAAAACTCAGTGATTGCTGAGTAACTGGACGTAGTTTGTGAAGGCGAACCAGTATAAAAATATTCCTGTTATTTATTGTTTATTATTGATCAACTAATAGGGGATAATCACATCATAACGTCTGTTCATTAAAATCAATCTTTCAACATAAATTTTGTTTCGTCTGAACAGCTTTGTAACCCACAGACGAAAGGGATAAATTTTTTAATTAACACAATTCAACCCCCTTTCTTGTGTTTATCTTTTACAATTACAATCACCTATTTTTTTTTATGAATGAATGAAATTTCTTACCATTAATTGATAAATAAATAATCTTAAAATATTAATTATAAAAGCACAATAATATATCTGAAAAAGTAATGAAGTGATTATTCCCTACAAAATGAAACAAGTATAACAATATTATATTATTATATTATTCTCTAAATATTATAAATATTGATTATAAAAGATTTTGGTCACGAGACATTTGGTCTTTTATAAACACCAACATTAATTTATAGAGATTTAGATAAGACTTTTATATTTTATATTGCTAATGTATTTGACATTAAATATTCAAGGAAAAATTCACTATTTTTTCCCGTATAAACTTCTATTGAATTTTAGATCAATGTTATTAAGCTCTACAGTTTCACATGGAACACCGCTGCTACAAACAAGAGCTACTCCTTCTTGTGTTGCTGAATTTCTTCTAATGTTTTTAAAATTGACTTTGTTTATCTTTATTTTTATGGACTCTAAAGAACCATTGAAAACAAAAATAGAAGAAGTTAGCATCAAATTAATTAAATTTTGTACTAAAATGATATATATATATGTATATATATATATGTATAATTATATAGTTGATATTTATTTTCCTCACATTTTCACTACTTGTATTAGAAATAATGGTTGTTTGTAAGTACCTGTTTTGTGCATTGATTCCATGGACAATACTCTTAATCTATAAGAATAGGATTGCGGACATCAGTTATTATTATATTTTCAAAATGCAAATCAGAAGCAAGAGTAGTTATCGGGGTGCGAGACCAAGTTTTGATTTTCACGCCATTGTCTATATTTTTTAGTGTGCAATTCTTGACAGTAAGATCCTCCACAAATTCTTCATTCTCATACTTTCCAAGGCTTCCAACACTAATACCATGACCAGACTCACATGTTACGTTTAAGATAATAACTTGTTTGCTTCCATCACTTAGGGATATGCAATCATCTCTGGTACCAATTTTTGAATTAATAATCTTAACTTTAGTTGATTTTTCAATGTGTATTCCATCGGTATTAGGATTATATGCAGGTGTAGTGACTTTGGTTTGTAAATGTGATATTCTTACTGGCAAAGAAATTATATGAAAATATTTACTATCCTTTGAAGTAATGTCTTGAATCACCAAATTATTAATGAAAAAAAAGGCAAGATTTTGAAAAAAAAAATATTGTCAAAAGTATAAAAATGTAAATTCTTAAAAAAATTGATAGAGTAAATAAGCAAAATTTAGTCATTAGATGGTAAAAAATAACAAAATTATCCATAAAAATAATATATATATATATATATATATATATATATATATATGAAATTTTTAATACTTAAAAGATATTTATTGTTATTTTGGTATTTTAATTTAATCATTTATCATGATTTTGATCCCTTAAAAATTGAGCAAAATAAGAGAAAGTGATTATGCTCAGGAAGTAAAATGATTGTAATTAATTAAATCTAAGGATCAAAACAACAATAGATACATTTTAGTGATAATTTAATCCTCATATTTTTAAGAATCAAGATGATAATTCACTCAAATTTGATGAAATTGAATCAATATATGCTAACTACAGTATATATTAAAAAATACTTTATTGTATTTACCATTGCCAACTTCTTGCAATTCTTATTTGTTGAGCATTCATTTTGCTTCCAAGACATTTTGCCTCGACCGTGAAATGTTCTTGTGCTAGATAAAGTTAAAAAATTAATATATTCAAATCTAACCCATTGATCTTGTCTGCTAAGGTGGTATGGATTTTTTTGAAGCTTTGAGTATTCCATTAACTTAAACCTTAATAAGAACCTTGCAAGGTCCAATGAAGTCTATTTGTTTATTTACTGCTTAGAATCACAATTTTGCTTGGAGTTGTTGATTCACATGCATCCTTCCAAGTCTTTTGCAAAGCCTTAAAGTACAAATCAAATAGAAAATTAGGAAAATTAAGGTACTAAATCTATCTTATATAATTATGCAAGTTAATAAAAAAAAATATTTTCAATTGATAAAACTTGATATGACCTTACCATGGTTATATCTTCATTTTGTGTTATGCCACATTTTTGTATATCAAAAAGGTTAACATAAGTTCTCACACAGGTAACCATCAAGGGAAACAAGAATAATGTGGTCATACTTTGTTGACTTTTCATTTTTACCTTTCTTTCTTCTTCTCACCGTTTATCACTTAGTTATTTGCAAAATATTGTAATTGAAACTTTTTATATTTTAAGTACAACATTTTAAGTGTTATTAATAAATCTTACAAACTTTTATTAGATGAATGTAAACATAGACATGACAAATTTGTCTTTAAGACTCATACATTGAGAACAACACAATAAAGAATAAAAACAACAACAATTTGGTCAAGTCATTGTCACAATTCATAATTATAATTATAACACAAACATGAAACTTAAAAATCAATGTCTTCCAACTAAACTTTTATATTATTATTAACTATCTATTTTACTCCTAATTGATATCTAATTTAATGAAAGACATGAGTTGTTAGAATTTTATATAATTAATATTCTTTTATAATGGTTCTATATAAGGTGTTTGTTACTTTTATTTTTTCTAAATTATTGATTATTGATCATTTGATTTAAATAAATGTTTTTATCAAATTTAACTTAATATATCATGATTCAATTTACATACTCTATAAATTTAATTTTATACATATTTCTAGTAAGATATTACTATTTTACTATGTTATTTTTCTTCTTATTTATAAAATAAATGGATAATGATGTTAAATTGATAACATAGAAAAGAGTTAGTACATATAAGAAAATAAAGTTGAACAAATACCAAATTTAGAATGATATATTTATTGAACTAATATATCAAATATATTAATTTTTTTACCTTTAATTTTTAAATGGATATTAATTCTTCTTATATATGTTTAAGTAGATGTTTATAAAATTGATTTTAAATGAAATTAGTTTTACAAAATTAATTATGTACCTTTTCTTCTGAACAATAATTCTATTCTTATACTTGCCTTTAAGTGTGGTATATAAATTACCTATATGTGTCTACATCAAACATCATGCATGATTTGACATACCATATGTGTAACATAAATAATATTTGTACAATTATAAGTTATATACATAATTTTTGTTAACAAGTTTTGCATTGAAAATTTTGTCATAATTTACTCGTGATTTTATCAAGCTTTGAGCCTAAGCCATCACGATTTTGCTTTTGGATTTCCTCTAAAAGGCCTCTCACTAATGGAGTTACATATATGTATTTATATACTCATGTGTATTCCTTTGTTTTTCCGATGCAGGACTTTGTTTGCGAATAACATCCCAACAGATACAACATATTCTATATTACAAAAAAGTAAACAAATAAAAAAGTAACTTTATCAAATGAAAAATTTAATTAATTTTACCTTTTCTTAACGTCATTAAAGTTATATTTTATCCTCTCCTTTGCTTTCTCCATCTCATCATATATGAAACCCATGACGGGTTTTTCATCTGAATCTACCAATCGAAGGACAACCATGAGAGGAGCAGTAACTTTTAAGCATGTGGTTACATTCTTCCAAAATCGACTATCCAAAATAATACTATTTATTTTTCTTCCATTTGTTTTGGGCTCTAAAACTTGTGACAAAAGTATTGTTATTATTAACACAATAGCAAGCAATTGAAAGTACTGTTATTATTAACACAAGTACACAACAACAACAAGCAAGAACAATAAACATAATAGCAATTTCAATTGAAACAGTAAACAGAGCAGTAATTGAAAACTAATAATTCAATTGAAATAGATAAATAGTGTAGAGAGTAGCAACTGAAACAAATAACAAATAATAGTGCAAAATGAAAATGAAACTTCCAAATTTTCCTTCTCAAATTGCATAATTAAAAATTTAAAACATAAACACATCATAGTGCAAACTGTAGAGAGAGCGCATCAATTGAAATTTCATGGTTGCCCAAAATCGAAGCTGTGGATAATTGTATTTCGAAACACCGTTCTAAAATTAAAGGTTACCCAAATTGAAACAAAGGTTCCCCAAACCCAAATTGTTCTTCACAAATCATATTAACAGGGCAGCAACGAAGAGAACAGCAATTGAAATTCCATGGTTGCCTAAAATCGAAGCTCTGCATAATTTAATTCCATGGTTGCCCAAACTAAAACAAAGGTTCCCCAAACCCAAACTGTTCTTCACAAATTAGAATAACATAACAGCAACGAAGAATAGAAAAGTAACTAACCTTGACGACGGGCCAAACAGCAAACCACGAACACCGATGAGACTCCAACCGGATGATGAAGAGGAAGACAACGATGAGGCTTTGATCGGAGGAAGAAGAGGAAAAAAATCACAAAGCACGACCCAACACGAGCCCTAAGTGAGAAAGAAAAGTGGATTTTTGTTTGGCCCAAAACGCACCGTTTTGACATGGTGTAACTCGCTCAACTCGGTCTGACTCGCGAGTTTGTGACCGAGTTAACTCGCTGGGGTTGAGTAAACTCTCAAACTCTTAAGAGTTTAAGAGTCAACTCTAGAGTTTGATAACCATGGTGTCAACCACATACGCAACCATAGGGTTAGTTCACAATTTAGTGATAATAATAAGATCACAGGAACAATACACACAACATATATAAAGAAGACGTGGAAAACTTAATTTACAACTCATCACAATTAATTATGAAACCCAATATGATGCATGTCACTCATATGTCATGTGGTACCATCAAAACAATTGAGCAATGTCTAGAAGTATATGTCACTGTTGACACTTTCATTAGAAATACAAGACAATTACAGTTAGGGCAACCAGTGTTGCAACAGGAGTCACATCTCACTCATGGTGATCAGCCATAGTGGAAGCTTTCCCATCGCGAATACCCTCCAAGTCTAGGTCATTACATCGATGATGCAATCCTCAAGGAGAAGAGCACATAAGTTTTGGATCTTCATGCTTCAATGGAGGCTTGGACAAATGAAGAAGAAGCTCACGGCCTCAAGGAGTAAAAGAAATAGAAAACGGAAGGAGTTTAGAGATGGAAGCGCCATGGCAAGTGCCAATAAGCTAGAGGTGGAACCGCCACAATGTACAAGGAAGCCATTGATGAGATTCAAGGTTCTTCACAAGAACACAAGAGAGAACACTCTCAAGAATAAGCTCTTAGCTTAATTCAATATTCAGAAAATTTATCAAAAGTCCTTTACAATTCAAAAAAATCCTATATATATTATGTGAAGTTGGCGCCACCTTGAGGAGCAAGGAATTCACCTCCACCCTTGGATCTAGATTAGGATCAACGTGTGTGAAGCTTTCTCAAGCACATCACACGGATCACTAATCTTGATCCTTGGATGAGAGAGTAATCCTAAGGCCACGGTGGAGTAAGAGAATGGTGGCAAAAGTGTGACTTAAGTTTGAATTCTAGCCTCTTGATTAGATCTTGATCAAGTGGCTAGAGTTCTCTTAAGAAGTGGTGCCAAAAACATGTACTAGCTGAATTTGAATTCATCCATTAGATTAAAGATTGTAGATCTCATATAAGGATTAAAATTCAAATTGAGTTAGTGCTTTTCCCACCACTTTTCCCTCCTTTTTCTCTCCCACTCTCTCTAGAGAGAGTAGCGCTCACTCTCTGATGGAGGACCATCCTTGCCTAGAAGAATCAAAAGGTTCATGACAAAGAAAATACAAGAAGAAGTGGAGAGTCAACTCCAAAGTCAAAGTCAACTCTCAAGTCAAGAGTCAACTCAAGACTTCTTCTTAACTTGTAATTTTTCTAGTATTTGTAACTTGTAATTAGAAGTTAAGCTTTGAATAATTGAACACACATGTGCTAGTGTGGCTCATGGCCTAGGGGTGCCAAAATAAAATCGAAAATCTCTACTAAAGAGGGAGAGAGTGGCGCACACTCTCTTAGGAGAGAGTAGAAGAGATTTGGAGGGAAAGTAGTGGAGGAAGCACTAACTCAATTTGAATCTCAACCTTTAGATGGGATCTACAAATTCTAATCTAATGGTTGAGTTCAAATTCAACTAAGACATGCTTTTGGCACCACTTCTTAAGTGAACTCTAACCACTTGATTAAGATCTAATCAAGAGGCTAGAATTCAAACTTAAGACATGCTTTTCCCACCACTTAAGTTCCACACCATGGCCCTAGGATCCTTTCTTGATCCAAGGATGGGGCTTGGTGATCCGTCTGAGGTGCTTGAGAGAGCTTTCCACATGTTGATCCCAAGCTAGATCCAAGGGTGGTGGTTTGGTCTTTGGTTCCCAAGTTTGGCGCCACCTAAGTGTAGTATAAATAGCTTTCCATTTGAATTATAAATACTTTTTGATTAATTGAGAATTGAATTCAGAAATTTGAGAGTGTCTTCTCTCTTGTGTTCTTATGAAGAACCTTGAATCTCATCAATGACTTCCTTGCTCCAATGTGGCGGTTCCACCTCAAGCTTATTGGCACTTGCCATGGCGCTTCCATTCCTTTTCTAATCCGTTTTCTCCATTTCTTTTCTTCTTGAGGCGCAAGCTTCTTCTTCTTAAACACCTAAGTCTCCATTGAAGCATGAAGATCCGTGACTTCTATGCTATTCTCCTTGAGGATTGCATCAAATTTGGTATCTAGAGCTTGTTCTACTTCAATTGGAGCATCCTATCCAGTTTGAATTTTCCTTACTTTGAGTTTGTGTTTTCTCTTCAATTTTTTGTGTTGATCCGTGTTGTATGAACTTGCTTGAGTTCTTCACATGTTCCTTGAGTTATCTTCATCTTTATTTTGAGTTTTCATGTTAAAAAATTCCTAGATCTAAAATTCCTAGAAAATTATGACAAATTCACCGTTTAATTTTCTTTCTAGATTATTTTTGTAATTCTTCAAGTATGTTCTTGATGTGCTGCATATGAACCGTGCCAAATCTTTGCAATTCCGTGAATCCATGTTTTGATTGTGTTCAAAGTGCTGTTCACGTGTTTTATGTGCTAAGATTTGTGCACTTACAAGTTCAAGTAGCTATCGTCTTGCTTAATCTTGCTTACTAGTAATTTTAGACTTAATTTTACTTTAGTCTTAGGTTTTTCTCAATTCGGTCCAGCAAAAGAAAGTCAAGAAAAGAAGTATAAAAAATTCAAGGAAAAAGAAAATCAAAAGAAAGATTACAAGAAAAAGAATCACAAGAAAAAAAAAATTAAAGAGAAAAGAAAATAAGAAAAGTGAAATTCTAGTGAAAATTCAAGTGAATAGAAAAGAACAAATGAAAAGTGAATTTAGTGAATTTTAAGCATAAAGTGCAGTGCAGTAACTTGACAATTTGAACCTCTAAACACTCCCAAAGTTAGTGGTTCAAAGGACTTAGAGCACTAGAGACACTTAGGACTAAGCATTATCACCAAAACTTGAGTTTAGATTGCTAGTAGCCTAGATTCTTGAACTTGTGGTGTATGAAGTGCTTGGTAGCTTGAAACTCTGTTTTTCCACTGTATTTTTTTAGCATAATACTTGGTTGTACAATGGTGGAAAACTGCACCTATTCACATAAAAACATTTCACAAAATTCACTTGAGAATTGCCTAGGTTCCGGTTGCAAAATTGGAATCATCTTGCTTCTAAATTGGCCTAAATGTTGTCTTCGGCTCTTGCTGTAATTTTCCAGTTTTGAGCATAATTTGTGGCTGTCCAAACTGCAGTAGTTTAGTGCCTTTGTCACATATAACTTCTCATATTTGAGTAGCCAAATTTTGTTCATTGAGTACCTTTTTATTGCTTGTCATTTTTGGACTCCTAAGTTTTGTCTTGAGTTTGTATTTCTTGGAACTCTTAAGCTTGACTCTAGAACCGTTCCTCTTTCACTTTTGATACTTGAACCTTGAATGATTGATTAGAGGTTTAAACAATAGTATAAAGAGAGGTTGAGTGGAAAAAGACAAGAGTGAACATTTGAGAAAGAGTCTTAAATTGTGAAATACGAGTGACTTGAGTGCATACACTTAGTGAGTGGAAAAGATCCTATTTTCTTTATATTTTTGTGTTCTAATCTTTGTTGTGCAACTATGGATAGTTCCCCTAGTGTAGGAAATGACCTATCACCTAAAACTAGGAAAATGATGGATCCAAGAGAAGATTTTGGTGATTTAGATCTAGAGAGGCCACACTAGCTAGGTTCACCCATGGACTTAATAGGGAGATTGAAGACATTCTTGAGCTCCAAAGCTATGTGACCATAGAGGAGGCCATACACAAGGCCGAGAAGGTGGAACAACAAATCAAGAGGAAAGGCACCTTCAAGAGATCCTCTACTTCATACTCTAACTCTTGGAGAGACAAAGGCAATAAGGAGAGCTATTCCAACATGAGGAAGCCGCATGACCGAGACATCACTAAGGTAAAGGAGGTACATCCTAACCCTTCAAAACCTAGTTCTATTAAATGTTTCAAATTTTTAGGTCATGGCCACATAGCCTCTCATTGCCCAAACAAGAAAGCTATGATGGTGAGGAATGATGGAGCAATCACAAGTGAAGATTCAAGCTCATCATCTAGTGAGAGTGAAGCATCAAGTGCAAGTGAACATTCCTTTTATGAGCAAGCCGAGGAGGGAGACCTATTGATGGTAAGGAAGATGCTAAGCAATGTAAGTAAATAGCTTGATGACTCACAAAGGGAGAATATCTTCCATAGTAGATGTACTATTGAAGGGAAGGTATGCTCTTTAATTATTGATAGTGGAAGTTGCACTAATGTAGTAAGCACTAGATTAGTGGATAAATTAAAATTGAAAACATCTTCACATGCTAAACCATATAGGCTACAATGGTTGAGTGAAAAAGGAGAGTTAGTAGTAGACAAACAAGTACTCATATCTTTTACTATTGGCAAATATAATGAAGTACTTTGTGATGTTGTTCCTATGGAGGCCACACACTTACTCCTTGGTAGACCTTGGCAATTTGATAGAAAAGTTATACATGATGGAGTTGTCAATACTTACATTCTTTCTCGTGTAGGTAAGAAGGTCACACTCAAACCACTAACACCTAAGGAGGTTTGTGAAGATCAAATAAAGATGAAGCTTAAGAAGGACGAAGAGAAGCAACTCACCTTAGCGAGAGCTCCAAGGGCACACCCAAGCATGGTGGCAAGCCCACGGCTGAGAGCTCCAAGGGAGGTAAAGCCAAAGGAAAGTTGTCTAATCCTAAGGTCCATAAGCTTGAAAAATTGAAAAGTAAAAAGAATGAAAAGAAAGAGAGCTTCTTGATAGAAAGGAGTGAGCTTAAGAGAGACTATCTAGCTAGGAAGTCCATGTTTCTTTGCATGCCTAATCCTTTGGTTTTGAGTTCTAACTTTGTAGGTGAGCAAGGGAGCTTGGAGGCCTTATTGGAGGAGTTTCAAGATGTCTTTCCCAAAGATATACCATACGACCTTCCCCCTATAAGAGGCATTGAGCATCAAATTGACTTGATACCGGGTGCACCACTACCAAACCTTCCAAGCTATAGGAGTTCTCCTCAAGAGAGCCATGAAATTCAAAGGCAAGTGCAAGAGCTTATGGACAAGGGTTGGGTGAAGGAGAGTCTTTCTCCTTGTGCATCACCCGTGATATTAGTGCCTAAGAAGGAGGGAACATGGAGGATGTGCACCGATTGTAGAGCAATCAACAATATCACTATTAGGTATCGCCATCCTATCCCTAGATTAGATGACTCATTGGATGAGTTGCATGGTGCTTGTGTATTCTCAAAGATAGATCTTAAAAGTGGTTACCACCAAATTAGAATGAAACAAGGTGATGAGTGGAAAACCGCATTTAAGACTAAATTTGGATTATATGAATGGCTTGTTATGCCATTTGGCTTATCTAATGCACCTAGTACCTTCATGAGACTCACGAACCATGTGTTGAGAGAGTTTTTAGGAAAGTTTGTGTTGGACTTGAAGCTGAAGAAGCCATCCCTAGTTTTAGTTTTGATATACTTGTACTTTTGATCTTTGTGATAGATTGTATATAAGAGTTTAAAATGTATTGATTGTTTTAGTTTAGGCTTTGAGTGTTGTTTTTATTCAATCGTTTCATAGAAAATTTGATTTTACTCTTGTGATTTGAGCTAGAGAAGTTTTGGAACCCCATTTTATTTGAAAGAAATCAAAAACTTTGGTTTAAAAAGGTTTTAAGTTGAAGTAATCGATTACCATATAGTTGTAATCGATTACCAACAGATTCAGAAAACAGGGGAACCCAAACTGCTCTGGAGTAATCGATTACCACTCCATAGTAATCGATTACTTCGTCCTTGAAGAAACAAGGGAAGGAAAATTTCTCTGGAGTAATCGATTACCACAATCCAGTAATCGATTACCACACCAGAATTCATCTCAAATGATTTTGAAACTACTTTAAATTGAAACCTCTTTGAATTGTTTTCAGAAGAGAGATCTTTTTGAGTTTTCCAAGAAAGAAAGGAAGAGCGAAACACTAGTTTTTACAAGAATTCTCTTCAAAGTTTCAAAGATTTCTCTTGAGATGAAGACTGTGTGAATGGTTGAATTGTTTGGATGATATCATTGATCAGTGCATACACAACAGGTGTAATCTTATCTGATCTTTATCTTTTGTAATCTTTTTGGTTTAAACTCTAAAGAGAAAGGTATTCTCTTGGAAGAGTTGATGAGTTTTTGAGAGAGGTACTCTCAAAGGTTGATTCTTGAAGGGATCAAGGATCAAGATATGTTCTTAGGTGAAGAACATATGGTTTTGAGTATTTGATTTGTTTTTGTGTTTGTGCAGTGTGGTTGTATTGAACACAAAATCTTTATAGTGGAAAATCGATCGCAATAGATTGTTGGGTTGGGACTGGATGTAGGCCGAAAGCCGAACCAGTATAAATCTCTGTCTAAACTCTCTTCTCTATCTTATCTCTTTCAATTCATTATTTTCTTGCTTTACAATTTTCCCTTGTTTTCCGCTGATTATATCTCTGATACGTTCTTGTAATTCAAGATAAAATTGAATTGGGAAAAAGTGAGAAAAAGTTAAATAGAACTAGGGAACTTGAATCTATTCACTCCCCCCTCTAGATTCATATAGGGACCAACAATTGGTATCAAGAGCTTTAACTAGTAAATCAATCTAGTAATCCTTCTTAGTTCCCTGTAATGGCTAGTAATCTTTTACCCTTCGTTGAAGGAGCTTCGATAAATAGACCTCCATTGTTCTGCGAAGATAACTATCCATTCTGGAAAGTTCGCATGAAGATCTTTATGGAATCTATTCACAGAAGCATCTGGCAGGCTGTGGTAAATGACTACAAAGTTCCAATGAAAATAGAAAATGGAAAAGAGATAGAGAAATCTTTTGAGGATTGGGACATGAATGAGATTAGGAGGGCTAAAAATGATGCTAAGGCCTTGAATATCATACACTCTGCCTTGAATTATGATGAGTTTTTCAGGATATCAGCTTGCACAAAAGCAAAAGAAGCATGGGAGCTCATCATGGTAACCCATGAAGGTACTGCTGAGGTGAGGAGAGCTAGGAAGAACACACTCATTCAAGAGTATGAGACATTCAGAATGTTCCAAGGAGAATTAATAATGGAAATGCAAAAAAGATTCACACACATCATCAACCATCTCAAAGGGCTTGGCAAGAACTTCATTGAAGAAGAAGTGAATGTCAAGATTCTGAAATCACTGAATAGAAAGTGGCAACCTACGGTGATGACCATAATCGAATCCAAGAACCTTGCTGCTATGACAAGTGCTGAACTGTTTGGGAAACTTAGAGAATATGAAATGGACATGACTCGAATGGCAGATAAGGAGCAGAAAGACAAAAGAGCTAAAGGAATTGCTCTCAAAGTAGACCGGACTGAAACAGAATCTGAATCCTCTGAAGACGGAAATGATTCACAAGAAGACCAAGTGAACTTGATGGTAAAGAAGTTCAGAAAGTTCATGAAGAACAACACTAAAAAGAAATTTGGTCAACCAAGAAAAGGAGTCAAGAAGCAAGACAATACTTCAGTCAAAGTGACATGCTACGAATGTGGGAAGATTGGGCACTACAGATCAGATTGTCCAACCTAGAAAAGAAGCAACAACACTAAAGTGAGAAAATCTGAGAATGAAAGAAATGTCAGAAAAGAAAAGAAGAAAAAGAAAGCATACATAGCTTGGGATGAAGGCTACACATCCTCAACATCTGAAAGTGAAGATGAGGAGGCAAATCTGTGCTTAATGGCCAAAACATCCAATGAGGTAAGTGATACGAACTCAATTATGGATGAATATGATGAATTGCATTCTGCCTTTTGTGAGCTTTATAATCAAGCTGAAGTTTTTGAAAAAGAAAACATAGCATTGAAAAAGGAAGTATCCATGTTAAAACAGAAAATATGTGAGTTAGAAAATGATATTTCCAAGCTAAAGGAACTCAACATTTCTGCAAACTATGCTCACATGAAATCTGGAAACACTAAGCATGCTAAATGCACTTGTACTTATTGCATGAAACCTGTACATAAATCATATAACTGCATGATTAGAAAGAAAGGGATTTCTAGTGGCAAATACAAATGGATTAAGAAAGAAACCTGTAGCACTAACATGCATGGACCCAAGAGGAAGTCGGTACCAACTGCAAAATAAGTTCTTTTTCTCTTGCAGGAAAGCCTGAACAGTAGAAGCTCAATTTGGTACTTAGACAGTGGCTGCTCAAGGCATATGACGGGTGATAGAAGGAACCTGAGCACCTTCACACCAAGAGAAAATGGATCTGTTGTATACGGAGACAACAACAAAGGGAAAATACTAGGCTACGGTACTGTTGGATATAAGGCAAACACAGTGATAGAAGATGTATCGCTGGTCGATGGATTAAGGTTCAATATACTGAGCATCAGTCAACTATGTGACAAGAACTACAAAATTGCTTTTGATGATGAACATTGTCTCATCAACAATAAAGACTCAGATGAACTTCTCATGATTGGCAAGAGATCTAACAACATTTACATATTGGAAGTAAATCATTCTTCTCCTTACTCTACATGTTTAACTTCTAATGATAATCTGTCTTGGCTATGGCATAAGAGAATAGCACACATTGACATATTGCATTTGAATAAGCTTGTTTCAAAAGAGTTAGTTTTTGGTCTCCCCAAACTAAGATTTTCCAAAGAAGGACTATGTGAGGCTTGTCAAAAGTCCAAGCAGGCAAAAACATCTTTCAAAAATATTAAACATGTTTCTACAACTCAGCCGCTTGAACTCTTGCATTTAAACTTATTTGGTCCATCTAGGATAGCTAGTATTGGTGGAAATCTGTATGGGCTAGTCATAGTAGATGACTATTCAAGATTTACTTAGGTTTTGTTTATCAAGAAAAAGGATCAAGCCTTTGAAGTTTTCAAAGTACTTGCCAAGAAAATTCAAAACAAAAAGGATTTGAAAATTAAAGCTTTAAGAAGTGATAATGGTATTGAATTTAAGAATAGCTTTTTTGAAAGGTTTTGTGAAAAACATGGGATATCACACTGCTTTTCAGCTCCTAGAACTCCTTAGTAAAATGGAGTGGTGGAGAGGAAAAACAGGTCTCTTATAGAACTTGGAAGAACCATGCTGAATGAGCATATGATGCCTAAACATTTTTGGGCAGATGCTGTGAACACTGCATGTTATGTTCTCAATAGAGTCTCTATAAGACCCATTTTGAAGAAAACCCCTTATGAGCTTTTCTATGGAAGAAAACCCCTTATGAGCTTTTCTGTGGAAGAAAACCAAACATTTCTTATTTTAAAGTTTTTGGATGCAAATGCTTTGTTTTAAACAATGGCAAGGACCCTATTGGAAAGTTTGATGCAAAGGCTGATGAAGCCATTTTTCTTGGTTATTCAAATACCAGTAAAGCATATAGGATCTTTAATAAAAGAACAATGTGCATTGAAGAATCTGTCCATATTAGATTTGATGAAACTAACACTTTCCAAAAGGAAAGATTGTTGTGTAATGATGATGAAACAAGTGAAGGAAACATAGACATTGATCACAAGCATCAAAAACTCAACCAAACCCGGTGCGAACAAGCAAAAGAGTGGAGGACACCTAGGAACCTATCACTTGACAATGTCATTGGTGACATTCACAAGGGGGTAACTACTAGATCCTCACAGAATTTGTTTTGTTATAATACTGCTTTTGTATCACAGGTAGAACCATCCAGCATAGAGGAAGCCTTGAACAATGAATTTTGGATCATGGCTATGCAAGAAGAACTTAACTAGTTCAAAAGGAATGGAGTTTGGGAACTTGTTCCAAACAAAGGCAACATGAACATTATTGGTACAAAATGGGTATTCAAGAACAAACTGAGTGAAGAAGGAGTTGTGGACATAAATAAAGCAAGACTTGTGGCAAAAGACTACAATCAACAAGAAGGGATTGACTTTGAAGAAACCTTTGCCCCTGTTGCAAGACTTGAAGTTGTTAGACTACTCCTGGCTTATGCTTGCATCAACAATTTCAAATTATACCAAATGGATGTAAAGAGTGCATTCTTGAATGGTTATATCAATGAAGAAGTCTATGTAGCACAACCACCCGGTTTCACAGATACTACTTGGCCTACACATGTCTACAAACTTCATAAAGCCTTGTATGGGTTGAAGCAAGCCCCTAGGAAATGGTATGATAGACTGAGTAAGTTTCTCATATCAAAAGGATTCCACAGAGGTAAAGTAGACAAGACTTTGTTTATTAAGAACAAATCTGACTACATTCTATTGGTTCAAATTTATGTTGATGACATTATCTTTGGATCATCTAACCAACAACTTTGTGAAGAGTTTGTGAAAGATATGCAGGAAGAATTTGACATGTCCATGATTGGAGAACTGAGTTTCTTTTTAGGACTCCAAATCAAACAAATGGAAGGTGAAACATTCATACATCAGACTAAGTACACTAAAGAATTGCTTAAGAAATATGAGATGACTAATTGCAAAGTGTCAAATAGAACCTATTTCTACTAACACCTATCTTGAGATTGATGAAGCAGGTGATGAAATTGATACTACCTTATACAGAGGAGTTATAGGATCTTTACTTTATCTTACAGCCAATAAACCTGATAATATGTTTTCTGTATGTTTATGTGCTAGATTTCAATCTGCACCTAAGCAATTTCATTGGCTAACAGTGAAGAAGATTCTTAAATACCTAAAAGGAACAATAAGTTGTGGACTATGGTATCCAAAAGGAACCTCACCATTACTTGTTGGTTTCAGTGATTCTGATTTTGCAGGTAGCAAAACGGATACGAAAAGCACTAGTGGAACATGTCACATCTTTGGAGAATGTTTGATATCGTGGAATAGCAGAAAGCAAGCTTGCGTAGCACTATCAACTGCAGAAGCTGAATATGTAGCTGCGGGAAGTTGTTGTGCTCAAGCAATTTGGTTGAAACACCAACTTGAAGACTTTGGGCTAAAGATAGATCACATTCCCTTGAAATGCGACAACACAAGCGCTATAAGTATCACAAGAAATCCTGTACTGCACTCAAGAACAAAACACATTGAAGTCAGACACCACTTTATTCGAGATCACATCGAATAAGGAGACTGTGACATCGAATTCATAGACACGGAAAATCAATTAGCGGATATATTCACAAAGACATTACCAAAAGAAAGGTTTTACAAACTTAGATCAAACCTCGGCATTTTGAGTGAGGAACATCTAAACTAAACCTTTTTACTTGATTACACTTATCCATAACTTTGTTTTTTGTGAAATTTTTTCAAGAAAAACCTTCTTCTGATAGAAATAATCGATTACCAAGGGAGGATAATCGATTACTTCGCGTGAAATTCACTCTGGGAAGGATTTTGGTACTGGAGTAATCGATTACCACGAGCTGTAATCGATTACCACAAAACATGTTTTCAAATGTTTTGAAGAAATCTCTGAGTAATCGATTGCAGTTTACGTGTCGATTACCACGACTGTTTTTCTTATTTTTCTTCTTCCCTCTATATAAGGAACATAGATAATCGATTTTCAACTGCTGGTAATCTATTACCTCGTTCTTGGGATAATCTTTTGGGCTTTGTTCTCTCTTATAAGAAGTGCAGGTGTAACTCTTCAACTCACCATTCATCTTCTTCTCTGAAAAACCCTTCATCTTCTTCCTCCAAACCCTAGATTTTCACTCTCTCTCAACCATGGAAGAACAAGGCAAAGGAAAAAGAATCAAGATGAGAGCCAATAGATTCTCTCAAGAAGAAGTAAAGGGCAAAAAGAAGGTAGGAGAATCTTCCAAGAGGAAGAAACCTACATCCTCAGAGCAACCAGAAATTCCTCCTTCTCCTCAACCACAAGAATCAGGGGTCAACGGGTGGTTCACCTCTAAAGGACAAGAGACTAGGTTTAACCTTGACTTTGCTAACAAGGGTCTTGTTCCACCCAAGATTCTTGACCTACAATGGCTGGATAATCAGAGTTTCACGTTCCAGACTTTCTTGAGGCAACAACATCTAGAAAGGTTCGTAGGGATGAAAGGCTTTATCTATCCAGACTTGGTTCGGGTTTTCTACTCAAACCTCAAACCGAATATGGAAAGGATGACAGTGAGTTCAGAGATTAAAGGTATCAAAATAACTCTAACCCCTGCTCACTTTTTGCAAATTGCTGGCATAAGGAAGGAAGGGATTATTGCACATGTAGACAAACTCAGAGAAAAAGGGTTTGATTTACAAAAAGACTCTTTTTACATGAGCCTTCTGAGAAACCCCCAACATTGGGAAAAGGAAAGGAATTCCAGGAGAGCACAGGGCAGGAAAGTAACATATAACATTGGTGGCCTAACAGCGGATGATAGGCTACTCCATTATACTGTTTGCTGGATCTTGGTTGCAAGGGGAGCAAACCATGCCCAACTGAGTGAGGATGACATGATTCTCATTGCTGCTCTGAAGAACGGGATTCAAATGGACTGGACGCACATTATCATGGACAACATGTTGAAAACTAGAAGACTTCTAGACAATAAGTGTCCTTACTCTCTTTTTATCTCTAGACTAATTGAAATTTTTCAGATTAACACCACTGATGAAGCTAGGGAGTTAGTTAAAGATGTCCATGTCATCGGTGATAGAGCATTGAAGATGATGAGACTTATCAAGACCGATGTGGGATGGATAACAAGAGAGGAACAACAGGCCATTCCACAACCTGAGCATGAGGAAGCACTAGAAGAGCAAGAGGAAGCACAACTTGAGCATGAAGATGAGGATGAAGACAATACTGGAGAGTACATTCCACGATCGCGCTTCGAATCCATTATGATTGATAGGATGGATGAACTGGAAGCAACTGTCAACAAGCGACTTGATGACCTGGGAAAGCGACAAGATCTGCATTTCCTGGAAATGAAGGACTTGATGGAAACTATCATGGAAAGACTCAACCAGGATGACGACTCAGATTAGTAACTCCATCTCTACCTCTCACTTTCTGATTTGATATACCAAATAGGGGGAGTAGTAGTGTAGTTATTAATTGTCATTAGTTTTCATAGTTTCATAGTATTTGGATTACTCTGTAATTGTTTTTTGAACTATTATTTGTTCTGTTTTTAGGAGTTTTTGAATCTGTTTACTTAGGTATTCTACTTAGGGGGAGCAGATTAACACAATTGAACATTTTATTGGATGACTGTAATAGTTAGACTTAATTTGCTTTGCGAATGATTGTCTTTATATATCTGTGATTTGATATAGTGATATGTTTTGGATGATTCATAAAGCTGTATGTAAATAGTTGTATGAAATTGATGAAAATTGAAAGAATAGAAAAGGAAAAACACTAACATTGCAGGACACATCAAAGCCATCATCTACATTGAAGATCAACTACACAACATTTGGTACATCAAAACCAAAAAGGGGGAGATTGTTGGACTTGAAGCTGAAGAAGCCATCCCTAGTTTTAGTTTTGATATACTTGTACTTTTGATCTTTGTGATAGATTGTATATAAGAGTTTAAAATGTATTGATTGTTTTAGTTTAGGCTTTGAGTGTTGTTTTTATTCAATCGTTTCATAGAAAATTTGATTTTACTCTTGTGATTTGAGCTAGAGAAGTTTTGGAACCCATTTTATTTGAAAGAAATCAAAAACTTTGGTTTAAAAAGGTTTTAAGCTGAAGTAATCGATTACCATATAGCTATAATAGATTACCAACAGATTCAGAAAACAGGGGAACCCAAACTGCTCTGGAGTAATCGATTACCACTCCATAGTAATCGATTACTTCGTGCTTGAAGAAACAAGGGAAGGAAAATTTCTTTGGAGTAATCGATTACCACACCAGAATTCATCTCAAATGATTTTGAAACTACTTTAAATTGAAACCTCTTTGAATTGTTTTTAGAAGAGAGATCTTTTTGAGTTTTCCAAGAAAGAAAGGAAGAGCAAAACACTAGTTTTTACAAGAATTCTCTTCAAAGTTTCAAAGATTTCTCTTGAGATGAAGACTGTGTGAATGGTTGAATTGTTTGGATGATATCATTGATCAGTGCATACACAACAGGTGTAATCTTATCTGATCTTTATCTTTTGTAATCTTTTTGGTTTAAACTCTAAAGAGAAAGGTATTCTCTTGGAAGAGTTGATGAGTTTTTGAGAGAGGTACTCTCAAAGGTTGATTCTTGAAGGGATCAAGGATCAAGATATGTTCTTAGGTGAAGAACATATGGTTTTGAGTATTTGATTTGTTTTTGTGTTTGTGCAGTGTAGTTGTATTGAACACATAATCTTTATAGTGGAAAATCGATCGCAATAGATTGTTGGGTTGGGACTGGATGTAGGCCGAAAGCCGAACTAGTATAAATCTCTGTCTAAACTCTCTTCTCTATCTTATCTCTTTCAATTCATTGTTTTCTTGCTTTACAATTTTCCCTTGTTTTCCGCTGATTATATCTCTGATACGTTCTTGTAATTCAAGATAAAATTGAATCGGGAAAAAGTGAGAAAAAGTTAAATAGAACTAGGGAACTTGAATCTATTCACCCCCCCTCTAGATTCATATAGGGACCAACAGTTTGTAATTGTGTATTTTGATGATATTTTGATATATAGTAAAACTTTTCTTGAACATCTAACACATTTAAAGTGTGTCTTAGAAGTACTTAAGAAGGAACATCTCTATGCCAACAAGAGCAAATGCACCTTCTCCACCAACAAGGTAGTATTTCTCGGTTTTGTAGTGAGCTCTCAAGGAGTTCAAGTTGATGAAGGAAAGGTAAAAGCTATACAAGAGTGGCCTACTCCCACTTGTGTAAAAGATGTTAGGAGTTTTCATGGCTTAGCTAGTTTCTATAGGAGATTTGTTAAATGAACTAGTTAAGAAGGAAATTCCATTTGTGTGGGGGCCTAAGCAAGAGGAAGCCTTTCGGTTATTAAAGGAAAAGTTAACTAATGCACCTATTCTTGTTTTGCCTAACTTTGATTTGTCCTTTGAATTGGAGTGTGATGTTTCAAATGTAGGTGTGGGAGCCGTGTTGACACAAGGAGCACATCCCGTGGCCTACTATAGTGAAAAGCTCAAAGGTGCACAAGTGAACTACTCAACATATGACAAGGAGATGTATGTCCTAGTGAGAGCCTTCCAAGTATGGCAACACTACCTCCTTCCCAAAGAATTCATAGTGCATACCGATCATGAGGCTTTGAAGCACTTGAAAGGCCAAGGCAAATTGGGTAAAATACATGCAAGATGGGTAGAATTCATTGAAACTTTTCCTTTTGTCATTAAATACAAGAAGGGTGTGAATAATGTTGTAGCCGATGCACTTAGTAGGAGATACACCTTGCTTACCATGTTAGAAACTAAGATGCTAGGTTTTGAACATATCAAATGCTTGTATGAAAATGACATTGATTTCGGTGAAGTTTACATGATGTGTGTGCATGGGGCTCATAAAGATTTCTGTTGGACTTAAAGCTTGAAGATGTGTTTGTTCTCCTTTTAGTGTTTTGATTTTGATGTTATGGAATTGTGGTTTTTCTTAGATGAAATGTATTTAAGATCTTTCTATGTATTGCTTGTTGAGCTTAGGCATGTTTGTGTTTGATTTTTTTGGTTTGGATAACTCAGGGAGTTTTGCTACCTTGTGTGTGATTACTCAATTGACAAATGGTTGATTTCCTTTTCTTAAAACAAGTCTTGAAAAACCTTCGGGAACCAATTGAGGTAATAGATTACCAACAAGAGGTAATCAACTACCAAACAATGGGTAACAAAGTGTGGAAATCCATTTGTTCACTGGAGTAATCGATTACCATGCTCAAAAATCACTCAAGATTGCTTTCTGCACTGAGGTAATCGATTACCATAATGGTGTAATCGATTACCAAGTCCTCCTCCTCTGGAGTAATCGATTACCCTCCCCTGGTAATCGATTACCTGAGTTTCCCTCTCTGGAGTAATCGATTACCCTCCCCTGGTAATCGATTACCACGTTTAAAAATGCACCCAAAAATGCTGTAACGGCTATTTTAATCGATTACCCACTTCTTGTAATCGATTATCTTGACCGTTGAGCCCTCAGTTTGCCAAAAACAAGCTTCAAACTTCATCTTTAAAAGGCTCTTTGATGAAAACCTTGGAAGAACTCTTGGAACTACATCTTTTGAACATATTCTTACACTTTCATATGCTCTGAAATCAGAGATCATCATATCTTTCCAAGAAACACAAAGAGAACTTGAAGAGCTGATTTTGTTTTGAAAAGAAAAGGCAAACTTGTTGTATTCATCTATTTGGGTGGCATTCATTGTGCATTCTTTGTGATCAGACCTACACATCAGGTGTATTCTAAACTGATCTTTACTTGTTTCTTTGTTTGCTGAGTTGTTACTCTAGGAGAGAGGTCTCTCTGGATAGAGTAAGTGTATTTGAGAAGTGTTTTCTCAAAGGTTTGATCTTGGGTGTTCCAAGGTTAGGGAAGAACTGTTCTTTGGGTTGAAGAACAGGTTTTGGGTGTTTTGATTTCGTTTTTGTGTTGCTTGTTGCAGAGTGAATGTAAAAGAACACAAAAGGGATCATTTGATAGTGAAAGCCAATCGCAACAGTTGTTGGGTTGGGACTGGACGTAGGCAGTTGGCCGAACCAGTATAGATCGCTGTGTACTTTTCTCTTCCTTATCCTCTTTACAGTTTTCCTTATATTGCTATTATCATTGATTAAATTCTGCAGTATATTTGGTAATTGTATTGATAATCAACTTAGTAATAGATACGGTAATTGAATCAGTAATAGAATCGGTAATTGATACGGTAATTGATAAGTGAATCTAGAACCGTTTTGTTTGAATTCGAAAGGAATTAGAATCTTGTGAAATTCAGCTAAAATTGAACAAGAATCTATTCACCCCCCCTCTAGATTCATACATAGGGACCAACAATTTCTATAGGCATGAAGGCTATCTTTATAAAGGAAAAACTTTGTGTATGTCTAAGACATCTTTAAGAGACTTACTAGTATGTGAAGCACATGATGGGGGCATCATGGGGCATTTTGGAATGGATAAAACCCTAGCTATATTACAAGAACATTTTTATTGGCCACACATGAAGAAAAATGTGAACCAATTCATATCTAAGTGCATTGCATGCCATAGGGCCAAGTCTAGGGTTATGAATCATGGATTGTACACACCCCTTCCCATTCCTAATTCCCCTTGGGTTGATATTTCTATGGACTTTGTCCTTGGTTTACCTAGAACTAAAAGGGGAATGGACTCATTGTTTGTTATAGTGTGTAGGTTTTCTAAAATGGCACATTTCATTGCTTGTCACAAAGTTGATGATGCCACACACAGAGCAAACTTGTTCTTCAAAGAAGTGGTGAGATTGCATGGGTTTCCAAAGAGCATAGTGAGTGATAGGGACTCCAAATTTCTTAGTCATTTTTGGAGGACCCTTTGGGGCAAGCTTGGCACCAAGCTCTTGTTTTCTACCACTTGTCATCCTCAAACGGATGGCTAAACCGAAGTGGTTAATAGGACATTAGGTCAACTACTAAGGTGTTTTGTTAAGGGTAATGTGAAGACTTGGGATGAGCATTTACCATTTATTGAGTTTGCTTATAATAGAGTAGTAAATGCAACTATTAAGTATTCTCCATTTGAAATTGTATATGGTTTCAACCCATTAATGATAAGTGATAGATTATACATGTTTTCCTAGGTGTTTTGAGTCCATTTTCATCCATTTTTACTAGGTTTAGTTATAGTTTAGACAAGAAAACAGTGAAAATATCATGTTTGTTTAATATTAGTCCTTGATTTGGTGTTTCATTAGTTTTATAGGTCTTTCTTGTGTTTTTAAGTCATTTTAATCTCTTTCTTGTTATTTTCTAGGTTCATTCAAGGAATGAAGAAGAGATAGGAGTAAGGAGTGGATTGAAGACACAAATTGAAGCTTGGAATGAAAGCCCATGGACCTAAGATGAAGACCTGGAGTGCAAGACATCAAGAAGAAAGGCAAATGAGGCCAAGCCAGGGCCCAAATCTTCATCCCTTGCTGTCAGGATGCGCCAGGGCGCAAACCAGGGCCAAGCTAGGGCCCAAATCTTCACCCCTTTGCTGTCAAGATGCGCCCAGGCGCAAATCACCCTTGGTTGCTGGAAATTTGCGCCCAGGCGTAAAATATGTGTATGGGAGGCGCAAATCATCATGCTTCGCTGGAATTTTGCGCCAAGGCGCAAAACAATATGAAGGGGGGGCGCAAATCTTTGTATATATATAGGTCTTTGGGCGCGAAATTGAGCATTATTGGGGGGACCTTCCTCCCCAATCTTCCTCTGCACGCTTCTTGCGATCTCTCTCTTCTCCACCTTCATTCTCCATCCTCCACCGTCAAACCTAGAGATTTCTGAGCTTGTGAGCTTGTGGAAGCAAGAATTGAGCAATTATGGAGTCTCTCTTGTGTTTGATTTCTTTTCTCTTCTTTCTTTTCTCATTTCCATGCTAGATTAGATTTCTAGGATAGGGATGGGGATTTTGATTCCAGAACTCTTGTAACGGATTTCTATGTTAATTCAAGTGTAATTTCAGTTAATTGATTGATCTTTTCCTGCTTATTGCTAATTCTTGAGGTTTAATTCATGAAGTTCAAGTAGTGATAGGGATATTAATGTTTGGACTGAATTGAACTGTTCCTTGAGTGTTTGTATCTCGTTTCAATTATGCAATTGGAAGATTGATAGTTGAATTAGGAGAGGAAGTGTATCACTATAGTTATGCATGAGTCTAGGGATAGAACTTGCATGCTATGAGATATTGTGAATTCATCTGTTTCGCTTCTTGAATGCACTTATGTTTTCACTTAAGGAATTAGGGATTATATTAGTCATTCAAAGGGACTAAAGACCTAGGAATAGGATTAGTCTTCGGTATCACAAATTCTAGTCTCCAATTGATTGATCCTTATTGAATTGACATAGGAAATAGTTATTTGAGGGAAGGAATTGAATGAACCTATTCCCTAACTCCATTCAGTATCTTTGAAACCTAAACATTTACTGTTTTTCCTTATTTGTTTACAGTAGATTGCTTACTCTTACATAATTGCCTATTTTTACACAAAATGCTTAATTCATTGATTCGTCCTAATAGCAAAGTATGTTGAGTATTCGATACTTCATCAACTAGTCTCTGTGGTTCGACAACCTTAACTCACTTTTTCTAAACTTGTTACGACCGGTACACTTGCCGAAGTGTGACTAAAAATATAAGTCAATAGCAAACTTGTTCTTCAAAGAAGTGGTGAGATTGCATGGGTTTCCAAAGAGCATAGTGAGTGATAGGGACTCCAAATTTCTTAGTCATTTTTGGAGGACCCTTTGGGGCAAGCTTGGCACCAAGCTTTTGTTTTCTACCACTTGTCATCCTCAAACGGATGGCCAAACCGAAGTGGTTAATAGGACATTAGGTCAAATACTAAGGTGTTTTGTTAAGGGTAATGTAAAGACTTGGGAGGAGCATTTACCATTTATTGAGTTTGCTTATAATAGAGTAGTAAATGCAACTACTAAGTATTCTCCATTTGAAATTGTATATGGATTCAACCCACTAACACCTCTTGATCTTATTCCTTTGCCACTTGATTTTGCTTTGGATGTAGATGGAGCTAGCAAGGCCGAAAGAGTGAAGACTCTCCATGCAAAAATAAGGATCAAATTGAGAGGAGATACACCAAGGTGGCGGCTAAAGCAAACTAACATAAGAAAGATGTTCAATTTCAAGAAGGAGATTTGGTTTGGCCTCATCTAAGGAAGGAGAGGTTCCCTACTCTTAGGGGAACAAAACTTTCACCTAGAGGAGACGATCCTTTCAAGATTCTCCAAAGACTTGGACCAAATACTTACAAACTTGACCTCCCTAACACTTATACTTGTAGTAATTCTTTCAATGTTAGTGATTTATCTCATTTTGTTGTAGGTGAAGAGGAGCATAACTTAAGGACAAGTTCAACTCAAGAAGGAGGGTTTGATGGAGGACCATCCTTGCCTAGAAGAATCACAAGGTCCATGACAAAGAAAATATAAGAAGAAGTGGAGAGTCAACTACAAAGTCAAAGTCAACTCTCAAGTCAAGAGTCAACTCAAAACTTCTTCTTAACTTGTAATAGGACTTGTAATTTTTCTAGTATTTGTAACTTGTAATTAGGAGTTAAGCTTTGAATAATTGGACACACTTGTGCTAGTGTGGCTCACGGCCTAGGGGTGCCAAAATAAAACCGAAAATCTCTACTAAAGAGGGAGAGAGTGGCGCACACTCTCTTAGGAGAGAGTGGAAGAGATTTGGAAGGAAAGTAGTGGAGGAAGCACTAACTCAATTTGAATCTCAACCTTTAGATGGGATCTACAAATTTTAATCTAATGGTTGAGTTCAAATTCAACTAAGCTATGCTTTTGGCACCACTTCTTAAGTGAACTCTAACCACTTGATTAAGATCTAATTAAGAGGCTAGAATTCAAACTTAAGACATGCTTTTCCCACCACTTAAGTTCCACACCGTGGCCCTAGGATCCTTTCTTGATCTAAGGATGGGGCTTGGTGATCCGTGTGAGGTGCTTGAGAGAGCTTTCCACACGTTGATCCCAAGTTAGATCCAAGGGTGGCGGTTTGGTCCTTGGTTCCCAAGTTTGGCACCACCTAAGTGTAGTATAAATAACTTTCCATTTGAATTGTAAATACTTTTTGATTAATTGAAAATTGAATTCAGAAATTTGAGAGTGTCTTCTCTCTTGTGTTCTTGTGAAGAACCTTGAATCTCATCAATGGCTTCCTTATTCCATTATGGCGGTTCCACCTCAAGCTTATTGGCACTTGTCATGGCGCTTCCATTCTTCTTCTAATCCGTTTTCTCCATTTCTTTTCTTCTTGAGGCGCAAGCTTCTTCTTCTTAAACACCTAAGTCTCCATTGAAGCATGAAGATCTGTGACTTGTATGCTATTCTCCTTGAGGATTGCATCAAATTTGGTATCTAGAGCTTGTTCTGCTTCAATTGGAGCATCCTATCCGGTTTGAATTTTCCTTACTTTGAGTTTGCATTTTCTCTTCAATTTTTTGTGTTGATCCATGTTGTATGAACTTGCTTGAGTTCTTCACATGTTCCTTGAGTTGTCTTTATCTTGATTTTGAGTTTTCATGTTAAAAAATTCCTAGATCTAAAATTCCTAGAAAATTATGACAAATTCACATGCCCTATTAATCTATGCATAGTTGTGCACTCCACATGCCCAATTAAGGCCCACAATTATTCACTTAAAATCCTAATTACAAGTTTATAATATTTCTAAGAGATTACAAGTCCTATTAGATAACAAGGAGAAGTCTTGAGTTGACTCTTGACTTTGACTTTTGAGTTGACTCTCTACTTCTTATTGTATTCTTTTGGTCATGGATCTTGTAACTCTTCTAGTGAAGGATGGTCCTCCATCAATCGACCTTTCAAAAACATTTTCACTACGCTTAGCAATCATGATAATCTTTCTCATTTTTACAACACCATGTTTCACAAACATGTTCACTAGGAGAAACCCCATTACTCTCAGAAGTAGGCATCCATCCCTTTCATTAAAAAAACATTTACAAACGATTATCATGAACCTCAGCGATTTGTCAATGCAACATGCCCTAAAAAATTAGTCTCTCAATCTATGTCAATCACTTCCGTATAACATAATATTTAATTTAGCAAAATGCATTAAGATCAATTTACAATTAAATATGAGTAGCACTGTTGGTCCCTATTAGAATCTAAGAGGGGGTGAATAGATTCTTGTTCCTGTTTCGGCTCTTTTAACACGTTTGTATCTATCTTCTTTTATTTTCAACTTTAGTTCTACTTTGTTTAAGTTATGTTCATTTGAATTAGCAGTTGATACAAAATAGAGTTCAGAGATATATAGCGGAATCAAAAGAAGATATACAAATTTATATTTCAATGTTTGCTTTTCAAAACTTCTTAATTCAGAGTTATATATCAAATGAATTTCATATTCAATACATTGTTCATTTGAATAAACCATAAACGATATAGAGATATAGAGATGTAAGGAGAAGAAAATGATTGCACAGGAATTTTATACTAGTTTAGCCTTCCGCTTACATCCAGTCCTAATTCAACAATCGTTGCAATTGGTATTCCACTATAACAACGATCCTTTTGTGTTCCTTACAATTCAGTCTGCACAAGCAACACAAAACTAAATAAAAAGCACAGAATATAATTTGTTCTTTCTCACAAAGATCCTTTTCTCCTATATTCTTGGTACCTCCAAGAATCAGCATTTGAGAAACCTTTCTCAAATCAAATTTACTCTATTTTAGAAAGACCTCTCTATTAGAGTAATTCAAATCTCTAAAATCAAAATACAAAAGATCAGAAAAGAATACACCTGGTTGTGCAAGGTCTGATCAAGGTTAAACTCAGAATCTTCAGTCATTCATCATGTTCTCATTCTCACAATGCCATTTGAAATCTTTTTCAAAAACTTTCATGATGAATTTCTTGGATAAAAGATATAAATTCAAAATACTCATATTTGAAAGTATAAAAGAACTATTTTCGCTCTTCCAAGATAAAAAAGAATCTCTTAGAATCTCTAAAAGTTGATTTTCAGAAAACTATTTAAAGCAAAACTCATTTTGGCAGTTGAGAACAAGTATCTGATGTGGGTAATTGATTACTAGACAGTGGTAATCGATTATCCCAGTGGATTAACTTCTAACTTGTGAAATTGGACTTGTGGTAATCGATTACAGGTTGCTAGTAATCAATTACTCCAAAGCAAAATTGTATTCCCACTATGCCAAAACTATTGGTAATCGATTACCATTTCGTGGTAATCTATTACCTCAGTTTTTTGCACAAAATCAAAATCACAAGTAATCAATCTATTACTTTAGTTGGTAATTGATTACTTTAGTTTTTCTTTCTTTACAAAAGGGAATCAACCAATTTTGAAACTCTTTAAGCAAATCACTAAGCTAGATTTTAATTCACCATGACTTTCAAGATTAATCAATCACATAAACATGCCTAAGCTAGAACATATAATATATGAAAAATTCTAATTACAAATCATCTAAGAAAACCAAGATTACATAAGAACATCAAAATCAAAACACCTAAAGAGACTAAACCAAGCTTCTTCAAGCTTAAGTCCAACAATCCCCCCTTTATTCTTTTGATGTACCAAATCCAAGATATGGTTTTCCTTAGTGCTTAGGTTATGTGATGCTTTAATATGAAACCTACAAGAATAAGCTTCCATACCATATATAGCAAATTGCAGTTTCTCATACATTGTTTTTCTTATCATGAAATAAAAGTATAAACAAAATTCAACAATCATCAAGTCTAAGGTAAATATTCAAATTACAACCCAATTGAAAGTTCAGAATCTTAAATGGTTCAAAATATAACAAACTATGATAAAGGCAAACAAATTATAATAAAACATAAAGACTGATAATTAAGATAGCTAAGAATTTAACTTGTTGGACTTGAAGCTGAAGAAGCCATCCCTAGTTTTAGTTTTGATATACTTGTACTTTTGATCTTTGTGATAGATTGTATATAGGAGTTTAAAATGTATTGATTGTTTTAGTTTAGGCTTTGAGTGTGGTTTTTATTCAATCGTTTCATAGAAAATTTGATTTTACTTTTGTGATTTGAGCTAGAGAAGTTTTGGAACCCCATTTTATTTGAAAGAAATAAAAAAATTTGGTTTAAAAAGGTTTTAAGCTGAAGTAATCGATTACCATATAGCTGTAATCGATTATCAACAGATTCAGAAAATAGGGGAACCCAAACTGCTCTGGAGTAATCGATTACCTCAATCCAGTAATTGATTATCACACCAGAATTCATCTCAAATGATTTTGAAACTGCTTTAAATTGAAACCTCTTTGAATTGTTTTCAGAAGAGAGATCTTTTTGAGTTTTCCAAGAAAGAAAGGAAGAGCTAAACACTAGTTTTTACTGATGGTCCCTTTGAGAGTGAATCTAGAGGGGGGGTGAATAGATTCTAGTTCACTTTGGCCTATTTTTCGTAAATTACTAATTCCTTTTGATTCAAATAGAGTATATTCAATTTTATGCAGCAGAAATATCAAAGGAATTATCAATAACTAGTTTGTAATCAATTTTTTTTTTTCGGTTTATATAGTATGTGTATCTACTCTTTCCAGTTTTAGTTGATTACCAAGTTAATTGATGAGTTAATTACCAAGTCAGTTACCAAACAAGTTGCAGCAAATAATCAGTTATAACAACAATGAAAGGTAAATGGTAATGAGTGTAAGGAAGAAGAAGAGTGCACGATGATTTATCTTTGGTTCAAGAAACTGCCTACATCCAGTCCCAATCCAACAACTGTTGCAATTGGTTTTCCACTATCAAATGATCCCTTTTGTGTTCTTTTACATTCACTCTGCAACAAGCAACACAAAAACGAAATCAAGACACCCAAACCAGTTCTTTAACCCAAAGAACCGTTCTTCACTGACCTTGGCACACCTAAGATCAAACCTTTGAGAAAACACTTCTCAAACTCTTACTCTATCCAGAGAGACCTCTCTCCTAGAGTTATAACCCAACAATCAAATTTACAAACAAAAGATCAGTTTAGAAAACACCTGGAGTGTAGATTCTGATCACAATCAATAACACAGTGAATACCACCCAATCAGTAAAATGAATATAGTTGCCTTTTCTCAATACTCTTTCAAGAACTCTTGAAGTTCTTTATGATTTCTCTTGAAGAAAAAGATAAACTCTCTTTAGAGAGGATTTGAAAGTGTGTAAGCTTTTCTAAAAATGGATTTCAAGTCTTTCAAGAGTATATACAAAATCTGTTCTCAAATCTATGTTTTGTTTTTCAAAATAACCTCCTTTCATAGAGTAAGATGGAGCCTCAATTGTTGACAATTTGATCCCCAAAATCAAAACGTTGGAGGAGCCTCAAATTGAACCGTTGGAGCCTCAAAAATTGACTTTATGGAGTTTAAAATTGATTGGAATAAGTGGGTAATCAAGTGGGATGTTAGAAAAATCATTTCAGGCAACTTTTAAACATTCTCTGCGGTAGTAATCGATTACAGCTCGTGGGATGTCTATCGTCTGATATATATCGTCTGATATATATCGTCTGATGTCTATCGTCTGATGTCTATCGTCTGATGTCTATCGTCTGATGTCTATCGTCTGATGTCTATCGTCTGATGTCTATCAAACAAAGAACAACACATATATTCCTATTCTAAACAATCAATACATATGAAAAACTCCTAGATACATTCCATCTAAGAAAACCAAAATTACATAAACATCAAAATCAAAAACACCAAGAGAGACTATCCAAAGCCTCATCAAGCTTTAGTTCCAACAATCTCCCCCTTTTTGGTTTTGATGTACCAAATATCAACCAATGGTTTTCATAGGAGTTTTATGGTATGTGTTGGTCTTCTAGGAGTCCTGCAATTGATATAAATATCCAAATACACAGTGTATTGCAGAGATTCACCATACATAGTATAATGTATCAAAGCAATTATCATATACAATCATTCATTCATAAGGTATAGATGTCATGATTCAATTCAATTCATAGATAAATGACCAAGGTATTTGAAAGTATTGCAGATTTATAAATAAACCATAATTCCAAAATCCAAATTGTTCATAACAGATAACAAAAAAAAAAAAAAAAAACAGAACCAAAACAGAGTTTAAAACACCACCAGAATTTCTATTTCTATTGCTCCCCCTATCTAGGATAACCTATGATTTATGATTTCTCCCCCTATTTGGTATATCAATAAGCAAAAAGGGAATCTATAGGAAGGGAATACTACATAGTATCAAAACGAGCATGAAGAGACTCAATCATTTCCTTGAGCTCTTGGAAGCGCTCTTCGTTTGCTTCATCTACTTCTTCTATGCGTTTCTCAATCTCATCCAATCTATCAATGACAATGGATTCGAAGCGTGACTTGGGGATGTATTCCCCTGCAGCTGAATCATCATCATCATCATCAGGATGTGGTTGAGATGCATCTCCTTCTTGTTGTTGTTGCTCTGGTTGTGCTTCCTCCCTTGGTATCCATCCAACATCAGTCTGTACCAATCTCATCATTTTTAATGCTCTTTCACCTATGATGTGGATGTCCTTTACCAGCTCTCTGTACTCATTTGTGACATCAACTTGAAAGTGCTCAAGAAGACGTGAAATGAACAAAGAGTAGGGGCACTTATTATCCATGAATTTCTTTGCCTTGAGCATGTTGTCCATTACAACATATGCCCAATCAATCTGAATCCCATTTTTCAGAGCAGAAATTATCACCATATCTTCTTCAGTAAGTTGAGCATGATTGGCTCCTCTTGCAGCCAAAATCCAACATATAGTGTAATGAAGAAGTCTATCATCAGTGTTCAGCCCACCAATGTTATATGTAATTTTCTTCCTATGCTCTTTCCTAGCAGTCTTTTCTGCTTCCCATATTTGGGGATTTCTCAGCAAACTCATATAAAAGGAATCTTTATGAAGATGGATTCCTTCCTCTTTCAATACTTCAAATGTG
Organism: Hylodesmum podocarpum; assembly: GCA_026586105.1. Taxonomy (NCBI): domain Eukaryota; kingdom Viridiplantae; phylum Streptophyta; class Magnoliopsida; order Fabales; family Fabaceae; genus Hylodesmum; species Hylodesmum podocarpum. Next base: position 804,293 of record JALJEV010000047.1, on the reverse strand, counting down.
GGTCTAATACCCTCATTTTTGAATCCAACAGTTTGAAAGAATAAATCACGATTGAAAATAATAAGTTTGCCTTTTACCTCAGACACAAGCATTTCGGTGTCGTCGTCTGATCGAAGGTTGGAGTAGAATACTCGCACTAGATCAGGGTATATGTAACCCTTCAGACCAACGAACTTTTCAAGATTTTGTTGTCGGAGCAAGGAGGGAAAGGTGAATCCTTCCACCTCTAGCCATTGAAGATCTAAAATCTTTGCCGGAACTAGTTCTTTGCTTGCATACTTGCCATAGAAGCGTTTTTCTTGAGCCTTTGAGGTGAACCATGGATGAATGGGGGGTTTCATGGTTGCTTCCGGTTGAGTGGGATTCTTTCGTTTAGAGGATGATTCTCCCCTTTTAGAAGCATACATTTCTTCATGAACATGCTTTGGGGCTCTCACTTTAATTCTTTTCCCTTTTCCTTGATCAGCCATTGATGAAGAGATTGAAGAGGATGAAGAAGAAGGGGATTTCTTAGAGAGAGAATGAGTGTATTTTAGAGAGAGAAAGGGGTTCTAGGGTTTGGAATTGATTAGAATGAACTCTAAAATCTGAAATCCCTCATTAAACCTTTCAAATTTTGGTCTAGATTCGTTGAATCTTGATTTGGATTTCCAGAACGAGGCCCATTTGCATGTGAAATAAGCTATCAGTTGTAGAGGTAATCGATTACTACCGAGAGTAATCAAAGGATGGACTCTTCTCTGGCACGAGGTAATCGATTACCATTAGGTGGTAATCGATTACATGCGAGAGTAATCTTAAAATTTCTAATACTAGAGGCATGGTAATCGATTACCAGTGTGTGGTAATCGATTACTACTAAAATAATCATAAAAACACTTCAATTTTCATATTCTGCAATTGTGTTGGTCATATCTATTGAAGGCAATGAATTCATATCATGTTAAAGCATTATGAATGAGTATTCTTACTATGCTTAGGAAGTTCAAGAGAGGTGTTCTTCACTTAGTATACCAAGATTGGTTCTAAGTTTGAAGAATCTCTCCTTTGGCAAAGGTTTTGTGAAGATATCTGCGAGTTGATTCTCCGTATCAATAAACTCTACATTGCAATCTCCTTTCTCAACATGGTCTCTTATGAAATGATGTCTCACCTCAATGTGCTTTGTTCTGGAGTGAAGGACCGGGTTCTTCGTGATACTAATGGCACTTGTGTTGTCACACTTGATGGGGATGTGATCAAGCTTTAGTCCAAAATCTTCAAGTTGTTGCTTCAACCAAATGGTTTGAGCACAGCAGCTACCAGCAGCAACATACTCTGCTTCTGCCGTTGATAAAGCAACACAAGCTTGTTTCTTGCTATACCAAGAGACTAAGCATTCTCCAAACAAGTGACATACTCCACTTGTGCTTTTCCTGTCAGTTTTGCACCCAGCAAAATCTGCATCACTAAACCCAACCAGATTAGGGGATGTTCCTTTAGGATACCACAAACCACAGTTTGTAGTTCCTTTGAGATATTTTAAAATTCTCTTAACAACATTCATATGTGATTGTTTAGGTGCAGATTGAAATCTTGCACAAACACATACACTGAACATTATGTCAGGTCTACTTGCTGTAAGATATAAAAGTGATCCTATAATCCCTCTATATTTGGTTTGGTCTACTCCTAGTCCTGCAGCATCATTATCTAAATAGAGATTAGTTGACATAGGGATATTAGAGATTTTACAACTCTCCATGTCAAATTTCTTGAGAATTCCTTAGTATACTTTGCTTGATGAATGAAGATTCCTTCCTTTAGTTGTTTGACTTGCGATCTAGGAAGAATTTGAGTTCTCCCATCATAGACATGTCAAACTCACCTGCATGCTATCCACAAATTCTTTACACGAGAGATTGATTGGTTGATCCAAAAATGATATCATCAACATATACTTGAACCAATAAAATGCAGTTAGACTTCTTTCTAATAAAGAGAGTTTTATCCACATTTCCTCTGTGATACCCTTTTGACAAAAGAAATGTACTTAATCTTTCATACCATTGTCTAGGGGCTTGCTTAAGACCATAGAGGGCCTTTTTAAGTTTATATACATGCTCAGGGGTAACTAAAGTTAGTAAATCCAGGAGGTTGTGAAACAAAAACTTCCTCATTGATATAGCCATTCAAAATGCACTTTTCACATCCATTTGATATAGTTTAAAATCATGAATGCGAGGCAAAAGCGAGTAAAACTCTCACTTCTAATCTAGCAACAGGGGCATAGGTTTCATCAAAATCTATTCCTTCTTGTTGGTTATAGCCCTTTGCTACTAATCTTGCTTTATTCCTAACCACTTTACCATTCTCATCTAGCTTATTTTTAAACACCCATTTTGTTCCAATTACATTCATATCTCTATTAAAAGGTACTAACTCCCATACGTCATTCCTTTTAAATTGATTTAACTCCTCATGCATAGCATTTATCCAAAATTCATCATTAATAGCATCATCAACACAAGAGGGTTCAAATTGAGATACAAATGCATAATCATCACGAAACATATTATAGGAAGATCTAGTAGATACTCCCTTATGGATGTCACCAATGATGTTGTCAAGAGAAAGATCTCTTGGTTTCCTCCATTCTTTTGGCTGTTAAGTGAGAAATGATTGGTGGATTTTTTGTTCTTGAGGTTTACTCTTTGCTATCTTCACCTGTTTCTTCATCATTATCAACAAGAGCACTTCCCTTTTGGGGATGGTTAGATTCATCAAACTTTACATGCACAGATTCCTCAATGCACAGTCTTCTTTTATTGTAAACTCTATATGCTTTACTAGTTGAAGCATACCCAATAAAAACAGCCTCATCCGCCTTGGCATCAAATTTACCAAGAGGTTCTTTGCCATTATTCAAAACAAAACATTTGCAGCCAAATACCTTGAAATGAGATATATTTGGCTTCTTGTCCTTATAGAGTTCATAGGGGGTTTTCTTTAAAATAGGACGAATCACAATTCTATTTAGAACATAGCAAGCAGTGGAAACTGCTTCAGCCCAAAAATATTTAGGCAAATCATTTTCATTTAACATAGTTCTAGCTAGTTCTACTAAAGATCTATTTTTCCTCTCAACAACTCAATTTTGTTGTGGAGTTCTTGGAGCAGAAAAGTTGTGATTAATTCCATATTTTTCACAAAATTTTTGAAAATATTCATTTTCAAATTCACCTCCATGATCACTCCTAATGGACTTGATTTTCAAATCTTTTTCGTTTTGTATCCTTTTGGCAATAACTTTGAAAACTTTGAAGGCATTGTCTTTACTTGGTATAAATGCAACCCAAGTAAATCTAGAGTAGTCATCTACTAAAACTAGTCCATATAAATTTCCACCTAAACTAGCAGTTCTAGAGGGTCCAAACAAATCCATGTGCAATAGCTCAAGTGGTCTAGAAGTTGAAACAATATTTTTAGATTTAAAAGAGTTTCTAGACTGCTTGCCCTTTTGACATGCATCACATAGACTTTCTCTATTGAACTTTAAGTTAGGTAATCCTTCCACTAAGTTCTTAGATGACAGTTTATTAAGTTGATGAACATCAATATGTGCTATGCGTCTATGCCAAAACCAGGATATATCATCATTTGATGTTAGGCATGCATGATATGATGATGAATGGTTAAGTTCAAGGATGTAGATGTTACCATGTCTCTTACCAACCATTAGTTCCTCATTTGATTTACTTTACTACTAATCTTGCAGCTTCCTTGATCAAATGACACATGATAACCTTTGTCACAGAGTGGCTAATACTCGAAAGATTGTATCTCAATCCTTCCACAAGCAGTACATCTTCAATGACAGGATTTGATTTGTCTCCAACAGCACCAATACCAGAATTTTCCCTTTGTTATTATCTCCATACACTACCGATCCTGATTCTTTTGATTTGAAGGAGATAAAATTGCTCTTGTCACCAGTCATATGTCTTGAGCAGCCACTATCTAAGTACCAAGTTGAGTTCTTGGCTCTCAAGCACACCTACACAGAAAAAGATATCACTTTGATTTTGGTTCCCAAATCTTTTTGGGTCCATGAATGTTAGTGTAGTGATTATCTTTCTTAATCCATTTAAACAAGCCATTATAAATTCCTTTCTTTCTAATCATGCAATTATAAGATGTGTGTCCAGATTTCATACAATAACTGCATGGAAAGTTTCTGTTATTGTTGGTTTGTTTAAATGCAGAGAACTTCTTATTATTGTTTTTCAAAGAGGCATCATAAGACTTACACTTTGAACAGGGTAGTTTCAAGTCATCAATTTCTTTTCTCAAAGTTTGAACATCAGTTTTTAAAACAGAAATTTCATTTTCTAAATCAGCATTTTTGTTTTTCAAAACTCTGTTCAACTTATCTAATTTTTCAGCTTCCTTAACAAGATCACAAAATGCATCATACAGCTCATCATAATCTTGTATAGATGAATTGGAATCACTTACCTCATCATCATCTGAAGTTGGATTCGCCATAAGACACAAGTTTGCTTCTTCATTTTCACTCTCACTAGAGGATGAGGAATCATTGTCTTCCCAAGCAATGTAGGCCTTCTTCTTTCTAAATTTATCCTTCTTTTGCCTTTCCTCATGTTCTATTCTTCTTGGTTCACTACTGTTACTCTTCTTGATGTTGGGGCATTCCGATTTGTAATGTCCCATCTTTCCACACTCATAGCATGTGACCTTTGAAGATGAACCCTTAAACTTCTTGATGTTGGTCCCTGTGTATGAATCTAGAGGGGGGGTGAATAGATTCTTGTTCAATTTTACCCGAATTTCGCAAGATTCTAATTCCTTTCGAATTCAAACAAATTGGTTCTAGATTCACCTATCAATTACCGTATCTATTACTAAGTTGATTATCAATACAGTTGTCAAATATACTGCAGAATTTAATCAATGATAAAAGCAATATAAGGGAAACTGTAAAGAGGATAAGGAAGAGAAGAGTGCACAGCGATCTATACTGGTTCGGCCAACTGCCTACGTCCAGTCCCAACCCAACAACTGTTGCGATTGGATTTCCACTATCAAATGATCCCTTTTTTGTTCTTTTACATTCACTCTGCAACAAGCAACATAAAAACGAACAGTTCTTCCCTGATCTTGGCACACCCAAGATCAAACCTTTGAGAAAACACTTCTCAAATACACTTACTCTATCCAGAGAGACCTCTCTCCTAGAGCAACAACTCAGTAAACAAAGAAACAAGTAAAGATCAGTTTAGAATACACCTGATGTGTTGGTCTGATCACAAAGAATGCACAAAGAATGCCACCCAAACAGAGAAATACAACAGGTTTGCCTTTTCTTTGGAAAACAAAATCAGCTCTACAAGTTCTCTTTGAGTTTCTTGGAAAGATATGATAAACTCTGATTTCAGAGCATATGAAAGTGTAAGAATATGTTCAAAAGAATTAGTTCCAAGAGTTCTTCCAAGATTTGCATCAAAGAGCCTTTTAAAGATGAAGCTTGAAGCTTGTTTTTGGCAAACTGAGGGCTCAACGGTCAAGATAATCGATTACAAGAAGTGGGTAATCGATTAAAATAGCCGTTGCAGCAGTTTTGAGTGCATTTTTGAACGTGGTAATCGATTACCAGGGAAGGGTAATCGATTACCCCAGAGAGCACAACACAGGTAATTGATTACCAGATGAGGGTAATCGATTACCCCAGTGGGAAAACTCAGGTAATCGATTACCAGGGGAGGGTAATCGATTACTTCAGAGAAGGAGGACTTGGTAATCGATTACCTAGGGAGGGTAATCGATTACCTCAGTGAAGAATGCAATCTTGAGTGATTTTTGAGCATGGTAATCGATTACCTATTGTTGGTAATCGATTACTTCAGTGAACAAATGGATTTCCACACTTTGTTACCTATTGTTTGGTAGTTGATTACCTCTTGTTGGCAATCTATTACCTCAATTGGTTCCCAAAGGTTTTTCAAGACTTGTTTTAAGAAAAGGAAATCAACCATTTGTCAAATGAGTAATCACACACAAGATAGCAAAAACTCCCTGAGTTATCCGAACAAGGAATCAAACACAAACATGCCTAAGCTCAACACACAATACATAGAAAGAACTTAATTACATTTCATCTAAGAGAAACCACAATTCCATAACATCAAAATCAAAACACTAAGAGAAGAACAAACGCATCTTCAAGCTTTAAGTCCAACAATCTCCCCCTTTTTGATTTTGATGTACCAAATCTTCAATCAAGGTTTTCCTAGAGGCTTAGGATGTGTGTTGATTTTCTTGAGAATCCTGCAATTGTTAATAATATCCAAAAATAGAGTATATGCATTGCAGATTCATCATACATACTATCTTTATCAGAGCATCAAATTTTTAATCATTCATTCACAGATAAGGATATGATTCAATTGCCATAATTATAGATCAAGACCAGAGAGATAGAATAAACCAGAATTCAAATTATCATTTAAAATAAAGATTACAATTTAGTTAAGTCTCAAAAGCTAATACTAAACCTATTCTAAACTCCCCCTATCTAGGATAACCTATTCTAACTTATTCTCTATTCTCCCCCTATTTGGTATATCAATAAGCAAAAAGGGAGACAGATGGAAGTCTACATAGTATCAAACCGGGCATGAAGAGACTCCATCATCTTTTTTAGCTCCTCAAAGCGCTCTTCATTTGCTTCATCCGTCTCTTGAATTCGTTTTTCAATCTCATCCAGCCTATCAATGATATTGGACTCAAATCGGGACTTAGGGATATACTCCCCAGCTCTTGAATCATCATCATCATCAGCAGGAGGATTAACCTCTGGTTGATGTTGTTGTGGGATTTCTTCTCTTGAAACCCAACCGACTTAGTTTTCACCAAACGCATCTTCTTTAATGCCATATCTCTGACGATATGAATATCTTTTACAAGCTCTTTGTTTTCATTTGAGACATCTACTTGAAAGTGCTCAAGCAGACGTGAAACAAACAAAGCATAGGGGCATTTGTATTCAAGCAGTCTTCTTACCTTAACCATGTTATCCATCACTACTTCAGCCCAGTCAACTTGAAGACCATTCTTCAAAGCTGCCATTAAAACCATGTCTTCCTCTGTAATCTGGGCATGGTTTGTTCCCCTTGCAGCCAAAATCCACACAATGGTGCAATGAAGGAGACAGTCATCGGCGTTTAGACCACCGATATTGTAAGTCACCTTCCTTCCTTGACTTCTCCGTGCTGCCTTCTCGGCTTCCCATCCTTCAGGATTCTTGAGCAGACTCATATAGAAAGAATCCCTTGGAAGGTCAAACCCTTCATATCTCAGATTCTCAACAGAAGGGGTCATACCCTCATTTGTAAATCCAGCAAATTGAAAGAAAATATTAGAATCTATGACTATGGATTTACCTTTTACCTCAGAGGATATTGTTCCATTGATTTGATCCTTTGTGAGATTTGAGTAAAAGACCTTCACCAAGTCAGGGTAGATATGACCCTTCAACCCAACAAACTTCTCCAAATTCTGATCTCAGAGAAGAGTCTGAAAAGTGAATCCTTGATTCCCCAACCAGTTAAAATCCAAAATTTTTGAGGGAACAAGTTCCCTATTTGCAAAATCTCTAAAAAACCGAGATTCTTGTTCTTCAGATGTGAACCATGGATTGTGGGAACGAGCCATGCCTTCTCCTGGTGTAGTGGGTGCTTTCCTCTTAGAAGATTCTCCTTTCTTTGGAACATTTGGGCGAGGCTTGTGACCAATGGACTTGACTCTCTTTTCGTTGCCTTGTCCTTCCATTGTTGTTGGTGGTGAAGGTGAGAATGAGGGTTGAGGATGAAGAAGGGGTTCTTGAGTTTTAGAGAGGATGGGTTTTCGGATCTAGGTTTTGTGAGAATGAACCCTAATCCTAAAAATAGCTTCTAATAAGTTCACAATAGGGACTAGATACATTGAATCTAGGTATTGGGCTCAAGGGAAACTCAAAAGATCAAGCCCCAGAGAACCAAGATTTTGCGAGAAAATCTGTTCAGAGACGAAGGTAATCGATTACCCTATTGTGGTAATCGATTACGCTATAACTATAACCCAAACCATTTGTGAACTCATTCCCGTGGTGTCGATTACCCTCAATTGTTGTGGTAATCGATTACATTAGAGACCCCAACCTTGGTAATCGATTACCTATGTATGGTAATCGATTACATCAGAGGACCTCACATTGGTAATCGATTACCTATGTATGGTAATCGATTACATCAGAGACTTCACTTATGGTAATCGATTACCCAAAGCTGTAATCGATTACTGCACATGAAAAATCATGAAAATTTTGAAAAATCACTTAATTTCACATGTTTTATCACACAATTGGTCATGATCATGTTATGTAATGAATTCATACTTTGTTTAAGCATAGTGAATGATTCATCTTTCTATACTTAGGGATTTCATGAGAGATGTTCCTCACTTAGTATACCAAGATTGGTTCTAAGTTTGAAAAACCTCTCCTTTGGTAGAGGTTTTGTGAAGATATCCGCGAGTTGATTCTCTGTATCAATGAACTCTACTACACAATCTCCTTTCTCAACATGATCTCTTATGAAATGATGACGCACTTCTATATGCTTTGTTCTTGAGTGTAAGACCGGGTTCTTAGTGATACTAATTGCACTTGTGTTGTCACATTTGATAGGAATGTGATCAAGCTTTAGTCCAAAATCCTCAAGTTGTTGCTTCAACCAAATGGTTTGAGCACAGCAGCTACCAGCAGCTACATACTCTGCCTCAGCTGTTGATAGAGCAACACATGCTTGTTTCTTGCTATACCAAGAGACTAAGCATTCTCCAAACAAATGACATACTCCACTTGTGCTTTTTCTATCAGTTTTGCATCCAGCAAAATCTGCATCACTAAAACCTACCAAACTAGGGGATATTCCCTTAGGATACCACAAACCACAGTTTGTAGTTCCTTTAAGGTATTTCAAAATTCTCTTTACAGCATTCATGTGTGATTGTTTAGGTGCAGATTGAAATCTTGCACAAACACAAACACTGAACATTATGTCGCTGGCTTTGTAAGATATAAAAGTGATCCAATGATCCCTCTATATTTGGTTTGGTCTACTCCTAATCCAGCGGCATCATTATCTAAATAGAGATTAGTTGACATAGGGATATTAGAGATTTTACAACTCTCCATGTCAAATTTCTTCAGTAATTCCTTAGTGTACTTTGCTTGATGAATGAAGATTCCTTCCTTTAGTTGTTTGACTTGTAGTCCTAGGAAAAATTTGAGTTCTCCCATCATGGACATATCAAACTCACCCTTCATGCTTGCCACAAATTCTTCACACAGAGATTTATTGGTTGATCCAAAAATAATATCATCAACATACACTTGAACCAATAAAATGCAGTTAGACTTCTTTCTAATAAAGAGAGTCTTGTCAACATTTCCTCTGTGATACCCTTTTGACAAAAGAAATGTACTTAATCTTTCATACCATTGTCTAGGGGCTTGCTTAAGACCATAGAGGGCCTTCTTAAGTTTATATACATGTTCAGGGTAACTAAAGTCAGTAAATCCAGGAGGTTGTGAAACAAAAACTTCCTCATTGATATAGCCATTTAAAAATGCACTTTTAACATCCATTTGATACGGTTTAAAATCATGAATACGAAGTAAAAGCAAGTAAAACCCTCACGCTTCTAATCTAGCAACAGGGGCATATGTTTCACCAAAATCTATTCCTTCTTGTTGGTTATAACCCTTTGCTACTAGTCTAGCCTTATTCCTAACCACAATTCCATTCTTATCTAACTTATTCTTAAACACCCATTTTGTTCCAATTATATTCATATCTCTATTAAAAGGAACTAATTCCCAAACATCATTCCTTTTAAATTGATTCAACTCCTCATGCATAGCATTCATCCAAAATTCATCATTAATAGCATCATCAACACAAGAGGGTTCAAATTGAGATACAAATGCATAATCATCACAGAACATATTATAGGAAGATCTAGTAGATACTCCCTTATGGATGTCACCAATGATGTTGTCAAGAGATAAGTCTCTTGGTTTCCTCCATTCTTTTGGCTGTTCATGAGAAATGGTTGGTGGATCTTGCTGTTCTTGAAGTTTGCTACTGCTGTCTTCACCTGTACTTTCATCATCATCAACAAGAACACTTCCCTTTTGGGGATTGTTAGATTCATCAAACTTTACATGCACAGATTCCTCAATGCACATTCTTCTTTTATTATAAACTCTATATGATTTACTAGTTGATGAATACCCAATAAAAATTGCCTCATCCACCTTGGCATCAAACTTACCAAGGGGTTCTTTGCCATTATTCAGAACAAAACATTTGCAACCAAGTACTTTAAAATGAGAAATATTAGGCTTTTTGTCCTTATAGAGTTCATAGGGGGTTTTCTTTAAAATAGGACGAATCACAATTCTATTTAGAACATAGCAAGCAGTGGAAACTGCTTCAGCCCAAAAATATTTAGGCAAATCATTTTCATTTAACATAGTTCTAGCCAGTTCTACTAAAGATCTATTTTTCCTCTCAACAACTCCGTTTTGTTGTGGAGTTTTTTGTGCGGAAAAATTGTGATTAATTCCATATTTTTCACAAAACTTTTCAAAAGATTCATTTTCAAATTCACCTCCATGATCACTCCTAAGGGACTTAATTTTCAAATCTTTTTCGTTTTGTATCCTTTTCGCAATAACTTTGAAAACTTTGAAGGCATTGTCTTTACTTGGTATAAATGCAACCCAAGTAAATCTAGAGTAGTCATCTACTAAAACTAGTCCATATAGGTTTCCACCTAAACTAGCAGTTCTAGAGGGTCAAAACAAATCCATGTGCAATAGCTCAAGTGGTCTAGAAGTTGAAACAATATTTTTAGATTTAAAAGAGTTTCTAGACTGCTTGCCCTTTTGACATGCATCACAAAGACCTTCTCTATTGAACTTTAAGTCAGGTAACCCTTCCACAAAGTTTTTAGATGACAGTCTATTAAGTTGATGAACATCAATATGTGCTATGCGTCTATGCCAAAGCCAAGATATATCATCATTTGATGTAAGGCATGCATGATATGATGATGAATGATTAAGTTCAAGGATGTAGATGTTACCATGTCTCTTACCAACCATTAGTACCTCTTTTGATTCACTGCTACTAATTTTGCACCTTCCTTGATCAAATGACACATGATAACCTTTGTCACAGAGTTGGCTAATACTCAAAAGATTGTATCTCAATCCTTCCACAAGCGATACATCTTCAATGACGATTGGATTTGTCTCCAACACACCAATACCCGAAATTTTCCCTTTGTTATTATCTCCATATACTACTGAACCAGATTCTTTGGATTTGAAGGAGATAAAATTGCTCTTGTCTCCGGTCATATGTCTTGAGCAGCCACTATCCAAATACCAAGTTGAGTGTTTGGCTCTCAAGCACACCTACACAGAATAAGATATCACTTTGATTTTGGTACCCAAACTTTGTTGGGTCCATGCATGTTAGAACTGTGATAATCTTTCCTAATCCATTTAAACAATCCACTATGTATACCTTTCTTTCTAATCATGCAGTTGTAAGAGTTATGTCCGGTTTCATACAATAACTACATGAGAAAGTTCTAATATTTCTGGTTTGTTTAAATGCGAGAACTTCACATTATTCTTTTTCAAAGAGGCATTAAAAGACTTACATTTTGAACAAGGTAGTTTCAAGGCATTATTTTCTTTTTCCAGATTTTGAACATTAGTTTTTAAAACAGAAATGTCATTTTCTAAATCAGAAATATTGTTTTTCAAAACTTTGTTCAATTTTTCTATTCTTTCAGCTTCTTTGAAGAGTTCACAAAAAGCATTATATAGCTCATCATAATCTTGTACAGATGAATCGGAATCACTTACCTCATCATCTGAAGTTGGTTTTGCCATGAGACATAAATTTGCTTCTTCATTATCACTCTCACTAGAGGATGAGGAGTCATTTTCTTCCCAAGCAATGTAGGCCTTTTTCTTGCGGAATTTATCCTTCTTGGGTCGATCCTCATGTTCTACTCTTCTTGGTTCACTGCTGTTATTTTTCTTCATGTTGGGACACTCCGATTTGTAGTGACCCATCTTTCCACACTCATAACACGTGACCTTTGAAGACGAACCTTCATTCCTCTTGAAGCCTTTTCTTGAATTATTGAATCTCCTTTTGTCACTGTTCTTCCTCATGAACTTTTTGAATTTTCTCACCATGAGATTCATATTTTCTTGCTCAGATTCACTTCCACAGCATGATGAGTCGCTCTCACTTGCTGTGTCTTCCATCTTGAGTACTAAGCCTTTGGCTTTCTTATCTTTCTGTTCCTCATCAGCAATACGAGACATATCCATTTCATATTCCCTCAACTTACCAAATAACTCTGCACTGGTCATCAGTGCTAAGTTCTTTGATTCGGTGATTGTTGTGACTGTTGGTTGCCATTTTCTGCTCAATGACTTTAGCACCTTCACATTTACTTCTTCTTCAACGAAGACTTTTCTGAGTCCTTTTAGATGATTCACAATGTGTGTGAACCGTTTCTGCATATCCATTATAGACTCGCCTTGTGCCATTCTAAATGTTTCGTACTTTTGGATCAGGGTATTCTTCCTTGCCCTTCGTACTTCAGCGGTACCTTCATGTGTGACCCTTATTAGATCCCACGCTTCTTTGGCTGTGTTACAAGCTGAAATTCTAAAAAATTCATCAGAGTTTAAAGCAGAATGTATAATATTTAAAGCTTTAGCATCATTTTCTGCTCTCCTAATTTCTTCTGGTTCCCACTTCTCAAATGGTTTTTCTAATTCATTTCCATCAACTATATATGTGGGGATTTTGAAATCAGTTATAACAGCTTGCCAAATACTTCTATGAATAGACTCCATAAAGATTTTCATTCTAACTTTCCAAAAAGGGTAGTTATCACCACAAAACAGAGGAGGTCTATTAATAGAGGCACCTTCAGCAAATGGTAATTGATTACTGGCCATTATGGATCAAATTCTAGAGCAACTTACTACAAGTAGCTCTGATACCAATTGTTGGTCCCTGTGTATGAATCTAGAGGGGGGGTGAATAGATTCTTGTTCAATTTTACCCGAATTTCGCAAGATTCTAATTCCTTTCGAATTCAAACAAATTGGTTCTAGATTCACCTATCAATTACCGTATCTATTACTAAGTTGATTATCAATACAATTGTCAAATATACTGCAGAATTTAATCAATGATAAAAGCAATATAAGGGAAACTGTAAAGAGGATAAGGAAGAGAAGAGTGCACAGCGATCTATCTATGGTTAACGCCAATCGCCTACGTCCAGTCCCAACCCAACAACTGTTGCGATTGGATTTCCACTATCAAATGATCCCTTTTTTGTTCTTTTACATTCACTCTACAACAAGCAACATAAAAACGAAATCAAAACACCCAAAACCAGTTCTTCAACCTAAAGAACAGTTCTTCCCTGATCTTGGCACACCCAAGATCAAACCTTTGAGAAAACACTTCTCAAATACACTTACTCTATCCAGAGAGACCTCTCTCTTAGAGCAACAACTCAGTAAACAAAGAAACAAGTAAAGATCAGTTTAGAATACACCTGATGTGTTGGTCTGATCACAAAGAATGCACAAAGAATGCCACCCAAACAGAGAAATACAACAGGTTTGCCTTTTCTTTGGAAAACAAAATCAGCTCTACAAGTTCTCTTTGAGTTTCTTGAAAAGATATGATAAACTCTGATTTCAGAGCATATGAAAGTGTAAGAATATGTTCAAAAGAATTAGTTCCAAGAGTTCTTCCAAGATTTGCATCAAAGAGCCTTTTAAAGATGAAGTTTGAAGCTTGTTTTTGGCAAACTGAGGGCTCAACGGTCAAGATAATCGATTACAAGAAGTGGGTAATCGATTAAAATAGCTCGTTGCAAGTGAGTTTTGGGTGCATTTTTGAACGTGGTAATCGATTACCAGGGAAGGGTAATCGATTACCCCAGAGAGCACAACACAGGTAATTGATTACCAGATGAGGGTAATCGATTACCCCAGTGGGAAAACTCAGGTAATCGATTACCAGGGGAGGGTAATCGATTACTTCAGAGAAGGAGGACTTGGTAATCGATTACCTAGGGAGGGTAATCGATTACCTCAGTGAAGAATGCAATCTTGAGTGATTTTTGAGCATGGTAATCGATTACCTATTGTTGGTAATCGATTACTTCAGTGAACAAATGGATTTCCACACTTTGTTACCTATTGTTTGGTAGTTGATTACCTCTTGTTGGCAATCTATTACCTCAATTGGTTCCCAAAGGTTTTTTAAGACTTGTTTTAAGAAAAGGAAATCAACCATTTGTCAAATGAGTAATCACACACAAGATAGCAAAAACTCCCTGAGTTATCCAAACAAGGAATCAAACACAAACATGCCTAAGCTCAACACACAATACATAGAAAGAACTTAATTACATTTCATCTAAGAGAAACCACAATTCCATAACATCAAAATCAAAACACTAAGAGAAGAACAAACGCATCTTCAAGCTTTAAGTCCAACACTTGAAGCCTTTTCTGTGGTTGAATCTCTTTTTGTTATTATTCTTCTTCATGAATCTTTTGAATTTTCTTACCATGAGATTCATGTTTTCTTGTTCAGATTCACTTCCACAGCTTGATGTATCACTTGTTGGACTTAAAGCTTGAAGATGTTGTTGTGCCTCCTAAGTTGTTTTGATTTTGATGTAATGTATCTTTCGGTTTTCCATAGTTGAATGTAACTAGGATATATCTATGTATTGTGTGTTGAGTTCTTTGTTTAAGACCCCAGAGATGTGTAAAACTTGTGTATGATTGATCATGTGACTAATGTTTGATTTCCATTTGAGAAAAACAGTTTTAAAAACCTTGGAAATCCATTTTTCACTGATGTAATCGATTACAGGCTTGGTGTAATCGATTACATTGATCTTTCTCTCTGGTGTAATCGATTACATCCCCTATGTAATCGATTACATGCTTTGAAATTCACTATTTATGGGTTTCCCTCTTCAATGTAATCGATTACATGCTTGTGGTAATCGATTACATGCCTGGAAAATTCAAATTGGAGGGTTCTAACGGCTAGTGTAATCGATTTCATTCATTTGGGATCAATTACATTGACCGTTGTAGCTCAGTTTTGCACGTTTTCTCCCTCCAAATTTGTTCTATAAGTATAATCTTGATGAAACATATGAAGGAGCTGAAAACCAAAACATTTGCAACTACTTCTACACTTTCATATGCTCTAAATTAAGAGTTCATCAAGGTTTTCAAAGTCCAAGGGGAAACTTGTTTCATATCTGTGTTGGGTGGATTTCATAGAGCTTATTTGTGATCAGATTCTGCACTTGAGGTGTACTCTTTACTGATCTTTGTATTTTCCAATTCTGGGTTGTTGCTCTAGGAGAGAGGTCTCTCTAGATAGAGCATTGTGTTTGAGAAGTGATTCTCAAAGTTTTGATCTTGGAGGTGCCAAGGTCTGGAGGAGTTATTCTTTCGGGTTGAAGAAACAGTTTTGGTGTGTTTTGATTTCGTTTTTGTGTTGCTTGTTGCAGAGTGAATGTAAAAGAACACAAAAGGGATCATTTGATAGTGGAAAGCCAATCGCAACAGTTGTTGGGTTGGGACTGGACGTAGGCAGTTGGCCGAACCAGTATAAATCACTGTGCACTCATTTTCTTCCTTATCCTCTTTACAGTTTTCCTTATATTGCTATTATCATTGTTTAAATTCTGCAGTATATTTGGTATCTGTATTGATAATCAACTCAGTAATTGATACGGTAATTGAATCAGTAATAGAATAGGTAATTGAATAGGTAATTGATACGGTAATTGATAGGTGAATCTAGAATCGATTTGTTTGAATTCAAAAGGAATTAGAGTCTTGTGAAATTAGGCTAAAATTGAACAAGAATCTATTCACCCCCCCCTCTAGATTCATACATAGGGACCAACATCACTATCACTAGCTGTGTCCTCCATCTTGAGTGCTATGCCTTTGGCTTTCTTGTCCTTATGTTCTTCATTTGCAATACGAGACATATCCATCTCATATTCTCTTAGTTTGCCAAACAGCTCTACACTTGTGATTGCAGCAAGATTCTTTGATTCAGTTATAGCAGTCACAGTGGATTGCCACTTTCTATTTAGAGACTTTAGAATCTTGACATTCACTTCTTCTTCTACGAAGCTTTTGCCAAGTCCCTTGAGATGATTGATGATGTGTATGAACCGTTTCTGCATCTCCATTATGGATTCTCCTTGTAGCATTCTGAAGGTTTCATACTCTTGGATCAAGATATTCTTCCTTGCCCTTCGTACTTCCGTTGTACCTTCATGAGTTACCATGATAAGCTCCCAAGCTTCTTTTGCTGTTGTACAAGCAGAAATTCTAAAAAATTCATCAGAGTTAAGAGCAGAATGTATAATGTTTAAAGCTTTAGAATCATTTTCAGCTCTCTTAATTTCTTCTTGTTCCCACTTATCAAATGGTTTTTCAATCTCTTTTCCATCAACTATGTGTGTGGGAGTTTTGAAATCAGTTACAACAGCTTGCCAAATGTTTCTATGTACGGACTCCATAAAGATTTTCATTCTTACTTTCCAAAATGGATAGTTATCTCCACAAAACAGAGGAGGTCTGTTAATAGAAGCACCTTCAGCAAATGGTAATTGATTACTGGCCATTATGGATCAAATTCTAGAGCAACTTACTAGAAGTAGCTCTGATACCAATTGATGGTCCCTTTGAGAGTGAATCTAGAGGGGGGGTGAATAGATTCTAGTTCACTTTGGCCTATTTTTCGTAAATTACTAATTCCTTTTGATTCAAACAGAGTATATTCAATTTTATGCAGCAGAAATATCAAAGGAATTATCAATAACTAGTTTGTAATCAATTTTTTTTTTTTGGTTTATATAGTATGTGTATCTACTCTTTCCAGTTTTAGTTGATTACCAAGTTAATTGATGAGTTAATTACCAAGTCAGTTACCAAACAAGTTGCAGCAAATAATCAGTTATAACAACAATGAAAGGTAAATGGTAATGAGTGTAAGGAAGAAGAAGAGTGCACAGTGATTTATATTGGTTCAGCCAACTGCCTACATCCAGTCCCAATCCAACAACTGTTGCAATTGGTTTTCCACTATCAAATGATCCCTTTTGTGTTCTTTTACATTCACTCTGCAACAAGCAACACAAAAACGAAATCAAGACACCCAAACCAGTTCTTTAACCCAAAGAACCGTTCTTCACTGACCTTGGCACACCTAAGATCAAACCTTTGAGAAAACACTTCTCAAACTCTTACTCTATCCAGAGAGACCTCTCTCCTAGAGTAATAACCCAACAATCAAATTTACAAACAAAAGATCAGTTTAGAAAACACCTGGAGTGTAGATTCTGATCACAATCAATAACACAGTGAATACCACTCAATCAGTAAAATGAATATAGTTGCCTTTTCTCAATACTCTTTCAAGAACTCTTGAAGTTCTTTATGATTTCTCTTGAAGAAAAAGATAAACTCTCTTTAGAGAGGATTTGAAAGTGTGTAAGCTTTTCTGAAAATGGATTTCAAGTCTTTCAAGAGTATATACAAAATCTGTTCTCAAATCTATGTTTTGTTTTTCAAAATAGCCTCCTTTTGTAGAGTAAGATGGAGCCTCAATTGTTGACAATTTGATCCCCAAAATCAGAACGTTGGAGGAGCCTCAAATTGAACCGTTGGAGCCTCAAAAATTGACTTTATGGAGTTTAAAATTGATTGGAATAAGTGGGTAATCAAGTGGGATGTTAGAAAAATCATTTCAGTCAACTTTTAAACATTCTTGCGGTGGTAATCGATTACATACTTCGTGGTAATCGATTACTCGAAGAGATTTGCAGTTTAAGGTGAGTTTCTCAAAGATGGTAATCGACATGACCTTATGGTAATCGACATCGGCTAATGGTAATCGACATTACAGCTTATGGTAATCGATTACTCCATCTTGGAAGATTTTTGTAACTCTTAGATTTTGAAATGTTGGAGTTACTTTCGTCTGTTCTTTTACTTCCCAGGTCAGACAATGCAATTCTTCAGACTGAATGAGTAAACTTTGAAGTCTATCGTCTGATG
This sequence comes from Hylodesmum podocarpum, assembly GCA_026586105.1. Taxonomy (NCBI): domain Eukaryota; kingdom Viridiplantae; phylum Streptophyta; class Magnoliopsida; order Fabales; family Fabaceae; genus Hylodesmum; species Hylodesmum podocarpum. The sequence continues at coordinate 786,019 of JALJEV010000047.1, read as the reverse complement.
TATATCGTCTGATGTCTATCGTCTGATGTCTATCGTCTGATATCTATCGTCTGATATATATCGTCTGATATATATCGTCTGATATCTATCGTCTGATGTCTATCGTCTGATGTCTATCGTCTGATGTCTATCGTCTGATGTCTATCGTCTGATGTCTATCGTCTGATGTCTATCGTCTGATGTCTATCGTCTGATGTCTATCAAACAAAGAACAACACATACATTCCTATTCTAAACAATCAATACATATGAAAAACTCCTAGATACATTCCATCTAAGAAAACCAAAATTACATAAACATCAAAATCAAAAACACCAAGAGAGACTATCCAAAGCCTCATCAAGCTTTAGTTCCAACATTTACAAGAATTCTCTTCAAAGTTTCAAAGATTTCTCTTGAGATGAAGGCTGTGTGAATGGTTGAATTGTTTGGATGATATCATTGATCATTGCATACACAACAGATGTAATCTTATCTGATCTTTATCTTTTGTAATCTTTTTGGTTTAAACTCTAAAGAGAAAGGTATTCTCTTGGAAGAGTTGATGAGTTTTTGAGAGAGGTACTCTCAAAGGTTGATTCTTGAAGGGATCAAGGATCAAGATATGTTCTTAGGTGAAGAACATATAGTTTTGAGTATTTGATTTATTTTTGTGTTTGTGCAGTGTGGTTGTATTGAACACAGAATCTTTATAGTGGAAAATCGATCGCAACAGATTGTTGGGTTGGGACTGGATGTAGGCCGAAAGCGAACCAAGTATAAATCTCTGTCTAAACTCTCTTCTCTATCTTATCTCTTTTAATTCATTATTTTCTTGCTTTACAATTTTCCCTTGTTTTCCGCTGATTAAATCTCTGATACGTTCTTGTAATTCAAGATAAGATTGAATCGGGAAAAAGTGAGAAAAAGTAAAATTGAACAAGGGAACTTGAATCTATTCATCCCCCCCCTCTAGATTCATATAGGGACCAACATAACTCCCCCTAACTAGAGCAATCCTATAACCACTTATCACTTCTTCCCCCTATTTGGTATATAAAACAAAAAGAGAGATAAGAAGGTTTAAGGAAAAAAAATACTAATCTTCATTATTGAGGCGTTCAAGGATAGTTTCCATAATCTCTTTCATATCAAAAAGCAACTAGACTCACCCTAATAGCATATGAGTTGCTTCCATAGATACTACATCACATAATATCTCATCACTATATTTCCCTAAATTAAAAGTAACTAGCATTTGTCTATCCACTACCAACTCACCCTTCTCCCTTAACCATTGCAATTTATAGGGTTTGGGGTGTGTGGAAGTTTTCAAACCAAGTTTTTCAATTATTCTAGTACTTACAACATTAGTGCAACTACCACTATCAATTATCAAAGAGCAAACCTTCCCTTGTATGTTACATCTTGTGTGGAAGATGTTTTCTCTTTGTGTGTCATCAAGCTATGGTAGACACTTCCTAGCAATCTTCTCACCATGAGGAGGTCACCTTCTACGACCATCTCTTCACTATAGTGGTCACTTGGACTCTTTCTTCATGCTCACTTGAAGAAGGGTTGGACTCTTCACTTGTGACTCCTCCATCAATCTTCATCACCATGGTCTTCTTGTTTGGGCATTGTGAAGCAATGTGGCCATGTCCTAAACATTTAAAGCACTTGATGTTAGATGGTTTAGAATTAAATTTAGGAACATCTTTATCTTTAGACTCATCACGGCCAAACTTAGAAGTGGGTTTGAAAAAGCCCTCCTTTTTTTGCCTCTCTTTCCAATTAGAAGAACCACTAGCATAGAACTTTTTCATGGTGAGTTTTCTCTTCATTTGAGCTTTTATCTTTTCGGCTTTATGTATAGCTTCCTCTAAGATTCTATAATTTTGAAGTTCCAAGGTGTCTTGGATCTCTCTATTCAAGTCATGGGTAAACCTTGCAAGAGTAGCTTCTTTCCTCTTGATAATTCGCCCTCATCATAGTAAGCTCAACATCTTTATAGTATTTTTGCACACTTCTTCCTCCTTGTGTCAAGCCTTGGAGCTTGATATGCAAATATCTCACATAGGATTTAGGAACAAACCTCCCTCTAAGAGCATCCTTCAATTGTGTCCAAGAAGTGATGGAAGGTCTTCTCCTCTTTTTAGAATCTATGAGTACTTGGTTCCACCAAACCAAGGCATATCCTTCAAACTCCAAAATAGCAAGGTTGAGTCTCTTTTCTTCATTCAAGGTAGGGTTGCGAGAAAATACTTGGTTAACCTTCATGACCCACTCAAAATATCTCTCGGCTCCCCCCTCTCCTAGGAACTTTGGAAGTGTAATTTTATGACTCATCTCCCAAGCTCTTGGCTCCTCATCTACCAAATACCTCCTAGTATGTATGGGTTGCCTGCATGGTGGTACTCAGCCAGCACCTCCTCTAGATCTCATTTCTCCCTCATACTCCCTAAAAGCATCACTCTCATCATGGTTGCTACCTTCATCACTCTCTCTAGGTGAATAGTAATGTCCTCCTTGGCTTCCTCTCTCACTTCTACTTTCTCTATTATTCTTACTTCCTCCTTCATGCCCTTCTCTCCCTTTTCCTTCTCGGCCTCTCTTACTTTCCTCATCTCTATATCTCCTTTCACTCTCACCTCTCAACTCATTCATTTCATATTGCAAATGATTGAATTTTTCGGTCATAAAATCCATGATCCTCTTAGTTTTAGGTGACAAATCGTTACCTATGTTAAGTGGACTATCCATAGCTGCAATGAAAGGGTTAATACATAAAAGAAGATAATAATCAAGGACCTCACTACTCACTAAGTGTGTCACTCAAGTATCAACTTGTGTATGCACTCTTAGTGGCTCTTTCTCTAGTGTTTTCTCTAGCCTTTTACCACTCGATTCTCTCCTTAAGCTTCTTAGGTGAACCTCAACTCAAGCACAAATATGTTTGAAATCCATGTGAAAGAGGAAAAACTCTACTTTCAAGCTAAATAATTCCAAGAAAATGGCTAAACTCTAGACAAAACTCAAGATTCCAAAGTTACAAGCAATAAAAGCATAAAATGAAGGAAATAAACTACTCAAACTCAAGAATGAAGTGATGTATGACAATGGCACAAAACTGGACAAAAAGGAATTAGAGATATGTTGGATCAATCACTAATCAAGACAAGCAAATCAAACCAAGTACAAACTCAAATTTGGTAATGATCAATTTTAGAGACCGGTTTGGAGCCAAAAAATGAGGTATGCGGCACAATCAAATTCCAAGTTATTAATGCACTAATTTGAGGTCAATAAAATGATGCAAGTGTAGTAATATATGGCTGAACAAGTATCAAATACAGCAAGTTTCAATTATGCAAAAATTTGAGTCAAAACAAACTAGTCACAAGTACACACTACTAGGCCAATTTTCAAGCTACTAGCAATTTTACTAGGTAATTGAGTGTGCTATGTCTTAGCTTTAAGTCCAATTTTTCTTGCTTAAATTTTCTTTTGCACTTCTTAACACTTCTTTTTCTTGCTGGACAGATTCACAAGTTACCAAAATTTCACTTCAAGTACTCAAAATTTTCTAGTACTTTTCTAAGCTCTTTTTCTAGCTTTCTTTTGAATTTTCTCACTTTGTTTCTTCTTGTTTTGATTTCTTTTCACTTGATTTCTTTTCTAACACTTGTTTTCTTTTCTTTTCTTTTATCTAAGCTACTGGACCAAAATTATATTGCCTAAAACAAAGCACTCAAAGCTCAATTACTAGCAACTATGACTACTACAAGGTGCAATAGGGATTTTGACCTATAGTAAGCACTATACTAGCATGTATTGATGTGTATGTCTCAATTTTGCATGCATGGACTTGAATGTACAGAATTTAAGGACTATATGCACTACCAAAACAGGGCAAACAAAGTATACATAGCATATATCTCACGGTATAGCAAGTTATACACCAATTAGAAGCAAAATTGATTCTAGAAGCAAGGTACAAGCATGAATTGATGACTAACTCAAGTAATTGATAATTTCCACTTCTAAACTCAAATTGACCGAACCAAACACTGCATATATGACATATTTTCTAGAATTTAAGATGAAGCACAAGATTCATGTTGGACTTGAAGCTGAAGAAGTCATCTCTCGTTTTTAGTTTTGATCTACTTGTAATTTTGATTTTAATGATAGATTGTAAATAGGAGCTTAACTGTATTGTTTGTTTTCAGAATAGGATTTGAGTGTGGTTTTATTCAATCTTTTTCACAAAGAAGTTGGATCTACTCTGAAGATTCAAGCTAAAGCAGTTTTGGAACCCCATTTTGTTTTGAAATAGTTGAAAAACTTTGGTTTAAAATGGTTTTAAGCTGAAGTAATCGATTACCATATAGCAGTAATCGATTACCAACAGTTTGAGAAAATAGGGGAACCCAAAACACTCTGGTGTAATCGATTACCACTCCATAGTAATCGATTACTTCGTGCTTGAAAGATCAGAGAAGGCAAAATCTCTCTGGAGTAATCGATTACCTCTATCCTGTAATCGATTACCACACCAGAATTCATCTCAAATAGCTTTTGAAATTGCTTTAAATAGAAACCTCTTTGAATTGTTTCAAAAAAAAGGAAAAAAAGGAAAAAAGGAAGAAAAAAAAAAAGAAGAGAGATCTTTTGAGTTTCAAAAAGGAAAAGAAGAGCGAAAATCAGTTTTTACAAAGAACATAAGAATTCTCTTCAAGTTTTTTTTTAAGATTTTCTCTTGAGATGAAGGCTGTGTGAATGATTGAATTCTTTGGATATTATCTTGATCAGTGCATACACAATCAGGTGTACTCTTAGCTGGTCTTTATCTTTTTGTATTTCGTTTTGGTTTAACACTCTTAAGAGAAAGGAGTTCTCTAGAAGAGTTAAGGAGTTTTTGAGAGAGGTGCTCTCAAAGTTGATTCTTGAAGGATTCAAGAATCAGGAGGATATGTTCTTAGGTGTAGAACATATGTTTTGAGTATTTTGATTTGGTTTCTGTTTGTGCAGAGTGATTGTATTGAACACAAAGAATCATTATAGTAGAAAAACAGATCGCAACAGTTGTTGGGTTAGGACTGGATGTAGGCCGAACGCCGAACCAGGATAAATCTCTGTCTAAACTCTTTTCTCTACCTTATCTCTTATATTTCTCTGTATTTCTTGCTTTACACTTTCTTTTGTTATCCGTTGTAGATCTCTGAACTGTATTTGTAACTCAGATAAAATTGAATCGGGAAAGAAAGTGATAAAAGACAATTGTTGATATAGGGAACTAGAATCTATTCACCCCCCCCCCTCTAGATTCACATAGGGACCAACAATTCACATAGAAAACACAAGGATACACCAAATCAAATTTTGACTAAAAATCAAGAAATAAAGCTAACAGATAACTAGACATAGATTTGATTGTTTTTCATGACAAAACTTAAAAACAACTCAAGGAACTTAAGGAACTCAAAGTACTCAAGGAGAACGAAATAAGAAAAAAAAATTCAAAAGAAAACACAAGATCTATAAGATGAGACTCAATGATATGAAGTTCCATACCACTTGAAGAAGGAACAAGCTCTTGATACCACTTGATGTAAGTCTTCCATGGAAGTCTCACTTGCTTTGCCAAATCTTCACTTCTCAAGCTTAAACTTCGCGGAATAATGGATGCAATTTGCGGAACAAGAACTTAAAGAAGAAGAAAGAAACAAAATGGAGAAGATAAGAAGATGAGGAGCGTCATGCCTAAGCAATAAGCTTTAGGTAGAATCGCCACATGGAGAATGCACCATGGTAAGACTCAATAAAGTTCACCCAAAAAACCTAGAAGAGAAACTTTCTCTCTCAAGCAATATGCTTCTTTCTAAAATTCATCAAAAGTGATTACAATTCAGAAAATTTACTACTTATACTAATGAAAGTGAAGTCAAGCTTGCACTCTAAGCTTCTAACCTCCACCCTTGGATTAGAATCCAATCTAAGGGTCACGGTTGAGCTAGATTTGATGAGGGAAACTTGATACTCAAGTTTGAATTATAGCCACTTGATTAGATCTAGATCATGAGGCTAGAATTCACTCTTGAGTTGGTGGGAAACATGTGACTCAAGTTTGAATTATAGCCACTTGATTAGATCTTAATCATGAGACTAGAATTCACTATTGAGTTGGTGGGAAACATGTGACTCAAGTTTGAATTATAGCCACTTGATTAGATCTTGATCAAGAGGCTAGAATTCACTCTTGAGATGTGCCAAAAGCATGTGCTCTAGATTCAAACTCAACCCTTAGATCTAGATCCCATCCAAAGGTTAGAATTCAAACTAGGTGCATGCTTTTCCTACTCACATTTCCCTCCAAAACTCTATCCACTCTCCCTAAGGAGAATGTGCACCACTCTCTCTCACAAGGCCTCTAATTTTCAGTCTTAAACTATTACAAGGATTAGACCCAAATTAAAGTCTTAGAACAATTACATAAATTGAAAGAAAACTACTAATAAGCCTAAATATTAAAACATTTCGCTTAAAATTCCTAGAAGCATTCAACGCAAACTTCAAGCTTATTTTCTTACTGGATCCAGTCCGAACTGAGCTTTGGTGTTTTCATAGCTTTTGTAGCCCTTGAAGTCTTCTTTAATTTTCCACAAAGAACGCCACAGTTGGAGTTGTGTAGCTCGAGTTATGATCGAAATACTAAAACATGTCAGATGCAAAAATCAACAGCGAATTTTTATTAAAAACAATTGAAAGCCCAATTTAACAAATAAGGTGCTTGGAGAGTTTTTATTGGGAATTTGGAGATGGTCCTCCATCACGGCTAGATTTGAATTGGGTTGCGAGTTACTCCGTCTGAACTTTATTAAACGAGGTAGATAAATGAACAAATAGATGAGTTGTGTGTTGAATTCATTCGTCTGCCTCCTTCCTTCGTCTTCGGCTTCAGTTTTCAAAGTTTTCCGTCTTGAGCGCTTGACTTGAAGTTGAGATAAGCTCTATGTCTTGAACAATGAAGGTTCTTCGTCTGATGTAGTTGCTTTGAGATTTGATGACTTGAACACTTCATCTTGTGCGTCTGTGCTTGAGGGTGCATCTTGACTATGTTCATTAATGATTCGTCTGATCATTCTTCTGTTTGCATCTGATGCCTCTTCAGTTTCTAACTGATGTCTCTTCAGTCTGTTCTGTTTGCATCTAATGCCTCTTCAGTCTGCTCTTCAGTTTGATCATTCTTCAGTCTGCTGGCACAATAGACTGTTTTGTAATTATCAAAACTAAGATGTTAAGTCATCTTGACTTAACAATTAGTGAAAACCAAGTTTAAATTCCAGCCCTTGAAATCAAGATCCCATCCTAAGGCTCTAATTCAAACTAAGTTACTGGAAATTCCACTCACTTATACATGCATATGCACATGGTCCACTCCCTCCTAAGTAAATGTACCTTACTCTCTCCCTTTTACATGTGAATTTTCGATCCACGCTTTCCACACTAGGTCGTGAGCTACAAGCTCTATACAATGGCCAATTTACACTTATTTAATTGTTTAGGTATTTAAAAGAAAAGAAAAATACAAAGAATATTACAAGGTCTTAAAATAAGAGTCAAGTCTTTTTGAGTTGACTTTGACTCAGTCAACTCTCCTTACACTTGCTCTTGAATCCTCTTGAGCATTGATCTTGTTACTCTTCTTTGACTTCCTCCTTGAGCTTGAGTCTCTAATGGAGATGGTCCTCCCTTAGAAGTTTACCCCTGTATGTTTGCATTTGTGATTGATCTCTATGATGATCTTAAACTTATGTTCGTGGGAGTAGGCGCGCAACAGAAAGTAACTTTGGGCACTAATGAAAGTTGTTAGATCAAGATGATTAACGTCTCAAGTTTTGATTAATTACAGAACAGACGAAACTTATCGGACTGAAGCATTGCAAGTCAAAGTCAAACGGAACAAGAACAGACGGAAGATGACCCCTCAAAGTTCATCTTAGTTCAAGACATTCGTTTGTCACAATCCATGCCTCAAGATGAAAGCATAAGACGATATGCTTAAAACGAAGTCTTCAGATCAAGCTCAACGAAGTCAATTCAAGATGAAGAATCATGCTAAAGCTCTTGAAGATCAAATCATCTATGAAGATTGAAGAAGTCCAAGTATTTCATCTAAGTAACGCACGTCAAAGTCAAATATTGACGTTACTAAGAGAAGCTTCCAAAAGTGGTTGGGTACTGTGCAAAACCTCTGCAACACAAAAAGCTAATCATGCTTTAGTTATCCTCTTTGATCAAGTCAGAAAAAGGTACTTAAAGTGCACTGACTTCGCTGCTCAACATTAATTATTCTAATTGATCTCTGTCACATGATGGGAAAGCTTATGAAAAAGGACAACAGTTACAAAGTGAGTCTAACAGATCTCTCTTGTTGTTGCCTATATAAAGGACTTCTATTGCACTTATTCAAGTTGGCGAACACGCTGCAAAAAGCTATTCATTTGTGATTTCGCTCACTTGCATTAAGCATTGTACTTTATTTGAATACCCCTCTCTGCGAAGAGGAATTTGTTTCTCATAAACTCTTTTTAAATCAACTTGTGTGGTGCCTTAGCCAGAGGAGGCTGCGTTCCAAAGAATACCTCTTATATTAGCCTGGGGAGACTGTGTTCCAAAGAATATCTAGTGGTTTAGCTTGAGAAGGTTGTGGACAAAGAATATCTTGTTAGCCAGAAGTAGCTGGGTTCAAAGAATACTTGTAATCATTTCACGGTTCATAGTGAAAACATAGTAGTTGTTGGGTAACTGGACGTAATCTTGAATAGACGAACTAGTATAAAAATAACTGTGTTTATTTTTATTCTTCTTGTTAACTAACGAGGATAATTGAACTTAAACATCTGTTATTGTTAGATCAAGGATGATTAACGTCTCAAGATTTTGATTAATTACAAGACAGACGAAACCAAGCTACCCAAGACTTGCTAAGACGAAACTAGCACAGACGGCATGTGACCCTTCAAAGATAAATTTTGCGTCTGTCCAAAAGCCAAGTCATCAGACGATACATGCACAGACGGAAGAGGACTACTCAAGCTAAAGTCCTTCGTCTGTCCAAAGAGTGAAGTCTTAAGACGATAGGATAAGACGAAACAACAACAACTGAAGACTGAAGAATCATATCGTCTATCCAAAATCTGAAGTCAAGTAGAGTCTTTCGCGCCAAGATTTCAAATCTAAAGAAGCACTCATGAGAAGCATCCAACATCACTATAGGGATTCGAGCTTACACTCCAAAGTCAAAAAGGTCTTCACCTTTTGTCACATCTCTATACAAGTCAGAAATAGTACTGCGCACAACCTAGTCCGCTAAATCCACTGTGACTCTTATCAATCAATCAAGTACAACTGACAACCTTTTTGGAAAGCTCTCAAGAAGATCTCTCAACGACTCTCAACGGCATTCAAATGAGTCTAACGGCTATTTGAATAAGATGCCTATAAAAGGACTTCACAACTTCAAGACTCAGTTGGCGAATATGCTTATCTCTTCAATCGTCTGAGAATTCGCTCAATCCAACTTAGAACTATATTGTAAAAACCCTCTCTGCGAAGAGGAAGAACTTTGTTTTTCAAACATCTTTACAAATCCACTTGTGTGGTACTTTAGCCTGAGGAGGCTGTGTTCCAAAGAATACCTCTTGTATTAGCCTGTGGAGGCTGGGTTCAAAGAATACCCTGGTAGTTTAGCCTGAGAAGGCTGGGAGCAAAGAATATCTTGTAATAGCCAGAAGTGGCTGGGTTCAAACAATACTTGTAAACCTTTTCACGGTTTGTAGTGAATAATCAGTGGTTGCTGGGTAACTGGATGTAGTCTTGAATAGACGAACCAGTATAAAAATACTCGTATTTATTTGTTTCGTCTGTTGAACTAACTGGGGATAATCGTACCTTAACGTTTGCATATTAAAATCAATCTTTCAATATAAATGTTGTTTCGTCTGAACCCTTTTGAAACCCACAGACGAAAGGGATAAAATTTTTTAATTAACACAATTCAACCCCCCTTCTTGTGTTTATCTTTTACAGTTTGGTATCAGAGCTCAGCCTCTAAGGGTTGAGCGCTTAACAGCTTTAGAGGAAAAGATCCAACATGGACTCACAAGGGCCATCGTTTCTATCCGGAGGAGCTTCTATGAACAAACCTCCAACTTTCTCTGGAGATGATTATCCTTACTAGGCTGACAAGATGGAGATGTACATCAAGTCAACCCAATATAGATTATGGAACATAATCACCACAGGAGATATCCCCATTGCAAAGCCTGAAGGAGAGTGGGGAAACGAAGAATACTCGATGATGGAGCTGAACAACAAAGCAAGATATGTTCTTATGTGTGCTCTCTCCAGAACTGAGTACAACAGATTTTGTGCCTACAAAACTACTAAAGAACTATGGGATGCTCTTAAAATCTCATACGAAGGCACTGAAGATGTCAGAATGAGGAAGGCCGCTACTCTTCAAAGAGAATATGAAATGTTCTCTATGAAGAAAGGAGAGTCTATCGATATGATGTTTGGAAGATTCCAAACGATATTGAATGGACTCACTGCTCTGGGAATCACCTTCACAAAAGCCCAGAACAACATGAAGATCTTGGACAGTCTCCCACCTCCTTGGGAAGCCATGTCCACAGCTATCTCTGTTGGAAGAGATATGAAGACATTAACTCTAGACGAGTTAATTGGAGCTCTAAGGGTACATGAGGTACTCTTATGTAAAAGGGAGAAGATCAAGGTTCAAGAACCTATAGCTCTTCCATCTGTTAATGACATCCCTAAAGAAGATTCTATCAAGAAGGACAGTAAAAAGAAAACAAAGGTTTTGAAGGCTGATTCAACCGAGTCAGAATCGTCTGATGGTTCGTCTGAAGACGAAGTCTACCTCATGGCAAGACGATTCAAAAGAATGATGATGAAGAAAGGCAGAGGCCAACGCTTCTTCAAGAAAAAGGAGAAGAAGTTCCTTGAGAAGTCATTATCCAAAGAAGAAAGCACAGAGGTTGTGTGCTATGAATGTAGAAAACCGGGACATATGAGGTCAGAATGTCCCAGACTGAAAAAGAGGTGGAGCTCTAGAAGAGATAAAGGAAAGAAGAGCTTACTGACTTAGGAAGACCTTGACAGTGAAAGCTCAGAGGAATCCTCTGAAGGAGAAGAAACAGCAAACATCTGCCTCATGGCTGGAGACCATCTCTCAACAGAGGTAAATTACAATGAAACTTCTTCATCCTCCTCTTCTGAGTCAGAGTCAGAATCAGAAGAAATGTCATATGATACTCTTCTAGCTCACTCCCACTTTATTGCTCAGCAATACAAAACTTGCAATACCAAGCTAAAACAAACCTTGGAAGAAAATGCAGTTTTGAAATCTGAAATTGAGTTGCTAGATAAGAAAATATCAAATGATGTTTCGTCTGAGTCTGAAAAGGTCATTTTCATTCTTGAAATCGAAAGATTAAAGAAAGAGAATGATTCCTTACTCAATGACTTAACCAAGTTTACAAAGGGATCCTCCATTCTTGAAAATATTTTAAAATATAGGAGATCACCTAATGATAAAAGTGGACTTGGTTATGTTAAGGAGACAGACGAAAAGAAAAATAAACCTGTTTCGTCTGCTCAAAAGAATAGGAATCACAACAAGGTTCCTAATATCTACAAAAAGGCTAAAAACATAAAGAAGCCTTTTGTAACTAACAAGAAAGGACCCAAAAAGATTTGGGTACCAAAGTCACTTATTGTTCCTGTTGCAGATATCCTTAATGGGAAGAGACAAGATGAACGAGATATTTGGCACAAAAAGCTTGGACATTTAAGTCTCAAGTATATTTCAAAAATTTCTAAAAAGGATCTCGTAAAAGGTTTGCCAAAAATATCTTGGAAAACCAATTGTCTGTGTGAATCTTGTTAGCATGGGAAACAACTCAAAGCTTCTTTCAAATCAAAAAATGTTATTTCCACGACAAGACCGTTAGAATCGTTACACATTGATCTCTTTGGACCCACTCAGACTAAAAGTCTTGGAGGGAAGAGATATGGATTTGTCATTGTAGATGACTATACTAGATTTACATGGGTATACTTCCTAGCCCATAAACATGAGTCATTCAAGGTCTTTGAAATATTCTGCAAACGTGTTCAAAAAGAAGAAGGAATATGTATTGCGTCTGTTAGGAGTGATCATGGAACAGAATTTGAAAATTCTGAGTTCAAAGCCTTTTATTTTGAAAATGGCATATTTCACAATTTTTCATCTCCAAGAACTCCTCAACAAAATGGAGTTATGGAAAGGAAAAATCGTACCTTACAAGAAATGGCTAGAACTATGTTGCATGAAAGCTCTCTTCCTAAATAATATTGGGCAGAAGTAGTTAATACTTCCTGTTATATTCAAAACAGAATATTGATAAGACCTATATTGAATAAGACTCCATATGAACTATGGAAAAGAAGAAGACCCAACATTTCTTATTTCCATCCTTTTGGATACGAATGCTTTATCTTAAACACCAAAGACCAACTTGGCAAGTTTGATTCAAAGGTGGTAAAAGGAATCTTTCTTGGATATTCCAACACATCTAAGGCCTTTAGAGTTTTTAACTCTAAGACGCAAGTTGTAACACCCCCTTGTAACATCCCCTCTTATTTACTTACTTATCTTATTTTTAATTAGTAATTTAAGATTGTTAATGATGTAATAAATAAAAGAGAGATTTAGGAACAACACTTTTATTACATGATATTCAAAGGTCATTACATCTAGGTTGCATAACCTTGTCCTTTTATTATTTTACATAACTACCTTTCTACTACCTTAGAACATCTACCCAACACTTCTACACGCAAAACATAGCAAGCACCTTCACACAAGATAGTAGCAACAACCAGTGACAACTTATTAACCCTGCAAATCTGCTCCCCCGAACGTTGTTCGAGATCATCATAGGTGTTAAAAACACAAAGTGCAAGGGTGAGCTTTCCTTAACCATAATTATAAAAAATTGATTGAAGTTCAAGGAAAACCTTTTCTTTTATAAATTTAGAAATTTCATCGAAAATATCATTTTTAGAATAATACTTCCATACATATCCATGATCATCAAAATATCAATCACATAATAAGGCAATCAACACCCATAAACCAAATCAAACAAACCATCAATCACAATCAATGATTCAGGCATGAATTCCATTCAATCAAACACACAATCACTAATGTATGCTCCTAAGCCTACATGATGCATGCACCTTCACCATGCATTTTCACTCTTCACTCGAAATGCAATGTGGCGCCCTCCATCAAAATAGTGCAGGGCATCCGATTCTCCCACTCAATCGGACCCACCGAGGTAGACACTCCGTAATTTGTCGAGTTCCCTCGGTGTCCCAGCAGACCTCCCCCGCAACATGTGATCATCATGAGCAGGGCAATTTCCCCACCAAGAGAACCCCCAGGTCCACGGCATTCCACTCACTCGACGACGGAATCCGTGACTTACGACTTGGTCTACTACTATCCAGTCATCAATGCAACATGTTCTAGGACCTTGAATTGTATAATGACCTTCATTATATTTTAAATATTGACCTTTCCACCAGGTCATCTTCATCTCACCTCATTCTAAGTATTGCCCATTCACCAAGCAATCTTAGAATGTTGCCTCTCCACTAGGCATTTCCAATCGGTCATTAAACAATTCAAGTCCATCCTCATTTCAATGTAATTATGCATTTCACTACTTACTCACATCCAATTCACCAAGTAATTTCATATCAATCATAAAATCGGTCATCAAACAACAATATTACTATCATCAATATGTGTTTATGACATATACTTTTTAGTATGTTAATATTCAAAGAAGTTTGATCAAAGAAGGAAAATAACCTTAAATCAATTATTCAAAAGATAAAGAAAATACCAACTTAAAGAATTAAAAAGAGTGTAAGAAGGATGAAGAAAAGAAACGCCAAGAATTCAAAGAAAGATAATGGAAGAACCAAAGAAAGAGAGTGGAAGGAAACAAAGAATAGAAAAGGAGGATAAGGAAAGATCCCCTTACTGCAAGAAACTAAAGAAAGATAATGAAAGTACCAACAAAACAAAGGATAGAAAAGAAGGATAAGGAAAGGTCCCCTTACTGGTTTCTCCTAGCTTCCTATATTCTTCCTCTACTTACGTGCTCCTTCCTTGGTTGGAGAGATTTCTTCCTAAGATGGAGAAAGTATAGAAAGGTTTTTAGAGAGAATGTAAGAGTATTCTTTGAGTTGTATCTTCATTTGAAACCTCTAAGCCCTATTTATAACCTTTCTAAGGCGGTGCTACAGTAATGGCGGTTGCTACAGTAATGTCGGCAGCTACAGTGATTTGCTACAGTATTTTCAAAAATTCATAATTTTTTAATTATTTTTAATTTCTTGAATGTTACAAAAAAACTTCTCTTAAACTATATTTAAATTTTTGGGATGTTACAATACTCCCCTCCTTTTTAAAAATTTCGTCCTCGAAATTTCCATTTCTATTTCATATCCTATTCTTCTATTTTACTTTTTAATTTCCAACTCCCAAAGTTCCTTTACTTTCAACTACTTTCTCTTAATATAATTTTAACTTATGTTTTGAAATCTATCTATTACCCTCAACCTTACTATCCTTATATGCGAGACTATGATTTCCTCTTTTTCCACTTATAAATCCTCCTCATTTATTTTCACTAAGAGTTCTCTTTTCTTAATTCTTAAAATCAACTTCTCTTGGTTGGTATATAAGTTCATACTCTTACTCTTTTTCCTTATGGCTCCTATTAGATTCTTAAGGATTTTATTATTTCTATCTTATTTCATTCATAAATTCTTTAGTTATTCTTAAGGCTACTAACTTCATACTAACAGGAGTAAATTCACACGCAAGGTTGAAGTTCCTAAATTGCTCTATTAAATCCATCTTTTTGACCATTAAACTTGACATTGCTGTGGTCTTCCTACTTAAGGTGCCAACCACTACATTTTCTTTGTCTAGGTTGCACTTAAGATTGAAATCATAATCTGTTAGAAATTTCATCCACCTTCTTTGTCTCATGTTTAACTCCTTTTAAATAAATACTTAAAGGCTTTTGTGATTACTAAATACCTCAAATCTTGTCCTAAAAAGATAGTGTCGCCATATTTTAGGCGCAAATACTACTGCAGCTAGTTCTAGGTCATGGGTTGGGTAGTTCCTTTCATGGTTTTTCAATTGTCTTGATGCATAGGCGACCACTTTTCCTCCTTGTATTAGTACTCCTCCTAAACCTAGTTTAGAGGCATCACAATAAACCTCAAATGATTTAGTTGGAGTTTGGTAAGGTCAAAACAGGAGTAGTTAGTTTTTTTTTTTTTTTTTTTTTCCTAAAGGTTTGAAAACTTTGTTCACAATTGTTATTCCATACAAAAGCTTGGTCTTTTCTAGTTAAGGGTGTGAGGGCAAGGCTATCTTAGAGAAATCTATTATAAATCTTCAATTATATCCAGTTATCCCTAGAAAATGCTTTATTTCTCATCCACATCTTTTGGTCTTTCCCTAGAACTACGTTTACCTTATGTAGATCTACTGCAAATTCCTCCTTGTGATATTACGTGTCCTAGAAACCGACTTCTTCTAACCAAAATTCACATTTGGACCATTTCGCATATAACTATGATCTTTCAAGATTTGTAATACCACTCTAAGATGTTTAGCATGTTCCTCTTTGGTTCTTGACTATACCAAAATATCATCTCTAAAAACTACCACAAATTGATCCAAATATGGTTGGAAAATCCTATTCATGTAATCCATAAATACTGCTGGTGCATTAGTTACACCAAAAGACATAACCATGTACTCATAGTGTCCATATAGGGTACTAAAGGCTCGTCCAGGGATATCTCCAACTTTTACCTTTATTTGGTGGTATCCAGACCTTATATGAATCTTGATATACACAATCTCCTACTAGTTGGTCCATAAGATCCTCTATCCTTGGTAAGGGGTACTTATTCTTAATGGTTACCTTATTTAGTTGTCTATAGTCTACACAAAGTCTCATAGTTCCATCTTTCTTCTTTACTAGGAGTACGGGTGCTCCCCAAGGTGATACACTAGGTCTAATAAACTGTTTCTTCAATAGTTCTTCTATTTGTTTCTTTAGCTCCGCTAGTTCTAAGGGTGACATCCTATAAGGTGTAATAGAAATTGGTCCAGTCCTAGGTATCAGGTCTATAGAAAATTCAACTTCCCTTTCAGGTGGTAGTTGGTTTACCTCTTCAGAGAAATCCTGTACTACAGGTATATTATCGAAGGTGACCTTTTGTTTGTTGGTCCCTATGTATGAATCTAGAGGGGGGGTGAATAGATTCTTGTTCAATTTTAGCCGAAACTCGCAAGACTCTAATTCCTTTTGAATTCAAACAAATCGGTTCTAGATTCACCTATCAATTACCGTATCAATTACCGATTCAATTACCTATTCTATTACTGATTCAATTACCGTATCAATTACTGAGTTGATTATCAATACAGTTACCAAATATACTGCAGAATTTAAACAATGATAATAGCAATATAAGGAAAACTGTAAAGAGGATAAGGAAGAAAAAGAGTGCACAACGATCTATACTGATTCGGCCAACTGCCTACGTCCAGTCCCAACCCAACAACTATTGCGATTGGCTTTCCACTATCAAATGATCCCTTTTGTGTTCTTTTACATTCACTCTGCAACAAGCAACACAAAAACGAAATCAAAACACCCAAAACCTGTTCTTCAACCCAAAGAACAGTTCTTCCCTGACCTTGGCACACCCAAGATCAAACCTTTGAGAAAACACTTCTCAAATACACTTACTCTATCCAGAGAGACCTCTCTCCTAGAGTAATAACCCAGAAATTGAAATATAAATAAAGATCAGTATAGAAAACACCTTGAGTGTAGATTCTGATCACAAATAAACACAATGAAATCCACCCAATCACAGGAATGTATCAAGTTTGCCCTTTCTCTTTGAAAACCTTGATGAACTCTATTTACAGAGCATATGAAAGTGTGAGAGTTTGTTCACAAGCTTAGGTTTTCTCTCTTTCATATGTTTCATCAAGTTTGTATTTATAGAACCAATTTGGAGGAAGAAAACGTGCAAATCTGAGCTACAACGGTCAATGTAATTGATCCCAAATGCATGTAATCGATTACACTAGCCGTTAGAGCCTCCAAACTGATTTTTCCAGGCATGTAATTGATTACCACGAGCATGTAATCGATTACATTGAAGAGGGAAACCCAGAAACAGTGAATTTCAAACCATGTAATCGATTACATTGGAGATGTAATCGATTACATCAATGAGGTTAAGCCATGTAATCGATTACATCAACCATGTAATCGATTACACCGTAAAAATAATGTAATCGATTACATACACCATGTAATCGATTACACCAGAGGAAAACAAATGTAATCGATTACATCACCCCATGTCGATTACATCGATGAAAAAAATGGATTTCCAGGTTTTTCAAAACTGTTTTTCACATAGGGAAATCAAACATTAGTCACATGATCATCCGTACTCAAGTTTTAACCATTCTCTGGGGCCTCAAACAAAGAACTCAACACATTCATGCCTAAACTCAACAAACAATACATGGATCAATCCTAATTACACTTCATCTAAGGAAAACCAAAATTACTTTACATCAAAAGCAAAAACACCAAGAGAGACACTAAAGCATCTTCAAGCTTTAAGTCCAACAATCTCCCCCTTTTTGGTTTTGATGTACCAAATCTCAACCAAGGTTTTCCTACAGGTTTAGGATGTGTGTTGATCTTTTACGAATCCTGCAATTGTTAGCAATGCAAGCACAAAATAGAAATGTTGCAGATTCATGAAATAAATGTTCATATAAGCCATATATTACTCCCCCTATCAACTATATTCTATCAACTATATACTTACTCCTTACTCCCCCTATCAACTATATTCTATCAACTTATACTTCTCCCCCTATTTGGTATATCAAAAGCAAAAACAGAGAGAATTATAATCAAATATAGAGAATATAGATAAGAATGAACGAACTAAAGAAAATATAAAATATGAATAATCAAAGATAGAGGTATAAAATTTTCCCTTATGTTATCTCCATAAACTGCAGATCCAAATTCTATTGATTGAAAGGAGATAAGTTTTGATTTCTTCATCAATCACATGTCTTGAGCAGCCATTGTCCAGAATACCAATTGTTCCATGATTCCAATTGTTGATTGTTTGGCTCTCAAGCATATCTACACAAGAAAGTTTACTTTGATTTTGGTACCCAACTTCTCTTGGGTCCAGCCATGTTAGCATCATCAATTTTAACTTTCTTAACCCACTTAAACAAACCATAAGATATACCTTCCTTTCTAATCATGCAATTATAAGAATTATGACCAGGTTTCATGCAATAACTACATGTGAAGGTTCTATTTTTGCTAGTTTGTGTAAAGGATTTCATGTTATTTCTTTTTAAAGGGGCATCAAAGGATTTACATTTTAAACAGGGTAGTTTCAGATTATCATTTTCCTTTTTCAAATCTTGAACATTGGTTTTCAAAACAGAAATATCATTTTCTAAATTTGTAATTTTGTTTTTCAAAACCTTGTTCAATTTTTCTAGTTTTTCGGCTTCCTTGTAAAGTTCACAAAAAGCAGTTTGCAGCTCATCATAATCATAAGTAGATGAATCGGAATCACTTACTTCATCATCGGATGTTGGATTTGCCATGAGACACAAATTTGCTTCTTCATTATCGCTCTCACTAGAAGTTGAGGAATCATTCTCTTCCCAAGCTATATATGCTTTCTTCTTTCTGAATTTGTCCTTCTTGGACTTTTCCTCATGTTCGATCTTCTAGGCTCATTGCGGTTGGCTTTCCTCATGTTGGGGCAATCAAACTTGTAGTGACCAACTTTGCCACACTCATAACAAGTCACCTTTGAAGATGAACTCTCACTTCTTTTGAAGTCCTTCTTAACATTGTTGAACCTTTTCTTCTCACTTTGTTCTTCATTAGGAACTTCTTGAAATTTCTTACTATATGTTTCATGTTTTCTTCTTCGAGGATTCGATTCGATTCGGTTTCGGTATGCTCCACTTTGAAAGAAATTCCTTTGGCTCCTTTGTCCTTCGCTTCCTCATCACCATGCGAGTCATATCCATCTCATACTCTCTAAGCTTGCCAAATAGTTCTCGCACTTGTGATTGCAGCAAGATTCTTTGACTCGCTTATGCCTCACACGGTGGATTGCCATTTTCTATTTAGAGATTTTAGAATCTTGACATTCACTTCTTCTTCTACGAAGCTTTTGCCAAGTCCCTCGAGATGATTGATGATGTGTATGAATCGTTTCTGCATCTCCATTATGGATTCTCCTTGCAACATTCTCAAGGTTTCATACTCTTGGATCAAGGTATTCTTCCTTGCCCTTCGTACTTCCGTTGTACCTTCATGAGTTACCATGATAAGCTCCCATGCCTCTTTCGCTGTTGTACAAGCTGAAATTCTAAAGAATTCATCAGAGTTTAATGTGGAATGTATTATATTAAAAGCTTTAGCATCATTTTCAGCTCTCCTAATTTCTTCAGTTCCCATTTCTCAAATGGTTTTTCAACCTCATTTCCATCTACTGTGTGTGTTGGAACCTTGTAATCGATTACTACGGCCTTGCCGATGTTTCTATTTGACGACTCCATAAAAATTTTCATTCTAACTTTCCGAAGGGATAGTTATCTCCACAAAACAGAGGAGGTTTATTAATAGAAGCACCTTCAAAGAAATGGTAATTGATTTCCACCATTCTAAGGAACTATTGGATCAAATTCTAGAGTAATTTACTAGATGAAGCTCGATACCAATTGTTGGTCCCTATGTATGAATCTAGAGGGGGGTAAATAGATTCTTGTTCAATTTTAGCCTAAACTCAAGACTCTAATTCCTTTTGAATTCAAACAAATCGGTTCTAGATTCACCTATCAATTACAGATCAATTACCGATTCAATTACCTATTCTATTACTGATTCAATTACCGATCAATTCTTGAGTTGATTATCAATACAGTTACCAAATATACTGCAGAATTTAAACAATGATAATAGCAATATAAGGAAAACTGTAAAGAGGATAAGGAAGAAAAAGAGTGCACAGCGATCTATACTGGTTCGGCCAACTGCCTACGTCCAGTCCCAACCCAACAACTGTTGCGATTGGCTTTCCACTATCAAATGATCCCTTTTGTGTTCTTTTACATTCACTCTGCAACAAGCAACACAAAAACGAAATCAAAACACCCAAAACCTGTTCTTCAACCCAAAGAACAGTTCTTCCCTGACCTTGGCACACCCAAGATCAAACCTTTGAGAAAACACTTCTCAAATACACTTACTCTATCCAGAGAGACCTCTCTCCTAGAGTAATAACCCGAAAATTGAAATATAAATAAAGATCAAGTATAGAAAACACCTTGAGTGTAGATTCGATCACAAATAAACACAATGAAATCCACCCAATCACAGGAATGTATCAAGTTTGCCCTTTCTCTTTGAAAACCTTGATGAACTCTATTTACAGAGCATATGAAAGTGTGAGAGTTTGTTCACAAGCTTAGGTTTTCTCTCTTTCATATGTTTCATCAAGTTTGTATTTATAGAACCAATTTGGAGGAAGAAAACGTGCAAATCTGAGCTACAACGGTCAATGTAATTGATCCCAAATGCATGTAATCGATTACACTAGCCGTTAGAGCCTCCAAACTGATTTTTCCAGGCATGTAATCGATTACCACGAGCATGTAATCGATTACATTGAAGAGGAAACCCGAAACAGTGAATTTCAAACCATGTAATCGATTACATTGGAGATGTAATCGATTACATCAGTGAGGCCAAGCCATGTAATCGATTACATCAACCATGTAATCGATTACACCAGAGAGCAAAAATAATGTAATCGATTACATACACCATGTAATCGATTACACCAGAGAGGAAAACAAATGTAATCGATTACATCACCCCTGTCAATCGATTACATCGATGAAAAAATGGATTTCCGGGTTTTTCAAAACTGTTTTTCACATAGGAAATCAAACATTAGTCACATGATCATCCGTACTCAAGTTTTTAACCATTCTCTCAGGGCCTCAAACAAAGAACTCAACACATTCATGCCTAAACTCAACAAACAATACATGGATCAATCCTAATTACACTTCATCTAAGGAAAACCAAAATTACTTTACATCAAAAGCAAAAACACCAAGAGAGACACTAAAGCATCTTCAAGCTTTAAGTCCAACAATCTCCCCCTTTTTGGTTTTGATGTACCAAATCTCAACCAAGGTTTTCCTACAGGTTTAGGATGTGTGTTGATCTTTTACGAATCCTGCAATTGTTAGCAATGCAAGCACAAAATAGAAATGTTGCAGATTCATGAAATAAATGTTCATATAAGCCATATATTACTCCCCCTATCAACTATATTCTATCAACTATATACTTACTCCTTACTCCCCCTATCAACTATATTCTATCAACTTATACTTCTCCCCCTATTTGGTATATCAAAAGCAAAAACAGAGAGAAATTATAATCAAATATAGAGAATATAGATAAGAATGAACGAACTAAAGAAAATATAAAATATGAATAATCAAAGATAGAGGTATAAAATTTTCCCTTATGTTATCTCCATAAACTGCAGATCCAAATTCTATTGATTGAAAGGAGATAAGTTTTGATTTCTTCATCAATCACATGTCTTGAGCAGCCATTGTCCAGAATACCAATTGTTCCATGATTCCAATTGTTGATTGTTTGGCTCTCAAGCATATCTACACAAGAAAGTTTACTTTGATTTTGGTACCCAACTTCTCTTGGGTCCAGCCATGTTAGCATCATCAATTTTAACTTTCTTAACCCACTTAAACAAACCATAAGATATACCTTCCTTTCTAATCATGCAATTATAAGAATTATGACCAGGTTTCATGCAATAACTACATGTGAAGGTTCTATTTTTGCTAGTTTGTGTAAAGGATTTCATGTTATTTCTTTTTAAAGGGGCATCAAAGGATTTACATTTTAAACAGGGTAGTTTCAGATTATCATTTTCCTTTTTCAAATCTTGAACATTGGTTTTCAAAACAGAAATATCATTTTCTAAATTTGTAATTTTGTTTTTCAAAACCTTGTTCAATTTTTCTAGTTTTTCGGCTTCCTTGTAAAGTTCACAAAAAGCAGTTTGCAGCTCATCATAATCATAAGTAGATGAATCGGAATCACTTACTTCATCATCGGATGTTGGATTTGCCATGAGACACAAATTTGCTTCTTCATTATCGCTCTCACTAGAAGTTGAGGAATCATTCTCTTCCCAAGCTATATATGCTTTCTTCTTTCTGAATTTGTCCTTCTTGGACTTTTCCTCATGTTCAGATCTTCTAGGCTCATTGCAGTTGGCTTTCCTCATGTTGGGGCAATCAAACTTGTAGTGACCAACTTTGCCACACTCATAACAAGTCACCTTTGAAGATGAACTCTCACTTCTTTTGAAGTCCTTCTTAACATTGTTGAACCTTTTCTTCTCACTGTTCTTCATTAGGAACTTCTTGAAATTTCTTACTATATGTTTCATGTTTTCTTCTTCAGAGGATTCAGATTCAGATTCAGTTTCAGTATGCTCCACTTTGAAAGAAATTCCTTTGGCTCCTTTGTCCTTCAGTTCCTCATCAGCCATGCGAGTCATATCCATCTCATACTCTCTAAGCTTGCCAAATAGTTCTGCACTTGTGATTGCAGCAAGATTCTTTGACTCAGTTATGCCTGTCACAGTGGATTGCCATTTTCTATTTAGAGATTTTAGAATCTTGACATTCACTTCTTCTTCTACGAAGCTTTTGCCAAGTCCCTTGAGATGATTGATGATGTGTATGAATCGTTTCTGCATCTCCATTATGGATTCTCCTTGCAACATTCTGAAGGTTTCATACTCTTGGATCAAGGTATTCTTCCTTGCCCTTCGTACTTCCGTTGTACCTTCATGAGTTACCATGATAAGCTCCCATGCCTCTTTCGCTGTTGTACAAGCTGAAATTCTAAAGAATTCATCAGAGTTTAATGTGGAATGTATTATATTAAAAGCTTTAGCATCATTTTCAGCTCTCCTAATTTCTTCAGGTTCCCATTTCTCAAATGGTTTTTCAACCTCATTTCCATCTACTGTGTGTGTTGGAACCTTGTAATCAGTTACTACAGCTTGCCAGATGTTTCTATTTACAGACTCCATAAAAATTTTCATTCTAACTTTCCAGAAGGGATAGTTATCTCCACAAAACAGAGGAGGTTTATTAATAGAAGCACCTTCAGCAAATGGTAATTGATTTCCAGCCATTCTAAGGAACTATTGGATCAAATTCTAGAGTAATTTACTAGATGAAGCTCTGATACCAATTGTTGGTCCCTATGTATGAATCTAGAGGGGGGGGTAAATAGATTCTTGTTCAATTTTAGCCGAAACTCGCAAGACTCTAATTCCTTTTGAATTCAAACAAATCGGTTCTAGATTCACCTATCAATTACCGTATCAATTACCGATTCAATTACCTATTCTATTACTGATTCAATTACCGTATCAATTACTGAGTTGATTATCAATACAGTTACCAAATATACTGCAGAATTTAAACAATGATAATAGCAATATAAGGAAAATCAGAAAGAGGATAAGGAAGAAAAAGAGTGCACGACGATCTATACTTGTTCGCCAATCATCGTCAGTCCCAACCCAACAACAAGCTGTTGCGATTGGCTTTCCACTATCAAATGATCCCTTTTGTGTTCTTTTACATTCACTCTGCAACAAGCAACACAAAAACGAAATCAAAACACCCAAAACCTGTTCTTCAACCCAAAGAACAGTTCTTCCCTGACCTTGGCACACCCAAGATCAAACCTTTGAGAAAACATTTCTCAAATACACTTACTCTATCCAGAGAGACCTCTCTCCTAGAGTAATAACCCAGAAATTGAAATATAAATAAAGATCAGTATAGAAAACACCTTGAGTGTAGATTCTGATCACAAATAAACACAATGAAATCCACCCAATCACAGGAATGTATCAAGTTTGCCCTTTCTCTTTGAAAACCTTGATGAACTCTATTTACAGAGCATATGAAAGTGTGAGAGTTTGTTCACAAGCTTAGGTTTTCTCTCTTTCATATGTTTCATCAAGTTTGTATTTATAGAACCAATTTGGAGGAAGAAAACGTGCAAATATGAGCTACAACGGTCAATGTAATTGATCCCAAATGCATGTAATCGATTACACTAGTCGTTAGAGCCTCCAAACTGATTTTTCTAGGCATGTAATCGATTACCACGAGCATGTAATCGATTACATTGAAGAGGGAAACCCAGAAACAGTGAATTTCAAACCATGTAATCGATTACATTGGAGATGTAATCGATTACATCAGTGAGGCCAAGCCATGTAATCGATTACATCAACCATGTAATCGATTACACCAGAGAGCAAAAATAATGTAATCGATTACATACACCATGTAATCGATTACACCAGAGAGGAAAACAAATGTAATCGATTACATCACCCCTGTAATCGATTACATCAGTGAAAAATGGATTTCCAGGTTTTTCAAAACTGTTTTTCACATAGGGAAATCAAACATTAGTCACATGATCATCCGTACTCAAGTTTTAACCATTCTCTGGGGCCTCAAACAAAGAACTCAACACATTCATGCCTAAACTCAACAAACAATACATGGATCAATCCTAATTACACTTTATCTAAGGAAAACCAAAATTACTTTACATCAAAAGCAAAAACACCAAGAGAGACACTAAAGCATCGTCAAGCTTTAAGTCCAACCTTGTTCCACTTCTAGGTTAGAAAGGATCATATATACCTAATTAGGTTTCTTCATGTCCTATTTCACTTGGTTGGTAGAAATTATCTCAATATCCTTTCTTTCTCCAGATTCGAAAAAAGATTAAGGTTTTATTGAAACAGTCTATCAGGACATAGTTGGATGATAACTAGTCCATTCCAAGGATAATATTAATTTGGTTTAAAAGTAGGCAAACTAGGTTAACTATGAAGGTTTTGTTACTTAGTTTTATAGGACAATCTAAACAGATATGGGTGGTTGTAACAAACTCATGGGTAGAGGTAGTTATTATCAATGTCTAGAAAAATAGTGGAAGTTGTAACCTTTTAGCACAATCAAACGATATAAAGGAATGAATGGCACCAGAGTCAATTATCTCGGTAAAATAATTCCATGTATGGAGCATATACCTTGTACTAGATTATTGGTATTGGAGGCCTTAACTCCATCAAGGGTGAATATTCTTCCTACAACCTTTGATTTTCCCTAGTTGATATTATTGGTGCCTCTTTAAAACTATTGGTCATGCTATACAAAACTTAGTCTTCTCAAGTCAAGGTGGTTAATCCTTTAACATTAGGTAATCTTCCTAAGCGTATCAACTTTAATTCCTCCTTGGGTTACTACTTATTCCTCCTTTAACTAAACTCTTTCTACCTTAAAATACTAGTTCCTCTCTCGGATTTCGAATCCTTCTAGCTTCTCTAAGGTTTCTTTAACCATCAAAATACATCAACCATTATTGTATCACCCTAGTATATCTTCTAAATGCATCTTAGTGTTGTCAAAAGGTTTGTATTAGGATAAGAGCTAGGTAGTTACTAATCATTTCCAATAAAGTTATCTTAAGGTCTTTTAACTTTGGTGATATTCTTAGGTTTTTCTAATCCTTAGTACTACTTCTCCTTTGAAGGGATCATTTCCTAAAATTGGCTTCCTTTAGGATTCACTTTCGATCCTCTTTATTTGATTTGCTACTTTTTAAGGAGAACTTCATATATTAATCTTAGTCCTAAAAATTTCTATCTTTTTCTCTTGTAAGGGAGTTCTCTTTTATGGAAAATACTCTTAAAAGGGTAATTTTCTCCTTAAATCTTTAGTCTTAGTTAGTAGGAACATCCTTTATAAGTTCAACAACAACTCCCTTTCCTAAACTCTTCGTTTTTCTTCTTAGCCTACTCTGCTTATCAAAAACTTAGGTAAGAACTTATAGGGCTTTAACTACAATTCTATAACTTCTTTCAACCACTACTTTCTATTCCTATCTAATCCTAAGCCATGTCACTAACCCTAAAACTAATTTTTCATTGATTGAACCAAGAAGCAATCAAGTAAACACACCAAATAAACAAGCACACAAAGCACACAATCATTCACACAACAAAAACATAGCAGACACATAACTCACAAGTCGAACCGGTTCGTTCGATTGCTCGATACCACTAATGTAACACCCCCTTGTAACATCCCCTCTTATTTACTTACTTATCTTATTTTTAATTAGTAATTTAAGATTGTTAATGATGTAATAAATAAAAGAGAGATTTAGGAAACAACACTTTTATTACATGATATTCAAAGGTCATTACATCTAGGTTGAATAACCTTGTCCTTTTATTATTTTACATAACTACCTTTCTACTACCTTAGAACATCTACCCAACACTTCTACACGCAAAACATAGCAAGCACCTTCACACAAGATAGTAGCAACAACCAGTGACAACTTCTTAACCCTGCAAATCTGCTCCCCGACGTTATTCGAGATCATCACAAAAAGTTAAAAACACAAAGTGCAAGGGTGAGCTTTCCTTAACCATAATTATAAAAAATTGATTGAAGTTCAAGGAAAACCTTTTCTTTTATAAATTTAGAAATTTCATCGAAAATATCATTTTTAGAATAATACTTCCATACATATCCATGATCATCAAAATATCAATCACATAGTAAGGCAATCAACACCCATAAACCAAATCAAACAAACCATCAATCACAATCAATCAATGATTCAGGGCATGAATTCCATTCAATCAAACACACAATCACTAATGTATGCTCCTAAGCCTACATGATGCATGCACCTTCACCATGCATTTTCACTCTTCACTCGAAATGCAATGTGGCGCCCTCCACTGAAAATAGCCTAGGGCATCTAATTCTCCCACTCAATCAGACCCACTAGAGGTAGACACTCCGTAATTTGTCGAGTTCCCTCAGTGTCCGGCAGGACCTCCCCCGCAACATGTGATCATCATGAGCAGGGCAATTTCCCCACCAAGAGAACCCCCCAGTCCACGGCATTCCACTCACTCAGACGGGAATCCGTGACTTACGGACTTGGTCTACTACTATCCAGTCATCAATGCAACATGTTCTAGGACCTTGAATTGTATAATGACCTTCATTATATTTTAAATATTGACCTTTCCACCAGGTCATCTTCATCTCACCTCATTCTAAGTATTGCCCATTCACCAAGCAATCTTAGAATGTTGCCTCTCCACTAGGCATTTCCAATCGGTCATTAAACAATTCAAGTCCATCCTCATTTCAATGCAATTATGCATTTCACTACTTACTCACATCCAATTCACCAAGTAATTTCATATCAATCATAAAACCGGTCATCAAACAACAATATTACTATCATCAATATATGTTTATGACATATACTTTTTAGTATGTTAATATTCAAAGAAGTTTGATCAAAGAAGGAAAATAACCTTAAATCAATTATTCAAAAGATAAAGAAAATACCAACTTAAAGAATTAAAAAGAGTGTAAGAAGGATGAAGAAAAGAAACGCCAAGAATTCAAAGAAAGATAATGGAAGAACCAAAGAAAGAGAGTGGAAGGAAACAAAGAATAGAAAAGGAGGATAAGGAAAGATCCCACTACTACCGCAAGAAACTAAAGAAAGATAATGAAAGTACCAACAAAACAAAGGATAGAAAAGAAGGATAAGGAAAGGTCCCCTTACTGGTTTCTCCTAGCTTCCTATATTCTTCCTCTACTTACGTGCTCCTTCCTTGGTTGGAGAGATTTCTTCCTAAGGTGGAGAAAGTATAGAAAGGTTTTTAGAGAGAATGTAAGAGTATTCTTTGAGTTGTATCTTCATTTGAAACCTCTAAGCCCTATTTATAACCTTTCTAAGGCGGTGCTACAGTAATGGCGGTTGCTACAGTAATGTCGGCAGCTACAGTGATTTGCTACAGTATTTTCAAAAATTCATAATTTTTTAATTATTTTTAAATTTCTTGAATGTTACAAAAAAACCTCTTTTAAACTATATTTAAATTTTTGGGATGTTACACAAGTTGTAAAGGAATCAATTCATGTAAAGTTCCAAGATAACTCAAAGGCTGATAAAGAAATATCAGACCTAGAAAACTTGTTTGATAATTTGCAGATTAACCCTTCTGGTCAACATGATAAACAAGGGTTAGACGAAACAAGAGCAGATGATAGGAGCACAGACGAACCCTCTTTGGCTGATACTCATCAACAAAGAGATCAAGCACCTGCAAGATCATAGAAGTTTGCATCTAACCACACTGAAGATCTTATCATTGGAGATAGGAATCAAGGTGTTCTAACTAGATCGAAGCTAAAGGAATCGTCTGGATATGCTCTTGTATCAAACATAGAGCCAAAGAATGTTGAAGATGCTCTTCAAGATAATGATTGGATCTTGGCTATGGAAGAAGAACTTAATCAGTTCACAAGGAATGATGTATGGACCCTAGTTGAAAGACCAAAGAACAAAAACATCATTGGAACCAGATGGGTGTTCAGAAACAAGCTTGATGAAGCTGGAAAAGTGGTAAGAAACAAAACGAGGTTAGTAGCACAAGGGTACAATCAACAAGAAGGTATTGATTTCACAGAAACTTTTGCACCTATAGCTAGATTAGAAGCAATTAGAATATTACCTGCTTTTGCTGCTTACAAGAATATCGTCCTGTATCAAATGGATGTAAAAAGTGTTTTTCTAAACGGTTTCATTGAAGAAGAAGTGTATGTAAAACAACCTCCTGGTTTTGAAAGTTCATCTCAACCTGATCATGTTTTCAAACTTAAGAAAGCACTGTATGGTCTTAAACAAGCTCCCAGAGCTTGGTATGATAGACTCAGTTCCTTTCTTCTTAAAAATGGTTTTTCAAGAGGAAAGGTTGATACAACTCTCTTCAAGAAGAGCGTTTCAAAAGACTTTATTATAGTCCAGATTTATGTAGACGATATAGTCTTTGGAGCTACTAATGATTCTATGTGTAAGGATTTTTCAAAGCTTATGCAGGATGAGTTTGAAATGAGCATGATGGGAGAATTGAAGTTCTTTCTAGGACTTCAAATCAAACAGACGAAAGAAGGAATCTACATCCATCAACAGAAATACACAAAGGAACTTATTAAGAAGTTCAAGATGGAGAATGTCAAGCCTATGAAGACCCCAATGCATTCGTCTGGAGCAAATCTCAACAAGGATGAGTCAGGTAAGTCTGTTGATCAGACGGTATACAGAGGTATGATTGGCTCACTCCTTTATTTAACTGCAAGCAGATCTGACATTATGTTTAGTGTCTGTCTATGTGCTAGATTTCAATCTGACCCTAAAGAATCTCACTTACAAGTTGTAAAGAAAATTCTTAGATATCTTGTTGGAACAATTGATCTCTCTTTGTTTTATAAGAAAAATAATGATTTTAGTTTAAAAGGCTTTTGTGATGCAGATTATGCTGGAGACAAAGTGGAGAGAAAAAGCACAAGTGGTGGATGCCAATTTCTTGGATCATCACTAATATCTTGGTCAAGCAAGAAACAAAACTCCATTGCACTCTCAACAACTGAAGCAGAGTATATTGCTGTGGCAGGGTGTTGCTCACAATTACTGTGGATAAAACATCAACTTGAAGATTACTCCAGGTTTGAAAATCATATACTAGTATTTTGTGATAACACAAGTGCAATTAACCTTAGCAAAAATCCTATTCAACACTCAAAAGCTAAACATATTGAAATCCGTTTTCATTTTATAAGAGACTATGTCCAAAAAGGTATTTTCAATATACAGTTTGTGAAAACAGATTTTCAATGGGCAGATATATTTACTAAAGCGTTAGACGAAACACGTTTCAATTTCATTAAGGAAAATCTTGGAATTATTTCTTTAAATGATTGAAAATTGTTCCGTTTGAGCTATTTGTTCCGTCTGTACATTATTTCGTGTTAAGATTTTAAACATTGCGTCGATCAAGTTGAATAGTTCTTGTGGTAAAATTCAACAGATTTTTATTCTTGTTTAACAAGTTTATCTCAAGTGTGCGAGGACAAATTAAAAGGAGCAATAAATGTGTCTGTCATTTATTGCACTATTCTAGGACATTGATAGGCACGCGCCGTGAATTGCAGAGGTCAAATCAATCATTGAAAAGGCAATGATGTGGACACGTCAAATCAGGGGCAGTTTTTGAAATCTCTTTCGTCTGATGAATCACAACCGTTTTTATCTTTGCCTATAAATACTCTTGAAAGTTCACTCTTTTACTCTTTACCGCAATTTGCAAACTTTTAAACTTTCCAAACCTAAATACTCACTAAGTTCTTATTCTCTCTTTTTCAAAAATCAACAATGGCCGCCAAGAACACCAAAGCTACCAAATCTGCTGAAGCCACCTTCTTCGCTCAAGACTTGTTCTTGCCTAGCAAGTGGATATCGAAGGAAACTATTGAAGGCATCTCTGAATGAGTAGCGAAAGTCTTGAACCACTCTGGATGGTTGGGTTTTGCTGAGATGAGAGGCCCATGGCTAATGGAGGCTTATGCCGAATTCTGGAGCGATGCGAAGGAGTTCGATGATGGTATTGTGGGTACCATTGATAACAAAGAGTACATCATCACGGTGGACTCTATTGCTGAGGCTGGCAACTGCAAGGCCGAGAGGCGTTTCTACAGCCCCAACTGGATGAAGAAAGAATCTGAGGAGCACGTAGACAAGTTGATCTACGAGATGAAGAAACGCAACTCTGAAGACTCCAAGTTCTCCAGATCTGGAAACCTTTGTCCGTCTGCCAGAGTCATTCACAACATGCTCTACAACATCTTCACTCCTCGTACAGGCTCTCGTGACAATGTGAGCTCTCGATGTTGGAACTAAAGCTTGATGAGGCTTTGGAAGGTCTCTCTTGGTGTTTTTGATTTTGATGTCTATGTAATTTTTGGTTTTTCTTAGATGAATGTATCTAGGAGTTTTTCATATGTATTGATTGTTTAGAATAAGAATATATGTGTTGTTCTGTGCTTGAATACCCTAGAGAGTTTGGCAAACTTGGTTGATTTCTCAAGTGTCCAAATGGTTTGAGTTCCCTCCTTTGAAAATGCTTTGAAAAACTGTTATTTAACTGAAGTAATCGATTACCAACAATTGGTAATAGATTACCAACAGTAACAGAGGGAAAACAAAGTCCAGAAACCCATTTTGCACTGGTGTAATCGATTACCATTGGTGGTAATCGATTACCCGCAATGTCGATTACCATAAAGGTCAATCGATTACCATCTTTGAAAACTCACCCAAAATTGCAATCCTCTCTGGTGTAATCGATTACCACGAGCTGTAATCGATTACCATCGCAGCAAATGTCTAAAAGTTGCCTGAAATGAGTTTTCTAACATCCCACTTGATTCCCCACTTGTTCTAATCATTTTTAAACTCCAGAAAGTCAATTTTTGAGGCTCCAACATTCTGAAATTAAATGCTCCAACGTTTAGAAGATTTGAGGCTCCAATTGTTTGAAATTTGAGGTTCCAAATGTCAACAATTGAGGCTCCATCTGCATCTATAAATGGAGGCCATTTTGAAAAACTAATACAGAGTTTTGGTACAGATTTGAAAACACTCTTGAAAGACTTGAAATCTATTTTTCAGAAAAACCTATACACTTTCAAATCCTCTCTAAGAGAGTTTATCATTTTCTTCAAGAGAAATCTCTAAGAACTTCAAAGAGTTCTTGAAAGAGTTTTGAGAAAAGGCAACTATATTCATTCTACTGATTGGGTGGTATTCAAAGTTCTATTAAATTTTGATCGAGAATCTACACTCCGGTGTTTTCTAAACTGATCTTTTGTTTATCTATTTGATTGTTGAGTTATTACTCTAGGAGAAAGGTTTCTCTGGATAGAGTAAGAGTATTTGAGAAGTGTTTTCTCAAAGGTTTGATCTTGGGTGTTCCAAGATCAGTGAAGAACAGTTCTTTGAGTTAAAGAACTGGTTTGGGTGTTTTGATTTCGTTTTTGTGTTGCTTGTTGCAGAGTGAATGTAAAAGAACACAAAAAGGATCATTTGATAGTGGAAAACCAATTGCAACAGTTGTTGGATTGGGACTGGATGTAGGCAGTTGGCTGAACCAGTATAAATCACTGTGCACTCTTCTTCTTCCTTACACTCATTACCATTTACCTTACACTTCTATTATCATTGTTAAATACTACAAGTTGTTTGGTAACTGAATTGGTAATTAACTCAGTAATTAACTTGGTAATCAACTTAAACTGGAAAGGGTAGATACAAACATATTATATAAACTGAAAAATTGATTACAAACTTGTTGTTGATAATTCCTTTGATATTTCTGCTGCATAAAATTGAATATACTCTGTTTAAATCAAAAGGAATTAGTAACTCACGAAAAATAGGCTAAAGAGAACTAGAATCTATTCACCCCCCCCCTCTAGATTCACTCAAAGGGACCATCACTCGAGACAGATTCTGTATCTTCTACCTTCTGAGGAAAGCTAGGATGAGCCTTCCGCACATTATCCTTGACCACTGGATAAGTGCGTTGAAGAACCGAAACATCCGTAGGAAGAGCAGCATTCCCTACGCCACCCTCTTCACAAAGATCATCATCAACCAAGGGTTTGATACGACTGGAGTAGTCTATCACCCAGAGGGAAAGGAAGTGAAAGCCAGCACCTTTGCGAAGATACATTTGACGCCAGGCTACCTCCTTCATTCACAAAAAGAGGATGTACCTCTCTCACCCATCACCAAAGACCCTCCACACAGAGCTTGCATCAAACCTGCTAAGCCACAAACACAAGCCCAAACACTGTCCGTAACACAAGCCGAAACACAAGCCGAGGTGATTAATCCAAAAGATTTACCCCCAAAGCACAAGGTGGACTATTCGTTTCTAAACGAATTAGTCATGAGAAGATTTGCTGAGAACACCTGTGCTGAAAGACCAATCAAACTAGATTGGATTATTGGAGAGAAGAATGATGAATTCTCCACTGATGGTGAACCGTCTGAGTCTGCTCAAAATGATGACTTAGCAGACAATGAAGACCGCTATATCAAGGACACTCCCTATATCGAATTGAAGAACCCATACGAGTACAGAGGTAAGAAGGGTTTTCAATTAGGGAGATTTGTCAATCCCATCATCTACAACTAATCCTTGAAGCCAGTGAACTTCAATGAAGACACTATCTACACCCCAGAGGAGCAAGTGATTGGATGAAGCGTCTGCCCTGGGACACACTAGCCAACCTAGACATCAAGGGATTGGAAAATATACAAGCATACAAGGATCATATTGCTGCGTCGGTGATTGAAGGACCAGCACTTGGCTATGAACCTCACATCCCACACAGAGAAAACCCAAGGTGGAAGGTTCGGTATGAGGTTAATGCGCCTGCATTCCATCACTGTAGATATGGAGACGCAAACTTTACCATCTATGAGCCGAAAGAGTGCACACACTGGCATCTTGACGCCATAGATCGCCATGATCCAATGCCCTTCACAATTCCACTCAACAAAACAGAGTATGTCGGTCTAGGACACTCTCTTGGAATTGTGCTCCCATGGACGAGACCCCACTGCTCCGGGATCAACCCTCGCTACTCCATCCTCCTCAATGAATACGAAGACCCTGAGGAGTTCGCTCACTCCCTCCCGGAAGACTACAACTTGACCTTCAAGTTGTTAGCTGGTGCCTATAGAAGGGAAACCAAGGAAAGGAAGGTTTCCTTCTATCACATCGATCGTCAAGCAAAGAAGGATAAGAGATATTGTCCCTTCATGGTGGGATCACAGTTCTCTTCGCTGGTGTCAGACGAAACAAAGTACACAATCGTCTTAGACCGAAAACGACCATGCTTGGTCAAGTTTTTAGCTAAGGGCAAAGAGAAGAAAGTACCGTCTATACCCAAAACCTTCAAATATGCAAGGCACATCTCCAAGCTTCTTCCGTCTGCTGCCTATGCGCACCTCAAGGCAATCCAAGCTCAAGCCTCAAGCCCTATCAATCCAAAGATACAACGGATGATAGAAGATCATGAAGCCACTTCACAATTTTGCTCTGGAACCTCTTTTGATGAGGATTCTATCATATGTGGCAGGGTGTTTCCTGGTGGAGCTTATGCATACACTCTTCCTTCTGAGAAATATCCAGATCTTGAAGTCTCTGTTCCAACAAACATCTACACATGGAAATGGGAACGGAACTTCACGGCTTACCTCACTCTTCCATATTTCACATTGCGTCTGAAGAAGGCTCCAACAGTGCTCATCATTTGATGGAGGACCATCCACAAGCATAAGGATTACAAGGGCAATGCAAAGAAGAATTGAAGCCCAAGTTGAAGAAGAGTTGACCAAGTCAAAGTCAATGGTCAACTCTTGATAGTCAACATAATGGGCTTATGAAGCCTTGTAATTTTCTATTCATTTTGTAAATAGTTTAGCTTAGTTTTTTGTGAAGCTTGGACCCTATTATTGACTTGTAATTTTCGGCCAAGCTTCTCCTTTTGGACATGTTGACTTATTTGTTTTGGTCAAGCCTCTTAAGAAGGGCTTAAGAGTCTTATGACCTAACTAAGCAAGTGTGTTACACTCTCTTAAAAGAGAGTGGATGGATTAGGAGAGAGAATTAGTGGAATTGCCACTAACTTAACTTGAATTTCCACCACTTGATTATTCCATAATCAAAGGTGCAAATTCAAGTCAAGTTTATAATTGTTGACTCTCATCTAAGAAGATATTCTAAGCCTTTGGATTTACTTCTAATCCAAGGCATAGAATTTCATCTTGATTAAATCCATGATCATCACATGCTTAGGAGAGTTTTGAGCCTCTTGATCTCATTAACTCTAGATCCTTCTTGAATTGATCAAGTGAAGGGTGTCTAGCATCACTTGATCAATCCATCAAGGATCCTAAGGCTAAGAAGCTCACGGTTAAAGCACCAAGACATGCTTATAACTTAGGCAAATTCTCATTGTAATTCACTTTGGTCATTTATAAAAAGAGAATTTCTAAGACTAAAGTCTTGAGAAAAGGAGAGAGTTCTCCTAGGGTTTCTTCCAAGAACCTTGAATCTTATCATGGATCCATGATCCAAGTGGCGATTCTTCTACTTAGCTTATTGGTTTATTGAATCATGGCGCTACCACCCTTCTCAATCTACATCCATTTTTTATTTCTTCTTCTTTGACTCCATAACCGAAACACCATCCATTTTACCTAGCCTATTCCGCACCTTTTCCTTTGTTTGATGAGTGATGATCACTTGGTGAATTGAAGATTGGGCAATCAAAGGTGTTAGATCCGTGGAGCACACACCTTAGCTACATGGATTTGCATCAAAATTTGGTATCAAGAGCTTGTTCTTCACCTAGTTGTTCTTCACTTATGGTATTGAGTCTAGCTCCTATCTTTGAGTTCAATTTTTGATTCAATTGAATTTTTGTTTTGAATTTTGTTATGTGTCTTGGCTGTCCACTACATATATAAGATGTTCTGACACACTTGGTTGATTATACAAGGCCTATTATACATGCTAGACACATTCTAGTTAATAGCCCCCAAGTGTTTGATGAATTTTCTCAATATGTATTTTGAGTCTCCTTGCTGGAAATTGAATGTCCTGCATTATATTTGGCTTAATTAGTGCTTATATGTCTCATTACTATGTGCATTGCTCATTATAAGTTCAAGTTACCACTACCATGCATTATCTTGCTTATTAGCAAAGTTTGACTTGACTTGCTTGAGTATTTGAGCCTATACTTGGACTGTCCAGCAAAGAATAGCCAAAAGAAAAATATAGAAAAACAAAAGAAAAGAAAAGAGCAAGAGAAAATATACAAGAAAAAGAGTCAAAGAAAAATTCAAGAAAAGAAAAATACAAGAAAAGAAGTTTGAAGAAAAATTAGAGTGAAATTTTGAGTAGCTCTTGTAGTAGAAATTTTTGGGAAAAATTGAGTGCAGTACATTGGGAAATTGGGATCATTAAACACCCACAAATTTTGTGTCCAAGCTCAATTAGGCAACAATTACTCATTAGGCTCAAGCATCATATTACGAATTGTGTCAAATTTGCTAATAGCATGATATTTGAACTTGTAGTGTGCTTTGCATGTGCCTAGACATATTTGCCCTGTTTTTGGACCCATATTTGTGGCTACCCTGCACCTTATATTGAGCTTATTTCGTTCATAAACATCACACAAACCATTCCCCAAAATTTCAAGTCATTGTGAGCCAATTTCCAAGCCTAACTTCCAGCTTAGTGACGGTTTTGTTGTTGTTTTGGCAGTTTCGGGTTTGTAGTTGGTTCAAGGGGTTAAACGTTGAATTTTTGAATTCTGGGCATATGGTCATTCACTATACATATATATAAGCTCAACTGGAAGGTTTCATAATTTTCCAAGCTCATTTGATATGCTTATAAATTTTTACAAGTTGGGCAAATTTTGGTGACGGTTGCTGTCAAATTTTCCAGCAAAATTGCATTTGATTTCTTCCCTTCTTTGAGTTTTTGTTTCAAAATTTTTGCAGTTGTTAAATACTAGTTTTCCTTCATTTTAGTGCAGTAAATATATTAACCTTTGTCTCATTAATTAATTTCCCTTTGAGTAGCAATTTTGTTCATTGAGTCTTGTTTTGTTGCTTGTCTTTTGGGAATCCTTGTAGTTTTGTCTAGAGTATTTGTCTTCTTGATCTCCTAGGCTTTGTAGCTGAATTGTTCCTCTTTCACTTGGATAAATTGGAAATTGATAATTGATAGAGGTTTCTCAAGAAACTCTAAGTGAGAGTGAGAGGAAAAAGGTTAGAGGGTAACTTCTAAGAAAAAGCCTCCTAAGTGTGCAAGCAAGAGTGTGAGTGCAAACACTTAGAGAGTGGGGAAGGAATTTAAATTCTCTTCTATTATTCTTGTTCTAACCTTTTCTTGCAGCAATGGCGAGTTCCTCAAGTGTGGGCAATGAATTATCTCCCAAGACCCAAAGGATGATGGATGCCATGATGGAGAAATTCATGAGTATGCAACATGACCTCAAAAATGAGCTCAAGGAGAGTATCAATGAGGTGAGGGAGGAGAGCCATAGAAAAATGAGAGAAGAAGAGGATAGAAGGAGGGACATGGAAAGAGCCATAAGAGAAGAGATTGAGAGAAGAGAAAGAGAGGCTAATCTTAGAAGGAGTGGAGAAAGAAGAGGTAGTAGTAGTAGGAGAGACTATAGGTCTCCTAGAGGTAGTGATGAGGGAAGTAATTTCAATGAGGAAGATGCATTCTATGCTTATGATAATGAGAGAAGGACTAGAGAAAGAAAGACTCCTCAAGAAGGATACCATGACCGACAACCTCAAGCATTTCCCTATGGAGGTGGAGCAAGGCAAGGTGGCCTAAATGCAAAGATCAAGCTACCACCCTTTGTTGGAAATGGTGAGGCCGAATCATACTTGGATTGGGTCATGAAGGTGGAGCAAGTTTACTCATGCTATACCCACTTGAGAGAGGAGGAGAAGTTGAATCTAGCCATCCTACAATTTGAAGGATATGCCTTGGTATGGTGGAACCAAGTGTTGGTGGATTCCTTTGCAAGAAGAAGGCCTCAAGTCACTTCATGGACTCAACTCAAGGATGTCATGAAGGAAAGGTTTGTGCCTCATTCTTATGTTAGAGATTTACATATTAAATTGCAAAGACTAACACAAGGGTCAAAGAGTGTTCAAGAATACTACAAGGACCTTGAATTAACCATGCTTAGGGCGGATTACCAAGAGGAAAGGGAGGCTACACTTGCAAGATTCATCCATGGGTTGAACCATGAAATCCAAGATGTGCTAGAGCTCCAACAATTTGTGACCCTTGGATATGCTCTTCACAAAGCCGAGAAGATAGAGAACCAATTGAAGAGGAAAGACACCTTCAAGAAGAGCTACACACCATACAAGTCATCATGGAAGGACAAGGAAAAGAAAGAATACAACTCTTCATCCAAAGGGAAGCTAGGCCGTGAGGACTCCAAAGGTAAGGAGGTAAAATCTTCTACTTCTAAGCCTAGTTCTATTAAATGCTTTAAGTGTTTGGGGCATGGCCACATTGCATCCCAATGTCCTAACAAAAAGGCCATGATTGTGAAAGTTGATGGTGCCATCACTAGTGAGGATTCTCAATCTTCATCTAGTGAGAGTGAAGAGCCTAGGGAGGGCACAAGTAGTGAGGAGGAATAACCCGAGGATGGAGATCTCCTCATGGTGAGGAAGATGCTTGGAAGTGCCCTTAAGGAGTTGGATGACTCTCAAAGGGAGAACATCTTCCATTCTAGATGTCTAGTTGAAGGGAAAGTATGTTCCCTCATTGTAGATAGTGGTAGTTGTACCAACGTAGTTAGCACTAGGCTAGTAGAAAAGTTAGGACTTAGGACATCCCCACACCCTAAATCTTATAAGTTACAATGGTTGAGTGATAAAGGTGAAATGGTAGTTAGTAAGCAAGTTCTTATTAATTTTTCCATAGGTAAATATAGAGATGATGTTCTTTGTGATGTAGTACCTATGGAAGCCACTCACCTATTACTTGGGAGACCTTGGCAATATGATAAACATGTCATTCATGATGGTGTTTCCAACACCTACATCTTTTCTCATATGAGCAAGAAGGTCACCCTCAAACCTTTGTCACCTAAGGAAGTGTGTGAGGATCAAATAAAGATGAAGTTAAAGAGAGAAAATGAGAAGAAAAGTGAGGAATCATGTGCCAAAGCACCTTTGGCCAAGAGGTCCTCCAAAAAGAAGAAAAAGGAAACCAAAACACCTAGAAACCTAGCTTTGGCCGAGACTTGCAAAATAATTACCAAACATGCCACTAGTGATTCTAGGATGAAAAACAAGGAAGGAACCGCCATGAAACCTAGGCAAACCGAGAGCACATGTAAGGTAGATATTAAGAAGAGTTTGCTTATGGATAGAGGTGAGTTAAGAAGAGAGTACCTAGCTAGGAAGAGCATGTTTCTATGTTTGCCTACACCATTAGTTTTGAGCACTAACTTGGTAGGCAAGCAAGAGGACCTTGAGTCTTTGTTAATGGAGTTTGATGATGTCTTTCCTAAAGAGATTCCCCAAGGCCTTCCTCCACTTAGAGGGATTGAGCATCAAATAGATCTAGTGCCCGGTACACCCTTACCCAACCGGCCTACATATAGGAGTTCTCCTCAAGAGACTCATAAGATGCAAAGACAAGTAGAAGAGTTGATGAGTAAGGGTTGGGTCAAAGAGAGCTTGTCTCCTTGTGCTTCACCGGTTATTTTAGTGCCTAAGAAGGAGGAAACTTGGAGGATGTGTACCGATTGTAGAGCCATTAACAATATTACTATAAGGTATAGACATCCCATTCCTAGGCTAGATGACTTGCTTGATGAGCTACATGGAGCTAAGATATTCTCCAAAATTGATCTTAAAAGTGGCTATCACCAAATTAGAATGAAAGAATGTGATGAGTGGAAAACCGCTTTTAAGACCAAGTTTGGACTATATGAGTGGCTTGTCATGCCCTTTGGCTTATCAAATGCACCTAGCACTTTTATGAGATTAATGAATCATGTGCTTAGAGAGTTTCTAGGAAAATTTGTTGTGGTATATTTTGATGATATCTTGATTTATAGCAAATCTTTCTTAGAACATCTAACACACTTGAAGCTTGTTTTGAAAGTGCTTAGGGAACAACATTTGTATGCCAACAAGGAGAAGTGCACCTTTGCCACCAATCAAGTCATATTCCTCGGTTTTGTGGTGAGTGAGCAAGGTGTGCAAGTGGATGAAAGCAAGATCAAGGCCATCCAAGAGTGGCCGAGACCCACCAATGCAAGGGAAGTAAGATCCTTTCATGGCTTAGCTAGTTTTTATAGGAGGTTTGTTAAGGATTTTAGTACTATTGCTTCACCTCTTAATGAACTAGTGAAAAAGGATGCTACGTTTATTTGGGGTCAAACTCAAGAACATGCTTTCAATCTACTTAAAGAGAAGCTTACACATGCACCTATTCTTGCTTTACCTAACTTTGCTTGTTCTTTTGAATTAGAGTGTGATGCTTCTAACTTAGGTGTTGGAGCCGTGTTGATGCAAGAGGGACACCCCATTGCCTACTTTAGTGAGAAGCTCAAGGGTGCTCAACTCAACTACTCCATCTATGATAAAGAGATGTATGCACTTGTGAGGGCTTTCCAAGTGTGGCAACACTACCTTCTTCCCAAGGAGTTTGTGATGCACACCGACCATGAGGCACTCAAGCATATCAAGGGCCAAGGCAAGCTAAGTAAGAGACATGCAAGATGGGTAGAATTTCTTGAAAC
This sequence comes from Hylodesmum podocarpum, assembly GCA_026586105.1. Lineage (NCBI taxonomy): Eukaryota > Viridiplantae > Streptophyta > Magnoliopsida > Fabales > Fabaceae > Hylodesmum > Hylodesmum podocarpum. The sequence continues at coordinate 745,358 of JALJEV010000047.1, read as the reverse complement.
CTTTCCCTACATAATTAAGTATAAGAAAGGTAGTGCTAATGTGGTAGCCGATGCTCTTAGTAGGAGATTTTCATTGATATGCATGCTAGAAACTAAGATGCTAGGTTTTGATCACATTAAAGAATTGTATGAACATGATCATGATTTCGGTCAAGTGTTTATGATGTGTGCTCAAAGTGCTCATAAGGATTTCTTTAGGGTGGGTGGTTATCTTTTCAAAGGGAAATGTTTGTGTATCCCTAAGACATCCTTAAGAGAACTTTTGGTGTGTGAAGCACATGAAGGAGGCATCATGGGACACTTTGGGATTGATAAGACATTAGCCATATTACATGAACATTTTCATTGGCCACACATGAAGAAGGATGTGGACCGATTTGTGCATAAATGCATAACATGTCATAAGGCTAAATCTAGGAGCATGAATCATGGATTATATATTTGTTTTGGTCAAGCCTCTTAAGAAGGGCTTAAGAGTCTTATGACCCAACTAAGCAAGTGTGTTACACTCTCTTAAAAGAGAGTGGATGGATTAGGAGAGAGAATTAGTAGAATTGCCACTAACTTAACTTGAATTTCCACCACTTGATTATTCCATAATCAAAGGTGCAAATTCAAGTCAAGTTTATAATTGTTGACTCTCATCTAAGAAGGTATTCTAAGCCTTTGGATTTACTTCTAATCCAAGGCATAGAATTCCATCTTGATTAAATCCATGATCATCACATGCTTAGGAGAGTTTTGAGCCTCTTGATCTCATTAACTCTAGATCCTTCTTGAATTGATCAAGTGAAGGGTGCCTAGCATCACTTGATCAATCCATCAAGGATCCTAAGGCTAAGAGAGCTCACGGTTAAGGCACCAAGACATGCTTATAACTTAGGCAAATTCTTATTGTAATTCACTTTGGTCATTTATGAAAAGAGAATTTCTAAGACTAAAGTCTTGAGAAAAGGAGAGAGCTCTCCTAGGGTTTCTTCCAAGAACCTTGAATCTTATCATGGATCCATGATCCAAGTGGCGATTCTTCTACTTAGCTTATTGGTTCATTGAATCATGGCGCTACCACCCTTCTCAATCTACATCCATTTTTGATTTCTTCTTCTTTGACTCCATAACCGAAACACCATCCATTTTACCTAGCCTATTCCGCACCTTTTCCTTTGTTTGATGAGTGATGATCACTTGGTGAATTGAAGATTGGGCAATCAAAGGTGTTAGATCTGTGGAGCACACACCTTAGCTACATGGATTTGCATCATCATTAATGATGCTTCTCCTATCGTGGAACATTTTGATGATATGGTGGAGGTTGCTGAGGCAGTTGAGGTTGCTAAGGCTGATGTTCAAGAAGCTGAGGAGTATAAGACTCTAAAGCGTAAGTATGATGCCTTGGAAGAGGATTGCGGGCACTTGAAAGCAAAGAACAGAGAACTTGAAGAAAATCAAGCTTCTCTATCGTCTGAAGTGCAGCAGCTGAAAGACATTGTGATGACCCTGCTCAACAAGAAGCCGAAGCCTTCTTCGTGATCACATTTTGATGATTCACAGCCCAAGGGGGAGAGAAAAGAAGATAGCCCAAGGGAAAGAAGAATGGTACAAGGGTAAAGCATCGTCTGAGGGGGAGCAAACAAGATAAAGCTTCGTCTGAGGGGGAGCGAGCAAGCAAGAGCAAAGAGCATCGTCTGAAGGAGAGAGTATCGTCTGAAGGGAGTTATACAATAAAGGAGCTATGTACTATATCTGTTGTATCAATGTATTTTATTTATTCATTGCTTTTAGTATAGAAAATACATTGTAAATCTTTATTGGTTATTCTTTATTGGTTTTCTGTCTATACCAATGTAATAATGTACAAAGATTACATCGCATTGATGTAACAATCTATTATAAAGAGGTATTATTCAGAAAACATCGTCTTGATATCAATCTGGCTTTTTAAGACTGTTTGTTTCTGTCTAACCATGTCTTGTGCAGATTTTCGTGATATGGTCTATAATCATCAAAAAGGAGGAGATTGTTAGATCAAGGATGATTAACGTCTCAAGATTTTGATTAATTACAAGACAGACGAAACCAAGCTACCCAAGACTTGCTAAGACGAAACCAGCACAGACGGAATGTGACCCTTCAAAGATAAATTCTGCGTCTGTCCAAAAGCCAAGTCATCAGACGATACATGCACATACGGAAGAGGACTACTCAAGCTAAAGTCTTTCGTCTGTCCAAAGAGTGAAGTCTTAAGACGATAGGATAAGACGAAACAACAACAACTGAAGACTGAAGAATCATATCGTCTATCCAAAAGCTGAAGTCAAGTAGAGTCTTTCGCGCCAAGATTTCAAATATAAAGAAGCACTCATGAGAAGCATCCAAGATCAGTATAGGGATTCGAGCTTACACTCCAAAGTCAAAAAGGTTTTCACCTTTTGTCACATCTCTTTACAAGTCAGAAATAGTACTGCGCACAACCTAGTCCGCTAAATCCGCTGCGACTCTTATCAATCAATCAAGTACAACTGACAACCTTTTTGGAAAGCTCTCAAGAAGATCTCTCAACGACTTTCAACGGCATTCAAATGAGTCTAACGGCTATTTGAATAAGATGCCTATAAAAGGACTTCACAGCTTCAAGAATCAGTTGGCGAATATGCTTATCTCTTCAATCGTCTAAGAATTCGCTCAATCCAACTTAGAACTATATTGTAAAAACCCTCTCTGCGAAGAGGAAGAACTTTGTTTTTCAAACATCTTTACAAATCCACTTGTGTGGTACTTTAGTCTGAGGAGGTTGTGTTCCAAAGAATACCTCTTGTATTAGCCTGTGGATGTTGGGTTCAAAGAATACCTTGGTAGTTTAGCCTGAGAAGGCTGGGAGAAAAGAATATCTTGTAATAGCCAGAAGTGGCTGAGTTCAAACAATACTTGTAAACCTTTTCACGGTTTGTAGTGAAAACTCAGTGGTTGCTGGGTAACTGGACGTAGTCTTGAATAGACGAACCAGTATAAAAATACTCGTGTTTATTTGTTTCGTCTGTTAAACTAACTAGGGATAATCGTACCTTAACGTTTGCATATTAAAATCAATCTTTCAATATAAATGTTGTTTCGTCTGAACCCTTTTGAAACCCACAGACGAAAGGGATAAAATTTTTTAATTAACACAATTCAACCCCCCTTCTTGTGTCTATCTTTTACAGTTATTTAAAATCAACAGTTAAAGAAGAATAAAATTTCGTCTGACCGTTTTCAAAACAACAGACGAAAAGACAAATTTTTTAATTAACACAATTCAATCCCCCTTCTTGTATTTTGTCTTTTACAAAAGTTTTGAAGTTGCACAAGATCTTTTGAAGTCATTTTTGGAAACATCATATTTTGTATACATTAACTCCTTTCTTTGTGAGTTATTGAAAGTTTACAAGATTGTAATCATTGTGTTGAACTAAGTTAGTCTCATGTAATGTTTTTTAGTGCATAATAATGTGTGAACTTCATGTATGACTTCATTATGTACACACACATACATACATATGTGTGTGTACCTTATGTAGAGTTTATGTTTGTTGCACGTAACACCTCGACTTCTACAGTTTTTAATGTTCTATCTTTTCTAAGGCTCAGGGAAAGGAATGTTATTTAACAACAAAAATAACATAAAATAAAAATTCCATTGAAACATACTTTGTCTCCACAACTATTCAAAATGTAATCATGATCAACTACTTCCAAAGAAACCAAAGAACTTGTATAAAACTCAAATTATTAATGTCCACGACTAATGATCAACAAAACAAAACAATTAATCCAAAAGAAAAGGAACAACTAAATCCAAGTCTTCACAACACAAATGTCCTAATCTAATAGCTTTCTACTTTAAGGTTCCTCCGCCTCCAACCTATTATCCATCTATTCGCTCATTCGTGGGGTCATCACAGGTCTCAAGCAACAGACACAATCAAAGGCTTACTTCATATATTAATGATAATAATGAAGAGAATGATAACAATACAACACAACCAACTATACTTATGCAATGCAACATGATGCATGCAACTCAAAACCCACTTTCATGCTATATGGTACCACTAAAACAACTGAGTAATATCTAGGAGTATATGTTACCTTTGACACACTCACTAGAGTTACGAGACAGTTACAGTCAAGGTAGTCAGTGTTGCAACAAAAGTCATTTCCCACTCATGAATACCTTCCAATCCTAGGCATCAACCCATTAGGGACCAACTGTCCCGATTCTCTCATCCTCACTTTTCGCAAACATTTTCATTCACCTTGCATTCATGATAATCCTCATTTTTTTTTAAAATTGATGTTTCACAAACATGTCTACTAAGGGCAGCCTCATTGCTCATTTATATTAGTAGACATTCATCCCTCTAATTTAAAAATTCACAAACTTAATGACTTATTCATGCATTATGCCCAACAGATTACTTCTTAATCCACACCTATTATTTCACCATATTGGAATTCTCGTACCATAATGCTGACCAATTTACAATCCATAGGAAATGTGCATAAAATGATATAAGCAATATAATAAAAGAAATAAAATAGTATAGAATCATGCAGACATAATAGTTAATGAAGTTATACACTGAATACATAAACAACTAACCATAATAGGAATCCTAAGGCTTAAGATTAAGGTATTAAAGACATCTCGCACAAGAAGGGGAAATTGTCTTGCACAAATTCAGGTTCCCTGTACATCACCATGGTTCTGCCACATCATCAAGCGTGAGACACCACTTTTCTCGCAAGAGAAAAAGCTCCAAAGACCTCGTCTAAGTCGCTGTCATCTCATCTCGCGCGAGATACCACTCTTCTTGCACGAGACGAGTGTTGAGACCGGCCCTTGAGTTTTGCCATCCTATCTCACGTGAGACACAAAACAAATTGTGTGAGACACAATCACATTTGGAAATTATCAACGAAATAGAGGGGAAACATGTGGGAAGAGTTTCAAGCCATTAGTAATAATAGATCACCAATTCACACAACAATTGCACAATTAATCGCGTAAAACAAGGTTAACAAGGATCCTTAATCAATTTCCCCCAAAATCAATCGAAAGAGGAATACAACCACAACAAATCTAACGGATACAAAATCTAACCAGACATTTCCCATTTTTATCAATAATAGTAGAACTACCTTTACCTGGAGCGAGGGATCGAGCGTGTTATTGGGAGAATTTGATGGAAGAAAAAATCTCTACTTAAGCTTAATATCTTTAACTCCTGCCATTATTTGACAAAACCCACTGTTGGATATGAATTTACATATGATACAAAAAGGCTACCAAAAAATCATGTTCATCTAACGGTGAAAGAGTGCAAAAGAGGCATTTTAAGAAAGTAGTTCATAATGTATGCGGGAATGGATGTGATTTTGCAAGATGTTAAGTGAGAGGAGAAAAATGAAGAGAGAGAGGGAGAGATGAAAGCTGACCCAGAAGTGCAAAGACTTATTAATTTAATTAATCATTTTCTTTTAAACTTAATTCTTTTTTTATAAAAAATAGCTATTTAAAATATCTAAACATGTATAATTAAATTTGATTATCTTAAATCAAGCCATTATAATCAAAATAAGGAGGGAAATTTCATGGTGTTATATTGCATGGATGTGATAAGACAAAAATTAACTTAAGTTTTAATATATAACCTAAAGAATATTTTATTAAAATAAAAAATTTCACGCTAGATCGATTGTGTCGTAACAATTGGTTGAGTCATTACGATGAGTTATTATGATGTGCACTAATGGAGAAGCCACCATCAATCCATGTAATTGAGATGAGACCAACACCATGAAATAGTATTAGATTCATGAGATAAAAGTTACTGTTATGATCAAAGTTTAACACCTCGTGAGAAACTATCCCAGCTGGGGACATAACTATTTTTACTTGGATCTCAACTTCAATTAGTGGTGACTAACCATTAATGACCAATAGTGAGGACGATCCTTTTAATGATACCACTATTCATTCCAGTGATCCCGCTTACTGATAATTTGAGATTATTGATGATACTTTTTATTAGTTGAGATTTTAAGTAATAGATGTATTTTAACTTTAAATTTTATTTACTTTGTTGGTAGATATGTAAATATTTATCATGTCAACATATTCATTACATTATATTAAATTATGTTTTGTTACATTAATGCTATTGTTAAAACAAAAAATTTATATTTTAAGTTTTTTATATATCAAAATTTCATACTTGAACATTATTATTCGATGTAATTTTAACCTTTTCTAAATTTTGGGATAAATGGAAATATTTTTTTTTTAAAATTAAATAAAATAATGATAAATGCTAATATAAATGATAAGTTTAATCAAAATTATCTTTAATGTTGTGGTTAAAAAGCTTCTAACGATAAGATATTTCTCACTGTTTTTTCTTTTAAGCAAAAATATTATATATTAAGTGTTAAAATTTTAAATAAACTTTTCTTTATCTTATTTCTCACACTAAAATAGAAAAATAAACCATTTTAAAACTCGATCATCGAAATATTTCGAAACATTTTAAAATCATGTCCCACTTTTTATTTTAATCTTTGACTTTACACTTTATACTTAAACCCTAAATAGGAAATTATGCCATATCCTAAACAAAAAAATGCACGACATAATTTACTATTATGTATCGTATATAAATCATCAACGGGTTCAAGGAAGACAAAACCGTCACCCATTTTAAATGTTAAAAAAACATTTATAATCAAAGTCTGAATTTTTAAACTCATATTTATGTTTATGAGATTATCCATTTTCATATTAACTAAAATTCCATGCAATCACATCTTTCAAAAATTTATATATTTATCCCTTTTAACAAATATTTGCCCCTTATAAAAAAAGAACCAACACATTTTTAACTTATATTTTACGATTAGAACTAAATAGAGTATTAATTATATTCCTTGTGCCAAAATCATAAAAATTAAAGGTGATATAAAATATACAATATTTACAAAATAATAGTTCAAGAACCAAATTTACAATATTTATTCCCATTATTTACCAATTTATATCTTTTGTGTTTTCAAACTACACTCCAAGACAAAACGGGTAAAGAAAGTGGCATCCAGTCACGGGTCCCTATGCAAACATAAACCACGATCCGAATCTTTGTTTCCATAAATCAATCCAACCGTCAAAATATCCCCATCAACGGTCCAAAACAAGTAATACACAAATCCACGGATCGCAAACGACAACCGTCGATTAGTAGGACGATATGAACGGCCACGATAAGAGAAAAAAACACACTGGATTCATAACCCCACTCTTCCCGCTCCAAATAAATACCCCCTTTCCCTCTCCCACTCGTCTCATCAAAAATCAAAATCCCTAATTTCTTGACCATTTGTATTCACTTTCATCCAATTCAATTCGAGTTCGAATTCTCTGTCAACAATGTCTGGTCGCGGAAAGGGAGGCAAGGGTTTGGGAAAAGGAGGAGCAAAGAGGCATCGCAAGGTGCTTCGTGATAACATTCAAGGAATCACGAAACCTGCGATTAGGAGATTGGCGAGAAGAGGTGGTGTTAAGAGAATCAGTGGATTGATCTATGAGGAAACTAGAGGTGTTCTTAAGATCTTTCTTGAGAATGTCATTCGTGATGCTGTCACTTACACGGAGCATGCCAGGAGGAAGACTGTAACGGCCATGGATGTCGTTTATGCGCTCAAGAGGCAAGGAAGGACTCTTTACGGTTTCGGTGGTTAACTCTTTGGGCCTTTTGGGCTTTTGGGCTTTGTATTGTTGGGCTTTCGTGTATATTGAAGTGATTTGTGTAATGGTTTTTGCTTTTCAATCGTTATGTTATGTACTTGGATTATCTTCTGCCCGGTAATGCAAGTAATGCTTTGTTTAACATATGTTTTAGAGTCTGGTTTTGATGATTGTTCTCTGCTAATTCGATTCTAATCAGTATTCTAAAGTATATTTGGTAAATGATAACTGTTCCTATGGGCTAATGAGGAATTGAGAGATAAATTGCGACGGGTGTTTGTTCGATTTTAAACATTTAACTTATGAGAACAAATAGATAATGTTTTGGGATGTGAAAGTAATAAATTTGGTCTCTCCGCTTATCTGAACCCTTTTAGAGAACTGGTTTCAGATTGAATTGCAGTTGATATCCTGGTTCTGAACTAAATCTGTTTTTCATGAATTGGTTATGGGCCAGTTTTTAGAACTTAACTGGTGTTGAACCATGCTTTTCAATCTGCTGTACAAAAAAGAAAATGCTAACATGGAATCTAAAGTTAAAATTTGATTTTATAATATTATTAGTATATACTACAGTAATGTATTGTCGATAGGATTTCCAATGAAAAAAATCTTCTATTAGTGATTTCTATTCTTACTGCAAAATAAGTAGATAGGCTATGTACAGATGAACCTCTTTTCAAGTTAAACATGAACTTCGTTTGTTGGATAAGGTTTTACGAGTTTAACTTCATTATTGTTTATTTCTATGTTCTGCTTTAGCATCTTAGGATTTTGCAGTCTATTGTGCTGTTATATGGCCAATTTATAGTGTTGAATCTTAATCTGGTTGGTTGGAAAGGTATGTCCATTATGAATTATGAATCAAGCGTCATCAAGATCATGTACCAGAAATCAAGTTTGATCTCAAAGAAACGCTCTGGTTCATAACACTAGACCTTATCAGTCTTTTAAGTCAATTAACCTATTGTAAGGGGAATTGGTCTAGTTTAGCTGTTACAGAGTAACCATTCATATTGTATTGAGATTTGAATTCAGTTTATAAACATGGAAATCAATAAAAGCTCTTAAGGGGTGACCGACTGAGATGAATGATTTTAGTCCCAACCATTTCATCAGTCTACCTGGAATTTACATGAATTATAGCTCTAATTTACAAATCAAAAATTGAATATTACGTGAAACTATCTCAAGAAACTTCTGAAAACAAAGCTGCCACAACTCAGCTCAACAAATTTCAAGCTACAAAAACAACAGCACTTATTAGATTCAACCACAAGCCACAAAAGTTAGACGTACAACCACTAGTTTCTATTTTCGAGGGCTAAAGTTCCACTTGAGGAGTTCCTGAAAGTTTCAATTGAAGCCAAATTGTGCAGGCAATCAGAAATGCTAGCATGCTGACATGTAGCAAAAGTTTCTAATCCAAATGGAGACACCATCCTCCTCTGCACAAATTAGACAAATATTACCATATTGATTTTATGATTTGGGTGTCAGTTTGTTATGTAATTTGATTTGATGCTCTGAATTGTTTTTCAAAATTGGTTCGGTTTAAATCGATCTATTTGCAAAAATTCAGTTCTAAAATGAACAATATGATATAATTATCTATGTAAGGATGTTGATATCTATGCAAGAGGGAATCTATGTAAGAGGGAAGTGATGGAAGAGTTATAGTATATGCATGTATTGTATTATTATAAAATATATGCACACTAATCTTAATATTGGTTATGAGTCTATAGTATGTTGTTGAATTATTTATTAATATAATCTTTTAATTCTGCAATTGATTTAATATTTAAGTTTTTTCTTAATTCTATAAACACGTAAATATTTAATGGTTTGGTCATAATATCAGTAATATCAGCTAGTTGTTCATTTGTTCTACAATATTTTAACCTTACCTTATTCTTTTTGACTTGTTCTATAATCAAATGAAATCTTGTTTCAATATGTTTGTTCCATGAAGAATTGGATTTCTCGACAAGCTGATAACATATTTGTTGTCAATATTTAGTGTCGTAGTTTTCTCAGACCTTTCAATTATTTGATTCATCAAGCTCTCAAGCTAAAGTATTTGGTAAGCTGTATAAGCAGCAGAAATGTATATGCTTAACAGGATGAAAGTGCGAGTTTAGAGTACCAAGATATAGGTGATTTTCCAATAAAAACACATAACCTTTTGTGTTTTTGTATTTATCTTTATCTCTAATCCAATCTGAATCAAAATATCCCAATAATTCTCATTCATTCTGTTGTGCAACATTAAGTAGTCATAGTTAATTGTTCCTTTGATGTACCTCAAAACTCTTTTAGCAGCTGTAAAGTGAGATGCCTTTGGTTTCTCCAGAATTTGCTTAGTAGACCTACATCGAAGTAAATGTCTGGTCTACCGCAACAAAGGTATCTCAAACAAGATATAGGTGATTTTCCAATAAAAACACATAACCTTTTGTATTTTTGTATTCATCTTTATCTCTAATCCAATCTGAATCAAAATATCTCAATAATTCTCATTCATTCTGTTGTGCAACATTAAGTAGTCATAGTTAATTGTTCCTTTGATGTACCTCAAAACTATTTTAGCAGCTGTAAAGTGAGATGCCTTTGGTTTCTCCAGAATCTGCTTAGTAGACCTACACCGAAGTAAATGTCTGGTCTACCGCAACAAAGGTATCTCAAACAACCAACCATTTATCTGTAAAGTGTAGCATTCACAGACATTTCATCTTTATCCTTGTCAAGTTTCATTACAGTCACCATTTTGAATTTTTCCAACACTTTTGTAGCATATTTACTTTGATGTAGCAGAATGCCTTTCTTACTTTCAATGAATTCCATATCAAGGAAGTAAGATAGCTTCCCAATATCAGACATTTCAAATTGATCTTTTATCCCTCTTTTAAAATTTTCAATCAACTCAACATTGCTACCAGTCACCAAAAAGTCATCAATATATAAGAACACTATCAACACTTCATCATTCTCAATTCTGGGATAAATTCCATATTCTACTTCACACTTGGTGAAACCTTGCTGCATAAGAGAGTTGTCATTTTATCAAAGGGGATCAAGAACATCCTCTTTATCGGAAGAGACTCAAACAAAGATCACGATGAGGATAACGAGGAAGAGGATCAACAATCACAGAAGGTTCTTGGGGAGACGTTGAAACATAAAAATAGTTGACATATATAGGCAAAGGAATTGAAATTGAAAACTAGACAATCAAATCAATTTGTAAAGACAGGGAGAGAGAGACTCACAAGAGATTAGAGTAAACAGAGAAAGAGAAGAGAATAAATAATTTTTGGATAAGAGTGAACAATAGGATCCCAAAAGGACGCATGAGGAAGTAAAGAAAGACTTGACAACAAAGAAGATGCAAGGAAGTGAAGAAATCAAAGAAGCAAAGGTGAAAAGAAAATGCAAAGAGATTGACTATTTTCCGGTTGAGGGTGAAGGTGAAGAATCCAACTTGATGCGACAAGGCAAAGAGATTGAATATTTTGGAGATAAGAGTGAAGAACATGAAAGGATGCATAAGGATGTGAAGAAGGACTTAACAAAAGAAACAATGCAAGATAGTAAAGATGTTAAAGATGCAATGATCAAAAGAAAAGGAAAAGAGATTAAATATTTTTTAAAAGAGGGGGATGTTAAGAACCTAAAAGGATTCATATGGAAGCAAAGAAGGAGTCAAGAACAGAGAGAATGAAGGAAATTGAAGATGTCAAAGTGATGATCAAAAGAAAAGACAAAGAGATTAACAATTTTGCAAAGAATGATGAAGATGGAGAATATGCTTATGGAAGCAAAGAAGGACTTCACAAAAGACACAATACAAGGAAGTGAACATGTCAAAGAAACAATGGCTAAAAGAGAAGACAGGGCAATAAACTTAGCAAGTTGCAACCACAACAGTTAAAAATATTATCGGAAAACGAGGAAGACAGGAGGATAATGCCATAAATTAAAACTAGAAGATGAGGAATTCAAATGAAAGGACGAAAGGTCAACACTAAAAGCTGCAACATCTGGAAGTCTCAATTCATCCAGAATATAAAGTCTCCCTGCCTACGGCCTGTCCTAATCATCCTCCTGGATCGAAGATCTCAGTGCCTGCTAATCCTAATGCCTCCTAGACATACATAAAATGTGGTTGTATGGCAAGAAATTTTTGGAATTGCTCAACAAGATCAAATACTGTAGGACTAGAAAAGGAATCATCCCTTTCTCCAGCCATTGCAAATAATTACAAAACAAAGAGAGTAAAACCCAAATTCTGCAAACCCTAACAGAGAGCCTCAAAAGGAAGAACGAATACAAAAAAAAAAAAATCACTCAGGTTGTTGTCGAATCAAATAGATCCACGAAAGCTTGGATCGTACTTGCTCATGATACCATGTAAAACTTAACAAATCATATGAAGAAGAGAAGAAGGAAGGGGAAATACAAGAACAAGAGGTTAGGGTTTCATCAGTATATATTTATCTTTATTCAGTAAAACAATACAAATATATATACTATTATGAATATAATTAAACTACCCTTGACACAAATAAAAAGGATAAAATAGAAATGCATAATATCATCTAATATAAATGCATAATATTATGTAACAGTTTCAAAGCTCTTGAGCCTGAAGACCATACAATGCCTTCTTTATCCGAAAACTTTATCTTCCTTTCTAGCAACAATGAAACCTAGTGGTTGTATCACATATACTTCCTCTTGTAATTCACATTCAAGAAAGCAGATTTGACATCCATTTGGTGCATTTCCCAACATTTATAACTTGCAAGAGTCACAACAATTCTCACAGTCTCCATTCAATACTTCTTTATAATCCAACCATTCTTTTTGTAGAAAGCCTTTTGCCACGAGTCTGACTTTATGCTTTGCTTTGTTCCATCTAGCTTCAACTTTATCTTATATACCCACTTAATATCAATTGGTCTTTAGTTTTTTTGGGAGATCAGATAATTACCAAGTTTGATTCTTTTGAATTCAAGTATTTCTTCTATCATTACTTCAAATCATCTTAGATTACGAATTGTATCTTTAAAACACATTGATTCAGGTTCTATTTCAACATATAAGGTCGTAGGAATAAGATCATTCTCATCTTCCACTTCTCCAAGATCAGAGTCTTCTTTATGAGCTATATTAACTTCTTTTTCTTTATCACTTGCTTTATGTCAACAATCAGTTGCATAATGACCATATTTGTTGCAACTATAGCATTGTACATGACTCTTGTCATAATTAGAACTTGATCTTGATCAACTACCTCTTTGTTGTAAATTTCCAGCTTTTCTTGCTCTTTTCTTTCTTTTCACCGCAAGTTATTATTATATTAGCCATCTCTTTTAGAATTTTCACCACTGCCTCCATTATGGTCTTTTATATAAATTTAAACCCTAATTTGAGGGTTAAAAATATATTTAATATTTTTTAATTAATTTTATCTCTTTTCTTTGAAAATTATAGTCACATTTTATAAAAATATTTCTGAATTTTAAGTTTTTACGAGACTTCAAATATTAAAAAAAAAATAACAAATTAACATAACTCGTATAGAGAAAAATATAACTAGTCCAGACAATTGTATGTGAAAACCATTTTTTTTTTACTGGTGACGTGAATTTATTGATTATGATTGCAGTTGGGGTTTAAAGACCCTAAAATCTGTGTTTCTGACAATACATCAATGCATTAATTTTGCATGATTTAATTATAATTCACAAAAACAATGAAAAGAACATACTAAATTCCAGCTTCGGTTAGATTATAATTTGTAATTTTTATTTTTAATTTGATTCCTTTATAATTTTTAATATGTAAATTAGTTCCTATAGTTTTAAATCCATAATTTTAATCTTCTAATTTTAAAGATATGTGATTTTGATCCTTTTATTTTAATTTTATAATTTTATTTCTTTTAATTTTTTGAAAATATATAATTTTAATCTTAAAATTAAATATCTATTTATTGATTTTTTTTAATGTTTTAACTTGATATAATTCATGATTAATGTCTAGTTCTGCATTCGCATAAAACATAGAGATATTAATGTTAAGCAAATAAAATATTTAATGATTAAATTAAAATTTACATATCTTTAGAAAATTGGGGACAAAAACTGTGAAGGTAAATAAGAGGATTAAAATTACATATTTTTACAACTAATTGACTGAAGTTACATAATTAAAAATAAAAAGGTTCAAAATTAAAAATTATATAAACTATAAAATATAAAATCACAGAATTAAGAATAGGAACCAAAATTACTTTACGAGAATTACAGAGGACCATTTAATTTAGCCTATCCTGCTTAATCATAATTAATAACATGTACCCTAACCTCATTAGTATCTACGATACCATGTTAGCATATAATATTTTTACCTTTATTCTTTTTAAATTTGTAAAATAAATTTTAATTATCTACGCTAAAATTAATGTCAACTAAAAAAATTTATTTCGGATAGAATGTTTTGCAGGACCAAAACTAAAAAGAAAGAAAATTTTCAAATCTTAAATGAATAAAAAATAGAAAAAACATTTTATTGGGACTAAAAAAATACATCTTACTCTTTTAATATAGACTAAAAGGGTAATTAAACTTAAATAATTAATATTTTATGTTATTTAAATTAATTTATATTTTAAAGAAATTAAAATATTAAAATCATGTAATATAAAAGGAATATTCTAAATTTATCCTAAAGATTATTGAATGGGATCCACAGTAGTAACTGAATCGCACATGTGTAATTAATTAGTGATCCAACACTTCATGTCCATGTTTGACTTCAGTGTCATACAAAGTAACTGAGGTTGACCCACACATTTATTGATTATAATTAATATTCCTCTTGTGTGTAAAAAGTTACTGTTTAAGAAAGTTAAAAGATTTTTTTTATTAAGATTTATAAAATTACGTTTCTTAATTTTTTTTTGTTTTTACTCATATGTTAACTTTTCAATAAAACACGGTTCCCAATAAATATTAATTAAGAACAATTTAAGAAATATAATTCAGTTTTTACATTAGAAAAAAGAAAATTAAATATACCTAATATAATATTAACTTTATAAATATAATAATTTTATTAGGTATCATATCAAATTCCAAACTAAAAAGAGAATAGTTTTCTTAATTCATTTAGAAACTTCTAGTAATGGTAAATTTATTTATTTAATTTATTAATAAAATATATATTTTTAATTTTAGGTATTTGTTTGAACTATTTCTACTTAAAAAATATTTTTCTTTATAAAATTATATCTTATCTATTTTTTAAACAATCACTTTTCTAAAAAAGCATTTTTTAAAGTAATTTTTTAAATTTTAGGGTAGTCTCTGCCTAAATAGTCCCCAAATCTGAAACTTTTATTGATTACAAAAATATCAAACCTAGGAATCATTTAAATTAAAATAAAAAAAGTAAAACTTACCTTTATTTTTTTACATATTTTTCTTCTTTTTCTACTTTGCCAATAAAGATTAGTTGAATTTAATCAATTCATCCCTATCTAATTGCATGGGAATTGGTTGGTTTAAGATTTAGCAAATTGAATGCAATACTCAAACGTGTCTTTCTTTCAAAAGAAGACAGAGACTTAATCAATTACGGTTGAAATCATTGCTCCATAATAACTGATTAATTATTGCTTTTCTTTAACTAATATAAAAATATCACAATAATGTTTCAAAATAAACATTTACATAAATTACTTAAACATATTTTTAATGTCTTAAATTTAAATAAAATTTAATTTTAACCTCTAAATTTAAAATTGATATTTTTAAACATTTTGAGTCCTAATAAACACTTATCATCTCAAATAAAACAGATGGAAAAATAAAGAGCCATGAGATTCAATTCCATTGGCCAAAAATCCATGTTGAGGCTAAGGCCGGCCATGATGCTATTATCCAACAACAGTGTACCATTGACCTGGTTATCACAAGAAACAAAAACAACAACATTCAACTAGTTTTTTTTTTTTTTTTAATTTTATTTTACTTTATTTATTTATTATTATTTTTTTTGTGAGCTAATGCTTTGACGTGGTAGGATGATTACTAGAACATTGGTATGACTTTGACTTTTAAAATGTTAACTTGAATTGGCAAAGGGCAAAACTACTACTGCTGGCAACTTGTGTTCATTGGACTGATACAAAAAGTGAATGCAGAAATGGTCTGAGACAAATAAATTACTGCTATAAGCCAAGAAAATAACACATATGAGAAACCATACCTTTTATATTTTAGACACAGGAAATGATTTGGTCTTTCAATAGCTTTGGAATCTCCAAATGAAGAAAACACAATATCCCAATTTTCATCAATCTAGCCTAAGACAGCAACAGAATGCTAATCCCCAACTATTTGCTACAAACAATGGCACAAAGAGGCACAATCTTAAGACTAATTCTGCATTGAAATCTTTGAAGTATGCTGTTAAGAAATGTGCAGCGGTTTTTTCATTGATTATATATGGCAGAAGAAAAACAGCCTCAAATATTGTTGGAAATGATGAGAGAAAGAATTCATCTAAAGTCAGAGGAGTGGTATCATGTAAGTATAATAAAAATGAAAAATTCTTTTGCTTTTTGTATGATTGAAATGATTTTGTTGTGCATGCTCTTGGTCAACCCTTATGTAAAACTGGTGTTGAGATCGAAAATTTTTTGGCAAATGCAAAATCACTTTATCATGAGGTGATAAATGTTTTTTTTTTTGGTATTCTTGTTATGAGATTTTCTAAAATTGAGTAAGATGTGCCATAATTTACAGCATCAACTGATTTATCATCTGAGAGTAACACCAAGAATTCGTCAAAGTGGAAGTTTTCTTATTCCTATGCATCATCTAGCACTGCAAGTGGACAACTTGGAATTGGCAACTTCTCTTTTGAAGAAATTTACAAGTCAACTGCAAAATTCTCCCCAGATAATGAAATTGGCCAAGGTGGATTTGGAACTGTATACAAGGGAAAGCTTAATGATGGATCTCTTGTTGCCGTGAAGCGTGCCAAGAAGGTATAGCATAATGTTTATCTTTTGACTCTTTCCAATCTCTGGAACTTGTTCAATTGTGCAGAAGATGTTGAAAGTGAAGCATATTCATTGCATGCTATAATTTTTGCAAGCATAGGTTACTAGATTGCTATCTTTTGTGACTTCTAAATTTTTTTCTATTTTGCTTTGTGGATTTATGTGTGATATGTGAACCTAATGTAGTGAATTTTCTTGCAGGATGTAATACGCAATCACTTGCATGAGTTCAAAAATGAAATATACACTTTGTCACAAATTGAGCATCGGAATCTTGTGAGGTTGTATGGATATTTGGAGCATGGAGATGAGAAGATTATTGTTGTTGAATATGTTGGAAATGGTAACCTTAGAGAACATTTAGATGGTAAGTCCTGGTTTGTGATTCATCTACCATGTGAAAAAGTGAATTATTTAGATTTTATGCACAGCTAAATGAAATGTATGATCATAAACCTCGTAGTTGTAGGAAGAAAATGCCATAATAAGAAGTCAATTCAATTTTCCAAAGTCAATAAGCTGAAAGACCTAGATCAACTAAACTTGAAAGGAAATGCAGTGTAGGTCCAACACAAAATTAGGAATGCCTCTTTGCATTAATCATATATAATCATTCATTCATGTGTTCCCAGATTCCAGAATTTTCTTCATTATTCTTTCATTCATAAGACAAGTCTTTTCATCTGAAACTTTTCAGTTTAGTTTCACGTTAAGGTGTGCATATATGTTAGTCATGTGCATAACCTGATCTTGTCTCACAAATGGTTTGGCGGGGTGTAGGTTCTTGATGTACCAAAATGGACTCTTGCTGTGAATATATTATTATTCAATACTGAAATACTCAGATGCAATTGCTTTATACATTTATTACAGTGGTGACCAGAAAATAGTCAATATTTAATGCAGGTGGTCTGGGAGAAGGACTAGAAATGGGGGAACGTCTAGACATAGCTATTGATGTAGCTCATGCAATAACTTACCTTCATATGTACACAGGTTTGTCAATAGAACTAAATTATAAAGGAACAAATATGAAATATGTTACAGCATACTTGAATTCTGTATAATTGTAATGCAATGGATAAACCTTTTTTCAAAGGAAAGGTATTTGTAATATATGTTCAAGTAACCTTACTATGTCATTTATTGGTTAATTGACAGATAATCCAATTATCCATAGAGACATCAAAGCATCAAACATCTTAATCACTGAGAACCTAAAGGCCAAAGTGGCAGATTTTGGTTTTGCACGGTTGTCTGATGATCCTACTGCAACTCATATTTCAACTCAAGTTAAAGGAACAGCTGGATACATGGATCCTGAGTATCTTAGAACATATCAACTCACTGACAAGAGTGATGTTTATTCCTTTGGTATATTGCTTGTTGAAACGATGACAGGAAGACATCCAATAGAACCGAAGAGACCCCTTGACGAGAGAGTGACAATCAGATGGGTAAGTACATTGATTCTCCCAAATTTCATCATAGAGTAAATGAGAAAATCACTTTATAGTAAGATGTCATTGTTTCAACTTATTATGAAAGGCAACTAAACTTCAATTAAAATTTTGAAAGCATGAAGTGAATTTTGACATTCAATCCAATTAAAAGGGTGTACATGACACTTACAGTCTTTTGGTGTGATGACCAAAAATAGACAATATCTTGCTAATGAAAAGACATGAGTGTTAACACCAGTGAACAACAGAGGAAAAACAGAAGATGTAGGGAAATACAACTGTTTGTACTGAATTCTAACTAATTGGTTATTGTAGGTTAAGTCAGTAGTGTTGCGAAAATAGTCATATGTCTAGTAGGAAAGACATCTCGTTTGTAATCTTAGAGGTTGGGAGAGAGCTCAATCTGTCACCATATTAGTACAAATTGGGGTTTAGGTTTTCTTGAATAATACTTCATCTATGGGTTCTTACTGGTCCAATCTTATCAGGTCTGTAGAGTGTCCAAGTTATTCTAAGCATGGACATAATTGTATTTTACAAAAGAGGCCATATCACAGGCTGATTGACAATTAGTTCCCCTCAAGTTATGAAAGATGTAGTAGTAATATAACTTACTCAACCAATATACATTTTTGAGCTGTTAACATTTTTAACTTCTCTGTACAATGAAAATTTGCATGGAAGATATCAGCATTTTTGCTGAACCAAGTCTCAAAACTAGATCCAAAAAGTCTTCCTCACTAAATAGAGTCAGTTTTGATAATGTTTTCACAGTGATTTGATTAAATTTGTTAGAATAAATTAGTTATGCAGATACTTAAGTAATTCAATTTCAATGCGTAGCATGCATTTTCCCTTGTATCCTATAATCACGAAGATATGCCAATGAAACTGGCACAGGATACACTCCAAAGAGTGATTGAATAGATTAGACTACATAATTTTCATGTATGCAGGCAATGAAGATGCTGAAACAAGGGGATTCTGTATTGGCCATGGATCCTAGACTTAGAAGAAATCCAGCCTCCATCAAGGCAGTGAAAGAGGTTCTCAAGCTAGCTCTCCAATGCGTAGCGCCTTCTAAACAGTCACGGCCATCTATGAAGAATTGTGCAGAGGTTTTGTGGGACATTCGTAAAAGTTTTAGAGATGAAGCCAATTCTGATCATCCTCCCCTTCCTTCTCACCATTCTGCAGATTTTCCTCAAAGAGAAAAGAATAAGCATACCATGTTCGGTATTGAAGATGATGACAGCTATAAATTTGTCTCTGTACCTAACCATATTCATTCATAAAATTTGTTCATTGTTTGTTCAGACTGTCAACACTTGTCAGTTTTGATATATGCCAGATTGGCCTCAATATGATTGTTGTTTTTTTACCCTTATGATATAGATTCTATTAATTTGTATTATATCTTTGATTGATGAAAAAATGTTCAAGTTATTTAATGCAATTTATATTATATTCAGCAATTTGACAATAAGGGACGAAAGGTGGCTGAAAATTAGAAGAATAGTACAGGCTAGATTGGATATATAAAAACCAAAATTCAGAACAAAAGAAAACTTTCCTGATCCTATTGACAATTTGCAAGAGCTCCTTGTTGTGGAATAAAATCCTGTTCCCCAATCTACCATATTTTAGAAAGATCTTAATGAGATTATGCAATGGTAATTATATGAATTTTATTTGTAAATAAAACTCAAGCATTGGTACTCATAACTATAAGTAGGCCAAGTTTTTGACGCATATACCTGCCTTGCCCCCACTCGCTGTCATGCATCACTGGAAAAGACAAACAAGAAATGGTACCAAAATCTAAGTGTGGTAACATGTAACATAATTAAAGAAGTTTCTATCAACTGCTTTTACCAAAGTGCCAAACCGCAACCTTTGTCTCTTGTTGCTACTTTCCATTGAAGTTTTCATACCAAAACTACCTGATCCCTTTCCTCACACGACTCTTGATTGTTTCTTTGTGTTTTTGCCACTTCATTATCCACTCTTGTTTGACATTCTCTTCTCTAAAATATACTCCAAACCAGGCTCCTCCCCCTTTGGTCTAGCATAGATAGAAATAGTGAAATATCTTCTTACCTCTTTTGATATCCGTGAAGAATCAACACCCAATTTTCTGAATGGTTGCTTCTCTCTTCTCTGTCTTGCTTGCATCTTTTTGAGCTTAATCATTGCATTGTTTGAAATTGAAAGAGGTAATACACTCTCCACAGAATGCTTTCTGTTCATGATATAATTTTGAATAACTGTAAAAGGTTTATTATTGTGAACAATTGTGTGGGGGGTTTGATTAGAAGGTAGTTGTGCGTGTGTGAGAATGATAGATTCAGTACTATCGGCATATTTTTAATGTTGAATAAATAATATATGATATCAAGGGACATGTTGTGATTCATAAGATAATATCTACCAGTCCACACAAAGGGTATATTTAAAATTCACTGTCACAAACTACAACATATTTTCAAGGGATGCTGTCAGTGTAAGTTGACAATGATCATTTCATCATATAAATGAAACATATTGTTTGCAATAGAGAATAGCATTATATCTTGATTTCAAACAACCAGGTCTTCCAATTACTTTGCAAAAAGCAATATTAATTTCACAATAGAAGTAATAATGCATCCACCAGAACAAAAATGTGCAACTAACTTTACAATCTTGCTACTATTTGCCCTGAACTATCATACATAAACTTGGCCATTTATCTATTACTCAATTTTGTAGGCATAGAGAACAAGGCAGAACTCGAAGGTAGCAATGTTCATGGTTGAATAATACCCAACACTGCCATCATCACTCTCACAACCGTCCATACCACTTCCTTCTTTCTCACTCTCGGCTTCCGGAGGGCCCGGCTTGAAGATGAAAAGGCCAGGACCTGAGCTTGATCTACTAAACAACCAATCATGCACATCCCAAAACACTTGCACAGGTTGCTTGTTAACCATTACAGTTTGGTTCCCCCTAAACTTCCACTGCAGGTTCTTGACATGAATCAACACAATGCCATCTATGCTAACCCACATCTCTGGATCATTAGGACCACTAGTTAAGCTATCTACAACAATCTCATTATCTTTTCTCTTCTCATCGAACGGAGCCTTGGTAGCAAAACTTTTCTTGGCGAACACGTTTTCTTTTTTGACCAACAACATGGCATCGACAAGGGCAGGTCTAGATTGTGTTCTCTTATAAGCCTTTTTCTTGTAGTCTCCCAACAATAACACAACCTCTTCATCAGACACTAAGGCTACATAGTAATCACTGCTTGGCTCGGGGCTGCCGCTGAATTTAGCCGACCGAACATCCCAATAGAGCTCAACTTGGTTGGCCTCAACCTCAAAGGTTTTGTAACCTTTTTTGCTCCAAAAATGCCAGGGCTTCACATCAACTTTACAGCTATATTGCACATCACCTCCTACACTATCAACCGTGATGTGCAAGGAATGGTTCATGAGATTTTTGCACCATAAAACCGATACATTTCGCCAAAAACCCGCAACATTGGCTTGGTAGAAACATGTCACGGTGCTTTGTGCAACTTTGCTAGGCAAAGGCTCCTCTGTTGTTCTCTCAGGAAAATATGACCCTTGACTTGCTGGCACCGATTGTGATCTCATGGAACGATGAAATGCCATCAATCTCTATCAAATTTTGAAAAGAAATCAAATTTTTAACCCCCCTTTGTTGCGTCAAATGAAAAAAACCAAAATGTTCATGTTGGTTTGTTAACTACAAGGGAAATGAATGAAAATATAGATGACACTTTGAAGAAGCAATGACAAAATAGTGGAAGGATTCATTTCAAAGGTATCAAACTATGTAAAAAGGAAGAAAATGTTGGTGCTCTGACTGATGACGAGGTTTGTAGGCAATTATGTGAACCTGAAAATGGTGTTGGTGTTGTCATTTCATGGGAATTTTTTTGGCTGAGTTTTTGGGCTGAGAAAGAGAAGATTGGGGAGAATGTTTGTGTTTTGTTCCTTTCTGGAGAAAAAAATCTCAATCTTGAGGCTCCAAACAAGATGTGTCCGAAAGACAAGGAAAAGAAGGAATGTCTTTTCTATTGAACCATGTTTTTCACAAAGTTTCTTCCAACTGTTTCAGTTGGAGACAAAAATGGAACGTTTGTTAATCATAATACTTGGTCATAGAATTAGTAAACCGGACTATATATATTATTTTTTTTTTGAAAGATTTATTTTCTTTTAAAAAAAAATTTATTTTCTATTATCCACTAAAGATTATTTTAATTGTGTATTATTACAGTGATAGTTTAAAGTGTTCTACACAATTAACTGATCACAACCTATAAGAGGTTTATTGACTTTGAAAATAAAATTTATATGGATCATATAAAATCTTATATGTAGTTGGATCACTATGTAAAATATTTTACATTATTAACTTTTTTTTATTAACCAACTATTCTTTTTTAAATCATAGACAAAAAGAGGTTTATCAAATTTTTGTATTAATTTCCTTATTAACATAACCATGTTGAACCCATATTATTTTTCTTACAGCAAAGTTAAGAGGTTTTACATGTCTTTTTTATAAAGTCCAAACAAATATTTTTAGATATATAAAAGTGTTGTGGGTTACAATAATAAATTTTAAAGTAAATATTTACATGATTTTCTAAATATTGGATATAAATCAGTGTGTGTACGTGCATAGGAAACTAATTATTAAAGTTTTTAAAGAAAGATTCTTTGAAATATTTCTTTTAACATAAATTACAATAATATATCTCATCATCATAGTTTCTCCTTATAATATAAAAAAATATAAAATAAAAATACATTGACTTAAAATATATTAATACAAAATATTTTAAACAGATATTGAATAGAAATTTTCAATATCTCTACATCATATTAATTAATAAATAAGATGGTAAAATAGTTAAATCTTATTAAATATACGTGTAATTATTTTTCATTTACATGTTTTATATATATATATATATATATATATTAATTTATAATATATTTTATATGATTTGGTAAAATATAAACTTATGTAATTTGGTAAAACATGTTTTTTTTTTTTTTTTGAAACACTAAATAATAGTTGTACCAACCGAATTCCTTCAGTTACGTAACCGCTCTACCACATATTTAAATATATTTAATTGTGTAACTGCAATGCAATGAATTACATAATACTCTTACTAAATGGTCCTTATATGGGTATAAATAGGCGTACGGTATCAGGTTCCCCTGTCTCTCACTCAAATTACTTTTGCCTAATCACTGTGGCTATTACTCATTTTAGTCATTGGAGTCCTTGCATGTACTCACCACCTGTCACTTACGTCTTGGAAGGAAGGAGATTCTGCAAGCACTCTCACCACCGTGATCTAGGTACGATTATTTGGCGCCCACTGTGGGGCCGGTAAACTCCCCACGATCATAAGTTAATGGTTACAACACGAGGCAGATCTTCAATATCACAGATGGACCCTGTGATTTTAGACGTTCTCCAGTCTCACATTGACATTGCCATGAATGGTGTCAAATAGCAAATGGGGAAGAGATATGGACCCTCCGAAACAAACACTAGGAGGAGTTGCGGATGATCGTGCCCCTCCTTAATCCAACCACCTACCCTTTCAGCCTGCCGACCTCGAGGCCGATTCCTGCCAGGGCCAGCCTGGACCCCTGAGTGCCCAACCCAGCCTCGCTGGCAGACCCACTCCCACTGGCGGACCTCGCTCTCATCTCGATGTGCGCTCTCACATTCAGGAAGCCCAGCCTTGCCCTTAACAAATCCCCTTCAACGCAATCCCACCAATTTCGCAAACCCAACCAGCAACTAAACACATATCGGGTTTTCATCCTTTTGTGACGGAAATCATGTAAACTCGGCTGCCCGATAGTTGATGATGACCTACCTTTGACAAGTATGATGGAACTACCGACCCGACAGCCCATGTCAAGGCATATATGAGACAGGCCAACCTGATCACCGACGACTCCCGGATTCACTGTCGCCTGTTCCCCACCACGTTGAAGGGCCTCACATTAGATTGGTATTACGCCTTACAAGCCCATTCCATTGACTCCTTCGACACCCTCTGCATCCGATTCCAAGCCTGATTCACCAATTGCAAACTCTGCCTCCCTTCAGCACATAGTACAAGGTGAAAGAGAAAGTTTGCGTCACTTCATGACTCGGTTCGCCAAGGCCACCATGACCATTCCCGACCTTTATCCTGTCGTGGCCATGCATTCCATCAAAATGGGCCTCCAACTTGGTTCTTTCTATGATTCCCTCTTTGTCGAACCCCCTGCCAACATGGACGAGCTCCGGGCCAGGGCTGCTCGATATATAAGCATAGAGGAGAACGTTGTCGCATGGAAGAGAGCAGCTGACCCCATGCCCCGAAGGCCAAGTACATTTGCTGTAAACACCGCCAATGCCAAGAAACAAAGGATAGGTCAGTATTCCACCTACACTCCCCTGACCGCAACCCATGAAACCGTGTTATGAGAGGCCTACAACCTCGAGTTGATCTGTTTCCCGGCACCAAAACGCTCCCCACCCAATGTCGATCCAACCAACTCATGTCTTTACCATCAGAACCACAAACACATTACCGAGGAATGTCAGCAAGTCTGAGACATTCTTGAAGAACTAATACGGTCGGGAGCCTTACAAAAACTCGTACGCGATAACACCCGCAATCAAGATCAGAACTGCGACAGCTACCGAGCAAAAACTTATACAACCGTCCCTAGGAGAAGGATGGTGACAGCCACCGTGATCACTACGAGCCCGACCCTGAGGATGATAGGCGAAAGGAGACACCCGAACGTCAAAACCCCGATCGACTCCACAAAACTATTAACACCATAGCCGGGGGGTTTGCTGGAGGCGGATGCACGCGGTTTGCTCAGAAGCGACATCGTCAGAACATACGCAACGTCAATGTAGTTAGCTTCGTCCCCATGAGGAGCTTACCTTAACGGATGACGACTTTAGCTCTTGCGGACTTGAACATGAAGACTCAGTTGTCATCACTGCCACAATAGCCAACTGGAGGGAGCGGAAGGTGCTCATCGGCCAAGGTAGCTTGGCATATATTCTATACTGGTCTACGTTTAAGAAGTTAGATCTCTTAGAGGATATGGTCGAATCCTACCTTGACCCCTTAGTGGGTTTCGCAAGTGAGAGGGTACATAAATCAAATAATTTGACACTGTTTTAATTATTTTCTTAAAATACATTAATGGTTTTGAATATAAAAAAAAAACTAAGAGAAAGAAAAATATATGTAGCTACGTGTTTTCTTTATTGATTGAAGAAAGATGGAATAGAAATGAAAGAAAATTAAAAATAACTTTGACAAAATTTTGAATGAGTAAATTATTATTTTTATCTCTAAAAATATATGACTTTTTCATGAAAGATAAAAAAAAAATCAAATTGTTAACCACTAAAAGTCATACAAAATTGAAGTGTGATTAGTTGTTAGTGTAAAGAAAATTACACAAGCAACGCATACAAATAAAATTTACAGTATTAAAATAGTTGCCAATATTTGAACTACTTTTGTTTTTTTATTTTTGTGGTGATAATGGAATGAGATAAGCTTTGTGTTGTGAAGGATAGTGAGTGATGTGACAAATGGTATATGTAGAATGGGGCATGTTCTATAGATACCCTTCCAAATCAAACACACAATCTTATTAGTGGGGACTAGGGAGCACAAACTATTTCTCCAAATAAGGACTAAAGCTTAGAGTGTGAAAACTCAACTCAGTTATTCAACAATTATTAACTTGTGTTGCTTCATTTCCAAGCCACATTATCAACATTTTTCTCATGTATTTCTCTTGTTGGGACTTTGGGTACATTACCATACATCTTATCTTCTTCCTTTTAATATATATGTGGATTAAATGAGTAATTTTTAAACATAAAAATTATAATTTGATTACTTTCAAGAGGTGGTGGTTTAAGTGTAATTTTCACTACTTTTGTTGTTGTTGTTGTAGTCAGAAGCATGATATTTCTAAAGGTGTCTTGATGTCATGTTTATCAAACTCTGTAAAGCAGGTTGGGTTCTCAAAATATTATTTCAAAAAAATTAAAAAGAATTTTTTCAATATATAAATAAGAAAATCTTAAATAACAAAATTTTTAGTATTCAGATATAAATAATTCTCCTTGGCGTGTCCGTCAGTCATGTACAAATTCTTCCGTGCAGTCCGGATAGAACAGTTTTATTTTTATTTTTTTAACGTGAAATAAGGTAAGGTGGTGTTTTTTTTATATTTTCATTTAAAATAGAAACTAAATGTAAAAATGTATTTGGTTCATTTTTTAAAATACTTTTATAAATATATTTTTAAAATGACATGAAAATAAGGAAATATTGTGATTATATTTCCACCATTTTCATTTGAAAATTGATAAAATATAATTATGAAGAGTCACTATGTGTTCACAGTTTTAAGAGGAAAAAAAATTACAAACATAAACCAAATGTCTTTTATATATATATATATATAAATGTTGAAATGCTAAAATTTATAAATTAATATATAATATTATTTTTCAACTTCATATAATATTATTTTAAAGATTTTTAATACATAAAAAAACTAATCAAAACCATACATGTTTCCCGTATTTTCTAGAAACAGCAATGAAAGCAAATATATTTCTTAAAATCTAAAAAACTAAAAACATTTTCAAAAAAATAAAAAATAAAAATAGAAATAATTCCTCAGACCACCTTTCAAACTTTAATTCCAACTTAACTATATTTTATCATTTCTTACAAAGTTAAGAAAATTAACCTATCAAACAATTTCTACTTCTACATTTAAAATAATTTATTTGAAATTTCAATTCTAAAGTATCTTTTAAAATTAGAGAGTGGAGAAACACGATATTAATTGGATTAGAAAGTAGTCAAACGTCATAAATACTATTGAAGCCGATAAGTCATTTATTTTGGAGCAGAAACGTGATTTTGGCTTCTATACGAACACGTTGATCGTTGACTTGGGCTCCGTCAGTTACTGCTAAGCTCATAGTACCATTCTAAAAGTTCAATTGCAACTGTTGACAAAAATGACGTTGACTTCATCATAAGTTTGAATATTAGGATTTATATCTGTATAAAAAAAATACCTTGTCTTTTTTTAAGAAAGAAAAATAGTAAAATTCGCAGTTTTACATTTTGGAAAATATTAAAAGTTAATATATATAATTTATTTCATTTCTTTGCGTGAAACTAATTTTATTTGCATGTGTAAATTACTTAACGTTAAGTATAAGGTATTTGTTTAAGCGAAATTCAACTTCTTAAGCTACTAATAGAGTTTGTTCACATAATTGCCAAGTTATCAACCTTGATTGAATTATTGATTAACGAACTATTAGGTTGGATGAAAAATTCGGTTACCTAATTCTTTTTGTCAACTAGTTGATGGTGTTTATAATTTTTTCTTTTCTTAATCTCAGCTGAAATACTGTAAACTGTATGAAAGTTAAAAAAAAAAAAAAAAGTAGATTTTAAATTGAATAAAATTTAGAAAAAAAAACGTGATGTATTCAGCATTAAACTAAAGTGTTTTCCAATTTTGAATTAATTTAGCAATTTTAATTAGCTCAAATCTTATTCTCATGTATCGATGGGAAGAAAGTCTTCTTCTTTTCTTTAATACAAAGTAAATGTAAGTTATAGGTGAATAATCTTTTAATTCAAAGTCATTAATTAAATTGAGATTTCAATTAAAGGGATCGTCGATTGGAACTATATATCTTTTTTTACTTAAATTTTGAGATAACTAGAATTGTTAATATGACTAAATTGCATTTTGATTGTATTGGGTTGGGTTATCAGATTTATCATTAAAAAAATTAAAAAAAAAAATAAAAAATGAAAATAAAACTAATATTATATCTTTAAATTCAACCATTTCTATATAGTATTTTATTTCACTGTATATTATATTAATATTTGTTAATTTTATATTTGACAAAGTCAAATCGGGACATAGCCATATTAAACCCAATACTGGACTTATTTCAGTCAAGTAAATAACAATTTAATTCGATGAAATCTAAGAATTCAACTAAAAAATATGTTTAGTTTTATATTTTGTATTGATTTAACATCGATTTAAAGAAGATACAGTATAATTTATCTATGGAATTCATAAAAACTGTTAATCTTTTTAATTTGTATTGATTTATATCAAGTTAATTTATATAATAACTATCTTTTTTATTCATTTTATAATAATTATATCAAAGATGATATTTAATTGATAATATATACTTTAGAAATTCACTATAATAATAATAATAATAATAATTTAAAAATCACTATTAAAATTTAAAATGAGTGTAATGAAGAGAGATTAGTGAAAGCATAGGGAATAGCGAAGGGTGAGAGAGGAGAGAAGAGAAATTGAGGGAAAGAGACATAAAAGGGAAAGGCGAAGTGTGAAAAGGGAAGGGAAAAAGAGAAGGAAGATTGTGAAAAAGTGTCACAAAATAACCTTCCATCTGTCCACCTCACCCCAACATGTGATGCACTTTTTCTCAAAAAGTTCATCCTCTCTACCACAACTATTATTGCTTTTTTAGCATTTAACACAATAAAATATGCCACCAAACTAGAACTCATGAGAGAGAAACTCCATCAAATGCAATCCAAGTAACCCATCACCACCAATAGTAACAATATTACTACTACATTTTTTTATTACTTTTTAACAAACCCTTTTTTATATATTATTTTAATAATTCTGTATTTTTATCATATATTATTTTATAACCATATATGATTATATAAAATTCTTTTATAATACTGTAAAAAACAACTCTTTTACATTTGAATATATAAATTATTATTATATATCTAATTAATTATAAATTATAGATGGATTTATGGTACATGATATGTGCTTTTAAGGTAAGAATCAAGTATATTAAAAAACAATATTTACATTTCTTATGAGCAAATAGTAGTAATGTGATGGTAAAAGCAACAGATAACAGAGGTTTTTTGTTTATTTATTATTTATTTTTTATATGGGATGGACCAAGAAAAAGGGGTGTGGCCTAATAAGCTTTTGCTTTCACTAGGAAAAAGACATGGCCCCACTTGCAATTGCATTACAAGTTTTTTTACTCTTTTGTTTTGCACTTTTTATCCAACACTTTTTCCTCTGCATAGCTATTGTCACATTACCAACAAAACAATACATACATCACACACATCAAACAAACAAATAACCCTTCATTGCATTATTCTCTCTCTCTCTCTCTCTCTTTTTCTTCTCTCTCTCACACACACACTCACACCTACACCAACCTTCCCCATCATATCTAATCTAAAATCTACCTATTCCTATCTATCTGAACAGAGCAGAAGATAGAGAGAAACACACAACACAAAAAAGGGTATGTTATCTGTTTTGTTCTCTTGAAAAGTTCAGCTTCCACCACCCTCTAGGGCTCCTCTGCTTTCAATTTTTTCATATATTTTATGTAAAAATATTATTTTTATATTGTTTTTCTGAAAAAAGTAACAAACCCCTTTTCCTTACCGATCTTGTCCTCTCTCTCTTTCTTGCCGTATGGTAATTTTCTTCCCTTCCGATCTCTGCCTCTCTCTGTTTCATCTTTTGTACATATACATGTCTTCTTTTTCATTTTTTTAATATTAAAAAAGTGTTTTTTTTTCAAAGTTCATATTTTTCCGGGTGTGAAGCCTTTTCTAGGAGATTAAGGTAAGGAAAAAAGCTGAGAATTTTGATAAAAGGGTATTTGGATTTTATTAGATTTGTTGTTTTTGCTTTTGCTTCTGTTTCTTCTTGTGTTTTGTTTTGTGGGTATATGTGATGATGTGTTGGAGATGTTTCTGACTTTTTTTGCTTGTTGAGAATTGATCTGTTATCTGTAATAATTCGTATATAATTCAAGTTAAATTTTTAATTGATGATTTTTCCACTTTTTTTTTTTTTTTTTTTTTTTTTTTTTTTTTTTTTTTTTTTTTACGATGGGAATGCATTTTTTTTTAATGGAAAATAGTAGTCTGGTTGGTTTCTTTGCCTGAAAATGACAATTCAGTTGTACAAAAATTGTTTTTTTACTCTTATTTTTCAAATCTAAACTCAATATTTTCCTTTGGAAATTCTTCTCATAGTATTGTTATCAGCTAATGTTGTCTCAATTATTTATAATTTAATTTAAATTCAACTTTTATCATTCTCCTTTATAAGGAATTGTGTGGTATTATATTGTTTCTTGTTGCTGTGAAATAATTTTCCTTAGTTTGGTTGTCAAACCATTTGTTCATTGTTTTTCCTTTTTCTTTTCTTTGATTTGGCTCTTTAATATGCACTGTTTGATCTTGGTCTCATATTTTCATACTGTTTCATCCCAGTTCCATAAATTAATAGTCATGTCATCTACACATTGTTCAGTTTCCGCTAGAATTCCCTTTTAATTTTTCTTTTCTCTTCATATTACTGTGTAGTATAGTATAAATTCTCATCATAAATGTTTACTTATCATCCCTTTGCAGCAGCTTACTTTGAAGAACTAAATTGTACCTTCCTTCATCACATTGTCCAACAGCTTGTAAGTTCAAAGGCATAAGCTTGGTTTGGTTTCAACATTTCATGATAACAAGGAACTTTTGTTGTAGTTTGGATGGATATATAATTGTTAATTGATAATTTTTCATTTAGATTCGGAAGAAATCGAAGAGGCAGTTTAAAAATGGGTTACTTATGTGATTTTTGTGGAGACCAGAGGTCATTGGTGTACTGCCGCTCTGATGCTGCATGTTTATGTTTGTCGTGTGATCGAAATGTTCATTCGGCTAATGCCCTTTCTAGGCGTCATTCGAGAACCCTTGTATGTGAGAGATGTAATTCGCAACCTGCATTTGTGAGGTGTGTTGAAGAGAAAATTTCACTTTGTCAGAACTGTGATTGGTTAGGTCATGGTACCTCGCCATCTTCTTCGTCACACAAGAGGCAAGCAATCAATTGCTACTCTGCCTGCCCTTCAGCTGCAGAATTTTCATCAATATGGTCCTTTTTCTTAGATATCCCTTCCATGGGCGAAGCATGTGAGCAGGAACTAGGTTTGATGAGTATTAATGAGAACGGTAACAAGAGTACTTGGGTTCCTCCCGAAGGCCAGAATGTGTCTGGTTCTGGTTCAGCTCAAGTGGCTGATCTGCTGAGTAAGGATAAATCTTGGGCTGGCACATCTTCAATACCTGAGTCAAGCTCAGAACCTAGTATTCCAGACCAGCCGGCTGGACCTGCGAATGAAAGTATGCCCAAGGTATAGCCTCGTGTTTTCATTTTGATGTAAATTTATAAGAGCACTAGGTTTGATGACATTCTAACGAGTTACAAATGCTGCGAAAACAAATTGCATGGTTGCAAGGAGTGAATTCTTTATTAGTTTGTTTGATGGTTTGTTTTTACTCCCTATATAGAAGCCACAGAATAATAGCAAAAACAATTGGGAAATTGTAACCATACTGGGTGTGATGGGCATCTAAACAGTAAATAAAGTTGTGTGCTTGCAAGGAATTAGTTCTTTTTGTTGATTTTTATATGGTTTTGATGTAGATAGTTTATTTGTAGAAGCCAAGACAGTAATAGCAAAACTATCTGGTAACTGTTACTGAGTACTTTCTCATTAACTGCCTTTTTTTTTGGCTACATCATTTTAAATTTTGGGATTGATTTATTATTCATTTCCTACATGACTATTACAGCGTTCGACACTGGTTTGCTCTTATTCTGTCTATATGCTGTTTCTTGGTCGAAACTGTATATTTGTTTCACAGAACTTTCAGCTTTTCTGATTTATTGCTAGCTTGAACTAAAAGCAAGAACAACTAACCTTGCTTGATAGTTTTTAACTTTTAGATAACTTCAGTGCATGTTACAGTAGCCAATTTAATTTGAGAAGTGTTTATTTCAGGATAGTTACAAGTTTAGGGATGATGATAAATGAAAATAAATTAAAATGTCCCAGTCTGGCAGTCTGTATTATACATAAATTTGGTTAGGCTCCTGTTGTAATTGTAGCTACAGTCTTATTCAGTTCTACATTTGAATGTACCAAGTTGTTCTCTATTTCATGGATATTAACTGCTATCAAATTTTTGTTCATGGATTTTGATGAGTTGAATGAAATGACAAGTGGTTTGCAAAGGATATGAATATTGTCCTTGTAGCTTATTTACACAGATAATTGCACTTTATCTACAAGGGTTGGATATGTGTGTGTTTTCTCTATTCACTTTAATAAAAGTATGGTGTACACAATTTGAAGACAGTATATGGCCATGGCATAATGATGAGCTTGCGAAAATAGAATAGCCTTGTAGCTTTCATACATTGATGATTACATGTTCACTACAAGGGTGTTATATATGATTTTTTTTCTAACTTATATCTTTTTACTATAATAACTTCCACAATTTTTAGCTTTCTATATTGGTCTCATTGTTTCATCTAATTACTTAGTTAATCTCTTGTGATGAATCTGCAGTTTTACTGCCCTGGTAAGAAAGTTTCTGGACTATGTGAAGATCTATATGATGATTTCAACATGGATGAAGTGGATCTAGAACTTGAGAACTATGAGGAGCTTTTTGGTATGGCTCTGAGTCACTCTGAGGAGCTTTTTGAAAATGGTGGAATTGAAAGCTTATTTGAGGCAAAGGACATGTCTGTTAGTGCTGGTGATTCCCATTGTCAGGGTGCTGTTGCTGCTGAGGTACTCAAATCTCATCATCCTTTCTTTGTATGTGATAAGTTTGGTTTTTTGATTTTTGAGGCATCATCTATTATATTCCCGATAACCGAACCATGTTTTTTGTTGTAGAGCTGTGAATCCATGAATTTAAATGTGATCAAAATTTTACAATGATCTTCTTTCTAGCCTGTTCACTTGTGTACACTATTTTTACCTTCACGGCCATCTGGGATAATGAATATCTTAACTTGAACTTTCATCCGGTCCTGTGTAGACCAATAAAAGTAGTTAAATTAGTTACTTTGAATTAATAATGTCATAAATTTGAATTTTATTTTAGAATTACCCATAGAATTAAATGGTTTAGGTGGAGGTTAAATATACTTTCATGAGAAATAAGTGGATGTCTCATTAATAGACTTAACAATAAATTAAGGTTATAAAAGGAAACTAACAATTAATACACTTGAAAGTGGGCCTATGTTTCTTATAATTAGTACAAAATAATGTTATCATTTGTTTCTTATATAAGGCCTACACTTGATTCCAACAAGGTTTTCTCACTTCCTAAATTTGTCAAAAATGCTTTGTCATACTCAGATACCTTCTTAACTGAGTAAGCCCAAGCTTTATTATCTTAATGATTTGAAGTTGAAGGAAGACGATTCAGCTTGATGGCTTCATTATCAGCAACAAAATTTTTATCATCATATTGTAAACTATATAATTCATTTGGAGTATGTACAAACTGATAATGCAAGCAACCAAAGTGCTGATGTTATAAATGTCTGGACTCTCATTTTGCAGAAATGTTGTACCAGAAATATGAAAATTTTAAATGTGTTTCTTTTCTCTTTTGGGTAGAATATTTCATTGTATTCCATTTCCTTAAATCTCTTTTATTTATTTTATGGTTCATCTTCTTCTTTTTTTTTCTACTTATGGTGCTTACATTTAAGTGAGTGATGGGATATTCACTTTCCAGTATTTGCATGCGTGTAATTGGAAGTCATATTAGATAATAGAAAGAACCTTTAGTTTCATTTTTGGGGTCTAAGTTAAATGGTTTTACATTTCTTAATTTACATATTTAATTTCATATATAATTTTTTATTTCCAGGGGTCATCTGCTGGGTTGGTCAATGCTGTACAACCCGCATGCAGCAATGCAGCATCTGCGGATTCAATGCTGAGTACAAAAACTGAACCAATTGTTTGTTTTGCATCAAAGCAATCTCAATCAAACATTTCTTTTTCTGGTGTTACCAAAGATAGTGCTGGTGACTATCAAGACTGTGGTGCTTCTTCAATGCTTCTCATGGGAGAGCCTCCCTGGTGTCCTCCTTGCCCTGAGAGTTCTCTTCAATCTGCCAACCGCAGCAATGCCGTCATGCGCTATAAGGAAAAGAAGAAGACCCGGAAGTAAGTTAATTGTAGTGATTCTATTTATATAGTCAATGGTTCTGGGCCCATATTACTCTTGTTTTTTTGGTTGACGTAAAAGTAGTTGCAGCCACTATCCTATGTCTTTATTCTGGTCTCAACATGGAACTCTTAATTTGACTATTAATTGAACAACAATAAAATCAATGACTTATCCTATTAAGTGGAGCCTCTATGTCCCAGTACTACAATTATGCATGTTAAAGTTTATCAAATTTTACCATCCTAGATGTTTTCTGGGCCGGATTGATCATTTCTCAAGTGACCAAACTACCTTAACCAAGTTTTGTCATCTTGTCCTCAGTAGGTGATACTGATGGTCCAACTTTCTCTCAGTTAACATTTGTTCCTCAATCTTTCATCATATTTCCACTCATCCAACTGAACATCCTCGTCTCTGGTTCACATTTTTTTTTTTGGGTTTTGTTGTCATCTCTGGCCTAGCATTCATTACCTTAGAAGTTAGAACATTGATTTTATCATCTCATTGGCCAACTTGATAAGGCAAGTTATACCATTCTCTTCTACACACTTACAGTTTCCTTCACTGAAATGATAAGGAATGGTAGTAGTGATGAACAAAATAGGTATCAGAAAATTCAGCCAAAAATAAAGGCAAAACCCACTAGTTATACAAATGGTTTATTTCCATGCTGTGGTTGTTTCCATGCTCAAACTAGTGAATTTGTGAATATATGTGCGCCACACATTCTGTGGTGTTATTGTTACCGTGTTGGATTGATGTATAGAATGAATACATAATCTGCTACCATTTTTGTTCAAAATAATATGATCAGCCTATTAAGGATATCCTGTCATAAATGTTTCTAGTTTGGGTTGTTATCTTTGTGCTGAGTAGTATAACTATTGGCAGAACTTCCTTATGTATTGTTTGTATAGCTCTCCAATCAGAATTGGAGTTAGACCTCAATAATTTGCATCATCCTTTTCATGCAAACCTTTATAATGGAGATTAGCAAGGTAAAACTCCCAATTTTAATTGGAGAACAACATAAACAGTACCCGTGGAATTGTTTCTAAGTTTTGTCCTAAACTATTTTCTATTATTGTATTTCATTAATTTCTAAATTTCTAAATTTCAAAGCTTATTTGCTCCTTAGGTGATTTAACATCAATTGTGATTATCTTGTTAGGTTTGAGAAGAAAGTTAGGTATGCCTCTCGCAAGGCTAGGGCTGATGTCAGAAAGCGCGTGAAGGGCCGGTTCGTCAAAGCAGGCGATGTCTATGACTATGACCCTTTGAACCAAACAAGAAGCTGCTGAGTGTACAAATTTTAACCATGTTCATTAAAAGGAAAGAATCAGTCGTATAGTTGCTAAAGAAAACAGTAACTCTTACCTGAAAAAAATGGATGCATTCTTTCTCCATGCAATGACAAGCTGTCTGATTTTATCACAGGGGCATAGATTTTCTTCAAGGGGAAGAAGGTTCTAAGCTGGCCCTATTCACCAATGAATTTGACAGCAGAAGCTCAGGAGCAGATTGCATGTCCTTCACCGCAATGGACAGCCGAGTTGCACGATTTCAGCTGACATGACAGTATCACAAAGTGCCCTCTTCAGGCAAATGTGTCATGAATTTTGGTTGCCTTTCTGTTAACTTGGCAAATCCTTCTTCTTAATTCTAATCTAATGCAAATTCTTTTTGAAGTCCTTTGGCCTTGATCTTCCTCATAGTTTGTCATATTTTATATCAACTCCTCATTGATCCTTAAGTCACATGCACAAGTGCGTATGATGGCATGATAAGTGGCTTAATTTGATTAAACTCTGGACAATGTTCTACACTGTTGTAGGCTGTAATATTTTGTCCCTCTCTGCACTTTGCCATGTATAGAGTGGAGAATATACATATATGCAGATAGAGGTGTAATGGCCCAACAGTTACTTAGGTATGACAAATTGTAAATGTTAAGGTTATTTATGTATAGAATTAGGATGCTATTTATGTTGCTGACACTACACATTCTATATAGGTTGGACATGTATCATGTATCCATAAAAGTTTTGTTTGTATCTTATTTGAGTGCCATGGATACACTTCAATAACATGGCGTATTTACTTTCAACTATGAGCCACTTCTGAATAAAAAACTGTTACAGAAGAACTTTATTATGCTGTTGGTTATGTGTAAAAAATCCCTGAGTAAAAGTTGTTTTAAGAGTAAATTTTATTTATTTATTTATTTATAAAGAAAATCTCCATTCAATATCTGTTGTAATTTTTATAATCTCTATTAATTCTCAAAGTATTTTTAAAATCAAGGATTTTTTAAAATCTTCAATTGAATTGATGTATTACCTCGTGTCTTTTTTATTTATTTTTTTAAAAAAATCATAATAGTCACCACAAAAGCCATGCATGGATTTGTTTTAGAGTTTAGTATTTTCCCCTTTTAAACATTAAAAATGTATTTGTGGAACTTATAAGGGCCTGATTAATTTGAGAAAACATTTCTTATTTTTATTTTGTTTTTATAAATGATTATAAAACAATTTGTTTTTTTCACTTTGATTATTTCTTATATAAAAGTAGCGAAGGAAATGCAAAAACAGAATCCTTCTAAATTCTAATTATATGTGAAAATAAACAATAGAAAACGTTTACTCAAATAAAATATATCTTATTTATCTTTTACATTGTGCTTGGTTCAAATTTAACCAAACTATATATATTGGCGTTATTAGCAAGTTACCTTGCACTTTGTACAAATATATATATATATATATATATATATATATATATATATATATATATATATATATATATTATTTAGATTTAGAAATATTTTTTAAATTTAGACTAAATTTTGAAATATAAATTAAAAATATTATAATTATAACAGATATACATGTAGTTATATTTCTTGTAAGATGTAATAATAATGATACAACGACGAAAAAAAGACAAAAAATGTAAATATTTTTTCCAAAAAAAAAATTTACTATATAAAATATGTACAAGTTGCTGTAATTGTACTATGTCACCTAATAAAAAAAAAAAGGTGCTATAAGCATAAATTGAGGCTGTAAATAAGGATAAAGTATAAAATTCCAAAATTGGAAACATGTCATGGAACACTATCAATTCTTTAACTCTGGTAAAGTAATTAATAATTAATCCAACATAAATTATGATTTTTTTATGTGGTAACTTGTTTGTCCCATTCTCATCTTTTTTTTAATTTATTTCCTAACTATTTTCCCATTATATCACGAGTTCTTTGGGATTAAGAAATAAAATAAAAAATGTTAACCATGGTTAAGGAACGTATTCACATGAAAGAGGTAACATTTAACCATGGTTAAGGCACTGGGTAGTGTTGCCAATAATGAATCCCTGAGATGGTGGGGTTCTTGTTCTATCTATAAAGCAAAGAGAGAAGAAATTACGGATTTTCCATCATTCCAGAACCTTAATCTTCAAACTCCACTTCGTAAGTCTCATCAAAATGCTATTTTTTCTTCTGGCTTTTCAGTTTTCTTTTCTGGGTCATCTAGGAATTCTCTGTTTCTGTTCAAAATTGCTAGATCGCTTGTTGGGGTAGTGTTATTTTCCTCTTTCATCTCCCCCTTTAAATCAAATTTTGATTTTGATAAAAAAATAAAAAAATAAAGACGGAGAAGAAGGCTTTTGTGTGAAGATTTGGTATGTGTTAGATCTCGTTGATGATGAAGAAGCTTACTCAAATGCTTGTTGTGTAGTTTTGATTTCCTCAATTTTCAATCTAGGAATTTTGGCAGGAAATTACATGCTTCTTTGGGTTTTAACTTGTTTGTTTGTATATTGGATTGGTTTTTCTTCTAATTCAGGATTATAGGGTTGTTGGAATTTACCCAATTTTTCTGATTAGTTTGAGAAAATAGAATTATACGTATGTGTGTGTTTATTGCAATTTATTATGTCATTCACTTTCTTATGTTTGTATATACATATATTTTTATGAATTACTTGTAAAATCAAATATTGTAACAGCTATATATAGTCAAGATTTAAGCTATGTTTGTTCTTTCAATCTATTATTGCTTGATTTTCAATACCTTCTACTCATTTTGTTAATTTTGTTTGAATATCTATTATCTAATGTTCTAATCTTTCTTTTTATGTGTTTTCAGGTCAGATATTAAGAAGAGACCTAATTTGGTTTTTCTTCTCTAGCTTGACTGATCAACTTGGTAACTTTCCATAGCAATCCTGGTCTTGGTGCCTCATTTCCATGCTTGTGGATTTTGGTTGACTCAAATTTCAAAGGCAATTTGTTGATCCTATTAGTTCATTTTTGAGGTTCAAAAGTTGGAACTTGCAACACAAATTATATCTGTAACTTGTGATATATCCCTAAAGGACTCTCAGCATTGATCAAGATGGGCCTCTCAAGTCTCCCAGCACCGTCTGAAGGAGTACTATGTGTCCTTCTAGTTAACACTGTGTTGTCAATTTCCATATTTAAAGGCATTGTTAGGACCATCCTGCACATTGTTGGTATCCATCTATCATCACCTTCCACTTCACCGGATTCATCGCAATCGCTGCCGGAGCCATTTGAATTCCACCTTAGTCCCTCTGAGAGTTACATTGAAGAGTTTAGAAGCAGGACACCAACACTCAGGTTTGACAGTGTGTGCTGCTGTAAACAACCTGAACATGACTGCTCTGTGTGTCTCACTCAGTTTGAACCCGAATCGGAGATCAACCGCTTATCTTGTGGCCATCTCTTCCACAAAGTGTGCTTGGAGAAGTGGCTGGACTACTGGAACATTACATGCCCACTTTGCAGGACTCCCTTGATGCCTGAAGATGATGCACCATGCTTTCAGTGAACAAAATGAATGAGCATGGCAATAAGAGACAGTGTCATGTACATACAGTGTAGTGTACATACTCTTGAGGGTTTTGATGTTCATGCATCTGAGTTCTGCCACCTTTTTAAGCTTTAACCTTTTGCCTTTTATGGTCTATATTGTGGAGGGTTTTGTTTGCCCTTTTTCTCTCTGTGCTCTTTAGCACAAATGAGGGGTATACTTTTTGCTTGCATGGTATGTTTGTTCATAATGCCCACCTTGTTTAGACTTGAGAGCTTTAATTCTATATTTGGGCATTTTGATCCTAATTTGGAAGCATGGATTGTGGAATCCATTTGTTTTGCCTTTCAAACTCTCATCACCATGTATATATAGTTTAGTTTGTAAATACCTGTGATTGGCAATAAGATTCAGTTATCACTAAACAATGCTATCACTAATCCTTTTGATTTTGCTATATACTATATATGTTGTTTAATTTATGGATTACATTATTAAATGAGAAAATAATCTATGGACACTAGAAAGAATTGTTTCTATGTTCTCTTTCAATTACAAGTCATTAGCATTCAATTAAATATAATTACTAGAAAGAATTATATAACCCTAAACTTATATATGATAACTTTACTGACTTTTTCAATTTTATATCAATAAAAATTTTTATTGGTTGATTACACATTAAAAGTTAACTCTATAGTAAAATGGGATGCTCTTTTTTCTTTCTTGTTTCATTTTTATGTCAAAAATGGCCTTTTTGAACATTTGATTTTGAATATAATTCAGTATGTTATTGGATCTATGTAACCAACCCTACCCAATAGGTTTGGTTGATGTTGATTATGTCAAAATCTTAGGCAAGCGGCGACCACTCAGCTGCAAGATATTGGTACAATTAAAAAAAGGTAAATAATATTCAGTGTCCTGATATTAAAAACTTAAAAAAAATTAAATTGTTGGGTCATGAAAAATCTGACTTGTCTAAAATATTTTTAATATGATTTAAGTAACAAAAATTTTTTCATTTTAATTTCTTAATTAATACTAAACATTACTTAGTAATATTCTTAAGAAAATCAACCTATGGAGGGCATGTATCTGTGGTGCTATTGCAAGGAGTTTGTTCTTTGAATGGAAAGGAATTTTTTATTTTTTATTTTTGGAAACTGAAAGATAGAGTTATAAAGGAATTGATCCCAAACAAAAAATTGTCTCAAATGTTACTGTTAATAAATCTACTGGAATATAATATGTTATTGCATGCTTCTTTTTTTACTGCATTCTAAAAACGTTAAAAAAAACTCTTTTAAATACTTTTTTTATTAGTTAAAATTATTGAAAAATATTTTTTATATTATTAGTTAAAATTTAGTATATATATTGTAAATTATTATCTTTACATTTTATTTAATAAGTTGTATTTATATCTATACATTTTTTTTTATAAATTTAAATTAATAGTAAAAACTTATATTGGAAAGGATATATTGTTTGTATTAGTTTACTTTAGAGGAATAACCATTTTTCTAAAGAAAAACCTTAAAATGTTAAAAATTACATTAATCTATTTTTTATTTTAATTTTTTACAATTTAATAAATTTATTAATTTTTATAATAACTATTTTAGAGTTTTTCATTGAATGTAAAAGTAAGTACGTGTCAATTTGTAACACATGAAAATGGGTTCAATAATGGAATGAAATATGAAGATGCATTGAGTTGTGCCATAATTGTATATATAATGTTAGTGGAGAGATGCCACATTTGTGGTGGTCTTGTGGCCACACAACAATTAACAATTCAACCACCTTCTTTGTGCCGACACTGATTAGAAACCAAAAAAAGCAATGTCTCCACTTGTTTTATGCTCATTGGCTATATAATTTACTCACTATTATCGTTATCATCCCTTTTTTACTCAAATCTTTTCTTATTTGGTTAGTACCTTATAAATTATAATGTGCCACTGTTGAACATGGGAGGAAAAGTACTTGACTCTTGACTAAAGTTGTTGTTAATTAATCATAACTTTTTCTAATCAAGTCTCACACGGTCACGGAATCTGATTAATTTTATTAAACTGGTGTAAACAAAATATTTTTAATTTGAGTTTAGGAAAAGAGAAGTATATGAAAAGGGGTGTGGAAAAGATTCACCACACTATGTCTCGTCTTGGGCCTCAACCTTGTCACACATGTTGTATTGGGCTCACAGATTTGCTCCGGTTGAGATAAACTGGTTTATTTTACCCTGGTTTTACTAAACTCACCCCTTGATGTTTTTAGAATTATGGGATGATTGTACTCACAACAAAATTTATGTATAAATTCTTTATGATCAAAATCAATAATGTTATTAACATCCCATTTCACATGGGTGTGTGTTTCTTGGGATTCAAAATGAAATATACATTTTGTTAGTATAATTAACACATCAATGTAATTAACACATCAAAATAGATTGTATATAGTTTGACTAACATAACAAAATATGCATTTTGTGTGGTTAAAATAGAAAATAATATACGAAAACATCGTTGCAATATTTGAATTAAGCATGTAAATTATGTTAGTCTAACATAACAATTAAATCCTAATATAAATGCTAAATTCAAATATGTTTATAATACTAAGTTATCAATTATATTGTGGTCATGGAAAATCACATAATACAAAAAAAAAAAAGTTTTCACTAAATGTCTTTCCCATATTTGTCTTTCCAATTTAATGAGAAATCATATTTTTTACAATTTGTTGTTTCTCGTAGTATTTTCTCTAACGTTTACTTACGCTTTTCAGTAACACACTCATGTTTTCTCTTTATTGTTTGACTCACTTCAACAAATCATCATGATATTCAAAGACTTACAATCAAACATTTCATATCATTTATAAGATCTTAATATAAAACATACATATATATGCTCTACCAATATTTAGTAAATGAACTTAAAAAATCAGTAATGAAAAAATCACAATAGTTAAGAAACATTGATGAGTCAACATTTTAAGAGTCAACATTATAATACTCATTTGTTTCTCAACCACAATATTCTTTATTTACAACCAATTTTGCTCATCTCCATGGTACTTGTACATATTATTGTGCAACATGGTATCGATTGCGCTGCTTACATTTACAAATAGGAAAAATATAAATACCTTTCTACTCTAACTGTGCTTGAGCTCAAGCAATTACACAATGTTTCAATAATGCTACTAGACCTGAAACAATAATAGGATTGGGAAAATGAAGAGAAGATGAAGAAGTGGAATTTAAGGAAGAGAAGAGCAATGATACAAGAAGGAAAATGGAGAAAGTTGAGGGAGGAAGGAGATTTAATTTTAAAGTCGCGAGGATTTAAAGAATATTTCACTCCTAAAAACAAAGGTAAAGAGTGAACATCATAATAAAAAAAATAAGAATAACAATTTTCAACTTTTTATAATTTTGCTATAGTGTCTTGGCTAACATCTATTTGCATAGTCAATATTTTTTTTACCAAATTATTTAATGTACATATTCAAAAAAAAAAAAAAACCTTTTTTTCTCTAATTCAACAATCTATGACTAACTCTTCAATAAAGACTAAAACACTTTCAAAGAAATTATTTAAAAATATACAAGAATATAATGATGAATTATAACTTTTTGTGAGAGTGGTGTTTGTTTAAGATTGTCTCGGATGCAGCAAAATAATGATGACTTTTTAGATCTTATGTTACCTTTATTTTAAAACTATTAATTAATTTTAAAATTTTAAATGTATTTTTGATTCTACAAAAACAAGGTTAGTTATATATAAATCTCTAACCAAAAGTCATGAATGCATGGAGATTCTACATTTACATGTCTAACTTTTTCATAACAAAGATATACATAATTAAATTGATGATAATACTTGATGTAAATTTAACCTTGAATACATCTAAACATAACAATATAAGTTTAATTGTGTTTTAAAAACAATAGCTTACAAGTTTTTTCTTTTCTTATGAGGTTTTGTTTGACAATTTCGTACCTAGATTTTCACATGGTTTTGGAAAAGATTTTTTAACAAAAGCCTTGTATACATCCTTAGGAAGTAAATAAAAGTAAAAAATAATAAAGAATATGAGATATTTTTATATTAGTTTGTCTTATAAATATTATGTTGTGTTTTTTAACAACTGCTAAGGTTTCATTAACTCAGAGTGATTATAAGTGTTGTTTGACCACAACCACACCTAGTTAACTCAAGTATTCTTTAGTCACAGTCTCTTGAAACTAACATAACTCAAGTATTGTTTTAACTCAACATCTTTAGCCTAACAACTTTAAGTATTATTTGGACTCAATCTCTTCAAAACTTAATATTGTTTGGTTTCAATCTCTTTAAGTTAAACTATGACTAAGTGATATGATCTTAACCCAGAATTAATAAAATACTCGACGTTTGAGAATTAGAGTTTGAAGACAGCTGAAATTTGAGAACTATTTCATATAATAAAAATGCAAAATAACAAATAAAGATAGATATGAAAAGGAAGGCGTCACACAAACAAGAATGTTTGATAAGCCAAGGATGATCGCCACACAAGAATCGAAGAATTCCTGATAAGATTGAGGATGCAAGGAAGAATCCTAGCAGAGCTTAAGCTCACAAAAATATCAAATTGAATAATGATCTGCCTTCGTTCCCAATTCCTATAAGTTTAATACTAATTAGGTTTACCTAATACGAAATGGGCCTATAAGTAAATGGGCCTTGTACGAAATTATTTATTTTATAGTCTATTACAAAATAAATGGGCCTCCTAGTCCACCAGGCAGGCTATACATGTTATCAGCTTCCGCGTTTGTTGGGCCGCTAACAATTCAGTCTCAAGCACATGGGTCACCTTGAGTTGTAATGCTTCTTGGGCCTTTCTGAATCTGCTCCTAGTCATGGGACCAACCATTTCATGGATTGGGTCTTGATTTTGATTCTTCTTATCATGGGCCTCATACTCTTGGGTCTTGATGTTCTCATCACTCCCTCCTTCTTGAGAAGGATTTGACCTCAAATCCAGAACTTCGTCATCTGCATTGAAAGGGGACAAGTCAGATACATTAAAAGTAGTATTAATATTGTACTCACCGGGTATATCTACTATATATGCATTGTCATTGATCTTCTCTAAC
This sequence comes from Hylodesmum podocarpum, assembly GCA_026586105.1. Lineage (NCBI taxonomy): Eukaryota > Viridiplantae > Streptophyta > Magnoliopsida > Fabales > Fabaceae > Hylodesmum > Hylodesmum podocarpum. Next base: position 700,818 of record JALJEV010000047.1, on the reverse strand, counting down.
ACTTGGAATGGACCATCTCCCCTCGGTTGAAGTTTTGACTTTCTTTGTTCTGGGAACCTTTCCTTCCTCATGTGTACCCAAACCCAATCACCAGGTTCAAATACCACCTTTTTTCTTCCTTTGTTAGCTTGTCTAGCATAGCTCTCATTCTTCTTTTCAAGTTGAGCCTTCACTTGCTCATGCAACTTCTTCACATATTTAGCTTTGGCCTGTGCTTCTTAGTGCTTAAACTTGGAAATGTTAGGCATAGGCAGTAAATCAAGAGGAGTTAGAGGATTAAATCCATACACAATTTCAAAAGGAGAGTAATTAGTTGTGGTATGGATAACTCTATTATAAGCAAACTCAACATGAGGTAAACATGCTTCCCAAGACTTAATATTTTTCTTTAAAGTAGTTTTAAGCAATGTTCCTAAAGTCCTATTGACTACCTCAGTTTGAACATCTGTTTGTGGGTGACAAGTAGTAGAAAATAACAATTTAGTACCAATCTTACCCCACAAGGTCCGTCAAAAGTGGCTTAGGAATTTACTGTCTCTGTCACTTACAATGCTCCTAGGCACTCCATGGAGTCTCACAATCTCCTTGAAGAACAAGTCAGCCACGTCACAAGCATCATCTACCTTCTTGCAAGGTAGGAAATGTGCCATCTTAGAAAACCTGTCAACAACAACAAACACAGAATCCTTTCCACTCTTTGTTTTAGGCAATCCCAAAACAAAGTCCATAGAAATGTCAATCCAAGGATGTTCGGGAATAGGCAAAGGGGTATATAATTCACGAGGCTTAACTTTGGATTTAGCCTTTTTACAAACAATACAACGATCACAGAATTTTTGCACATCACGCTTCATATGTGGCCAATAAAAATGTTCTTGCAAAATTTCCAAAGTCTTTAGAACCCCAAAATGTCCCATTAAACTCCCTTCATGTGATTCACTCACAAGCAACTCTCTTATGGAACACCTAGGCACACACAATTTATTTATTTTAAACAAAAATCCATTATGCCTATAGTAACCATTTTCAGATAATTTTTCACATGCAACAAAAATTTTAGCAAAGTCCACATCTGTCTCATACATATCCCTCAAAGATTCAAGACCAAACAATTTATTTTCAAGTACAGAAAGTAATGTATGTCTCCTAGAAAGTGCATCAGCCACTACATTCCCTTTCCCCTTTTTATGTTTGATGACATATGAAAATTGCTCTAGAAATTCTACCCACTTAGCATGTCTTTTATTAAGCTTACCCTGTCCTTTTAAGTACTTTAAGGACTCATGATCACTATGAATGACAAACTCTTTGGGTAAAAGGTAATGTTGCCAAGTCTTTAAAGCTCTAACCAAAGAATATAATTCTTTATCATAGGTTGAATAACTAAGGGCAGCCCCACTTAGTTTTTCACTAAAATATGCAATTGGATGTCCTTCTTGCAATAAAACAGCCCCAATACCCACATTGGATGCATCACACTCAACCTCAAATGATTTTGAAAAATTAGGCATAGCAAGAATGGGTGCATTAGTTAATTCATGCTTAGGAGCAACAAATGCCTCTTCTTGTTTTTCACCCCACTTGAGTCCTACGTTTTTCTTAGTAACTTCATTTAAAGGTGCAGCCAAGGTACTAAAATCTTTAACAAATCTCCTATAGAAACTTGCTAGCCCATGAAATCCCCTCACCTCACTCACAGTCTTAGGTGTTGGCCATTCTTGGATAGCCTTAACCTTTTCCACATCTACTTGTACCCCTTTAGCACTAATAACATATCCAAGAAATACCACATGATCAGAATAAAAGATGCATTTTTCCAGATTGGCATACAATTGCTCTTTTCTAAGCACATTCAAAACAGATTGCAAATGTTCAACATGTAAATCAAGACTAGTGCTATATATAAGAATATCATCAAAGTATACCACAACAAACTTGCCAATAAACTCCCTAAGAACATGGTTCATCAATCTCATGAAGGTACTAGGTGCATTAGTCAAACCAACGGGCATAACTAACCACTCATACAAACCATACTTTGTTTTAAATGCAGTCTTCCATTCATCTCCTTCTCTAATTCTAATTTGGTTATATCCACTTTTCAAATCAATTTTAGAGAACACACATGAACCATACAGTTCATCAAGAAGATCATCTAACTTGGGAATTGGATGTCTATACTTGATGGTGATGTTGTTTATAGCCCTACAATCCGAACACATTCTCCATGAGCCATCCTTCTTGGGTACTAGGATGACTGTACAAAGACACATGGACTCATGCTATTTCTCACCCAACCTTTGCTCATGAGTTCAGCCACCTGTCTTTCAATCTCCTTAGTCTCTTGTGGGTTGCTTCTATATGCGGGCCTATTGGGTAAAGAATCTCCTGGAATGAGATCAATGTGATGCTCAATCCCCCTCAATGGTGGCAAGCCATCCGGTACACTTGCTGGAAAAATATCTTGATAATCCTGCAAAAGAGACTTAATACAAGAAGGTAATTCAGACTTATCAAATTGGTTAGCATACAAAATTTGACTTTGACAAAACATTAAATAGAGGGGTTGCCTTGCGCAAAGCACCCTCTTTACCTCCTTTTCTCTTACTAAACAAAGGTGTTTGCCCTCAAGTGTTTTACTCTTTCTCTTTTCACTCTTTCTTCTCTCAAGTGTTTCACTCTTCCTCTCTACTGCTATTTTTTCTCTCATTCTCACTTGATCCTCACACACCTTTTTAGGGCTCAATGGTTTGAGTATAATTTTTTTATCTTGGTGCATAAAAGAGATCTTGTTGGAATAGCCATCATGAATGGCTCTAGTATCAAATTGCCAAGGCCTCCCCAAAAGTATGTGGCTGGCCTCCATTGGAACTACATTACATAACACCTTATCCTTGTATTTCCCAATTGCAATATCCACTTCTACTTGCTGCCTTACTTGTACCTCACCATCTTCACTAAGCCATTGAAGTTTGTATGGTCTAGGATGTGTTTTAGTGGCTAAATTTAGCTTTGACACTAACCTAGCACTAGCCACATTGGTGCAACTCCCTCCATCAATAATCAACATGCATACCTTCCCGTCGATAGAACATCTAGTGTAGAAAATGTTCTTTCTTTGACTCTCATCCAAAGGCTTTAATTGACTACCCATCAACCTCCTAATCATTAACAAGTCTCCCTCCGTAGCCTCCAACTCTTCTCCACTTTCAAATTTTTCCTCTCCCTCACTAGCTTCAGATTGACTTGTGTACTCTCCATCTTTGATAAGAATTGTCTTCTTTGTAGGACATTCATAGGCATAATGACCCATGCCCAAACACTTGAAACACTTCACTTCCCTAGTTCTCTTTGATGGATGATCAGCTTGTTTTTGAGGTGTTTTTCTCCGGTTAGAAAATGAAGCATTGCTAGAGGAGGTATCCCCTTCTTTGTTGATTCTATCCTTCCAATTTGGAGGGTTATAGCTAGTAGAACTCTTCCTCACTGTACTTCTTCTTTTTAGTTGTTGTTCTACTTGAACTACCTTGTGCAAAAGATCTTCCATCTCTACAAATTCCTGCAACTCTACTACATCTCTAATGTTATTATTTAAACCATTAAGAAAACGAATCATAGTTACCTCAACATCTTCTTCAATTTTGGCTTGGATGATTAACACTTCCATCTCCTTGTAACACTCTTCCACCCCCTTGCTTCCTTGATACAATTTCTGCAATTTGAGTTTCAAGTCTCTATGAAAGCTAGATGGTACATATCTCTTCCTCATGATTCCCTTCATTTCAGCCCACGTGTCCATCATAGGCTCTTCGTTTCTTATTCTCTCCCTCTGCAACTTATTCCATCATATAAGTGCATAGTCAAAAAATTCAGCAGCAGCAAGTCTTACCTTTTGGTCCTCACTATAATTATTATAAGAGAACACATGTTCAATTTTGAGCTCCCACTCCAAATATGCCTCTGGATCACTCCTACCCTTGAAAGGTGGTACATTCAACTTGATTCCTTCTATTCTTGCCTCATTCCTATTCGGTCCCACTCCTCCTCCTCCAGGTGGTCTTCTATTCTCCAATTGGTTTATCCTCTCATGGAAATCATCATGTTGTTGTTTCATCAATCTCTCCAAATGTTGAGATATTGCAGTCATTTGCAGCCGAAGGTTGTTGTTATTATTTTCTGCTGCCATTAACAAACAATCAAATCAAAGGTAACAAGAAAATAATATAATTACTGTTTGTTCAACCTTACCCACTCAAGTGTTTGCACACAATTAGGCTTTTTTTCTTTAATAACCACTCTTGTCTTTTTTCCACTCGTTCTCTCAATGTTCTTACAAGAATCCAAACAATCTATTATCAAGAATCACCTTCGAAAATAATAATCAGAAAGATTTATGTTTTATTTTTGGAAACTGAACAGAAAGTAACAAAGAACAATTTTCCTACCAATAGAAAAATAAGGTAAGCACAAATGGTAAGGGTAGACAAATAATTACCACTTAGAAATATTGTCAAACAAATAATTTGCACTAGATTTAAACAAGAACAATTAAGAATATATATTTTGTTTGATCAATTTCATTTTCGCTTTTTTTTTTCGGCAGCTTTCGTTTTTTTTGGCAGCTTTTTTTTTTTTTCAGATTTTTTTTTTCTTTTTTTTTCTTTTTTTAAAATAAAATAAGATAAATAGATAGTACCAGTGAACAGTAACGCGCGATGAACAGTAATGCGCGATGAACAGTAACATAGGATGAATCCTACCGATGAAACCGTGCTCTGATACCAGATGATATGATCCTAACCCAGAATTAATAGAATACTCGACGTTTGAGAATTAGGGTTTGAAGACGGCTGAAATTTGAGAACTATTTCATATAATAGAAATGTAAAATAACAAATAAAGATAGATATGAAAAGGAAGACGTCACACAAACAAGAATGTTTGATAAGCCAAGGATGATCGCCACACAAGAATCGAAGAATTCCTGATAAGATCGAGGATGCAAGGAAGAACCCTAGCAGAGCTTAAGCTCACAAAAATATCAAATTGAATAATGATCTGCCTTCGTTCCCAATTCCTATAAGTTTAATACTAATTAGGTTTACCTAATACGAAATGGGCCTATAAGTAAATGGGCCTTGTACGAAATTATTTATTTTAAAGTCTATTACAAAATAAATGGGCCTCCTAGTCCACCAGGCAGGCTATACATGTTATCAGCTTCCGCGTTTGTTGGGCCGCTAACAATTCAGTCTCAAGCACATGGGCCACCTTGAGTTGTAATGCTTCTTGGGCTTTTCTGAATCTGCTCCTAGTCATGGGTCCAATCATTTCATGGATTGGGTCTTGATTTTGATTCTTCTCATCATGGGTCTCATACTCTTGGGTCTTGATGTCCTCATCACTAAGGGTATAGATTTACAACAACGGTTGTCTAACTAAGAGATATCAACCTCGATGGATGTATAATAAAAAATAATAATAAGGCTTTTTACAAGAAGGTTTTTAAAGTCTAACAATGAACTTTTTCCAGAGTTGTTTCTGACACCAAATCTTCGATTTTAATCTTTTATATAGATGAAGAACTTGAAGTCACCGTTAGGCTCAACAACTTTAATTTCCTCACTCCATCTGTTGGAAACATGCTCAATGTACCTTTACATTAAATGCATTCTTGAGTTGTCAATTTTAGAGTTGCAAAATTCTTCTTAATTCGAGGATTTTATATTGAAAAGTTGTACTCTTTTCTAAAATAGACTTCATCACTCCATCTGTTGGAAACATGCTCAATGTACCTTTACATTAAATGCATTCTTGAGTTGTCAATTTTAGAGTTGCAAAATTCTTCTTAATTCGAGGATTTTATATTGAAAAGTTGTACTTTTTTCTAAAATAGACTTCATGTTCTAAACATCCTCTTTGACTCTGATTTGATACGTCTTTTTATGATGAGCTAGTTGATTTTCTCACATTTGATTGAAATAAGAGTTTTTTTAATAAGACTGTGTAGAAAGCAATTTCTAATAATTAAAGTCTGTTTGAGTGAAAAAGATAGATAAAACTGATTCTTATATCTCTTTATTAATCTGATCAGAAACTTCGTCTGAGATGTATCATTTATATGATAACTCGTAAATTCTTTGTTAAGATTTTTTTCATCTTATAACCTCAATCGTCGATCACTTTTGTTCGTTTTATAACCTTAATCATTGATAGTCTTATTCATTTTATAAATAAAAACTTTTATTTCATAATATATAATAATTAAAATTAAGGAATATAATATATTTTTAAAAAATTTAACTTGACAATATCTTTGTTAAAGACATATATCTACAATGTACCTAAACTTGTATATTTCTTACCATATAAATGTTTGAGCTAAATTATCTACTAAGGATAACTCTTAACTAAGGATTTGATTAAATAAAGTAGCTAGTGGTATTCAAAGAGGAATGTGACACAAATATTAATAAATTATAATCCCAGGAGATTTTATGTTGCACGATTGTTGAAAGATAAAATGAAATAAATATAATATCTTTTATCTTATATTACCTTTACTTTTAAAACATTAATATGATTTTAAAATCTAAATATTTCATTTTACTTTCATTGAAACAAAGATCCTACAAAAATTAGGCTAGTCATATATTATATCTTCGTTTGAGAATAAAACGTACGTATAAATTCAACAGTTAGATTATTTACAGTTATCTATTTCCAATTAGATTTACCTCTTATCGGTATTCTCCATGACATGGATGTCATGTTATAAACGTTTAGCCAAGTTGGCCATGAAATAATTAGAATAAAATAATATAAAGGTCTAAAAAATATTGGATTGATATTAAATAAAAGAAAGTCAAATAATCAAGAGATTAAAAGAATGAGATTTAATTCATTTTTTAAAAAAATAAATTGACACAATCTAATTTGATTAGATTGGATTATTTAATTTTTCCAAACACATTCTCAGGGTTGCCTAATTTACTTTAAGTAGAAGTGAAGTTAAATAACTCAATTTAAAATAATTAATTTATTCTCTCATCTATGATAAAATAATTAGTTATATGTATTTATTACATCAATATTTTTTATTTGATTTGTTTAACTTTATATGGAGTGGAGATACTAGAAAATGAAATGCTAAAACATGAAAGTTTAAAAATATAAAATACATGTAAAATGCAGAGTAACACTAGTACGGTAATTGGGTACGAATTGACTTAGTTCTAAATTACTAATTAATTTGAATTGGTCAGAAAAAAAAGTAAAAATTATTTTATTTAACTTTCTTTATTTTATTGATTATGTGATTTTTATTTGGATTCAATTAGCTCTAAACAATCCTAATGTAATGACTAGTTTGCACCAAGCTTTATTGACTCAAGGATTCAAAGGCTAAGTTGCATGCTTAAAAAATATGAAAAAAAGTTTTAAAATATATATAAAAAAATATAAAAAGTGTTAGATTAAGATGATTAATGTCTCAAAATTTTGATTTATTACAAGACAAGTACGAAACATTTTAGACAAAGTATTACAAACAAAGTCAGACGGAACAAACATAGACGGAAGATGACTCCTCAATGTAGAAGTTATTCGTCTGTCTCAAAACCAAAACATCAGACAGAAGGATAGACGAAATTCTTCAGACGAAGCTTACAAACCAACCTTAAAACTGAAGATTCACATCGTCTGTCAAGGAGATGAAGTACTGTCTGAGTAACTCGTGCCAAGATTCAAATCTTCTAAGTTACTCTTGAAAGCTTCCAAGATCAGTATGGGAATTCGAGCTTTTATATGCAACACGAAAATGTTTCACCCTTTTTCAGGAAATTTCTGTACGAGTCAGAAAAAAGGACTGAGCAAGCCATCAAATTCGTTGCACACGTTATCCCATCACTTGATTGCGCTCTGACACCTTTTTGGCATGCACTTGGAAAAAGCTCAACGACATTTTTCTATTTCTAACGAACATCTGAAGACTCTGCCTATATAAAGAACTTCACTCATCCAAGTTTCAGTCGACGAACATGCTTAAAAATTCTAAGTCATTGTGATTTCGCTCACTGCTACTTTTGTGTTTGACTGTATATCCCTCTCTGCGAAGAGGAAAACTTTTCTTTCTAGAAAACTATCTAAAATCCACTTGTGTGGTGTTTTAGCCCGAGGAGACTGTGTGTTCAAAGAATAACTAGTTGTTTAGCCTAAGAAGACTGTGTTCAAAGAATATCTTATTTTAGCTAGAAATGGCTGGGTTCAAACAATACTTGTAACCTTTTCATGGTTTGTAGTGAAAACTCAGTTGTTGCTGGGTAACTGGAAGTAGTCTTGAATAGACGAACCAGTATAAAAATATTTGTGTTTTTCTCCTTTGAACTTGTGACTAACGAGGATAATCTATTTATAACGTCTGTCTTTTATGTAACACCCTGATTTTTTTGAAATAAGATAAAATAAAATAAAACAGATAAAAATAAATAAAATAAAGTAAAATCAAAATATCTCAGAGGAGTGGTTAGGTTTCACGTGAATGGGTAGATTAATAAAATAAAAGAAATCAGAAAATAAGGGAGGAGAGAGCAGGGAGTGGGTGAGTGGGTTGTTGCAAATCCTCAACAGAAAATCTATTCATATCTCTCTGATATATTGTCTCCCTCATTCTCATATCCTTTCTTGTGTTACAAACCTTTCTAAAACAAAAAAAAAGGGAGATCAAATTTCTGACAGAGAATAGAAATCAATATTTGGTCATCTTAGTTTTCCCTCCTCTGCGTGTGATCGAGTTACATTCAGGTTAGGGTGTTCTCAATTTTAATAATAATGGTGCCTTATTTTTCTTGTCTACCTTTACGTAATTAATTTGGGTACTAAGACTGTGTTTTATTGTTCCCTTATTATCTTCATCGAAGTGCTTTCTCCGTGCTTGATGTTATGTCACTGTAATTCCCTTTAATCTCATTGTTGTTCCTTTATTAAAATTGTGTGTCATCACTATTTCTATTTTATTATAAAATATATTACTTCCTATTATCAAATTGGTCTTCAAATTGTTATATTAATTCGCATTGAATTAATGAATATGAACACGATTGATTTCTCTTTCCACTCTGTAATTGTTTGTTTTCCCGTGGCTGTGCTCTGTTGTTATCGCGATGTGGCTGTGTTGTTTTAATTTTTTTATCTTTTCACTTTTGGATGATAATTCCATTAGTCCTGATGCTTTTGACCTTGTTTTTGGCCAAATTGAAATAAACAATTGTGAATTGGTGTTGTGTCACAAGATGCAAATTCTATTTAGAATGATTATATGCGGTTATGGATTTAGATATAAATTAATGATACAAGCAGTTCTTAATAATTATTTTGTGCGTAATTAGAAAATATTTATAGAATAATTCTCAAAAATAGGTGAATATTTAAAAATGAAGTTTTGGAATTTTATAGAATATTTTCGTGATTAATTACTGATAAATTTTAGAATTTGTTCTTCCGTTTTTTTATTAGGTGGTGTGGTCTATTTCGAATCTAGTATTTATTGTTTTACTGATATCTTTCTCTTTAATTTTATCTTAAAAGGCTTTCTATCTGATTTATAAATTATTTTGATTTATTACATTTTATTTAGTGTTTAGTCCTTTTTGGTTATACGATGCTAGTTATGTATAATTAACTATATGTTGATCTTAATACCTTTTGTTAAATTAAATATTCTATTATGTGGGATGATTGATATGAACCGAAAGATTAATTTTGTGGGTCATATTGCATTATGAGTCGTTTAGGTTCATGATAATCTTTTCTAAGTGTTTTGATGAGAGGGATGGATGCCTACTATTAGAATGATCAGTGAGGTTGCCCCTTGGTGTTTTTAAAAGAGAGATTATTATGAATACTAAACGCATGAAAATATTTTCGAAATGCGAGGATGAATGAAACTAGTACGGTTGGTCCCTGACAGGTCGATGTAATGGCCTAGGACTTTGAGGGTATTCGCGGTGGGGAAAGCTTCCACTATGGCTGATCACCATGAGTGGGAAGTGACTCCCTTTGCAACACTGGTTGCCCTGACTGTAACTGTCTAGTATTTCTAGTGAGAGTGTTAGAGGTGACATGTACTCCTAGACATCGCTCAGTTGTTTTGATGGTACCACATGACATGAGAGTGAATTGTGAGTAACATGCATCATACTGAGTTGCATGATATGATTGGTTTTGATAAATTGTGAATTGAGTGTGTGTACATTCTTGTGTTCCTTGTGTTGAGTTGTTCTTGTTGAGTTCATCATTATTATTAAAATGTGAACTAACCTGTGTTGTGTTTATGGTTGACACCTGTGATGACCCCGCGAACGGGCGAGCAGATGAGCAGTTTGTTGGAGACGAAAATAATGTAGGCTAGGAAAGGAATTCGATTGCTTGAGGACTTGGCATACTGTTGTCCTTATTTTTTTCTTTCTTGATTTTCAGTGATTGCTTCTATTTATAAATGTTAAAAAATTCTTTAGATATTTCGTTATTTGAGAGTTTTTGATTTATTGAGACATATGTAATTGTGAGATTTCACTCTAAAATTTAGTCCATGAAATAAAGTTTAGTTTCCCTCATTTAATGATGTATTTATTTTCTGCGAATTATATAGAATTTATGATGTTACGATCATAGTAGTTTAGGGGTATTACATTTTAAAATCAACATTTAAAGATAATAACTGTTTTGTCTAAACTGTTTAAACCCACATACGAAAGGAATTAAATTTTCTGATTAATACAATTCAACCCCCTTATTATATTTTATCTTTTACAAAAAGCAACAACAATTAACAAACATAATGAGTTCTAACAAATAACCATGAAAAATCAAATATAAATCTTGCACTTAATTAGTATATAATTAAATTTTTTTAAAATATACGTTATGTGTGTTAAGTGGATTAGCTTACAAAACCACACCACAAACCCAAGGTTGTGGGTTAAACAAGATAACTAACCCATACGAATTTGTATTTACATGGATTAGATATCATGAAACTTAGGTCTACGTTGGTTGTGAGTTAAATAGGTTTGGTCCCAAATACTTAGTTAAATGATCAATAAAACTTAAGAAAAGGTCAATTGAGTAGGTCCAAGTGAATTTTAATTGTTTTTTCTTAAAAAGAATTTCCTCAAATTGTGAACAAAATAATTCCTGCAAATTTGAATTGAATTAATTCAATTAATAGTTATTAAAATAAACCCACAGTGAATTAATTCAAAGTAAAATAATAAAGAGATTACAATCAAAGAAAAAAGCACGTATTTTAGTCATCAACTATGATTTATGTTCCTAATATGCACTTGATATGTTCAAAGCTAACAATGCAACAAACATTTTGTATTCTTGGAAATACTTCCTCATAACCTAATGTTAGGACGCTTCTTAAATTTTACTCTACTCATCCAGAGGGAACCATACCCTAAAGACCTAAGGCACCTATTTCCTAAAACAAACAAGGAAAACTTATCCCTAACAAAACAAACAAGTTAAAAGGTTAAGAATACTCATGCTGGAGATAACACAAATTGGAACCACTACTATATGGCTCACAACCTTAACCAATTACTGACTTGGGAGAGAACAAAAATTCTTAATTGCTCTTACTCTCTTAGATTAATTTTGTTGATGAAAATTTTCTTCACATAGAATTTTAGAAAATAAAAACATTTGTCCCTAATGATATGATTTGATAAGATAAAAATATAAAATTGATTTTAAACAAATCTTTTTCCTTATCTTATTTATGTCCATTGGGAATTGATTCTAAAAAATATATATTGATTCTTTTGACAAGAAATCAATTCTTGTGACAAAGTTATCCTCAAAACTTGATTCCTTTCTCTATACACAGCTTGATGAGATCTTTCTTTAAAAACCTTTTCTTTCTTTAATATTAAAAATCTACTTAAAACTTGATTTTTTTTTTTTTTTACTTAATTCTCATTTTTAGTCCATAAACCAGACTTACATAAGAGTTAAAAGTCTTACCCTAAAATCTCAAATCTTTAACATTTGTCTTCATCAAAATCTTCACATTTGAATCTAAGCCATACACGGTCATCATCAACTACTTTATCTACATATAAATTTAAATTTCTTCTTGCTATCAGTCACATGGTTCTTTTTATTTTATTTTAATTATACAAAAAAAAACTCTAATCTTTTAAATCTTTTATTAAAATTTAAAGTACATCATTTTTCTTTACAATTTTTTTATTTATTAAAAATATCAATAAAATGAAAATTATCCATACAATTCATTGATGAAGTGACAGATTAAGATTAAATTAAATATATATATATTTTAATTAATATTACAAAATTAATTTTATCAAAACCAATTTTATTTTCTAAAAATTTTTTCACTTTCATTTAATTTAAATTTAAATTTAAATTATTTTTATTTTTAGTTTTGCAAAAACAATACATTATTGTACCACAAACTAGATATACACATCCAACATTTTTCTACACTAATATTTTTTTCTGTCTTTCTTTTTTTACCATTGAAATGCAATAAATAATGTAAGAATGAAAAATAAAAAATAAATATTGTGGATATTGTTAAAGAAATATGATTTCTATAAACAAAAAAGCTTAATATGTAATTACAGAAGGCGCCAAGTGAATCCATTATCTTGTATGTGTGTGTGTGTACGCGCAGTACCCTGTCCCTAGTCACCAACACATATCTATCTATCCACACAAACTCAAACACCGTTTTCCAGTGATGTGATGAACGAGTTTAACCTTCACACTGTCACATAATCTTCTTCTTCTTCTTCTTCTTCTTCTTCTTATTCATGGCTGAACTTGGTTTCATTCATCCTCATCATCTTTTTCGCCCCAACACTCCCTTCATTATCCCACCCAAGAGGTATCTATCTATTTCTTTATTCTTTTTCTTATTTATTTGGCCTTAATTCTCTGTTGGTTGGTGCCATTCTTCCACTCAGAACAGAAAAGGTTAATTGGATGAATGGATTAATGTGTACCCAATTCATGTAATGTTGTGTACTGTTATGTTGGCCAACGTGGTTGGAGAATGGAGATGTCAAAATTCCCTTTTTGGGAGGGAAAATTCTTCCTTTTTAGTTTTAGCCCTTTTGTTTGGTTGAGTAGGTGGAAAGTAGAAGGCAGGAATTGGAAATGGAAATGGTTTTCTTTGAATAAAAAGTGTTTTCAATTTTTTCACTCATTGTTATTGCTTGGTAGAGACTAGAGAATGTGGAACTATTTTGAAGCTTGAACTCAGTTTTGTGGTGTTGAAAATTTATTGGGTGGATTATTAATTACTTGCACTTTTTTTTTTCATTCTTCTTACGTTTTTTGTAGTATGAAGCAAACATGAGGTGATTTTAACTCTATCATCCTTGTCATGATAACATTGCCACCTTCTTTGAGAGCTGCCATTCATGGCGGTTTTCATTTACCATATGGTAGCCTTTATCCTTTACATTGATGGCTACACTCACCAAACAGAATTTGGCATATTGCACTTTAATCCAACTTATAGGTTGTCACAACTCTTAATAAATGCACCAATTGTTATGACTTTAGCCCGAGGAAAGTCCAACTCAAAAAGATTAGTCCCCTAGGTGGTAAAGCCTCATGGCTTAAGTACCACATTAAGTTTCTTGTTGTATTCAATGTGAACTTTTTAGTCTGATAGCAAAGTGAACAGCTTTGCTAGTCCCTTCACTTTGTGAATTATAAACTATCCTGGCTGAAGCTTTTAGATGCTGCACAATTACAGTTGGTCACTCATCATTTGTTCAATTAAAAAGTCTTGACTCTTGAGTTGATATATTGAAACAAAGCATTATTTGTGCTTACTGCCAATTTTATTACCTGTTCTGCACCACTCATATTTTCCACTAAACATTAGCAAATGGTAAGGTGGTTACTTTAACCCATTTACTGGATATGAGTCTTGCATGAAATACTAAATATGTATTTATAGGATAATTAAAGATATCAAATGCATTAAGTATGCCTTTATATTTGAAAGATAAGATCATGATGGACAGGTCAAGAATAATGACCAATACAACTTAGAATGGTGATATATTGTCATGTTGATATCTTGATGGACACACATTCTTTAGTGTCAATTGTTTGCACTTATGTATTCTAATCTTGGGACAGGCACATATACCATCATGTACCACCACACAGTGTATTTCAATTTGTGTACTGCATGAAGAACTATAAATCAGTCCAAAGTTTAGCTGCATTATCAACTGAGAAAGGTAAGTCAAACATCTTTGTCATTCTGCATTTTTTCTATCAAATAATCCCTCTCTCAATAATATAAATTCTGTGTGGGTACAAAATCTACCTTTTGGTATTAATGTTCAAAATTATGCTTAATATATTTTACACCAGTTTAGAATGAATGATGGATCTGGGAAGTCTGATTTCTCAGGAAAGCCAGCCACTAGTGTTGATGAGTCTTGCAAGATCATTTGGACCGTAGAGGCAGATTTAGACGATGGTCACCTACTGTACATAACTGGTGATCCTGCTGTATTAGGCTGCTGGAAACCAAACATGGCTGTACTGATGTCTCCTACACAACATGCTAATATATGGACAGCTGAACTTCAGGTAATTTGGCTATGCGGTCAAATGTAATATAATATATTTATTTTGTTAAGAAAGAATTGCTAAGAAAAAGTTTAAATGAGATTTCTGTGTTCAAATTAACTTTTTAATTTATCTTGCCCAAGATCTGAGCTCAGCTCAGTAGGTTTCATATACACAGAAAGAAATATATAAATCAAATCCACAGTATATCAGGAATATTAGAAAGAAACCTCCTCCAATAGTGGAGAGTTATATCTCTAAAGCTTTCCTTAATCTCTGGAAATCCTTAACATAACTACCCTGAAAAGTGAAAAGCAAATCCTGTCTCTTGAAGATTCTGCAGTTCCTTTCAATACAACTTTAGTTTGTGTACTATAATAAATAATAAATGATAGGAGACCCATTGTAGCTAAAGTTTGCATCCTTTGCTTCCTCCATATCAAAATTCCCCTTCCTTTAAAAATTAAATTTGTTGGAAAGCCACCTTAATTGCGATCACCCTTAGCCCGCTGTAGATACGGCCTCTTTGAGAGCTGCTATATTTGCAGCCTCAAGGGTTGTAGTTTAGTACCACATCGACTAGATATAGGGTCATAAAATAGTATATAAGTGGGAATCAATCTTTATCTTACATGCTAGCTTTGTAGTATTGAGTTAGGTCCATAACCCACATATATAAGAAAATTATTATATGAAGCTTCAATAAATTGTAATGAAAATCAAAATACACCTTTTTTATGAATTAAGTGACTCAGTTCTAATTATATGAATGCAGATGGCTATTGGCTTGAACATTAAATATAATTATTTCATTAAGGGAAAATCAAAGTCCTCAAGTGACATTATTTGGAGGCCTGGACCAGCTTTTTCTCTGTCAGTTCCTCTTACGGTCCTTGAAGACAATAAAATTGTGGTTAGGGATTTATGGATTAGGTCTGATTTCCAGATGTCTTCACCTCATTCATGGAGCCCCTTCACAGAGGAAACATATCTTCTAGAGCAACCCTCTATATCTGTCCTGAGCCAAGGTATTACTTAGTGTTTTTACACTGCTAGTGAAATATTTGTTTTTCCTAATATGTTTCTGAACACTCAAATGGTTCCAGTGGTTTGACAGATGAAGGAGGGATTGAGAATATACTTGAAAATGACCTCCTAAAGTTTGAGACACTTGGTTTGGAAGATCAATTACTTTACCGCAATGAGGACATGGTGACTGGGAATGGCAATGATTCCCTGTCTACTATTCTTTTTTCTGAGAATTATCAGCCTGTTGAGGAGCCCTGGCTACATTCGTCCCCTTTCATTGCCTCTGAGGATAAAATGGAACCAAAGGAATCTGAAACTGGTGACACTGACACTGTAAAAGAGCAGGTGAAGCTGGTTGATGGAGAACAGTTTTTGCTTGATGAAAGTAGTAATATAGTGTCAAAAGATTCTATTTCCACCATTATACTTATTAACTCGTCTATATGTACCATGCAAAGAATTGCAGTACTGGAGGATGAAAAACTGGTTGAATTATTGTTGGAACCAGTCAAGAGTAATGTGCAATGTGATAGTGTATATGTCGGGGTGATCACAAAGCTTGTTCCTCATATGGGTGGGGCTTTTGTTAATATTGGGAATTCTAGACCTGCTTTCATGGACATAAAGCAAAACAAGGAGCCATTTATATTCCCTCCATTTCGTCGAAGGACTAAGAAACAAGAAGTTGATCTCAAAGGAAAGAATGATCACATGTCTCACGTTACTGATGTCTCTGATGGAATATCAGACATAAATACCGAGGATGATTGTTTAAAATCTGTACACAGTGACTATGATGAGCATGAAGGAGAGGATGATTTTTATATTTCAGAAGTTCTTAAGGAGAATGTGAATGGTAGCTTGGTTGATGATGACATAGAAGCTGACTTTGAGGATGATATAGAGGGGAGTGATGTCCATATAGAGGGAGAAACTAATACCAGTTCTCTTTCTCTCTGCATGAATGGGTCTGTCAACTCTCCTATTTTGCAAACAAAAGATACAAATAGAGCAACCCACATGGCTTCTGGAGAAAACAAATGGATCCAAGTTCACAAGGGAACCAAAATAGTTGTCCAAGTTGTGAAAGAGGACCTTGGTACAAAGGGTCCCACTCTGACTGCTTATCCTAAACTAAGAAGTAGATTCTGGGTACGTGCTTTATGGTTGCACCTTACAAAAAGAATGATTGCATATTATTCTTTTCTTTCATGCAAATTATCTTAGCTGTGTTTCATCTGAATCAGACTCTCTGAACTGCAGGTTTTAATTGCACGTTGTGATAAAATTGGAGTCTCCAAAAAGATTTCTGGTGTTGAGCGCACAAGGTTGAAAGTTATAGCAAAAACATTGCAGCCTGAGGGTTTTGGCCTCACTGTAAGAACTGTTGCTGGTGGTCATACTTTTGAGGAACTGCAGAAAGACTTAGAAGGCTTGCTTTCTACATGGAAAAATATAATGGAACATGCAAAGTCCGCTGCTCTTGCTGCTGATGAAGGGGTGGAAGGAGCTGTTCCTCTAATTTTGCACAGGGCAATGGGTCAAACTCTCTCCGTGGTCCAGGATTATTTCAATGAAAACGTTAGTTCCGTTACTAATTTAGAGTCACTTCTATTGCTTAGAAGGGTGTTTAAGTTAACAATATTATTTATATTAAAAAGAAAATCCTGTTTACATTCTGCTTATTACATTTTATTCAGGTTAAAAAAATGGTGGTTGACTCCCGAAGGACATTTCATGAGGTATGGCATTAGCTAATTGCAAGCTAAGTTGCAAGGCGTGTATCTGTTTTTCATGTGAACAATGATGGTTTTTCTTCCCCTATTAATAGAGTTAATCAAGAAGAGCAGTTGCGAGAATTGGTTTGTGAACCCAAATGTAGCATAGGCTGTCACATGTTAGTTTACCACTTTCTTTTAGCAAAGGCCAGTCAGAGTCTGGAAAAATTGAAGGGCTGAATCTTACATCTTACATGTCTACAAGATTTTGTTTAAACTTATGGTCCTAGGTTAGCATGCTGATCCAGTTGTTTGTAGTCAAATCATGCTGTGAATAGTATAACCACTTTTTGCAATTGAAAAACTTGTGTCACTGACTAATTTAAGGTTCCACGTACACACTGATACTTCCATTTTGGTGATTCCAACCTTTTAATTTAATCTTCAGGTGACCAATTACCTTCAAGATATTGCCCCCGATCTTTGTGATCGGGTTGAACTATATGATAAAAAAGTTCCCCTGTTCGATGAATTCAACATTGAAGGAGAGATTGACAATATCCTCAGCAAAAGGTGAAGTTTTGTTACTTCTTTTAGTGTGTATTTTCCTTGTCCATGTTATCTTTATGTTTTAAATTTATTTTGTTAGATTGTGTTAGAATATCCTCAAAATATCTACAAACATCTTCACTTCATCTTACCATGTTTTAGAATATCTTAAAAGGTTTTTATAATATATTATGGAATCAATTAGCTATCCAATTGAGGAGGCAATCTTAGTTAACACTTTCTATTTTACTTTATTTTCATTATTTAATTAGGGTTAGTGGTCTTATTGTATTAGTAGACTTGGGCTTGGTATACTACACTAGTACTTAACTGAATATTAGTATAAAGAGGACTTTATAAAGAGGACTTCTGGATTGGTATTCTGTATCTTGATGCAACACCACAAATCAATATCAATCTCAGATTATTCATTGCCTTTTTTCTCTCTCATACTACTTCCTCACCTAATGCGTAGATGATTTTTTTTGTCAATTTTTTAAGCTAATGATGAAGTAGTTGATTTCTAAATATATACTTGGTGTTATTTGGAATATGTAGCAATTGAGTTTTTTTTCAATTGTAAAAGGCGTTCTTAAATTGTAAAGCAAACTCTTGATCATATCTTCCTGATATCAAAATAATTGAATTTTCACAACATGCCCAATCATTCAGTGTGAAAAAGAAAAGGCAATACAGTAAATAGTAGTTGCTTTTATTATTCTTCTGATATTCTTATATAAAATTTCAATTGATCTGGCCTTGCTTGAAACTTTACATTAAATTTCTCATTCGCTAGTTTTCTTTCTGTTATAGGGTTCCACTTGCTAATGGAGGTTCTCTAATCATTGAACAAACTGAGGCATTGGTTTCTATTGATGTAAATGGAGGACATGGGATGCTTGGTCATGGAAATTCGCAGCAGCAAGCTATTCTAGATGTCAATCTTGCAGCTGCAAAACAAGTATGTTAGATGCGAGACTCTTTATTACCATCCATGTGCACATCAAATGGGCTTTAGTAAGATAAATTATGAATTTTTCTTTTTCACTGACAAGTAGGCATGGGAGGAGGTGTTGAAATCCCACACCGACTAATCATGGAGTTATATATTTCATTATTGATTATTTTTATTCATTTTTCTGGTTTTCTTTTTAGTACAAAAATTTATGGTTTTGTTGTCTTGCAACTTTAGTTCATCTGAAGCAGTACATTTTTTTAATAGAAACAATGCATTACAGATTGCAAGGGAGTTGCGACTACGGGATATTGGTGGCATCATTGTGGTAGATTTCATTGATATGGCAGATGAAGGTGAGTTGAAATTTCCCACCTGTTTGTGTGTATTAAGTTATAGGATGAAGGCCTCTCAAGATATACTTATAGAATAGTTCAGTATTAGTGATTGGAGTTTTAAAACCACTGACGATAACTTTACATAATCCTACTGGGTAGTTTGCATGGCAATATTTTTTTCTTATTTTTGATGATCATACTTTATGCACATGCAAGAATGCATAGCTTTTAACCTTCCCCCTGTACGCTCACTAGTCATGACTATCACCATGCAAATTTGTCAACCTAACTTTTATGCATGCATGGTATTATTCATATGCTTGCAAATTAAATTATTAATGACAGCGAAGTTTCATTATTGATTGGTTATTTAGTTTGAATTTGGCACTATCAAATTTGCTCTCGAAAAGTACTTTCAAGGATTGAAATGTTGTGGTTAACTATTCTCCATCTGATTGAAATGTATTTGATCTCTACTGAACCTGCAAGGGCTTCCATAAAGGCTGAGCTGAATTATGCATTTATAAAATATTGCTCAATCTTGCACTGAAAGTGGGAAAGAGAACATTTTACCCTTTCCTCTTTGTGAGACTGTATTTCCACCTAGTTTAGTAGATTTCTTACAAGACGTAGTGGATTTTATCATTAAAAAAGTATTCCTAAGATAGGTGGACTTATTCATGTTGTTTTCTCAGTGTGACTGGTTGAGTCATCTAGCCTCAATGGTCCAATTTAAACTCACAGATGTTATAATATGCTCAAGTTTAAGTTGATGAATGGTATTTAAGTATGTAATAGTTCATTTTTTGTGTCACTCTGATATGACATCTCCCTTCAGGTTATTATTCTTAAAGTCCTTATCAATATATTTATTTATTAAATTTGGATTCTTCTTGATCAGCAAATAAAAGATTGGTCTATGAAGAAGTCAAGAAAGCCATTGAGAAAGATAAATCAATGGTGAAGGTCTCTGAATTGTCTAGACATGGACTTATGGAAATAACACGAAAGAGGGTATGTTGCTTGTCCATGGCGAATATATTAGCTGTATGTTATCTCATTATCACAGACAAGTGTGGAATAGAAAGATGTGTTTCATATGAAACATCAAGCAAACCCCCCACCCCCCTCCCCTATATAATTTTCCAATGCTTTTAATCAAGTATAACTTATCAAATAGTATCTCTTTATATGCCAAATTTACCAATCATCATCTTTTGTGCTTGCTTTAACTCAGACACTAAAAAGAATAATGCTTGAACTACATTTGTTCTTTTCTAAGTTGCATTCTCCTCTATAATTGTTGCACAGCACTCAGTTTAGTAAGATTTACTAATGGAATTATGAATGTTTGACAGGTTCGACCAAGTGTAACATTCATGATTAGTGAACCATGTAGTTGTTGCCATGCCACAGGCAGGGTTGAAGCTTTAGAGACGTCATTCTCAAAAATTGAACAGCAAATCTGCCGGCTTCTTGTAAGTAGACATTTTCAATCTCAGAATTTTGTTTCAGCCATAAAATCATGGGGAGAAAGAAACCTTCAACCTAGGAGTTGGATAGTTGAAAAGTTCTATTTGACATTTCCTCAAGCACCTAGAACCAAGAAACTTTTATCTATTATGTAAGATGGACTTTAGGGTCTACCTATTGGTCTGTCCTATTGCATATTACCTGCTGCAATATATATTTTTTTGTTTTTGATTTCTCTTCTTATTGGTAACTTGTATCTCTTCATCATAATTATGTTTTGTTCACTTGTCATAATATTGCTACTAATTGTAATGAGTGTGATTTCTTATTTGTTGTCATTGACATGCCAGGCAACAATGGACCATAAGGCAGACCCTGAAAAACCCAAGTCATGGCCAAAATTTGTTCTTAGGGTTGACCATCATATGTGTGAGTACCTGACTTCAGGGAAAAAGACAAGACTCGCAACATTGAGCAGTTCTCTCAAAGTCTGGATTCTCCTGAAGGTATCTCTGATCAATGGATATTCTGCTTTAATGATTGTTTCTATGCTTATCAATTCAAGCTACTTCTAGAATAAAATATGTACTATTTCTTAAGAAAAGTATTGGAAGGGTTGCTCAATTTCTTAAGGAAAGTATTGTAACATTCATTGTGGGGCGCAAATCCCTCACTGCCATGATCATCATCATCATCATCATCATCATAATAATAATACTAATAATAATTTAGATAGTCTATTTTATTACCTTTCATTCTAGATAATGACATGCACCTGCAGTTGAGCTCTTTAGAGGCTAAGTTGGAATTTTATTCAATGCAGTAATTTTTGTCATAATAAGATTTTTGGTGTCCAAAGATCCAAGCCTATATTAAATGTGATTAGGGGTTGATAAAGCATTGCCATGAAAATGATTGTGTCGGTTATTTATTAGAGGCCTATAATTTTGGAGTCATGCATTTCTTAGCACTGATTAGCTGTTTGTAATCCTTCAGGTTGCCAGAGGGTTCACTAGAGGAGCATTCGAGATCAAACCATTTACAGATGACAAAGGGGAGAAAAGCCAGCATCAAGGTGCCATTTCCATGTTAAGATCCTCAGAAGCTAGAACCAAAAAGCCTGGCCAAAATGTGACCCTTGTTCAAATTAAAAAGTCAAAGGCTAGGGGAAAATAAGTACTTCTTCCTTGAATTAGTGTTTTATCTAGAACCACATGAATTTTTGTTTATGCCATACCAATGGAGAAAAACTAGGGTCACAGGGTTGAAGGGAAAAATTCACTTTTGACAGCAAGTTAGAAACAAGCTGTTCTAGGTACACAGCTTTTAGGCGGGTAAATTCGTTCCCCAAACTTATCACAATGAGCAATTTTGTTTGTAAAGAACAGCACTTTTTACTAGTGATTATTACAGGCAGTAATTTTCACATCATTTGGCATACCAAACAGCTGCCATGGAAGGATACCAAAGAGAAACTGGACCACTCCAGCAGTCATGTAGCATGATCTACTGAAATAATACCCCATGCATGTTACAAAAGAGCTCAGAGCTACCCCTTGAATGTTATTTTTGTACATTAGTTTTTGATATTATTCTTGTGATTTTTCTTAATATTTTTTGGTCACTAGTACTTAGGAGTAGAAATGAGTTAGGCCGGAGCTTGGTTTGGCATAACATGGCGTGAGCTTAACTTCTTTTCAAATCAAGACCTCAAGTCATATTGATTTATTTGATATATATCTCATTTTAATTTAACGTTTGACATGACAATTGTAAAAGTTTGACCTAACTTGAAATAATCATTTTGTCATCATATTTTTTTCTTGAGATTATTTTATCTTTTTGAAAGAAAAAAAAAACATTATTTCATAAATAATCAATTACTGAACATGGATTGGATTGACCTTTAGAAAGCAGCCCAAAATTGTTGTCAATAAATATTAAATTTTGAACCCCCCCGAAAAACCCCCCAATTAAAAAAGGTAACAGTAAATGAAAGTGTAATTATTTTGTCAAATGCAATATTTTGAAAATAAATTAATCCACTGACACTAATGTGCTCATTCATGATTGTGAGAGAAAAATACAGCATGTAAATCATTTAATGTAATAGAATGAGAGAGAGAGAGAGAGAGAGAGAGAGAGAGTTAATGTATTATTAAAGTATCATAAATAATTTAATGTAATAGAATAGAGAGAAATAATGTGTCATTAAAGTATGATAAATAATATAATGTAATAGAATAAGAGATAGAGAGAATGTGTTAATAAAGAGTTTTAGATATATAGAAGTGCTTATACATCATTACTCTTTTAAAATCAGATTATCATTTAATTTGTAAAATCATTGGTTCCTGGTTTATTTAGTAGAGGTTAAATCAGGAACCAATGGTATAATATAGTATTGAATTAAATTAGTTGAAATTTGAAGTTAGTATAAAAAGATCATATAGCATATTAAAGAAAAATATTATTTTTATCGATCCAAACCAACTTTTAAACATCAGTTTTTACCTAGTTTGGACTATATTTGGCTAATTTTCGACAAAACCTTCAGTTTTTATCAAATTTCCTAAGTTGTCTAGACTGGAAATGTCCTTAGTTCTTAATTCAACCATTAAACTGGTCGGTCCAGTCCAGATTTAAAAACTATGGATAAAAGAATATTTAACATCGCAATGAATTTAAAGAGTCATGTCAGTGGCCTCAAACACTGATTAAAGAAAGTGCCATTCACCTTGAAAACTCATGAGAGAATACGATGAAGCTTTTTATTTATCGTGTATTGAATTCCTCATGAGTGATCTATGTCCCTATGTGTTTTTTAAGTATAGTGAATAAAACTTACCTAACACTTCATTTTTCCTACTTAATGTTAACCTGTCCCTAACAACTTCAGACGCACATTGAAAGCTCTTCATAACAACCCTTTCATATTGTCTTTATGGTCATGAAAAAAACATATTCTACTCCCTTTACAGCAATGGCATGCCTCAACATAGGAAACAAAATCAAAGTATCATGGCAACACCCCTAACAAGTGACAATTTGAATAGCTATTATTATTATAATCTTTAATTTCCAGCAAATAGGTGTGGAAATGCACAAAAGGGAAAGACCAAAGTAAAAAGGTTAAATAGTATATGCAATGACAATGTAAACTTTTTAACACTCATAATAAAAAATTGTCACATGTGGGGTGTGTTAACTTTAACAATAACTATTTCAAAAATCTATCTACCGCGATTTCTGATGACAAAGCATACATTTTGAACTCAAAAAATAAGATCAGCATAAGCAGTTTTGTTTCAGTCATCCACATTGGCTAATACTTAGATATATGGGATTTAAGAAAGAACATAATTAAATTAAGAACATCAAAACTTCCAAGTAGTCACTACTCATACAATACAAAACTATAACGAGTTACTCCTCATTGCTAAGGCTAAAGGATACAAATTCTCAAATGCAACACATATAGCAGCACAAGGTACATGAGAGTGTATATTTCAATATATCAAACACTCGAGTTTCAAATCTCACATTAGTTTGCTGCAACATTACAGGTGTTAATGCCATCCTTGCAATCACTGGTCAAATCATTGAAAGTTTCAAGCTGCGTTTTACCTCTCAAGAACACTTCTGTATCAATGGACACTCTCATGTAACCATCAAATTCAACTGAAACACCGTTATTGAGTTTTGTTGTCTCAGAGTACCACTCACTATTTTCTTCCCAGAGATCCTTATACTCTTCAAGGAAATGAGTGGTATACTTATCTTTCAGAGGGTCAAAGAATGATGTGTCAGGTTCATTTGTTGCTATGTAGAGGTGCCTTCCTTCGTCAATCTTGTCACGCAAGGTTGAGAGAAGTGCATCAGGAGAGGTATGTGCATCAAGATTAGGCCAAAGCTCCTTGTTCCTTGCTTTTTCCCCTCTCACAACATGAACAGAATCATAGTCCCAGTTCAACTTTGAAGCTATAGCAGAAACTATATCCATTAACCGCCTTGATTTCCATAACAAATGCCAAGGCCTTTGCACAACAGATTCTGTCTCTCCTTCACAGACTCTATACCAGTAGTTATCCGGCTCAACAGATCCAAACTTCCTCATGATCAATGCATCTTTCACATCCATAAGTTTCATTGGTGTGACCCTGAAATCCTCCACTAGATGAAGATTCATCCCATCTTTTTGTTGCCACTTGTTCCAATCTACCCAAAACTGCTCCTTGTCCAACACAGACGCTGCCTCCTTCAAATGCTCAAAATCAAAGTAGAACCTGAAATCTTTTCCCTCCTCATCACGCTTTGATGATGTGTAGATCGAAGACAAACATATGCTCAAATCCATAACCAATGTTCGGTTCAGATACTGAGCTTCCCCAAGAGCACACAAGAAACTCCACAGGTAATGATTCATGCTCTTACACCTATCTCCACCACCCTCATAAATCAAATATTTACCCTGGCTAAATGAACTTTCAGACTCGACCACAGGGAGGCTGTCGTTAACAAACTCTCCAACAACAGGTAACGCATTTGCCTGGTCCAGATTTGCTGGCGTCTTCTCTAGCCCAGCTTTTAGATGCTTCTTCCTCTTCCTCGCATTACCACCAGTATGGTACTCCCCAATGCTAACAACACTAAGTGTACAATTCTCAGATCTATCAATCACAAACCTCCTATAGTCCTTATAAAATGCAGCAGCCTTCCCTTCCTTAGGCCTAAACCGCCACGCCATATCACAAGTACTGTCATTGGAACCGCGAACTGGTTTCCCAAATCGGTAAAAATGGATATCCTGAAACTTATCAATAGTCGCTCTCATCATAAAATGGAACACCTCAGGGTCCTTACAATCAATAGGGCCACTCACATCACACTTAGTAGCTGCCGTGGCATCCCCTGCATCGCCTGATTCGGCATTAACCAAGTTATCAACATCAGTTGTGTTGATAATGGAGCCAAACACAGTTTCATTAGCAGCCATGAAATCCTCCCCAGTTCTAACAACAGTGTTATCAGACTTAAAAGTGGCATTGGATTTGGAAGTGAGGAATGTGGTGATCTTAGTGGAAGGGTGAAACAATGGATCCTCAGGCTCATAAGTGGCAGCCATAATGGTGAAAACCAAAACCCCAACAACAAAAACTGAGAAACAAACGTTCCCAATCATAGCCATAGCATTCTGGCCTAAATTCTCAGGCCTGAAACTCCCATTTCTAGAAAATGCAGACCGACCCAACATTTCTAATGTCTATAAAATCACCACCAAGATATGTATCCTACAATAACATGAAAAAACAATGATACCCAGTAAACTATAATGTATTAAAACGATACACACGGTTTAAAGTTCGCACTTTTATTTTAGAGATAACAAAGGGAAAAATGAATGAACAAGTAATGGAATTTGAAGATCTGAAAATGAAAGAAGCTAAATCTAAAGAGGTAAACGATTACGAATACAAATACCCATTTATCTAAATTGAAAGATCTGAAAGCAGAATTTGATAACTAACCTGTTATCTTGACAAATGAGGGATCAAGCAAAAGGGCATCACTGACACCCTCTCTCTCTCTCTCTCTCACTGAGTCACTATGTAATGAAGTTGTCAACACAAAAAATTGATTTTGATAATTAAATATTAAAAAGGAAGAAGGGAAGAAGATGAAATTGTGGAAGAGCTTGGTGTAATGCGCACCCATGCATAGTGTGATGTATTCTATTATCATACTAAAAATATATATATTTAAGTATTTTTATTTGTCTAAATTTCTCTAATATAAATTGAGCTATGAAAAAGAGAGATTGTTTATTGAAAATAAGGTCAGTCATAATTTATCAACAAAAAATTTCATTTTTTTAAGATTAAATTGTCTAATTTACATATTTTAAAATATTAAAATAATATTTTACTCTTAATATAATCTAATTGATAAAAATCAAATGAACTGTTGGCTAGAATGTACTTTTTCAATTGTCATTCAGGATGAGTTTGTTCATCAATTAATTCATTTAAATAATTTTTTTAAAATAGAAACATTTAATAGACAATTTCAATATATAGTCTAACAAATAATTAATTCTTAAAATTATATATTTTTTTTATTAATTTTTTATTTCTTTCTCTTTTTTTATATTTTATAGTGACGGATTGACAAAGTTGTCAAGGAAAATTTCTCTTCCCTAATACTAACTTAATTAATTATAACTTGGTCACCGACAATGGCAAAAAGGTAATTACAACTCTACACTCTAGGACTCTGCTGCTGCCACATAGTACGATATATTTTGAACAGATAAATTAGGGTTCTAGTTTCACACTTTTAGAGTATATATTCAAGGGGCATACAAAAATTATACTTTTGAGGTTTTTTAAATAAAATGGAATAGATTTTTGAACTAGCATGTATTTTCTGTATTACGTAGATATTTTTAATTTAAATGAAATTTAAAACTATTTAAAATCATAAAGAAGATAAATACAATAAGTTTATTGGAATTAGATTTCATTATTTAAAATAAAAAAAATTATATAATAAAATAATTTTTAATATAAATTAAAAGTAACTATTTTGAAGAATGTATCTTTTTTTTCAAATAATTAATAATTTGAGTTATTTTTAAATTATAAAAAAGGTCAAAGAATGACCAAGTCACATGTTTAAGGGGAAAAAGTATTTAGATAAAATATCCTTATTCTCGATATTGAATGTTGTATTTTATTGCATAAGAGGTGGAGAAAATACTGATTCACATTATCTGTTAAATAAATATTATGTTGACAAAATTAGTTATTTAACCCCCGAATCATATTTAATTTCAAATTAATCTACTGGCTTATTTGATTTTATTTTTGTATTCCAATTCTAATTCTTCACTGTTCAACTTTCATTAGATCCCAAAAAAAAAAATCATTAGATCTGACTATGTCATAGTAAATGTTAACAAGGTTTCACATGTGGCCAAGATGTCATTATATATAGTTCAAAACATTTTTATATTGAATTTTCAATGTTTTCTTCACTAAATCAATTCCTAATGAAGGTCTCTAAGCCACGTGACTACAGTGAGATCCCATAATTAAGGACAATATTTTCCATCTTTATTGTTAAGTGTGACATATAGAGAGAATGACACTAATATTTGTCTTGGATTGTAGCTAAGTATGTAGACAAAATTGGCCAACATTGCAACATAGATGTGTAAGTTTATACTCTTATATCTTTTTCAGAGATTTCTTTCTTTGTCCTCAATTCATGTACTCTCCTAATCTCTTCTACAAGGATTTTTAATCTTGATTGAAAAATATTAACATAGAACTTGGGATATTTTTTCCTCACAAAGCTCCTAAATTCTAATTTGCCACTAAAATTGAACATATTATATGGCTTCAAAGCATATATATATTTTTTTTTAAAAAAAAAAAAAACTTATAAGATTTTTGAGTAATTGAAACTTCTCATCATTTTGGGGTGACTCCTAGCATAGTAATGCTGGAAATGCATTATTTTTGTACTTGGTTCATGATAATATTTTTGAGAATAACATATATTGATATAAATTATCCCCCACGGGAAATAGCAATTAACTTGGCCGGTGATAAGAAGCACACAACATGGGTATAGCTATCCCAACATAATCTATTCTATATAACATGATTCAATCCTAGCACCACTTAATTTGGGTTCATAATCCACCTCATGGAGAAAGCCTAAGAGTATAGCAAAAACATTAAAAGAGTAACTAAGTACGTAATAGTACAGTTTTCCCCTTACTATAATATTTTTATTTCATTAATATAATATTTTTCTCTTTCCCAAAAATATTAGTAATGACACCCTTAAATACAAAATTCTAATACGGGAGAGTTTTTTTTTTTTTTTTTTTATAATTAATAATTTATTTCAAATAAAAATTTGATATATAATTAGTTGATTTAGTGTAGATCTGGGTCGACCTAAATTGGACCTCACTAAACAAGATTTATATTAAACCAAATTAAATTAATCTAGGTTAGATTTATTAAATCGACCTAAATTGAATCCGATTAAACAAGATTCATGTCAGACCAAATTAAATTAATCTAGATTAGAATAAACTAAACCGAATTAATCTAAATCAGAATAAATTAAACTGAATCAGACTATACCGAATTTAACTAACTCAGATCCTTTATAAAAATATATATAATAATAATTGGTAAAAATTTATTTTTCTAATTTTCTTTAAAATTATATATTTATTATTGTATTTATTTTGAATAATTATAAAATAATAACCATATAATTTTAGAAAAATATTAGAGAAAAATATGATTTGTAACTGTTTAGTTGTTCATAGGAAGTGTGTCCATATATACCCCTTTTTTCATATAATTAACGCAATATCTCTTAGTATAAAATTTATTCCGGAGAAATTCTAGCACAAATTTAATTTATACAGGTTATGCAAATTAAACCAATAACTATAAGTATATAACATATCCATTTAAACATAAAATAGTATTTTCTTAAGAGATAAAATAGTTATATAATAGAAAATTTGATATAAAATAAGTGATGTGCCATATATTGACCTATCCAGATTGCATAGGCCACGTAAATTAGAACTCTTTGACAAGTATATAAGTTGGTGAAAAGGAAATACATGCAGGAGCAGATTCCTTTATATGTGCACAGCACAGCATCATGGTGGAAGTATGCATTGTAATTAATTATGAGTGATGAGGTCAACAGATCAATCCCAAGTTAGTCTTGTAAACATCAATAACCCAAGTCAGGTAGAACATCTTGGACTTGCTTTTCATGGTGATCAATCTAGCTAGCTAACATACTAACTGGCCCTCCAGATAAGAAAAAAACAAAAATAACACATATATACAAGTTAAAAATTGTGCACAAGTTGCTTGATGAGGGAAAAAAGGTACACATCAAGTGGATGGAATAACTGGAGTACAAGAAGCAGCCCTATGCTGGATGCATTTCATGCTGTGTTCCATACTCCTTTGAACCATATCTTGCAATAACCGTTTCGCAGTTTCAGCAGCTTTGTCTGCGCCATCTACCCTTTCAGCAATGTCATAAACAATTTTCTCCAAAACTGAGGAGGTTAGTCTTTTCTCTGGGGGAGAATCTCTGAGCAAATCCAGAAGCAAGCGTGCTCGATCTTGAGCTTCGGCTGTGCCCTCCACTGTCAGACGCAACAGACCCGGAATTGCTCCTTCTTTGAGAATCAGTTCTCGGTATTTATCTCGGCAGCTTAGACATAATGTTAGGAGGGCTCCAACAGCATGTTCTGTGCTAGCAAGCGATCCATCTTCGACTGTCTCTACTAGTGTTAAGATTCCACCATCTGCAATTGTGATTGCAGTTCGTCCTTCTTCAGAGTTGGAGAGAATTTCAAGTAGTGCTGTGGCTTTTTCTGCAAACTTGGAATACTTCTTGCACTCTTTGAGGAGGTTGATAAGAGGGAAAACAGCACTTGCATCAAGAAATTCAGAGGAATTCTCAATGCTAGTAGAAAGATTGTGGAGGGCCGTGACAGCATCAACTTTGCCTTGAACACTTCCAGATTTGAGAATCTGAACAAGGAGAGGTGCTGCTCCAGAAGCAAATATGATGGGCTTGTTGGGTTCAGCAGCTGAGAGCGTCAAGATTGCAGCCGTAGCTAATTCTCGCATACCGCTATTTTGCATCTTGAGGAGCTCCACCAGTGGAGGCACAGCACCATCTGTCACAATTTTGACCTTGTTTCTAACAAACATGAATTCCAAAATGTTATACACAAATAATTTCTAAGAGAAACATAACTCAAAAGAAAAGAATGAAGAGCAGGACCCAAAGCATAAAATCTCAAAGTAATAACAACAAAAAAGAGTTGTAAAACAAAAAATTGAAGATAATGCAGAATGCTTTGACCTTGTTAGGCACAATGTATCCAGTAAACATGAATGATCCAGTAAACAATGTATACAGAATGCTTAAGATATGCCACAACCAAAAAAATGTTTGCCAGAGCTATCACCTTAACACAGGCAAGTTGGTAGTCAAAGATACACAGAAGCAGTCATTAATGATCAGATTGGATCTATGCTAAGGATTGATTCCCTCAATTATCAGTACCCTATCAACATGAAATCAATATTCATTTCATATTAAGAAAGAGTATATGCATTCACAACAGAGATTCACATCACTAGCATCTACCTTCTAACAAGCCAATAGAGAACAGTCCTACACGAGATAGAGACTCAGCGAAATTCCAAAATCAATTAACTAGCCTAACATTTGGTATTGACCAATTTCACCCTAGATCTGATGTTGGTTACTAACCAAGAATGGAAATTAAAATTCCATTCAACCAAAACCCAAAAGAAATGAAAAACATAAGGATCAACAGGTGGAGATCTTGCACTGGATGTCAAATTTCACCAACTGTTTGTAGAAAAACAAAATGAATAAACCAGAAAAAATACATGGAAAACAGATAGCCTTGTTACATCATTCCAATGGCATACAGATAAAGTAATTTTAACTTCTAGGGTTCCAGGATTCCACAGATTAGGACCACATATATGTTCAAGACTTCATGAAACTATTTGGCAAGCTTATCAAACCCAACTGCAGAGACATTAGATACAAATATTGCATATTGGGGTTATTATCCTTGAACTTCATCAAGTTGCTCAACACAACTTAAAGATTCACTAGTATAAAATTAAGAAGATGGTTCTGATGCCACAACAGAGAAAAGTGAAAAAATCATGTATGTTTGGTCCATCTTTAATACTTGTAATAGGTAATCTATCTACACAGCAAATTTCTGTCCCTCTGATTAGTAGCATCAGAGCTGCTGGTTCAGTAAAGACACCCGTAAAAGGCACCCACTGACAGATAGTAAAACCTAAAATAATGATACTGTAAAGAATAAAGAATAGGATTTATTCAATGTTTTCAATACTCACACGCAACTTTTGGGCAGAAAGATGTGGTGCAACTACAAAAACTATCTAGTACATGATTATCAGAAACACAAAAAAAATTGTACAATTCAAGTGGTGATTCAATATGATTCTCATGGCATTTGACACAAACTGCAAGGTAAATGGAAATCAACACAGAATCACACCTGCAATTGTTTGAATAGCTTCTGAATCACAAGAATCACATTAGTCAAATCATGCAATTTGTGCTTGTCCAGGTCACCTGTAAAAACAGGTTGGGCCACTATGACCTATTTCTAAAAAACATGATGTTTTTTCAAATTATTTTATAAGGTTGGAGGGAAACTGATCAATCTTTCCCTCCTATGATTCCAAAAGATGGTCCCTCCTCATCCATTGTTTTTTATGCTTTGTTTTTTCCTCCTACAGACTACAGTGTAGTGCAGGTTGCTGGTCCCCCCTTGTCCCTTTCTGCCATCTTTTTTATAGCTTCCTGCTGTTTGTCATTGCTGTGATATTTTTCCAGGCAGGTAAAATGGGAAAAACAAGGAAAAAGGACATTGAGATCATGTGGAACCACTCTAAAAGTGTTCCTGCACATGGGTTTTCTGAAGTTGCTAGAAAATGAAGAAAAAGATGAAGATGGCAAGATGCAAATAGTCAACAATGTTTCGAAGTAGCCAGTAGGTACTAGGTACCTAAGATGCTAATACAAAAAAGGGAACAACAGAGTCATCTGCTAGGAAGGGAAGGAAGGAACATCTATAAAGCAAAAGATTGAGTGTTGAAAAATTGTGTTTGTTATTCAAGGAATTTGAAAACATGCATGTATGGCAATGCTTTTGATATCATAGGAAAAGGATGAATTAAGTGACATTGAACTTGGGGACAACGAATGAGATAATCATTAGATTAGCTTATGTACTGGAACTGGAAATATTAATCTGTCATCTATATTGATATTTTGTTTCTGAGGGTTTGAACCACTTAAACTCGTTCAGTCATTCTTTTTATTTATTATTTTTTGTAATCTTGATTAATAAGTTGAGTCTTGGTATATTTTGAACTTTATATTTCAGTTTATTGGTTATGCAATGAGTTATTAGACTCTAAAATGCTAGTATATCTGTAATGTTTTGAATGTTTCTTACTGTGAAAATATATTTTATGTTGGTAGCAATTATTGATCTGTATCTTGCTATTCATGAGACGATCTGATTCACGATGCGGAAAATAAGAAACAACATGAATCTCCACATATAATCTAGTATACCCTTCAATTATGAAGGTTTACAATCCTCACAATTTTATCCCATATTATTTCTCCATTGTTGGGGTAGTGGGTCATGTCAAGGCAGCAAGCTGAACCCTATATCTATGTCGATTCTTACCCACTTAATCAGATAGAACTTACATATCAATCAATCTACCACAAAGACCCAATTCATTTTCCTCATATGTCAGCCTATTCCCTCTCTTCTCAACTAATTTTTCGGGAAGGGGTGGGGGAGCATTTTCTAGGGCTTTCAGGACCGGGTCACATGAGACCCGACCTGGTTTGAGCGGCAATCAACTTGCACCAGAATCACATGATTCAGACTTCATGTGCAGCAAGCAATGCATCTGTGGTTCCTACTATTTACCATCCAACTCAATCATCTAAACAATTCACATTGCCAGCTCCTTGAATCAAATCAAATTGTAGATATCGTGTCATGAACCATATGATGAGGATAACAATGTATTTGACTAATTAGGTAAACCCTAGATCCAATTTGACAATCCTGTAGCTGATTCTAATAGATACTCCCCGACAAAAATCGAACATGTGTCAAAAAGGAGTTGGCAAGTGCAGTATTTTCCAACTCATCACAATAATCATTAGCAAGTGCAGTATGCAATCCAAGTAAAAATGACATTTAAAGGCATATTAAATTGGTGGTTAGGTTAGCAAAAGATCTCAAATTGACAAAAATATGAAAATCAGAGAAATAAAATTTGGAAATCGAAACACATCCTATAACAACATGGTATATTCGATAATGAGTAACCGGTTGCAACATCAATTTTTGTAAGGGTAAATCATTTACAATCATTGAATTAAAAACAATTAAAACGTCACAACACAAATATACTGCATTTATACGTAGATACAGATCCAGAGATACAGCATGCATCCCCTTATCAGGAATTTAAGACTATTAAGTCCATGTTCCGTTCTGCTTAATTTCATGCAAAAAAAAACAGTTTTTTATCCTAAGGTTATATCCACAGCATCTCAAACACCGAACAAGCAAATCCAAAAACAAATCAACAAAACTTGTACCACTTAAAGGAGTAACTTTGCACAAAACCCATCACAATCCACACACGCACACACAAGAGCTAGATTCAGAAGAACCAGTTTTCTTTGAACAGTGACCGGCTAAACAAAGAGAAACTTCAATCAAAAACCCATCACAGTCCACACACACTAGACATTGCAATACGATTTATCAAAAAAAAAAAAGAAAAATTCTTTTCACTTTTATTTTATTTGTTTGTGTTCGGATAACAAAAATAATGAACCCCTCATAAAGATACCATCACAAAACCACATCATATCTATAAACCATAACACACGACAACTCAAAACTCAGATTTAGATGAACGAAACTCGATTCAGACGAAGACCCATTAACCGAAATCGCGAAGCCATTTCAGGAACAACAAAAAGCATGCATCTTTGGAAAAAGGGGTAGTACCGTTCGTCGCGAACAGCGAGGTTGAGAAGTGCAAGGAGCGAAGCTTGACGAGCGTCGATGTTGGAAGAAGAAAGCATCGACACAAGAGGTTGAATAACACCAGCTGCGGCGAATTTGGCACGTGTCTTGGACGAAGAAGACGATGATTTTCGAACCATCTTCCTTATCTCCCTCGCAGCTTCAATCTTGGCGTTGAGGTTGTTCCCATTTGTGAGTTTCTCCGAAAGTTGAATTATTTGTGTGTGTTTTGCGAGGTTCCAGATTGATGGTGATGTTGCTTCTGATTCGGTCTCTGTTTCCACTTCAACGTTCTCTTCTTCTCCCATTTCTCACTCTCACTCACACTTTGTTTGGAACAAAGCCTCTGTCTGAAACCCAACCCTTTCTGGTTCCTTTCTTCTTCTTCTTCTTTCCAATTCCTAACCCCTTTTTCAGAAAATAGTGACTTATTTATTTATATATATTAATATTAAATAGTGATGAAAAGACCGGATATTATTTTATTTTGGGTGATAAAAATAAAAAAAAAAGTGTTTAATAAATAACTATACTACACATACAATAATGTATAAAATGTGAAGGAAAAAGAATAAAAAAAATAATATATATATTTAATTTATTATTAGTTAGCTGCATATTAAATTTAATTGTGTATTACTCTTTTAATATATTTAATTTAAGAGATTTGTTTGGTTTGGTACTTTGGTTAATGAGAGTATAATAATAAATGATAATAAATAAATAAAGAGAATTGTAGAGACATAATAATTAGGTTTATGGGGTTTGGTTATTGGGGCTTAAGTTTGGTGTACATGTATGTGGGATTCATGTAACTACCAAATCACCACCAAACTCTCTAGTTCTCTCATAACTTGGACATGGATTTATGATGTTAAAAATTGCACCTATTCATTCAGTCAGGGTTTTATAGCCATTGGGTGAAGATTGAAAGGTTAAAATTTCTAATCTATGTAGAAATGTGATTGGATGAAGATGGTTATAATTAGTGATTATCTGAATATGTGACAGAGTTATATGTTTTAATTAATATAAGCGGTTAACCATATCCAGTAAATAACTAGTAGGTTTTATGTCACATGTGACTTGTATTAAGGTGCGTGTGAGGGTAAAAGAGTAAAATGCTCATCATTTAAAATAATTTGAATTATAAGTTAAATAAAAAATTGAACTTAAACAGTGTCTAACAGAGGAGGTTACTTAAAGGGTGTCCAAACATGTTTATCCACGTGTGATATTACCGGTTTTTTTTATTAAACTTTAGTAAGAAAAACAATAAAATCAGATTTACATATTTTAAAATTTTCAATAAATTCTAATTAAGAATGAAGAATATGTTAGTCATGATGTGCAATTCTTTTTTTTTTTTTAATTAGAAGAATATTACGCTAAAAAAAGTAGAAGAGCTCGTTTCTAAAAGAAACTAAAAAAATTGATTGAAAAGTAAACAAAAAAATACCCATAACATTTGAGTCATTCAAATATATTTTATATTATTGTTATTATTTATTTAGTTTATGCTTAAGCAATAAATGTCCTTGCTTTTATAAGTTGAACTTTGTTATTGATTAATTGTTATCTCTTGCCTCTTCGGAGTTTTTAAAAAGAAGGTAAATCTATTATTTTTTATTGTTCTAGAATTTCATAACAACTAATGGTTGTATGTCTCTGACATAGACGCCTCATGCACAAATGTTTTTGACTTCACCCTTTATTACATTTTCTTCTTCCTTCCTCATGTGCCCTTTATTACATTTTCTTCTTCCTTCCTCATGTGTTTTCTTCTTCCAACATTTCACAGCACCACCCTTTTTCATCTTCCTCATCCCTCCCTGCTATTATATTTGTTTTGTGCTGCCAAAAATTGTGAAGTAGTCCGAGTAATCAGTTGGTCTCCATTTAAGTAAAGTAAGTATTTGTAATTGATTTTAAAAAACTTATTTATTAATTAGTTTACTTTTATGTTGTTGGCTGATTTTTTATTTTGTGCAGTTAGATTTTTATTTTGTATGCCGTGAGAGTTTTATGTTGTATTGGACTGTGTAGTAATTTTTTTTTTATCATTTTGAGTTAGGAAAATTAGGAGCGTAATTGTTTTTAATGTAATACTTTTTTTATTTAGTGGAATGTAGCTAATTTTTTTTTTATTTTTAGTTAGGAAAATTAGGAGCATAATTTTTATTTTAATGTAGTACTTTTTATTTAGAAAAATGTATGTTTCTAATTATTTTTAACGTAGTTATTTATAATTTTTAGACTTGTGTAAAAAATGTTAGGAAATGGGAGGCTGATGGGTAATGTCGAAATATTTAGTTAGGAGAATGTAGAAATTTATTTTAATGTTGAAATATTTAGTTAGGAAAATGTAGAAATTAATATAGTAATATTTAGTTATGTAAATGTAAAAAATAAAGCCAATTTAAGAAAATATTAGTTTAAAAATATATTTATGGGCTTATAAAAAAAAGTAGAAATTTTGTAGTTATAATCTATGATTTATTTTTTTATATTGTATGAATTACGTTATGAATTACTTTTTTGAATAATATTTTAATGTATGAATTACGTTAGTTTTTTTTTTGTTTATATGTAGTTTAAAAAAATTAAATTAGTAATAAATTTTTTATTTTAGCATTTTTTTGGTATGTTTTTTTTAAAAAAATATTAATAAAAAATTGTATGATTATGTATTTATGTTGCATTATTTTTTTTTCATGTTAAAAATGACATCTTCATTTTCTTCCGGTGGTGTTAGAATTGACTTGAGGACCTACGGGGACAGATGTTTTATGGATGCAACCATATCATATCTCCGAGTATATTTGGAACACCTTCGATATTAATAAATTGAAATTGATACGAGTTGTTCTTATGTATCAAGGGTAGCCAAGGTTTTCAGATATAATTTCTCCATATTTGTATAAGGCGGAATTTTTTTGGATTTGTCAGCTAAGGTACCTGAAACTTGATGTCGGGTTGTTGCATACTTTCATTAAGAGATGGAGGCCTGAGACACGCATTCCACATGAAATGTGAGGAATGTACCATTACATTGGAAGATGTATTGGTATTGGTCGGATTATCAGTTGATGGGAGACTAGTCATTGGAGTGACACATGGGGATTGGGCTGAGCAGGCAGAGACTTTACTAGTGCAAGGCCAACACCTGAAGAATTAAAAGGTTCTTATGAGAAATTAAGCTGGTTGGCTGAACACTTTAGTGATATTACACCGTTTATGGATGACGTCAAGGTGCTACGTGTCACGCCCCACGATTTTTCATTACCAATTATTATTATTATTTGAAATTGTTTCCCTTCATTTAAATTTCTTTAAATAAAATCTTAAAATATTTTTCCTTAAACAAAAACGTTACTAATAAAACACATCATATATATCACATCATAACCATACATCAAAAGTTATTTTACAAAACGTCACATAGTTATGTAATATTGTGACTATTTTAATATACACAGTATTATTTCCAATCTTCATGCTATCTAACATTCCTTGACATCTCCCCATTTCATTACTGAATCTACCTGTCAATCTGCTCCTCCGAATAAAATTCAGGATCATCACAGGTGTCAAACCACAGACACAAACACGCAAGGGTGAGATTTCCTTAATCTTAATACATATCATATAAAAATATCAATATAATACATATTAAATATGAATTATGACTTAAATGAAATTTCTATATGATGAATGCTCCAACCTCAACTCCCAAAAATATGCAATGTGGTACCATAATAGATAATACGATTATCCGCTTTGTGAGCCCACTTGTCCATCGGTCACTCACGCACGTTTTAAGTTTATTATCCGTCCCTCTAACCGAGGCCACCTCTTTTTGAGGCATGTATGCATGAATGAATATTTTACCTCCCTTTCTAGAATATCAATAAACATCATGAAACCAAGAAATCAAGAAACACCAAGAAAACATCCATCAAAAGTAATGTATACGTGAAACGATCCGTATACGTGAACAAGATCGTATATCGTGAACATGTCGTATATCGTGAACAAGATCGTATCGTGAACGATCGTATATCGTGAACGATTCCGTATATCGTGAACACGATCTGTATATCGTGAATAGTAACGTATAAGTGATCGTAGTCCGTGAATAGTACACCAGATAAGTTCCCAGGAAAGAGAGGTGGGTCATTAATGGACACACTTAAGTACCAAGTCTTTCCTTAGCCAGAACTTTCCTAGACATGCACTTCCACACTACCACCCTTTTCCTAACAACAAGAATAATTCTCGTTTCGATGTGGAAGATCGACAAAACCGCAACCACGAGCATACTAAGAATTTTCTTAGCACCTTAGTATCAGATAAAATAAAGATAACAACAAATAATAATAAGATAAGGATAGCTCCCCTTACCAATTCCTCCTAGCTTCCTATCTTCCTCTACCTACTTACTTCTCTCTTGATTGAAGAAATTTCTTCCTAAGAGATTTTGAGAGAATGAAAGAATGTTCTTGGATTTGTGATTATAATTGAAATTCTAGGCCCTATTTATAGAATTTCAAAAGTTACTATTTGCACAGTAATTTACTATTTGCACAGTATTTTACTATTTGCACAGTATTTTACTATTGGCACAGTATTTTACTATTTGCACAGTAATTTACTATTTGCACAGTATTTTACTATTTGCACAGTATTTTACTATTTGCACAGTATTTTACTATTTGCACAGTAAATTACTATTTACACAGTATTTTACTATTTACTACAGTAATTTCAAAAATTCGTAATTTTTAATTATTTTTATATTTCTCTCTGTTATAAAAACCTCTCTTAAACTATATTTAAATTTTTGGGATGTTACACTACGCCGTTACACATGTGCTTGGATATTGCGATTCATTGGAGGCGTTATGTTTGTGGATAAAAATAGCTCCAGAGTCTCATTACAATATTTGTAGTTCTTGGAGGAATTTACAAAAACAAGGAAATATGCATGGGGTAGTCCGTTATTAGGATATCTATACCAAGAATTGTGCAATGCAACTAATATTAACGTAATTTCTATTGGTGGGATGTTAGTATTAGTACAGTTGTGGGCTTGGGAACGATTTACTTGTTTAGCCCTGCATGTGACAATGACTCGTGATCAGGACACACCATTTGGGCACAAGTTATATAATATTTATTTGAATTAATTTTATTATTTATTAATTTGTATGCCAAAGAATTTTATTTTTAGGTGGCTTCCTGTCCAAAATAGGATTTCATTTGATGATGATGTGGAGGTTATTCGACAGAAATTAGATGTATTACAATCAGGTATTTTTTTTTAATTAAATCCATAACTTATATATCATTTTTTATTATAAATTGTTTATAATTAATTACTTTTTTTTGCAGCTTGTGTGGCAGCCTTATTCTTGACTAGTTTTTAACCTATTAGTGCAAATTTCCTTGACTGGCCACGAGATATGGAAAGTTGTAGTCTTATTGGTCTGTTTTCAGATTGTAGAGTAGCATCAGCTTAATAGGGTGATTCGGCAATTTGGGTTGCAACAATTTATTCCTTCTATGTCATCTCAACTACAAAGTTTACATCAACTAATATTGAGATGCAAATATGACACAAATTGATTGCATATGTTTCAACCTGTCTTACAATTTTGGGAAAATCGACTACAACTTGTCATCGAGAGGATACCACAACAAGTGGTAATACATTGACATTCCCATATTGTGTTGTTGTAATCATAAGTGTTCCTCAACATCTCTTGTACAAGTACGTACCATCTATCTGAATTATTGGCTTGCAACAATTAAAAGCATCAGCACATTGATGAAAAGTCCAAAACACACGCTTAAATTGTAAATATTCACGGACTAAAGTGTTGCCCACAAAAAGATCATCATAAAAAATTTATTAGTAAGATCATGAAGAGTGAATTTGCATTTAATGAAGTCAAACAGGAAGTTCAGAGTATGATTCTTCCCAGTCGCCAAACACCATGATCATCGCTTTTTATTTAGTTAATCATGCCTTCCTGTATGATATTTTGAAGTTAAACATATTTGCAATTATCTTCAACTAATCCAATTTTGATTGATGGATCTTCCCTAATCATACCTAACAAAAATTCATGTTTGTTCAACAAAATATACATATTTAAACTATTAAAACAAATTATTATATAATTGTAATCTTACTTACCCACAATACACGCACTGATCAAATTTAAATCAAGATTAACATGATCTTGAGTCAAACTGACATTTAAACAAGTATGCGGCCCACTCCATTTTGTTACTTTCCACATTTCTGTCATTTTCGATTTTATAGCCTGCATATAAAAAGGACAAGGAGATTCAACACATTTTTTTGGGTAATAGATAATATACTTTGTTGATTTAGACTCATCTACCCTCATAGTTTGTACTTCACTTTTGCTATCAAACTGTAAACCAACACTTAATTCTTGTCCAATCGACCAATTTGAATCAACAGTTAAGCCCCATCAATCTTATTGATCAGGATACTCCCAAATAATGTTTGTATAATGCGGGGTTGTATACCAAAATGATAATTGACTTCCACCTACATTAACATCAAATTAATGAGTAAATTGTAATTAAAAAAAATTAACTATTAAATTATTTTTCACTAACCTCCTTGTGTTTGAACAACAACATCACGTTTTGCACGTTAAGGCTTAAACTTTGTTCATCTTCGTTCCTTTTATCATCATCTGATTCAGGAAAATTTCCCTCAAAATCTTCTTCATCGGATGATGATTCAATACGCGAATCAGACGTAACGTAATCTTCATCATTTTCACTAGAGTTTAGCCTAGTACAATATGCTTCGTACGAACTATGCTCGCTTGCTTCAACTCTTCCCGCATTATTCCCAGACGACGCACCACCTGCAATAACTACTTCAACACATAATTCTATAGGAGAGTTGTCATCTTGTTGAAGAAAGTTAGTAATCATAATGTCAACATCTTCCTCGTCGACTATTTGTAGTGGAACATATTGTCTCCCTATTAAATATCTTGTAGTAATAGAACCAATAACTTGGTTCGAATTTAACTTAAATTTATTATGAATTCTACTTTTCAACGAATTAAAACTTATTTCGTGTTTAATTTGTAAAACTCTTCTTACATCCTCAAACATGATTCTTTCGTTCGTCTCAATTATCATTCCGTTTATGTAGACAATAAAAATCACAGCAGAAGTCATCTCAACAATTTTTTTACAAAAAAAAAGTATTCAATAAAAGAAAATATAAAAATATATTTAATTATTAATAATTGAAATTATAATAAATCAAATAAATTAAATACACCTTATATTGATAAAAAAATATTATTACTCATATATTCCTGCAATAGTAAATAAACAAATTCATTAAATTAACAAAAGTAAATAATAATGAATTTTTTTTAAAAAAAAACCTTGCCTTTCACATATGTGTTACGCTGAGTAGAAGGAGGGTATATATAGTAGTTAAATGGTGCATGAGTCTGCAATGCATTGGCCCAATCTGCTGTCAAGGTGGGGCTAGTTACGTGCCCAAATGTACGGGCATTGTTTAAAATGCGCCCCAGTATCCTTCGCCTCTCACTAGGTCCATTAACAGAGACGCGTCCTGACACTGGGTGCTATTTTTAGTGGGTCCACACACGAGCCTTATTACGTTTCATTATTAGGCACTTTATGCTCCTATCACGTCTCCTCCACAAATGTCTTTTTACTAAATAAATCCCTGGTATATTGTTTCTAAATGGGCATGTAATACCCTAGAATTTTTTCCCTTATTTTGGTTACAAGTTGCGTGATTTAAGTTAATAAATTTAAGTATACGTGTTTGAATATTTTAAATGATTGTTTTAAGGATTTTTTGAATTTAAAAAATTTATTAATTAAATTAATAAATGTTTATTATGAGTGGTACGAGTTGATTTTGATAAAATTATTTTTTAAGTAAATCTTGTTGAATTCAGAATAAAATGTTGAATAAGATAGGGTTATCCAAGATCTCATATAAAAATAACTAAAGACATTCCTACAACCAATTTGGATTAATTTATTAGAGGTAAAATTCAAAATTCAAATAAAATATCTTTTCATTGTTATTTTAAAAAAAACTTAGTTATTTATCATCTTCCTCCATGTAAAAGACAAAACACAAGAACGGGGTTGAATTGTGTTAATTAAAAAATTTGTCCTTTTGTCTGTTAGTTTAAAAAGAGTCAGACGAAACTTTGTTCTTCTTTAAATGTTGATTTTAATAATAGATGTTTAACTTTGATTATCCCGTTAGTCAACAAGAAGAATAAAAATACGATTTTCCATTTATTCCGGACTCTATTTATTTGCCATTTTTTCCACAAGGGGTCACGATGGGTTTATGTGGAATCGTGTGTCTCTTTTTTGGTTTCTATTTTTTGTTGATTATTTTTTGGGATGTAAATGGTGGTTGGTTCGTCTATTCAAGACTACGTCCAGTTACCCAGCAACTACTGAGTTTTCACTACAAATCGTAAAATGGTTACAAGTATTCTTTGAACCCAGTCACTTCTGGTTAAACAAATATTCTTTGTCCACAACCTTCCCAAGCTAAGCCACTAGGTATTCTTTTTGGAACACAGCCCCACAGGCTAATACAAGAGGTATTCTTTGGAACGCAGCCTCCTTAGGCTAAGGCACCATAGCCACCACAAAAGTGGATTTAAAAGAAAGTTTCTAAGAAACTAGTTCCTCTTCACAAAGAGGGGTATACAAATAAAGTACAGAGCAAGTGAGCGAAATCACAAATGAATAGTTTTTGCAGCGTGTTCGCCAACTTGAATAGGTGCATGAGAAGTCCTTTATATATGAAGTGATTTGATAGATCTATTAGACCCATAAATCTAACTATTGTCTTTTCCTTCCTTAAAGTCTTCAATTATGTCAGAGTATAATCATGGATTTGACAAGTTGCACAGTGGAGTCAGAACCATTTTCTGACTAATTAGATATAACAGCGAAAAGTAGATTTACTTTTCGTGTTGCAAAGGTTAAGCACGAGTTCCCATTCCGACTTTGGAAGCTTATTGAGTAACGTAAACATTTGAATTTGGCGCACGTTACTTAGATGAAAAGACTTAGACTTCTTTAATCTCCATAG
The DNA here is from genome assembly GCA_026586105.1 of Hylodesmum podocarpum. Taxonomy (NCBI): domain Eukaryota; kingdom Viridiplantae; phylum Streptophyta; class Magnoliopsida; order Fabales; family Fabaceae; genus Hylodesmum; species Hylodesmum podocarpum. Next base: position 657,242 of record JALJEV010000047.1, on the reverse strand, counting down.
ACGATTTGGTCTTCACGAGCTTTAATCTGATACTTCGTCTTGAACTGACTTCGTGAGCTTGAACAGAAGACTTCATCTTAAGCATATCGTCTTAAGCATATCGTCTTATGCTTACGTCTTAAGGCATGACTTGATGACAGATGCATGACTTTGAGGGGTCATCTATGCTTGTTTCGTCTGACTTTGGCTTGCAATGCTTCAATCTGATAGGTTTCGTTTGTTCTGTAATTAATCAAAACTTGAAACGTTAATCATCTTGATCTAACACTCCCTCTTCACTTTTTTCCTCCCACTCTCCTTTTTGTAAAATTGCATTCTCCCGTATACACCATGAGCATGTCTATTGAAATGTCTCTTTAGAATTTGTGCACTGTTGGATGGCCACAATTTTGGACAAAATATTTATAACACATGGTACTTCACATCCAACGATAGATTTCTTGAACTAACAACTGGAGGAGAAGATATTTATCCGGGAAGAGACCCCCTTTTTTCATCAAATTCTCTCGTTAACATGCACAATTCCTCATTTCGTGTAAGGGTAGTTCTACTATTATTGATAACAATGGGAAAGTTTGGTGTGATTGTCTATCCATGAGAGTCATTGTGGATCTATTCATATTTGATTGATTTTGGGTTGAAATTGGTTAGGGATCCTTGTTAACCTTGTTTGATGTGATTAATTGTGTCATTATTTCCTGAATCGGATTGGTACACTGTTAATGTTATTGGTTGAATGAGATTCTTGTTAATTAATTGTTTGTGTGTTCAGTGTAGAATTCCACCAATTATCATGTTGTTGTGATTCTCTTCCATTCTATTCTTTTGTTGCTCCACTTACATCATTTTATGTGTGTTGTTTATATACCGTGATTTAGTTGGTGCGGTGAGATGAAATATTCCATTATGGTAAAATAATGGGTGTGGATTGAGAGGTGATATGATGGGGCATATTGCATTAATAAATCACTAGGTTTATGATAATCGGCTGTAATTGGGTTCTATTTGTGATGAAAGGGATGAATGTCTGCTGCTACGAGGGAGCAGTGAGGTTGTCCCATTAATGTTGTAAATTAAGATTTTGGTACTTCATGTTAATTCACACTGTTAGCAGAGATATTAAAAATTTATATTCTTAGTTCAAATGGTTGAAAAAATATTTCACAATTTGTTTTATGAATAAGATTGGATTCCCAGTATTTAATGGTGTATTTATTTTCCCACGAACTATAGAAAAATTAGGACATATATTAATAGAAATTGAGATATTGCATGGTTAAAATTAGAATGTAGGTCGATAAAAATTGAGGTGTTACAGAATCTGTTATTTAAATTAGTTTTCCTAAAGAACTAGATCCGTCAATTACCTCACATTTTTATAAGTGAACCAAAGGTTTGTGTTATAAAAAAAAAAATAAAAAAATAGGTGAATTCATGAATGTTCAAACCCAACTCATGAAATGTACTTTACCTTATTGATAAAATAGTAACATTTGGTATGCATATTTTGAGGGAATATCACCTCCAAGATAGACAAAGTCAAATGTTAAGTGTAGAAGAATTAGAACAGGAAAAAATAAAATGCAAAAAAAATGATAAATTTTGTGTATTCTAATATTATATTTGTGTGAGTATCATTATTCTTTATCAAATAAGTTCAAATGTTCGACGATTACGACTGTTAATATTTAAATTTAACTACTAATTTTATTTTAATGAATGTATATATACAACTGAGATAATGTTAAAAAAAACACTAATAATACATCAAATACATAATCTATTTATTAAGACTTCAATTTTGATACAATATGTCAAAAGATTTTGTATTATCTATCATTCACCGATTTCGTAACTGTTGATTTTGATGTTGTTCTTTTTTTTTTTAAACCTAGTTACGAAATTGGTGTACCAGAAATCGATTTCTTTATTGATTCTTTCTATATTTGTTTTGTTTTTTAATGTTTTTCTTTAATTTTTTAATAATAAATTAGATCTTTTTCAATTTTGTTTTAGTTAATAATTTTATTGTTAAATTATTTTATTTTGTAAATTATTTTTTTATTAATTTTTTTATATTCAATTTCGTTAACGAAAATTGAATAAAGTTAATTGGTACATAGTTGCTACAATGAATATGTTAATTACTGAACCACAGAACTTGGTTGAATTTTAAGCAATGATATCGGTTAAAATAAAATTTGCTGATATAATTTTTTTCTGTAATATTTCTGTTACCTAATACAATTTTGATATTTTCCTAAATTATTTTCTTCCATAGTGCAATTGTGCACTTTTTTTTGGGTACTATTTTTCCTTCCAAATTTACTTCAAATTATGCAACATATTTTTATACTATAATAAAAAAAATAAAAATAACTATAAATTCATCAATTATGCAACATGTTCATAACAAATATGATCATTAATACTTGTTCAATTTTTTAATATAAAAAGTATTTACACGATTTTTATACACCAACTAAATGATTCCAACGTGACAAAAAAATTGTTCCAAGAACATTTTTATGTACAACCGACTAAAATAATTTTTTATAATAGTAATTTTCATCAACTAAATTCTATTTAAAATAATTTTATTTTTAAAATTTTAAATTATCAAGTCATACAAAAATTTTAACTACAAACATGTATTACACGTTTCATGAACCAACATATTTCAACTTCAAAAAAAAAATATATTATCAAAAAAGAAACTTCAAAAAAAGATTCATGTTTTTAATTAATAAATTTTCATGAGAAAATTTAACACCATTAATTTTCTACCAAAATAATGCAAAAACTTATTTCTTATGATTTTAATCTAAATAGGTATACAAAAAAAAAATATTGATAAATTTCTACCGTTAATTTTTCATATATTAAATTATGAATGAAACATAACTCAAGTGTCCATCTTAAGCATAATTTAATGCTTACATTCTAAAACTGTAATCAGCTCCTTTTTGTAATTTGATTCCTAAAGTTTAAAACTGTTATATCCAACTTCATAAACTCAACTACATATATTCACAAGATCAATGACCAAGTTACCTCTTTGTAAAAATAAAAATAAAAATTTAAGGACCTAACTAAAACTTCTGAAATAATTTGGAGACCTGCAAATTAATTGTTTTAACCATAAGAATCGAAGTCAGATACAGGAACAGATTACATCAACTCATCATGCTCAACCAATTAAATGTTGATTAATAAATTTAACCATGATTATTCACATTTAACATATGATAGATATGTTCCAATTCATTTAATTACACCCGCCACATTATATCATTGAGGGTACATTAATGACACATAGCACACAATCCTACACAAATGTAACTTCCAATGACATTCTTCATATTTAGAGTACAACATAGATAAGATTGGGAATCAAAACAAGAAGACTAAGAAATAAAATAAATAAAATAAATAAATTCCACGGATTTACTAATTAAAATCAATAGCACAAATATTCCCAAGTCTTAACCCAACTTTTTTTCATTTTCTGTAAATCATGACATGACAAACAATACTAGTTAGCTGAGAATAATTGATAGTTTACTCTGCCCATAGCAATACAACAGCTTAAGTAAATGATTTTTCTTGCTATCAAAATTCACTTTACAGGTAAGACAAGGGGCACAAGAAAAGCTTTCCCCACCAACCTAAACCCTTCCAAACCCTATAACAAAAACCCAAACTAAAAAGAAAGAATGGACATTTTCTCATCATCACTCAACAATACTCTTAATAGAGTTCAAGGACCTCAACAAAAGATAGGGAAGGAAAAGCTTGGAGCTATGAAAAGGTATTAATGGTAACACAAAATAGCAGGAGTAAAAAAGAGAAGGCCTGCATCATCATATGTTTCTACCTCATCTAACTTTAATTGGTCAATATCGGTTACAGGTGTCCTACCCTTCATATGTCCTCAATCCAAGCCAATCAGAAGATCATATTGGCAAAGTTTCCAGCTTCTCACACTCAAATGTAGCCAATTGCCATGTTGTCCTCATAGAAATCCAACCATATTTTGGCATTTCCCAAAAACATTTCCCAAGATAGGACTCAATTTATCTACTTTAGCTGTCAAGAAGACTTCTGCACTCAGTAGTTGCTCGGCCAATTGATTTGTGTGTGTTGAGGCTGCTGATAAACGTTGCCACCAGGTCCTACCATATCCACCGCTCCAGCCATTGTCTGGGACTGTTGTAGCAGTGGATGAACTGTTGCTGCTGTCACTGCTTGTGCAGGGTGATAGATGCCCGCAAAGGTACCATGGCCAGCCTGAGTTGGGGCAAAAGTCACATGTTGACTCTGTGGTGGGAGGTTGTAGAATGTACTGGTAGGCAAACTGGTAATGTCTCGGCCAGGCGCAGCCACCCACACTGCTGAACCTTCACTCTGCAGTTGAAATACAGAACATAACAATTATCATCAAATGTAGGTCTTCTGGTACCCAGAAAATAAAAATATGTCAAGTATGGCAGTAAATGTTATAGCATGTGCTTTTCATAAATCATAACTGTCTTGCAGAGAGTGGGGTTAAACCTGTTAAATTTAATTGAACTTCTATATGTGAATGTAGTATTTGTTTGGTCATTCAAATCAACAAATTGATGACGTAAAAGTCAAAGGGAACTAACCTGCTGTCCACTCATGTATACATTACTTTCCTTGAACTGAGAAGGTCCCAGATCCTCATTAGAGGTTGAATTCCCAGCAGCCACCACAGAATTATGATTGTAACCAGCTGCAGAGGAGCCATATACACCGTAGGCACTTGGCATTACAAGGTGACTCGGGTTTGCTGCATTTGCACCAGGTTTGAATTGTGGAAGAGGATATTTCATTCCTGTGGCAGCCACAGCTGGGGGAGGTGGATATACACTGCTGGCCTGTGGTTGTTGAGGAAATGCACCATTACCCAAAAATTGGTGGATTGCAGGTGGTGAGACATAAAATGGTGAAAAATAGGGACCATAAGGAATATAGTTCGGAGGATAATGGGATATGTGCACGCCACCGGGTCGGAAGACAGGGACAGGCTGTTGCGTGACAGGTATTGAGCTTTGCATCAACCCAGCAGCTTGAGTCACAAGGGGAGCTGGACCAGCAGTGGACAAGACACCTCCCTGCAAATAAACATAACATGGCATAAATTTTCAGAAACTTTGCGCACCAATCAAATGGTCAAAATTCCATAAAGATGCTTTAGAATTTAATGATTGGATCTCTTTCCAGTGATTTCCCAAAATGATGAATTTTTATTTCAAGAAAATCATTATTAAAAACACTATTTTAATAGTATTATGATTATGAAGTGAATTCTTGCCAGCATCAGTATACCAGGGAGACCAATTTAAGTGTGAAGAAAAATTACATGGCCAACACAGAAAGAAGAGTGCATGTTCACAGATAGACTAAATTTATCAAAAAGAAACAAAGTTGAATAAAAGCACAATATTTTGTATGCCTATTAAATTGGCTAAGATGCCCAACATCAGCTATGGCCAAAATGCTCCTCACAAGGCTTGGACAATCCTCCCCCCACCCCCCGGATTTAGGTTTTGTGGTTGAGTAGGCTTGGTACATTTCTAAATGATGGTATCAAAGCCTATATAGTAATATTTGATATTATGTCACCTGCAAATATCCAATCCTGCAAACTTCAAGCTGCAAATGTTCAGACCAAAGTATGAGGGGGCATTAAGATGTTCCATATCAGCTAAGAATATGGTGAAAATACTGCTTAAAATGTTTTGCAACCCTCCTACCTTGAACTAGCTCTTGGGGTTGAGTTTAGTCCAATCTATTTCTAATAAAATCATCCACCAAATAACAGAAGCATCTAAATATTGTATCTCTAGTTTAGTTAAGCAACTTGTCAAGAAGTGACTCTACCCCAAAAGTTGAAGTTGTTAGGTGGGAGTTCACCATCGAATAAGAGTTCTTTAGGCTCAAAGCGTGGATGACAGTGTAATAGTCAAGTACTAAAGTTAGGCTTAATTTAGGAGAATGAAGGGGAAATAATTAAATTCCCAACTACCACTTGATTAGGTAGGCTGTGATATCATGTGAGAGGATTTCATATTTTAGGGACTTAGCACCAGAATAGTACCAGGACAAGGTCATATAAGATGGTATCACTCTAATACTGAATCAAGCACCAATTTTCTCAAAATCTTAATCTATCAAGTGGAGCTTTGTTAATGACTTTATATCCTCTTATCATTTCCAAACTACACTCCCACTCCAAGCAATCATCAGATTCAGAATTTTAAATCAACAGTTTCGCAGAAACTCTAGAAATCCAATTTTACAATACAATCAGGAAGAAAAACAGGATAAAGGAGGAAAAGTGCAACAGACTGATTTTTCAAATTTGAAACATAACAACCTATATGGTTGGTTCAGAAATGAATATGAGCAATAATATCAGTGTTAACCTCTTGAGGAGACTGAGAAGTGGGAGCAGGAAGCACCGTAACATTGCCATTATACTTGGTGTTAGCTGCACCAGAAGAAAAAGGTGAAAGGCGACCATCACTATCAGCCCCTGTGCGGTAAAACTGGGCATAGTAATTGGCTGGATCCAATTGTTGATGAACCTATAGTAAGATGACATTCAAACTTTTTAAGCAACAAAAAGGCATAATAAATTAAACAATGAACAAAAACATGTATAGGTAGCAGCCTCACAATAAAATTTGGAAGTCGAGAAGCATCACGTGTTTGAGACTCAGAATTGTCAAACGGTGTAAGCTGAGTACCCAACATAGGGGGTACGAAGCCAAAATTGTAGTTTGGAGAAGTAAGTACTCCAGAGTACTGATGACCTCCAGATGGCAAAGCAGTGTCTTGCTTGGACTCATGATACTCCTGAATAGCACTGGATGAGCCATCAACCTCACCAGATGACAAATTCTCGGCTCCATTAGTGGGTGATGGTGGATGGTCAGGATAATCTCCAACCTCAGAAGTAACCGCAGCATTCTGACTGTTGGTTTAAAAAGAAAAGATTTATCAGAAAACAAATTGGAAAACTACTGAAAATTAAGTTAAATGTTTTGCTCAAGAGCAAAGGTATAGGAAACAATAGGGATATGAGATTGAAAATGAGAAGTGAAATACAAGATACTTGTTGCAGCTAAAAAACTGAAAAAACGGTTAAAGTAATATCTAGGCTCTTATAAATGACATTATACGACCAACAGCGGATAGAAGGAAATGAAAATTTATTTAGGCTGGTCACCACTAGTAGGTACCTTGAATCCCGCTCTTCCACAGTTTCTTCAATAGTCTGAGATGTTTCAGAAGCGGGTGTAGAACTCTTTTCACTCTCTGGGCCACTAACATAGCTTGTATTAACTCCAAAAGTGACTCCCAAACTTCCAAAGCTAAACTTGTTCTTTTCAGAATCAGGCACAATGATATGGTGTGGAAGTATAACATGCTGACGCTGTGGAAGATGAAAATCCTCAAGCTTCCTCTGCAGTTTTGAAGTAGCTTCTTCAGAGTCAAGGGCACTAGATGCAGATTGTAACTGCACAGTTGTGTCAACAGAAACAGGAGCCTCAGATGCACTAGCTGGTCCGGAACCCTGATTAATCGTATATGTTGACTTTGGTTTCCATTCCTTATTAGAACCAGCTGTTGAAAACAGAAACTAATTATAAATCTAATGCAAGTCAACCTAACAGCCTCTAACAAATTAGTTACATCCTCACTAAATGGGATCAACTACATGGAGTAATTGGCACCAGTGGGAGAAAAAGTCAATCAATCATAATAAATGGGTCCAGCTAGTAAAAATTTATAAGTACATATCAGCATATGCATGCAATTATATAAAAATATGCATCTACCAATATCTCAAAATTAAAAACATACATCTAACAGTTAAAGACACTGGAATATGGTTATTAACTGGGGAAAGAATGATGCCAGAATCTCTACCATCACATAATAAGTTGCATAGTAAAATATATACAATAGTATGCATTACAAACAGCTAGAAAGCATGGGAGGTTTTTTTAACATATATGTAAACATGCATTGAAAATCATGATAAAATTTCTAGAACACAAAGCAACAAGCAGCCTCGTCCCACAATATAATAGGTATGTGGATCAAACAGCATTATGCTTCTCCGTTAGTATCTCAGCTGCATGTACATCCACATTAATGATTTTATTTTTGTTATATTTATTCAGTTTAGTCAAGTCCTAATTTTTAGGAAAAGTGGGTTGCAGTTATTTATGCTTAAGTAGTGGTCTTAGTTGGTTCATATTTAAGGGTTAGTGGAGTTAAAAGTTGAGTGTTATTCAAGTCTTATGATTTGTATTTATATGTTGATTAGTGTTAATGAAAAGCACTCATTCACCTCCACTTGTCTTTTTGAGCGTACAATTGGTATCAAGAGCTTTTATTCTTGAGGGACCTGTGAGAGAGAATTGAGAGATTAGAGACTTCAACCTTTTTTTCCATAGAGTTAGAAATATGGAAGTAGGACCCTTCTCTATGGCTCCTCATGTATTCGATGGTGAAAATTATCAAACTTGTGCAGTGAGAATGCAGGCTTATCTTGGGGGTTGTGATTTGTGGGAGGCTGTGGAAGAAGACTATGAGGCTACTCCTCTTCCAGATAACCTAACTATGAATCAAATCAAACACTACAAAAACAACCAAGAAAGCAAAGGCTAAATCATGTCTGTTTGCTGCTGTTTCCCCTGTCATTTTCAGCAGAATTATGGCTTGTGATTCATCAAAAGCCATCTGGAACTTCCCCAAGGATGAGTATAAAGGAGACAAGAGGATTAAGAGCATGAAGGTGTTGAGCCTGATTATAGAGTTCGAGAGGTTGCAGATGAAAAAACTGAGACAATAAAGGAGTATTCTGATAAGCTAATTGAAATTGTGGTTCAGCCAACAGGTTAGTGCCGAAGATTTTGGTCTCTCTTTCTAAGAGATTTGAGGCAATTATTGCCTCTTTGGAGAATACTAAGGACTTGTCTCAGAATAAGCTAGCAGAACTCCTTAGTGCTCAGCAAGCATAGGAGCAAAGGAGATTGATGAGAAAAGAAGGAAGCATAAAGGGTATTCTGCAGGCCAAGACACTGTCTAATTTTAGTGGAACGGGTGACAATAACTAGGCTGTCGTAGGAGAAGGCAATGCAAGTAACATTGGAGGAAGGTAATCTCCATGCAAACACTGGAAAACAAAATCATCCACACTTTAGGTGTTGGAGGAGACCAGATATAAAGTGCAGAAGGGGCCATAAGCTTGGGCACATTAAGAAGTTTTGCAAAGAGAAAAGAAATCAACAGCAAGGTGAAACACTTGCTGCAGTCCAACAAGAGGTAGATCAACATTTGTTGCTTCTTGTTCCCGTTCCAGTACCTCGTGTGAAAGCTGGCTTGTAAATAGTGGTTGTACCAACCACATGACTTGTGATGAAAACCTATTTAGGGATCTTGACAAATCAGTGTTGTCAAGGGTGAGGATTAGCAATGGAGAATACAAGGATGTGAAGGGTAAAGGGACTGTTGCCATAGAATTGTGCTGGAGCTAGGTTGATTTCTGATGTGATGTATGTGCCAGAAATTGATCAGAATTTGCTGAGTGTGGGGCAGCCAGTAGAGAAGGGATTTAAGGTGATATTTGAAGAGGGGAAGTGTTTGATTTTTTATGCAAATGGTCAGGAACTGTTCAGGATCATAAGAGTTTTTCTTTGAATCCACTTGAGAGGGATCAATTGGTCTTCAAGTGCCATGTCAATGTCTCTGAGACATGGCACAAGAGATTGGGCCATTTTCATCACAATGTCTCTGGTATGTGGACTACCAGACTTGGAGGAGCAGTTCCCAACTTGCAAAGCCTGTTTGTTAGGTGTTATGATTTGTTATGATATTGTATATATTTTAGAGAGATTGTAGGGATTTATTAGGAGATAAGTATATATCTTAGGAGAGATTGATAGAGATTTGATTTGATTTCAGGATCTTTACATGTATATATAGTGTAATCCTTCTTAATTTTTTGAATAATATTCTGAAATTCTCTCCTCTCTTAATTATTTTACATGGTATCAAGGTATGGTTAAAAATAGAGAATATTTTTTTTGGTTAATGTAGCATTGTTGAACGCTTATGGAGGGCACTGTGAAGCATGTCTGTTTGTTACACGGGGCCAAAGTTTGTGGTCGCCGATGCTTGTCTAGACCATTTGTTGTGTTTTTTGGTGGATTCGATCCATTTTTTGTTCTTTTTGACTGACACTCATCGAGTGGCAAAAGACAAAATTATTCTTGTCCCCGCTGATGACTATGCCCAGTTCGTTCGATATCAGGAATAGACTATGCCCAGTTCACTTGATATCAGGAATTCTTGAATGATTATGCCCAATTCACTCAATATCAGGAATTCCTGCAATCTTCTACCCGCCCTCTAGTTCACATGTTACAACCATTATTGAGACCAGTAAACCCACTACTGCAGCTGTAAATCAAGTCTTGTGGCTAAAAAAGCTAATGGATGATCTGCACTTAGAGCAAAGGGGAAGCACAGAAGTCTTTGTAGACAACAAAATCACCCGGGCCTTTTTACAAAATCCAGTATTTCATCGAAAAACAGGTACATTGCAGTTCAAAAAAACTAACTTGCAGATATATTTACCAAGTCATTTAATGTTACTTGTTTTGAGGCTCTTGAGTTAGGAGGAGAATGTTAGTATCTCAAGACTGCACATATATGCACATTTATGATTTTCTGTTTGTAATTTTTATTCAGTTTAGTCAAGTCCTAATTTTTAGGAAAAGAAGGTTGCAGTTATTTATGTCTAAGTAGTGGTCTTGGTTGGTTCCTATTTTTAACGGTTAGTGGAATTAAAAGTTGAGTGTTGTTCAAGTCTTATTATTTGTATTTATATGCTGATTAGTGTTAATGAAAAGCACTCATTCACCTCCCCTTTTCTTTTTGAGCGTACATTCTCTATCAAAAGTCAATTTTTCAGAGAGAGAAAGGAAAAGCAATTAATCATGATCTTTTAAATGACAATGAAACTGCTACATCAACAAATGAAACATAATTTGATATTAACAAAAATATAAGCCTCCAAAATTTCGATACTAGAGAGAATGAGATTATAGACAGAAATTGTGTTAGGCTACACTGTACACACATGTTCTGGTATCTATTGGCCAACAGTCAATTAGAAGTAACCTTAGTTACCCACATATATAATAATGTTCTAATCAATGATAATAATGGTGGATGGCATAACCAAAATTATGCCATTACAATATGGCAGATAATGTTGTGGAGTATAGTGGGAGCATGGTGATGATGGCTGTAACAAGGAATAATGTATACAAGTATAGTAAAAAGACTGCAGAATATACAGAAATGAACCACTTAATAGAGGTGAGAGAGAACAGGACAGAAATTCAGAAAACATTGACACTCAAAAACAGTAACAACAGGCTCAAAACACAAACAGAGAGTGAGACTCAGATCTCCAAATATAGAGGCATACACAGAACAGAGAAGGAAACTAAGAACAGAGAGGTTATATAAGAGAACCAAATTATTCGATCCTCCAGAGATGGCCTATTTTGCTGGACAGGGTTGCTGGGATGGGGAACAACTGGGGGTGACAGCAACGAAACAACAGAAGAATAAACACAAGGCTCAAGCATGAAATATATTCATCCATGATGCATCTAAATCTAGGACTATGCAGGAGACAAAAATGTACCTATCAAACTGCAGAAATGTAAATAAATTACCTTTTTGAGGGCCAATTCCTTGTGATCGACTACTGTAATTAGAGGAAGGTCTACTAGTTGAAGGGCTACTATAAGTTACTGTTGATGAAGTGGGTGACATCTCAGTAACATGATTCTTTGCCACTGCCTGGGATTTTCCTTGAGTCTTCCCTTGCACAGAAGAGCTACCAGTCTCAGAAGCTGGCATAAGTTAATGGAGGGAAAATTCTTTGTTAATTACATTGGAAAACTTTAAAACCAACAATTTATGGGAAAACATATCAAGTATTCTAACCAGCAGTTAATTTGTTCTCAGCAGAGTTAACAGCACTTAATTCCCCAGGAGGGTGTAGGTTTCCCACTTCACGTCTAATTGCACCGACAGCACCAGGAAACCATAAATCATCAGATGGAACCAGTACTGGGTCAGAAGACGAGAAATAGGCAGCCGGTGAAGATGCTGGTCCAGTTCCTGCCTGGTTACTGGAGGAAAGCAGTGTGCCACTTCCAGAAGCAACTGTTATAACCTTATTTGGACTATCAGAAGGCAAAACACTGTTCAAATTATTAATATCACCAGAAGGTGGACCCAATCTGTCTCCAGTTCCAGCAGGTGAAGGGGAAGGATTTGCACCACTAGTAGTTCCAGAACTTACGCTTGTCAGACCATTGGCATTAATAGGTACAAAGCTGAAAAAACATGAATAGTTATATAGTTTGAACCAAATGTAATGGAATTAAAGTTCAAATTGCAGTAAAACAATTGATTTAATATAGTCACCTTGTTCCAGAACTTTGTTCTTTAGATATTGTCTCTTGAGAAGGTGGCACAACTTTCTCACTGGCTTGATGAGTTCCATTGTCTTTTCCTGTAACTGAATTCTTGCTACCAGCAGCATCTGGGAAAAGGTCCATAAAACATAATCTTGTTATAGGTGCACTGAATAGACAACATAATATCTAAATTTGTGTAGTAAGTGAGACTAGAAATGTAACCATTAATTTTTATCTAAGCTACAAGGTAACACGTAAAGAGCCAGTTAACAACATCCAAGATATGCAGCATGATCATTGGTTTGAAATAATGTGACAAAAACCAGCCAGATATATATAGCAGTCAAAGCAAAATATTATTTAATGGTTATTCACCATGTGATACATTATGAGGTGAAAAATTTCCCCGACCACCTCTAGCTCCCCGCCCTTGAGTGCCAGACCTCCAGCGTGGCTCCACAGACTCTCTGTTGCTAAGATTCTACAAAATCATAAACAAATGAAAGGAGAAACAAGAACAGAATTAGCAAACTACAGTGAATGACTAATAAAATTTGAAAATAAATGGTTTAAGTAAATAAGAATAGCCACATCACATCAGCAAACAAGAGAAACAACTCCTAAAACTACTAAAAGTGTCCTCTCCCCTGCCAATGGGGAACAAAAACCTGCCTACCAACCAGGAATGAAGTACTAGCAGAGAAGAAAAATGCTCCCACAAGATCGGTGCATGCTATGTACACTCTATCTTCAGCGGGAGTGATTCAAAAATATCTCTGATTAGTGATGAGTATATTTTATAAGATAACTGAAATTGTATTTACTATTTAGTGAAAAATGATTACAACAGGTGGTGAGTCTCTGTTTACAATACCTATATATACTACAGAGACTCGACAGTTACTTATAATAGTCTGACAGAAAGTTACAACTAACTGAGAGGGAACAACTGATACGGCTTAACAGCTAATACAACTAGTCTGACAGAAAGTTACAACTAACTGAGAGGGAACAACTGATACGGCTTAACAGCTAATACAACTAACATCAATACAATAGTATAACTTATGTAAGGTGTATCCTAAAATTTAGTGGTCATCCCGCTACCCATGATAGCAATTTTGGGGTTGGCTGCTCTGCTCCACTATTAAGGATTGACTACTATGCTATAATAAAAGTTTTACAAATATAATATCCCTGTCTCACCGGAGTATGATTAGACACAAACTTCCAGTATAGTCGCTATTTTCAAGTACTACAATCTATTCAACAATGGGAACAAAAGAAACAATAGATAATCAACCACAAGAGCCAATTAGTAGTACATTATTGAAGGCCATTACTGACTTAAATATCTTACCTCCTTTCTTCTGTCCTTCTTTCTCTTGACCTCATGAAATGTGTCTGTAAAACAAATTATTTATGTTAATGCGTACACTTAGCAAGAACAATAAATATGTATCACAAAATACTGTATTAACTCATCTAGAATTTACATCAGAAGTTCATGTTGAATAATCATGTTGAATTCATGTTGAATAAAAGGCCTTCAAAAAGAGAAGGATGGAAGATTGAATCAATAAGCTCGAATGAAGGGAAAATGGCGCCAGGCTAACATGTCATTATAGAGAACAATAAATGAAGAGTGTTGGAACATTATATGCAAAATGATGAGAACATGAAACTTCACACTCTAATCAATAACCCAAAGGGGGAAGCAAATAAATCAGCATGAAAACAATTATGAAGACAATATTACCAAAGAGCAACTGATCTCACATCCATAGCCAATCAAATACATGAAAAATGAACTATGCATAAAATTAAAACTGATAATTAATAGTCTGCAACAAAAATTCATTACTTAGAATTTACCCAATAAGTAGATAAATAAAACAAGTAAATATGATCTTTAAACTTCACACATCAATAGATTACTCCACAGGACCAAAAGCCTTTATCATCAGACACTCCCGTGGACATTACCACACACAATAGCATGGCCGAATGGCTCTTGGCCACTTCTGAATTCTTGTAGCAGTGCACTTCACTGTTGTGGCATGGGACGCCACAATAGCGAGCTATAGTGTGGTTCAATACAGACCATAGTGACTGCTATTCTACAAGTTGCCAAATTTGCAGTTTTAATTTAATTGTAACCCATCTTCACCAATAGCTACAGCAAATTAAGAAGTCAAGATCCACCAACACCAACAAATGAATTTAGGTAATACAAACCATGTTTGCAGTGTGTCACACATAGCACTGCACTCTGTTGAGTCCAAATTTGGAGAAGCTCAAGTAACTATCAGTCATCATTTTGACCCTCTAACAACCATGCTCCTTCAACCTTTCAATCAGTATTGCACCCAGCTCTGTACCCTTGCTTCACATGTAGCCCTAACATAGAAGATTAAGCTATCTGCAGCTTTGTAATGTAGCAGTTGTCTCAGTATCTGTTCTCCCCTTCTTTTGTTCTCCTATCTCTCTCTTACTATTTGTAGGTTATTCGCAGTCATCCGTGGTTGCTAACTATCCTAATTATGATCTTAGACTCCTAGTTCTAACATCAAGGCTCATGAATCATGAAAAATTAGCCAATCTTTGATCTTTTCTTCAACTATTCCTGTACTATTTTTTATCTAATTCTGTATTTTTTACTATTCCAGTTCCAGATCATTTATTGAAGTTTTAAAACAACTACTATACCAATTTGTGTTATTTTACAATTTTAAAATTTTTTCCATTATGTTCGCTTCCTTCATTATAGCATCGCACTGCTATACTGCTATTATTTAGTTCCAAAAACGTAAACATGCCATGAGAAACTGCTCCAAGGTAGAAGAATGCAGCCAAAATTTTACAAGAACTGAGAAAATTTCCCATAAAAAAGTAAGGAATGCAAAATAAATGATGTCCTATTTCCAAACTAGCCCTACACACAGCACAAATCATGGAAAAGCAAAGTAAAGGCTGTGAATCTGCAACAGAACAATGACCTTAATCCTATTGGGCATCCAAAAGTTAGACCTTACTATGTGTTTGAAGGAAACTCTCATCATGAGAATCAATAAGAAACTAGAAATGGGCATACACTAAACCATGAAGAGAAGATTTTAGATTCAAAATAATATAATTTTTCATTGGAGAGAAAAAACACTATAGTAATCAACTTAAAACACAACGTCCTACCAAAGCATAAAATATACTTTCATAAGGTCTGGTCTACAATCAACCTGGCAATCTATTATCAGATAAAAACATAGTTCTGAAATGCCAGACATGCATTTGGAAAACAAAGAGAAGGAAAAGATTACAGAAAACCCCATAAGAGCATCACTAATACTCATTATAAAAACCCAATAAGCTTAGATAACTCACAATACTACTCCCATGCTTAGATAACTCACGTTCTAAACTTCACACAACCAATCATCAAACAAAACAAAACATCAAATGAACTCAGATTCAGTGACAGTACAAGCTTAAACACAAAACCATCTCAAGGCATCAACAAACACACACACAATTGAGGTTGAACATGAACAAATGGCCCCACAAAACCATTCAAACACAAACAACAAGCCAACTCCATAACGCAAACAAACCAATTAACAAAATACATCATTGTACCAAAGTGAACCCCTTAAAAGCTTCATGCAAAAACTGAACTTTCTATGAGTCAAGCTACACAAAGCCCCTCAAAAACCAAAAGGGGTAATAATAATAAAAATAAAATAAAAACCCCCCCTTCTAACCCAACAAAAGTGTCTCAAGTTTAAACAGTGAAAACCCATCATAGCAAACACAATCATTCACCCACACACCCCCAAAGGGGCTAAAAAATCAAAATCAAGACAAAACAAAACAACCCCAGATGAGAAAAAAACAAAGTCGAAAACAGATCACAAAAAGACAAAGACAAAGATTAAGATCAAGATCAAAGGGATACCCTGAAGGAGAAGCTTCTGAGCGGTTTCATTGGGATCCATGGAACATTCTTTGAGCATTGCATAGATGTCTTCTTCACTATGATTTCCCGTGATCTCTTTGATGTTCTGGATCGTCCTCCTTACACTGCTCGGAATTGAAGCCCTAAACCCCGCACCGCTCATCTTCTCAACACAAA
Organism: Hylodesmum podocarpum; assembly: GCA_026586105.1. Classification (NCBI taxonomy): domain Eukaryota; kingdom Viridiplantae; phylum Streptophyta; class Magnoliopsida; order Fabales; family Fabaceae; genus Hylodesmum; species Hylodesmum podocarpum. Next base: position 640,568 of record JALJEV010000047.1, on the reverse strand, counting down.
GTCACAAACTTTGCGAAAAAAGATATGTGGGCAATGAAAACAAGGGAGCAAAGAGTTGATTGGGTGATGCAAAACAAAAAGGGCACTAAATAAACATAGAGAGAGAAACAAAAAAAGAGAAGAGAGAAGAGAGAGAGAGAGAGAGAGAGTGAGAGAGAGAAAGAGAGAGTTCAATGAGGATTGTGAGAGAGTGTATGTATGTATGATCTATGGGGTTTGAATTGATCAATCTGAATTCTGAACTAAGAATATGGGGGAAAGAAGGAGCAGAACCAAGTGTGTTTGTTTGTGTCTATGTGTGTGTCTCTTTGTTTATATTTGTTTTTATTTTTTTTTTATTTGTATTGTTATTTTTTATTTTTTATTTTTTTTTTTACATTGAAGGACTTTTTTGGTTCCTCTCTCTTTCTTCCTAGTTGCCTATTCTTTTCCTTCATTTTTCTTGGAAATTTTCCTCCTGTTTAATTTCTTTAAAAATAATTTCTTAGAAACTTTCCTATTTTGTTTCATTTCTTTAAAAATGATATTCTCTTTCTTAACTTATTTCAGAAGGAAAATGGTATTTATATTTTAAAAAAAGGAAAATGGTATTTATATTTAAAAAAAAGGAAAATGGTGTTTATATTTTTTAAAAAAAAAGGGAAATTCTAACAAAAAATTTTATTAGAAAACGTAATGATATATGTTTTTTTTATTTTTAATGTACTTCTTACACAATTTTTTAATAAAAAATATACTTTTGATTTTATGAGTAGTTTTTAAAATGAATGAAAATTTGGCTCAGATCAGGCTAAAAAATTCATTTGTCACTTCCAATTTTTAGTGTGCTCTCTCTTTTCTTTTTAGTAGTATATATTTTGTTTTCCTATCAATATATTTTCTACTTTATTTAATGTTTTTTAAAAAAATATTATGATCCTAAGTTATTTCAATATCAAGTGTACATGTAGTAAGTATTTTAAATTAATTTCTACTTTTTTTTTTCAGATACTCTAAATCTTATGACTAGGTTAAACACTAAAATAGTAAAAGTAAAAAAAAAAATGACAGAGTATGATTATTAAAAAAAATTATGGAACGGTTGATAATGAGTTAATTAGAGATTACACTAATTTAATTCACTTATTTTAATATTTATTGTTAAGATAAGAAGTGGAGGACTTATGAAGATGATGTATTATCTTTATCTTATCAAAATTTTAGTTAATATAAGATTATAATTTACATTTTTAATATCTTATATAATTATTAGGATTTGTTTTCCATTCCTTTCTCTAAAGAAATTCCCTGTGCATGCAATAAAACAAGTTGAATATGATTGAACTGACTTTTCTCAGTTGTATCACATTTGGAATGACATTTTTGTTATAATTTTAGTTACAATCAAATTCCTTCTACCTTCATTTACTTAATTTTAAGATGATCTTAAGATATTTCACATCAAACTTGTTTAATTATATATTGACAATATTCCGAAAGTATTTTATGAACTATTAAATAGTCTCATGATACCATATATTATACTTAAACAACTCATCTAAATTTAGTTTCAATAGTAAAATTATGAACAAACTCAAACTTTTATGAATTTACAATTAAAATATGATTTGTTCTTCTTAGTAATTGAACACGATTTAATTTTTAATACACAAGCAATTCAATGCAGAATCTGTATAACAAACATTTTAAGTACATTTAAAATGATTATAACATTTTAAAAAAAAATGCTGAGATAATTACGAAAATTTTATATTGGTAAAATTTTATTTTCGTTAAAATATTTCAAGAAATTACATGTTATGAATAACTAAATGAAAATAAATAAACAAATCATTTGACACTAATCAACTAAAATAAAAAGAAAACAAAGACCATGAACACAAGGGCGCAACAACTAGTAACGCATTAATAAAAACTAAATTACCATTTTAAATTATAAAATTGTAATTATTATTAAAAAATTCAATAAATATGAATAGTGGCCTAGAATTTCTGTCGTATAACTCTTTAATTTAAGTTATTAATTTTTATTCTAATCTTTAAATAAGTTAAATTATCAATCAAGAGATTAAAATAATAATAAATAATTAAATTTAATTACATAAAAATATTAAATTTAAGAATTTATTTAATATTTTTTAATCTAAAAGACTATTATATAGGGATTAAGATAATAATTACTTAATAATAAATAACATAAAGAAACAATACATGAATTTGTAGACTTCAAAAATTTACCTAAAAATCTTATTCTAAAAGATGGAAGACAAATATTATTATCTTAATTTCTGAAAATATAATACACTATGGCATTAATCTTTGAAATTAAGAAATATCCAAATAAATTTATAAAATTTCCAGTTATTTCATCTAAGCAAATGAGAACATAGTAAGAAATAATCATAAGTAAATAGAGAAAAAATACAAGTGAGGAAGACAAAATATGAAATTCAAAAAACAAAACGAAAATAAGGAATAATTATAGGTAAAAATGAAAAAAAAATCACAAAATAATATAAAACAACTATGAAATCATTATAAATAAATGAGAATATGCAAAAAATAAACTTAATAAATTCATATTCCTAAGTAAATGAGAAAGAAAATTATAAAATACTAGAAAATTGAAAAAGGAAAAAAAATGTCACAGTAAAAAAATATGATTTATTATTTATTATTATTAATTATTTTAGAAAATATTTATCCACAAAATAGCACAAAGAAAATTATATTCACTGCGTAAAAATTATTAGCCTAATAGCATTTTATATTGGAAAAAACATTTATTTCTTTATGGAGTATAAGGAAAATTCTTATTCAAGATTCTTTAATTTTATTTTTTCATTTAATTTATCATTAAACTAGAATTGTTAACTAATTTTTACTATTAAATATCTCCTATAAATTACCCTTATAATGCTTTCTCCTTGCTCTTTCTTGTTTTTTCTTTCATTCTCCACATTACGTCTTCCACTTGAAAAGTTCTAGGCAAACATAAAGTTGTATCTCTTTACTACCTTGAGCTTGCAAATTTTTTCTCTCCACATTATTTCATTTTGAGTTTAGTCTGTCATGTCAAGTTCTACTCTAATTGCTCCTTCTTATTCCTCACTAAAATGTGTTATCTAGATTGAGGGTTTCCCCATCTCAACAACAACACATAAATGATCATAGTATCTTTAGCAATTCTTCGACACCTATATGTCCATGGCACCTTTAAGTATTATTTTGTTAATTGTTTCAGCTTAGCTATTCGTTTGGGGTGTTTTACTGAAATAACTTTGTGATTGATTCCTAACTTTTATGGGAGTTTCTTCAAAACATTTTTCCACAAACTGTGTTTCGTTGTTGGTGGTGATAAAGTGAGGTAGACCAAAATATGATACTTTTCTATGTGAAGTTTTTGACATTGGAGGCGTTGATCTTTGCTAGTGGCTTGACTTCTATCCATTTAGTGAAGTATCCTACTGCCACTAGCAGGTACTTGACCCTTCCCTTCCGCCCCAGAATATCCATTCCCAAAGAGGTTAATGGCCACGTTGTTATCATCTAGTGTAGTTCTTCTACAAGAAGGTGTTGTAGGTTTCCAAACTTTTGACATTCATGACACCTCTTCATATACTGCCAGCAGTCATTTCTTATTTTTGGTCAGTAGTACCTGATTTTTATTAATCAAAGGGCAATGCATCTTGCCCCATAGTGCATTCCACATATTCCCTTATGCACTTCATTAGCGGTGTTGAAAAACCTCTTCGGTATAGCTTTTTCCTTTCCAAAATATAGTGAGAGATTTGCCTTCTTACTCTGCACCAACGAGAGGCAACTTTCTAGTTTCCAAGTAATTCTAGATCAGCTTCATCCACTCCAAGTCCTCTTACTTGATTGTTTCTATCTCGACCAATTTAGTGGTTGACCAAGGAATAAATTCTATTATTATCGTCTTCAATTACCTTATTTTCTTAATGTTAACGAGCTTGGATAGTAAGTGTTTTCTTCCTGGGGATGTGCTCAATTAAGACCTTGACCTGTATGAAATCTTTCATTATTCCTTTCAGCATGAAGTAGTATTTGAGGGGTGACTCATCTTTGACGTGGAATTTCTTGGTTAGCTGGCATGTCATTAGCATAAAGTCACTTTGACATCGCACCCCTCTCAACCCCCATTTCCTTAGCTAGTTTCAGCCTTGCCACTAGCATCCTGTATTCTGTTTAGTTGTTCGATGTCGTGAAATCAAACCTCAATGATTGTTATACTTGAATGTTCTACAGCCATTCAAGTATCATGTTAGCATCGGAACTTTTGGCATTTAATGCTCCATCCACATATATCGTCCACCACGACTGCTCTCTCCCCTCCTCGGCGGCAATGTCAGTTGCGGAATCAACTAAGCAATGCGCCTTGATCATGCCTTGAGGTTCATACACTATGGAATATTTAGATAGTTTTACTAACCACACTATAATGCATCCGACCAGTTTTAGTTTTCTCAAAATTTGCTTGATGAGGTGATCCGTCCTGATAATTATCAGATGGCTTTGGAAGTACAACCGAAGTCTTCTAGTTGTCGTGACTAAAGATAGTGCTAGTTTTTTAATGAGCTAGTACTTACTCACCGGTGGCTCTAGCTGATATGTATACCACCAGCGTTTCTCAGCTTCTGATATGTGGCTCTAGCTTTTGTCAAGCCAAAGGACATTTGATATCAGTCTTTTCCTCATCAAGAAGGAACATCTTGATTTGGTAGTACCTCGAGTATGCGTTGAGGAAACTCAAGATTTGATATCCAGTTGTTCCGTCCACTAGCCGATCGATACTTGGTAGTGGGTATGTGTCATTCTGGCATGTTTTATCGAGATCTTATAGTTTATGCACATGCGCCATTTTCCACTTGCCTTCTTTACCGGTACCACATTGGCCACCTAAGTGGTGTACTCCACTTCTCGAATGAATTCTGCTTTTCAATTTTGTCGTTCTTCTTGTACCACTTTCTAGCGATCTACCCCATTTTCCTCCTTTCTTGTGCTACAGGCTTTGCTTGGGGGTATGCTGATAAGTGATGACAATGGAAACTTGGGTCTATTCATGGTATATTTACGACACTCCAAGCAAATAGGTCGATGTTCTCCTACAGTACTTTTCGGATTGCCTTCAAAGCAGGTTCTTCCAATTTCGTCCCTACCTTGGTTACTTGTCCCTATTTGGGACCTATTTGGAAGATTGTCAGTTCTTCTATCGGCTCAACCCTCTCTTCAATTTTCCTAGTCGAGTTTTGTGTCTGAGCCATAATACTTTTTGGGGGTTGGAGCTCTACACTTTCATGGTTATTTTGAGGCTAGCAATGTACAACTCGCAGGTCGTCTTTTGATATGCTCAGACCGAAATGACGTCTCCCTTTTTAGATGGTAACTTCATTATCAAATGAGGGGTTGAGACTACGATGTGCAGCTCATTGATGGAAAGCCTTCTTGGCAGTATACTGTATGAAGTGTGTGTGTTCACAAGGATGCATGTGATAGCGATGGTTCAAGTGTTTCCTCAAGCTCCGAAGTTGGAAGGAAGCTCCACATACCCTCGAGTGTCTACTTTCTACCTAGAGAAACCTATTAGTGGTTCGTTGTATGGTTGTATGATAGACTCTAATAGCTCTAGCTACTTGAAGGTGTCCTAGTAAGTGACATTCACCAAACTTCCTTGGTTTACCAACATTTTTATGACTTTGTATTCGACCACCACGACTGTGATAACTGTGGGGTTGTCTTGGTGGGAGTCCATCCCTTGGAAGTCTTTGTTTGTGAAGATGATAGTGGGGTACTTCGGTTGAGGGGGTTTTGTAGAAAGGATGAAGGCATGGACCCTTTAAAGATGTCTCTTCTGCACCAAGCAGAAGGATCTTCCTCTTACAAACCCTCATGCTATGGTATTGATGATACCTTTCAGCTTCTACTAGGAAGTATCCGACCAGTCCTGCTTCTTCTCCTTCGGGCTTTTTTCATCCTCTATGTGCTTATCTTTCCCAAGGTGTCTATCCTCTTTGATGAATTGGAGGAGGTGGTCTATGTGTGCTAGCTGTTTGATCTTATCTTTTAAAACTACGCAATGTTTGGTTGTGTGATCCACTCCGTCTCAGATCTTTCTCCTAGGGGAAATACCAGGAGCTCTACATTACATGAGTCCTCCAACACCATTGTCTGATAGGTGGTTAAGGGAGTGTAGTTGTGGAACTTGGGAGTTAGGGGGTTAGGTCATGTCTTCTTGTCTCTAAGGTCCTTCTGCTTCTCCTTACTCTTATTATGTTGTTCTTGTTTCTTCTGTTATGGGACTCCTCGAGCCATCTATCGAAACTAGACCATCTTTTCCATAGGTATATGTCTTGAGGCGCGATCTCTGAATTTGTCCATTGTTTCTAGTGGATCCAGGTATAATTTGTCTAGGAACGGATCATTTTCAGTACCATGATGATGGAATAGAGTGTGACTTATAGGTTGAGGTCTCATGTTTGGACAACCTCACTACAAATACAAATGCCTCGAAGGACTCTCTCTCCCTATTGGATGTTGGTCAGAGTCATGTAAATGAGGTGATGGGGTTGTGAAGTGGTGTAGTAGGAAGTGAACTTGGCCACTAGGGTGTCGAAGGAGTCAATGGAGTTAGGTGATAGTCTAGTGTATCAGTTCAAGGTGGACCCTTTCAACGAGGAGGGGAATACTTAACATAAGACGACGTCGTCAGTGAAGTACAGGTTGACTTGTGTGGTGTGTGCTTCTATATGCTCAGCTAGGTCTGTGGTGCCATCATATTTGTCGATATTGATGTTCCAACCTCGGGGGAGAGGGTCTCCATGATCCCATTGATGAATGGGCGACAACAGGAGTACTTAATCGACCAATTCGTTACTGTCATGTGGATCTCATTTAAACTTAAAACTGGCTGACTGTGCTCATGGTGGGACCAGACTGAGTGAGTGTCTGGAATTCTTGTTCCCTCCTTGGTTGGTTGTTGTGTAATCGTCCTTCTCCTCACTCTAAATGAGCTTCTTCTCCCCTCCTCACCCAACCACTTGCCCTTTTTTCGTCATACTTAGGTCTTGTGGAGGTTGAAGGAAAATTTGCTTCTACCCCACAATGGACACCAATTGTACTTACCAGATTTAGTAGTACATGATCCTAAAAGTAGTCAGCTACATGTGCTGTTTCTCCAGTAATCATACTATCTGCTTTACCTAAATAGACAGGATGAAATACTTACCAGACATTTAGACATTAAATGATATGGTAAGATTCTTAAAATATATAAGAATATATTTTGTTTGAGAAATCTTATAAAATCTAATAATATTTGATATCTATGATATTTTAGTTTTTATCTTTAATGATTTGGTATCTAAGTTTTACCCATATATAATGAGTATAGTTAAAAAGTATGGTTAAAAGAGATTAAGAGTATCAAATGTTCCTAAATTAATATTTAAGATAAGGAATGAACCTATCATAACACACCCTTTGATTTACATCTCCAGCAAGGATCAAATTCTTTCCCAAAGATAAAACACGGAACACAAATGCTATAATATATATGCAATATAATAAAAATCATACCCACGTCCAAAAGATAGGTTAAAGAAGGAATCCACATGCTGAAATTTGCTTGTGTATTCCACTTGATACGTTCATATGGATAAAGAAGCACAACATTTTGTAACAATTGTGATCCACTGTGTGCAGTTACTATCCACATTATAATATTTATTTCACCGGCTGAAATTTGTTTTTTGTATTCCACTTGCTACATTTATAAAGGGACATTCAACAAGGAGTAATGATAAAAGAAACCTAACATTTTGTGACAATTGTGATCCTTGCATGCAGTTAACTTGTCTCTATAACAGTTATCTGTCATGCACAACATTAACTCTTGCTCCTAACTATACTTGATATACATTTATTAATAAAAGGTCCCATGCACACTAAACACTTATTACCTGGTCAAGGAGAGATACACATGGTTCTACCAAAAAATAAAAAAGGAATATTTAAATTCTTAATAAATTAGTTTATTTTACACGAGAGATACATAATTAGTTTTTCGGTGTGTGTTAACGGGTAGACACAAGGCATATCAGGATCCATTACAAAAATTGCTGTACCGTCCATAAAAAAAATATACATGCCATTACAGAAATTGCTAAACCATCCGTAAAAAAAATATTCATGGAATATGATTAACTGAAGTTTAAGGGTAATTGATGCACCTAAAACTAATATTGACCATATCCACTTTTAGCAATACCTTTGATTTTCATTTTGCACCAAAGATTAAATTATTTCCCAAAATGAAACACGTAATGCATATGTTTGTTATGTGTGTGTGAAATATACTTGAAATCATACCCACACCCAAAAGATGAGGCTGAAGAGGGATCCTACCAGCTGAAATTTACTTGTTACATTCAACTTGCTACATTCATATAGATAAAAGGTCATTGGACAAAGAATAAATGACAAAAAAAAAACCCAATATTTTGTAACAATTGTGATCCCCTGCATGTTATCAGCGTTATCACTGTAACTTTTATTTCATAAGCTGAAATTTTCTTTTTGTGTTCCACTTGCCAAGTTCATATAGATAAAGGGTTATTCAATAAGGAGTAACCAGTGAAAGAGATTGAAAATTTAGTAGAATAAATAAATTAAATTTAAAGATTTAATTAAAATTTATCGAACATAGGGCAGAGCTACGTTCATGACATGGGATGATGGCCACTTCCAAAAATTTTCAAATTCCTTTATATATATATATATATAAAATAAATTTTCAGTTTTCGATTTATATATATAAAATAAATTTTAATTTTTAATGATTTTTAGTTTTCAATTTATAATTTCGTATTTAATTTTAAAAACATACCTTGTTTAAAGCTCCTATCATAGTGATTTTTAATTTTAAAATTTTTAATATTTATTTTTAATTTTAAAATTTTACTGTCATATTATATATCTATTTAAAAAAATTCTTAACCATGATGATAATTTTTTATTATTGATGATGATTTTCATTATTTTACATAAAAATTATAATTAAATAAACTAAAATAATTTTAACTTATTTTTTAAAATGTATATTATGTCATTTTAGATGAATTAAATAAAAAATTTAAAAAATAAAAAATTTAAATTGAAAAAAATAAAATGAGAAAAATAAAAAAATAAAATTAAAATGAAAATAAAATTTAAACCCTTCCACGTCTAAAGACTAACTCCACCCGTAATGACAATAAAAAGAGTGGTATATTGATAAATATTCCACCCCTAGGGATAATAAAAAGAGTGTATATTGATACATACTTTTTTTCTTAGAGAGATAAGTGAGTTTAGAAATTTTCTACTTAATACACAAAAAATTAAAACTGAAATACCTCTTCCAGAAGGTAGGGACGAATGTGGACCATAATCCCTTTATATTTAAATTAATATAATTTTTAACTTGGATCGTTGGTCAAAATAAAAATTTATATAATAACTTTTTGACCTCAAAAATATTTGATGAAATACAGAGATTTTAGTTTCAATGCATTGAATAGATGAATATTTTTATGTTGTTGAACAATGAGGGAAATTAAGATTTAATATAAATTAGATTATTATTTTTTAATCGTTTGTTAATTGTGTTTTAATTTCTGTTAATTATTATTATTGTATTTAATTGTTGTTATTTAATTGTTTTTAATTTTCCCTAAATCTAAAAATCTCCAAATTATATTTTATATTCTATTACATAGAAATAATTAAATAATATGTGAGAAACGATCCGAGTTTATTATTACTTTATAATAATGGTTGAATTTGGTATTATATGATATACATTCAACGCGTGAATAAGTGATAAAAATATATGATAAAAAATGATAAAAATTTAATAGATTAATTAAATTAAATCTAAAAATCTAAATTAAGATTCATATTCAAAAGAGAACGGATAATAAGGACAATAATATACCTTGTTACATAATATTTTTTCAGAGAGATAAGTGGGTTTTGAAAACTTTTACTTGATATACAAAAGGTCATAATTGAAATACTTCTACATAAAGAAAATAGAAAACCCTGATATATTTTGAGACTCTAACTGCGTTCAAATAGAAATTATAATCCCTTTATATTCAAATTAATATAATTTTTAATTTAAAAACTCGTCAAAATAAAAAATTATATAATAATCTCAACATAATTAATTTCATAATAATATAATACTCTCTTAATCATATTTTTAACTTAGATAATACTTTATATTAAACTTTAAACATGACATAGTAATGCATATTAACAGTCATATATATATATATATATATATATATATTGTCAGTATGGTATTTATTTGTCTTGTACAACATTAACTCTTACTCCTAATTAAAACTGACATGCACAAGTTATTAATAAAGGTTCCATGCACTAATTTGATATGAAAAGGTACCGTTGCATTAATTCATCTTAAGGAATACTATTTAATATTGATCCAAAAATGGGTCAGTTCTTTTGCAAAATTAAACTTGGATGAAATCTCAGTCCTAAATTAAAATTTTGGGTTTGTATTGTTTAGTTTGCTCATATGCATAAACGGAGGATTATGCTTGCTGTAGTTTTTTCTTAATAAGAAATAAAATACATGTTGATACAGAATGATAATGATTTTTGTTTCTTTATGAATTCAAAGATGGACTTATAATTAGTTTTTTTTTTTTTTTTTATGAGTAAAACTATATATATACACATTCGCGCGTGAGAGTAAAGGGTGTTACCAGTTATTATACAATAAAGAAATATATCCACCAAGTATCCTTAATAGAAATCTAAGGTTAACTATTGTGCCTAACTAAATTAAAATTAACCATATCTATTTTACGAAATATCTAAATTAATATCAAATTCCTTCCAAATAAAACATGTAAGTCAAATGTTTGTAATGGTTGGTGTGAAATATCCTGAAAATCATACCATACCCTAAAGATGAGATTGAAGAGTGTGTTGGAAAAAGCGTGGGTGCTCAGAAAAAAAAAACTAAGGAAAATAAAATATAAGAAAAAAAAAACACTAATAATTTTTAACGTGAAAATCCTGAATAAAAGGGACAAAAATTACGAGATCTAGTCTAGAAAAAGATTCACTGTGAGTCAAAAAGTATAGCTTAAAACTTTTATGAAAGAACTCACGAAAACATTATATACGAAACCTATTAGTGAAAATACAGCGGTGTTTGACACACACTATCTAAAATCTAAATACACCCATTATATATATTTAAAGATGTGTTGCGAGTGAATATAATATATTACTCTCTTTAATATAGGTGTTTTGCTCCTCTCATTTTATAATATACCGATACGAGACTTTAAATTAATAGAATACACGATTGAGGATCTCAACAAGTGAAATTTGTTTGTTGTGTTCTACTTTTCACATTCATATAGGTAAAGACTTATTTAACGAGTAGTAAATGCCAAAAGAATCCTAACATCTTGTAAGACCTGTGATCTCCTGCCTGTAATTACCATTGTCACTGCATCATTTACTTTCCATGCACAAGGTTAATTCTAACTCCCAACTATACCTAATGTTCCTAAGTTATTTATGAAGGTTCCATATACTAACCACATATTTTCCTCTAGAAGAGCAGTACACCTAGGTACATACAGTGAAAATTTTGAAACATTTATACTTTTCGTATTTATTTATGTTTTTATTTAGAAAAGAAAGAAATTATCTAAATGACACTTATCTAATACTCCTTTAAAAGAAAGCTCATATGATAATTAAACAAGAAGTTAATAAAAAAATACTTATTTGTAAACCTTAATTTTTGTTAAGATATTTCAAGAAACTAAACATTTTGAACAATAATTAAGTAAAAATAAATAAATAAACAGACCATTTGGCCTTTCAGCAACCGAGATAAAAGAGAAATAAAGATTCATCCCTTAAAGGACAAGTTTACACCAACATGTAACACTTTAATAAGACATAAATGAATAATAATTTACCATTTTAAATTATAAAATTGTGAAACCTCGTCATAATTCTCTTAAACTTAAAAAATGTCAAATAAATTGATAAAATTGTGGAATATTGTCCTAGAAGTTTTGTGTCATATAAGTTTTAACTTTAATTACTAATTTTTATTTTGAACATTAAATATGTTAAAATTATCACTTAAGTCATGCACATGGAGATTAAGGTGATAATAGATAATATAATTTAAATATTTAAATAAAATTAAATGATTATGTCATAGCCCAATTTCATCTTAGCAATTCTAAAAAGTAGGTAAAAAATACAAAAATTATTTTATAAAATAACTTGAAATTTTAATATTTAAATAAATAAATAAATTGAATTTTAAAAAATATATGCATAAAAGAAAATATTATATCTTTTCTTTGAACAAATGTGTAATGCATATTTTGTTATTAAATATTTTAATTCCAATTTTTTAATATACAATTTTTTTATAGTGTATATATGTAAATAAAAATAAAAATCTATTTATCTTCCTTTCCTTAGAACAATATTTTTTTTTTATCAATTTAAATGAGCTAATGGGCCATTTCCGAAGCCATTAGGTTATTTTCCATGTTGAGAAGGCATGTTAAGAAGGATGGACAAAGTGGAGAGTAGGTTTTAATGAACCACCATAAACAATAAGTCTGGGTTCTAGAATGGAGGGGTGGACCAGTTCTGAAGAGGATCACCAAAAAGTGCACAATGAAGGCTAAGGGTAAAATAATATAATATGTTACATACTCTTCCTCTTCTACTTCCAGTTATTTATTTATTTTTTCTAATCCTATGTCACGTGTTTTTTAGGCTCTATTTGCTATTTTCTACTAGTTCAATCACGCTCCACATAGCTATATTTCATGGTTTTTTTTTCTCCCCTATTGTGTCTATCCATAGTAATTTATCTTTTACCTTTTTGAGTGTTACGGAATATAAGACGTTAATTTCTTGTGTAGTAAAATATTCTTATAATTAATAATGTTACGATGATACTAAAATACTAATTAAGAATGAGTACATTATTATAGATAGAATTGAAATTGACATTGCTTTTCGTCTAACCTACATTGACAATAGGTTAAGTAATCACGGTTGATATGTTTTCTTTTTCCAAAATAAATTTCTTAACAATAGTCTATTATAATAAAGAATATTGTAATTGGGTTGGTTATTGTGGAAATCCATCAGATTTGTTAAAGGTACTAGACCTTATCTAGGTTAAGTAAAACCAGTATAAATTCTTAGAAGCTAATAGTTAGGAAAAAAATATATGTTTTGAAGTTATTTTTCTTTTTTTAAGTATAATCTCTTCAACGGACATCTTTCCTACGGAAGAGTATAAAAGGTTAATTTAGTAGAATAAAACAAAGGTAAGGGTGGGAAAGAACACAACTGAGTAAAACTAAAGAAAATACTTTGTTAACATAAAACATTTTGTATTTGAAACATTTTACTTCCATCTTTGTATATTTCATCTCATATTTTCATATGGAGCAAACTGTAGTATTTTCTTGTTAGAGAGTTATTTGTTTGCCTTTGTAAAAGATAAAAACACACAAGAAGGGGGGGGTTAAATTGTGTAGACTGTTTTTAAAACTTTTTCTCTAAGACGATGCGTTTGCGTCTGTTATTTTCAAAGCTTGATCAGACGCAAGATTGTTTTCTTCTTTAAGATTGATTTTATTATCAAACTGTTCAAGTTATTATCCCCTGTTAGTTAACAGATAAAACAATAGAGAAGACAACAATATTTTTATACTGGTTCGTCTGATCAAGACTACATCCAGTTCCCCAGCAACACGCTAAGGTTCCACTATGAGTATTCTTTGAACCCAGCTACTCCTGGCTAAATACATATATTATTTGAACACAGCCTTCTCAGGCTAACCTAGTATTCTTTGAACCCAGCCTCTGCAGGCTAAACAGGATATTCTTTTAACACAGCCTACACAGGCTAAAACAGAGGTATTTTTTGAAACACAGCCTCCTCAGGCTAAAACATAGGTATTTTTTGAAACACAGCCTCCTCAGGCTAAGAGCACCACAACAGTGGATTTATGAAGATGAAAGAATAAGTTTATCCTCTACGCAGAGAGGGGTTTTACAATGAGATCTATTCTAAGTTCAGGGCGAGTGAACTTTGCTTGAGAGCTTGAAGCTTGGATATATTTTCTTTTTTATGCAGTTCGCCAACTGATTCTTGAAGCTGTGAAGTCCTTTTATAGGCATCTTCTTCAAATAACCGTTAGACTCATTTGAATGCCGTTGAGAGTCGTTGAGAAATCTTCTTGAGAGCTTTCCAAAAAGGTTGTCAGTTGTACTTGATTGATTGATAAGAGTCGCAGTGGATATAACGGACTAGGTTGTGTGCAGTACTATTTTTGACTTGTACAGAGATGTGACAAAAGGTGAAGACCTTTTTGACTTTGGTGTGTAAGCTCGAATCTCTATACTGATCTTGGATGCTTCTCATGATTGCTTTTTTTAGATTTGAAATCTTGGCGTGAATGACTCAACTGAACTTCATTTAAACGAGTAATAAATAAATGGGTTGTGAGTTGAATTCATTCGTCTGTCTCCTTTCGTCATTTCCTTGATCGTGTGTTCTTGATCTGATGCTTCTTGATCTGATGCTTGATCTGTACTCTTGATCGATGCTTCTTGATCTGATGCTTCTTGATCGATGCTTCTTTAGTCTGATGCTTCAGTCTGTGCTCTTCCGTCTGATGCTTCAGTCTGTGCTCTTCCGTCTGATGCTTCAGTCTGAGCTCTTCCGTCTGATGTTTCAGTCTGAGCTCTTCCGTCTGATGCTTCAGTCTGAGCTCTTCCGTCTGATGCTTCAGTCTGAGCTCTTCCGTCTACAGGCACAACAAACTGTTCTGTAATTATCAAAACTAAGATGTTAAATCATCTTGACTTAACAATCTCCCCCTTTTTGATGATTACAAACCACACTAGCAGATCCTTGATCTTTTGTTCTTCATCCTCTTTTCTTCTTCTGCATCTGAACTTCCTTTCAGATTGAGCACTTGTATTATGCTCCCCTCAGCTTCTGATCTTTTTTTTATATATATATATATATATATATATTGCTCCCCCTCAGCTTATGCATCTTTCTTTTTCTTCTTCCACTTGGCTGTACACATATTTTTTTTATTTCTTCAATCCTTTTTTTTTATTATTCTTATTTCTCTCTCATCCTTATTTCTCATTTCTCTCCCCCTTGGGCTGCAATCATCAAAAACATCTTTTCTTAAATCTTTTGCATCCTCTGGGTTTTTTACGGAGGCTTCCAAGGTCTTCTTATCTCTCATTACCTTCTTTCGTCTGATGAGGTGTATACAAGGATAGCGTGTCTCTTGCTTTAAAAAGCTAGACATATAAAACATTAAAGAGCTTTGTCCTGTACACTCAACAGAGATGTTAGAAGATAACATGACGTTGCGTCTGTTGAAGAGTCAGATAGACTATTTCAACTAATGATCAGACGCAGCGTTTTGTTTATAGACGATAAGGATAGACAAAAGAAATTTAAACATATAAGAAAACTTATTCAGATGAGACAATTATTTCTAAGTTTTCAAAAAAGATTTGTTTAAATTCTTTGTAAGAGAGTTTGAATCATTGAAAAACATTTTGAATAAGTTAATATCAAAGGTCCTTTTTTTTTTTTTATTGGATGTACACATGAGCAACTCACCTTGCTTAAAACATTATTTCAAGCTCCATTAAATTGATATTTGAATGCACTTCTTCAATGCACTTGGGTTCAATTTTTCTTGACACCAAAGCACGTTCAGAAAGGTCTCTAAAATTCGACCTGTTTGCATTCTTTAAAAAAAATTTTGCTTCTTCCATCTGAATTGGTGAATCTGTCTTCTCAAGAATAAGTGTGGGGGTATTTGATGATCCATTTTATATACATGTTCTTCACTTTGTTTTCGGTTCAATTAGCTTTTATTTGTGTCATATTTTGGTAGCTTATCATAGATTTGTGTTAGAGGCATATTTTAGTACTAGTAGTAAATAATAGTTAATTTTCATAAGTTCTTATGTTTTTATACTAATTCTTGTGCAGTTGCGTCGGGAGCTCTGAGGAATAAAGAAGAGATAGGAGCAGGGAGGAGATTGAATGTTAGAATGGAAGCCTGGATTGGAAGACCCAAGATCTGAGATGAGGACTTAGAATGCAAGTCAGCAAGAGGAAGAGAAGTTGTAGCTCAAGCCAAGGGCGCACACGCGCCAGGGCGAGCCAGGGTGGCGCACTCATGCCCTGCTTGCGGCACAAATGCGCCAGGGAGCGCTCGAAGCGCGTCTCATGCCTTATGAACCCTTGTTCCGTCTGATGGAGTTGTTCCGTCTGTGCCTGCTTCAACTGAAGGATTCGTCTGTGCTTATTCTTCCAAGTTGTTCCGTCTGTGCTTGCGTCTTATGAGTTGCTTCGTCTGTGCTTACTTCACCTGAGTTTGTTTCGTCTGATGAAGTAGTTTCGTCTAAGAAGTGAAGTGTTCCGTCTGTGCTTGTTCCATCTTATGGATGAGTGTCGTCTAACGCCAAGAATGAGTGTTTAAATCGTGTTGACTTCTTAAGTTGTTCCGTCGTACTTGTTTTGTCGAGTCTCCCAGTTGATGTTTTCGTCGTAGTCAATACAGGCGACACCAAATCAGACGATACAAGACCAAGACAGACGATACCCCATACAGATGATACACCAAAGACAGACGATACCAAGTACAGACGATACCAAGTTCAGACGATACCAAGTTCAGACAGACGATACAAGAAAGTCCCAAGACAGACGATACCAAAATACCAAGACCAAGACAGACGATACAACTAGTGTAAATACTGCTTGTTTGTTGGACAAGCGCGCCAGAGCGCGTCCTACTTAAGTGGGTGGCGCGTTCCACTGCTTACCTGGCTTTACAAGCGCGCCAAGGTGCGAAATGGTTTAATGAGAGGCGCGTTTCATCATCTATATAATCATGCTTGGGGCGCGAAACTTAACAACTTTTCCAGACTTTTTTCATAATTAATTTTTTTTTACATTGCAAGTTTGAGTTGTGCGATTGCACAACTCTCTCTTCTCTCTGTTCTGTTCTCTCTTCTTCTCATACTTTACTTCTTCACTTTCAATCTTCACGTATTCAATTTCTCTTCACACTTTGGATAATTGCGCAAGTGAATTCAGTTCTTGATTTTGATTGCGTTATTCTTCAATTCTACAACAGATTCCTGATTCAATTTACTTCACGTTCTATTATGTTGTTCTTGATTGTTTAGGTTTTCACACTTTATGCTATTGCGTTTGATTCCTTTTCTACAATCCTCTTCTGTTTAATTCGTTGTTTCAATTTGCTTAATTCCTTGCTTCGATTTGCATCTCTCTGTTCTCCTTTCAATTTCTGATTCTATTCGCGTTCACGCTAAGTGTTCCTTATCTTCTTCTGCTCTTGTCTTTTACGCAATTCATAATTTCGATTTATCTTCCTCCGCTTCGTCTTAAGCTCTCCGTTTCATAATTACACTTTCTGTTTAGTTTTGCTGCATCAATTCAATGAAAATCCCCCCTCCTAATTGTGATTAATTCTGAATTAAATAGATGTATGTCTTCTGAGAGATGACCTAGGTTGATTCCTCTATATTACAAATCTAATTGGGGATAAATCTAGCTTTTGATAGTCATTCAAAGTGGTTATCAAAAATGGCGCCGTTGCCGGGGACATGCGTCATTCAGTTCAGAATTATCACTTTTCATGTATATAAACTGTTTGTGAATATTACATTTGTATAGACTAACCATAAATCCATATAACAGTTGTTGTTTCTAGTGTAGGTACTGACTATTTTGTTGACTTTTTGCATAGGTTTTAATTCTTTGTAGATATCATTGATGCTAGTTAGTTAGTGCTTAAATGATATTTTGCTGAGTGCTGTTAGTCAGTGTTGTTCATGCTAATTTGTGTTGTATATTGGTGTTTTTGGTGGCTATTGTTGAATCTGATGAACTAGAGAGGTGTTGATTTACATTCCTTTAGGCTACCATGGCTAATAGGACTATTAGGGAACTATTGCAGCAGGATTTCAATGAGTCAACTTTTGAAGAGGCAAAAATTTTTCATACCATGCCTCAGCAGCAATACGATCTTTATCCTAGCTCCTACAGTCTTGGATGGGGAGATCAGAGCTATCAGCATTCACATGACTATTCCCATCCAACACAAGATTGGCAGCAACAGTCCAACCATTATATACCACCATCGGTTCAGCATGTTGCACCACCACCACCACTAGCTCAACCACAAGGTAGTCCTTCCTTGGAAGAATTAATCAATCAGATGGCCACCAACAACTTACAATTTCAGCAGATGGTTGAGGTTGACTTTCAGAGTATTCAAACTCAGATTGAGCAGTTATCAAATGCAATTAGTCAGAACCAACCTCAAGCATCCCTCATAAGCATGAAACTACCTACTGAAGAGCATTTTGCTTCCTCTTTAGATTTAGTTGATAATTTTGTAGATAATTGTACAGATTTTAACTCTGAATTTGAATCTGAATTGACTAATTTTTCTAATTTCAATAATGATTTGGCTAGCTGTTGCTGTAATGATGATGCCACTGTTTGTACCATATGTGCAAAGATGAATACTGCCATTGCAGGTGCAGATCTTAATTTACAGACTGCAGATTTTGGTCTACAGGTTCTTGCATCTACTGACATTGCAGTGAACAAGCCATTGTCACCTTCCATTGTGCAGTCGCCAAGCTTAGAGGTGGAACCTACTGCACAACCAGAAAAGACAAGTTCCATGGAGGTTGTGACTAAAGAGAAAGAGTTTAGAGAACAACATTTGATAGAGCAAGACATGGAAGAAGGGAGAGTAACAGATAAGCAAGAGAAGGAATCATGTGATAATTTAATTGTTTATGCTGATCTCCCTTTGATAGGTGATGTAGGAGAACTAAAGGCACAAGGTGCAGTTGTTTCAGACTTTCTTACTTACAAAAATCCTCATGTCTTGATACCTAGTGGAGAATTGTCCATAGAGTTGCCTTGGAGCAAACACCATGAAAAAAATGAAGTATCCAAGAATTCAGAGTCACCACTAGAGAAGATTTCTTTATCTCTTGACACTCTTTCTCACTACAATTTCAAATTAAATGCCAATATTAAAATGAATAAATGGAAGATATTGATTATGGCATTCAATTTGTTTCTACCACCGTGCACTTGCATTGATTATAGAACACGCATGCACCTTAAATCATCTGCACTCATAAATAATGATTTACATATTATTGTAGATGATTGGACGATATTTGATCCAGGTGGGTGTTTGTTTCTTATCAGACACAAGGGCAGCACTATCACGAGAGCATCATTGAGAAGCCCACAGCATCTTGCTGCTTTGAGCGGCCGAGGGAGTTTTCTTTTCTCCCTCCACTCTTTTCCGTTCTATTTTCATTCATTTCCTGTCTATCCATCTTCTGTAATTAGGAAGTAAGTAATAAGAAGTAATTAGGACGTAATTAGGCAGTTTTCTATTTCTCCTCTGTCTTGAATTGCAGCTGACTTTATTGATGCACTTTATGTTACATTGAGGACAATGCAAATTTTAAGTGTGGGGGGGGGGGAATTGTGTGAATATTTTGTCTTTGTTATGTTTTAAATTCTTTTTCTTTAATTCTCTCTGTTCTGGTTTTGTTCGTTTTCTTTGATTTTTCGTTCTTTTTGTTGTTTGAGCGTTGAAAGGAAAATATATATATGAAAAAAATAATAGTAAATGTGAAACATACCTCTTCTTTGAAGTTACAGGTGTATAAACTGTGGAAGTTACAAACATTTTTAGTTGATAGATTTTTCAATCTTCTTATAACCTATGTGTGCATCTTTGAATTGCAATTGACTTGAAGCTAAAGTTTGGATAATTAGTGATAGAAAAATAAACCTTGTGAGAGTTTGAGCCTTATATGGAGGAACTATTCTTTCCTTCAAATTTCTTTCTTGTGTGACTACACTCATCTTGTTAGTTGCTCTAGATTTTTCCTTGACTCTTGCTGATATTTCTTGATCACATGCATTATTGAAATGATTTAGGCAAATTTCTTCTTAAGCCACTAGCCAAATGAGCCTACCTCACATATCTGTCCCTTGTCATCCCCTTTTGAGCCTTTATTTCCCTTTTCTTCAATTTTAAGCTCATTACAAGCCGAAAAATGGAAAACAATGATGCCCCCTAACTTTAGGGATTAAAGGAGCTTTGGAATTGTTTTGGGAATAAGTTTTAAATAAGTGTGGGGGTATAACCCTTTAGGACAATTCTGATATGTGAGTTGATGAATGGATTGGCATTGGTTATGCAAAAGAAAACAACTACACGAGAAAAATGTATATGTATATATAGAAAAAGATACGAGAGAATAAAATACCAAAAGCTGCAAAGAAAATCTAGAAATCTAGAAAAAAAAAAAAAAAAAAAGAAGAAAAGCAAAAGAAAGAAGAAAAGAAAGCACCAAAAGTTATAAGAAAGCAAGAAAGAAGAGAGAAAAAGAGAAACAGAAGGAAATGAAAATCCAGGATGGAAATAAGTGGGAAACTAAAAAGAGGTAAGTGCTAGGAGGGTAATCTTCATGCTTATAAGATTTATTCCCCATTGCTCCTCTTTTCTCTTGGTTATTAGCTTAAATAATCCCTCTTTTATCCCACCTGCACCTTGGCCACATTACAAGCTTAATAAAGTCCTTTTGATCTCTAATTGCATGTGTTTCAAGTTATTGAAATTAGAGGCTTGTAAAAATCTGGTAGTGCTAGCTTGCATGATGTGTTTGAGTGCAAATACAAGCCTAAAACACTTGAGAGTCAAGAGGAAACACTGACTTGTGAGGTTCTATCACTTTGAATTCATTCTTTAACTCAACTTGTCAAATTGTTTGTTCTGGATGCACCTTAGACTGATGAATCGTTGTTGATCTTGATGCTCTGAATTTTGTCCCTTTCTCTTTATATGCATCTGTGGCTCAACTGGAATTGGTTCAGTTCACATAGCATCAACTTTTCTTTTAGTAAGTTTTGCCCCGGAGTGCAAAAGAATAAGTGTGGGGGTATTTGATGATCCATTTTATATACATGTTCTTCACTTTGTTTTCGGTTCAATTAGCTTTTATTTGTGTCATATTTTGGTAGCTTATCATAGATTTGTGTTAGAGGCATATTTTAGTACTAGTAGTAAATAATAGTTAATTTTCATAAGTTCTTATGTTTTTATACTAATTCTTGTGCAGTTGCGTCGGGAGCTCTGAGGAATAAAGAAGAGATAGGAGCAGGGAGGAGATTGAATGTTAGAATGGAAGCCTGGATTGGAAGACCCAAGATCTGAGATGAGGACTTAGAATGCAAGTCAGCAAGAGGAAGAGAAGTTGTAGCTCAAGCCAAGGGCGCACACGCGCCAGGGCGAGCCAGGGTGGCGCACTCATGCCCTGCTTGCGGCACAAATGCGCCAGGGCGCGCTCAGGGGCGCGTCTCATGCCTTATGAACCCTTGTTCCGTCTGATGGAGTTGTTCCGTCTGTGCCTGCTTCAACTGAAGGATTAAATCGTGCTTATTCTTCCAAGTTGTTCCGTCGTGCATTAACTTTAAGTCTTATGAGTTGCTTAAATCGTGCTTACTTCACCTGAGTTTGTTTCGTCTGATGAAGTAGTTTCGTCTAAGAAGTGAAGTGTTCCGTCTGTGCTTGTTCCATCTTATGGATGAGTGTCGTCTAACGCCAAGAATGAGTGTTTCGTCTGTGTTGACTTCTTCTAAGTTGTTCCGTCTGTACTTGTTTTGTCTGAGTCTCCAGATTGATGTTTTCGTCTGTAGTCAATACAGACGACACCAAATACAGACGATACAAGACCAAGACAGACGATACCCCATACAGATGATACACCAAAGACAGACGATACCAAGTACAGACGATACCAAGTTCAGACGATACCAAGTTCAGACAGACGATACAAGAAAGTCCCAAGACAGACGATACCAAAATACCAAGACCAAGACAGACGATACAACTAGTGTAAATACTGCTTGTTTGTTGGACAAGCGCGCCAGAGCGCGTCCTACTTAAGTGGGTGGCGCGTTCCACTGCTTACCTGGCTTTACAAGCGCGCCAAGGTGCGAAATGGTTTAATGAGAGGCGCGTTTCATCATCTATATAATCATGCTTGGGGCGCGAAACTTAACAACTTTTCCAGACTTTTTCATAATTCTGTTTTCTGTTTTCTGTGCAAGTTTGAGTTGTGCGATTGCACAACTCTCTCTTCTCTCTGTTCTGTTCTCTCTTCTTCTCATACTTTACTTCTTCACTTTCAATCTTCACGTATTCAATTTCTCTTCACACTTTGGATAATTGCGCAAGTGAATTCAGTTCTTGATTTTGATTGCGTTATTCTTCAATTCTACAACAGATTCCTGATTCAATTTACTTCACGTTCTATTATGTTGTTCTTGATTGTTTAGGTTTTCACACTTTATGCTATTGCGTTTGATTCCTTTTCTACAATCCTCTTCTGTTTAATTCGTTGTTTCAATTTGCTTAATTCCTTGCTTCGATTTGCATCTCTCTGTTCTCCTTTCAATTTCTGATTCTATTCGCGTTCACGCTAAGTGTTCCTTATCTTCTTCTGCTCTTGTCTTTTACGCAATTCATAATTTCGATTTATCTTCCTCCGCTTCGTCTTAAGCTCTCCGTTTCATAATTACACTTTCTGTTTAGTTTTGCTGCATCAATTCAATGAAAATCCCCCCTCCTAATTGTGATTAATTCTGAATTAAATAGATGTATGTCTTCTGAGAGATGACCTAGGTTGATTCCTCTATATTACAAATCTAATTGGGGATAAATCTAGCTTTTGATAGTCATTCGACAGTGGTTATCAGTAAGCTGTCCAAAATCTTCATGTTGTTTTGGGCTCTTGAAAAAGTAATTTCCAATGCACTAGCCCATTCCAGAATAGTTTGGAATCTTCCAAACATTCCATCTATAGATTCTCCTTTTTCCATGGAGAACATTTCGTATTCTCTTTGAAGGGTGGCAGTTTTCCTAAGTCTGACATCTTCAGTTCCTTCATAAGAGATCTTCAACGCGTCCCAAAGCTCTTTGGCTGTTTTGTAGGCACAGAATTTGTTATATTCTGTCCTAGAAAGAGTAGACGTTATGGCATAACGTGCCTTGTTGTTGAGCTCTGCGATTGTATATTCTTCATTTCCCCACTCTGATTCAGGCTTGGTCAGGGGAATGTCTCCTTCTGCTATGATCTTCCAAAGTCTATATTTTGTAGACTTGATATACATCTCCATCCGTCTGCGCCTTGATAAGGGGTAATCATTTCCGAGAGAAAGCTGGAGGAGTGTTCATGGAGGAGCCTTCTGCAATGAGCATCGTCTGGGAGTTCGCCATCCCGGATCTTTTCCTCTAGCAGCTGTTAAGCGCTCAACCCTTAAAGGTCTAGCTCTGATACCAAACTGTAAAAGATAAAAACACACAAGAAGGGGGGTTGAATTGTGTAGACTGTTTTTAAAACTTTTTCTCTAAGACGATGCGTTTGCGTCTGTTGTTTTCAAAGCTTGATCAGACGCAAGATTGTTTTCTTCTTTAAGATTGATTTTATTATCAAACTGTTCAAGTTATTATCCCCTGTTAGTTAACAGATAAAACAATAGAGAAGACAACAATATTTTTATACTGGTTCGTCTGATCAAGACTACATCCAGTTCCCCAGCAACACGCTAAGGTTCCACTATGAGTATTCTTTGAACCCAGCCACTCCTGGCTAAATACAGATATTATTTAAACACAGCCTTCTCAGGCTAACCCAGTATTCTTTGAACCCAGCCTCTGCAGGCTAAATAGGGTATTCTTTGAACACAGCCTCCAAAGGCTAAAACAGAGGTATTCTTTGAAACACAGCCTCCTCAGGCTAAAACAGAGGTATTCTTTGAAACACAGCCTCCTCAGGCTAAGAGCACCACAATAGTGGATTTAGGAAGATGAAAGAATAAGTTATCCTCTACGCAGAGAAGGGTTTTACAATGAGATCTATTCTAAGTTCAAGACGAGTGAACTTTGCTTGAGAGCTTAAAGCTTGGATATATTTTCTTTGTTATGCAGTTCGCCAACTGATTCTTGAAGCTGTGAAGTCCTTTTATAGGCATCTTCTTCAAATAACCATTAGACTCATTTGAATGCCATTGAGAGTCGTTGAGAAATCTTCTTGAGAGCTTTCCAAAAAGGTTGTCAGTTGTACTTGATTGATTGATAAGAGTCGTAGCAGATATAGCGGACTAGGTTGTGCGCAGTACTATTTCTGACTTGTACAGAGATGTGACAAAAGGTGAAGACCTTTTTGACTTTGGTGTGTAAGCTCGAATCTCTATACTGATCTTGGATGCTTATCATGATTGCTTTTTTAGATTTGAAATCTTGGCGCGAATGACTCAACTGAACTTCATTTAAACGAGGTAGACGAATGAATAAATAAATGGATTGTGAGTTGAATTCATTCGTCTGTCTCCTTTCGTCTGTTCCTTCGGTCCGTGTGTTCTTCAGTCTGATGCTTCAGTCTGTGCTCTTCAGTCTGATGCTTTAGTCTGATGCTTCTTCAGTCTGTACTCTTCAGTCTGATGCTTCTTCAGTCTGATGCTTCAGTCTGTGCTCTTCCATCTGATGCTTCAGTCTGAGGCTCTTCCATCTGATGCTTCAGTCTGAGCTCTTCCGTCTGATGCTTCAGTCTGAGCTCTTCCGTCTACAGGCACAACAGACTGTTCTGTAATTATCAAAACTAAGATGTTAAATCATCTTGACTTAACAACCTTTAAATATTTATTGTTTATGAAAGACAGGAGTGACCAAGAATACTTGAATTAGGTCCATAATGGCTAAAAATAAAATAATTAAACTGGATAAATGTGACTTTATAAGAAAAAATAATATAATTATTTCATTTATTTGAAGTTTTTTTTTTAACTTTATGGATAATCCTTTTCAAAATCTGTTTTCACTTTTAAAAACCTTACCTTAGAAGCAAAGAATGATAACATATATTTTTTAAGATATGATTAAATAACATTCTTTGCTACTAGCATGATAGGAGATTAAATTTCAAAAAGGGTGGAGTCCTTATTCTAAAGAAAGATTGAACAATAAACAGAAACATATATCTTCTAGACTTAGAGTCTAGAAACACTACAGTGTGTCTTTCCTAAAAGGACACAGTTTTAAAAACATGTTGGATATTTTTGCATGGCACTTGACGGTTCCTTGTATATAAAGAGAAATAAATCGGACATTTTTGCATGGTACTTGACGTGTTCCTTGTCAATATAAATGTTTCAAGAGGAAAATGAGAGCATACCAATTATGTTTAACGGATTTCAAATTATATTGAATGAGTTCAGCATTTGATAGAACCTACAAATGTAAACTATTATTCTAATGCCTGAAAATACAACAATATTAATCTTTGAAATTGAGAAAAATTTAAATATGAAATTTCAGATATGTTATTTAAGTCTCCATGTTTAATCATTAAGAAGTAATGATAAAACAAATCGTTTCGGGATTCAAATTTCGGTGTGTGTGTATATATATATATATATATATATATATATATATATATATATATATATTATTATTATTATAGATGAAGGCAGAGGAAAGGATATTTTAAAGGTGGAGAGAATCATTAACTTGAGTGAGGGAATGAAGCTGAGCTTGAGCTTATTGATATTTGATGGTTTTATAGTTATCATGTGTGATTAATTTTTCTCTATGTTTTATAGTTATCAAAACACTCATCTTGAATTGTATTAATACTCTTAACTAACTAAGGATGGTAAAGAATAGATTTTGCTGAATAAAGTTGAAGAGAAGTCGCAAAATAATCCTAAGTAAATGAGAAAAATACTAAGAGGTAATTACAAGTAAATAGATAAACAAGTCACGAAATATATAAAAAAAAAAAGAGAGAAAAATTTTAAAATATACAAAAATTAATAAATGCGTAACTCAAATGTGTGCTATGGTATGGTATGAGTGAAATATACTAAAATCATACCCATTCCCAAAAGATTAGGTTGAACATCGGCTGAAATTTGCTTGTTGTATTCTATTTGCTATTTTCATATAGATAAATAGTCCTTCAACAAGTAATAAGCACAAGATTTTGTAACAACTATGATCCTCTCTGCATGCAATTACCATTTCACTGTAAAACAATTTTAAACTCATATATATATATATATATATATATATATATATATATATATTACAGTTGTTTATTAAATATTTTTTATAAATAAATAATCATTCAACAAACCGTAAATGACTAAGGAATACCTGCATGCAATTGGTTGTCGTTATAGCATTTATTTCTCCTTCACAACACCCAGCTATATATGATATACATAAGTTATTGATAAAAATTTCATACACTTGACAAAATGAAACTTGTAACGTAAATGTTGGCTAGGCATTTGTGAAATATACTAAAAATCATATTTACACAAGAAAGATACTTTATATCAATATAATGGTAAAAAAGAACAAGACTCATGCATCTTGTTTAACAAGGTTGAATTAGGAGTAGGAAAATAAAATTCACGTCTTAGACCCGCTATAATGAAAAATAATATGGTATTTCAATCTTAATAAAGAAAATGGCATTCATTTTTTTTGGGGGGAAAAAACTTTAAAAAATTAAAAATATAACTTTTATTTAAAATAAAAATATTTTTTTCCAAAATTTGTTTTAGATCTCAAAATTATTGAGTTGACTCTTTTAGTTAGTCAAGAATTAGAGCTCATAAGAATTATAAGACTTGACAAGTGACAAAGAAAAGTATTCCTAAAGAGAAAAAGAAACGATGAAAGAAATAGAATAGGAAATCCTCAAATTCAAATTCTTTCATAAACCAATAATTAACAACTAGATTTACCTTTTAAAAAACTGAATTAGAACTTGTGATTAATTTAATCATAGTTGTTATTGTTTGGCCCTAGTTAGCTTCAATTGTCTGTTATGTTTTTTTTTTTAATTATTATTATTATCTTTAAAAGCATGTGTTTGACTTAGAAGTTGCATTCATCTATTTTTCGTTTAATGTTATAGTAGCAGAATCTGTAAGGCTATATTTAGTCCATATATCACTTGTTCTGACCAAGTACTATTTCTTAAATAAATTAAATTATTTTTTTTCATATAAGTTGCACGTATAACCAACTTGCACGTAATTTACCACTTTATCTTCTATTTACTAGAGTGATCTCTATCTCATGCATATTTACCACTTTATCTTCTATTTACATGAGTGATTTCTACCTCATGCATGAGTAATTTTTTTTAGCAGTAAAATATTACTATATTAGATAAGTTCAAAAAATTAACTTTCTTCATTTATATATTTTTTATAAACGTGATATTATTATTAATATTTTAATTAAAATAATTTGATTTTAAACAAAAGTGAAAGATTAAATATCTAAGTCAAAAATAAATAATTTTTATACAGGTAAAATATAAATTCAAAGAATTAAAATTTTATTTAAAGTTAGATTTTTTTATTTCATCATATTATAGATTGAATCATGATTAATTTTTTTTATCATATATATATATATATATATATATATATATATATATATATATTTCCGCAATGTCCCCTCTAGTTAACTTATCCTTTGATTTACGTCTTTTACTAAAGATCAAATTCCTTCCCAAAATTAAAAAATGTAACTCAAATGTATGCTATGGTATGCGTTAAATTAATTTACTAAAATCATATTTATACTTAAATGATGAGGTTGAGATTACTGATATTTATTTGTTGTATTCCACTTGCTATCTTCATTTAGTTAAGTGACCATTCAACATGTAGTAAATGATGAAAGAAGCCCAACATTTGTTAACGACTATAATCATCTGCATGCAATTACCATTGTCACTGTAACATTTATTTATCCTGCACAATATTAAGTATTCTTACTCCAAACTATGCCTTATATACAACAAGTTATTAGGATAAAGGTTCCGAACACGCAATGCTAATATTTGCTATGGTATGGTATGTGTCAAATATTCTTTAAAAACCAGATAAGACTTCTGCCCCTTAGAATAAAAAAAATATTTCTAATTTTACTGTCATTCTAGTTCCACCGGACGGGACAGGACAGAAACTTTTGTCCACTGATTTTATTCATTCTTACTTTTTAAAATATTTTTAACTTACATAAGAAATTATGATATTCTTAACAATTTTAAAACAAATCATCTATTCTCCATAAATATATTTAAAATTTGGATAATCTAATTATTCCATGATAGCATACACCATCATTAATTCTAAAACATAATTATCAGAATCCTTAATGACCCATCACATATCCCTAACTTATAACCAACCACTCAAAACCATTTATACCACATCATTATCACTAGTAAAAAAAACACAAACCACATCGCACAAACCACGACGGTTCTAGCTAA
Source organism: Hylodesmum podocarpum (assembly GCA_026586105.1). Taxonomy (NCBI): domain Eukaryota; kingdom Viridiplantae; phylum Streptophyta; class Magnoliopsida; order Fabales; family Fabaceae; genus Hylodesmum; species Hylodesmum podocarpum. The sequence goes on along the minus strand of JALJEV010000047.1, from coordinate 611,993 downwards.
CCGTCGTGGTTTGTGACGCGGTGGCATTTTCGTAATTAGTGGGCAACAGACTACGACAGTTCTATGTTTAACCGTCGTAGTCTGTAATTAGTGGGCAACAAACTACGACAGTTCACATTTTAACCGTCGTAGTCTGTTAGTAGTGGCATTTTTGTGATTTTTGGGGGTTACAGACTACGACGGTTGTCACTATAACCGTCGTAGTTCGTTGATAACACTTACACACTACGACGGTTCACACTAAAATCGTCGTAGTGTGTTGAATGAATTCAAATTAAAAACGAAGCACTGTGCTTCGTTCCCATTACGCGAAATCACTGCAACGTTCTTTCTCTCTTCTCCCTCTCGGTATTAGCCCTAAAACCTCCATTGAAGCTCCATTGAATCCTTATTCAGGAATTATTGAAGCCATTTGTGACGCGTTTTTGGAGAACAAGCAAAACCGAAGCCTGCACATAATCAATTTTGAAGCTTTTCTGCGAATTGCAACTTTAAGGTACACTCCGGTTCCTTTGGATTTTTAGGGTTCATTAAGTTGTTATTTGTTGCTTTTTGATTGATTTTGATGCAATTTTGAATTTGATTGATATTGAATGGGTTGATTTCTTCACTTTTGATGCACTTACTCTTCAATTTTCATGTTGTATGCCAAGTGTTTGATAAAATGCCCAAGACATCAACCTTAGAGTGCAATGCTTGATGCAATTGATTAGTACACAACAACCTTAGAGAATAATTTTTATGCAATTGATGAGTAAAATTTTGATGCAATTTTGTTTAACTGCCAAATATTTTTTTATATAAATGTTACTAAAATATTATATATAATTGTTTGTAATATTTAATAAATTATTTAACTATAATTTTTAAACTAATTTAGTAATATTTTTTCCTATAAATAAATTATTTTAAAAGTAAATGCAAGCACATATAGGTAATAATATTTTAACCAAAATTATTTATTCAAACGTTGTTTAATAGATATAGGTGTACACCCTAACGTGGAGTTATATTTGGGGCAAAAATTAGTTACTTTGCCATGACCAAAAAATAGTTAGTTTGCCATTAAATATTTATGGTGAATATTGATGTTTGTTGTGATCATACCTTTGTTTAAGGTATGGATCGTAGTTGGATGAATGCAAGTCGAATTAGTACAGAGTATGAGGCTGGAGTTGAAGAGTTTTTAAAATTTGCTAGGCAACATGATCACTTTAGTAGTGGTGGGAAGTTTTGTTGCCCTTGTGTGAATTGTTTGAACGGTGTATGACTGAAAGAAGAAGAAATTTGTGAACACCTGATATGTGATGGGATTCTTAGAAGTTATACAACATGGACCTGGCATGGGGAGTTATTAGACACATTCACAACATGCAATGCGTCTGTATCGTAGCTGGAAACAGAAATTGATGACAGACTTGAAGACATGATACAAGATGTTGGTCTTGAAAACTTTTTGAAAGCCCACGTATATGACACGTTGCTTAGTGATGCGGAGACACCTTTGTACAAAGGGTGCTCTACCTTCACTCGTATGTCTGCGGTGTTAAAATTGGTTCATCTGAAGGCGGCAAATGGGTGGACTGACAAAAGCTTTACTCAATTGCTAGAGTTGTTGAGTGAAATGCTTCCAGAAGGTAATACATTGCCAACCCGCAATTATGACGCTAAGAAGATCCTTTGTCCAATGGGTATGGAGTATAAAAAAATTCATGCATGCCCAAATGACTGCATCTTATACAAAAAAGAATTTGAAGCGATGCACAAGTGTCCTAGGTGTGGGACTTCACGTTACAAAAAAAAGAAGGGTGATTGTGATAATGAAGAAACAACAAAGCAGGGTGCTCCTGCGAAGGTGGTATGGTATCTTCCGATAATTCCGAGATTTAAGCGTCTGTTTGCAAACGCCGGTGACGCTAAGAATCTTAGATGGCATGTAGATGAAAGGATAAATGATGGAAAGCTTCGACATGTGGCTGATTCCTTACAATGGAAGAAGATTGATCTAGAGTTTCCTGCATTTGGCAGTGAATCAAGAAACCTCCGCCTTGGTCTGGCTTCAGATGGAATGAATCTGTTTGGTAATTTAGCCACTAGTCATAGTTCGTGGCCTGTGTTGTTGATAATTTACAACTTACCTCCATCCTTGTGCATGAAGCGAAAGTATATGATGTTGTCTATGTTGATCTCGGGCCCAAAGCAGCCTGGAAATGACATTGATGTTTATCTTTCTCCATTGATTGAAGACTTGAGATTATTATGGGATGAAGGTGTCGATGTGTATGACGGGTTTGCCAAAGAAACCTTCAAGTTACATGCCATGTTGTTTTGCACTATCAATGACTTCCCGGCTATGGAAACTTGTCTCGTTATAGTGTTAAGGGACATAAAGCTTGTCCAATATGTGAAGAAGGGACATGTTTCTACCAATTACGCATGGAAGAAAAGACGATGTATCTTGGGCATAGGAGATTTCTAAGACAAAGATCACTCATATCGTAAATTGAAAAAAGCATTTAATGGTCATGCAGAGAATGAGGTAGCACCTACCCCCTTAACTGGTAAACAAGTTTATGAGCGGGTCAAAGACATCAACATTGGGTTCGGAAAGTCTTCAAAGAAGGCAATTGTGTCAAACATGTGGAAGAAACGGTCAATATTCTTCGATCTCCCATATTGGTGGAATCTTGATGTTAGACATTGTTTAGATGTTATGCATGTTGAGAAGAATGTTTGTGACAGTTTGATAGGAACTCTGTTGAATATTAAAGGTAAGACAAAAGATGGTTTGAATGCTCGGTTGGATATGGTTGACATGCAGATTCGAGATCAATTACAGCCTGTTGTTATAGGTAACTGGACATACCTCCCCCCAGCTGCTTACACATTAAGTAAAAAAGAGAGAATCAGTTTTTGTCAATGTTTACACGAAATAAAAGTGCCACAAGAATACAGTTCAAATGTCAAGAGCCTTGTTTCAATGAAAGATTTGAAATTAATTGGATTAAAATCCCATGATTTTCATGTGTTGATGCAACAATTCCTTCCTGTGGCAATCCGTGGCATCTTGCCTAAAAAGCTAAGAAATGCCATTACCAGATTATGTCGGTTCTTCAAGCAAATTTGTTCCAAAGTGATTCATCCTAATATGCTACATGACATGGAAGCTGAGTCTGCTATTATATTGTGTGAATTGGAGATGTTTTTTCCTCCTTTTTTTGACATTATGGTTCACTTGTGCGTCCATCTTATTCGAGAGATTAGATTATGTGGACCTGTGTACTTAAGATGGATGTACCCTATCGAGCGTTACATGAAAATCTTGAAAGGGTATGTGAAGAATCAGTATCATCCTGAAGGGTCAATAATTGAGAGGTACATTGCTGAAGAAGCGGTTGAGTTTTGTTCAGAATATATGTCTACAACCTTTCCTGTTGGGGTTCCTAGGCCATGTCCTGAGGGTAGACGTTTTGGCCAATGCATCCGAGGTGGACAATGTGTGGAAAAACCTTGGGATTTAGTGCAGCAAGCTGATTTGTATGTTTTAAATAACACTGATGAAGTTCAACCATACTTGACTGCTCACAAGGCCATTGTAAGGAAGCAAAACCCAAGACAATCAGAGAAGTGGTTGTTGAAAGAACATAACAACACTTTCAGAAATTGGTTTAAAAAACAAATATTGAGTGATGAAACAGTTTCAGAGACCTTAAAATGGCTAGCATGTGCCCTTAAGAAAGATGTTATTGTTTGTAATGGGTACTACATAAATAATTATTCTTTCTACACAAAGTCACTGGATGATAGAAGTGTGGTACAAAATAGTGGAGTTATGGTAGAAGCTGAGTCTATGCATTTCTCCACCTCTAAAGACAACAATCCGTTGTTAGGGAGCATGCCTTATTATGGAATAATTGATGAAATTTGGGAGGTTGTGTATTGTAAATTTCATGTGCCGCTTTTTAAATGTAAATGGGTTGATAATAAGACGGGGGTGCACATTGATGATTCCGGTCAAACCCTTGTTAACTTTAGTAAAGTTGGTTACCAGGATGAACCCTTCATAATGGCACAACAAGCTAGACAAGTTTTCTATGTCAAAGATCCTTCAAATGAGATGTTTTGTGTCATGATGCATGGAAAAACCAGCGAACTTGAAGTTACAGACAATCTTAACAATGATCACATTCCTGGTTTTTCATCTGATATCCCAGTTATTTCTGAGGAAATTGATGCTGATGATGTCCATGCAGTTCGTCATGATCATAATGAAGGAATATATGTTTGACAGTTAAAGGTGCAAAAGTTATAAGTAATCTAAATTTTTTGTTACAATTTTACTTTGATTATTTGACCAATTTAATATTCATTTTCATTATGTTATTGACTTTCAATTGTAATTTTTATTTTGATTATGGGATTGACTTTCATTTGTAATTTTGATGTTGATTATTTACTTTCAATTGCTTTTTAAACAGGAACATGACTGATCAGTCACCTGACCCCAACAAAGTTTACAAAAAGACCACACATTTGAAGGAATTAACAGTCAGACGAGGCAAAGGTCAACAGACTCACGTTAATGTTGATGTGCGCACGGGCATTGCTAGTGGTGATAACGAGCCCATATTCAGGAGTTACTTAGGGTTCCTTGTCCGTGAGCACATATCTATCCTTACCCCTACTTGGGATGATGTTCCGATGCCTCAGCGGAACATGCTATGACAGGATATTCTGGTAATTAATTTCCTCATTATTATTTGGTATTCATTTAGGTATATTGCAAAATACTAAACTAAAATTTGTTTTTTTAGGTGACTTTTGATATTCCTAATGTGGAGTCCATCAGGCTGAAGGTCATGTCATCTATGGCTACCATGTTTAGGCAATAGAAGTCTCAACTAACTAAGTACATATATGATAATAATAAAGAAGATGGCAACATTCCTATGCCTACTTATAGGGGCATAGATGAAGAAACATGGGAAAAGTTTGTTCAGATACGTTTGTCTCCTAAGTGGCAGGTTAGTTTGGTTAGTTTGAAATGATATTTTCCAGTGTTGAATAATTACTAAATGTTAATTTTGTGTAACAGGCAAAGAGGAATAAGGCAAAAGAATGTCAAGCAAGAAATGATTATCCTCATCTTTTGTCTCGGGGTGGTTATAAAGTATTAGAGGAAAGGATATTGACTCAGAAGCAAAGGATGCGGGAAGAAGCAACTGTAGCAGATCCTTCATTATCCTTTGATGGTCCACCATCCCCACCAAAGAGGCATGAAAAATGGAAGTTAGCAATGATCAAGAACTCAGGGGAGTTCACATCTTCATCTGCTCAGCGTGTTGTTGAAAAAATTGTAAGTTAATTAACATTATTAATTGATGATATTAAGGCAAATTGAAATTTGCATGTTTTAATTAAGTTTATTTACTATTCCTTACTTGCAGGATTCTCTAGTTGAGCAGAGCAGTCAGGGCTCATTTGTGCCACAGGGAAGGGATGACATCCTTTCATCTGCCATTGGAAAACCGGAACACCCAGGGCGTGTTCGTGGCATTAGTCAGGGTGTGGGGATTGTTTCATACTTTGGAAAATCTTCACACCATCGATATCATGAATCCGATATCACCCCACAAACAATAGAGTCCCTCCGGCAAAGTATCACTGCAGAGGTTACTAAATCTTTGAGGGAACAAATTACACAAGAGGTGATGCAGCAATTAGCCCTACATGGGCGGTGTGTAGGAAGTGGCACGAGAGGTGATGCGGTGTTGTTGTGTGAGCACCAAATTGAGTTGCTCACCAGATGGAGGGAGCCCCACCAATGCTTCTCAATGTGGGTTGTATGTTGAAGAAAACCCTATTAGATTGGTGGCCACCAGAAGAGTAGTGGGGGGAGGAGCAACCATACATGGTAAACCCATGAGAGATGATGAGGTCAGGGTCACCGTTGACGAGGCACATGACCCGGACGCTCCAGTTCCCTTGCCCATTGAAGAGGTGCAATTGGTAGGCCAAGCTCTTGGTACTTTCATTGCATGGCCTAAACACCTTGTTAATGAATTGGGTGCAAAGGTGTGTAATCAAATTTTATTTATTTATTATTTATCATGTTTATTTATCATGTTTCTAACAATTTATTTTATTATTAGATCAAAACGCCAAAGAATAAACTTACACCCAGGAAACCTAGACCATAGCCAGAGTCAAGTGAAGATCCTATGCAAAGGTTGATGGAGTTGGACAATACGATTAGGAGCAAACCTTTGGAGCTCTATTGGAATCCAAAAATATTTGGTAGAGCCAATAACATGCCTCTGTACATTCACATGTCAGATTGCATGGAGATGTATGCATGCATGGACGAGATGAACCTAACTCATGCAATTTTGGATCTTGTAAGTACTTTAACTATTAATTAAATATGTTAGTTTTCAAATTTATTACAGTTTCTAACATGAATTTCAATATGATTCAGGTATTTGAATAATGTATCGATTGAAATGGGCAACAACGATGTGTATGGATTCCTTGAGCCACAATCGATATTGGGCTTGGTAGATAATTCAGCTGATGCCAAGTCATATATCATGGATTGGATTGGCCAATCGAAAAAGAGGATGTACATTGCACCATACCTTCACAAGTAAGTATAATTAGTATTGATATACTAAAATTTAAAATGCGGTGTTATAACAGTATTTTATTTTATATGTAGTGGCCATTGGCAACTTTTTGTGCTTTGCCCAATGGATCATCTGGCGGTCTTCTTCTGCTCCTTGCACAAACCTCTCCCTCCGAAGTTGAAGAAAGTGCTTGAAGGGTATCTAAATGTTTTATAATTGTTATCTTTCATTTGACTTATATTTAATTATTATAACATGACATTAATGTATAATTTATTTTACCAGTATTCATGTTGCACATCATATGCTCACAAGCAATAATCGGTCAAGACCAAGACTTGATTTTGTAATAACAAAGGTAAAAAAATTTCTCTTAGGAAACTGGTAATACAACATTATGTCACTTGACTTCTAATACAATTAAGGTGTTATGATAAATCATTCTATTCTTTGTAGGCTAATAAACAAACGCATCGCCCGTAATGTGGTTTATATGTCATGCAGTGGATGGAAAACATAATTCGGATGTGCATAACAAAAAATTGGACAGAGGTACATACATTTAACCTATATCATTTTCATAATTTAATTAATGATACATGTTATTAATAATTATTCATTCCTTTCCAGACATTTAGTGACTCAATGTCATTTGTCGAAGAAGTCATCGACTACACTTGCAAGCAATGGGCGACATTTTTTGTCTATTGTAGTAAGCAACAAAACACAGTTGATTCTTTTGATGATGATAATTAGAAATTTAGATGTTAATTTTATGAATTTATTAATTGTTAGTTGTAGGATTAGAATGATATACTCATTTCATTGAGTTTTAGTTGTGTACAGTCTTATTCATTTTAATTGATTACATTCATTTTAGTTTATTACAATTTTGTTATTTAGAATAGTTTCTAAGTTAAAGTATAACTTTAGATTTATTTTGAAGTTTCAATTATGAACCATTTTATTTATTCTCAATTGTGAAATTATTGGGTTGTATATGTATGGACTGTCTGTTAAAACAGGTACAATAAATTTGGAAAAAACGTTAAAACAAACAGAATATTAAAAAAAAAAATTAGCAGACTACGACGGTTTTAATGAGAACCGTCGTAGTGTGTAGTTACAGACTACGACGGTTCTCACTATAACTGTCGTAGTCTGTGGTCTGTAATTCCATTATTACACTACACACTACGACGGTTTAATTGAGAACCGTCGTAGTGTGTAGTTACAGACTACGACGGTTCTCACTATAACCGTCGTAGTCTGTAGTCTGTAATTCCATTATTACACTACAGACTACAACAGTTTAATTGAGAATCGTCGTAGTCTGTAACTACACACTACGACGGTTTTAGTGAACCGTCGTAGTATGTAAAAATAGACTACAACACCAGAATCAACGACGGTTCTGGAACCGTCATAGTGTGTTTTTTTGAACCGTCATAGTATGCTTAAAGTGTACTAGTGTATCATTCAATCTCATATGTAATCATCATAACAAAAGTAAGGAAGCATAAAGAGGCATAACAACACAAATACATAAGTTCAATTAGATAAATAAAGTATAATAGAAACAAGAGACAAATATATGCTTAGTAGCCCAATGTGAATTAAGAAATAAATAAGAAGAAGAATCAGTACCAGAACCAATATGGTGGAAGAGGTGATGCAGGATAATTATACATGTAGGGTGTCGGAGAAGGCATCGGTGCAAATTGTCTTGGTGTGTAATACATCCCATGTTGCCTATCAGGCATAGTAGGCAATGTATAAGGTTCAAGATCCACTGTCGGTCGGTTACGTGTCAGACCATGTGTCTCTACACTGTTAGGAAGGATGTTAAGTTCATTGACAAGGATTCTTTAGCCTACAGGTGGTGCACTAGTGGCCGTCTGCTCGCTCGTATTCACAAGAAAGAATAACCATCTTATTGGCCAAATCGTGTAGTACATTTGGACTACAGGTCGGCCAACCCTCCTTTGATGCCAAGTAAAAGAGGCTCTCAGTTATATCACCCTGAAAATGTCTCATATATTAGTAATGTATAATCAGTAACATGAACATAAAATCAATTAAATTAAATTTTGACAATAAACTAAAGATGCCAACTATGCGTTCTTTGGGTCAATATACATCTTTGTTTTTTTTTTTATATCACACCATATATTCATCGATATAACTTAATGGGCCTTCCTGTGGTATCCCATCAACAACATACTGCAGTCGATTTTTCCAAATCTCGAGAACTAGCTCTAGTAGTTTAATCCAATTATTATCCTCCTTGCCTCTCAACATTAGTTGATAAAGATTCTGTGGTTGGCTTGACTTAAGAGGAATAAACTGCTTTAGGCCAAATTGTCTCATCACCCTATCAGGTTGATGCCATTCAACAATTTAGAAACATATGAGTGACACTACACCTCTCCACACCACACGACCATCTAAACATATTTGAGGTAATCTCCTAACAATGACACTCGTGTATGGATGTCACACAAACTGCAAAATAATAATTGTTAACAATATTATATTAAACAAAATGTGTCAATGTCAATCATTGATTATTAATTGAGAGTATGAAAAATTTACTACCTCGTTCGATTTAAGTAAATCTAATTTCCGTCGTATAGTTTTAACACCATCATCAAATGAAATATTATTTTGAACAGGAAGCCACCTAAAAAATAGTTTAAAAAATTATTGCATTGTTGACATAATTTAATTAATACAGTTAATTATAATCACTCATTTAATTATCTATGTCCAAATGGTGTCTGGTCAAGATGTTGAGCAACAATGCAAGGTGTTAAGCAAGTAAATCTCTCCTATGCCCATAATTGCACCAACATCGTCATGCCACCAATCGACACAGAATCAATATTCGTTGCATTACACAACTCCCGATACAAATACCCCAATACAACACTACCCCATGCATAATTTTTGGTTTCCTTCAAGTCCACCAAAAACTGGAGATATCTCAATAAAAACCGAGAACTATTTTTATCAACAAACATCACTCCTCCAATAAAGCACAAAATCCATGCGCGTGTAAATCGCTGCAATGCGTCGGTGTCCCCAACAAACGAGGTTACGTCACTAAAATGATGTGTCAGCCAATTCAATTTGACGTATGACCCCCTTGATTCTTGAGGTGTTGGCCTAACACCCAACATATCCTCTGCAAGATCTGTCCACCTTAAATGTGTAGCACCAATAATAAGGTTACTGTCTACCGGTAAACCCACCAACACAGTCACATCTTCCAAAGTGATTGTACACTCACCATACCGCATATGAAAAATGTAGGTCTCATGTCTCTATCTCTCAATAAATGCGTGTAACAAACTTAAACTTTCGTCAATCTTCATATAAGCAAGCTTACACACCTAATAAAAACCAACCTCATGAAGCAACTCAACAATGGCATCAGGAATTATGTTCTGTCCCATATATGTCGAAACAGCTCGTCTTATATGCAACTTTCATAACTCCCTAGTGTTCCATAGATACTCTAATATATGATTTCTCTGCATCCACAACACATCACCTTCAGTAGGTCCGACTTGATGATAACATTTGAAAAAGATGATGATGCCATAACAAAGTATGAAACCTAATAATTAATATAAAAATTATTCACTTATTAAATAACAATTTTAACATTAAATTTGTATTTTCCTAAAAATATAAATTAGGTTTAACAATATTAAAAATAAATAATTTAATTTAAATAAATTTTTTAATTAAATACATTTCTAAACTAATAGTAATTTTTTTTTCTTTTCAATTATTTCAAACTAATCAATACCTGTATGTAATGTATGTAACAGTACCTTAAAAAATAATAAATAAATTTACATAACCAAATTTTTATTTGAATTAAAAAATTTCTATAACATACAACAAAAAAACAAACAATTTAACAATTTACTTCAATAATTTTTTAAATAAATATATTAATAAATTAATAATAAATAAATTTACATAACCAATAGTTCCATAATAATCAATCCCTAAACTAATGTCGTAATTTACATAACAATAAATAAATTTACTTAATAAATTCTTACATTAATAAACTAATAATAAATAATTTTACTTCAACGGCCTATTTTAACTACTAATTTTTCTAATTATACGTATTAAATGCATATTTAGAAATTTTATAATTCTTCTAAAGTAACAATAATAAATTAATGAAACTCAATTTTAAAATTAGTACATTCTACTCAATCTGAATTTCTATTACTATTATTAATTATGTGTAATAAATTTCGTACCATAACCAAAATTAATTTCTATTTTTATTATTAATTATTAACTATTAACTATGTCTAATAGATTTCATATCATAAATAAAATTAATTTCTACTCCTATTATTAAGTATCTTTAATGAATTTTTACATTAACAAAATAAATTATTATTATTATTAACTATTATTAATAAATTTTTTACATTAATAGGATAAATAATTTTAAAAATAAAATATTATAACATTATGTTATGATTGTTGTGGAGAAATTTCTAAATGAGGAGATGAAAAATTAAGAAAGAAATTGAAAGGAAGAATAAATTAAAAAAAATAAAAATAAGTGAAAGTATAAAAAAATAAGAGTGAAGAAAATAAACTATTTAAAATATTAATATACTCTAACCTATTTTTATACTTTAATCTTGATATTTAAATAACTAGACATTTTTTTACGTAATCTTGTTTCAACAATTAATTTAAATCCATCCCAAATACATAAATAATGTTTAAAATTGAATATTTCCCCGACTCTCCCATGAAATTCTATGCTTGATTAGAGTTACTTAGCTTGTAGAAGGCAGAATGTGTAGAGTTTCACAGTTGATTCAAATTATCAGAAAGTTTTACATTATTTAGAGATATGACCTGTCATATGTATATAAATGAGAAACAATCCTCACCTTACAAGCCGATTTTGTAGGATTGAGTTATATTATAACCCACTCCGGTCCAACACAATTCCATCAATATGGGATAATCCCATACTGATATAAATTAAATCAATATTTAATATGATATTAGAGCCTATCCAAAATTGAGTGTCACTCCTTGTCAGACCATTTTAATAGTCTCCACGACATGATATATAATCTGTCACATGTATATAAATGAGATACAATTCTTACTTTACATACCAATTTTATAAAATAATCTAATATAAGTCCATCAACATAAAATCACTCCGTACATATATAAATTAAATCAGTATCTAATACAAGTTATAAACAAAATATTCATATTAAAAAATAACATTATATTTAACAACAAGTTTCAGCAAAATAATGCAGTAAAAGATTAAAAGAAAAACTCCCACACTAAGCTGCTCTTTTACTCTCTCTACTGTAATTTTACATTCACACAATGTATAAGAGCATCAGAGTACAAAAAGCGCCTCTGCTTTCCCATTTATCAATACACGGTTTTATGTGCAGGCTCTGCGCAATATATTAATTACCTTTTACCTTTTCTTTTCAAATAATTATTTAATTTTGTTATTTATTTATCTTATGCTTTAAATAAATCTTAAATTTATAAAATTAAATTAATATGATCTAAAGAGATGTTATTAAAGTTTATAATAAAAGTTATATTAGAAAATTAATCTTTTAAATAAAATTTCAATTAAAAAATCTCTTTATATATAAATTTTATTCAACCAAATTATATTACAAAATTATGAAAATTAATAATTAAATTGACATAAATATTAATAATATTAATAGAATAAAAACAGAATGTGAAAATAAATATTAATTTTTTTTCCTTTTTAAAAAATAACAATTTCTTGTATTTGACTAACTTTTACTTTGCAATAGTTTTTAGTGATATCATGTTCCTGTCCAATTTTGTAATTTTGTTCGATCAATGTTAGACCGTTTTGATATTTGTTGTGTATTTTCACTTTCTTACCTTTCTAAAAAATAAGAATGAAATGTGAAAATAAATAATTAATATTTTTTTAAAATAAAATTATCAACTTTTACTTTGCAATAATTTTTTATAACGCATGAACCAGTTTATGTCCAATTTTGTAATTTTGTTCAGGCATAGTCAATGTTAGATAGTTCAATATCATCAATTTGTTGTGCATTTTTCATTTTCTTGCCTTTATAATAAATAAAAATAAGATGTGATGATAAATAATTAATTTTTTTTCCTTTTTAAAAAATAACATTTTCTTTGACTTTGCAATAGTTTTTTACAACGCCGTGTACCAATTTATGTCTAATTTTGTAATTTTGTTCAAACATAGTCAATGTTAGACTGTTCATATATCATCCATTCTCACTTCTTTGTTGTGCATTTTCACTTTCTTGCCTTTCCCTAATTTTCTTTTTGGTTTACATATATTTTTTTTTCGTATTTTTACCTTTCTTTTTTTTTTACTCTAACTCCTTTTTTATTTTTAATCCTTCTAATAACTTTTTGTTTTTAATTCTTGTCATCTAATTTGATTAAAAAAATGCTTATCTAATTAACAACAATACATGTGTACTTCACCTTATATTTATTTAAAATATTTTATTTCTAAACTTTGATTAGATTTTGTTTTTCCCAATATTTTTATTAACTTTTGTATTTGTCCATGAGTTATTAACTGGACATTTAAATCTTTTAAAAATATATTTTATACGTTTAAAATATATCTTTTTTATTTTGTAGAATCAAATTTATAAAATATTTCTTGTGCATTTAAAAATATATATTTTTAAAAGTCTATCTGTATTATTATCTTTTATTACAAGTATTTATATTTTCATCGTATAAATTAAAAAATAATTAAAATTAAAATATGATTAGAAATAAAATAAAATAATTATAAAGATATTAAATAAATAAAAAAATATAACATCTAGAAAGTATTATAAATAAAAAATTATTAATTATTATTCATTTATTTTTATTTTATAAATATAACAAATTAAAAATCGTAAAGTTAAAAAGGAAAAGTATATATAAAAAAAAAAAAAAAAAAAGGAAAGGGACGCGGGCGGATTTGAAATGGGTGTGCAGAGAAGTTGAGTTCTTGCATGGTTTTTGTGCTTGTTTTTATCTGAAAAAACTATGCTCCTTAAAAAGGTTGTGTTTTTAGACATACCCTTTTGTGTAAAGGACTTTTGATTCTTGTGTCATAGTTTTTTGGTTTTTTAATTTTCTCAGATAGAAAAGGTTGAAACTTTTGAATCTGGTCATCAATTTTGATTCTGAACTTTGTCTTTTGGTTTGCTGGGAGAGGGGGTGGTGGGTTAAAAGGAAATCATCATCCATGAAAGAAGAAAAGGGTGTTTTTTTTGTATGTCTTTGCATGATTAAACATATTTTGGTGTTTGGTATTTATGGAGCTATTTGTGATGAAATATGCTAAGTGGAGGGAAAGGACTTTTTTGAGATTGGATCACGGAAAGGGTCTGGGGGATTTAGAGATTCTTCAATGGGGAGGTACTTATGTTGATGATGTTGGAAGGTACTTATGTTTATGGTGTTATGATATTTTAGTTCAGATTTTGTTTGATATATCATATGGTTTATCAACTCTTTAACCAGGGACATGTTTATGTAGAATTCATGCTGATTACAGTTCCACAATGTTGATGTTAATACAGTTTCACACAAACTTATCACTCTTGCCGGGGTGACTGTTAGTTTCTCATAGCTTTTCCATTGTAATATTTCTTTTTCATTTTTTATCTTAGTGTAATGTATGCAAAATATATTGAAAATTATCTGCTATCACATCTGCTATTGCAACTTATCAATGTCTTTTATGCATAAACTGATGTTGCCATGTGAGTACTTCAGCAATAAGTACTTCATTTGAGCTTGTTTTGTTTCTTTATGAATGAGTAAAAGGATTGAGTTAGGCCTAGACCCTCGTTACAAGAGAAAGAAATAATATATATGGCCAGTTTGGGTGAGTTCCTCTAGAAGGACTTTTTGGAGCAAAAAATAAGAAGAAAAAAAAAATGAAATTTACTTTTTCAAAAGTGAAAATTATGTAGAAGCTCTCTCTTTTAACTTTTTTTAAAAGATGTGGAAATTTCTATAAATTAATTAATGAAAACTTAATTGTAACTTTGAAGAAGTAAATTTCATATATTTTTCTTATTTTTTCCTCCAGTAAGTTCTTTTGGAGAAAAATAAAATATCTAAACAGGCTCTTGTATAAGGAAAATCTATATAAAAACTTGTTATGTTTCTTGAGTTCATTTTAAATTATAATTGGCAATGGTGTATTTATATATCTACTGTCGCTAGAAAACATGGTTTGTAGACTCAGAGGTAGTAGAAAGCATGATAGGTTTCCCTGGGAAACTATTCTCTTAAACTAAAACATTTGTTTGTTGCAGGGTTCAATTGTTAGTTTAAGGAAGAATTTACTTCAACACTTCAAGAAGCCTCTCATGAACATAAGCCTGCTAGAAGTTTCCTATAAGCCGTTAAGGTGTTTAGTTAGTCTGTATGTTTATGGCCTGCAATAGGTTATGTTAGTTTTATCCTTATCCTTAACTGTCATAACTTTCAGGTGATCAAGCCTAAAGTTTTGATTGGATCATCAGGAGGGGGAAAAGCACGTAGAGATTAAGTAATTGAGTCTTTGACTTCAGACAATGATGTAAATCCTTATCTCACTCTTGTTGTGGATGAATGTTTAGATACATGATTTTAAATACGTATTACAATCACCTGCAAAAACCTCTGATTATGACTCTCTACAATCCTACCTTACAGTCTGAGTGTACAGCCGAAGAGGCTTACGAGTGGAGTGAGGTAAAAAACAGATGATCACATCTTTCTCTAGACTTGTTAAGTGTTGTTTGATGTAAATTATGCTTGACACTGTTAATTTGTTTGATTGTCCACAATAAAGGGCTGCACAATTTTTGCTGGTGCGAGTCGATTTGATCCTTTCAAATACAAGGGTAAAGTTTATGCTTCTGGTCAGGTTTCAACTTTCAAAATCTTATTCACATTCATTCTTATATATTTCTCTCTTTTCATTTGTTAAACAGCAAAACGTTATATCTGATCCTTTCCCTTTAAATTCAGGCCAACAATGCATGCCTACTACACATTCCCAGGCTTTGGTAATCTCAGAAGCAATTCAAGTGCACAACATGCTTCTAGCAGCCTGTAAGAGAATATGACAAAGTTAGAACAATGCATCCAATGAACATGATGAGGAGCATGAGTTTTGATTTTCTGAATAATAGTTAAGTGAATATACTAAGTAGTGTTGATTTCCAACACTTTCTACCTTATTCCAGTTAATTGTAGTGATAGAGAATGTTTAGACTCAAACAATGCTTTTAGATCATGTGTAACATTGGGAATCTAGTGATGTCATTCATACAATCATACTGTCTTGTATCCTCATTCATACATCTTGTGATCATGTTATTTTTTTCTTCTCTTGTTTTGGTTCTGCTGCTTTGATTTTGGTTTTGTGGTTGTTGTTTGTGTTTTGCCTATGCATTTATCACAACTTTGTAATATAGCTACTGTACCAAGGATTGCAGCTCTACATAATATTGATGTGGAAGATCACCATTTTCCCCTCTGTACTCCACTGCCCTGTGTTTTCATTTTTATTTTTTTTTGTTTTCCTTTTTTGGTTTTGCAGCTCTACACAACCTTTTAAAAAAGATACTTATATTAGTTTGGTTGGCAGTGGAAAGAGTATTTTTTGTAATATTCTTTTCTATTGGAAGTTTACCCAAAAAAAAAAAAATTTACAAGGGAAAGGAAAAATATATATTTTGATATAAGAGTAGGACATATAACAGTTGCCTATAAAGGAGGCAAGTGTAATTTACTTTTTATTTATCAGGGTAAAATATGTTTTTAATCTCTAATTTTTTTTGTTTTATTTTAGTTCTTTTAGTTTGAAAATATATCAATTTTGATCTTGAAACTAATTTAAATAGTGCTTCATAACAGTGACAAAGTGTTTTTTAAACATCTTTAAATATTAAAATTTTATAGTAACAAATTATATTTTTTCTCTATTTAATAGTAATTTATGATTTATATTTTTTATTATCATTATTGATAGAGTTTAATGAAATAATAATGTATCTTTTTCTTTTTGCTTGTATGTTATCAGCATCCTTACAATGATAAATATTACATGAGAATTTAAAAGGAAAATAATATATTTTTTAAAAAATAAAAATTTATATTTATAAAATATATTAAATTCAATTAAATATGATTAGATAATCTATTTTTTATTGAATTGATCTGGTTTATCTAAACACTTAAATTGATCTTAACAAATGAAAATCAATTGATTTTAATTTAATTTTTTTTCTAATCTAAATTGATTCATAAATAACTATAAATTTTATATTTAAATTAGACGAGAGAGTCATTAAATAAAGGACAAAACTCATCCTAATTTATTTTAATAAGTTTTAACTAATAATAAAGAATATTTTAAAAGGAGAGCGTTTAAGAGGGTGACAACATCTTTTTCTTTAAAAGATAGAGCTATTTGGCAAGCAATTTCTTTGAAATTTAGATTTTATAAATTTACATTATGCTTTTTTATTTTAGTTAGAGTTAATTATGGTTTAGGGTTGCCAATTTGCCACATCAAGGTATTGCTCTTTGTGTAGGTAATGTTTTCTGAATCGTGACAAATTAAAGAGAATAATAGTTTAGAGATTAAATTAGTGGTTTAGTTTTGATGAAATTAATACATATTTTTTTACATAAAATATAAAAAAAGATGAAATATATTAAAAGAGAGATAATTAAAGGGTTATTTTCTAGCTTTAATTACTTTTGTTTTTCAAAATTTTACCAAAAAATGGTGTGTGGATCAATCATATTTAAACATGTTGAGCTAAATTCAGTTGGACTCGAGATTGATAATAATACTTCTAACTCAACTTAAATTAAAATTTGATTACTTAAAATATCTTTAGTTAAATATTTCATAAACTAATAAAATTAATTATATAAATTTAATAATACAAAATATGTTATTTAACTCAATCTGTAATCTCTGTATAAATCTTTAATAACTTAAAATAGTTTTATGTATATATTTCATAAACTAACAAAATTAGTTATATAAATTCACATAACTCAATTTCAACTCATTTAATTCATAAACCAAATCAAGAAACCAATTATTGAATGAAGTATGCAACCAATTTCAAAATAGTCTCATGAAATCTTTATCTAAGACTGCTACAGAGAAACGTGGCCTATGATTTTCCTTCTTGTATTTCTTAAGTTACCATCATTTACATAGCAGACATATTCTGTTAATACAGTGATGCATTCAGGAACAGCAATTTTGTGTTGAGTCATACACAAAGAATTAAAATACAAGCAAGTTTCCTCCGAGGCACAACGTTTATATATTCTTAATCATCATCATCATTTAGCACTTAACCAAGTCATATAATGTTTTATTATATTCTTGAATAAACCTATCACAAAACATAAAACAAACTTCATAAAGTGGTGGAACTTGTTCATTGAATTCATGCAATCATAAAACTCCCCCATCACTATCTGTCACCTCCAACACTTGTCTTGTTTCCAAACATTTCTTGTGGTTAATGTTTTTTTTTTCTTTAATATTTGGTCCTCAATCATGTATATAATTCTTTTTTTTTTTCAGGAAATAATTAATAAGTGATGGAGGGTCATGAAGTTATGTCAGTGTATCATGTTCAGGAATCTAATTGCTTTGCTTGAAGTGTTTTTCTGTTTGGGCCCAAAATCACGTGATAGTTTTTGCCAGCTTTGGACTTTCAAATCAACTTAGGCCAGAGCTGAAGAGGACAAGATTACAATAATTATCTTTTTACTCAACAACCAAAAACAACAATTATCTATTTGAATTAGTATATTTTTTTAAAAAAAAAACATACACTTTTTTTTTTGGTATTTTCTTACCATAATCTATGACCACCCGAAAATATAAGGATAAAAATACATTTTATAAGATATGTTTGTATTTTTACGTGATTAAATTATACTTAAAAAGAGAATAAATATAAAAAGATAATTTTCTTTAAAATGATAGTAATAATTAAAAAAGATGGCGAGATAAGAGAAAAATGAAATTAAGTATGGGGAGAGATAATAGATTTAACAGTTTATTTTTAAAAATAAATTTAAAAAATTGTACAAAGATATAAATTTTGAGGAATAAAATAAATAATTTCATAAATGAAGTTCGAACAAAAATTGTTTGGATGGTTCTTAGAGGTAAGAACTGAACTCTCAACAGCTTGAGTTGGAAACCATGGTGTCAGAACAGTTCTTATATATAAAAATTAGTTTTTAATATTAAAATATATTTTTAAACACAAAGTATAAGGATGTAGAAGAATATCTTAGACTCATTTTATATTCGTAAGTACTTTTATTATCATAGTAAATATTGCCAAAGTGGTTTATGTGTGTAACATGTTAACAATTAAGGATAGTGGAATATGGCAATGGATGAAACTCTGCCACATATACATGAAATATTGCCAAAAAAGTCTAATGGTGGTTGGGTAGTGTCACCCCACATGCTTCATGTCGCTTTTCTTTTCATCCTAGTTCTGTTTGGAGAAAAAATAGGAAAATTCCACAAAATAAGGCCATTTTTTTCACGACTTGTCAATGACAAAATCATAATAAATGGAGGAATTTCGTGCCACACAATGCAAAAGGGGCTTTAAGGAGTGTCTTAATCGAATGTAGTGGACCCTTTTATTTGATAGAACAGGGCAACTTAATGGTAAAAACATAACATGATGATTTTTGATTTTGCTACTTATGGACAATAAGCTAAGGTACTATTTTTGAAAATAACGTGAGTGAAATGGATTTTCATGTGCCTAATAATTAAACACTATAGTCACATATAAGGACACAAGTTAATAATTGAACCCTCTTATATGAGGTTCTTAGTTTTCACAAGTCTTTAGTGTACTTCACTTCCTTTACACTGCCTAATTGCTTTTCCATGCCTTAACATTTTATGCAAAAAGATTCATGAACTATAACAAGGGAATGTCCCTTCCAATGGTAATAATCCTTGTAGAGAGGCTATTAACGCCAAGAGAATATGATAAGGACATAAAATCTGTCACGTTGATAAATAATACAATGGTTGAGAAATGTCTCTCTCTAAACACCCTTTTCATTGTTTTTGTTATTATTATATATGAAACCATCATTAGCTAATTGAAATTCATATACTTTGTTTCTTATATATGGTCAAGTTCAAAGAATATATCTAGATATATAACTAATAGAATATTGACTTAACGATGAAAATTTGAAATTACACCAAAAAAAGTCTATATCTGGATCACGTTGAGAATTTTATGATTCTTTTCTAACCGGAGGAAAAAAAAAAAGAAGGGAAAAACTAAAATGAAATGCTAAAAATTAGGAAATAATTTTCATGAATCACATGAAAAATATAAAGTTTCTTTGACATGAACTAATTAAGATCCAGTTTTAATCTTTAAGTTTAACTTTTTCCTAAACCAAGAGTAAGTTTCACCTTTTACAGAATCAAGTGTTATAATCATCATTGGTATAAATCTTGATGTTCAATGCTTTTTTGCAGGATTTGCTATTCCATCCCCTCAATGGTCAATAATGAAATAAAAACTAGTTTTATTCATATGCTTCATCCTATGCTTCTGCAACTGAAGAATTAATTAATACTTCAAGGCAAAGGAAAAATTAAATGAATGTCTGAAACAACCAAATTAAACTATAACTTCTATTCTTTATAACCAAATCTTTCACATTATTAAACAAAATGCAAAAGTCTAACATATGATCTATTATTGCAGCCACATCATAAATATAATTTTTCTACAATTTCACACCATGACTGCAATAACTCACCAAAGAACCAACTTATTATGCAATGAAAAAAAATATCCTACCCTAAAAAAAATTGAAAAATTAATAAAACAAAGTTTCTATATTGTGATAAATATGCATGCATGATCAAAAATAAACGAGAAAAGAAGTTGAATCTGAAGAAGAGGTTGTGTAAGCAGAACGAAGGTTCCTCCTTAGACCATCAAAACTTATGCCATGGCGTGGAAGAAGCTGTTGTGTGACCCTTGTTAGAACTGCTGTGTACTCTCCTAATATCTCTGTCATAACCACCACCATTATCATCTTCTTCTTTCTTCTTTCTTCTTTTTCTGCTTAGAAAGTTGAAAAATCTCAGAATTTCTTAGAGAAAAAGTAAAGCTCCTTTTGCCACAAGAGTTTGGTAGTACAACCTTTCCCTTGTGCCTATGGAATTTCGAATTGTGTGGTTTGAAAGTGATCGATGCAAGAAACACAAACGCATGTATTTAAAGGCATAAAGGTTAGGCAAAAAATATATATTAAAATTCTGGCACTTTCTTGTCACTGCGCCTATAAATTTCCAAGTTTAGACAAAATTTATATACAGCTATTGCGAGAAAAGTTGAAAAAAATTCTACCTAAGTTATAATTATTAAATTTAAGAATCTTGCATTAACAGCTTTCAACAAGATAATTATTTTTTTTATATTTTATTTAGTTATGTTTTATTCATTTTATTTAATTTAATATAGAAAATAATATTTTTCATTGATAAAAAATTTAAACAAATGTTTTTCTTCTAAATTTCTATAATATAGGAGAAAATACATATATATTTTTTTTATGCATAAATATTTATAAATATAGAGATAGAAATATTGATGATAATATAATTGATATTTATGATCGGATATCTTAGATAATTTTATTAAATATAAGTATTTAATTACTCTGTTGAATCAAACTGAAAATTTATTATACATATAAAATGGGAGTGCAAAGCTAAACAAATTTCACGCATAAATTATAATAGATTAATTTTAAGAATGTAACATTATCAGATTTAAATAAATGATTATTTTTATTACTTAATTTAATTATAATATCATTATAAAAAATTAATAACATAATTGATATTTATGGTTGAATATCTTTAAAAAATCTCGTTGAATTCAAATATTTAACTACTCTGTTATATCGAGCTGAAAATCTATCTAGTATATTATATATATATATATATATATATATATATATATATATATATATATATATATATATATATATATATTATTGTATATTACTCCGAACGGATTGTAATACATTAATTTTAAGAATATAGCATTAACAGATTCAAACAAGACAATTTTTTTGACATTGAATTTAATTATATTTTCTTAATTTAATTTAATTTATAAAGTAATCGTTATTTTCTTATTGATGAAAAAATTATAAAATATAATTTTTTTCTTTAATTACTTTATAAAATGAAAGCGGTGATATATTCAATTCTTTTTCTACAAATATTTATAAATTTATAAATATTGAGATAAAGAATTGATGGTAATATATTGATATTTATGGTCAAATATCTTAGATAAATCTTTCTAGTTTAAATATTTAATTACTATGCAAATCAAGCTGAAATCTATTATCTATTATATTATATAAAGTTTTTGCCGGAAAGAGAAAAGTTTTTTTTTTTTTTAAAAAAAATTCCTCCCTAAGTTATAATAAATTAATTTTAAAAATATTTTATTAACAAATTCTAACAAGATAATTAATTTTTACATTTTATATAATTATATTTTTTTATCTAATTTAGGAAATGATATATATTTTCCCCATTGATACAATATTACAAAATATATTTTTCTAAATATTTTCTAAATTGGAAGAGAAAATATATTTATTATTTTTAAACATAAATATTTATAAATTTCTAAATATAAAAATATATATAATTATAGCAATATAATTGACATTTCTGTTCGAATATCTTAGATAAATCTTGCTGAATTACAATATTTAATTACTTAACTATATCAAGCTGAAAATATATCTTATTTTATCATATAAGATCAGTGTAGATAAAAATACGATATATTAATATGTTAATTATTTTATAAAAAATATTTAATATTAATGGTCCAAATATTTTTCACAAACATTTTAATTTGTGATGTATAATTAATCATTTTCTTCTACGGGTAGTATAAGTCTTACATATCTACAATTTGTACTTTGATAATGTAATAAATAAAATATAAATACTACTTAAAATACAGGGTTTATAATTATTGACTTTTCGCTGGCCAAAAAAAGTAATATTCTGTCAATGAAACTAAAAATATAATAGGTAATGTATAATTCACCTAATCCGTTATAATAAAGTATATTCTTAATTTATTTTTTACAATAATATAAAATAATAGATAAAAATTTATATTAATATCAATAAATTTAATATTCAAGATAATATAGTAGTTAAATGATATATTATTATGTCAATTAATATTTATAAAATTTATCATTTCAGAAAATATGAAAATTAATATTTAGGTGTAAATGGTCTGGCCCTGCACACAGTGAATTAGGCAAATAATAATAATTAGCATACTTTTACGTGGTGATGACCACAATGATTAAATAATAAGATAGGAATAATAATTTGACCATGTTGATGATTTGAAAGACACGGTTTTCACATTCACATACTATTTATTGGGGTCGTTTAATTTCACTACGCGTAAATGGTGATCATCATACATGAGAATACCTAATTAAATTTGATCACGTTTGTGAGTGACGTTTTGGGGTGTCTAATTATAGCTTTTTAAGAGCTGATCTGTAGTGATTATATTGGGAAAATGTTGGAGAAGATGATGGAGTAGCTTCTAAGTTTTGAACACAGGTTTGGTTGGTAGATGCATGCATTCTTGAGGAATTTGTTTAACTTTTTCTTCAAATGGGATAAGGTCTGCTCATGTTTTCTCTACACAGGGTTTGACATACCTTAATTTTGCATTGAGTGCTTAAGTGTTTGGCTGGGGAGAATTGAAAAATTTGAATGAAATTGATTTTATTCAAAATTGATTTTGAAGTGATGTATAATATATTTGGATAATTCTAAGAAAAATTGTGGTAAAAATTTAATTGTGAAGCTATACCAAATACATTATTGATGTATATTTGAATGTTTTCTTTAAAAATAAGTTAATAATAATAGGACTTAATATTAAAAGAATTTAAATTCAATTGAATCAATTTTTCAAAGTAAAATTAAATATATACTTGAGAGTATGTTAGCAATGAGTTAAATATGTGTTTGGATGATTATTCCAAACATAAGAAAAAAAATATTTAATAAACAACAATAATATGAATACAATTAATTATAAAATATAAAAATAATATGAAAAGAAAAAATACGTACTAGAACATAATTATTCACATCTACCAAAAAGATAATTACATATTAGTTTTACATTATTAAATCGAGTTTTAAACACATTTATTTATAGAATGGATTAACCTTTAATTTGATCAAACTTAGATTCTAAAATCACGTAAAAGTCAAAATAACAAATAATTACTTCAAAATTTTCAATTATTCATCATAATATTTTAGACTAAGATTGATTTCTACAAGGTATCCAACTAAAATGGACTCTCATTCATTGCGATGTCAATTCATATACCGAAAATATTGCTGCTGCAGATAAGGAATGGTACGTGATCAAGATGATGATAGTTGAATGGCTAAGTGTAAATGATGGGCATAGTTGTCTAGCAAATAATGTGACAAAAGGTTAAAACAGGCTAGGAGGGATAGATCTCTATAAAAGCAACTACAACATAGGACAATGGTATTATCTAAAATGAGTGAAACAAAATGTACTTTCATGAGAACCTAACTTGCCTCAAATGTAGCAATGTAGCACAATTATGAGTGAGTGTTCTTCTAACATAGAGTACTAGATTTAATTTGTAGATTCTCAGACATGACATTGTGATATCCAATTCATTAAAGAAAGCAAAATTGAAGTACGTGATAGCCCAAAATCCAAATGCTAGGACAATAATTAATATGTACAGTACATGTGAGATATGGAATTGGAACACTTCAGTTCCAAAATTTATACTCAATTTTTTTTAGAGCCACTTAAATATTGTTCCTCTCTTCCACTAATCACTTTTTCTTTCTAGAAAGAATATGATCTAGTGAAGACTTTTTTCCATGCTTTCAGACTCAGAGACCGAACCTTTGTTAAAGCTAAAGAGGGCTTAAAATCCTTTTGAGAAAAAGGTGTTGGTGAAGTAGATGAGGGTGATTGTGATGATTTCTCTAATACAACATTGTCTTCTTGGTTCCAAAACCTAGCATCTTTTCTCTTGCTTCTCACGGTTTCTAACACATCATATTTGTTGCAAATTCCCCAAACTGTCACCTTTTGTTGAAAGTAGTCCACATTCACTGAGTATATGCCTGTAATCAATAATATCAATAAGTGACATACCAAAATAATTCTAGATCTTATTATGAAAACTTTTTACTAATGTTCATAGTTATCAAATAGAGAAATGATTCAATATGTTTGTTAATAAGTAAACTATCATTTATACATGTGAAAGTGTAAGTATATATAATTTAATATCTAAAAGATAAAAAATAATAACTAGTCCTAAAAAAGTACTCATTGTTATTTTAATTGTTGAATTTAATTATTTATTATTATTTTAATATCTAAATTCAACTACTTATTCTCGTTTTTTATTTATCGAATTAAGGATTAAAATACATCAAAATAGTAGTAGATATCTTTTAAAGACTAAGATAATAAATATATATTTTAAGTAACTGTTTTACTATCATTTATTTCTAGTAAACCAAATTATTCAATTTACACAATTTTTAAAGATGAAAATGATGGTTAATTTATTCTTTTGTTAACTTTTATAGACTTAGATATTAAATATATGGTAACTTTTCATCTAATACTTTCTTTGTAAAGTATGAAAGAAGAAAAGAAAAGCATAGTAGAAATTGCATAGCTATGGGAAGTTTTGCTTTTAGATGGGTTGGGCAGAAATTTTTAAAGGGGAGTTGTTGACTATTTATGAACAGTGATGTGGTGTCACCGAAAGTAACATGGACCCAATATTTTGAGGTGTAAATTTGATGTCCATCTCTATAAAATTGTCAATGAACAAACACCATTTCTTTTTTACTCTAGCAATTGCCGAGTTATTACTGAGTAATTTGAAAGAAGATATAAGTGCAATTCGTGTAATAAAAGGGGGAAAGAGTTCCATTTGAAGCTAGTTTCAAGTAGCCACATATTCTAGTTTATAGAGAAAAACTTGTGGGAAAAAACAAATTTATCTCCCTAGTATCAACAAGATTCAACATAGTTGTTAAAGAAAAAAAATTATATTGTTGATTTTTATGTCTCTAGTTAGTGTTGGACTATGAAATATATTTAAACTTTGTCTCTTAGTCAAATTACTTTTTCTAGAAATTGTCATTTGAAATTCAATTTAGTGAAGTTAACAGATTCTCATGGTCATAGCCCACAGCCCATTGGTTTCAAATTCGTGCCAAGCTGACCCAAAAATCAAAGTTGTGAACTTAGAAAAACCACCCCAAGTTTGAATAAATGTGGCAAATGCCTTTGAATATGTGTAAAAGTTAATTAAACATGACTCACAACACGACCACCCAAATTTTTTTATATACATAATATATACACAAAAAAAAATATATATAAAAATTACTACGTGCAATCAATCAAGAGAAAATTGAGAAGTGCATGTTGGTAACAATGGTTGTATTTATTTGAAATTAGCCATACAGCCTTGAAAACTAACTAGAACAAAAAGGGTTATTTACCTTTAAGATTGGATAAGGTTTTCTTAATTTTCTTCTCGCATCCATAAGAGTACAATGGAACCATCATTTCAACATATTGTGCTTCCACATTATTCTTGTAAGCTGGGACTATTTGCATGTTGGCCATTTTGACTTGCTTCAATTCACACCATTCAATTACCAACCAATGAATTTTGCTAGTTGTTATTGATGTGTGTCCAACCCTTATATAAAGTCTTTGTTTAGGATATGAATGGATCATAATAGATATTACATTAGATTCTATTCAAAAGAAGCTTTAATCTAGTAACAATCACTTTTTCTTTCTCCTTTTTTTTTTCTTTTACATTTTTTTTCTTTATAATTTGAGATGTTGTTGCTATCAAGGATTGCTTCATAATTAAGAGCTTAATTAGGGTTAAAAAGATAACACCTTTGATTAAGAAAATTGGAATGATGGTTTGAATGGGGTATGGGTGGTGTGACATTGATAAGTACAAAGCTGTGTCAGCAACTTTGGCTTTGGTTAATCAAAAGTTAGATGCATTGCATTCTCCTTTTGTTGTTGGAAATTGGAAAACCTTATTGTTTGGTTCGCACGTGGGTTGTTTTCCTTACTAGAGAAGAGAGTAATTGAATATTTGAATTCCAAATAATTCTAAATTATCTATATTTATAGACTTTTTTTTAAATATAATTAGAATGTAATTGAAATAAATCACTTCAATTATTAAGATGGATGTTAATGGTTTAGATTATGAGTAAATATTTTATAAATCGATTGTACAATTTTTTTATCTTATTATTATTTAATTAAAAATTATCATGGTGAATTTATGGTACTTTATGATGATTATCTTAATTAAAAAATGTTTATTATTTTTTATTGAATTGGTAATATAAAAAGTGATATTAACAATGAAAGTATTAGTTTCTATATAGAAGTCGTATTTAGAATGAATTTTATAATTGTCTAGGTGTAAAACTTTTATGCTGAAATTAAATCAAAACTAGACTCTATTTTAATTATAAAATGAAAATTTTGAAAATAATTTTTATATTCTAAAAAATAGTAAGCATATATATATATATATATATATATATTTATCATTTATTAATTTTAAAAATATAAAATAATTAATAAACAAAATAAATTAAGACAACATATATAACTTGTTAGTCGTAACCTTGGTTTTGAAGGATGTGATGATTGTACCTTCTCAGTTTTTATTGAGCATAAAGGACGATTAACGCACTAATGATCGAAATTAATTAATTTCATGCACATGCATTTGTCTTTCATGAGTGATGAAACACACAAACATAAACCAAATGAACACCTTTGTTGCAAACATAATGAGGCATTGCATATGCTTGTCTTAGTTTTAAATCATATAATGTCCACCTAACTATTTTTTTAATACTATTATTTAACTTATAGTTACATAAAATTTAGGGACAGCTTTTAATATAACCTTCACAAGTTTAGATGTAAAGTTCAAATATTTTTTTAAAGTTTATTAGTCTTATTAGACAAATTTTAAATAGTACACGCATTTTTTATATGCCAATTTAGAATATTTATATTCTGAAAGTCGTAATTAAATTACTAAACTCAAAAATTTCAAACATAGCTGCACATTTTGTTTGGTTTGGTATGTACCAGTTCTCTTCAGCACATAGCAAAAGTGTACACGACATTAATTAGACTAAGTGAGACTAATTAAGTGTTATCCATGTCATATCTGAGTGTAGATGTTTTCTTTTTCTTTCTTTCTATTAACTTTTCCGGATAAGTCGATTTAGGAATTGAACTTTTATGACATCCTTATGAATTAAAGATCTCAACTTTATTAATAAAATATTAAAGAAGGAGAAATAAAAAATTAAAACACTTGATAGTCTAATGTCCTTCCTATATAAATTAGAGGGGGGGGGGATTTTCGTTTTATATAAATTATGGGAAGAGAGTCAATATACTATTTGTCTCGTAATAACAATATAAAAAAAGAAAAAAAATTAAGTTGATTAAAAAAGAGACAAAAAAAACTAATAATATAAAAGTAATGGACTTTTATAAGAAGAAAAATATGGAAGTTTAAGAAGTGATTTAAAAATAAAATTGTCTATTAAAATGGGTACACCTAATATTAGTATTTCTGTATGAATGTTAGAAACAAAAGTTATTAAAAATAAAACAACCATCAATAATTAGTCAATCATTAAGTGACGTTTTAATATCTTAACTAAAACTTACTTTTATAACCTAAAAAAATTTGAGAACTAGTAATGTATTACATGTATAGTAATGATTCTAAAGAGAAAAAATGTGTGGATTATATATTATTTTCTTTCATTTCTCGAAATGCAGATAAAAGTTTTCTTCAACTATTTTGATAAATCTTGATTATAAAGACTTTGTAACAAACACAAGAAATACAAGAAAAACAATATCCAAATAATTATGAAGTCATTATTTTTCTTATTCATCACGGCACCGAAAATTTCATGGCCTAATATTTTTCTTTCTAAATGATAAATTTTATTTGACGAAAATTAATGTATCACGTGGTTAAAAACAAAATTATTTTTTATTCACAGCAAGAACAACCTATTAGTATTGGCCATTGATATTAAATTTAAAAAGCTAATATTAATGATAATATAGATTCAGAGTTGTATTGAAAAAAAAAAAGTAGAAATCAAAATTATTTATCATTATAATATATTTATATTAGTATGTATCGTTATGAATATTTAACTCTAAAAAATTAATGTCATGAGCCGTTATAAATAGTGTCGATTTCTGCACAACACTAGCTATTATTAATTGTGGTGGACTTAAGATTGACATTATTTTTTGTCATCTTCGTCACCAAACCCTTATAATATGTATATGAAAATTGACGGTAATGTTGTTGATTTAGTGTGAGTTAAAATTGACATTGTTATCTTTTTTTTTTCTTACCCGTTTATATTTTTCGAATAACCTAGTGGGAAAAGAGATAAGCCACATACTATAATACTCCAACCATAAATCAAAATTTAAAATTTATGATATAGGAAAAAAAAGAGACCAAGTCAAAAGATATTCTCCAACCAATCAACCAAAATAATTAAAATTCATTTAAACTATACTAGTTGGATAGATGTACTAAAGTATTACAAGGTAACGCCTGGATGTAAGACTAAGGATGTTAAAACAATTTAATATTATTTTATAATTAGGATACTAAATCAAAATTTATATTCTAATTAACAAAAATTATTCATGACTTAAAATCTTTGGACGTTGACAGACAACCACAAATGAGAAAAAAACAGGGTTCGGAATGATACGTGTTGTCATGTCTTTATATAAGTAAAATATTGTTTATTATAAGCATTAAGTCTTCACAAATTTATTTTGTTCATTATTTAAAAGGTCTTTTATCAGTAGAATGTTACATATAAATTCGTGATCCGTCGTTTAGTTATTTTATGTGTGATTTTGGTTAAATATCAACAATCCTTCACATACTCTAGTTATTATATCGTTGTTATGATAATTCAAATCAACGACACTTGTTCTAACAACCAAATCCACCAACATTATAATTACTTTAATTAATTTTAATTAAAATTCTTGATTAAGTTTAATTATGAAAATATAAATAAGATTATTTCTTTTTTAACCTTTGAGATTAAAACAATAATTTATTATTTTAAATTCATTCATATGTTTTTTTAGTTGTAAAATCTAAATTTCTTTTATAAATGTCATAACAAGGAAAAATATGAAGATGACTGATCTATTAGTGAAATCTACAAGATTTTTGATATGAAGTGTAATCTTTAAGTCAAAACTGAGACATTTATGGTAGGATATGAAACTACATTTTGTGACCCAAAACTAAGTTATATTAGCTTTAATTTTGTTTTTGGTTTTAGCCATTCCGAGCTGTGTATGATGTTTAGAGTATTTTAAAGTTAGTTGGTTCATTACAAAAATAAATAAATAAATAATTTGAGTTATCTTGGATTGGTAAGATATGTTGAGATATGAATGAGCCACATTTGGATAAATTACAATTGATTTTTGTAAGGTTGAAAGACATGTTTGAGTTAAGATGTTAAAAAGGTTGTTATTTGTAAGTATGTGTGTAGGGTTGAAAAACAATTGATTTTTGAATGGTATGCGAACAACATTTATTAATATTATCTGAAATGATTGGTGTGAATTGGAGAGTTAATTTGATGGAGCATATTGCATTAATGAGTTACTAAGGTTCACGATAATCAATTACGTTTTAAAACTATCAATCACCCTCTCAAATCCAAAATTTGGATTCCTAAACTTTTATAGCTTTAATTAGTTAAAACGTTACAATTATCTCAAAAATTACTCTAGAGAGTTAAGACCCCTAAACTAGAATTCTTAAGAGCAATTTCCATAACAAAACCAAAATCACCCTCAAAACTCACACCCCAATACATATTTATTTCAAAATCAAACTCAATAAACACTCTCTACACATCATCACAACAATAACAACAACAACAACCATTAATCAATTACCATTTACACACTAATTGCATTCCAACACATTTTATTTTAGAGAAACTCTAACAAAATAACATAAAATATCTATTATTATAATTATTATTACATTTTAAGTAGAAACACCCACACTTTAGTAAGCGAATTGTGTTAATTAAAAAATTTGTCTTTTTGCGTATGTTATTTTTTAAAGCTTTCAGACGCAATTTGATTTCTCTTTAACTGTTGATTTTATCTTTCAAATTGTTTAAGTTAATTAGTCCCCAGTTAGTCTCAAACACAAAAGAAGATAAAAACAATAATGTTTCTTTACTAGTTCGTCTTAAACAGACTATGTCCAGTTACTTAGCAACTCGATAAGTTTTCACTATCAACCGTGAAATGTTTACAAATATTCTTTGCACTCAGCTACTTCTGACTATACAAATATTCTTTGATCCCAGCCTTCTCAGGCTAAACAACTAGGTATTCTTTGGAACGCAACCTTCCTAGGCTAATACAAGGGTATTCTTTGAAACGCTACCTCCTCAGCCTAAGGCACCACAAAAGTGGATTTTGAAAGAGTTCTAAGAAAGATCTTCTTCGTAGAGAGGTGTTTTACAATTAAGAACGAGCTTAAGAACAGGGAGAGCGGAACTTCAATAGATAGCTTTTCAAGCGTAAGTTCGCTAACTTGAAATGTTGATGGTGAAGTCCTTACATAGGAAACATCTTAAGATAGTCGTTAGACTCATCCAATGAGACCAGTGTCCTTTCCTTGTAGAAGTTTTCAAAGGTGTGTCAGAGAACAATCATGAGTTTTATGTTTTGCACAACAGAGTCAGTGGATTTTAGAACCTTTATCTGACTTGATCCGAGATATCACCAAAAAGCAGATTTGCTTTTCGTTTTGTAGATGTTTAACACGAATTTCTATTCTGACTTTGGAAGCTTTTTCGAGTAACAACTAGATTTGAAATAAAGTGCAAGTTACTTTGTCTGATAGCTTTGGACTTCACTTGATTACATAACATGAAAGCTTTTTCTTATCTTTGTCTTGAGGCATGAGATTGAGTCTATCAAGAGCAGACAAAAACTTCATAAGATGCAAACTTTGAGGAGTCTCTCTTCGTTTGTACTTGCGTCGTCTATTTTGGCTTATAATGCTTCAGTCTCTTCGTCTATTATTGCAGCTTAAGTCCATGATTTCTAAAGTTATAAAACACAAACTAATGATTTAATCATTTGTTTAGCTTAAAAGAGATTTTAAACTTATTCACCAAATAAATTTTAAGTATTAAATTTCAAGTCTTGCATCTGCTACATGGTGGCTAAACACATTACCTAGCGCTATTGTGAGGAAGACATTTTACACAGGGAATTCGCAAGACAATTCCGTTTGACCTCCACTTAAATCCATCTTCAATAATTGTTTCACTCATTCGAGTAGGTTGTCAAGTTAAACCATCAACTCTAATACCAATTATCATGCATTAGGTAGGGTTAGTCACGCATGTCTCCACATCAGTAAGATATTGTTTGTTTTGTACCTAAGCTATCACGAATTTGATTTTGGTTAACATCTAAAAGATTTTTTACGAATAGAAATATTATGTGTGTTTTATAAATTGATGCTCCATCCTTTATTTTCTCGATGAGATATTTTGGTTGAATGTCAACATTGTTGTGTAGAATGATAGAGGGACTCTATGGATGAAGAGTAACTGGATAGATGAAGAGTCAATATGTAATGCACTGTGAGAGAATGATGAAGGGTGGAAGGATGGAGAAAGGAGTGATGAACAAGAGTTGAAAGAGTGTTTAATGTTAAGGCTACAAGAAAAACTATAAAAATGGGCTTAGTATGGCAGGCACTGATGACACACGCGCCGAACGTGCGTTAAATAATACAAAATTCAGCTACTACTTTGTGGTAATAATGGACTCGGATCGTTTCTCACGGATTACTTTGTTACTTCTTTGTGACCGAAAAATTAAATGAAATTTTGGTGGTTTTTGTGATTAAGGAAAATTAAAAGCAATTAAACAGCAAGCAAGTAAGCAATAACAGCAAGTAATCAACAATTAAAAAATGCAAGAGCAACAACAATTAAAAGACACCAATCCAATCTCTGCCGGATCATAATTTCTCTCATCGGTTCAACAAGATAAAAGTACTTATCTATGCAGTGTATTAGAACCGAAATCTATGCGTTCCAACACTGAACTAACGCTTTAAAATCTTAGAGAATTGTCATCGAATAATTGGTTGCCTTTAAACTCACACAATCGCATGAGAACACACAACTCGATTTCGAATCACATAATTAGTTCTCTGCATTCGTTATCAATCAACAACGATAGTACATCCATAAATTCAATTCAAAAAATCAATCGAATATTCCAAATCAAAATTATAGCAACTAAAATGAGTACTCACGCAATTGAAAACGGAGAACCTAAGAAAATTAGGGATCCTATTGAGATTGAATTGGTTGATGAAATTAGTTGCGCATAATTGAAATTAGGCTAAGCATGAATCAGAATTCCATAACAGAAATCAGAAATGTAACAACAAGGAACAAAAATGAAATTAAAATGCTAATTCTAATGAAGAACAAATGCTGGAATTGAAAATAAATTCAAGAACAAGTGCTCGAAATAGAATGGAGTCAAAACCACAAGTGCAGAAAGTAAACAAAGGTGCTGGAAATTGAAAGGAATCACTTAAAACATGAAGAGCTTATGAAGAGATGAAGAACCCTAGTAGAAAAGAGAAGAAGAAAAGGAAACCCAAATGCAGAAAAACTTCATTCGATTTGAGTTTTGGGGTATATAAAGGGGGCCAAACATGTAAAACTGCCTAAAGGTGCTGTGTTTCAAACCCATTAAATGCAAATATTTAAATAGTTCAATTACATGAAATAAAATGAGCCTGCACTAATTTTTCACGTTGGAGTTTCCTAACGGCTTTTGTGCGTCACTTTCAAGTCCATTTTCACCCAGATGCAGTCTGAATTAACTCTTTATGTCTTCATAGTTTTTGTAACTCTTTGAGTCTTATTTAATTCAACATATAATAGAATTCAAACAAAGTTTTATAGTGAGAGTTATGCCTATTTTAGTGAATCTGGTTAAAACTAGAAATTTCAACGAATTAGAATAAAAATAAATTTTTAATGCCCAATTGATTCTAAACTTATAAATGCACTAAATCATACTAATTAATAATATTATTTTAGGATCTAAGAGAACGTGATAAAATAATAATATATTAACCTATATTAAAATAGATTGAAAAGATAAAGTTAAAAACATATTAACCTAATGAGTTCTAATGTTAAAACACATAATGTGAACTTTTTTTAAATTTAAATGATTATCATAATTATTTTTTACGTAAAAAATAATTAATAAATTTAATAATCAATTAAAAATTATAAAAAATTACATAATTCAGACTGTGTCAACTATAAAAAATTATATTATGGACACAATGTCAACTTTTTGACCAACGTTTTAAATAATAGCTGAACTCACATTTAATAAGGATATGATTAAAAGGACAAAACAATTCTAATATAAATTATTACTCCCTCACAATCTTTAAAATTACCCAATAATAAAATTATACAGCAAAAAATCTCTTCATATAAATCTAAACCATTAACATCATACTTATGAAGCAATAACTAGTCTATAATATGTGGCAACCTTGTTTAGTAACAAGTTAAACTATCTCAATATAGTCAATATAAGCAGGCAATTAGTGAGTAAAAAAAAGAAAAGAAGAAGGTAGCTAATTTTATACACCGTAGAAGACAAGAAAAATTAGAGTCAATAAAGTTGCACATCAATTGCTTTAAAATCTCTTTCCAAAGAATCGCAACACTGCCTCATTTTATTTTGATAAACGTCCAAACGCAAGGCTCCATTGACATCTTTCTATTCAATAATTTAATCATATGCTATAGAGTCTACTTAGTTAAACCAGTTCCACATGAAAGTATATAGGTGTGAATTAATCATTTCTGTTTTTGATTTTTCCTATATACTTTCATAACCTTTCTTATCAATACTTTCCACTTTCGAGAATCCAATGAATCAAAGGCAATTACGATATAATATATTAGTGAAAAAATAACGTATAGGAAAAAAAATAAACACGTTAAAAAGTTATTCTCTACCTTATTTCATTTCTATAAAAAATTAACATTTATTTTCATTTTATTTCTTATCCATTTTCTTCTTAGCTTAATTCCATTCTATGCCCCAAACTTTGGTAACATGGTGAACTTCATCCCCAACTTTTTTCCTAGTGAATTATGCCTTTATGTCGAAAGTCATCATCAATTTTTTTACTGTGAATTTTGCCTTTAAACTTTCGTAATCTTGCAATTTGTGCTCACATAGAAATTATTATACAATTAAAAAAAAAATCATCATAAAATTACACTCACTTTTTATATGATAAAAAAATCACCGAAATTAAGAAATTTTGAGAACATAATTGGTATAGACTGTAAAATTTAAGGGGATAAAAGTTTTTATTTTTTTTTTATTTTTACTTACATTTATTTCTGTACTCCTTAGAAAGAAACTTAATTAGCCAAAGATATGTGAGGACTCTTGGATGTGGCATAAACAGGTAGATTTTTCCCTTATTAATATCCAATCTCATTTTCATAATCATTAGTCAATCACCAATTTACAGAATTGATTAAAATCAAATTACTTAACCAAACAAAAAAGGAATTAAAAGAAAAAACAAAAGATTCTTAAAGATACTCATATTTCACAAGCATTTGTACAATAATGGTGATGATATGACTAATGTAATTAATGGTAATATATCGTACATACATAAAAAGACAGAACGATATATCATTAATCAACTTATTATCATATGATTCCATTTCACTATTCCACCAACCCAACTCTATAAAAAAAAAAATGTCCCATATTGGTGGTTCTTTACAAGTTACAAAAAACTTGAAACATTTTTTTTCTTTCTTATTCCTATGATGAGTTCATGTAATGCAGCATGCATTAGGATTTTCATCACTGAAGAGTTGTGGAGGTGGCATTCTTTCAATGACATAGAGTGGAGGGTATTGGTAATAGTACATCATTCTCTTCATGTTTTCATCATCAATGATGTTATTAGCCACCACCACCACATTGTTCTCTTCTTTCATGGCTTCTTCTTCGCCTTCTTCACCACCCTTTTCTTCTTTGTTCTCACCACCACTTACCTCTTCTTTCTTGGCTTCTTCCTCTGGTGCTTTCTCCTCTTCTTTCTTCTCTTCAGGTTTAGACTCTTCTGCTGCAGGTTTCTCTGCTTCCTTGTTCTCTTCTTTGTTTTCTGGTTCAGGTTCTGGCTGAGGCACTATCTTCGCTTGCTTCTTGGTGCGTCTATAGACATACTCTACTAGCTTGTTTGCATCCATGGTCCCTGTCACAAGAACCTTCCCTGTGCTAAACTCTGTCGTTGCTGTTTGAACTCCTGCATTAATCAACATATGTTTTCATATTAGTTGTTACCTATAAATGTTCGATAGACAACTCTAATAATCAGTATGAGACGATTACTTGTAAATTGTGAAAAAAGAAAAAAAAAAATTAATAAAAAAATATGTAAGATACATGGTGTTCCTTTAGTAAAATAGGAGAATTGATAGAATTTTGTTCCTTTCATATTCTTAAGTAATAATAGGCCATGATATGATTCTCTTAGAAGAAGAAAAACACAAACATAGGAAAATATAACTAGAATAAATAATGAGTTTGATTCCTACCATATCATCACTTAACCAATCACAATTAATTGAATAAGAATCAAACCTTTGTAAAAATATAATATTTTTTGATTGGTTCACAGTATAAAAAATGCATTAATTATAAATATATAGCAATTAAATCCTAATGTAATATAAATAATTTTTACTCTATCATCTAATATTTAGAGTGTTAAAAACTTTTAACTAAAAATATATGGTTATTAAACTAGTGTAACAAATGAAACTTGCAACCCTTGGCAGTGATCCTTCTTTTGTGTTTTTCTTTTTATCTTCCCCCCTTTAGGATGATCATGTCCACTACAAGAAAGGATATATCCAATTTTCTACTGCACTATTTTGTTAGGTGAATGGTATGAATGGTATTTAAATCTATGTTTTCTTTTCTAATTTTATTAGTGCAAGAGTTAAAGTTGTTTCATCACTTTTACTTGCCAAAATTTGATACAATTTAATTCTCTTTTTGAGGTGCTATCTGATGCAGGACCGAACCATGGGGCCCATGTATAACATCACCGACCAAGTTTCACAAAAGAATGCCACGTTAGAGTGCCCAACATCAAGTGCTGCTGATTTGGCAATCTGATGGATACAATGCATGAAAGAATGAATATAACCAAAGTCCTGAGTGATGACTCATCCTTTAATGGATCCCATTTGTAATATTATACTGAAAAAATGACTCATGAAGTTGTTTTGTCCCATTCACAAAACTCTATTTGACACCACAAAAATTAATAATTAAGAAACCAGCTCTGTACTTCATTCCCCTTTTCTTTTTCTTGTGTCCCTTTCAATTACAACAAACCATCATATTGAAAATTTTGAAATCAAGAGAAAAATGGTACCTCTCATCTGTAGTATCTTCCTCTTGAGTTGCTCAGCACAGGCCTCACAATGCATGTTTACATTAAGTTCCACAGTAACTGGTCCACTAACCTGCATATCTTTCTTTTGTTAGTGAGCAAAAAAAGACTATACATTGAAATTGAAAGTATAAAAGAAGTCTAATCACATGTTTATTTATAAAAATCATACCGACAGTGTAAAACTGGTAATTGTTAATATCATTAAATTTATTGTTTATTTTGGTTTCTACTAGAGAAGTGGAACATTATTGTGATACCTGAGAATTGACAACTTCTGGTATAGGTTCTCCTTCTGCTGAAGGCAATGGAGATATAACACTGGCTCTTCTCTTTGTTTTCTTGGTGATTATGTTGCAGATTGCTTGAGGCTCCACTATACCCTTTATGGTCACTTCATTTTTAGCCATGTCAATTACCACTCCCTCAACTCCTGTGAAAAGATAAATAGATTCAGAAAAGAAAATAATGAGTGCACTTGACTACATTAATAGCATTTGGTATTACTGAAAGGGAATAGATCATGTAACAGATTTGAACCTCTCATTTTCATAATGTATCTCTCAATTTTCTTGGCGCATCCCACACAATGCAAGTCCACAAATAGCACACATGGAGAAGGTGGTTTAGGCTCTTCCTTCTTCTCTTCTTCTGGTTTTTCTTCTTGTTTTTCTTCCTTCTTTTCTTCTGCTGGCTTTTCCTCTGCCTTCTCCTCTGGCTTGGCTTCAACCACTGGTTGTTCCTTTTCCTACTCAACATAAAAACAATAAACACACCTAATAAGTACTAATGCAGAACCAGTTTTAACACTATCAGCAAGAAAAAAAAATATCACAAAGAAATCATAACGCAAACAGAAATGTTATATCACCTGTTTTGCTTCCTCACCCATTTGCCTTATGAATGGATTAGCCTCTGGAGACTGAAATGTCAAATTGTTAGTCTGATTTTAAGAAAAAGGTTCTTGGACATGCAAAAGATGGAGAGGGTTCAACAACAAAAAGTGAGTGATATTATAAGCAGGAGGGAACAAGGAGAAAGGTGATTTGCTTATAAAGTTAATTAAACTGAGTGATTCCTTATCACATGCAGTGCCACTAACTGCAAAAGGAAACTCTTAGTTTAATATTTCTTTTCAGAATCCTTTTCAATCTTTCAAGGGTGAAGGTTGGAGGGGTGAATCAGTGTAGCAAACTTAGCAGATTTATAGACAAAGGTGGAATGGAAGAGGGATCATAAATAGTGAGGCCAGGTGGGATAGAGAGAGAAAAAATAAAGTAGAAAAGAAGTTGAGAAAAAAAGAAAAAAAAGAAGAAAAGTTTGAGGAAATTATATTACTTCCATTATCCACCGACTGGTAGTAGATTTTTGAAGGTGAAGTGTCATTCTGTCAGACATGCATGGCATATGTGTAAGTGTAGGACCTCACAGGACAACCTGGAACCCTGTCTAGGTGTGGATCTCTAGTGTCAACACCTATTCCAATTTCCAAATTTATATCCAATCTCTAATAATTAATTTCATATTTATCTTTTGTAAGGACATGTGATATCAGTTTTAATATTTAAAGATAATAAATAAAATTTCATTTTTATTATAATTATTAAATTTTTATAATTTATTTTATTTTAATATTTGATATATATAAATTAGTTGTTATTATAACCCTTAATTTTATCAATAGTTAAAAGATACATTTTATAAATTAAACTAGAAAATAAATTATAAAATAAATTAAACTAAAATATACCAAAAAAATTTCACACCATTAATTAATTTTTATCAAGAAAATTAAATTTTTAAATTAAAAAAAACATTTCCAAAATATAAATGATAATAAGAAATGAAAAAAAAACTTATTTTTAATATTTCCTATTCAAAATAATAAAAACATGTTAATATAAATGTAATTTTAAATATTTTTTAATGTTTTTCTAATTTTCAAAATTTAGGAAGAAAATAATTTTTCAGAAAGTAAAAATATACAAGACTTAAATATCTAAATTAAAAAAATAAATATAAAATTCCTTTAAAATAGGAGACCAAATTTACATTAAAACCTAAAAATAATTTAAAAAAGTTAAGAGTAAATAACTTATTTACTATGTTAGATGTCAATATGACATCAGCTAACTAAACTAATAGTTTGATTTTAATCTAATTACCTACTCTTGACCTTTTCCATGTTCTGTAATTACAATTTACAAATTTCCTATATTGTTTACCAAACTATAATGCACTACCTTAGCTAAAATAATTAATCATGTGGAAATAAGATTCTTTCTGTTTCTTTGCATTATAAAATTCTTAGTACAACATATTAGATTACTCTAAAATTGGAAGTTGGTAAAGGTTTACTCTGCCGTAACAGGTATTTAGCATCAGTCCAAGAAGAGAATTAACTTGTTTATCTTAAAGATTGCTTTTACGTAATTGAATATTGTTGAGAATCTTTTACATGCTAACAACATAACTGTTGCTATTTTAAACTATTGGCTCATTGTTTATCTCAGAAAAAAATTTGTTCTCATTTGTTGCTGAGTAATCATTCCTACCCCGTTAAGCTTGCATAAAGCTAGCTTATAATTTAAATATTTCTTGGTTTTACCTAAATTTAAATTAAGATTCTTTCATGAAGGACAAAGTGTCATTAAGATTTATTAAATCATAAAGATTAGACTAAACATTAGTTTATGGATGAATTGCATATATCACAAGCATGACAAGAATAGTGCACATAAACTTTCTTAAGTTGGAGTAAGCATCCACTCAGATGATTACACATAAGCTAAACAGATACATTGTAATTACCATGAACAACAGAAGTTATTAAAATACTCTCCTCCGAGTTATACATGAATTTGACCATGCATAGATTACTGTGTTGTTAAAAGAGTAGGAGCCAATCAGATGAAAATTATTAAATAATCTAGAACTACTATCTAGAATATGGTTTCAACTAGTTGTATTGATAAAATTATCATATAAAAATTAATTAAGACTATTGATTATCTAAACTACATAATAATTTCTCACCATCCAATAATCTAGATCTGGTGAATGTGAACACATATATGCATTGTGATTTCTCAAAATTTAAAATGAAATTAAGTTATAAATTTGCTTGTGCAAGAATTAGAGCTTAAGCAACGGATTTCTCATTTTTCATGAAATGTGATTGGGATTGATGACACATGGGGATCAGAGAAGTCTCTTTACATTTTGCGTGTAGGAAACTAGTCTAATAAAGTTTATCTCCACGTGTACTGTGTCTATTAGTGATCTTTCTAGTTTCAATGACAAAGCATTGTCTGTTACTTTCTTTTTTCATTTTCTGCTACCGTAGGAATTTAGATTGTGAAATGTCTTTATATATTTTTATGCTCTTACCAATCAATCTGTTCTTCCTCTATTACATGTAGTAGTAACAAATGCTATATACCAAAAAGTGATGGGGCAAGCTTTCCATTAAACATTAACAATTGTCCTTACCAAACTATGCTGTTATAATGGCTTGGAGGGTAAAATTTCTCTTCAATTATAGCCCCTTTATAAGGAAACATGATAACCCTCTTTCCTAAACTGAGTTGTTCTCAACATCTTAATGGAAAAGTTTTTAACTTGATTATTGCTTCCTTTTGGGACAAAGAAGAAAGAAGAGTTTCAACTTACTAGGTATATGTAGTAGTAGTAGTCCCACGTGGAGATGACTCATCAATTGCACTAATAAAGGCTACTTTTACTCCCCTGTGGTTTATTTGGCAAGAGATCTCAACCACAAAATCTAAAAGATTGATAAATTTTACCAACCAAGACACCTTCTAACGATGCAAGGAAAACAATGTTCAGCCAAAATAGACTACTGTCCTTTGGTATAATCAAGGTTGAACTTAGTAAACACAATATCACATGATATTGTTGATAAACAACTGTCTCTTAAGTATAAGATGTTCAATTATAAGGTCTCTCATTTGTGTATATGAAATAACTTTGGCTGAAAGATTTTAGTTCCTTAAATGAGTTTTAGTATCTTGAAAAATTTGTCTTTTGACTCTTAACTAGATGATTTGTCGAATTAAAAAAAAATTAGGTTAACTTTAGTTTATTAACTTTATCCCCTTGATACAATCTAAGGGGGGAAAATAGACTTTAGACATGTGGGGGGTTGTCTAAACATTGAAAGGAACACTTATTAAAGGATCCTAATAATCAAGGTATGGTCCCTACTGTTGTTAGCTTGGACGGTTATGAAGAATCTAGATGATTGCTTAGCTTGATCAGTAAAGCTATTATACCCAACAACCTATTTATTTTCTTGGTACAATATATATATATATATATATTATATCAACAATTCATAGTTGCATTATGAATTTATGATATGATTTTGTAACTAATGGCGTCTTGTCATTTGCTTAACAGAATCTCTGCTTTATAGTCAACACTTACTCAGCTTGTTATGAAACATTCATCAAAGGAGAGAATTCCATGTGTCCACTCTGTTATTTTCAGTTAAAAGGAGAACAATGCAGAATGTTAAAGAGAGGATCTGGTTTAAGGTCAGCCTCAAGTGATAAAGGACATCATGGAAGTGTAGGCATCAATTTTTTATCAATAAATATTTAAAACTCTTAAGTTCTCTCTTTTCTTTTCTTTTTATTTTTTTCATGAGAATTGACATTATTCCTACATATAGAATAAGGTAGTTAGCGAAATTCTCTAACAAAAATTAGTCATAATAAAGTGATGATAAATAGGAATTTGTAGTAATATCATCGTTACTAAATTGTCATCCCTATCAAAACCTTATTTTGTCCATCCTCAAATTGAATTACAAAATTGGAAATTTTTGGTACTTATTACCATTGAGATCTTCATTATAGCTTACAAATTTACAGAATTCTAGCATTGTACATCACAAAACAAGAAAAAGGTAGGTGACTGTCATTATATTACAAAGCAATGCAGAACATGAAATACTCCTACCTACCTATAATAGTTGGCCCCCCTAAGCACGCAGATGTCTGCTACTACTGATTCTCTGATGGAGATTTTCTTCCTTTAACCGTTTTTATTTGTTCTCTCTTTAGTTTTTGGCATGTGAACTTTGAATTGCTTTTGAAGCAAAGATCTCCAATTATGTATGTTTATAAGACAGAAATCTTAACAAAACTGAGGGAAGGTACAAATCATTGAACAATGCATTATTGAAGCCAT
This sequence comes from Hylodesmum podocarpum, assembly GCA_026586105.1. Lineage (NCBI taxonomy): Eukaryota > Viridiplantae > Streptophyta > Magnoliopsida > Fabales > Fabaceae > Hylodesmum > Hylodesmum podocarpum. The sequence goes on along the minus strand of JALJEV010000047.1, from coordinate 569,220 downwards.
AGGTAGTAATACATCATATTATTACACGAGAAATGTAAGAAACATTATTGAAGAATCTAATGGAAGTATGGAACATGAAAGCATTATTGAGAGTTGGCAGCCAACTTGTTAGTTCTTTACAATACACTCACTGCCAACCCAAGAAAAAACAGAAGAAAGAATATAGTCAAGATATTGAAGTACATTGTTTCATTTGTGAAGGAATGGAGTATGTTATTTAGGTTTGTTTGGATAAATTTCTCAACCTCTAGGATAACAAAATAAAATGAAAAAAATGAAATGAACTTGTCCTGGAGTTAAAATTTAGTTTCTTCTTTAGTTAATATGTAGGAGCTCTTTTTGTTTAGCTTCTCTTAAAAAAATGAGAGAGCTTCTACAAATTAGCTAATCCAGAAGTTAATTTTAATGAAAAAGTTTATTTCATTTTTTCTTCTTATTTTCTTCTTTTAAATTAAAGTCCTCTCAAAGAAACTTACCTAAACAGGTCCTTAGCCAATGAATTGATCACTGATTTATAGTTATGCATTTTCTTAATGTTTCAGGAAAGTTAATGTGATATATACATTTAACATAGTTAATAAATAAAATTCAAATAATACAGTACAAGACTTCAAAAATATTAGATACTGAACACATATGAAGAGAGAAAGGACAAGGCACACACTCAGTAATGAGTATACTAGTTTGTGATCTGACATGGACGAGGGAACAGGACTTTTCTTGTGTTAGAGTACATTCAACATGGTCTACATTGCAAGAATGTCTCACCTTGATGTATCAGGGAGTGAAGTGGGACTAAGGCAAAAAGAATACATAGGAGTCAAATTGATATGAGTGCAGTGAATGTGTATTGGGGGCACGTGGATGTGGGTCATAGTCATAGCGTTTCTAAAACTAGTTCAGTGAGCATGTATAACTGACATTCACCAACAGGGTGTGGTATAGTTGTCAGATAATCATTTCCCTTAAGTATGTGATAAAAAATTCGATCACCAAGTTCATGTATATAAAAAGAAAAATATTTGGTAGACAATTGCAACAGGCAGACTAGAGAACTAGTTACAAAATATGAAGAGAGAAATATGTATATGTATATGTTTTATGAGTGAGTTGATTACAGTTTGGTGCGAAGTAAAATTGATATAGAAAATATCTATTAGAAGGGGTTAATCTCTTAAATAGATCTCAGTCGAGATATTAGTATCTGACTCTCGGCTTGGATATTCACAAAATAAGAAAATTAACATTTACACTATTATATCTGATATGCAATTTTATAAGGAAATATCTTCATCTTATCCATAGAACCTTCAATATGTCTAGCACTATAATAGGATAAAATGTACTTAACAAACAGCAAAATATTAATGGTCTTCTAAAATAGACACAGCAACAGCACTGTGCAATGCAGCACCTAGGGAGTAGACTTCCTTAATCATTAAGAAGGAAAAAAGGGGAGTGACTAGATCTCACTTTCTCATTTCTGATTTCAGTGTTAAACAACATTCCGGGAATCACTTGATAAAATTCAGTGTCTTGATGTGCCATTACTTTCTTCAATGCCTTCTCAATTTCCACATGTAGATGTAAATTTTCCACTCTCAATGTGAAGTATTTTTCTTTCGTATCAGAATATGCTTAGAATCTGTGGTCTGCTGCAACTTTTTTTCAGTAATTTACAATGTATTTATCTGTTTATAATATAGAAGTTAAAGTGCAGGCTGTGACATACTGGCATTGGTACTTCAGCGGCTTAATCATGATCTTTTCCATGTATTATGAGATTGAAAGTTATGCACATAAGTTTCACTTAGTCCCTTTAACTTCCATTAGGGTTGTAGTGCAGTTTCATTTTATGGCTTTTGAGTAACTAATTTGAATAGTAACAACTTACCAGTTATACTATTATCTTCAACAAAAAAAGGAACATTAACTTGTGTTGCAGGATTGAATAGAATTGCACATTAGTGTTAGGATAATCTTCTTTGTTTCAGCATTTGTAATTTGATTACACATATTGTGAATTTGTGATGATATAGTTTTTACTGTTCCAGTGTTTTCAATCACTCTGAGAAAAGAAGCATTGTAACATTGTTTCTAATTACATTATTTGAATTCCAATATTGATGCCATTAATATCAGCTTATTATAATTCTATTTTCTAGCCACGTAATATTCAACAATTTCTTACAGATTAGAGTCAACAAATCTAATATCCAGTGAATGAAATTTCATAACTTTATACATATTTTCTGTTTGTGCAGTATACAGATTTCAAATTGTTCAGAGCAGAAAAAAGTAGTAGAAAATAGAAAACTACAGAAATGTAATCCCCCAGTGTCAAAGCCAATCGCTTCACTTCCATGACACATCAAGTATGAAGAAGAAAATATATCATTAAGAAAGAGGTAAAAAATAAAATGTAATGACTGAAAACTATATCAGGTTGCATGCATGGTTTGTGATTAGCAGTACACTGCACACCACTCAAGTGTGACTTCAGATCATTTCTCAGGTTCCTTATATGTATTTTGTCATAATAGCAAAGAAATATACTCTTGCTATGAATGTTAGGAAAAATCTAACTTGATGAATATCCTAAGGGTACTAATTTTATGAGCACTCCAAAAATGATTTTTATAAATCAGTGAGAATATGTTTGATGAGCCAGAACCACCAAGATAAGCAGATACTTATTAAATTAACCTATTGATAGTGATAAAACTTCACTTAGTTATTATGTGTAGCTCCTCATTTGCTGTCTGAAATGAAATGATGCATTCCATAGGTTATTAGTGCTACTGGTTTATCTCATTTTCCTCTTTGAAAAAAAAGATTTATTAAAGTGTTAGTTTTGCTCAATGTAGTCTCCTTTGGATTGAGGAGATCCCCTCCCCAGTCCAGTCCTTCATGACTTGTTCTTGATGGCTATAGGTACCTCTGTTTTGTGTTATGATAAAATATGGTTTTCTTTAAGAAAATGTAGTCTCTTCAATGAGTTGAGAATAACATGAATTTATAAATTTTCCTCTGACTCAAAAAATCTTTTCATGTCAATTTATTCTTTTAAAAATATTTTATGATTATTGAAGACAATAATTCAGGGTAATGTTTGTTTGACTATATAATTTTAAGCTCTTCAAAATATAACATATAAATTTCTTAACTTAGGCAAGAGAAACTAATATGGAAGAGAGAAAAATTTCCACACATCTTCTTGGAAGGTTTCTGGAAGCTAGTGAACAAAATCAACAATTCCATTGCTTAAATTTTGAAAAGTCAAAAGCAGCTGTCCTTTACTTACTTTCATTTATTTTATGAAGGGCCACAAGAAGTAGACATATGAAGATTCATGGATAAATCCGTAAGTTCTACAAAAAAGAAGGTTCTCTTGATTCTAGATGATGTTGACAAGCAGCAGCCGTTAGAGGGTATTGTTGGATGACCTGATTGGTTTGGTCCAGGCAGCAGAGTCATCATAACAACTAGTAAAAACATTTGCTAGCATCTCATGAGGTTAAAAGAATGAGGTGAAGGAATTAAATAAGAACCATGCTTTTCAATCAATTGCTTACATGAAAAGCTTTTAAAGCAGAAAAAATTGATCCTACTTACTTAGAGATCTTGAACCATATAGTAACTTATACTTCTGGCCTTCCATTGGCTTTGGAAGTGATAGGTATAGCTTCCAACTTGTTAGGAAAAGCATAGAAGAATGGATATCTACTAGCAAACAGTATAAAAGAATTCCTAATAACTGATGTTAGAATGTTTGCTGACATGACATAGAAGTTTAGAAGACAGTTTCTAGAAACTGAATCTATTTTATTTTAATTAGTGCAGAATAGTTTAGGCACTTATGTAACTGTTTTTCTACATTCTTTCATGAAAACAACTGCTACTGTAATTCTACTTTGCCTATGTAATAATGCAGTTTTGAATGAAAGAAAAAGTATTATGTTTTCTTCTCCAAAAACATATTTTTCTCTATGAAAGCCAAACCAGCAATTACTAATACCTTGTGCCAATAGTGGTATCAGAGCAACTAGATATCTTAAGGGATCTGTGAGGATTTGGGAAATTGTCTGCATTCAAAGAGAAGAAGAAGATGGAGACTAGTGTTGTTAGTTCCTCCACTATGACACCACCTGTGTTTGATGAAGAAAACTGTGAGGCATGGGAAGTGAAGATGACTGCCTATATGGAAGGAGGAGATTTGTGGGAGGCGGTGGAGAATGATTATGAAGTGGCTCCACTCCCCAATGATCCAACCTTGAACCAAATCAAGATTTACAGGGATAAAATAATAAGGAAGGCTAAGGCAAAGTCTTGTCTTTATGTTGCCGTCTCTCTTACCATATTTACCTAGATATTGCGACTCAAATCAGCAAAGGAGATATGGAAATTGAAGGGGATGAGAAGATTAGAGGCATGAAGGTATTAAACTTGAGGGAGTTCGAAAGACAATGAATGAAGGTGGAAGAGACTATGAAGGACTTCTTTGACAAGTTAGTCAATTTGGCCAACAAAATCAAAGTGTTGGGCACTGACTTGACAGATGAAAGGCTTATGCAAAAGATTTTGGTGTCACTGCCAGAGAGATTTGAAGCAACCATTACTTTTATTGAAAACACCAAAAATTTATCAGATATAAAGTTAGCAGAGTTGCTGAGTGCACTACAAACCCAAGAGCAGAGAAGGTTGATGAGAAGAGAAGTATCAAGTGAGGGAGCCTTGCAGGCTAAATTGAAGATTACTGCTGCTGGAAAGGGAAAAAAGCCATGAAATAAGCAGAATGAAAATGCTTATTCAAAGGAAGAAAGCTTAGGAGAAGCAAGTCAGAACAGAAAGAAAGATTCCATGCAAGCACTGTGGAGGCAAAAATCATGCACATTTTAGGTGTTGGAGGAGACCTAATGTCAAGTGTAGAAGGTGCCAGAAGCTAGGTCATATTGCAAGGCATTGTGAGGAGAAATATGCTCAAGAGGGTGATGCAAAAATTGTAGTAAATTATGAGGTAGAGCAACTGTTTACTACTACTTGCTTTGCCTCAAATGCTAGCAATTGTACTTTTAGTGGACAACGGATGTACTAATCATATGACCTGTGAATAGAAGTTATTTATATAGTTGGATAGGTCTGTTTGTTCTAGAGTACGAATTGGAAATGATGACTTCATTGCAACAAAAGGGAAAGGAGATGTAGTTTTTTGAGAGTCCAAATGGAGCTAAGTTGATAAGTGATGTTCTATTTGTACATAAAATAGACCAGAGTTTGTTAAGTGTTGGTCAGCTTATGAAGAAAGGGTACCGACTGAATTTTGAATGTGAAGAGTGCAAGATTACAGATTCCAATGGACAAGAACTATTCAGGATTTCAGTGAAAGACAAATGTTTTTCATTTAATCCAATGGAAGGAAACCAACAAGCAATGTAAATTCAAGTTGATGAAATTGAAATATGGCACAAGAGGTTGGGGCACTTCAATAGAAAAGGTATTTTACAGAAGCATAAGTTAGCATTAGGGTTACCACCTATGCATCAGTACTAGCCAGTGTCTAATTTCAAAACTTGTCTATTAGGAAAGTAAACAAGACTTCCCTTTGAAATCTCTAATTGGAAAGCAACTGAGAAATTTCAACTCAGATATTTGTGGTCCTATGTCTGAACCATAATTTAATAAGAGTAGGTACTTTATCACTTTTATTGATGATCATACCAGAATGTGTTGGATTTATTTCTTGAAAGCCAAGTCCAAGGTTGCAGAAACGTTTGGAAAGTTCAAGAAGTTGGTTAGGAATCAGTGCAGCAAGAATATAAAGATAGTGAAGTCTGACAATGGGACTGAGTATACCTTAAGAAGTTTCAGGTCCATATGTGAAGAGGCTGGAGTGCAACAACAATTCACTGCACCTTACTCACCTCAACAAAATGGTGTAAGTGAAAGGAAGAATAGAAGCATAATGGAGATGACAAGGTGCTTAATGCAAGAGTAGGAATTGCCAAAGAAATCTTGAGCAAAGGCTGCAAATACGACTATGTTCTTACTGAATAGGCTTCCTACAAAGGCTGTAGAGTTGAAGACACTTTATGAGGCTTGGTATGAGGTTAAGCCTTCAATGCGGAACCTGAGAGTGTTTGGATGTGTATGTTACACACATATTCCTCAAACAAAAAGGGACAAGTTAAATAAAAAAACGGAACTGGAAACCTTTGTTTGCAGTCCAAGGCATACAAAGTTTTCCAACCAATCTCTGAGAAGGTGATTATGAGTAGGGATGTGAGGTTCTTTGAAGAAGAAAAGTGGAACTGGTCAAGCAAAGAAGATGGGAAGCATATCAAAGAAGCATTGTAGCAGCATAGTTTACCTCAGTAGCTAAGAAGTAGAAATTGATCCAGATGACCGATTGATAATCCAACCGTTACGAGGCACAAGATCACTTAATGAGATTCATCAGAGATGTAGTGTTCCTACGCTTGAACCTGTTTGTTTTGAGGAAGTAAAGGCAGATAGGAAGTGGCTACATGAAATGCATGAGGAGATAGCTATGATTGAGAAGAATGGAACCTGGGAGCTAATAGACAAGCCTATAGATAGAAAAATAATAGATGTGAAATGAGTTTGTAAAACAAAATTAAACCTTGATGGATCAGTCAACAAGCATAAGGCTAGACTTGTGGTAAAAGGTTCTACTCAAGTGTGGGGTGTAGGCTATTCAGAAACATTTGCTTCAGCGGCAAGGCTTGATACTACAAAATTGCTACTTGCTATTGCAGTTGAGAAGGAATGACAGGTATTTCAACTTAATTTCAAGTCTGCATTTCTGAATGGAATCCTCGAGGAGGAGATCTATGTAGACCAACCTAAATGATTCTATGTTAATGGGCAAGAAGAGAAGGTGTACAAGTTAAAAAAAGTTTTGTATGGTCTAAAACAAGCTCCTAGAGCATGGTACAACAAGATGGATACTTACTTGAGAGATTTGAGTTTTGAAAGAAGTCTGAGTACACATTGTATGTCAAGAAAGATAAGTTGAGTGCGATATCATTTCTCAAAATGTGGATGACCTTCTTGTAACAAGAAGTGATAATAAGCAAATTGAGACTTTGAAGAGAGATCTGATGGGTATGTTTGAAATGACTGATATGGAAAAATGACATACTTTCTTAGCTTGGAGATAAAGTAGTATAGGAGAAATTTTTATCTGTTAGAGGAAGTATTTGAAAGAAATCCTGAAAAGGTTCAAAATGGATGAATGCAAAATTTGATGGTCCCTACGGGTGAATGTAGAGGGGGTGATTAGATTCTAGTTCATAGTTAACCCAATTTCGCACGTGTAAAAGATAAACACAAGAAGGGGGGTTGAATTGTGTTAATTAAAATTTTTATCCCTTTCGTCTGTGGGTTACAAAGCTGTTCAGAAGAAACAAAATATGTTGAAAGATTGATTTTAATGAACAGACGTTATAGTGTGATTATCCCCTGTTAGTTGATCAGACGAAATAAAAAAAAATAAACACAATTATTTTTATACTGGTTCGTCTATTCAAGACTACGTCCAGTTACTCAGCAACCATTGAGTTTTCACTACAAACCGTGAAAAGGTTACAAGTATTGTTTGAACCCAGCCACTTCTGGCTATTACAAGATATTCTTTGCTCCCAGCCTTCTCAGGCTAAACCAACAAGGTATTCTTTGAACCCAGCCTCCACAGGCTAATACAAGAGGTATTCTTTGGAACACAGCCTCCTCAGGCTAAAGTGCCACACAAGTGGACTTTGAAAGATGTTTTGAAAAACAGAGTTTTCCTCTACGCAGAGAGGTGTTTACAATATAGCACAATCAGAGATATTGAGCGAATCCTTAAGAGATAGATGAAGATAAGCGTATTCGCCAACTGATTCTTGAAGATGTGAAGTCCTTTTATAGGCATCTTCTTCAAATAGCCGTTAGACTCATTTGAATGCCGTTGAGAGTCGTTGAGAGATCTTCTAGAAAGCTTTCCAAAAAGGTTGTCAGTTGTACTTGATTGATTGATGTTGAGTCGCAGCGGATATAGCGGACTAGGTTGTGCGCAGTACTATTTCTAACTTGTACAAAGATGTGACAAAAGGTGAAGACCTTTTTGATCTTGGAGTGTAAGTACGAATCCCTATACTGATCTTGGATGTTTCTCTTGAGTACTTCTTCAGATTTGAAAACTTGGCGCGAGACTCCAATTTTGACTTCACTTTTGGATAGACGATGTGTGTGATCAGTTGTAGTTGTTTCGTCTCATCCTATCGTCTTAGACTTCGCTCTTTGGACAGACGAAGAACTTAAGCTTGAGTAGTTCTCTTTTGTCTGTGCAAGTATCGTCTGATGACTTGGCTTTTGGACAGACGCAGATCTTCACTTTGAAGGGTCTCGTTAAATCCTTTTGGTTTCGTCTTAGCAAGTCTTGGGTAGCTTGGTTTCGTCTGTCTTGTAATAATCAAAATCTTGAGGCGTTAATTTTCCTTGATCTAACAATCTCCCCCTTTTTGATGATTACAGACCATACCACGAAAATCTGCATAAGACATGGTTAGACAAAAACAAACAGTTTTAAAAGCCAGATTGACATCAAGACGATGCTTTCTGAAAAATACCTCTTTATAAAGATTGTTACATCAATGTGATGTAATCAGAGTCGAATATTACAATGGTATTACAAAGCAGAAAACACTAAAGAATTACAATGTGTATCAGAGCAAAAAAAAATTGTATAGAAAGTATAACTCCCTAGGACGATACTCTTTGTTCTCCTTGCTCCCTCTCAGACGAAGCTTTTCTTCCTTGCTCCCCCTCAGACTTTGCTCTTCTTTCCCTTGAGTTAGGCTCTCCCTTGGATTATGCATTATATTCTCTCCCCCTTGGGCTGTGATCATCAAAACTCGATCAAGAAGAAGGCTTCGCTTTTTCTCTTGCGAGAGTCATCACAACATCCGTAAGTCTTGCGCACTTTTAGACGATAGAGAAGCTTGATTTTCTTCAAGTTCTCTGTTCTTTGCTTTCAAGTACTCGCAATCCTCTTCCAAGGCATCATATTTGCGCTTCAGAGTCTTATACTCCTCAGCTCCTTGAATATCAGCCTTTGCAGATGGTTCATCAGCCTCAGCTCTTTCCGCAGCCTCAACCACATTTTCAATCATCAGTGGTGTTTGAGGGTACTCCACAATGGGTTCAGTGTCATTAATAATGATCACTGGTGTGGTCTTCTTCAGACGTAATGTAAATAGTGGAAGAACTAGGTAGGCAGTGAAGTTCCGCTCCCATTGGTAAGTGTACCACTTTGTTGGAATGGACACTTCAAGAAGTGGCTGTTCCTGAGAGTAGACGAATGCACTTCTAGGAAACACTCTGCCACAGACTGAAGAATCACTCTCATCATAAGTGGTTCCAGAACAGTGTTGGAACGTGGCTTCAGACGGATGCTTCTTCTCTTTTCCTTTAGCCAAGTATTTTACCAAGCATGGTCTTTTTCTGTCTAAGATGATGAAGTATTTGGTTTCTTCAGTCACCAAAGAAGAAAACTGAGATCCAATCCAAAGAGGATGATTTCTGTAGTTCTTCTCAGCTTGTCGCTCTATATGGAGAAAAGAGATGTTTCTTTCTTTAACTTCTCTCCTATAAGCATTGGCCATCAACTGGAAGGGGATATTGTAGTCTTCAGGTAGGGAGTGAGCGAACTCCTCAGGGTCTTCTCTTTCATCAAGGAGCAGGGAGTATCTTGGATGAATCCCGGAGCAATGGGGTCTCTTCCATGGGAGCACAATTCCTAGAGTGTGGCCTAAACCAACATACTCTGTTTGGTTGAGTGAAATTGTGAATTTTAAGGGATCATGGCTAGTTAGAGCGTCAAGATGCCAATGTGTGCAATCTTTTGGCTCATAACGGCTGGATTCATCGTCTCCAAATCTACAGTGATGAAGAACTGGAGCGTTCATTTCGATCTGAACCTTCCATCTTGGATTCTTTCTTTGTGGGATGTGAGGTTCATAGCCAAGTGCTGGTCCTTCAATCTCAGACGTAGCAAGATGATCCTTGTATTCTTTTATTTTCTCTAGTCCCTTGATATTTAGTGATGCCAGTTTGTCCCAGGGCAAACGCTTCAACAAATTGCGTTGCTCCTTTGGTGAATAGACAAAATCTTCATTAAAATCTTTTGGCTTCAGGGACTTATTGTAAAGAATGGGGTTTTTAGATTTCTTCAGCTGGAATCCCTTCTTTCCTCTGTACTGATAAGGGTTCTTCAGCTCTATGTATGGTGTATTCTGTATGTACAGGTCTTCATCGTCTGCTAATGAAGCAGGCTCAGACGATTCAGCTTCATTGGAGGCTTCATCAAACTTCGCTCCAATGATCCAATCTGGCTTGATTGGTCTTTCAGCACAGGTGCTCTCGACAAATCTTCTCATGACTAATTTGTTTAGGAACGAATAGTCCATCTTGTGCTTTGGGGGTAAGTCTTCTGGATTAATCACTTCAGCATGTGACCTTTCCCAAGAGGCATAGACCTTTGAAACCTCAAGTTGATCTTCATCAGACGAAGAATCAACATCTTTAATGAGCACAAAGTCTTTAGACGGAAACTCCTTCATCTGTTGGTGGGATGCTTCTTCAGACGCACCAGATATCGTCTGTGCAAGGCAAGCATTAAGCGGAGACGCAACAAGTGGCTCAGAAGAGGTTGTCATTTGTTCGTCTGGGAGTGTTGTTGATGGAAGAGTTTCCATTGTAGAAACTTCTTCACTTAACATGGTTTCCAACTCCTCCGCTAGTTGGGCATTGTCTTTTTGGATCTGGGCTGTCTCTTCACTGTTCATGCCCTCTGAGGTTGCTTGAGCAGATGCTCCTTCAGACGATCCAATGCCTTGAATGCTTTCGAGAAAGATCCTTTCTCTTTCAGCTTCGAGCAAGATGGAGACTCTTCTAGCCTCTTTGAGTTGTTTTTCTTCTTCTGCCTTTCCAACAACGATAGAAGCCAATTTTTGTTTCATCTTTTCCCTGCCCTTAGCAGCTTTCTCAAGCGCAAGCTTCCTAGCTTGTGCCTTTTCTTCTGCTTCTTTCCTTTGCTTTTCTGCGTCTGTGAGTATCTTCACAGACGGAACTTTCTCAGACGGAATGGTGACCCCTTCATCTTCACTTGGGGATACCATCTGTTCTTTTGACTTAGCACCAATGTGCTTGATTCTGATGGTCCTTTTCTTTTTCTTGAGGGGTTCCTCAATAACATCCTCAAAAGGAACTTCAGATATTATCACGGAAGTAGGAGGTTGAGTTTGGTTTGGTGTTTGGGCTTGTGTTTGGGGTTGTGTTTCGGACAGTGTTTGGGCTTGTGTTTGTGGTTTTGCACGCTTGATGCGAGCTCTGTGAGGATGGTCTTTGGTGATAGGTGAGAGGGGTACATCCTCTTTTTGAGAGTGAAGGAGAATGCTTGGTGTCAGATGCATTTTGGCGAAAGTGCTAGCCTTCACTTCCTTTCCCTCTTGGTGAAAGACAACACCAGCAGTATCTAACCCTTGGTTGATAATAATCTTTGTGAAGAGGGTGGCGTAGGGGATGCTGCTTTTCCTACGAATATTGCGGTTCTTCAACGCGCTTGTCCAGTGATCAAGGATGATGTGTGGGAGACTCATCCTTACTTTTCTCAGACAGTAGAAAATGCAGAATCTGTCTCGAGCACTAACGTTGTCCCTTGATCCAGTCCTTGGCGTCATGATATTATAGAGGAGGTTATGGATGATTCTTTCAGTTGGAGAGAGTTTCCCAAATCTGAAGGACTTGGGATCTTCAGAGTTGGGTTTCTTCAAATAGATGCTCTTGTCAACATGTTCTTCTGATTCATTCTTCGTCCAGTTGGGGCTGTAGAAGCGCCCCTCGGCCTTGCAATTTCCAGCCTCAGCGATAGAGTCCACCGTAATGATGTACTCTTTGTTGTCTATGGTACCCATGATACCATCATTAAACTCCTTGGCATCGCTCCAGAACTCGGCGTATGCCTCCATCAGCCATGGTCCTTTAAGTTCAGCGAAACCCATCCACCCGGTGTGGTCAAACATCTTCAATACCCTTTCAGAGACACTCCCCAGGGTCTCTCTTGAGATCCACTTGCTTGGCAAGAATAAATCTTGGGCGAAAAAGGTGGCTTCAACGGTTTTGGTAGCTTTGGTGTTCTTGGCGGCCATTGTTGAAATTTTGAAAATAGAGAGAATGAAAGCTTAGTAAGTATTAGGTTTTGGAAGGTTCAAAAGATTGCAGATTGCAGTAAAGAGTAAAAGAGTGAACTTTCAAGAGTATTTATAGATAAAGAATGAAACGGTTGTAATTCATCGATTTAAAGATTTAAAACCGCCCCTGATTTGACGTGTCCACATCATTGTCCTTTTAATGATTGATTTGACCTTTGCAATTCACGGCGCGTGCTTATCATTGTCCTAGAATAGTACAATAAATGACAGACACATTTATTGCTCCCTTTAATTTGTCCCTACACACTTGAGATAAACTTGTTAAAAAGTAACAGTTGCGTCTGTTGAATTTTACCACAGTAACTATTCAACTTGATCAGACACAATGTTTCGTCTTAACACGAAATAATGTACAGACGGAACAAATCCAATCAATAACTCGATTTAAACAATTTTCAATCTGTTAAAGAAATAATTCCAAGATTTTCTTTAATGAAATTGAATCGTGTTTCATCTAAAGCTTTTGTAAATATATCTGCCCATTGAAAATCAGTTTGCACAAACTGTATATCGAAAATACCTTTTTGGACAAAATCTCTTATAAAATGAAAACGAATTTCAATATGTTTGGCTTTAGAATGTTGAATAGGATTTTTGCTGAGATTGATTGCACTTGTGTTATCACAAAACACTGGAATATGATTCTCAAACCTGGAATAATCCTCAAGTTGATGTTTAATCCATAGTAATTGTGAGCAACATCTGCGCGCAATGTATGTACTCTTTCTGTTGTTGAAAGTGCAATGGAGTTTTGTTTCTTGCTTGACCAAGATATTAGTGATGATCCAAGATATTGGCATCCACCACTTGTGCTTTTTCTCTCCACTTTATCTCCAGCATAATCAGCATCACAAAAGCCTCTTAAACTGAAATCACTATTTTTCTTATAAAACAGAGAGATTAGTTGTTCCAACAAGATATCTAAGAATTCTCTTTACAAATTACGAGATGAGATTCTTTGGGATCAGATTGAAAACGCGTGCACATAGACGGACCATGAACATAATGTCAGGTCTACTTGCAGTTAAATAAAGGAGTGAGCCAATCATACATCTGTATACCGTCTGATCAACTGACTTACCTAACTCATCCTTGTTGAGATTTGCTCCAGACGAATGCATTGGGGTCTTCATAGGCTTGGCATTTTCCATCTTGAACTTCTTAATAAGTTCCTTTGTGTATTTCTGTTGATGGATGTAGATTCCTTCTTTTTCGTCATTGATTTGAAGTCCTAGAAAGAACTTCAATTCTCCCATCATACTCATTTCGAACTCATCCTGCATTAGCTTTGAAAAATCCTTGCAAAGAGAGTTGTTAGTAGCTCCAAAGACTATATCGTCTACATAAATCTGGAATATAATAAAGTCTTTTGCAACGCTTTTCTTGAAGAGAGTTGTATCAACCTTTCCTCTTGAAAAACCATTTTTAAGAAGGAAAGAACTGAGTCTATCATACCAAGCTCTAGGAGCTTGTTTGAGACCATACAGTGCTTTCTTGAGTTTAAAAACGTGATCTGGTTGAGACAAACTTTCAAAACCAGGAGGTTGTCTCACATACACTTCTTCTTCAATAAAACCATTTAGAAAAGCACTTTTTACATCCATTTGATATAGAACGATATTCTTGTGAGCAGCAAAACCAAGTAATATTCTAATAGCTTCTAATCTAGCTACAGGTGCAAAGGTTTCAGTAAAATCAATACCTTCTTGTTGATTGTACCCTTGTGCTACTAACCTTGCTTTGTTTCTTACCACTTTTCCAGCTTCATCAAGCTTGTTTCTGAACACTCATCTGGTTCCGATGATGCTTTTATTCTTTGGTCTTTCAACAAGGATCCATACATCATTCCTTGTGAACTGATTAAGTTCTTCTTCCATAGCTAAAATCCAATCATTGTCTTGAAGAGCATCTTCAATATTATTTGGCTCCATATCTGATACAAGAGCGTAGCTTGAGATATACTTCACTCTTGATCTTGTTTGAACACCTTGGGATCTATCTCCAATGATGAGATCTTCTGTATGGTTTGATGCAAACTTCCATGCTTTTGCAGGGACTTGATCTCCTTGTTGATGAGTATCAGACGAAGAGGGTTAAATCATGCGTGCATCTATCGTCTGTCCTTGTATCGTCTGACCCTTGTTTATCCTCTTGTCTTGAATTTTGACCAGAAGGGTTAATCTGCAAATTATCAAACAAATTTTCTATGTCTGATATTTCTTTATCAGCCTTTGAGTTATCTTGGAACTTTACATGGATTGATTCTTCTACAACTTGCGTCTTAGAGTTAAATACTCTATAGGCCTTAGATGTATTGGAATATCCAAGAAAAATTCCTTTAACCACCTTTGAATCAAACTTTCCAAGTTGATCTTTGGTGTTTAGGATAAAACATTCACATCCAAAAGGATGGAAATAAGAAATGTTGGGTCTTCTTCCTTTCCATAGTTCATATGGAGTCTTATTCAATATTGGTCTTATCAATATTCTGTTTTGAATATAACAGGAAGTATTAACTGCTTCTGCCCAATAATATTTAGGGAGAGAACTTTCATGCAACATAGTTCTAGCCATTTCTTGTAAAGTACGATTTTTCCTTTCCACAACTCCATTTTGTTGAGGAGTTCTTGGAGACGAAAAATTGTGAAATATACCATTTTCAAAACAGAAGGCTTTGAACTCAGAATTTTCAAATTCTGTTCCATGATCGCTTCTTACAGACGCAATACATATTCTTTTTTCTTTTTGAACACGTTTACAGAATATTTCAAAAACCTTGAATGACTCATGTTTATGGGCTAGGAAGTATACCCATGTAAATCTAGTATAGTCATCTACAATGACAAATCCATATCTCTTCCCTCCAAGACTTTCAGTTTGAGTGGGTCCAAAGAGATCAATGTGTAACAGTTCTAATGGTCTTGTCGTGGAAACAACATTTTTTGATTTGAAAGAAGTTTTGAGTTGTTTCCCATGCTGACAAGATTCACACAGACGATTGGTTTTCCAAGATATTTTTGGCAAACCTTTTACGAGATCATTTTTAGAAATTTTTGAAATATACTTAAGACTTAAGTGTCCAAGCTTTTTGTGCCAAATATCTCATTCATCGTCTGCTGAAATCAAACATATTACATTCTGATCACTCAGGTCAGAAAGACAGACCTCATAAAGGTTATTCTTTCTTTTCCCAATGAAAAGAATGGATTTATCTTTGTTCTTTACTATACACTCGTCAGAGTTAAAAGCTACTTCATTTCCACTGTCATAAAATTGACTTATGCTAAGTAGATTGAAGTTAAGACCTTTAACATATGAAACGTTCTGGATAAGGGTGTTGGATGTCTTACCAACAGTCCCAATGTCAAGAATTTTACCTTTTCCAGACCCGTATGAGACAGACCCTTTACTTGGTCTGAGGTTTTGGAACATAGACAGGTCTCCCGTCATGTGTCGTGAGCATCCACTGTCCAGGTACCAGCTTGAAGTCTTGTCTCTTCCCATTGAGGATATCTGCAACAGGAACAATAAGTGACTTTGGTACCCAAATCTTTTTGGGTCCTTTCTTGTTAGTTACAAAATGTTTCTTTTTGTTTTGAGCCTTTTTGTAAATATTAGGAGCCTTGTTGTAATTCCTCTTCTTTTGATCAGACGAAACAGGTTTGTTTTTCCTTTCGTCGGTCTGCTCAACATAACCAAGTCCACTTTTATCTTTTGGCGATCTCCCATATTTTAAAATATTTTCAAGGATGGAGGATCCCTTAGTAAACTTGGTTAAGTCATTGAGTAAAGACTCATTTTCTTTCTTTAATCTTTCGATTTCAAGAATGAAATCGTCCTTTTCGAGACTCGACGAAACATCACTTGATACTTTCTTGTCTAGAAACTCTATTTCAGATTTCAAAACTGCATTTTCTTCCAGAGCTTGTCTAAGCTTGGTTTTGCAGGTTTTGTATTGCTGAGAAATAAAATCAGAGTGAGCTAGTAGTGTATCATATGACATTTCTTCTGATTCTGACTCAGACTCAGAAGAGGAGGATGAAGAAGTTTCGTTATAATTTACCTCTGTTGAGACATGATCTCCAGCCATGAGGCATATGTTTGTTGTTTCTTCTCCTTCAAAGGATTCTTCTGAGCTTTCACTGTCAAGGTCTTCCCAAGTCAGTAAGCTCTTCTTGCCTTTATCTCTTCTAGAGTTCCACCTCTTTTTGAGCTTAGGGCATTCAGATCTCATGTGCCCAAGTTTTCTGCACTCATAGCAAACAATCTCAGAGCTTTCTTTTTTACTTGAAGACTTCTCAGGGAACTTCTTCTCCTTTTTCTTGAAGAAACGTTGGCCTCTGCCTTTCTTCATCATCATCTTTTTAAATTGTCTGGCCATGAGAGAGACTTCATCTTCAGACGATTCAGATTCAGTTGAATCTTCCTTCAAAATCTTTGCTTTCTTTTTGCTGTCCTTCTTGACAGATTTTTCTTTAGGGGTGTTGTTGGCGGACAGAAGAGCTATAGGTTCTTGAACCTTGATCTTCTCCCTTTTACATAAGAGTACCTCATGTACCCTTAGAGCAACTATTAACTCATCTAGAGTTAATGTCTTCATATCTCTTCCAACAGAGATAGCTGTGGACATGGCTTCCCAAGGAGGTGGGAGACTGTCCAAGATCTTCATGTTATTCTGGGCCTTTGTGAAGGTGATTCCCAGAGCGGTGAGTCCATTTAATATGGTTTGGAATCTTCCAAACATCATATCTATTGATTCTCCTTTCTTCATAGAGAACATTTCATATTCTCTTTGAAGAGTGGCGGCCTTCCTCATTCTGACATCTTCAGTGCCTTCATATGAGATTTTGAGAGCATCCCATAGTTCTTTAGCGGTTTTATAGGCACAGAATCTATTGTACTCAGTTCTGGAGAGAGCACACATAAGAGCATATCTTGCTTTGTTGTTCAGCTCCATCATAGAGTATTCTTCATTTCCCCATTCTCCTTCAGGCTTTACAATGGGGATATCTCCTGTGGTTATTATGTTCCATAATCTGTATTGGGTTGACTTGATGTACATCTCCATCCTGTCAGCCCAGTAGGGATAATCATCTCCAGAGAACGCTAGAGGTTTGTTCATGGAGGCTCCTCCAGATAAGAATGACGGTCCTTGTGAGTCCATGTTGGATCTTTTCCTCTAGCAGCTGTGAGGCGCTCAACCCTTAGAGGCTGAGCTCTGATACCAAACTGTAAAAGATAAACACAAGAAGGGGGGTTGAATTGTGTTAATTAAAAGTTTTATCCCTTTCGTCTGTGGGTTACAAAGCTGTTCAGACGAAACAAAATATGTTAAAAGATTGATTTTAATGAACAGACGTTATAGTGTGATTATCCCCTGTTAGTTGATCAAACGAAATAAAAAAAATAAACACAGTTATTTTTATACTGGTTCGTCTATTCAAGACTACGTCCAATTACTCAGCAACCACTGAGTTTTCACTACAAACCGTGAAAAGGTTACAAGTATTGTTTGAACCCAGGCACTTCTGGCTATTACAAGATATTCTTTGCTCCCAGCCTTCTCAGGCTAAACCAACAAGGTATTCTTTGAACCCAGCCTCCACAGGCTAATACAAGAGGTATTTTTTGGAACACAGCCTCCTCAGGCTAAAATGCCACACAAGTGGACTTTGAAAGATGTTTTGAAAAACAGAGTTTTCCTCTACGCAGAGAGGTGTTTACAATATAGCACAATCAGAGATATTGAGCGAATCCTTAAGAGATAGATGAAGATAAGCGTATTCGCCAACTGATTCTTGAAGATGTGAAGCCCTTTTATAGGCATCTTCTTCAAATAGCCGTTAGACTCATTTGAATGTCGTTGAGAGTCGTTGAGAGATCTTCTAGAAAGCTTTCCAAAAAGGTTGTCAGTTGTACTTGATTGATTGATGTTGAGTCACAGCGGATATAGCGGATTAGGTTGTGCGCAGTACTATTTCTGACTTGTACAGATATGTGACAAAAGGTGAAGACCTTTTTGATCTTGGAGTGTAAGTACGAATCCCTATACTGATCTTGGATGCTTCTCTTGAGTACTTCTTCAGATTTGAAAACTTGGCGCGAGACTCCAATTTTGACTTCACTTTTGGATAGACGATGTGTGTGATCAGTTGTAGTTGTTTCGTCTCATCCTATCGTCTTAGACTTCGCTCTTTGGACAGACGAAGAACTTAAGCTTGAGTAGTCCTCTTTCGTCTGTGCAAGTATCGTCTGATGACTTGGCTTTTGGACAGACGCAGATCTTCACTTTGAAGGGTCTCGTTCCGTCTGTGCTGGTTTCGTCTTAACAAGTCTTGGGTAGCTTGGTTTCGTCTGTCTTGTAATAATCAAAATCTTGAGGCGTTAATTTTCCTTGATCTAACAATATGTCGTGCTGGTCAGACTATTTGGCGAGCAGTTGTGCCACTTTTATGTTTTCAGATTGCTGAGTGGCACCAGCCAGATAGGGTCCTCAGGCAATTTGGCATGAGGCAGTTTATTCCAGCTGCACCTTCTCAGTTAGACAGCCTTCACCAGCTGACACTCAGAGGGAAACATGACCAGCATTGGGCGACTCTTTTACAATAAAATGAAATATTAGGAAAAAATAAGAGATCAACAATCATTCAACAACAAATATAATACATACCAAGTATGCATGTGCTGATAAAATCAGAATCAAGATTTACGTGATCTTGACTCAAACTAGCATTTAAACAAGTGTGTGGTCCTCCCCATTGAACGACTTTCCATCTCTGTGTCCGTTTCGATAAACTGGCTCGCATATAAAAAGGACATCCAACATCAGGACATCTAACGACATACATATGTGGTTTTGACTCAACGATTTTCGAAATTTGATGTACATTCATCATGTACAGTTTTAGAGCCTTTTGAACACTTTTTTTATCTTCAAATTCTAAACCCACAAATAATTCTTGACCTTCCTCCCAACTTGTAGGACCACTTACACCAAACAAATCTTCTTCATCAGGGTGATCCCAGTTTATTTGAGTATAGTGCGATGTATTGTGCCAAATCGATTGTTGCCTATCACCTACAATGTCATAATGATACAATTAAATACATTCTTTTAAAGTAATTAGAACACATTCACAATTAATCTCACCTGTTACTGTATCAGGTAATGCAATTGCTTGAACGTTCATACCTAAATTGTTAATATCAACATTTAATTCATCATCATCTGATTCAGGTAAATGACCTTCAAAATCTTCACCATCAGTAGATGAATCCCCGAAAGAATCTGAGACGATATAAGTTTCATCTTCTTCACTTGAGTTTATTCCCGTACCACCTTCATCGTACGCCCTACAAACATTTGACTCAAATGCACCACCTTCATTATACGACGACACACTACCTGCAATAACTATTTCTACACATAATTCTATATGGCCTAACCCCGGTTGTTCAAAATTAGTCATCATAAGATTAACATCACTATCATCAACTAATTCAAATAATGCATATTTATTATCTACAAAATATCTAGTTGTAATGCATTCTATTACTTCATTTTCATGTAATTTTAATCTTTGACATAATGTTTTTTTAACCCAATAAAATTAATATTTCTTTCTATTTGTATAATCCTTCTAGATCCTTCAAATTTTACTCATTCCTCAGTTTCTGTGACTCTTCCCTTAACATATACAACAACTACTGTAGGCGCCATGCAAGTTCAATTTATCTACACAAAATAAAATAAATAAATTACAATTGCATATTATTATTTAAATAAAAAATTAAACGAAATAAACAAGCAAAACATTACACATTAAAGAACGAAATTTATACCTGTTTGTGTGTAGAACTGCCAAGTTGTGAAGATTGGTTTGGCGGAGGGGGTATATATAATGTTTTGTGGTCGCAGGAGAAATAGCGGAAGGTTACGTGGTCGCGAACAGTGACGCGGAAGAAAACAGAAACTTGGTCGCCACAACTGTCGCGACCAACGAACAGCCAACCAACTGCCAACACGTGGCGCAATCTAGGCTAGTCGCGAAAAAGACTAGCGACCGCGCCACGTGAGACAGCAACAAATCACATTGTGACACGTGGCGTGGTCGCGGAAAGAACAGCGACTACGCCACGTGGCACATTGTCCCTGTGCAGCTCCAACGTGGCTGGCCACTTCACCAAATTCTTGCCACGTGTCATCACCAGAGGTGGTCGCTGATTTGCCCGCAACCACTATCCACGTCAGCACTCCACGTCGGAGTTTTTGCCACGTATCGCATTCACACGCGGTCGCGGCCCTTTCTGCGACTAGGTGGTCGCGCCACGAATCGCGACCGACCCATTTTGATAATATGTTGCAAACTACACCCATTTACGTATTTTGATTACCTATTTTTTCTAAACAAGTCAAAAAGCCCTTTTATCCAGCTCTTTGCCCGGTTGAGTATATTTGTCTTTTTAATCCTACAATTCTTTTTTTACAAAATGGTCTTATAAATTTTATATATATAAATAAGTGTATTAAAAGAAGAAAATAATGAACGAATTATTATTGATATTTCAGATAAAATAAAAAATTATTGTTTGTTTTCAATTATAAATGAAAAAAAATATTTAAATATAATTTAACATTTTATTTTATCATAAATCATTATATAATAAATTAATTAATTTTCATAAAATTATTTTACAGTCATATTGACCATAATCTATGTTTAAATAATATTATAAAACTATTTTGTATGGTAAAAAATAGAACATTAAATTATGAGTTAGAAGGTAGTATTAGTGTAAAATCAAATTAATTTATGATGACAAATATCATTTATGAAATGGTAGTTACAAATATTATAAGTTGTAATACCTGTTGATACTCCGATGAGAATAAATTGTTTCTTAACTCTTGAAGTTACCGAATTAAAGCTTTTACCATAATATTATAACCATAATACTAACAACGACCTTTTAAATCGTAATTTAATCCTCAATTTCTAAGGAGTCTAATAACATTATTATTGCAAAATTGTTTATATTATTATTTAAAGATAATTTTAAAAAATAATAAATATAGTACAAATTATAATTTATAATTAAATAAAAGTATACAATTATTTTATTATTTTGAAAATGTCTACTCTCAAATAGCTTGAAAGACAAATCGAAAACAAACAATAGTATTTTATATTTAAATAATTGATCCATCACTTGTTGCATGAGTTACGTTTGATTAAAAGAAATTCAAAATTTGTTAACAACACTATGAACGTTGAAGGGTTGTTAGCAATTAGATGATATAATAATAATAAAAAATGCAAAATAAGGTTGCCACCTCTCCCCCTCACTAATATATATAGATACATCTTCCCATTATTTTCCACATTCTTGTTTACTAAACATACCTAATTTGTTTCAGCAGATTTGTTGTAATTTTTTCTATTAAAAAATATGGGTGGGAAGACGAAAACATCAATACTTATCCCATGTCTGTTGGCCATGCTCATATTTTTCTCTTCACAAGTGGCAGCCAAGAACTTTAATGAGGGTATGCTATATTTCATTTTTCCTTATATATTCAAAACGATTATAATAAATGAAGAGAATATTAATAATTGCTTTTAAAAAAATTAGTTTATAATTAAAAAAAATAATAGCTTTATGAAAAATATAGTAGTGGGTGAAATATTTTTTGAAAAATACTTGATATGTGTATAAAATATGAAGAGAGAGAAATATTATATATTATTATGTGAGTGAGTTGGTTGGCTGCCTATTACACAGTTGTTAATGAGCCTATTACACAGTTGTTAATGAAGTAAAGTTGATATTTTTTCCTTGCTATTCTTTTACTTAGATATATCCCTGCTGGCCCTTGTAAAATTTTAATTTGCACAGGTAATATTAAAGAGATAAATGAAGTGTACGATGCCAGATTAATGGGTGGTGGTGGCTTCCCTGTGCAGAAACTTTTAGTTTGCCCCTTTGGCTGTTGTGCATATTATGGGGGAAATTGCATTCGGTGCTGCGAATAATTGTTAAGTTTTTCAGGAACAATGTATATCAGGAATAAAATCTAATGTCGTGAGAGGCATGGATACATGCAAAGAGTATTTCACAAGTAGAAATTATCGGTGTTAAACAATAAGTCCTTCTCAGAGGCAGATAATTAGCATTTTTTTTTATTAATTAAGTGAAATTTAATGAAAATTATAACACCAACCTGCAAATTAGTTCCGCCAAACCGCCACGTACACGAAAGGTTTAACCTATTAAGATTTTACTTTGCTGTAATTAGAGATCATTATTACTATTGTTTACAATAAAGTAATTATAATTTATTAATATTTAACTTAACTAATCCATCATAAAAAGGCTTGTATATGGGATTTCAAAAAGATTTTTCAAGAATTTTTAGTAAAAAAATATGAATGAGTAAAAAAAAATGAATGAGTAAAAAAAAATATGAATATTTCATTCATTTAATAATTTCACACGAACTTTTGAGATGATACAAGACTTCTTTTATGATATTAGAAAATATATAATTTTTTTTACGTTATTTTTATTATTATCATTAATATTATGACTTTCGTCTTTTTATTAAAACCTTTATAATTATTATTGTCATATTATTATATATCCATTTCATTACCATTTTCAGTACTACCTCAATCGTTAACAGTAATTTAGGCAATAACAAGGTTGAAAAAATATTGTATAAATGATGATATTAGTTATATGAATTTTTATTATTTAGTTTTAATCTTAATCATATTAATCATAGTTATTTTTAATAATAATTCAAGAATAATTATTAAATATCTTTTATAAATCCATAAAATCTTTTAAAATATTATAAATTTTTTAATATAAATATAATAAAATCTAGATTATAAAAAGTTAATTATAAATTATTATATTCTTATAAAAAAAACGTAAAAGTCTTATATGTTGGGAAAGCTTTAAGCTTTTTAAGATGGCCATGGCCACCGGAGTATATATCGGGGAGGTTGTTCTATCAAATTCCCGCTTATTTACCTTCACTGACATAGCTCGACTTTACAGGGAGGGACAACCATAGGCTGAGGTAGCAATAGACACAGATTCTGATGAGCCCATAACCATTGCACCATCATCACCATCATTGGCGTCCTCCACTCCATCTTCAGCAGCTCCACCATCCAAAGATTTGGCACCTCAAACCACTCACATTCAGGAGCTGTCAGCATTTACTAGAGCACAGGCCGAGCTCCAATGCCATCATCTCATGAACTAGGGACAGTATCTAACTCGGCTGACTCAGCACCAACAGGCTCAGTTCGCTTCCACTCATCCATCCCCATCAGATCAAAGTCCTCCTCCTTCACCTCCGTCTGTGGTCGAGACCTTTGAGGAGTTCTTTACAAGTTAGTGGGGATACCCACCTTCACAGCAGGTTGGGTAGTCATTCTCCTCTCATTTAGTGCCAGGAACATCGACGTTTTAAGTTAGAGTGACTACTTTCATTTATCTTTTTATTTTTCTGTTTTATTTTAATTACATAATTTTTTTCTTTTATCAATTTCTATGTTTTATTTTAGATTAGGGCCATATTGTTTTTTCTTTTTATCATTTTTCTATTTTTTATGAATAAGTTGAAGCATATGCATTATTACATTAACCTCCTTATTTATGCATGAGTATTGTTTTCCTGCTACCTTGAGTTTTAATGATATTATTTATGATTTACCTTGTGATACTAATACTCTTGTACAAGAATGAGGAAGGTAATATATGACTAATGATTTATGTTGTGGGAATAAATTAAATTCACTTTTTATTTTGTTCCTAGTACTAATAATGTGTATGTGTCTAATAAAATAGGAAAAGGGTAAAACACAAAGAACCAAGTTGATCTCGAATAAGTTAAGCCAAGTTAAACATAAGCTAGGAAAGGATTTAGGCCTTTCTTTGGAACCTATAAAAATCTTTCTCGGTCAGCCTTAATATTAAATAAATGACCTTAGTCACCCTCTTTGATCTTAAGCGAATTTTTCATAATAAGAAGTCTGCAAACTAATTATTCCCATATTTTTTTGGACTTCCCTCTTGAAAAAACCCACCATACCTCAGGCCTGAAAACCCATATCTTATCTTAGAAAACTCTCTTGGTAAAAATTATGTGTTCACCAGGGAAGGAATCAAGCCTCTAAAAAATAAAAAATATATAAAAAAAATCAGAAAAGAAATAAAAATATCACTAGTTTGTTATCACAAAAAAATTAGAAAATTGCTAAAAAAATCCACTAGTTTGTGGCAACCAAAAATAATATAAAATAAAGAGGTATCACTAGAATTATTGAATGCAACAGAGAACACAAAAATAACTTTCAAGTGCTAAAAGATTATCTAAGAGAAAGGTTTGAGGAATGTTTGAGGAATATGGTTTCTTAAGCTGGGGAACATGATAATAAGCTAAAAATTGATTTGTCATCATACCTATACCTAAGCCGAACATTACAAGATTAATAAAGCCCTCTTGATTCTAGCAAATGCTAACTTGTGTGGAAGATAATGCAGGATATACATGAGGTGAAAGGGGTAATGCTACTTTTCTGAAATTTGAACCCACTTGATCTCATTGGGAATTTGGAACAAAAACCACACATACACTGATAACCACTGTCATAACCTGAATATGCATGCATGACTAACCCTCTTGTGCAGTGAGCTAAGCAATCCAAGCATAAATCACAACGAAAAACTTAGTAACTCGATCCCTTATTCATCATTGGTAAGACTTAGTATAATTCAATGCTGAGAATTGAGTACTTCATTGACTTTTGGGTTATGTTAAATATAATTGTTGACTTGATAAAATTTTCTTTTGTTTGAGGACGAACAAAGTTTCAAGTTGGGGGTGTTTGATAACTTAAAGTGAGCTATTTTTATGCTCCTTTTATTTTATAAAATGTCCTTTAAACATTCTTAAGCAACTTAAACAGCCACTAAATACTCTGAATTCATTATATTTCATGTTTGGACTTGTTGATGGTTTGTTTAAGTGTTTCAAGGTTAAAAATAGCCAAAAATAGGAGAAAATGTGCTAAGGATTACATCTCTCACGAGAAGAGATGCATATTGCGCGAATTGGAGCATCGGTGAAGAACTAATGCTCTCTGTAACCTTAACTCGTGCAACATTCTACACAACTCACACGAGTTGGAATGACTTGCACAACACGATTGCTCTCTAGAACCTTAACTCACGCGAATTGGCTATTATCTCATGCGAGTTAGGCTCGTAACAGGCCCAAATCCATAACTTGTTTCACTGTCAGGAAAGACACTTGGCAGATACCACTTTTGACCTAGTTCGGCGGCGGCTCTCTGACCTCAAACGAGTGAGAAATTAGAACATTTAATGCAAAGTCAGCGGATGTCAGCGTGAGATCAGGCTTTGACTGATTTGCTTAGAGCTTTCATCGAAAAGTATCATTTATTTTTCGTGTTGCAGAGGATTACTTCAAAATCTATTTCCACCTTTAGAAGCTTTTGAGTAACAACTTAATTTGAGTTGATCCACGTGTTACTCAACGTCTGAACTTCATTAAGCTTGATAGACGAATGAATAAGGATGAGCTATGTGTTGAACTCATTCGTCTGTCTTCTTTTTACGTCTTCAACTTCAGTCTTCATATCTTCACACTTGAGTGCTTAACTTAAAGTTGATATGAGCTCTCTGTCTTGAACGTTGAAGGTTCTTCATCTGATGTGGTTACTTCGAAACTTGATGACTTGAACACTTCATCTTGTGCGTCTTATGTTTGAGGGTGCATCTTTCATCTATACTAATAGATGATCCGTCTGATCATTCTTCCCTCTGTGTCTGATGACACATCCATCTGTCTTGTAATTATCAAAATTAAGATTCTATGTCATTTTGATTTAACAGTGTATATTACGTTCCTCTTGTTTCAATTAAGGGGGAAAGGATTTATATTACACACGCTTTCAGTTTTGTGTGTAATTTTTCCGCTACGTAACTGTGTCTTTCCAACAAGTAGTATCAGAGTTCATGTTAGTGACCGGGTTAGACGAGTGCAATGATTGTAGTGGATCTAAGTGGTCAGGTAAACCTACTTTTTTGGGGACCCTTTGTGTCGAAAGTCTTCCTAGCGATGTAAGGGCTAGACAAAATATGTCTGGTGGGTGGCTAGGTTGCATGTCTCGTTGATGTGAGCTATCAAACGGTGGTACAAGACTAGGGCATATGGACAACAATGTAAAAGCTCAAGAATTGTCATGGCAATGGAAGCTCTAATGACCATCATTGACAATGACTTCCGTTGTATGGGAGGGTCCTTTGTTTGAGGGGAGGTTTGTTGGGATTCAATCAAAGTCTCACATCGGCATGTTTTAGAAAGAGAGGAGAACAAAACACCTATATAAGAAAGAGTAATATGTTTTAGTCACTCGCACCACATCCTATATTTATATAATGGTTATATTTAGATTTTGGATAGTGTGTGTCCACCGGTGTATTTTCCACATACACATCCTGTATCTATATAATGGTTATATTTAGATTTTGGATAATGTGTGTCCACCGGTGTGTTTTCCACATAGTCCCGAGTTGAGCGATTTTTGTGAGTTCTTTTGTAGAAACTCTTTTGTTGTACTTTTTGACATAGTGGAGTTTTTCTAGACTAGGTCTCATGGTTTTTTTTCTTCTCATTAGCTGTGTTCTTTTTGCTCCTAGCTCCTACATTGGAATTTTATTATGTCATATATTACAGTTTTCTTATTCTCCCCTCGAGGGAAAAGATTTTTATTTATAGACTTTTAGGTTCTATGTGTAAATTTTTCCGCTGCGCACCCACGCATTTCTCAGCACTACCTTCATGCTTTTCAACTTTTTTTTTATATATATATAAAATTGTTGTTTCTTTCCTAACACCGTTCCCCTCACAAACTCGTTATCATGCCCCTAAAATGGAACTTTGATATAATTGTTAGATCTAACCTGTGCCAAAAATAGAATCTCACTTCAACTCAAGAACAAGTGCCCTGAATGGAACTTTAATATAATTGTTAGAACTAAACCATGCCAAAAAATATTGAAACAGAATGTCACTCTAACTCAAGAACAAGTGTTTGTGTTTGGCTTTATAACCCCTTCAAAATTGGAAAACTGGAGCAAGAATAACAACCATGTTGTACATGACGTACACTGCGATGACTAACTAACAGAAAAAATAAAAACCAACCCATCCCTAGATAATAGAAACTTATTTAACAAATCAAAAGTTCAAAAAATAAAAACCAGTAAAGGTCAAATGCTAATAACAAATAAAAATCCATTTGAAAGAATAACACACTCACCAGAATAGAATCAAATAATATTTATGTTTTTACTTGGTCATGTCTTTCTCGAAAATTGTTTCAAAGATTCAATGATTTATTACTTAGAGAAGGTCATTCATTACCTTTATATCTTTCAACTTTTATTCCTCGGTAAATCGGTGTTGTGGCAACTTTATCCATTAGGAACAATTAATAGTGATACCTCGGCAGTCTTTGGGGTGGAGAAAATTCTCCATCAACAACGTTGCTCAATAATTATAATTCCTATTAAATTAAGGAATAATAAAATGCACAGAATAAATCTTACTACCTCCGTATTGTTCAATTTTGTTTTTCTTGAAAAAAATTATTGTTTCTTTCTTAAAACTGTTTCCCTCCCCTCACATACCCCTACCAGGCCCTTAAAATAGAACTATGATATAATTGTTAGAACTAATCCCACCATGGGTAATAGAAACTTATTTAACAAATAAAAAAAATCCATCCCTAGATAATAGTAGAAGTAAGATGTTAATGGTAAACAAAAATTCCAATTGAAAGATATTTTAAAAATAACACCTCTGACGAAAATAAAATTAAATAATATTTATTTTTTACTTGATTATAGTTATGTCTTCACCGAGAATTATTCCAAACAAATAATCGTTTATTTTCTGGAAGAGATAATTTATTACATTTAACTTTCAAAACTTTTACTTGTGATAAATTTGTGGTGTGGCATCTTTGTTCATTAGACAGTGCTAACAATGATACTTTGGTGATCTTTGGTACCACGTGGGGCGGAGAAAATTTTCATGAAGTCACCAAACAATTATAGTCACCATCAAACTGACAGATAACAAAATGCACAAAATAGATTTTACTTCCTCTTTGTGTTTTTTAACTTTTTCTTTTCCTTAAAATAAGATCATTGTTTCTTTCCTCCCACTTCCCCACACACACTCGTTATGAGATCCGTAATAAGGAACTTTGATACAAGTTCAACTATACTGTGCCAAAAAAAATATTCAAAGAGAATGTCAATTTAATTCAATAACTAGTATTTAATTTTATAATCCATTCCAAAATAGAAAATAGAAGCAAAAATAACAACCATGTTATACCTCAACTAAGGAATAGATAAAACCAATTAATCTTTAGACAATAGAAACTTATTTAACAAATCAAAAATCCAAAAAGAAAATTCAATAAAATTCAAATGCTATACTCAACTAAGGAATAGATAAAACCAATTCATCCTTAGACCATAGGAACTTATTTAACAAATCAAAAATCCAAAAAGAAAAATCAATAAAATTCAAATGCTAACAACAAATATATTCTAAGAATAACAACGTACACAATAAAATCAGCAATATTTATGTATTATATCTCAGTAAAACTTCGTTAAAAAGCTGTAACACCATAAGAAGACTTCTCAGATGCTAACCACAAATAAAAGTTCCAATGAAATATATTCCACTAATAATACCCTTGTCAAAATAAAATTAGATAATATTTATTTTTTATTTGGTCATATCTTTTATAGAATTGTTTCATAGACTGATAATGTATTACTCGGAAGTGATAATTACCTTTAAATCTTTCAATTTTTATTTCTTGATAAATTCGTGACACCTTTATCCATTACTCACCATTAATATTGATACATGGGTATTTTTTGGGGCTGGTAAAATTCTCTATGCCCTGCAATTATAATTACCATTAAACTAAAGAATAACAAAATATACACAATAAATCTTATTACTTTTCAACTTTGTTTTTTCTGAAATAAAATTATTCTTTCTTTCCTTTTCCTCACAAACCCTATTGGCCCCAAAATATAATTTTGGTATAATTATTAAAACTAAAACGTGACAAACAAGAGAATATCACTTTAATTGAAAAGCAAATGCTTAGCTTTATAAATTATAATAGAAAACAAAAATAATAACAACATCCATGTTGTACATGATATACAATAATAAACAAAAATAAAAATTAACCCATCTTTAGATAATATAAACTAATTTAACAAATCAAAAATAAAAAAAAAAACAATAAAAATCAAATGCAAACAACAAATAAAAATTCCAATTCCAATCTAAAGATATTATAAGAATAATACCTTACTGTACTAAAATACATAATATTTATTTTTAACTTTAAAACCACGGAATATTTGTTTTTTACTTGCTCACAAAAAAACTTTATTGAAAAAAAATAAAACAGAAATCGTACTTGGTTGTAACACCACACGGAATACATGACAAGGGTAGGCTTGCAATGATGGGCTTGAAAACAATGATATCTTATATTCTTTGGGACGAAGAAAATTCTCAGTAACATGGTCTAACAATTATAGTGATCATTAAACTAAGGAATAAAAAAATGCACAAGATAAATTTTTACTTTTGCTTTTCAATTTTTTTTTTCTGAAATAAAATTATTATTTCTTTCCCAGTGTTTTTCCCTCACACAGACTCTATCATACCTTGTACATAACCTGCAACATGGTGAAGAACGAACAGAAAAAATAAAAACTAATTCATCCATAGACAACAGAAACTTGTTTAACAAATAAAAAAACTAACAACCAATAAAAATTCCTACTGGAAGATAGTCTCTGCCCAGAATGGTTCCAAATATATAATAATTTATTACCATTTATTATATTTAAATCTTTCAATTTCTATTTCCAGATAGATTTGTACTGTGGCATCTTGTTCCATTAATGATCTTTTGGTATTTTTTGGGCAAGAAAATTCTTCATGGACATCACCCAATAATTATAATTATCACTAAATTAAGAGATAACAAAATGAATAGAAGAAATCTCACTACTTTCATGCTTTTTCAACTTTTTCTTTTAATAAAATTATTATTTATTTCGACCACGATTTCTCTTACAAACACATTAGGCAAATATATATGTATATCAAAAGAGAATATCACATCAATTCAAGAATAAATATTTAGCTTTATAATCTTTTAATATAAGCAATAATAACAACCATCATGTTGAGTAATAAACTAATGAATAGAAAAAATAGAAACTTAACGAATAAAAATCTAAAAAGTAAAACCAATAAAATTCAAATGATAGCAACAAATATATTCTAAGAATAACAACGTCTAAACTAGAATCAATAATACTTATTTATTACTTACTTCCAGGAAAACTTTATTGAAAATGAGTTAGAAATTGCATGACTACTTGTTTAATAGAAACTTGTTTAACAAATAAAAAAACTAACAACGAATAAAAATTCTAACTGAAAAGATTGTCTAAGAATAACACTCATCAGAATAAAATCAAATAATATTTATTTTTTACTTGGTCATATTTTTTTTTGAGAATTGTTCTAAATATATAATTCATTGTATTTAAATCTTTCTATTCCCATTAAATTTGTTACTAGCATTTGAATTTTATTGATTTTACTTCTTGGATTTACATTCAGTGAAATACATTTCTATTTATTTTTTCTATTCATTGGTCAGTTACTGTATGATGGTTGTTATTATTGCTTATATTCTCTATTATGAAAGGATTATAAAGCTAAATACTTATTCTTGAGTTGATGTGACATTCTCTTTGAATATTTTTTTCACAGTTTAATTTTTTGCACAGCTAACTACAATTACTGTGTTGAAAAAAGAAAATATCTTATTAATTAAGATTATAGATATTATCTGATTAGTCAAGATATATAGAATATTGCATAATCAGATATAGTTAGAGGGAGATTATCTGATTAGATAAGATTTTATCTTTTCCTGTCTGATTAGATAAGATTCTATCTTTTTTCTTATTTTTTCATTAGTAATACTATAAAAGAATGAGTGAATGAAATAGTAGTAAATTATATTGGTTTTTTAAGTTGGTATCAGAGCTCCCAATCTTGGGAGACTTTGCTTCCGCATTTCATTCCGAGTTGATGGTTCGACTTGGTGAGAGATAAATCCATGAAGGTCAAGTGGACCTATCTTGTGATGATTCCCTCTGTCGAAAGTCTTCCGCTATAGGGAGAGAGAAAGTATAGTGGTCCTTTGTTTGAAGGGAGGATTATTGGGATGCAATCAAAGTCCCATATTACAAGAACAATGCAAGGCTTGAAGGAGGAGAAGAATTTTGCCCATCAGAAAATTCTGCTGCAAGTGAGAAGTGCTCCAAAAGTTAGAAGATTTTGTTGTTGCAAGAGAAGATCGCTCCAGAAGAGTTTTGCTAGTTTTTGATGTAAGTAAGGATCATTGTAGAAGTGTAGGACTTTGAATTAAAGGGAGATTTGTTGTGTGTTGTGTTAATTCAGAGTCACATATTAGAGAGTATCAGAAAGAGAGATGGATGAATGACTTATATATATGGTAGAGTGATAGGTTTTTCACTTGCACCACATCTTTGAATCTATAATGAATATTTTAGATTTTAAGTAGTGTTTGTCAAACACTTTGGGGAGGGTTTGTAATTTTTACCACAAAAAAATTACACATTGAAGGGTTTGTAATTTTTCCAAAATAAAAATTACATCGTATTGAAGGGTTTGTAATTTTTCTAGAAAAATTACACATTAAAAGGTTTGTAATTTTTCCAGAAAAATTACATATTGAAAGGTTTGTAATTTTTGCCAAAAAAAAATTACATCATATTGAAGGGTTTGTAATTTTTTCCATAAAAATTATATCATATTGAAGGGTTTGTAATTTTTGCCATAAAAATTACTTCATATGGGTTTGTAATTTTTCCAGAAAAATTACACATTGAAAGGTTTGTAAATTTTTGCCAGAAAAAATTACACGTGTAAGATTTTATAATTTTTTCTAGAAAAAATTATTTGTTCAAAAATTACAAGTGTTGAATTTTATCCCAATGGGATCGTAGACTAAAAAAAAAAAGGGGAGGAAACTGGGATGACATTATGCAAATTAACAAATTCTCCAATCGAAAGAGGATTGCAGTTGTGTATTAAAGAAGATCAAACTCCGGCCTGCAAAGGAAGATATCAAAGACTTATAGGGAGATTGATATATCTCGCTCACACCAGACCAGATTTAGCTTATGTTCTTAGTGTGGTGAGTCAGTTCATGCACAATCCTGGTGCACAACAGATGGATGCAGTCATGTGAATCTTAAGATACTCTTGATGATAGGAGATCAACTTCTAGATACTTTACATTTGGAGGAGGTAATCTCGTCACATGGAGAAACAAGAAGTCTAATGTTGTAGCTCGTTCCAGCGCTGAAGTTGAACTCAGAGGAATGGTTCTTGGACTCTGTGTATGTGACTTAGTCTACTTCTATAGGATTTAGGATATACACATACACGTCTCAATCAGTTGTATTGTGATAACAAAGTTGCGCGCAACATTGCTCGCAACCCTATCCAACATGATCGTATAAAACATGTGGAAGTTGAATATCAACTAACAGTTATTATTACCAAGGTTGTTACAAGTCAGATTTTTGGGAAACTATTAGACAAGTTGGGAATAGATGACATCCATTTACCAACTTGAGGGGGATTGTTGAAAAAGGAGAATATCTTATTAATTAAGATTATAGATATTATCTGATTAGTCAAGATATAGAGAATATTACATAATCAGATATAATTAGAGGGAGATTATCTGATTAGATAAGATTTTATCTTTTCCTGTCTGATTAGATAAGATTCTATCTTTTTTCTTATTTTTTATTTGTAATACTATAAAAGAATGAGTGAATAAAATAATAGTAAATTATATTGATTTTTTAAGTTACTGATTAAAGTTGATCTTTGAAAGACTAATGCGGGTAGAAATCGGTATTATTGTTGATGAGTATTCAATATTGTGGCTTGACTCTTTCCCATGATAATCGGTTTAAGTTTTGTTTTCAGGTTTTCTAGTGTCCCTTTATATTATTTTAGTTTCTGTGCATTGGTCAAACCTTTGCTTGAATGAGGTTTTGTGTTAATTTTTGCAATTATCTGCCCTTGTTTACATACTGTGCCTATTGATAATTTCTCTAAACTATTTGTTGAAATGTAGTTTATAAATCTGGTTTTCATTGTTGATGCATCAATTGCATTCAATTTTTTCTATAGAAGCCATTGAATTTTAGATTTGTACTTGTAAAAGAAAAAATAATGTTTCTTAAATTTTTGGTTTAATGACATTTTGTCTCTTAATTTTTGGTGCAGCTCTCCCTCAACCTCTCCTTACTCTTACTCTGTCTTTATAAGATATCTTTAGACCTTGCTCTTTTTCTTTATGATTTTTATCTATTTCTCATGAATAAGTAGACTACCTTGAGCTTTATCAATAGTCACATTCAAATTATTAGATTCTTCAATTAAATCTACCATATAATCAAATTTTGAGATTATTAATCTCAAAATCTTTTTAATAATAATTCTTTTGGTCATCCTTTAATTATGAGTCTTCATTTTGTTAGCTAAGACTAAAGGTAGAAAAATATACATTCATCTCATTTTTTCGTCCTTTTAATCTTAGTTGAGCCTTGACATTTTCCTTAAATGTATTCTAAATATTTTTTATCAATATCATTTTTGAGAATTATTTCAAGACATAACGATTTATTATTAGTCAGTAGATGTAATTCATTATCTTTAAATCTTTCGGCTTCTATTCCTTATAAATTTTTAGTTATGACAATTTTATCTATTATCCATCATTAGTAATAATCCTTGTATCCTTTTATATAGAAAATTCTCCATGAACATTGTCTAGCAATTATAGCTGCCATTAAATTACGAAATAACAAAATAAATCTTACTTTCTTGCTTTTCAACTTTTTTTTTCCTGGAAAAAAATCTGCTTTTCAACTTTCTTTTCCTGGAAAAAAATAATTGTTTGAAAAAAATAATTGTTTCTTTCCTAACGTCTTTTTCGTCTTTTTCCCTTACAGACTCGTCGCAATCCGACCTCTGAAACACTGGTATAATTGTTAGGCCTAAACTATGCCAAACAAAAGCAATAATAACAACTATACGAGTAAAACAATCAAATAATATTTATCTTGAACTTGTCATATCTTTGAGAATTGTTCTAAATATATAATAATTTACTGCTTGAAAGAGATAATTCATATATTTAAATTTTTCAATTTTTATTCTCAATTGTTCTGGCTGGATTTTGAGGTGGTCCAAGTTCAGCTCGGCTTTGAGAAATCCGGCGGCGTAAGGGATTAGAACCCTCGTTGATTTGTATGTGTAATTTAAGGTTGATTTTGTGTGTGAGTTTTGAGTCCTCTATCAGTATTTATAGGGATCATAATTAGGGTTTCATATTCATGGATTTTATGGGGAAGATTGCTTCAGGTCCAAAAATCCCGATATATCAGGAAAGAGATATTGTCCAGATTTGTCCAGATATGTTTCGTTTATGTCCAGCTCGGCCCGGTCAGTGAGGTGAGCCCGACATCAAGGGGATGAGATCGGTGCTCATCCTCAGCCCGATACATCAGCCCCCCGAGCTCAGGCCAAGCAATCAAGTGGCATGAGTTTAAGTTATGAACTCAGTCTTCCGATGTCAAATGGCGGGAAACTGGCGAAACGGTTGACATTCCTTCATTCATTTTCTCATTGAATTTTCATTTAATTTTATGATTAATGTGCCGTTGAGGGGTTTCACAGTTACTGCGTTTTGGTAACTGCCCCCTCTAATAGCTCTTTTCGCTCTTTAAATACATTTCGCACTCTTATTTTCCATTTTACTTACTCATTTTACCCTTTCGTCTTCTCCTTGTTGCCATTCTCCTCTCGCTCTCCAAGTTCGTCATTCTCTCCTTGCTTTCCAAGTTCGCCATTGTCTCTCTTCTTGGGTGTTCTTTCTCGTTCGTCACTTCCTCCCGCTCGTTCTTTGGATTTTGACCTTATCAGGATTCTGATCAGTCTCCTTACCCCAACCTCGGTCCCTGTGTTTATTCCGGTTATCTCGGGTATCCCGATCTGATTCCCAAGGCCGGGTCTTTAAGCTCAGCCCAGTGTACCTTTCGGGGTGTTTCTACTCATTTGGAATGAATCTTCGTAACTCACCCGATCTTATGAGGCGTTCAATGAGGTCTCGTACTTGGCGGCAATCTTCTATGGTGTGCCCGGTATTCTGGTGGTAAGCGCATTGTTTGGTTGGGTTAGCATCTGAGGATTGGGAAGCTTTATGGCGGTATACCAATTCTAACGCGCAAGCTTCCCTAAAGATTTTGTCCCTGGATGCATTCAGCGGGGTGTACGAGCTGTATGAATTGGTGCGACGATCCCTATTTGACTCCGCCCGACGGGAGGAGGACTCCTTTTGCTTGGGTGGACGACCATGCTTTCTAGCTCGACGCTTGGCCTCGGTATTTTCTTCTATGTTCATGAAACGGACAGCTCAGGAACGGAGGTCGTTCATATTGATAAGAGGTTCAGCGAAGAGAGAATCTGAGAAGGGGCCAGAGTTGAGTCCGGCAACAGGATGGAGGTTGGGTATAGTCCGGCAAGCCAGAGCAAAGCGGCCTATGTACTCTCTATGGGATTCCTTTTCCCCTTGTATCACATGGTGGAAGGATATAGAGGTGGTAGGTGTTGGTTTGGCGTCTGCAAACCGGGTTTGGAAGTGCTTGAACAAGGAGTCGAAAGAGTCCACGAACATCAAAGGGAGTGAGTAGTATCAATCGAGGGTTGTCCCCTTTAGGGTTGAGGGAAACATTCGACAGAGTACATAGTCATCATCAACGGTCATGGCGGCCTAGGTTAGGAAGGCTCGAACGTGAGTAACTGGGTTCGTAGATCCATCGTATTTATCCTGGGACGACCATCTCCAGGATTCGGGAACCCGGGCGGCGAGGATGGCTGGAGTGAAGGGGTGGAGAGTCCAAACTTTACCAAGTCCATGCGTTCGAGGAGGAGGTCCGAGGTCCATGAATGGCTGAGCCTGGGAGGGGTCTTGCCGAGCTGCCGAGATAGCTACGCGAATATGGGAGATATCATGCCGGACCGCGGAGGTAGCGGCATGCACATCCTCACCCGTAGTGTGTGGGTTGCTGGGGCCAACGCGCGAATTGGACCTGGCTTCTTCTCCATGTCTTGGATCTTCATCCCGGTTGGGAATGATGGGGGTCCTACCTGGGATTCCTTGAGTTCTCTGTCGCAGGGCTTGCAATTCCAGAAGAACGGCTTCATGTTGACGTTGGACAGTATCCAGATTGGCCTGCGTGGTTTGCAAGGCCCTCTCAGTATCTCGATTCTGGGTTCGCAACGCTTCCACACGAGCGTTCATCCGCTCTTGAGCCTCCGCCAACGCTGCATCAACCCGTGTTTGTATGAGTTCTGTTATGGTGGGATCCATCGTGGTGTTGGAGTGACGCGAGTGCGAACCATCTGAGTGTGGTGGTTGTGGGATTAAGAATTATCTGGGTGGTTGTGGGATTAAGAATTATCTTGCCCCACGGTGGGCGCCAAATGTTCTTGCTGGATTTTGAAGTGGTCCAAGCTCAGCTCGGCCCTGAGAAATCCGGTGGCGTGAGGGGTTAGAACCCTCATTGATTTGTATGAGTAATTTAGGTTTGATTTTGTGTGTGAGTTTTGAGTCCTCTATCTGTATTTATATGGATCATAATTAGGGTTCCATATTCATAAATTTCATGGGGAAGATTGCTTCAAGCCCTAGAATTCCGATATATCATGGAAGAGATATTGTCCAAATTTATCCAAATATATTCTATTTATTTCCAACTCAGCGTCAACTCGACGCA
The DNA here is from genome assembly GCA_026586105.1 of Hylodesmum podocarpum. Classification (NCBI taxonomy): domain Eukaryota; kingdom Viridiplantae; phylum Streptophyta; class Magnoliopsida; order Fabales; family Fabaceae; genus Hylodesmum; species Hylodesmum podocarpum. The sequence goes on along the minus strand of JALJEV010000047.1, from coordinate 531,886 downwards.
GTCAGTGAGGTGAGTCCAACGTCAAAGGGATAAATCGGTGTTCATCTTCGTCTCGATACACAGGTAAATTTGTTATTAGCATTTGAATTTGATTGAATTTACACTTTTTTGGATATTTTTTCTATTCATTGGTCAGGTACTGGATTTGATGGTTGTTATTATTGCTTATATTCTCTATCTTGAAAGGATTACAAAGCTAAATACTTATTCTTAAATTGACGTGACATTCTCTTTGAATATTTTTTTTATAAATAATGATTTTATAACAAAAGTTGAAAGCATGAAAGTAAATCTCTATGCATTTTGTTATCTCTTAATTTAATGGTAATTATAATTGTTGGGTGATGTTCATTAACAAGTCACTGGAACCATGATATAATTGTTAAAATTTAACTGTCCAAAAGAAATATTCAAAGAGAATGTCATATCAATTTAAGAATAAGTAATAAGCAGAAAAAAAAATGTCATATCAATTTAAGAATAAGTAATAAGCAGAAAAAAAAAATAGAAACTTATATAAAATCAACAATATTTATTTATTACTTACTCCCAGGGAAACTTTATTGAAAAGGAGGCAGAAATTGCATGACTACTTGGTTGTAACACGATACGGAACACGTGACGATAAACTCGGAAAAGTGGAGAGTGGGCTTGCAATGATGAGCTGTTGAATTCGGTGAGCCCAATAAAGGCGGGCCGTTGAATTGAATCCACGGAACCAACCAAAACCAAAACCGCCATTCAATTTTGGTACCTAAGTTTCCAACGGCAGTCCACAGAACACCTCACCTAACAAACAAACAAACCTAAGACCCGACCCTAGTCATTTCTACTACTGTCTGTCTTTACCGCTTTCAATATATAAACCCTCACTCTCTCTCTTTTCCTACTTCACTTTTCTCCACCCTCATACCTAACCCCTCTATTCTTTCTTCAACACCACCAACCCCTTTTTTCCTTCTTCCTCCATCATGTCTAACTTCAAGAGCAAGTACCATGGTACTTTCCTCTCTTTCTCTCTTCCTCTGATCTGTTTTCATATCGATCGTGTCTTTCTAGATCTTGCTGTTTTTTTTTATTTTTTTTTTTATTTTTTTATGTGTTGATGAGGAATCTTTTGTTGTGTGTCTTTATTTGTTTTAATTGGAACCGATTCAGATCTGAGAGATTCAGATCTGATATATTCTACACAAAATTTTATGAAAAAACTAGTTTTTGGGTTTTTTTTTTTTTATAGTTTATCCCTGTGCTTCCTATCTGGGTTTTTGTTCTTGTCAAGGGTTTTTGTTCTTGCTATCAGGTTCTGCTTAAATTACTCACTTGGTTCTAAATCTGTGAACTATTTTTTTTTTTTTTATAGATTCTCTAAACTGAAGAAGTAGGTCCTGAGTTCAGTTAGGCTTTTGAAACCACCAAAAAAATATGATTTGTGGCTGTTTTAAGAATTTTACTTAGGGATTTGATTAAAACATTCTATCGTTAAGATCTAATTGAAAAATTTAAGTCTAGGGACTTGCTTGAAAATTTACAAGTAGTTTAGGGAGCAATTTAACCTAGAATTTTGCAACATGGTTGATATTTCTTGGTCTTGAAAGGTTTTTATTGTTTAACCCCATATGACATCTTTGTTCAACATATGAAGGTCCAATATGTTCCCGATTTATTTTGTTACTGATAGATCCATATGTTGTTAATTTTATTTGTTGAAAAAACACTTATTTTAATCAAATAAATGATTATGTATGTTTCTCAAACATACCTGTTTACGAAACATTTATGTTTAGGAAGTGGTTCTTTAGAAAGGAAGAGATCTTTTTTTTTCTTTTTAAGTACAAACAGTTTTAACAAACATCAAATAATACAAAACTACTTTTTAAAATGAAGTATTTGCATTTTTAACAAGTTAGTTTAAATAAAGTGACCCAATATAGGTTTGGCTATTATGTTTTGTAAAGTTTATTTTTTGGGGCAATTCTGTGATTGTGGTGTGGTTTATATTTGTGTGGTGCTGTTAATTAATTGATTTGATTTGATTGCAGATGAGCTTATTGCCAATGCTGCCTACATTGGCACCCCTGGAAAGGGTATTCTTGCTGCTGATGAGTCAACTGGAACAATTGGAAAGCGGTTGGCCAGCATCAATGTAGAGAACGTTGAATCAAACAGGCGTGCTCTTAGGGAGTTGCTTTTCACTGCTCCCGGTGCTCTTCAATATCTCAGTGGAGTCATCCTCTTTGAGGAAACCCTCTACCAGAGCACTGCTGCAGGTACCCAGCAATTTTCAGGATCTTTATTGGTTCGATTCATTAATTAATGAGCATTGCATCATTGGGTTTGAACATGCATTGTTTTAAAGTAAATTAAAGTTCTAAGTTTTGGTCACCGTTACAAATTTTGTGGTGATCGTTGATATTCTAGGAAATTGTGGCCAAAAACCGTAGATGTAGCCTTGGTCACACAACTGCGATGGTGATGTTTTATTTTGATTTAGTGTCTGTTTGTTTAGAATTTGATTTTTAAGTGAAGTAATTTATTTTGGGATGCTTTTTTCCAAAAAGCATGATTGCCATAACACCTGGTTAAAATTTTCAGTCTAATAATGCCAAAGCTATTTTTTATCACTTCTAGTCAAACCAAATTTTTGAGGCAAAATCAATTTAACCTAGCTATAACCAAAATCTATACTTTACTAAAATCACTAGATAAAACATCAATTATCGGGATTCCTTCCTTGCAACAGTTTTTAAACCTTGATCTCATGTTTTTTCTTTTCTTTTCCTTTCTGGACTGCCAATATGTTATTTTTCTGGTGGTGGTGTCTTTGTTTTGATCAAAGTAGCATTACTGTTACACTGACGTGGTTGTGAATGGATTTTATTAGGCAAGCCTTTTGTGGATGTCTTGAAGGAAGCTGGTGTGCTTCCTGGTATCAAGGTTGACAAGGGCACAGTTGAACTTGCTGGGACTAATGGGGAAACCACCACTCAGGGTCTAGATGGCCTTGGTCAGCGTTGTGCTAAGTACTATGAAGCTGGTGCACGTTTCGCCAAGTGGCGTGCCGTGTTGAAGATTGGCCCCAACGAACCATCTGAGTTGTCCATCCATGAGAATGCCTATGGCTTGGCCAGATATGCTGTCATATGCCAGGAGAATGGTCTGGTTCCCATTGTTGAGCCTGAGATCCTTGTTGATGGACCTCATGACATTCACAAGTGTGCTGCCGTCACTGAGCGTGTCCTTGCAGCATGCTACAAGGCTTTGAATGATCACCATGTCCTTCTTGAGGGTACTCTATTGAAGCCAAACATGGTGACCCCTGGATCTGATTCTCCAAAGGTTTCCCCTCAGGTGGTTGCTGAGCACACCGTTAGAGCCCTGCAGAGGACTGTGCCGGCTGCAGTTCCTGCTGTTGTTTTCTTGTCCGGTGGACAGAGTGAGGAGGAGGCATCAGTCAACCTCAATGCCATCAACCAGGTCAAGGGGAAGAAGCCATGGGCACTCTCTTTCTCTTTTGGAAGGGCACTTCAACAGAGCACCCTGAAGGCATGGGGTGGAAAAGAAGAGAATGTGAAGAAGGCTCAAGATGCTTTGTTGGTAAGAGCCAAGGCTAACTCAGAAGCAACTCTCGGAACCTACAAGGGTAATTCACAGCTTGGTGAGGGTGCCTCTGAGAGCCTCCATGTTAAGGACTACAAGTACTGATCTAAGTTGGTCTTTGAAAGACTAATGCGGGTAGAAATCGGTATTATTGTTGATGAGTATTGAATATTGTGGCTTGACTCTTTCCCAGAATAATCGGTTTAAGTTTTGTTTTCTGGTTTTCTAGTGTCTCTTTACATTATTTTAGTTTCTGTGTATTGGTCAAACCTTTGTCAAAGGGAGGGATTTAACCTCCCATTTTCTTAAAAGACACCGTGCTTGAATGAGGCTTTGTCTTAATTTTTGCAATTATCTGCCCTTGTTTACATACTTATGCCTATTGATAATTTCTCTATACTATTTGTTGAAATATCGTTTATAAATCTGTTTTTCATTGTTGATGCATCAATTGCATTCAATTTTTTCTATAGAATCCATTGAATTTTAGTTTTTTACTTGAAAAGAAAAAATAATGTTTCTTAAATTTTTGTTTTAATGACATTTTGTCTCTTAATTTTTGTTGGATTTTGCAAAATATATCACTGAATTTTTATATTTGTACGGTTTGTAACTTAGCTATCTTAATTGCTTCAAGTGGAGGGATGATTTTGCAAATATTTTAAGATTTTAAAAATTTTATTATAAGAAGACAAAAATTATAATATATGTTGAATTGTGATAATTGTGTTGAGTAAAATATTTTGTACTGATAGTGTATAATTATTTTTTGGTAATTTATTCTTTCAATTTGCATGACCTTGAAATAGGTGTTTTTAGTACATGCATGATCTTGAACTTACTAATACATAGCTTCTAATTTTCAGTTCAATATTTAACAAACACTAATTAAATCAAAGGTAAAGGTGCCTGAATCTTTACAAACACTAACTAAATCAATCTGATATACATGACTTATAATCTAAACCCAGTAGATAAATTTAAAATAAATATAAAAAGTAAAGGTGCCTGAATCTTTTCCCTAGTGTAAAACGCTTATGAAAAATTTGGCATGCAAGTGACAATTTTCTTAATCTCCAAGAAGCAAGACGTCATTCAATACTTTAATCAAGATTATATAATTAGATCCTAATCTAGTTCAATCTTTCTCCTCAAATTTTCGATTTTATTTGATTAGTTTATATATGGCAGCTGGAAAGTTAACTTTATGAGTTAAGAAATAAGAGGCTACATGATGAGCCAGCTAGAGAATTTTTAGATCACATCATGAAATGCCTCCAGTAACACCCAAAATCAATCAATCCTTAATTAATATATAATTCAGAATTTTAATTTACAAAATAAACTAATACTCGATTACATGTTAGGTAAAATTTAATAAGGGCTATAATCATCTTAGAACCTATCGTTATTTTTCTTAACAACAACTAAAAATGTTTGTTTAAACTGTGGCTAGTCTTCCAAAGTAATTTTAAACTAAAACAATACGAAGAATATTCTCAAGAATATTCTCTTCAAGTGCATTCACCGCTTGAAAGTTAAGGGTTTAATTATATTTTATATCTATCAAGTTTTATAGTTTCAGATTTTTTTGTCTTTAGTTTTTTATTTTAAAAAATATATTTTCAAAATTTCAAAATCTTGCGATTTTTTTTTTACACAAAAAAAAACCGTCATAAAATTATCTTAGTTGTAGTGGTTTAAAAAGAAAAATCACTACAAAATATCTCAATTATAACAATTTTCTACCTATGTATAAAAATCATGAGATTATAGAGCTTTGAAGGCAAAATTGATGAGAAAAAAAAACTTTGGAGCAAAAAATGTAAGATTATAAATTTTTTAAAATATAAAATGCAATTAAGTCAAAGTTAAAAGTACTATTGTTCAAACATTTACGAGGATTTAATCCTAATATCAAAGAATGTTCTCCCGGAAACATCTGATAGTTCCTTTTGAATTTTGGGGACATGAAGAGCTACCTTCATCGTCTAATGCTAATGGGCTTAAGAGTAAGAGAAATTTAGTAATATTATTCAACTTAAGTTTAACAAAATGATTAAAAGTAAATAATTATTTTTATAAAATAAAGTGAATCGATGCTATTTTATATGTGAGATTCGATATCCGTGTTGTAACTTATAACAAGGTAAAATTATAATATTTGTTTTATTTTGTAAATAAAACATATAATAAAAGAAGATGTATTTTATTTTGTTTGCATACCAAATGACATCATTGTAAGGGCAAGTGACGAAGAGTATAAAAAAAATGGAATATCACTGTATTTGTTTGTATTATTTTAAAAATTAAAAATTGTCTTAAAAAGTCGTAATAGAATGATATATACTCGTATCATCATATTAGTAATGGGTTTGATTAAGTAGGATACGGAATTATGCAACGATATAACTAATCAAATTTTTTCTTAACTTCTACAAATTTACGAATATTCAACGGTTTTGTAATAGTATTAATTAGTTATGTTATAATATTAACTAGTTGTTCATTTGTTCCACGTAGTTCCAATCTTAATTTCTTCTATTTCACTTTTTCTCTAGTGAAAAGGAACTTATTTTAATATATTTATTCTTTTTTATGATGAATTAGATTTCTTACAAAATTGATAGCAAATTTTTTATCAATCTTTAATGTCAGTTTTTTCATGTTTTTCAATTATTTAGTTCATCAAGCTCTTAAGCTAAAGTGTTTGACTGGCAAACAACATAAATGTATTCTAATTCATAAAGGGAGAGTGCTACTAAAGGTTGTAGTTTAGAAAACCAAGAGATTGGTGATTTTCCCATTAAAAGCACATAACTTATCATGTTTTTGCATTCATCTTTATCTTCAACTCAATCTGAATTTGAATATTCCAATAATTCTCCTCTATACTGATATGCAACATTAGGTAGCAAGATGTCATAGTCAAATGTTTCTTTGATTTACCTCAAAACTCTTCTAGCAGTTGAAAAGTAAGATGTCTTTGGTTTATCTATGAATCTGCTCAATAAACCTACACCAAAACAAATATCTGGGATATTACAATAAAGGTATCTCTAACAACCAACTATTTTCCTATAAAGTGTAGCACTCACAAGCCTTCCATCTTCATCCTTGCCAAGTTTTAAGTTTGGTTCAACAGGTGTTGCTGCTACATTTTAGGTACTCATTCTGAATTTCTCCAACACTTCTCTAGCATATCTACTTTGATACAAGAGAATGTCATTCTTACTTTTAGTGAATTACAGATATCCTCCCAAGATCAAAAATTTCAAACTGATCTTTCATCCCTTTCTTAAACTTTTCAATCAACTCGACATTGTTACCTGTCACCAAAAAGTCATCAACATACAAGCATATTATCAACACTTCGTCATTCTCAATTCTGGAATAGATTCCTTATTCTACTTCATGCTTTGTGAACCCTTGGTGCACAAAAGAGTTGTTAATTTTACTGTTCCAGACTCTTGGAGCCTATTTAAGACCATACAATGTCTTCTTTAGTATGAGAACTTTATCTTCCTTTCCAACAACATTAAAACCTAATGTGCTTCACATGTATTTCCTCCTCCAATTCACCATTCAAGAAAGTAGATTTGACATCCATTTAGTGTATTTCTCAACATTTGTAGCTTTCAAGGGCCACAACAAATCTCAAAATCTCCATTCTGGCAACAAGAGCAAAGACTTCTTCGTAATTCAACCCTTCTATTTGTAGAAAGTCTTTTGCCACGAGTTTGGCATTATGCCTTGCTATTATTCTATTTAACTTCAACTTTAATATGCTCTTTACATTTCTTTCACTTGAGTTACAAGTCTACTTATAAATATCTACTAATGTCTACTTATAATTATATGCTCATGTCATCAAGCTTTTTCTTCTCTCACCAAGGATGTGTTTACAACAAATTGATCCAAACACTTTTAGTAGTCACCATTAACAAAACCTAATCCTCATAGTTTTCTATCTAAACTATATTAGTTTCCTTTACCATTTGCTTTATGTCAACAATCAACTGCATAGTGACTATGCTTGTTGCAAATATAACATTGCACATAACTTTTATCATAGTCACAACCTGGTCCTGATCTGCCACCTTTCCATTGTGAATTTCCAGCTTTTCTTCTTCCTTTCCACTGAGAATTATTGTCACAACCTCCTTTCCACTGTGAGTTATCGTCATATTGGCTACCTCTTCCAGAATTTTCACCACGACCTCCATTACAGTCTCTTCCTCGAAAACCTCTTCCATGACCTTTCTTTATTGAATTTCCCTCTTTCACCATTATTCTTCTTTGTTTATTTAGCCAACAAATCTTGTTTTGAGGTTGTCTTCTCGTCATCTCTCTCACGTAATATATTTGCATGAGCCGCTAGAGAGCCTTACAATTCTTTCAACTTCAAGGAATCTAGGTTCTTTGATTTTTCAATCACAACTCAAATCATGTCAAATCTTAAATCAAGAGTGTGCAACACTTTCTCGACAACATCACGTTATTTTAATTTCGCTCCACATGACTTCATCAAATTCGTTAGAGAAAGGGAGTGTGTAAAGTACTCTTGAATCATTTCTTAAGCCCCAACTGTAACAACTCATATTAATAGCGCGAGGTTTGCAACTAGATCGTCTTCAACCACTCTACTTTAGTGTACCTATGGGCCAAAATATCCTAAGCCTCCTTCGTTGTTGTTGTCGAAGAAATTTTTTTAAAATTTCCTTCGTCAATGCATTGATGCGTAAAACAAGACATTGCAGTCGCGATGTGTGGCTTGCTATGAATTAGTTGAATTTGTTGAATCGGTGTAGCCACTCAAAACAATGTCGAGAATCTCATGAAAACCAAAGATTGTTTTCATCTTAAAAGGATTATAAGTATTCAATTATCTAACAGTAGCATATTTTCGAGGAAGATTCTGCTATTGTTGTTTGTCATTCTTCATTATCATCCTTAATCTTAAAGCTCTGTTACCACTGTAAGAAGGAAAGTGATAAAAAATATAAAGAAAAGATGAATACCACTACATCTATATTGTATTATTATAAAAAGTAAAAATTATATTACAAATTATATTTTACTTAAAAAATCATAATACAATGACTCTAGTCACAATATTAATTATGGATTTATGCACACTGAATCTAGCTTATTAGATTGTTGAATTATTCGCTATCAATTATAACAATTGTAAAGAATAAATCGCAAGAAAGGAGGTTGAATTGTGATATTAATAAAATTTTCTCCTATCGCTGTTGTTTTGAAACCAGTATAGACGATTCAAATTTATCTTAAAAAAAATTGATTTAAGAGATAAAGTTATTCTTTAATTATTCCCGTTAGTCACAAGATAAAATCCAGAAAACACAATTGTTTTTATATTGGTTCGTTTATATCAGACTACGTCCAGTTACCCAGCAAAAACTGAGTTTTCACTATCAACCGTGAAAAGGTTACAAGTATTGTTTGAACCCAACCACTTCTGGCTAATACAATATATTCTTTGATCACAGCCTTCCCAGGCTAACCCATCAAGTATTGTTTGAAACACAGCCTCTTCAGGCTAAAAGAAGGTATTCTTTGCAAGCACAGCCTCTTCAGGCTAAAGAAAGGTATTCTTTGCAAGCACAACCTCTTCAGGCTAAAGAAAGGTATTCTTTGCAAGCACAACCTCCTCAGGCTAAAGTACCACAGACATGGATTTAGAAAAGTTTAAAGAAACTTAAGTTTTCCTCTTCGCAGAGAGGGTTTTTACAATGAAGAATAAGTTCAAGTGCAAATTCAAATAATCAGCTTGTAGTAGTGTTTTCGCCAACTTGAAATGGTGAAGTGAAGTCCTTTATATAGGCAACAGTCTGAAGAGATCCGTTAGACTCAAGAGTTATGATCATTGTTCTTTTTCTTGAAACTTTCCATCAGTGGCAGAGATCAATCAAAATAATTAATAATTTGCAGCGGAGTCAGCGCATGTTTAACACCTTTTCCTGACTTGATCAATTTGGGTAATGAAAGTGTGATCTACTTTTCGTGTTGCAGAGGTTTTGCACAGTACCCAATAGCCTTTTTGGAAACTTCTAAGAGTAACGACTAAGTTTGAAATTTTGCACACGTTACTTCATCTGTCTTCACTTTCTGTGTATTCTTCACTTTGCTTCTTGTAGACAATAGGTCTTTGACAGAGCAAAAGACGTTCAACTAACGCTCTAAGGTAGTGTCGTCTACAATCATGATTGCATCGTCTGCTTTTTGTGATGAAACATCTTTGAGGAAACATGGAATAAGACTTTTCAGATTGAAGAGTCACCTTCTGTATGTAGTCCTCACATCGTCTACACTTGCATCGCCTGTTCGTATCGTCTGTCTCGTAATTATCAAAACTTAAGAGTGTTAATCCCTTTGATCTAACAACAATATACTGTGATAGGTTGGAATTTGAAATGAATTAATCTACTCTGACTCATCTTAACAGCAAGCCCAAGGAATTGTTTGTTGGAAAATCTCACATCACCTAGAGATGAGACCTGTTGCATGTATATAAGTGGGGCAAACCTCACTTCACAACCCGTTGAATAGTTTCCACGTTCGAGAAGTTCAGTCCTTGGCGTGGGATGGGTGTGTTGGAAATCCAATATTGGACGAAATCTCAAGGGTATGAAGTTCGATATCACCTAGAGATAGGACCTGTTGCATGAATATAAGTGGGGTGCAAACCTCACCCTATAAGCCGGTTTTATAGAATTGAGTTAGGCTCAAACCACTTTTCAACATGGTATCAGAGTTTATCCTAGGATCGATGAAGATGTTGGGTCACCCATTGTAGGGCTAATATTGGACCACTCATTGAATAGTTTCCATGCTCGAGAAGTTCAGTCCTCAGCGTGGGATGAGTGTGTTAAAAATCCAATATTAGATGAAATTCTGAGGGTGTGAAGTCTCACATCACCTAGAAATAGGACTTGTTGCATGTATATAAATGAGGTGCAAACTTTACCCCCCGGTTTGTAGGGTTGAGTTAGGCCCATCACCCAAAGCCTATCTCTAGGATCGATGAAGATGTTGGGCCACCCATTGTAGGGCCAATATTGGACCACCCGTTGAATATTTTCCATGCTCGAGAAGTCCAGTCATTGGCGTGAGAGGGGTGTGTTGGAAATCCAATATTTGACGAAATCCCGAGGGTGTGAAGTTCGACATCACCTAGAGATAGGACATGTTGCATGAATAAGTGGGGTATAAACCTTACACTATAAGTCGGTTTTGTTGGGTTGAGTTAGGCTCAACCCACAATTTCTAGATGGTATCAGAGCCTATCCTAGGATCGGTGAAGATGTTGGGCTTACCCGTTGTCAAGTTGTATTGAGCACCCTATTTGAATAATTTTCACGCTCGAGAAGTTCAGTCATTGGCATGTGAGGGGTGTGTTGGAAAGTCCCACATGATAGAGGACTATCCCCACAAGAAGAACCTCCTCCAAGGAGACTCACTAGGAGCATGCTCAAGAAACTAGAAGAGGAGTTAGAGATGGAAAGGGAGAAAGGATGCTACAAGCTTCAAGACCTTATAAATGCTAAGGATTGTAATATTCTTGTAAATATGTTTGAACTTTGTAATGCTTTGTAAAAGCTTGGCAAGCTCACGACCCAACTTGTTTAGGGCATACTTGGTTTTCCTTTTTCTTTGTTTTGTTTCAAGTGCATGGCTTAAGGATACAAGTGATGAAATGATGAGCATTAAAATTCACGTTAGAATTTCAAGTAAATTTCAAGTGAATTTGAGTTTAAGTGAAATTCTAAGTGAATCCAATGAGGTGGATTTAAGTAGAGTTCTACTTAAGTGGTGATCCATGTCTCCACTTAAGGAGAATCCCAACCCTTGATTTAGTCAACCTTTTCAAGGGACTAGATCAAGGATTAATGACATGTCACTTGGAAAGTGACATGTAACTTACAACTAGACTCATTATTTGTTAGTTGTTACCTTAAGCTTAGTTAGTTGTTTCGGTTAGGTTAGGCTTAAATTAGAGTTAGGTTAGCTTGGCTTGTTGCTCAAGCATCCTAGGTCTATGAATACTTGTAAAACCAAAGTATTAAGAACTTTTAATGAATTTTTGAATGAATTAAGTTTTGAGTTTTTCTTTGAGAGAGGATTCTCATGTCTTCCTTAGGAAAGTTTCTTGAATCTTATCAATGGATTCTCACCTCCATTGTGGCGGTTCCTCCTAAGCTTATTGGTTTTGCCATGACGCCTTTCTCTTCATTTCCTACCTTCTTTCCACTTTCCTTTTTCAGTTTCATATGCTTCCACTGTTGACTTGGCTGAGAGCTTCACTTGAAGCTTGAGTTTGAAGATTGTTGAAGAAGCTAGATTGGGCAATCCAAGGACTCTTTGGAATATCTCTAAAGTGGCCTCTTTCACTACATCACCTAGAGATGAGACTTGTTGCATATATATATATATATATATATATATATATATATATATATATATATATATATATAAAATGGGGGCAAAACTCACTTCATAAGTCGATTTTGTGAAATTGAATTAGACTCAACCCACAATTTCAAATTTGTTAACTGACTCATTTCGCTTGAATCGATCTTAGTGTTACAAACTAATCGGCTCAACCAAATTTTGGAAAATAGAAAAAGAAAACATGAATACATATTAAAAATAAATAAAAAAGTATATGAGAAAATAAATAAAAAATCAAAATATTACAATATTATTTAATTCATTGATAAGAATATGACTATGTTAATTCACTCTTGTAAGATAAATTTAACTTATAATGTTAAAATTATATTTTTTTTATTTTGAGATTTGTATTCGTTTTCAACAGATTAATTTCTTTTAAAATATAATAAATTTTGTTAATCAAAATCTCACGTAAAAGAATGAAATATTTTAAATATATTCAATAGTTTTATTAGGTAAGAGATATTTTAGGTGATAATAAAAAAAATTAAGAGAATTAAAATAAATGATATATTTTAATGTGAAAACATATATTAACTTGGCAACATAGCTTGAACGAGTAAAGTAATGGCTCAAGGTGAATTTAATTTACATGCTCACCTCTTGAAAGTCTCAACAGTGAAATAAAAAAAATTAATTATTAAAAAAACTGAACTCTTATTAACATATTTAAGAAAATCAATTATTCACTAAATGTGACGGATCTAATTGGTCAGTTACGAGAATAGATTTATTTATTGTGCATTTTGAAGTTATTATTTCAAAAGAATTTGTAAATTTAAGACGTTTTTTCTTTTTCACTCTGATGTCTTGTAAAGATGAAGTTCTACTATAAAGTATTTGATTTTATCCATAAACATTAACTTTAAAGTTAATTAATTTTCCTAAACTATTTCACAATTTGCTTTAATCATTATTTGATTAATACTAATAATATGTTAATGAATGGTCTAAAAGGTAACTTGTTATGATAAAAATATTAAAATACAATAATAATAACAAGTAGCACTTTTCAGCATTGAGAAATAATACCTACCTCGTTTTGATTGATTGTTACATCCTAATAGTTTTTTTTTTTTTTTTGGCTAGTCTTTTCGCACTGTTTTGTTGTGACTTTTCTTTTGTAACATTCAATAAAATAAAGTCTTTTCGTTTATTTTCAGATTTTATGTATGAAGTTTTTAGAAGGAACCATATCTTTGGAAAAGAAATAATACCAAACTTTCGGTGAAAAGTTATGAAATTAAATGAAATTAAATATGGTTGCCACTATCACAAACTCAAAGCAAGAGAATGGGTGTTTGGTATTGTATTTCTTACACAATACAGTAAAGAAATTGGAAAAGTGAAAAATGAAATGCATGAATATTGAACAACATTATCGTGAGATTAAAAAATAATTAAGAATAAAATTATTTTTTATCACTAAAGTTACTCTAATGTAAAAAAGAAGTAAAAAAAAAAAAAAAGAAAGAAAAGAGAGTTAATATTAGTAGAAAGAAAATCGGATGAAATTGATTAATCCAACTGTCAACAACTAATATAAATTTCATGAAACATTGGATCCTAAGGTCTCTTTGAACTATTTTTACATTTTTAAACATGTTATTTCAGAAAATATATAATGAAATAATATTTTGTTTGTAAATTTAAAAAATTTCAATAAAGATACAGAAATATAAGTTCATTATCGTCTAATAAATATATGAATAACTAGTCTCATCTCATATTTTCAGAAATAAAAAATAATAATGGAAAATGAATGTGCGTTAACTTATATATTTATATTTCAAGGTACATATTTATTTCACTTGTAATTTTATTTGGTTTATACTTATTTATCGATTCAACGCTTATTATTATTTTCTATTTCACAAAACATAAGGTATTTTAAATTAATTTGAATTTTAACCCAACTTAATTTCTTATGAATTTGTATTGGCTTATTACTTTTTCTTTTAGTCCTTTTAAGTTAAACATTTTCCTATTTTGATTTTTTGTTTAAAAAAATTATTTACATATTTATATTTTTAAAACATATCATTTTAATATTTAAATATTTTTTTAGAAAACATTAATTTTACATTAACACAGATACTAATTTAAATTTTATAATAATTTATTTACAATAATTATTACTTTTAAATGCATGTATACTTGAAAATAATGAAAGATTTTATATATTTATAATTTTATTGTCATACAGCGATCATTTAGGAATCTTAGTGGATGATATAAGTTTTAACGATAAAGTTTCTCTCCCCATCATTTCATTGGCCAATCTCAATTTTTGATATTTTTCAAAATTATTATTATTTTATATTATCTTAACATTTAAATCATTAATAAGCAGTGACATAAAAATACTTAATAGATTAAATTAATCTATTTTAAAAATATAAAAATGGAAATAGAACTTTTTAAAAATAAAAAAGCGTTCAAAGATTAAAAATTACATTTAGTCTTTTGATTTAAAACAGGAGTACGAATACACAGTGCAACAAACTCAACGTCATGATATGTAGTATAACAGCAAATAACACCTTGATGCTTTGGTAAATGAGAAGAAACAAGGATTTGCTTGTCTAAGTAAAAGTAACCAAATTGTTTTGTTAAAAAGAAAGAGCACAATATGCTACCAAACTCAGTTTGCACCATGGAGCTATTCCAGATACCATCAACTTGTTTCCAATCAAGCTCAATAATTTATTACTTAATGAATAAGTTACATAAATATTACAAATCACTTGGTACTCTGGATACCAAACTCAACAATTTATTATTTAATTCCTGGATATAAAATTATTGAAAACATTTGATAACTATCGGTCCAGTACCACTTTGACAAGTGCTCATGTTTAGTTAATTAAATTTTCATCAACTTGGACAACAAATTCTTAACCAATGGAAGTTGCCAAAATCACTGTCACGTCTTTTAATGTCTGCAAATCGTACACTAACAAAAGCCT
Source organism: Hylodesmum podocarpum (assembly GCA_026586105.1). Taxonomy (NCBI): domain Eukaryota; kingdom Viridiplantae; phylum Streptophyta; class Magnoliopsida; order Fabales; family Fabaceae; genus Hylodesmum; species Hylodesmum podocarpum. The sequence continues at coordinate 516,842 of JALJEV010000047.1, read as the reverse complement.
GTTGCTGTAACAGATTTTAACATAAACAAGACAGCTGACAGACTCAGATTTTCATGACTGGTCTAAATAAAATTCACAACTTAATTCTTAAAAAATTAAAAAAATAATAAAATTATTCAATGTAATATTATTTTAACTCCTAAAAAATATTTCTTATTATATATTTTAATTCCTAAATTATATCACTTATTTTTATTATAATTTTTAATATATAAAATTAAAATAATAAATAAATTAAAAACTAAAATAATAATAAATAATTAATTTAAACACTAAAATAATAATTAATATATTTTAATAATTGTTGAATTATTTAAATCTTTCTATCTTTCTGAAATCAAATTGAAAAAATAACTTTTGCAAGTGCATTGTGATCCAACTCCTTGCCAAATAAACGATATGTTTTCTTCAATACATACTTTATTTCCATACAGAAGAATCAATTTGAAGATAGTCTGTAGTTCAATAAAAGCTACCCAGAATCCTCATCTTCTAGTTAAAATTGCAAAAGAAAAAGAGAGATACAACAAAACCACATTGGCACATAGCATAAGGTGTAAAAGTGACAGTTAAAATCCGAAGATACAAGCGTTGTTATGATCACTAAACCAAGAGGGAAAACTAACCTTAACTCCAAAACAAAAATGGAAACGGTTAAACTGAGAATCTGGCTGCGGTGACATGTGTCTATCAGACTAGACAACCATGTTTTACCATATTCTGCAATGACTAATACATATACACATACATATTATACATATACTCTTATCAACAAGTCTCTAAGAACTATGAAGTCAATTCTACACGCCTCCTTAAGTAGCCAAAAACGCAATGGAGGCAAATTCCGTACATAAGGAATGATGATGAACTACTTTTAAGCAGTTTAAGATCTGACATATCCCCATATATTGACAAGGAGTATTGCTGAGACCAATACAGTAGCAGAAGCTGCAAGAACATAAGAACATGTGGCGCGGTTAGAGGAAGCCTTTGACTTGTGGAAACCCCTTCTGGATTCTGCAGTTGCAATATGTTCCTCACTTATCTCTCTTGAGTTGGTTGATTCAGCAAATGCCTTCTCTGGTTTATCCACATCAGTAGTATCGGCAGAAATCTCCATGTCGGCTTGGGTTTCAGTAACTTTCCTCTTCTGCAAAAGGGGAACACATTAATCTCTGCAACACATGCAATGATGGCATCTGAGTTGGATATACAAGTTAAATGAATGAATTTCTTACCCCAGAAATGATGGTTTTTGAGTTATGGTCTTCTGGAACACAAGCACAACTCCCATCGGTTGCTGTCTCTTGGGAACCAGGTGGACGCCTAACAACTCCCAACCGGATTCTCCTTGGTGCAATACCTTGCGATTGAACCGTCCCATTCATGTTTGGCTGCTCATTTCGTCCTTGACGAGATCTTATTCTGATTCCAGTATCATTATTAACAAATGCATCAAAGTTCCTTGATTGATCAAAATAGTTGACCACATCGCGCACTTGGCCCATAGTACCATCATTTGAGAAAGCCATCTGAGGGTTGTTCTGAAATAATCCGACATTGCTCGAATGCTGAGCTGCCTCCTTAGGATAACCATGTGCTTGCAGATGCTGCAGTGGACAACAAGACTGATATTAGACAAGTGTGTCATGTAAACTGTGCTAAATAAACTCATTGAATAGATTAAACAAATTGCAATTTGATGTCATTTTAGATAGAGGGCAATTAACATTAAACCATGAAAGAATAGTCACAGCTGAGTCACTAAGTGTTTCAAAACTAGTAGAAGTAATTTTGATTGCAGCTATCTAGAATAACCAAAGGATGAAAGGGATGAGAGCTATTACTCACCATCATACTGCTCATTTCCACATCTGAGTCACTACCAGAACCATTATCCTTAACATTAAAGAAGGGTGTGCTCAGATCTAGACTGTTTGTATCAAAGGAGAACGCATCCCAATTAACAACCGAGTCAAACAAGTCTGAAATATTTGTCTCATTTGTGCCATACTGAAGTTCAGATTGATTGTTAGCTTGATAATAAATTTCTGATGGGAAATGCGCATGGACAGGGGAGAATAATTTGTCATCCAATTGCTGATTTGTTGGATCATTAAATATGTCAACATCCAACGGCTGATCCTCCTGAAGTATTAAACATCAAGTATAGTTAATAAATCAACAAATTCAATGTTTTAAAAACAGCTTAAATTAGGGGGAGGGTGAAAACAAAAGAAAGGAAGAATCAAATCATAGATTGAAACTCAATCAGCCAATCTAACCTCAGCAGCTGGTTCTACAATTTTATTATGTGCATCATGAGCATCACATCCGTCACTAAGGCAATCAACAGGGTTTATAATGTTGGATATTGCTTCCTCAGAGTTCTCAACGATAGCTGGTTGAGGCTTATCATCTTCAGTAACCTGTGAGGAAGATGTTGGAACCAGAGGTGAATCAGATAGTATTTCATCCGGAGAGTAATTGGCAGGCATAGGAGTTGAAGCGGTCCGCTCCACATCATCACCATTTGAAGCTTCAAGACTCTCATCTTGTTTCTTAAATAGTCGACAAAGGACATAAGGATTCTGTGATAAGTCAAATCAATCAAATTGAAAAGTCAGCAACAAATTACCACCATCATCATATAAACTCTGAAGAAAGACCCGAAAACATAAATTGCAGTAGCGTATGCTACATAATATATATAGATCTGTAGGTACTATTGCATAAGGGATACAAGAAGTTGGACAAGAGATAACGGAAATTGTAATATTGCATTGAACTAGAAAAAATGCAACATACAAAAATGAGAACATTTAGAATCAAAATAACTAGGTAAGCTGGTTAAGTAATTCAAAGAGATAATAGATATAATAGTCAAGATGGTTAAGTAACAAGAACTTCTTACTGACATTAAAACCATGAAAATTTTAACGAATAGTAAAAGTAGCAAAAGAGCAACCCTCGGAGTCAAAAAATCAAGAAAGACAAACAAGAAAAAAAATCTTTAAAACAAAAATCTAATAGCTGAGTGAATCAACTTTGCTTTATTCAATTGTGACAACAAACATGTAGAGTGATCACATTATCAATCAACCCCACACCAAGGGTAAGAAAAACTTAAATCATCACACATCAAATCAAACATCGAGATATAAGAACCAGGTTAACCGTTAACATCTTATAAACTTCAAAAGAATACACCTATTAAAGTTTACAACAATTCAACATAAAACCACCATAACAACAATGATCAGAAGCAAAGTACCAAACAATAAAAGTGGGAGATAAGACTATACCTGTCCAGGATTGGTACCATCAAGCTCCTTCAGGGTAGGCCTATACTCATGCATAACCCAATTGGTCCTCTTCCCCTTGGGAGCACGGCCAGTATAGAAAACAAGAGTCTTCTTCATTCCAATCAAGGTGGAGCCAGACTTAATCCTCCGATCCTTCCCGGTTGCCTTCCAATATCCATGACTCGTAGCTCGGTTCAACCGGTGCCCGTTCGGATACTTCCGGTCCTGTGGACAGAAGAAGAACCACTCTGGATCCTTGTTCCTTACCACTGACAAATCTACAACAAACCAAACCCAACAAACAAGAACAACATAAGCAAACCAAAGAGCATAACCACCTTCCACATCAATGTTTACCACTAATTCCATACCCAACAATCCAAGACTCCACTTTTCCCCTTTAATAAAGATAATAAAACTTAAGTACACTACCATACAAACTCATCTTGATAATCTAAGCTAATCAACAACATAACAAGCTGATTTTGATCGGAAAACAAAACAACAAGAACTGAATTTAAGTATAGTTAAAAAGAAACATCATAAAAAAGAAAAAAGAAAAAACTAATTCATCAACAGTGATAGCAAGAAATTAGTAAAGTAAGAGACTAAAACTCTAAAATCTAAAACTTTCACAATTATAAACAAACCCCGAATCAAAATTTTAGAAGAGAAAAAGGAAAAAATTTACCAGGCAAATCCCAAGGCTCCAATTTGCAGACATCAATTTCTCTAATAACCCAAACCTCGTCACCATTTCCATTGATCTTAGAGCGGAGATAGTAATCAATAAGCTCCTCATCGGTGGGACGGAAACGGAACCCTAACGGCAGCGTGTCGAGGGACAGAACCGCCGTGCGCGGCGGCGGGTAACACTCCACGACGGCACCCATGACGGCTAAGCGCGTTTTCACAACACCCAGAAGACCAAAAAGAGAGAAAAGAAGTAAAAGATGAAATCTTTGAGATGATTTAGGCGAAAATTGAAGTGGGTATCAAAGGGATTCTGAGAATTTCAGCTGCTTTTTGCGTTCTCCGTCACGGCTAAAGAAAGGAACTTGCTGAGAAAGTTAAAAAGAAAAAATTAAAAATAAACACGAAGTTGAGTGGGTGACTCATTTTTTCAAGTTTGTAAAATATATAAATACTAAATAAAATTCATCGTATATGCACTGAATACGAGGTTTCTGTGTTGTTACCCTTGATTTTCGACGAAATCGCACGTTATGCCAGTGTTATAAGGTGACGTGTCGAAAGGTTTGGGCGTGGTGAGGGAGGGGTAAAATGGGAAATGTGAGTTGGTGGGAAATAAGTGACGAAAGAGATTTTGACACGTGGTGGCTATCGGGGTTGGGATTAGACTTGGTGAGTAAGGAATCGCGAGTGTGAACGAGTGCAAGTGTTACTAAAACGACGATGAAAAAGTTAGTAGCATATGAAAAACGACAAGTTCCAGCGTTACTCACAATACTCGCCACCACGTAACTATTAGCATGAATGATCACTGTCCTACTCTTACTTTGCAACTACTTTTTCACTTGTTTCTCTCTCTTTCACTCATTACTTTTCCTATTTCACTCTTTAATTCAATCTTGTCTTAGTCTAGGTAAAAAACTTATTTTGAAATTTTATAATACAATTTTTTTATATTTTTAAGATATATTATTTTAATTTTTTACGTTTTTTTTAATATTAATTTCATGTTAATATAAGTAGTAATTTAAATTTTAAACTAATTGATTTGAGATAGTGGTATATTTTAAACCACCATTGTATATGTTTAAAAAATAATCACAGAGATCTACACATTCACAATTTTATTATAAAATTAATGTTTTTGACAATAAAATATTTGAAAATCAAATAATATATTTCAAAAACATAGAAAGTAGAATTTTAAATTTAATAGAAAGAAAATCTTAACTTAAAGTTTAAAAATGATATTCAACCTTTAGTTTATAAGATTAATTAAATTTCTTTCCTTCATTTTAGGTTTAATTTTTCTTAAAATAATTGATTTTAGTTTTACAAAGCTTTTTTTTTTTTACTATTTTTAATTTATTTAGTTAACATTTCTTCTCAACTAATTAAACGAGTAGTATTTTATGAGTTTTTCATTAGTTAGGAAAATATTTTAGCAATGATGTTTATATATAGTTACTTAATAAAAAATTACCAGAAAAAACTAAAAGTAATGATATAATTTTTTATAACTAAAACTAGAAAAAAAAAATTAAGAACTAAAAATGCATAAATAATTTGATGAATCAAAACTTAGTTAACTTTTTATTTTTTGAGGTATTAGAAATTACAAAAAAAAAAATAGGACATGCACGGTTATTAGATTAATATAATTTTTATAAAATTAATTAATTGCATCTCCTTATTTATGAATATAATAAAATTTAATTTGTAATCAATTAATTATGTAAAATCATAGTGTATAATCTTTAAATTCAAATTATAATCAATAAATATTTTATGTACACTTTATATTTTTAATTTATAATTAATTATTAAATTTTCAATATAAAGTTAGTCAAAAATAAAGTTGTAATATAAAGTTACTTATTTACATGTAATTTGATATGGTTGTAGGACAAAATTAACTAGTTAATTAATTAGTTTGGGAGATAATATCTAAAATGCATATTTAATATTTCTTTGTCTCATCAATTATTATATAATCTCAATCTTTCTTTCTTTCTTGCCTCTCTTTTTCTCAAGGTGCAGCTTTGTTAGAGTGTGCAAATATTATTTCTTTTTTCAGAACATCATGCTCTTTTAGGTTAGAGATTATCTTCAAACTATCTTGCTGTTACTTTCTACTTATTATAGTGCTCTATATTATATTGTAGACTTTGTTTTTAGTTTGGACATTTTTTTTAATAATATATAATTTTGCCTTTATGGACATTGCTAATGGTCTATGGTGGATGGCTCAATAAAGGGTAAAGTGATAGATGCTTTTCATTTCTTTTCTTTATCTTTTTAATGCATGCTAGATTGGATTCTCTTCAGACTTCAAATTTAATTGAAAAGTAAACTTGAAACATAATAGGTATTTTGTTAATGACATTTCTAATTTCTAACAATGACAGTCATATTGCAAATAATCATTTAGTACAAAAGTAAACCAAATTTCAAACTAGAGAAGAGAAGAAATTTTTTTTATCAATGACATGTTTGTTTAAAAACTAATAAATATACTAACATTATAGAATTTAATTTTGATCCTTAACCACTTTTTAATGGGTCCCTAATTAATGGCTAAGAACAAAAATTTCATTATTATTAAATTGATTCATGTTTGGTTCAGATATTAGAAATATTTTAAAATAAATGAAAAGAGAGTTTACTTTGTTAAATGAATATTAAATAATTAAAATCTAAGAATCTTAAGAATTATTCGAAATAAAAAAAAAATTGAGATGATGGACTATTAAACAGTTGGAAAGAGCCCAAGCCGACATAAAAGAACTCAAATTAATTTTTACTCTAAAATTTTAGTTAAGTTCTTATTTTAATTTGACTAGGTCACACAATCTATATCACTTACAATCACTTGTCTATTCTTTTGGTTTGTAGGGTTCTTACAGGTTTTATAGAAAAATCGGTTCTACACCTAGATATCATCTCAATCTACTCTAATGAAATATAAAAATAAGATTTTTTGTTTTATAATTCAAGCACCCATATAAAAATCATACATCGTAAATGACCTAACAATCATATTTTGTTTAAAATACTAAAGAAAAATTGAAACTATAAAAGGTTTGTTTTATCAATTGGATTCTAATAACTAGATTTGTATTTGAAAATTTCTAAATTTGCTAATAATCATTTATTAAGTAAAATATTATCCCTTCGACCAAAAATAAATGAAAAACAATATATTAATGTCTCATATGTCGTATAATTATTGATGGAAAAAAAATTAAAATACTATTTGATGAAAATACATTATAATTATATGTCTGTGTGTATATATATTAACATGAAAATATTTGATGAAATTCTAATATCACAAAGAACATAATTGATTGTAAAAAAATTAAATATTGACCAAAAGGGAAAAAATATTTATTATAATTATTAAAAAAAGTATGAAAATTTGAGTTAAAATTTTAAAAATAGTTTAAAAATATTATGTGTAATTTTCTGACCTAGAAGAAGTTGCAAGTTTAAGTCGCAGAGCTAAACAAAGTATATTTAAAATTGATGCACAGGAGATTTTTGTTTCATAATATATTTTTCTTTTCTGGAAAATACGTAAATATATTCATTTCTATGTCTTGGAATGTAATATAAAACTATGTTTGAGTATTTTTTATTGTTAGGAAAATTATATAATCATGCTGGGATGGTTTTAATTCTATCGTGAGAAGTAGAAATGTTACATTCCAATAAGAATATATGTATTTATTGTCAATTACACAAATTACTCCATTTTTTATTTATTTTAATTTTGATTATTTTAAAATTTGAAATATATTATAAAGAATATTAAATTATTATTAAAAAATAAATATACCTAAAAGTAATATTCCTAATTATAATATTATTGAAAATTTGATTTTTGAATGGTTTTTGCATAACAAATACACTTATAAAATTATATAATTATATGATTTTAAAACAAAATAGTTGAAAATTAAATATTATTTTACAAGAGACAACAAATGCAAAGTAACACATTCTAAAAGAAACACTGGAATGTATTCAATTGAGATTCGATTGAATTATCTTAGCGTAAAAGAGTCACTTGGATTTAAAAGATTTTGTAGTAGAATTGTGATTTAAAAAAAATAAATCATTACGATGGGTTGTATTTACTTTGTAACAATTTAAAACTATTGGTATATTTTAAAAAAATAATTTTAAAATTGTGTGGAGAAAATACTATTGATGAGGATTTGTTAGGAATTTTTTTTTACAATTTTTATGCATTTAATGTGCTCCTACAACAACAATACTAAAAAAGGATTTCAAGTATTAATTCTGTACTGGCTTGTGGCCGAGCAAAATAATGAAATTTTATTGATAAACGTAAGGATTGTCCAATTCGTTTTACTCTCTTCTTGGAGACAATGTAACAACATATCATATGATCACCAGCAAACTCATCATCATTGTTACGAACATGGATATAAATAGTAAATACGGTGAAATTTCCAAATATACGTTGTTACTATTGTGATAGTAAGTGTGTGGTCACGTGCTTGTTATACATTAAAATATCTTTTTGAACTTTATCAATAATTACTTAAAATTAAAAAATAAGATACAACTATTCAAATTATATTAGTCAAATACATCTTATTTACTTAGATGTTGTTGATTTCTTTATTATAAAAATTTTCATATTATGTTTTTAAAATTTTCTGTTAGATCAAGATGATTAACATATTTAAAGTTTTGATTATTACAAAATAGACATAACTTTTTCAGACGGAACATCAACAAGCAAGTCAGACGAAACAAGTACAGACGGAAGATGACCCCTTAAAGTTGAAGTCATTTACTCAAGTGGGATTTGCGCTTACACATGCAACTCGAAAACAACTCGAAAAGGTGATCTTTTTGTCGCGCTTACACATACAACTCGAAAAGGTCTTCAGACCTTTTTGTCAAAGTCTCTATACATGTCAGAAAAGGTGACCTTTTTGTCACGCTTACACATGCAACTCGAAAAGGTCTTCAGACCTTTTTGTCAAAGTCTCTATACATGTCAGAAAAAGTACTATAGGACCTCGTGACCTTGGCTCTAATACCAATTTTTGGATTGAGCGCTTACCACTAGACCAAAAGTTATAGCTGTTAGTAAGGGCGTAACTCTTTCTACTTAAGAGTGTAACAGCCCAAGCGCTACGAGTCGACTATGACTTGACCTACCCCGGCTTCCGCCATGAGACAATTGATGTATACCCACAACAATATAAAGAAATACAGAACTGTTTTTAAAAAATGAAAATTAAAATTAAAAACAAAAAACAATTCCTCTAACAATACCCCACCTAAGTTGTTCTAAGTTTTTTTTTCTCTAAATAATATATTAATTATTTATGCTTCTTATGTATATGAAGAATGAATATATATATAGAGCAAAGACACCTTCATTCGTCGTGGTTATTATGGGGGGCATTCCTCTTTTCCGGTATTGGTCCTTGCCTTGAGTTGAGTAAAGGCCTATGATCATTTAGGGGGAATTTATATAAATAGCTGGTGCACTTGTTTGCGTCCAATCCGGTTATGGTCTGGTTCGAGAAGCTAGCCTTCCTTATATAATATGATTTTAGGGAACCAAATGAAAGTAAAAGTGCTTTTATTATTGCTTGCCTGCGTGTTGTTGGTTCATCAATACTCAACGGATCAAAAGTAGGATGCTCTTGCGATTCACTTATCTCTCAATCGCTAAAGCAACTCATACAATTCTTAAAAGTAATAATTTTTTCTCCTGTTTGGTGATGCAAGAAGTCAATGTTTGTATTATTTCTTGTACTACAAATTTAATTGAAAGCTGTAGAAAAGTTAATCTATTGTTACTTGGAGGAATAAGTCTGCACTTTAAAAATGCATTTTATTCTCCTAAATCTAGTAGAAAAATATTAAGTCTTACAGATACTTGACCAAATAAATATCATATTGAATGAAATAAAGAATATATTTACAGCACAGAACTTTGTTTGGATAAAAAATGTATATTAGAAAAATTGCCAACATTTTCTATAGCTTGTACTACATGTATATTAACACAGTTGACACATATACGGTTGTAATTAGGAGTTTATGAATCAAAATAAATTTGCTCTTTGACATTACCAGTTGGGTTATCTGAAGTCTATCATAATGTAAAAAAAAGTTAAAAATTCACGTGGACATTTATTGAAGAGTCAGGAAATTCTTTAGTCTAATGACTTCTCATGCACTGCATATTTCTAAGAAAAGTTAATTATTAAACCATCACCATAAAAAATTAGAAATGAGTCTTTCACATTTTTAGAATGGATACAAGGTTATGTTTGTGAATCAATACATCCATCATGTAGATCATGTAGATATTTCATGACTTTAATTGATTCGTTAAATAGATAGTCACATGTTTGTTTATTATCAACTCATAATCAGGTGTTTGCGTGATTGTTAGTGAATATTGTATGTATGTTGGAATTGATATTGAATATTATGTTGTTTGTGCCATACACAAAATGGTCTTATAGAATCTCACTTTAATTATTTTAAATTGATTGCAAGACTATTACTCGTGAAATCTAAACTTTCATTCCTTACTTAAGGACATGTAATTTTACAAGGAGCATTATTAATTTTCATCATGCCAAAAATTATCATAAATACTCTTCCACACAAATGATATTTAACCAACAATATAATATTTTTCATTTAAGAATTTTTTAGTGTGTCATATATGTTCTAATTCCTCCACCATGACAAACTAAAATGAGTTTAGGATATGAATCTCTATCAATAACAAAATATGTTGATCCATCAAAACAAATTTTTTATGGCTAAATTTGTCATTAGCATTTTGATGAATTAATTTTTATAAAATTGAGGGAAAGGAGAGTAAGTAGTTGGAAAAGATCTTAGTTGAAATGAATCATCATCGTCTCATTTTAATCCCCGTACCAAAAAACATGAACAAGAAGTTCAAAAGATAATTCATTTACAAGATTATCTCATTTTAATCATCGTACCAAAGAATATGAACTAGAAATTTAAAAGATAATTCATTTACAAGATCATCTCATTTTAATCCTCGTACCAAAGAACATGAATTAAAAATTTAAAAGATAATTCATTCACAAGACTTAGTCAATCAATAACCAAATATTTTTATTGATCCAAAAAGGATGACTAAATCATATGTACCAAAGGCTAATGCTATGATAAAAATTGATGTTGTAGTTGGACAATCAAACATCGTAAACAAGTCTCGATCATGCCTAAAGTAAGATGACTTAGTTTAATATATAGACATCTTTAAAGATAATGATTCATTTCTAGAAAAACCTTAAATATTTGAAATTGTTGAAAATTTTGAAAGGAAAAATATCTCAATAAATTATGTCATAAATGAGATATAATAGAAATAAAATGAAGTTTTTGTTGATAATGTATTCACATATAATACAGGACTAAATATAATAAATGATATAGAGGATAAGAACCAAAGTTCATTAAGATTGTTGACTAAAGAATGATTAGCTAAAATGGAAAGATGTAATTAAGGTGAAATTGGAATCACTTATTAAGAGACAAGTTTTTGGGTCCAACTTTTGCTAGAATGAAGTTCCATGAATTTGCTCAATAGTGTAAATTTCAAAGATAATTTCTATATTAAATTGAGTAAGTCTATTTATGTTTATGTATTGAAATAATCACAATGCATGTGGTATAATCATCTTAGTGAGTATTTACTAAAAGAAGAGTATAATAATGACTTTATTGGTCCATTATTTTTATGAAAAGGTTTGAAAATGGATTTGTTCTAATTATTGTTTATTTTGATGACATAAATGATGTTGGAACTCTTTAAAAACTTCTTAAATCCATTAGTTATTTAAAAAGAATTTGAAATGAAAGACTTAAAGAAGAATAAAGTTCTACTTGAGATTGCAAATATAATATTTTAAAGGTGAAATTTTGATTCATCAGGAAACCTACATAGCTAAGGTCCTTAAAAGATTTTATATGGATAAATCATATCCTTTAAGTACTTCAATGATTATAAGATCTTTAGATGTTAACAAAGACTCTTTTAAATATAAGGAAACTACTTAGTCTTAAATACCATATCTCATTGCTATAAAAGTGTTATATCTTATTAATTATAATATTATTTTTTATCAATCTATTAACAAGATATAATTTTTCATCGATGCGAAGACATTTGAGTGGAATCAAACATATATTTATTACTCTAAGGATACAATTGATATGAGTTTATTTTATTCGAATGGTTCTAATTCCAATCTAATTAGTTATCGATGTAGAGCAATTGTCACACACTCACAATGACATATTAGAAACAAGAAATTTGTTTACATATGGTAGTACAATCATTTCATGGCAATTTATGAAATAAATTACAACAACCACTTCTTTCAATTTTGTATAAATTTTAGCATTACATTAGACAAATCGTGAATGTATTTGATTTAGATATGTGGTTCAACATGTGTGAGAAATGACTTTTGGACTTATTTTTTCTTTTAAAAAATTACACATTTGGGCCCGATTTGAAAATATTTACAACCATAGGGCTATTTTGAGTGGATTCGCTACGACCCATAGCGTCTCCGACAAAGACCCGCTAAAATGCTCACCGGACCCAATACGAAATTGGACACACTTAGCCTATTAGCGACACAAAACCTGATTATGCATTACATACACAAAGGATTCCTATACTAACACTATATACTAAAATTACAACAATATTAAAATTTAAACCAAGTTAAGTTTTAGAAACCATACCTCTTAGATTAACCGAACTAAAGCAAAGTACGTGAGGACCAAAATATATGCAAGTGGGGACTAAAATATGTGAGTGAGGATCAATTTTGCAGAAAATATTTCGAATTGGGGAATGGAAGCAGAATTGGAAGAGAGAAGAAGAAGATGAAGGTTAAACCGTGAAAGTGAAAAGGGAAGGGTGTAGGGTCGTGGTAATTTTGAATTGGACTCATTACACCCTGTGCCACATTCAATACATTCTGATACAGGATGTAGTGTTTCCTGAACTCGCAACAGAGTTGAACGTCTTTTGCATGATCATGACACGTGGTACAATCACGTTGAAGACGCTCTCATATTTAGCCTCTCCGCTTTTGATCTGGACCCATTATTAGGCTTAGCAGGTTCGACCCAAACAATCACATGACTGCAATTAGTTTTAAAAGGACCGTATTTTTGTTAAAAAAAAAACCCAAATAGATCAAATTATTATAAAAATAAGTGAAGATAATATTACAAATATTGTATAATTATTAAAAGAGATAAGACAAATATATCTTACCAAAATTCTTCTTTATCTCTTGTAGCCTCTAAAAAAAATGGTAATTTAAATATTAAAAAATATTAAATAAGCTTCCTCACGTAAAAATCTTATAAATGTGTTTATGAAGTTATTATTAAAGAGAATTTTTAGAAATAATTACCTATATTAAGGGATAAATAAATGTTATGCATTTCTTTTTTCTTGATTATGTTTTTTTATTTGATTATTTTAGCAAGGTTTTTGATTAAACAAACAATAATATATTGATGAATAATGCACTGTTTTTTTCTTCACTATATTTTTATCTCACGGAACTTTGTTTTATTAAGGTTTTAATGAAACATAATTTTAAATTAACACATTCAAAAAAAAAAAAATTATAATCATTATACATGTGATTGTAGTTTGCTTTCGGTTTTCTCATTATAAGTGGTATGAATATTCATTGGTATTCACTTTTCTCATTAATAATATTAAATGATTTGCAGTGAAACTGTTTAATTAATATAACCCTTGAGTTATTTTCCTACATCTCTACGTTCATTGGTTAATTTATTTTTCCACAGCAATTTATTAATAAGCACCAAACATTTTTTAATTAAAAAATTGTGGAAAGTTTAAAGATTAAATACATAATTTTCTTTTATCAATATACGTATATTCTTTATTTTTATACGTTTTAGCAAATCTACCCTTAGACTTCTACGTGCATATATGTGTCTATGATAATTGAACTAAGGAACACTAGTCGATATCATGGAACTCTCTGTACTTGTTTTGGTGTTCTCAGGGGTATTGTTGTGTGCATTTTTTGGGATTGAATTGTCATATCAATCCCCTCTCCTTTATTAGATACACATGATATTTTGGCATGAGTTTATTCGTCGTAAGCCGTGATATTTATGTTTCTAAAGTATATCCATATATGTGATGTTACTTTTCAGTGTTTGTTGTTTACATTAACAATAATTTTGGGCTTTGTATGTTGTTATTGTCTAGTGTTGTAAAGCAAACAATTATTGAGATCTTCATAAATAACTTAAGAAGGAACTTTAATTAAAATTAAATCAATATGTAAGTATGTTGTAACCTTGTCACACAGTACCATCAGATTATTACATAAAGTATATTATAAGTGCAAAATATTTATGGACTGAGGATTTGACTAACCACTTTCTCAATAGAATTACATTCTTTTCAACCCACAAAATTAAGTAGTAGCTATAAAATTTTTAAGCCCAATTACACCCCGATTAATGATATATTAGTAAATAAACTATTTTTTTATAATGCAAAGATAAATTTTCATTTACCAAATAAGTAAAGAGTTTTTGTTAAGGAAATAAGTAAAGATATAATTACTATGTATTATCAATAAAAAAATTTTATCCTTTCAAATTCATGATATATATATATGACTTTTAAATTAATTAAATAATAATTAAAATTTTTAAGAAAATTTAAAATCTATGATTAATTGATATTGTAAAAAAATGATTATATTAATAATATATATAACAACTATATTTTCTAAAATTTAATGACAATAAAAATCATAATCAATATATTTTAAAATATTTATCATAAAATTAAAATGTATATAGGGTGATATGTGATTAAATAATCATATAAATATGTTGTTCTTTATTATCCCATTTTTCTCAAAATATAAATGAACAAAAAACGATATTAATCGAAACAAGCATTGCTGCACAGTGCCCCTTGCCCAAAAGGCAAAACATTTCCAATTTTTGTTATCCTCTCTTGTTCGCGGAGTGCAACTTGTACACAGGCTCGTCACTGTAAGTCCATTTCTATCTCTCAATTTTCCTCACATTATTATTGCCTTTAATTTCCCTTATTAACCATTACAAAGGGTACTTCATTTTTCTGCAATTTTTTGGGGGTGTTCATGCCCCAGAATTTTTTAACGGCTTTAAAGATTATATCATAAGCAATGAACTTCTGGGGTTCTTTTTATTTTGCTATTTACTTTTCTCATTTGTGAAAGTTTGTATTTTTCTGCTGGTTTCAATTTTGTTCAACCATGGCTCAACCAAGTGGGTGGTTTTGTCTTGTTTCTGCAGATTCAATGGTACTTGGTCCTTGAAATATGAAAGTAATGAGCTTTTCTGGTAGCATAACAAAACCCAGTCTTTTGATTGGCCAAACGGAAATGCCTATTCTAACATTTGGTAATTGTAAGCTGAGTGCTACCCTAGCTCTTAGGAGGATGGGTTTGATTACGAAACTTCAATATTCTGTTGCTGATAGGATTAGGAGTAGGACATTGACTTCTGGGGTGTCCAAATTAGACTCCAGTCGAATGAATCGGAGGCAGGGAGGCTCTGCTTCGATTTATAGCCGTCCTAGTTTATCAGAAATGAAGAAGGAGAAGGCTGCAATTAGGGAAAAGGTTTATGAGTTCTTGAGGGCAATTGGCATTGTTCCTGATGAGCTTGATGGTCTTGAACTTCCTGTGACTGTTGATGTAATGAGGGAGCGTATTGATTTTCTTCATAGTTTGGGACTTACGATCGAAGACATCAACAACTATCCACTTGTTCTTGGGTGTAGTGTTAAGAAGAACATGATTCCTGTGCTAGATTACCTTGGTAAAGTGGGAGTGAGGAAATCCACGATTACGCAGTTCTTGCAGAGATACCCGCAAGTTCTCCATGCTAGTGTGGTTGTGGATCTTATGCCGGTGGTCAATTATCTTAAGGGGATGGATATCAAGCCTGAGGATATTCCTCGTGTTCTAGAGAGGTACCCTGAATTGCTTGGATACAAACTTGAGGGAACCATGAGCACATCGGTTGCTTATTTAATTGGAATTGGTGTAGGAAGGAGAGAAATCGGCAGTGTCTTAACTAGATACCCTGAGATTTTGGGGATGCGAGTTGGTAGAATCATCAAGCCTTTTGTGGAGTATCTTGAAAGCTTGGGAATTCCAAGGTTAGCCATAGCTAGACTGATAGAGCAACGACCTTATATTCTTGGATTTGGGCTGGATGAGAAGGTGAAGCCAAATGTTAAATCTCTTGAAGAGTTTAATGTTAGGCGAACATCACTTCCATCTATAATTGCTCAATATCCTGACATTATTGGAACTGACTTAAACTCAAAGCTTGTGAATCAGAGAAGTATACTGAATTCTGTACTTGATTTGGATCCTGAGGACTTTGGTAGAGTTGTTGAGAAGATGCCACAGGTTGTTAACCTTAGCCGTGGACCTATGCTGAAGCATGTTGATTTTCTTAAGGATTGTGGGTTTTCCTTGCTGCAAATGAGGACGATGATTGTGGGATGCCCTCAATTACTTGCTTTAAACATTGACATCATGAAACTTAGCTTTGATTACTTCCAAATGGAGATGAAAAGGCCTTTGGAAGACTTGGTTACTTTCCCTGCATTCTTCACTTATGGTTTGGAGTCAACTATAAAGCCTAGGAATAGGATGGTTGTTAAGAAAGGATTGAAGTGCTCTTTGTCATGGATGCTTAATTGTTCTAATGAGAAATTTGAGCAACGAATGGAGTATGACACTATTGACATGGAAGAAATGGAGATGGAACCATCATTTGACATGAACTCACTGACGCAACCAAGGAGTGATGAATCAGATTTTGATTATGAAGACAGTGACGAAGATAATGAGTAGAATGATTAAGTTACTCCGATAACTAGTTTATCTGGGAAAATTTTGATATTCTGTTGGGTGATCTTTATGCTGATAGTTACAATGCTGTACCATTGAAAGGTAAAGTATTATGCGAGTACATATGAAGTATTTTCAAGTGTTTGTGTACTAATTCTTATGTTTATGTGATATGATATTGAGTCTAGTATTCCAATGTTTTAAGAATTTACCTCCTACTTATTTCTGTTGCACTCTAATACATGTAGAGCTACTGATCTCCTAGTCAACTCTAACATTTGTAGTACTGAAATTCTGTAGAATTGTGCATGAGATGTTAGCTGACTCTATGAATAAACTTTGACAATATGAGAGTGATTATGTTCTTTCTAGTAATTACATTCTTGAATTATTATTATTATTATTACTATTATTGTTATTATTATAATTAGTTTAAAGGCTATGCATTGGCAATGTAAAATAGTTTTACACAGCTATCCAATCACAAATAAGATTTTGTATGATCTGTAGGGATTTTATTATTTAAGTCATGTGTTGCAGTATCATGGTCTGTTTTCTGAGTATGGTCTTCTGGTATGTGGACACAGAAGTTAACAGAAGGGCAAACCTAAGTTGAACAAATCATATTTGGAACTTTTTATTGGGGCTGCGAGTGGGGGTGGGGGTGGGAATTTTTCAGTACCCAATCAGAATTGTGAACTTGCCCTTGTGGCCTAGGCTTGCAATTCTGACTGAGATTGCCTGAGTTTGATAGAGTCACAGTTTGAGTGGGTTAGCATGTCTTCCCTACCTAGGCATGATGTTTACTTTTGATAATCTTATGTTTTTTTTTTTGTTTTTTTTTTTATTTTGCCAATGATGGTTGGAGTAAACATGATTGTATAATTTTCTTTGCTAATGCAGTTATTTAGTTGCTAATCATCATCCTTTTCTACTTTATGGCAGTTCATTTCTCCTTTTTATTTTAAGCTTGAATTATAACATGCATGGCATTTCTATTCTGGCCTTCAGCTAGCCCTGATATAACAAGGACCTCATAGATGTGTTCAGCTCTGGACAACCAGCTTAGGCATATGTTTGAACTTTGAAGGGTTAAGGGTTCTTGATGTATAAATAGAATACAAGGTGTATGAGATGAGTTTTGTCCCTGTCTCTTGGTTGGTGGTGCTTGCTCTTATTTGCCACTTTTCATCGACAGAAAACGCCCTGCTTATAAGTTAGCATTATTTTATAGTTTTCATTTGTGTTTGTGCACTTTTGTGTGTAAAGAAAAATATCTTGTACTTGTTTCTTCCATGCTATTACTAATAAGTGAACCTGGAACACCTCTTGAATTTGGTTGATAAAGGGAATGCTGATTTAATTCTACTTGCATATATGTTGCAATTCAATGAGCATTATATGCTGCAATGGTCCGTTACTGCCATTATGAACATTATAGAATCTCACTTTGCATGTTAGCCTGAATGGCAAAGACAGTAAATAAACAGGAAGTATGAAAGGTATATAAAAGTGAGGAACTTTTTAAAGTTAACACTAAATCTATTTGACTGTATATATTGCAGGCTCTGTCTAAGATGGTCTTCCTTAATTTGGGTCCATGATGCATCATAGGATTATATAGTATAAAAGAATTGAGTGACGAGGATTCATCCAATTATCCCGTGATACCTGGTTACAACTTAAATGATGTAGAAATGCAAAGTAGTCCATAAATAAATAAATTTTGCAAGCATATCCTGACCAATTGAGAGGAAGTACAGAATAAACCCTAGCAAAGGATGAGGTGAGTAGATGGGATTTGGGGGAGAGCTTTGAGGATCAAGCAGTAGAATTTTTCTTGGAAAAAAAATTGTTGGAGAAGTTGTGAACTGTGAGAAAGCTTGGAAGAGGACCTTATGCTTAGTTTTCCAAGAAATTTGAGTGCAATCCTGTTCAAGCCTGGTGGTCTTCATTTTTATTCACGACTTTATAAATTATAATTAATGTTTCTTAATTCATTTGCATGTGTTTCCTTTGCTATTTTCATTCACTCTTTGATTATGCTTTTGGAATTTCCTGCTCAGTGCTCACTTAGAGTTAGAGGCCCTAAGAAAAGCATAAGCAGTTTTGTGTTCGAATTAAGCATAAGGAATTAAGCAGTTTTGTGTAGGACATCATCATTTGTATGGATTTGCTTCCGAACATTTTTCTAACCAAGTGCAAATTTCCTTGTCACCTTATGCTTACCTTAACTCTACTGCATATGCCTCCCCTGACTTATGTGTGCTTAATGTGAATTGTGAGGATCACTAGATATTAGAATGACAAAAAAGTTAAGAAGCAATATGCAGCAGTGTTGAGGCTACAAAGAAAGTCAGGGGAGAAATTCAACTGTGTTGGATTCAATTGCTCCAACATAGAGTTGGGGCAAATGGAAATCCTTTTGAGCAGAAAGCCATTGTTATTTGTTAAAATTTGTACTTTGAAACAAGTTTATGAGTGGTTTTGCATGAATGGATATGCCACTTTTGTCTCGCATAAATTGTTGGTCATTTCTTATCAACCAAATTAAATTTAATCAATATGCAGACTTATCAGTTGTTAAAGTGACAATTTTGTGGCGTTTATTTCTAGAAAGGAATCTGAATTTTGGACGTATTCCTTACTGCAAATCTGAGACTTTCCACATTACTCTGGAAATACACGGTTGAGTCCCAGTTAGAAAAGAGATAAAGGTGTCTCCATTTCTTTTATGAATTTACAATTCACACTTGATGTTGGTGCAAATGACATGGCCACATTATAATAATGGTAGATGAATGCTTGTGTTTGGACTCGTGTATCAAACGCACATATACTATTTTCATGTCAAATCATAGAAAAACACACAAGTTACATAAGTAGCTTTCAATTTGATGCGGAAAAAAAGGTTTAGATATATAACCTAAGGTATAATACAAGATGAAATTGTAAATTGATGTTATGACAATCTATATGCGAATTGAATAAATACATCATATAATGAGATGATATTTTCTTTAAAGGAAAACTATATTGATATCCTCTAAAAGTTTATGAAATCATATAAATACTTTTTTTTTTTTTTTTTTTTTTTTTTTTTTTTTTTTTTTTTTTACATTTACACTAATGATTTTTAATGGGAGTTTTATTTTAATACTCTTAAATAATAAGGAATCAATGTAATATAGAATAGATAAACATTAGAGTATTTGTACTTCCTTTTCTAAATGCTGTACAATTTCTGAGGAAAAAAAAAGGTGACATAAAACCTGTTGGTTGTTGTCCCCTTCATTTTAGTAAGAAAAGTTGGACGGTGTAAAGAGTATCCAACTTTATTATAAGCTTTAATAAAAGTTAAAGCACACACTTCAGTTTTCTGGTTTGACAAATAAACGAAGCTTGAAAGGTAACTTTCTTGATGCAAAAAGTGATACCATGAATTACCTTCAATGCTAATATAGCTACATGTGCCATTGCATATTCAGTGTGATACTTGTTTATTTATTCGTAGGAATGAACATGAGTAAGAGAATGAATAACATGTTAGGTAACTTGTTCAATTAATTGAATTAGATTTCTTTTGACAAATTAATATAAGTCAAATATATTTTTTGTTTTTTGGTATCCATTAAATGTGATAATGTACAAGTAAGATATTTAGATAGAATTACTACAAACAATATTTTAAACATTTTTTCTAAATATTTTAAATTTGAGATAATTAATTAAATTGCATCGACCCAGTATAATAAGATGCTTCATTATGTTCTACTTTTACTTTTTAATTAGTAATTATGAAAGTACTACATCAGTTGATTTTGTTTTTATTTTCAATTTTTTTTTTTGAAAGAAATTATAAAAACGTTTATAATTCCCGTCATAGTTTAAAAACAGAAAATTGAATAAAAAAGTATTTATTTTGATTTTAATTTTAATTTTAAATTTTTGATTGATACTTTTTTTATTTGTATGTATATATATGATACTATTTCATTTTGTTTCCTCATTTTAAACTTTTGTGAACATATTTTGGAAACAAGAATCTGTAATGATATTCTGTTTCGTTTTCAAGCCATTTCCTTCGTGTAAGGTGAAAAAAAAAGTAAAATATTTGTGAAATTATTAGTTTAAACACTTCATTTTCAATATACATTCTAATTTTCAGTTTATTACCTTTATCTAATTTCTCTTTTCACTTTGGTCTGAAAACATGTTTCTTAATGATCAAGGTTTATGAAAGATTTTTTGTTGGCTTTGCTCAGAATGTGTGTAATTGTTTTGGTTCCATAGTCACAGTTCTAATGAGAAACTAACGTTTGTTGTTTTGGTTGTACAAACTTAACCTTAGTTAATTAGTTTGTTGAAACAAGATACATTGTGTATGAACTCTTCTCTATTTCAAGAAGCTATACATGGTGCATCTCACCAAGCTACATAGTGGCTTATGCTTAAGACCCTAATACAACAACTGCACATATCAGTATGATTCTTCTTTCTGTCTTTACATTTTTTCATTCAACTGGTTTAAGTAAATGAGGAAAACAATCTCTTCACTATTGGCCTAAATTTATATAAATCATTAATTTCGGTGACTCCCACGTCTAAAAAGAGAGAATCATTAATTAGGATGTGGAATCCACAAAAATTTATGATTATCAATAAATTTTAGTTAATAGTAGAGTGAGTGTCAGAAACAGAATATCTGAGAGAATAACATTAGCATTCCTCTGGAGATTTATAGCTTCAAATTTCCCCTTGGCTTGTGCTATGCTTTGTCATGGCTGTAAAATCACTGCTATCCAATGATGGTTAACTAATTGCCATTCCATCATTTTCCTCATTCCTTTGTGTTAATTATGTAATGAAGCTTTAATACTAAGTTTTAAGCTATAGTGCTCCAAAGTATTGTGAAGAAATCATTTTGGAGCATGGCATGGCACTTTTATAGGTGAGAACATCACAGTGAGACTTGCATGATCAGATAAAGAGTAATCCTCTGGCCATTTGCCCTTTTCCACCTCTGAAGGGAACAAAACTGCATTTTTTACACTGAAACCAATTGTTTGCTCTTCCTCAAAATCATTTGGTTTATCATCCTCCTGCTCATTCTTCTTGTCATATCTTTCATCTGATCTTGTTGGATTCCATATTTGCTGCTGCAACAGCATAATTAATCATGATTTAGCCAACTAAGTTTTACATGAAGAACCAAATGGTCTAATTAATCAAAGTACAATTATATAATACATAAGACAAAGCTATGGTAGGACAAAAAAATTTATTTCACGAAATGATCAGTGTTTTATGATGCCCCTACAGGTTATATTTGTTTGACAGTTGGATCAATCATTTTCCGGAAATTTTACACTTGACACAACTACATAGATTACATGTTTAATCTAATTATATGGCATCAACAATAGTGATTATAAGTTGATTTTTATCATCAATGCATTACCACATGTTCTATAGAAAAAAAAATAAAATTAATTTCAACTAATTACTTATCCTAAAATTGTGTCATTTACTTGTATAAGTCTGACTATTTCCTGAAAGTTATCCAAAAAGAGGTTTCATGTATGAAATTTAAATAATGTCTAGTATAATCTGAACTACTTTACCAGAAACTCTTTATAATCAATAACACCATTCCTATTTATGTCTGCTTGATCCCACAAGTCCTTTGTCTCTTCAACACTCAACCCATGGCAATGACCAATTAAATTAAGCTGCACAAAATGGAAAAACAAAAAATCTTCATTATTAACATAGCTTGTTGGACAAGCACTATCTGAAATTTTGAAGTGTTCAACTAGTCATGCAATAGTAATGGATAACACTACATACCTGTCTAAGTGCTTCACGGAATCCACAATAGGTTATACAATCTTCATTGTCAGCCTTTAGAAATGCAAATGCGTCTCTCTCTGTCAGTGAAGCTCTTTGTAGTAGATACTGAAAAATGGTTAAGTACATTGTCAGTAACAGAAAACTTTCCCTTCTCAATAATGATTTTTGAGTAAAGTAGCATTCTACTCTCTGATATTTGGAGAGTGGTGCCATTTTAGTCTTTAGCTTTTAGAAATTAACAAATCAGTTTCTCACTTTCTGTTATTCAATTCGGTCCTCAAACTAGTTTAGATAACTGTGGAAATTATAAAATGCTATTCAAACCACTTTGAAGACTAGATTGAACAAATGTGAAAGTAAGAGGTTTACTTGCTCATTTCTAAAAGCCAGGACTAAAATAACAGTCCCAAAGTTAGGGATTAAAATTGTAGTTTACTCTCAACTTTATTGTCCAATTCCATTTTGCTCAATGGAGAAAAAAAACTGCTAAGTACAGAATATATAACCTGCGTTCTAAAGATATATACATTAAAAGTTATGCAATGAAGGTTAAAGATTACCTTAAACATGCCAAACAATGCTTCACTCCAACTTGTTTTAAGCAGTTTTTGATATTTGTCAGGATTAAGAAGCCATATAAAATCAACAGCACATATGTTTCCCAGATGATTGCGGTGGCTAACCCACTACATTGACACAAAGTAAAACAAATGTGTGATGAGAATATTATCCTACTGAAAAATTATGAAAGCAATGTTAGTTGTATAATAACCTTGTGAGCATCAGCATCAGTGTAATGATGTGCAACATCATATGATGATACAAACCCCTGAGACCTCAAAAACTTGTAAACTTGTCCTCTTTTGCTTCCATTCCAATCCCTGGGAAATACAATGTCAGATTCTTACTCTATCAATAAACTAGAAATCATTCTAAATATATGACTTTTAAAATCAATATTAAAAAAGTTAATAATATTTAATTAAATAAACCATCAATTTTGACTCAATGTTTTCCTTTATCCTAAATATTCACTAATCATTATTGTTTAGTCCATCAGTTTAGTTTAGTCCTTTAGTTGATGAATTTCAGGAAAGATCAAGGAGTAGATTGAAGAAATTTTTTCAATATTTAAGAAACTACCTAACATGATTTCTAAGTATTTTTTCTTAATTCAAGAATCATTTAAGAAAAGAGTAATACTTCAAAAATCAAATTGATGATTTATTCTTTTTCAATTATATAACAGTAACTGCCTAAAACATCGTTTTCTGATTAAATTCATAAAATATGAATTCAAATTTCTTTAACGTAAAAGACTGGAACTCTTTGATGTTTACCCGCATAGCACAATTGGTAAAGGCTTAAGTTGGTTCTCTTTCTGATAAGATTCCACATATTGAAGTATCTTGTAGACCTAATTAAGCATATTTAAGTCAGATTCCAAGCATAAAAGAAGATGATGCTTAAATACCAAAACTAAGTGCTTACATACTTGATGCAATCGTACAAGGCAAAGACTGGAATCATGAGGAAACAGTAGGTGAGTATTGACAATGAGAATCTCTTGCCTAATATCACTGTTTTGGCTTTGTGAAAAAGGAAAAGCTAACTCAACATGTAACAATTGAGCAACTCGATCACCACAATCATTGAAACGCAACTCATTATAGTCAACAACTCTGAAATATTCCTTTTGCACTGCTATCAAAAGACCTGAACATTTGTGTTAGTGCACAAAAATTCAACAAGTGTTGCTACTAAAACCATGCATGAGGAAAATAAAATATGAAAGTTTCATTAGCACTTATAGAAACAGAACATGAATCCAACAAGGTGTTTTTCAATTGAGAGAATGTTGTTTACCATCTCCACGATTGTTGGTCCTTCCAAGCTTGAAATTAATATAACCAGCATCACTAAGTCTCTTGTCATACAAATTAACAAGTTCTTCGTTTCCAATCCAAAATTCCTGCGACAAATTCAACATAATATTAGCACCACCATCCCACAACAACACATAAGTTATTTTACAGAAAGTTTGAAATGATAAATTATTATACAATCTAAGACTAATTATAGTTTTCAGTCACAACCAATCTTCACATGACAAAGCAAGTTAGTTTTTCTTAACTAGTGCTCATAAATTGAAATTCTCAATGACATGTGAAGATTGGTTCAAACCATAGATGCAAACTGATCTTAGATCATGTAACAATTTCTCCTCTAGAAGAGTGTAATAACTAAAAGTATGCTACTGTATTGACCTGTAGCCCATTAAACAATACTTGAATCAATTTCATTGATCATGCAAACCTTGAAACATAATTTGTTTTTGATAACTATGCTATTGATAACGGCAGCAGTAACTAACTTACCTGAAGACATATAATGGAAGATCTCTCAAACAACAACCAATCCAATATGCTTTGATTCCTGGCCAACCAAAACGCTTTGTAATCACTCTCACGGCAACTTTGGTCCTGCTTTCACACCACCAAAACCCAAATCATGAAAATTAACAAGCATCTAAATTTAGAGCACCCCATTTAAGCAAGAGACAAATGAAACAATATGTGAAAGTGAAACTCATAACAGAAAAAGGAAGAAGAACCTCATGGTCTAGGCGCTTGTATATGGGTGCAAGAATGTTGAAAGTGGTGCATGTAATACAAGGTTGTTGTTGTTGTTGTTGATTTTCTTGTATAGAAGAAGCAATTGCATAACTCCCAGTTCTTGAAATTCTTCCCATATTCTTCTCTCACAAAAGCTTGTTCTATGATGTCTTTTCTGAATTCTCAGTCTAAGTCCAAATGTATCGATTCAACACTACCTATACACGTATATAATAAGAAATATATTGGCATAATCTCTTCCGTACGTACCCTACCAACTTGAATAAGATGCTCCAAACACGAGCCATTCACATAAAGTGTTCTTTTTTATTTAATGTTTGTGGCTCGAAACCAATTTTTCTTTTCTCGGTAAAGCAATAGAAATTCAACGTTTTTACGTTATTGTTTGGAATGATGCATGGATCCAATATTTTATTATCATCCCTATAAATTGAATTCCAACATTGGAGTTTAGACTTTGACGACTTTCTCTTAATTAATATGTTTAGTTTTTTTCATATATCAACCATCTTAAATCTTGATTCCCCCATTCTTCAAATTAAGTAGATTTGTTAACAGTCTTTCAAATTTGTTGCCCATGCAACGACAATTCACTGACTTGAACATGGAAGATAGTTGTGGTTACTACTATTTATTATTATTATTATTAGTATTATCAATTTTAATTTATATTTTAAAACCATGCATTTAGAATAAATTAATACATGGTTAATTCACGCAATTTCCTTCTATAAGAGTCTTATTTCTTCAAAATTATAACAATGATATTTATATAACTAACATCTCTCATATTTGTATAAAAATTATTAGATATTAAGATATATATAAACAAATTATAGGTATACAAAAGATAAAATAACCACAATTTTATACAAAATAATACATATTTAATTTATTTTATTTTTTTTAAAAATAGTTTTGGTTAGTTCTCAAAGTTTTAAAATTACACTAGAAGTTTATAAACTTTATATTTAAATTTTGTTTTAATGGAATTTTTCGATTGACAATCAAAAATAAAAATTCATTTTTTTGTTGAAGAAAGAACAAATTCCTTCAAAATAAATAAAGGTCATAAAAGTGTTGATAAAGTGACAAAAAGAGAACATGAAAATTTAAAGTTACTTTTCACTTATTTAATATAAGGATAAGTTTCTGTCACAAAAAAATAAAATAAAAAAATAGAAGGATAAGTGGGGGAAAAAAAAAAAGGAGAATGTGAAAAGAAACATGTCGTGAAATTATTGTGTCTGTTGGTCTGGCTACTCTGGTATATAGGTTAGTGTCATAGCAATGTAATAATATTTCTAAGAGTATTTTAGTTAAAATAAAAGAAATTAAGAGTTGATATGTAACGATATCTGTTTGCTATTAAAAAAATTATCATATAATATTTTTAGTAACATTTATTTAATAAAATTGTTATTGAAATATGAAAAAAATTATTAATAATGTTTTGTGACATAGTTTAAATACAATATTTATTAAAATTTTATTAAACTTAATAAATAATATTTTTAAATATTAAAAATAATATTATAAAATGTAAATTATAACTTACAATACTACTATTTAATATTAAACATGCAGGGACAGAGATATT
Organism: Hylodesmum podocarpum; assembly: GCA_026586105.1. NCBI lineage: Eukaryota > Viridiplantae > Streptophyta > Magnoliopsida > Fabales > Fabaceae > Hylodesmum > Hylodesmum podocarpum. The sequence continues at coordinate 489,766 of JALJEV010000047.1, read as the reverse complement.
AATTAGAATTAATTATGCAAACTATGGCCCAACTAATTTGCGCCAACTTTTAAAATTAAGTAAATTATTACACTCAAATAGTAAATAAATATTCAAATTTATTTAAATGTTATATTTCATTCTATTCATACTAAATTTTATATTTTATTTCTATAATTCCTATAAATATAAATTAATTATCTGTACTATTAAATTAAATTATTCATGGAACGAAAAATCTAAGTTTATTCTTAACTTTTATATATTATTTAAATCAAAATAAAATGAATGCAATAATATATGGTTTATTTAAAAATATATATAAAATAAAATATGCAAAAAGTGAAATAGATTTTTTTTGTGAACTTTTTCCTCCATTTCATAAAGAGAGTTCGATAATAAAAATGTGAAAAAATAATAAATAAATATACACTTTCAACTGATTAATAAAAATAATAAAAAAATAAAAAAGTTGATGAGATGTAAAGTATTCAATATGTCTGAACTATTAATATACTTAATTACATTGATTAAATGTATGATATCGATGTTAGTATTTTCTAACAATTATATTATTTAGTTGTTACATGTAAGAGGTAAATTTGATATTTCTTGTTCTTGATCTTGTAGGAAACAAAACAAGTGTAAGAAAGATGAATTTAGAAAAACCTAACTGAATCCTTTCAGTGTCAGGTTCGACAAAATCTTTGAGTAGTCCATTTTAGTTTTTAAAACAATTTTTAATTTACCCATATATTTTTAATAATCATACATTAAATTATTAAATACATTTTAATTTAAACAATATATAAAGTTAAGAATTAAATTCAATTTCAATTGAAGTCTATATTTATTTATTAACATTTTTGAAAAAACATAAATCCAACTATATTTATTTATTAACATCTAAAAAAACATAAATCTAACTATTTTGCTTCCAGCTTAAAAAATCACGAAGAATATCTTCACTTTTTATAAATTTTATTTTGTTTATATTTTAAATAAATCATATATTCGTAAATTAATTATATTTTGATTCAAACAACATATAAAAGTTAAGAATTGAAATTAGATTTCACTTAAATGTATAATTTTAAATTTATTTTTAATAATGGTTGCATTTTAAATTATTTAATTTTTAAAAATAATTAATTTACACCTATAGTCCATAATTATTAATGAAGTGGATTATGTGTTTATTAACTATTTCTGTGTTCATCTATTTTTATTAAATAATTTTATCTTTTTAAATTTATGGAGTTATTTTTATGTTTTTAAATTTTAATTATTATTTTTTATATTATGCTTAATAAAATTTAAGAATTAAATGTTTTTATGTCTATTTTATAAATATTTTATTTTTCATAATTCATGTCTAAATTTATTATTATATTTTTACAAAAATTAAAACTATAAAATTAATTATTTCTATTAATGTTATTTTAGACTGAAAATGCAATGCTACTCACTTTTTTTCATATTATTTTATTTTTTTAATATTTATTTTCTTTTAAAATAAAATTTATTTATATTTATTATCTCTTAAAATAAAATCTACCGTGTCTGTGCTACGCCAAGTGGTTATAAAAATAAATGGTGGGACTGGGACGAATGATACAAAGTTCGAATTTTAATATTATTTATTATTTAAAAAGTAAGCTTTGAATTTACTTAGGTCGTACTAAATTTGAATAACAACTTCTCTGGTCTAAATAAAGAAAATACTTCACGATTTTATTGTTGTTCCTATTATCATTTTTATTATTAGTAGTACTTAATAATTCTTTATAGATTTTATAGATTTAATAAAAATTAATCAATAATAAAATATGTATTAGAAAAGAAAGAATACTCAGAGAGAGAGAGAGAATACATTACTTATGCTTCTCACTTAATATAACAGTTTGTATTTCAAAGTAGCTAGCTAGTGCGAGTTTTCTTGATATGGACATGCAATTTTGCTCCAAATCTGATAAATACATATAAATGTAACAAAAACATTAGTATAAAATAAGTTTCCTAAGTGAGAAAATAGTGACTGGAATGGTGGGAAGAGAATAAATTCTCCGTGATATTCTATGAATGAGGAAGTGGTAACCGACCCTATTTGCCGAAAGTTAGAAAGATGAAGGAAAAGGAAACATAGAATCGGTGCCTTATATTTTTTTGTCAAGTGTAAAGTCTAACTAGCTGGATGATCAAGTTAGAGATTTTGTTCAACAAGTAAAGATTTAAATATAAGAGGTTCAAATTCCAACATTGGGATAGACATCATAAAATTCATCATGTCAAAGTCTTGTCTTTTTAGTTAGGTCTTATCTTCTTTTATTCGCTTCCTATTATCGTGTAATTTGAGTTGTTATGGGAAATAAAATAGCATTAAGGAGCTTTGACAAAAAGGTTTTTTTTTTCATAAATAACTCGTGCGGATGGTCATGGACGTATTCTCACTCCTTATACAGTTAAAATTGATTAAAAGTGTTATTTCTAAGAATAGGTGATGACGTTGTGATAACTAAAACACTAAGGTGAACTTTGTGAGACTGTTATTTCTTGTAGATTCATTGAATTTGAGGTATTTAGGTAGAGTTCTTCAAGGTTGGTTGTTGGAATGTGAGTAAAAAAAGTGTTAAAGTAAGTGTGAAAGTATAGAGATACTTCTCGAGGGGATTCTTCTATTTATAGAATACGGATAAATAACGTGTGTCTCTAGGTAAAGGAAGTAATCATGTTTACTTTTTAAGCTAGCTACTACATGTAATAATTGTTGGGAAAGAATTAGTGACTTTGACATGTGTTCGCTTGTGGTTGATCGAGGTCCTTAAAAGAAAACTCTGATGTTCATTGACCCAAAGCACACAGACGACAGCCTTGGTATGTATCTTCTTTGTCATGTTTAAATTAAGATTTTGTGTTTAATTATTTTTCTAGATTTCTTGTTAATGTTTTTTCAGGGAGAAATTTGTGAAAATTTACAGTTTTTGTCTACCCCTCAAGGTTTCATGGCTATTAATGGGGATGTGATCAGTGATTTGACACGGAGGTTGGCCATGATCAGTACGGAGGCTAGGAGGGTCTTGGCGCCTGCCACCAATGCTTCTCTAGGTGTGGAGAGGGTTCCTGTTGAGGATGTTTAGATCTCGGTCAACACTATAGAAACAGGTGGTATTTCCCGAGGGCGGACGATGTTGGAGCCATAACCTCACATTATTCCTCTGATACCTGAGATTAGTCATGGCATGTATTACACATCGTCACGATTCACTCAAGCTCCTTCTCAGTTTCCTCCATTGTACCCTTATCCTAGGTTGTCTCAGTCGTCACCTGTGGCTACATATAATGTATCATATCATCCATCACCACCTTTGCAGCATTATCAGGATGACACAAATTTGACTGTTCAGGACATCACCCATGGGTATGACCTCCATTGATGTGCTCCGACATCACAAGCAGACCCACCATATAACATCCTTGTTGATTTATCATATATGGATGATCTGTTAGCTGGTGATCTTCGTCCACAATTTGACGCTGCAGCTACTAGTGAGATACGTCCTCCGAGACGAAATCCCGATAGGCCTGCACGTAGATGGGACAAGCCATGGGGGACGGGGCATAGGCATGGTCACCATGATCATTAGTAGTTTAGTTTAGTTTCTAGTATAGGACTTATGGTATATGTATCACATTAAAAGTTTAGATTATATGACTTATTTGTAGTTTATGAATTAGTTATTACATTTTATAGTTAATGTTTAATTATTATTGCTTATGACTTATTTTTTTGTTTATAAATTATGGTATTTTCAAAAAACAAAATATTATTTTCAATATACTTAATATATTTGAACATTGTATCTAAACATAATTACAAATTCCAAAAATGATAATTGACACTATTGTTGGTTGTTTGTCGAACACAGTCTTCTGTTATGACATTCCTGACCACATTTCCCACATCTTTGTCGCCTCTGGGAAGGTTCACTCCAATCCATTTCATTCCTGATTCTCGTTAATTTAGGTCTACCTTTCCCTCTTATTGTTGCTGGATCAGGAATTAGTTTCCAAGGCTGCTCTATATGTCGCATAGCGTCTTCATTTCCCAATGGCCACCACTATGTGAAGTATCCGTTCAAGATATACTCATTCTTGTAAACATTATCAACAAATTGATAAAAGTCGATAGAAACATATCCACAAACAGCTATTATGTGTGAATATGAATAATGGAAAGCCTTAAAATGTCCACGTTAACAATAGTGTTCGTTCACAATGACTGTCCATTTTTGTCCCTCACGTTGTGTCCGAGGATTGGATGCTTCCTCCACTTCAAACCTAGTCTGTTGAATGTTATATACACGAACAGTGTGAGAAGATGCTTCATCTTGATATCTTTGAATCACTAGCATCACTTTCGTACAATAAACTTGGTCGTCCATTAATTATTGTTGAGCACGACGACCCCTTTCAACACAATACTCTCTACATCTATTATATGTGGTCTTAACTAGGGCTGAGATTGGTAGATTTCTGCATCCTTTGAAAACCTTGTTAACACATTCAGAAAGATTTGTGGTCATATGTCCATATTGACGTCCGTCTTCGTCATAGGCCATACTCCATTTTTCCTTTGAAATCTCTTCAATCCATGTACAAACCTCAAGGCTCGATTCACAAAATTTTTCGAGATTTCTTTCAAATATATGTTTACAAGGGGTATAACCTAAAAAAAATTGTACGTAAGGTTATTAAAATATTGAATATCATTGGAAATATCAAGTAAATATAATTTGAAGTAATATAAAAAAGTATTCATACCTAACTTGACCAACATGCTTTTTAGTTTCTGGTTCTTGAATCTGTGATTAAAATTTGACATAATGTGTCTAATGCAATACACATGATATGTATATGGTCGACTTCAACCATTTTGTTCATTATTTACTGCCGACTTTATGCTTTGATACCTATCAGAGATTAAGGAAATCCATAATTTGTCGGTAACCGCCTTAAAAACCACGACCAAGCTGGTAGTGTTTCACCTTCAACAACAGCAAACGCAAGAGGTAAAATACTACCATTTCCATCTTGTGTTATTGCTATTAATAAGGTTCCCCTATATCTCCCATACAAGTGAGTCCCATCAACTTATATAATAGGTTTACAAAATTGAAATGCATCGACATATTACTTGTATGTCCAGAACACCTGCTCAAATTATCTAAATTCATTACTACGAGTGTTACCAAAAAAATAATCATCATCACAAATTTCAAAATATGAACCTAGAGAGTGCATTTTCATGTATTCAAGCCATATAAGAAGTTCTGCATATGACTCTGCCCAATCATCATATACCATGGTCATTGCTTTTTGCTTTCCTATCCATGTCTTCTTGTAAGAAATTTTATAATTGAAAATGCTAGTCACTCTTTCTTGTACAAGTCCAACTGTAATTGATTGATCTTCCCTGATCATTCCTGTATACATTAAAATAAATTATTATAAATAAATTATAAATAAATCTTCATTCAATAACTAATCATTTATTACCTAATATGCATGTACTGATCAAATCAGAATCCAGATTGACGTGGTCTTGACTCAAAGTAGGATTTAAATAAGTATGTGGTCTTCCCCATTGTACATCTTTCATCTTTGTGTCCTTTTAGATTGAATAGTCCGCATATAAAAAGGACATGCAACATCTGTACCAGTTTCGTGACATCGAACAACATACCTATTTAGTTTGCATTCAAACACTATCGCACTTTGATGTACATTCATTGAATACAGTTTGAGACCCTTTTGCACACTTTTTTTATCTTCAAATTTCAAACCAACAAATAATTCTTGACCTTCCTCCCAGTTTGAAGGGACACTTATACCTAACAAATCTTCTTCATCAGGGTGATCCCAATTTATTTGAGTATAATGTGGTGTATTATGCCAAAACAGTTATTGGCTACCACCTACAACATCATTAATATTTTAGTTAAATATATGTATTGATCATTCAAGACTTTCAAAATTTATCTCACCCGTTTTTGTCTAAGTTACCGCAATTAGTTGCACGTTCAAACTTAAATTGTTATTATTAGCATTTAATTCATCATCATCCGATTCAGATAAATGACCTTCAAAATCTTCGGTATCGGAAGATGGATCCTCGTACAAATCTGAGACCAGATAAGTTTCATCATCATCGCTTGAATTTATTCTCGTACAACCTTCATCATACGCCCTACAAACATTTGACTCAAATGCCCACCTTTATTTTATGACGATGCACTACATGCAATAACTATTTCTACACATAATTCTATATGATTCATACCCGATTGTTCAGAATGTGTTATCATAAGATTCACATCACTGTCATCAACTAATTCAAATGCTGCATATTTATTATCTATAAAATATCTAGTTGTAATACATCCTATAATTTGATTTTCTTGTAACTTTAATTTATGACATTGTTTTTTTTAACCCTCTAAAGTTAATATTCCTTTCTATTTGTATAACCCTTCTGGATCTTTCGAATTTTATTCTTTCCTCATCCTCCGTGATTCTCCCATTAGCGTATACAACAAGAACAATTGTAGACGTCATATATTTTCAATTTATCTACAAAAAAGAACAAATCAAAAATTTAATATTGCACAACTTTAATCTTTAATAAAATAACGTCAAAATAAAATTAGCTGAAAAAATAAAAAGTTCATAATTTTTACACCTATTGCTATGTTTTGAAACCGGGAAGGAGGATGTTATATATAAGGTTACGCAGTCGCAAACTGTACAATGAGAAGGGTAGGAATTGGATAAAAGAGCAGGTCGCAAAAGCCCATGCGACCAGGGGTCGCAAAAGCCCTTGCGACCAGGGTGACATCAGCATTTCTGAACTAACCACAAAGTGATATGTGGCGCACGCAGAGGAGGTCGCAAAAGACCCTACGACTATGCCACATCATTTTCTAAAACCAACTAGCAAGTGACATGTGGCGTGCAGATAGAGGAGGTCGCAAATAGTTCTTGCGATTACGCCACGTGTCAAACTTGCAAACTCAACAAGCACATGACTGCCCACGTCTGCCCTAAACTTGCCACGTGTCATGCTGTGAAGAAGTCGCAATTGTAGGTGCGACTGAGTCTACGTAAGCCCTCCAATGAGGCATTTTTGCCACGTGTCAATTGTTGATTGGGTCGTAGGTCATAGTGCGACTTCGTGATCACAAAATTTTAGTAAATTATTGAACTAACACCATTTAGGTACTTTGTTTTGTTGGCTGAAAGTCCCAATTAGGACGAAAAGGCCCATAAGAAGGGTGGATAAAAGTTAATTGCAAAGGAGCTGTGTCTATTAAGGACTTAAAAGCAGCATGTGGAGGGTGTATCATGGACCATCAAAGTAACTTCATCGTGGACTTCTCTAAATCTCTTCGGAATATATCAGTGATTAATTCTGAGTTGTGGACCATATACCACAGTTTATACCTTGCCATTATTTGAAGGTACACTTAACTGATTATGGAATCAGACTCCCTACAATTTATCAATTTAATTACCAACCATACTCCTCCATCGAGAATTTCTCCTATATTGGCCACAATATTACACACCATGCACGAGTGTGAGATAAAATGGAAGTATATTTTCAAAGAAACTAATTACATGACTAATGCTTTTGTGCAAGCTCTTCCGAGACACCATGCATCCTGTTCTTTTATTTATTAGTATTATTGTGGTTTCGGGCTTTTAACCCCTTTCATCGTAAAGAAAGAAAAAAAAAATCTATCCTTTCGTTTTATTGCCACAGCCCACAAGTAATCATCTTATTTTGTATTTGTAATGTATTTTTCACTTAGCCCACGAACATGAGTGATATTAGACCCAAACAAGTAGTGTAACCCTGAATAGCCTAAAGAACTTGGTAATTGATACATCTGTCTATGCTTTAGCAAAGTTCACCCCTTGTCTTTTCAGCAAAAACGCTACTATGTAATTTTTGTCAATTAGTATTAACGTAGTAATATTTTGGTGTAAAAAAAAAAAGTTTTTTCCCATCTAGCACTTACCAATTATTTGGGATCTTTTCTTTTCTTTAACATCATTTTGGTGTATAAAGCCATTGGGTTCGGAAGTATAGGACTAAGAATTATCACAGAAATAGAAGGTTGCTGTGAGGATGGTCTGTATTATCATGTCTTTTGCTCATTAAGAAATATAACAACAGTCCCATAATTAGTCCCACAACCGTGGGATTATTTCTATTATAATTCTATCATATCACAATTTCAATCCTACTAAACAAATTACTGAAAACAGAAAAATAATGCAACAATAACTTACAATATTGATTTCTAATTTATAACCGAGATCTCACTCCCTCAAATTGGTTCCAAATTATATACTTTTTCCATGAAATGGCTTACATCTCTGCGCAGATTAAATGTTTTACATCTAGTTTGCGTGAATTTTTATTATTTTTAAATATAAATATACAAAATTGTAGATGGTGAATGACTTAGTATAATCAAATTCATAAAAGATCAATAAAAACTTTGGTAACATATGTAAAGTTCAGACACTTAAAACAACAACTTAAAGATAATAAATTCGTGCTGCTCGTAAGAATTATAATGTAAAAGTTGTAAACTATTTTAAATCGTTGTGTGCTCAAATAAATTTTTAACTTTACACGATTAAACTGTACTGTATAGTTTGAAATGATTAATAATAAATTTGAGTTCATATTTTGTTTTAAGAAAAAAAATATAAATATGTAATTATGTTATTTTTATAATTAGAGAAATTACTGTGATTCTTTTATATATATATATATATATATATATATATATATATATTTGATGTGTTTTAGAAATAAGTATTCATTAATTAGTGTGTTGAAAAAAATATTTAATAAAAAAATGTAGTTTGAGAAATATATATATATATATATATATATATATATATATATATATTGTGAGTGAAGTGAGTAGTATATAAAATGTATAGAAATAGATGAGAATATATTATAATATTTAAATAATTTTTTTTAAATCTCATTAATTTAAGTAGATGACAAAGACATTCTTTTATTTTATTTACTTTTTCTTTAGAAAATATTTTTATAAAAGTATTAAGATTATCAATAAAATACAAAGAAAGGGAGTTAAAAAAAAATAAAGAAAGATAAAAGTTATATTTTACATCCATGTCTTCACCAACCTCTGTCTTATGCAAAATCAATGGGGGTAAGGGAGAAGGAATCATTTAGTCTATGTCCAAAAAAAAAAAAAAACATTCCTTGTCTCCTATCCATTTCTGAAATGTTATCCACTTTCTCTACATGCTTTCTGGAAAAGAAAAAACAATACAAAGAATTCACCAGAAAAGAGAAATAAAACATTTCAGGTGGAACAATAAGGCACCAACTCATAAGTCAAAATTAAATAAACTAATTATAAAAAAAAATTATGAATTATATGATAGAATTAAAAATAAAAGTTTTTTAACAAAAAATATAGAAAATATATGATAAATTAACAAATGTATAACAAACTAGCAGTGATACACTATTACTATATAATGGTTCAAGAGCAAAGAAAACAAAATGAAAAAATAAAAAAGCAGTACAATTATGTGCAAGAGAACAAGATGTAACAACATACAAAGAAAACACAGGAATGTGTAAGCATAATTATATTATTACTAATTTACAAGAAAATTGTTAAATTAATCTAAGTTAGGATTTTTAAATATTAAAACAAATTTAGATTAAGAGAGAAACAAGATTAAAAATATTTTAAAAAACTCAGTTAAGAACTCTTAAAATAAGATATAATATTATTTAAATAATGATTTATATTATATTTAATTTGATTGGATTAAAAAAAAAAAAACCTGCTCGATATCAAACCAATCACTGTCAAATTTGGTATAGTTGATTTAAACTGACTTGAAATTGGTCTTGACGGGCATTTCGGCAAACACAGGGTTAAGGAAGAGGGCATTGGAAAAAGAGTCAGTTTTGGCGGAGAAAATGAGGAAGTTGTTGATGACGGAGATACCAAGGAAGGGGTTGTGTTTCTGATTTTTCGGTGAATGTGTTTCCATTTTTGATTGCGCTTTGGAGAAAGTAGATGCATGTGACTAAGTGTCAGGATGAAGTCGACAGAGAAACAGAAAACATATCAGTCATGCAATTTGAAGTCAAAAGTGATTTTGTATTGAATGCAATTGGTGTGTGACTGTGATTGTGGGGTTATTTTCAAGCATGTCCAATTAATTTTCAAACAATCTTATTTACGTAACAGTTATTTTAAATAACACCGCTTCCATTACTTTTATCTTCTTTCTACCCCAAAACACAAGTACAACCCTACCAACCTACATAGTATACATATTATAGATTTTGGATTAGTAAATTTTCTATATTGTATATCATGATACAAATATTAACGGTGATTATATGGTAATATTTGAAGGGTCAAGCCCCAATATAAATATTCCGTGAACAAATAATCACATGAAATTTGTGAGGAATTGGTTAGAAATAATTTTCAATTTAGATAGTGCGTAATCTTTTGTTTTTAAGTTTTTATTGTAGTAAATAATAATTTATGGTTTTAAGTGAAAAAAAAAATCAATAATATGACTATACTTAATTTGTAAAACAACAATTGAAGTTCTTTTAAAAATATTATATAAGTTGATAGAGAGATTTAGATCTAATGATATAAAGTTTGTATTTGCATGGTGATAAATAGGATTAAGTTTTTCTTAGGTGAAAAAGAGGTTATAAATGTAATAATTTTATAATGTTTAAGTAGCTAGTCTTAGATTAAGAAAGGTGAATTTTAGAGAAGAGTAATAGGGTAGAGGGTGTTAAAATAAAAGTATGTATTTATGGGTGATAAATGAAATATTTATATGTTGATGAATTAATCAAGTTGGGCATGCAAGTAACTTTAGGTCACACGCTGATCTGATGTATTTAATTGTGATTGAGAGTAAATTGACATTAGACTAACTCAGCCGTTTTGCAGGTAATGATGATTTTTGAGAGTTGATGTGGTATACAAGTAATGAAATGTGTGTTCTACTGATAACTCACAAAAGTGAGTTATTTATGTACTTTTTTTATATAATAAATTATCTTTTTTATACTCTTAAACCACCTAAAATGACTCTAGTTGCTCTTAATTAATAATAATTCGTGTTAGAGGTTGATGGTGTGTTTAAGTGTTTCAAGGTAAAAACAGCTAAAAATAGGAGAAAAACGTGAGTTTTCATGCATCTCTCGCGAGTTGGAATTCAACTCATGCGAATTGGAGCTTCAGTAAAGAACAAGAACTCTCTGGAGGTTCATCTCGCGCTCGTCAACCCATCTCACGCAAGCTGACTTAACTTGCACAACACGTTTGCTCTCTAGAACATGATCTCGCGCGAGTTACTCATTATCTCGCACGAGTTGGACTCGCAGCAGGCCCAAGATTCTATCTTATCTTCCAAAATCCTATCTTATCTTATCTTTTGAAAAGGAAGCCGAAGATATTATCTTATTTCAAAAATAAAGATCTCATATTATCTTTTAAGATCTTATCAAAAGAAGCCCAAGTTCAATTCTGAAGGCTAAAAATATAACAAATTACTATCAACAAAAGGGAGAGTTCGGGGGTTGACCAAATACACACTAGCAGAGAAACCCTAGCCTCCACCATTCCCCGTCTGGGGAATTGGGGATTGGGAACGAGAGAGCAACAACAAGCATAGGAGAAGAAGGAGAGCACACCACGACTCGGATCCCTTGGGAAGTCTTGTCTATGTATTCTTTCTCTTTTATTCTTTGTGTTGTGATCTTTAGTACCATGAACTAATTCCCTCTTTGATTGGGAGAACGATGTAACCCTAATTTATCCCTTTATATGATTCTCTATGTTATTCAATATATGTTTGGGCATTTATTTCTTCTATTCTTAATGCTATTTGTTAATTGATCACTAATAAATTGATTGTGACTCTAGGGGAACTTTGAGAAAAGAAACCTAGGAGGTATTGGAGAAATAACCATTATTACGCTAGGATCCTATAGATGGGAGTAGGTAGTAATGTGGACAACAGTTAAGTTTGTCCCTGAATTCATAGAACTAAACCCCTAATTAACTTAGTATTAACTCAAGAGATTAATTAATCTAGTTAACCTAGGCGGCGTGGATGATCCTGAGAGGAATGATCACGAGGGTAGGAATCCGATCCAACCATGATTATATTTGAATAACAAAAGAGGGAAATATAAGGGGGATAGTGGTGAAATCAGGGATCTCAATCACTTCTCATCTTTATTTTATTCCTTGCTCTAAATTATCATTGCTTTATTCTTCTACAAATTGTTATAAAATCATTAAATAAAAATAATGTTTCCAAATTGTTTATCCTCGTAGATACGACAACCCTGATCTTAAAAATACTTATTACTTGACGGTTGTGGTATATTTACCATAGCAAGGGATGCGGGAGGTATAATTACCACCCGTATTCCGCGTATCACCTACTTTGATTGGCCTATTAAGGTTACCTAAGCTGAGTATGTTGGCCTTAGGCTCTGTGATATTGACGTAATATATTTAATTGTGATGTGAATCGAAAGTCACATAATTCCAGCACGATACACAAGTCCCCCAAGCTCGAGAACGTGAGTTTGTGAAAATTTTCAAGTTTTATTCTTAGAGTGTTCTTATTTTAAAATGAGGAATGGTTGAGACATCGGAGTGGCTCGATGTTTGATGTTGGGATTCAATTTGTCATCTCTTCTAAACTTATTGATGAACACTTGTCCAATCCTTTCATGTTGTTGGCAAGTTAGAGATATCATATGGTAAATGAAATTTAATGTGCTTTAATGAGAGGTTTTCTAACTGTGAAACATTAAATGTAGATTTAATACTTTTAATGGGGTTTCTTACAAAGTAATCATTAATAACGTCTTGTAACGGGTGCGAACGCAAAACAATGTGCCTTTTTAGGTGGCACAAAGCCCTAAGGGTAGTGTCATTTTGAAAATGTCCTTTCGTATTCCACCTTTCCAGGTGCTATAAATACCCCCCTCCCTTATCACCTTTTTTTTCACTTTACTCTTGTTAATTTCTCTATCTTTCTTATCTTGCTTATTACTCTCTAGTTTTTGTTACTTTGCTCACATGGTGCCCTTGTTCTTGCTTCTCTGTTCCCATTTCTTCCAACAATTTTTATATCTACTCTAAGTATGTCTTTCATGACCTCTTCTTCTTCTTTTTCCGGGTCTAAGCATTCTAGTGAGGGTCATCGTCTAGTGTTTAGGGACGTTACCCCATTAGTGGGGAGGTTTTGTCAAGTCCATCTCCTTTTCCTCCTCACGAGGGAAGTTTCCCTACTTCTAGTGGTGTTGCACCTTCCAAGGGGGTTGCAATGGTGTCGTTGTCGCAAGGCAAACAAAAAGCCATTAGGAATAGAAAAGTGTTCCCCTTATTGCTGACCTTGAGTACCAATGGGTACTTGAAGAGGTTGATGCCTATTCTTCGTCCATAAACACCTCAAAAAAGGTCTTCGACTTGATTTCTTCCTACCCGGTCTGCCCTCCTTCTAGACTTCCATCAACTTTGATAGTCGGAGTCTAGCTATAAGAGCCTCGAACACGACTTATTTGTTGGAGGTAGGGAATTCAAAATGGATGGCTTGCTCAAGTGTGACGACGTTTGATCCCTAAAGTATCACACTTGCACTGCTCCCATTTTTATTGGAGAACCCGTCAACATTTAAGGTCTATTATTCGTGTCTTTCACCTAATTTATGAAGTTCAGTTAGAATGTCGGTAGAGAATTCAGCCTTTATTGATCCTCATCTTTCGTAAGCCAACCCGAACTCGGATAACTCAACTGACTATGTTATCATTATTCCAACAAGTTCAGGTTTTTGATGTACTTGCCAAAAAGGATATTCAGTACGCACCACAATATTAAAGCTGCGAAAATAGTGTCTCAACCTCAATGCCGAGAACACTAGGGCGAGTACCAATTTCTCTATCATTTGGTATCTTTCCTTGCGGTGGTTGTAGAGTCTGGCTCAAGAAATACATTGGGCTTTGCCTTTTACCTTCTTCGCACACTAAAACCAAGCTTATTGTCGAATTTGTGACGGTCAGGTTCAAGCTGAGTAGGTGTGAGGGGTTGGGCTAATCAAAATTGGCAGGGAGGAGGCATCTTCCTTAAGCTAATGAATTCTGCCTCACATTTTTCATAAAATGAAATTTATCTGACTATTTCAACAACTTGAAAAGTGGCTTAGATTTTTCCACTAGCTTTGGTAGAAAACAAGATAAGGTGACCAGCCATCTATTTAGTCTTTGAAGTTCCTTAAGGTTGGATGGGCTCTGATACGCAGCGCATGCGGCGTAGAACATACCTCTGCATTGCGGGCTATGACAAGTATACCACAATCATCAAGTAATAAGTATTTATAAAACGGGGTTGTCGATCCCACGAGGACAAGCAACTCGGAAACTATATTTCTATTTTACTTTATTAATTTCCCAAAAGGGAGTGAGGGCATATCAGGTCTTGATTTAAATATCAATTTAAATTATAAAAGTGGAGAGAGTAGTGAGCAAGATTTTAGACTAAGAAAGAAGAGTGATTGAGATTCCGATTTCACCACTAACCCCCCTTATACTTTTCTCTTTTATTATTTATGTATAATCATGGTCGAATCGGATTCCTACCCTCGTGACCATCCCTCTCAGATCACCCACGCCGCTTAATTAATTAGATGATGTCCAACGTCCCAAATCATTACCTAAGTTAATTAAGGAATTAAATCTATAAATCGAGGGGCAAACTTAGGTGCAGTTCGCACTACTATCTACTCCCATCTCTAGGACCCTAGCATAATAATGGTGTAATTCTTTAGTACTACTAGGCATATTTTGTCAGAGTTATCTTAGGTTTACTTATCAATTTATTAGTCGTCAATTAATAAATAACATTAAGCACAAAGAACAAACACCCAAACATGTACTAATAACATCGAGAATCATATAAAGGGGATAATTAGGGTTACATCGTTCTCCTAATCAAAGAGGGAGTTAGTTCATGATGGAAAAGAAAACAACACAAGTAATAATTGAAAGAGAATACATAGTGAAATTCTAGAGTCTCCTTCTTTTCTTGCTTGTGGTTGAATCCCGTTGTCGCCTATGAACTGGAAGAGTTCTCAGCCGAAGTGCAGCCGCCGTCTAGGTTAAGCCGTCGGAAGGCTGAGAATTAGGTTTAAAATCTAACTTCGGAACTCCGAGCAAACTCCTGTTGAATGTGAAATAATGTGTACTTATAGCCTTTAAAACTTTGGACTTGGACCTGTTACAAGTCCAGCTCGCGCGAGTTCATGTTCTAGAGAGGAAACATGTGTTGCAATTCAAGTCACTTCGCGTGAGATGGAATAGTTAGGCGTGAGATGAGGTGCTAGAGAGTTAACTTCTTCTTGAAGTTACACCACCTCACGCGAGATGATGTTGAGCGCGAGGTGAGCGTAAGATGAGGTGCTAGAGAGTTAACTTGCTCTTAAAAAAAGGGGTTCTCGCGCGAGATGTGAAGAGATGAGTGCGAGATAAGGTTCCAAAGAGCTTTTCTTCTTTACTAGAGCTCCAATTCGCACGAGTTATGTTCCATCTCGTGAGAGATGCTTTTCTGGACACATTTTTCACCTGTTTTTGGCTATTTTTCACCCTGAAACACTTAACACACCATCAACAAACTCTAACATGAATTATTATGAATTAAAATCAATTTAGAGTTATTTTAGGTGGATTAAGAGTATGAAAAGGACAATTTATGATATAAAAAGAGTATGAAAATAACTCACTTTTCTGAGTTATCAGGCTCCTCATGTTAAGAATGGTCTTGCACTTGTTAGGATTTGCCTCAATTCCTCTTTGAGTTATCATAAAGTCGAGGAACTTGCCACCTCCTACCCCAAAAACACACTTCTCTAGGGTGAGTCTTAGGTTGAGCTTCCTTCTGTTGGAGAAGACTTTTGCCAAGTGTATGGAGTGGTCCTTCATTTTTTGGACTTAATCACCATATCATCAATGTATACTTCCATGATGTTTTCAATGTGGAAAACCTTATCCATGAGGCATTGGTATGTTGCCCCAACATTTTTCAATCCGAAAGGCATAACTTTGTGACAAAAATTAGACCTTTCGGTCATAAACACCATCTTCTCCTTGTCGAGTGGATACATTCATATTTGTTTATTCCCCGAATGTCATTAAGGAAGCCTAGTAATTGGCAACCAACTGTGTTGCCTTCCAATTGGTCTATGCTCAGAAGGGGGTATGTATCCTTGGGACAAGCCTTGTTGAGATATATGTAATTAGTACACATCCTTTTTACCATTGGATTTTTTTACCATTACCACGTTGGCCAACAATGTAGTGTATGTGACTTCTCTAATGAAACTGGCTCGTTCGAGCTTCTTAACTTTGAGATTGATCGTTGTCTTTCTCTCCTCCCTAACTTGCGCTTCTTTTGAGACATAGATTTTGCTTGGGGAGAATGGCCAAATTATGGCATAAAAAGTCAGGGTCGATTCTTGGCATATTAGTGGGACTCCATGCAAAAAGGTCAACATTGGCTTACACCACCCCTCTATCGCAGTCGTTATTGCTTCGTCGATGTTGAGGTCGATCTTCACACACTGATATGGTTTCACTCCTATTTGGACTTGTCTTGTTGGCTCGTCGAAGGTTAGTCGGTCATCCTGAAATTTACCTCTGAGGTCAAGGTCGACTTGTTCATCATCTCTGACAATCTCTACATTATTACCTCGTGAGGGCTCCTAGAGTTCTCCAAGAGTGCCAAGGCTCAAGGTGACTGGAGGTGCATTCATTGTTTTAATGGGATCACTTTTAAGCTCTGGGCATAACATTCCTGATCTGTCTTGGGATCAACTTTCACTGTGATAGACATGTCGTTTGCAAGAAATTTCATGGTCATATGTGGTGTGGAAATGAACACTCCCAAGCGAGTAAAGGTTCTCTAGCCTATAATCGCATTATAGGAGGTATCCACCTCCACTAAAATGAAGAAAACCACCTCGATTCAGTATGAGGAGCTCATATGCATGTGCATGTCTTGTTCGCGGGGTCCTTGAGGTTGGGCCGAGACTTGGGGACCTCCTTGGGGAGCTCATCCTCTACCTCTCCATGGGGCTCCCCCTCTGTCCAAACCTTGATGGGTGTTTTGGATGAATTGTCCTAACACCTAGAGCGAACAAGTTCCTCCATTAAATCTCGTACTTTATTGCATTCCGTTGTTGTGTGTCTGTGGTTTTTGTGGTAGTTGCACCTCTTCATCATATCCGCTTGGGGTGGTGATGGTGTAGGTGGAGGAATCCTTAGTTGCTCCATATTAAATGCTTCACACAACACCACTTTCTTGGCTTGAGTAAAGGGGTGTATATGACTCAAAACACCTTATTTTCCTCTTCTTGAAACCCAACTGTTCCGTGGTTAAAGGCATGAATTGTTCTTTGGCCTTCTTCCGAGTCGCGCCTTAATACTCATATATCGAGCCACACGAGCCCGAAACTCATCCATATTTGCAGAAGGGCTTGGCGTACGAGACTCCGAGAATGAACCAAGATGAAGGTTGACCTATATGGTATTCATGGCCATTGTGGGATGCAGGTTGGGAATGTTTATTGTTGTTTGAGCAAAGTGGGTCATGTACTATCTAAGGGTCTAATATATCCTAGGACAATGTGTTGTAGGGAGGCTAAGTCTGTGATGATTGCCTTGCAATAAGCAAATCAGACTGAAACCTCGTACAAAGTGTATCAAAAGAATCTATGGAAAAGGTGGTAGAGAGTAATACCACTCCAGAGGCGACCCCTTTTTTAGAATAGAAGACAATGTATTCTATGGTCGTCTACGAGCTTGCCTGAGTAAGATACGACTTCACATATGCGGTGGGGTTAGATGTCCCCTCGTACTTATCAAAACTCGACCATCTATATTTATCGGACAATCCAGACTGTATGATAATTGGTGGTAAAGGATGGAAAAATGAGAGGGGCTCAGATTTCTCCTCCTGTAGTGTAGGGAGAGCATTGAAGGGCATTTGTTGGGGATATTATTGTATTATGTGTGCCGAGGTGATAACGAGAGCGACTTCAAGGATTGATTTTCAGAATTAGCTAAGAATTAAATATGGGGTAGAGAATTTCATTCTTATGTCGAACTTTTAGTCTTTTATATTTTCATTTAATTAATTAAGAACTTTGGTTATAACAAAATCAACGTGAGCCTTTAATGCGTTAAGAAATGATAAATTTATATTTACCTGTGAGATTCAGGACATTGAATAACTTTAATATTAATCATCTATGAATGATCTGAAAAAATTTAACTAAACATTACGATAAACGTCAAATATTCTTTTTATCAAAGCTTAATTCAGAACTTACTCCGCATCATCATATATGATTTGATATTGTCTCTAAGAAATGTCTTTATCGTAATATTTTTTTCTTGTTATTTCAAATGATTAGCAATAGTTTTTCTATCTACTTCCGTAAATATATCTCATATAGGCATGGGTAAGTTGTATTCTCAATGTAAAGATGCGGCAATGAGTCCTTCTTTTTTCAGTCATGACTCAAATATACCAAGACAAAAAAGTAATGGTTTGTCTGTAGTTAAGTTTGCATGCATACACACAAATTTATGAAATTTAATACCAAGTTCCACACATCTAATTACATAGACATGCAAGTACAATTTTTTTTTCTCATGGCAACATTAATTAGCATGAAATCATTAATTCATTTGTAAAACAATTAGGCTATGACGGTGAGAAAATAAAATTAATGAACCTCATCTTAGTTAGACATTTTATGCATAGAATATTAAATGGGCAATAAACCAAGCGGTGCCTCCAACAGAAAAGAAGGTGCGGTGCCTCCCACCGAAAAGAAAGAGTCAATGAAGCATGAGTGTTTTGAGTCCTACAACAACAGTATAGCCTTAACACCAATAATAATGATAAGGATCAAAATAAAAGTGGTTCCTTTGTGAAGACATGTAATTAATGCTCCTGACACACAATATTGCCGCTAATAACTATACTACTCATTTATTATTATAGAGGGAATAGCACTTCAAATGTATTCCTCCTGTAATAAAGAAAACAAAAATATTTCAGATTTTTTTTTATTAATAAAGTGTATACACAATAATAATGATGGATTTCGTATAGATATAAAAAGAAGGACCAGTCTGACAATGCAGTTTTATGTATTTTAATAATGTTTTTTATTTAAATTTTTTAGTCAGTATTTTGTTTGGATTCATGTTAAAATATCTAATCTTACCAAGATTATGAAATATAATTAAGTGTATTTAATTTTTTATCATTTAAATTCACTTTAAAATACGTCATTTATAAAGATTAAGAAATATAATTAGATGATTTAATTTTTAATTTTCATCAAAAAATTGAATTATGTTTTCTAACTTACCCTTAATTAGTAGAGATATTATTTACATTAAAATGTTAAATGAACTTAAAATTATTTTGAAATAAGAATATTAAAAAAAATTAAGTAAGTTGAATTTATATTTTAATAAAATATTTTTTCCTTATATACAAATTTAAAAGAACTGGTTAACATTTGAAAGAAAATATAATTAATTTCACCCTTGTGAAGAAAAAAGTTAGTCACAAATGTCAATTAGTTTTAGTAATCTTAATAAAAGATTTTTTTTTTCAAATTATCCTTTGTTGAAACATGATATCACTAATAAAAAAATCAATTAGAAATAGAAAATATAACTAAGTAAAGATGTTTTGGAAATTGTATGATAAAATATAGTCAAATTAATTAGATTTGATTAATTTATCATATATAATATTTTTTTAATATTTAAACTCATAAAAATAGAATTTATAATGTATCTTTATCAATATTTTAAGAAAAATTAAAATAAGAACGAAGAGTATTACATAATCCTTCAATTATAAATAAAAATAAAAGTTTGTACATTAGTGATTATGATTAATTAATTATTTTAAAAAATTTCTCTTCATGTAAATCTAAATAATTCATTTATTGTCATAATATTTTAATTCATTCAATATAATTTTTTAATCACTTTAATTTTGGGGTATATTTAGACTACATTGGGCTATCTAGTATCATTTAATTTATTCATATAGACCAGCAGTGTGTGCAAATTAATGTCTACATATGGTAAAACTAAGAAGGTAAATATTGGAGTAGAGTTGAGAAAGTTGGTAGGGTATGAAGACAAATTGTCATGTAGACAAAACCTCTAATATAAATATAATAAATATTGTACTCAAATACAAACAAATTTATTAACTTTTATTTAATTGTAAGATGAAAAATAACTTTTAAAAATAATTTTATTAAAATTAATAAAATTAAATGATGTTAATTAAGTTTTTTCAATCAGTATAAATATAAAATCAATTGTTATTTATATTTGAGTATACAAAAATTAGTAAACTTTTTTTTTTCAAAATTATCTATTTTTAAACATGCTAACTAAGAAACAAACTAGCTAACTCATGTAAAGTTATATCTATTAATTATCTGCATTTGTAGCATGCATACGTTTGGGAAGATGTGGTTTAATTTCTGTTTTGTTTTAATGTATTAAAAGATTGGAAATAAATTCACACATGTTTACAATACTCACAGGCATGTTAACCCAAAATATACACTCCTATGTTCCTTGTCTTTTCCATTACAAAAAGGTTTCTTAAAAAATAATAAATAAAAATGAGACATTTAATTTTATAAAAATTATAAAATAATCTCATGGTTTTTTTATTCAATTTAATTCAAATTAACCTGTGTCTGACATACAATTATGAACTTCATTAATTTTTATACATAACGAGTCATTGGAAAAAGAACTTGTTCAGGAGCTAGCAGTACATATTGTAGTTAGTTTCTTCTGTTTAACGCAACATAAATGCATATTTAGTTGCATTGTATCTTAGTTTAAATTTTAATTAAAACTTTTTATACATTAATCTCTTAACCAATTCATTTAAAACAATGCATGGTAATGTATTATGGAAAATATTCTACTCATTTATTCTTTGTTTATTTTTGTCTATCTATCTAAACAAATTTAATTTATTTGGATGTTCAACGTTTCAAACATTTCCTTGTATTATTATAACTATTATTTTTTATTTCTTTTTCAAAATAAATTTAAATTTCTAAGAAATTATTTTAGAAAAGGTAATATTTACTGTTGTGGACAAAAACAAGAATAGAATTGTTACAAGAGTTGAAGTGAGAATGTCCATGGATGCAATCAATCCAATAAATCCAATAATCGACATCCAACCAATTAAATTAAGTTTTTTTAAATATGATTCAATTTAAATTAAATTAATAAAATTGGATAATAATTAATTTGTGTATTAGGTGGATATTTTTTAAACACAAAATAACCCGAAAATTATTTAAATAATTTTATACATATTGTTCATTCGTTCCCTTCTTTGACATTTAAGTTTATTTTAATATTTAAAAATTCTAACGTAAGGTAACTTAATAACCTCTTACAAGGCAAGCCAATGTAGTTTGTTTGCACGTCATTGCACATTCTAATTTGTATAGTTATTAGTATTTGACCTATTATTAATATTAACATAATTATTAACTATTATTTATTATTGAGTTATAATGATTTAAATAATAGAATTTTTTTAAAAAAATTGGATAAAACAATTTTTTAAAGTTATGATTTCAATTATGTTTTTATTATAAATATAGAGATCCCACGCATTCCTAGTTGAGATAGATTACTTTAGATTATAAAATTTTAAGTAAACTAATTTTTAGTCCTTTAATTTTTATAAATTTTATTTGTAGTCTTTTAAATATAATTTTTTAATTATTTTTATCTTTCCGTTAACTTTTCTGTTAGACAGTTAAATGAAAATTGTTTTGTGATGGCTAAAATAAAATTTTTGACGACAAAAAATGACTGTGAAATGATTCTTAAAATTTTTAATAAAAAAACTAAAATTATAAAAGAAAAATTATTTAAAGGATAAGGACAAAATTTTATAAAAAATAGGAACCATCTTAATTCTTTTTAAATCTAAACCAAAATAAATCAATTAAAGTTAATTAATGATTTTAATTTTAATTTATTCTAAATAACCAAATTGATACCTAAACACCACACAAATCCAAAGTAGAAGGAAGAATTTGGACGCAAAATCAACTAAGGTTACTACTATTAGTACAATTTAATTTCACAGGCAAAAGGGTCCTATAACTTTCCTTTCCTTTCTTCTATTTCTGTTCAATGCTTTTAAGTTGAGAGTGTCATTGACTTTTCTTCCATGTACAGCCAAACCAACGTGTCAGATGTCATAAAAATGCACAAAATGTTGTCATAGAAATTGAAATATTTTAAATGTGTATATAATTACTAATAAAATATTAAAATAAATAACTGATGCACAAGTGTCTAATTATTGTTCCATAAAAGATGAAAAAGGGATGGACCAGCAAGTCCAAAACCTATACCATTTACTTGCTCTGAAAAAGTTTGCATGCATCTCAGAGAGTAAAGGGTTTAGTCTGGTGCACATAACAAGTAACATTCAATACTCATTATATAATTGTACTAATTGACATTACTATTACGGTTGGAGTAAGAATCTTTCTTCTTGGAGCTTACATGCACACAATATCGCACACAGTTTAAGGTACTCCTTTTTTATTTAAATAAAAACTAAAAAAAATAATCTTACTGATAGATTAGAGTATGAGTGAAATTTAATTAATTTACTTTTATTTTGAAAGTATTTTTAAATTAATTTATTATTTTTTAAAATAAACATTATTTCTAACAGATATGATTAAAGATTGTATAGAAAATGTAGTTTAATATATATATAATTTCACATCTAAGCTAAACTTAGATACTTAAAATTTTAAATTCTCTAAGTGTATGTTTTTTCCTCACTTTTTGTCAATTAATTTCTTCACGTGTTATCAAGCAAGAAATAGAAAGAAAGTTCATTTACAAAAGGTTATCAATAGAGGAAAATAATAGAGTTTCACTTAGGTTTAAATACACTTCAATATGTACATTAGACTCATTATTTTCAAGAGGGTAGTGAAATTGAGAAAACAATTTTTTTAAGTAAATGTCAGACAATTGACAATTGTGGTTGTGTTTTTCACATTAATCATGATGGTTTTATAATCATTTAAATATAATAAATTAACACAATTAGATTAATAATTATTGATGTTAACAATATATTAACAATGGTTTCTCTGTATTATTAGGTGGTTAATAACAATTAGATGGAACTGTTAATGTCAAGGATTTAATAACATGTTACAACGACATTAAAAATCAATTTTTTTTTAAAAAAATACTAGATTTATTTTATAATTTTTTATTTGGGTTCATTTTTAGACTTCAACATCATTTTTATATTACCAAATTGTTATTTTGTAAATGACATCCACAACTTTTAATCTTTATAAAAAGAAATAATATAATTTACTTTATATACAAAGTTTGGTATATAAAATAACACAAATCATTAATAAATATAATGTACAAGTCTTAATCTAAAATGTCACCCTGACTATGTCCTAATAATAAATAATATATCTTCGGGTATGGTATATGTTTATTATTGAAATTTTACGATAAATAAGAGAAATGTGTTTATTAATAATGAATAAATATTTTAAAAAATTTATTAAAATAAAATGTAATTACTTATGTATGATGTCCAATTAAATTATAGTTTACGTTCATTGCATTACATGTAATATTCACACTCAATTCATAAGTACAATAAAGTATGTAAAACATTTGAGACCAAGTTACACACATCAGTAAGTACAACAGTTTATTGAAAGTAAAGTGGTCAAATAAATATTAGTTCAGGTGTTTATGGACTCAAGTTATATATATATATATATTTAAAAAAAAAAATTAACAAAGTTTCCTTTATTTTCATATACTTTTTCATTTATATACATGGTTATATCAATTCAATCACAATTTAAATTACCAAAACCAATACCATACATTTCATGTACTTTTTCATACGTGATTTTTTATTGGTTCATATACATGTATTTCATATTCACACAAGTTCTATTATATATAATACCTAAAGTTTCACATTCACATTAGAAAACTTGTAAAGAATTAAAAGGAAATTTTTTTTATTAAAATACATAAAATTATACTAAATAACATATTTTTACATTACTAATATTACATTAAATTTTTAGTAGAGACACCGGTTAGTCAGACATTTTTTCATAATTGTCCGGTGCTTAATTAAATTATTACAAAGATCTCAATATTGTAAGAGGAATTGAAAATGTGCACCTACCCCCTTAATGAATAGTCAAAACCAAAGTGAACTTCTTTGTATAGACTTTAAACTCACAAATTCATAAGAGAAGCAAAATACGTGCATTAAAAAGTTATAGGGATATCTGACCATATATTTGTGAATTGAAAGAAAGAAATTTACTCTCATGCCGCTCATACCACATATGGTTAAATAGTATTAATGTTTTCTTGACATAAATACTACTTAACCAACATTACAAAGTCATATCAGAATTTTATAGGAGTTTCCATGAGACTACATCTACACAAAAAAATCACGTATCAATCCCATCCAATTATGTCCCCATATAAACTATACACGTATTTAGCACCAAACCAGCGACACATAATGATTCCCTACACCCATTGTCAATGTTAAAAACGAAATGCAAATGATATATGTACATATATATCATGCCTTCACATCAGATAGCTCCAGACTTCATGTGATCATGTCCCATTTGTCTTGCCACCTTAAGCAAAGTCACTTCCAGCTTTTACAATGTAAATTTTGAACCTCCAAATTTTATTGTTGAAAGTTCTACAAATTTC
Source organism: Hylodesmum podocarpum (assembly GCA_026586105.1). Classification (NCBI taxonomy): domain Eukaryota; kingdom Viridiplantae; phylum Streptophyta; class Magnoliopsida; order Fabales; family Fabaceae; genus Hylodesmum; species Hylodesmum podocarpum. The sequence goes on along the minus strand of JALJEV010000047.1, from coordinate 464,766 downwards.
TAGAAAAAGAAACAATTAGATTCTAGTAAAAGAAAAATCTAGAAAAACTAAAAACAAAGAAGATAGTCTAGAATGTTCTTAGGTAGATAAATCTAGAATATTAAGATTTAGGAAAATCTAGAATATTCTTAGACTAGAAAAATCTAGAAAGGACTACTACCTATCATGGAAGTCTATAAATAGGCAATTGTATCACCAATTGTGAATGAAGAGAAAATCCAATCAAATTCTACTTCTCAAGATTAGAGCTACACGACCAATCACTATTCTACCTTTTTCCTATTACATCTAAGACCCTCCTTCAACATCACATACTTACTATCACACTATAAATCATCCCAACTTCTATCTATATCTACCCAAAAATACTATCAGTTGCATCAGAGCTACGTTTGATCATACATTGGGCGTAGTTAAACTATTCATCTATTGTTCCCAAATTTTCCCAAGTACTTCTAAACATTTCCCTTGTTCTTTTTAACCCACTCCTATATTTTTCTAAGCTATGGCTAACACCTCACAACCCTCATCTATCAGTGTCCCTATTTTTAATGGCGAAAACTATGATTTTTGGAGCGTAAAAATGAAGACATATTTTTGCTCCCCAGATTTGTGGGATATTGTAGAAGAAGGATTTATTACTCCTGCAGAAACTACAACTCTTAATGCAACTCAAAGAAAAGAGTTGAAAGAGAATAAACAGAAAGATTCCAAGGCGTTATTCACTCTACAACAAGCGGTGTCTGACGCAATATTTCCAAGAATAATAGGAGCTACAAGTGCAAAGGAAGCATGGGCTACACTACAGGAGGAGTTCCAAGGAAGCGACAAGGTACGGGTTGTTAAAATTCAGACTCTGAGACGAGATTTTGAACTATTGAAGATGAAAGAGTCTGAAACAGTTAAAGATTATTATTCTAGAATTAAGGAAATCGTAAATCAAATGAAAGCCTTTGGGAAAACTATTCTTGATAAGAGAATTGTCGAGAAAATTTTAATTACTATTACCCCAAAGTTTGACCCCATCGTGACAACAATTGAGCAAACGAAAGACCTGTCTACTCTATCCGTGACAAAATTAATGGGCTCTCTTGAGGCATTTGAGCAAAGATTGTATAGGCGCGTGATGAAGATACACTTGAAAATGCCTTTCAATCTAAGCTCAAATTTCGACCTCAAAATAAAGGTGATGGAGGAAAGAAAAATTATGGAGAAACTTCTAGAACAAGAGAATCTTCTAGAAATTTCTTCAAGAACCATCAAGATAGAAATCCTCCATGCAACATTTGCAAAAAGTCCGGTCACGCGGAGAAAGATTGTTGGTTCCGTGAAAGGCCACAATGCAACTATTGCAAGAAGTTTGGACATATAGAGAAAAATTGTCGCAACAAAATTAGACATCAGGCAAACTTTGTCGAAGAGCATAATGACGAACATCAACTTTTCTATGCTACCCAACATTCAGCCGATGAAAAAGGAGGAAGCTGGTACTTGGATAGCGGTTGCAACAATCACATGGCCAAGGATGAGAGTATCTTCATAAACATTGACAACTCTGTCAAGGTGAAAGTTCGATTAGGAAATGGCACCATGGTAAAGTCAAAAGGAAAAGGCACTGTCATGGTGGAGACAAAGAAAGGGACAAGACTCATCCATGACGTTTTACTAGTTCCCAGCCTAAAGGAAAATCTTCTGAGCATTGGTCAAATGATGGAGAGAGGCTATGTTCTTCATTTTGAAGGAGATGTATGCCAAATCTATGACAACCATAACAAAATGGTTGAGATAGCCCAAGTGAAGATGGAGAAAAGTAATAGAAGCTTCCCGCTAAATTTGAAATATACAAATAACATGGCCATGAAGGTACAAGTTGATGATTCATGGCTTTGGCATCGAAGATTTGGCCACTTCAACACACGCCCTGAAGATATTATACCAGAAGAATATGATGAGAGATCTCCCATGCTTAAAGGAGAATATCGAAGCATGTGAAGGATGTCTCCTCGGAAAGCAACGCAGATTACCGTTCTCGACAGATAAAACGTGGCGAGCAAAAGACGTGTTGGAGTTAATCCATACTGATATTTGTGGACCGATGAGGACACCAACATTCAAGAACAACAGATATTTTATCCTTTTCATTGACGACTTCTTTAGAATGACATGGGTCTATTTCTTGAAAGCAAAATCAGAAGTTTTTGAAATATTCAAGAAGTTTAAGGCCCTTGTTGAAAAGCAAAGTGGAAAACACATTAAAGTACTTAGAAGTGATCGTGGCAAGGAGTACACATCGCACGAGTTTGACAAATTTTGTGAGGATGAAGGCATAGAGCGGCAACTAACAGTTGCCTACACTCTACAACAAAATGGTGTGTCCGAAAGAAAGAATCGTACGGTCTTGGAAATGGCTAGATCAATGCTTAAAGAGAAAGGGTTGCCTAATACTTTTTGGGCAGAAGCAGTCTACACTGCTGTCTACATACTTAATAGATGTCCAACGAAGGCAATTCCAAATAAGACCCTAATTGAAGCATGGAGCGGGAAGAAGCCATCAGCAAAGCACCTAAGAGTATTTGGATCTATATGCTACATCCATGTTCCAGAAATGAAGAGACACAAACTAGAAGACAAGACAGTTCTTGGAATCTTCTTAGGATATAACATGTAGTCCAAAGGATATCGTGTCTACAACCTGCAAACTAAGAAGCTGACAATCAGCCGAGATGTTGAAGTTAATGAGAATGCTGCTTGGAACTGGGAAGAAGAAATGGTGGACCAAAAGATCCCTATATCAATGCAACTACCTCAAGGAGAAGTAGAAGAACCAGTAGAAGACCCAGGTGAGCCTTCTTCACCAGACTCTACTCCGAGACGAGAAAAATTATTGGCAGATATATACGAGTCTTGCAATTTAGCCATACTTGAACCTGAAAGCTTTGAAGCAGCATCAAAGCAGGAAGTATGGGTCAAGGCAATGGAATAAGAGATACAAATGATTGAGAAAAACAACACATGGGAGTTAGTTGATCTTCCACATGGAAAAGACATTATTGGGGTTAAGTGGGTCTACAAAACAAAGCTCAACCGTGATGGAACCATACAAAATCATAAAGCAAGACTAGTAGCAAAGGGTTACTCACAACAACTCGGGATCGACTACAACGAGACATTTGCTCCAGTTGCTCGTCTAGATACGATAAGAGCTCTAACAGCTCTTGTGGCACAAAAAGGTTGGAGCATCTATCAACTAGATGTTAAATCGGCATTCCTCAATGGTGTGCTTGAAGAAGAGATATATGTGGAGCAACCACAAGGGTTCATGTGCGAAGGCAAAGAAAACAAAGTATTAAGACTGAAAAAAGCACTCTACGACTTGAAGCAAGTTCCTCGAGCATGGTATAGCAGAATTGATCAGTACTTCGTTGATCGAGGATTTAGGAGGAGCAAGAGTGAGCCTACACTTTACATCAAGACCCAAGGTCAGTATGATACTCTCATAGTCTCCTTATATGTTGATGATCTTATATATACGGGAACCAATACAAATATGATGGTGGAGTTCAAAGAAGACATGATGAAGTCTTTCGAGATGACCGACCTTGGCTTGATGAGTTACTTTCTCGGCATAGAGGTAAATCAAAGAAATGATGGGATATTTATCTCACAAAAGAAATACACAAAAGGCTTACTTAAGAAGTTCAAGATGTACGGCTGCAAGCTTGTCACTACTCCACTAGTAACAGATGAAAAGCTACAAAAGGATGATGGAGCACCAGAAGCCGATGCATCACGCTACAGAAGCTTAATTGGAAGCTTGCTATATCTAACAGCTACACGACCAGATATCATGTACGCTACTAGTCTCTTATCAAGATTCATGCAGAGCCCAAGTCAAATACATCTTGGAGCAGGAAAAAGAATTCTAAGATATTTACAAGGAACAAAAGAATTTGGCATATGGTACACTGTCGCAGCCAACTCAAGGTTGCTTGATTGGGCAGGCTCGGTGGATGACATGAAGAGCACCTCTGGCTATGCTTTTTCACTTGGTTCAAGATTTTTCTCTTGGGCATCAGAGAAGCAAGCAACAGTTGCACAATCAACAACAAAAGCAGAATATGTAGCACTTACAGAAGCAACAAGTCAAGCTATATGGCTACGGAGAATACTACATGATATGGGCAAAAATCAAAATAAGCCTACTACAATTCATTGTGACAACAAATCAGCTATTGCAATAGCAAAGAATCCAGTGCATCACAACAGAACAAAACATATAGCAATTAAGTATCATTTCATTAGAGAAGCAGAGGCAACTAAGGAGATCAAGCTTGAATATTGCAGGACGGAAGAATAAGTAGCAGATATATTCACGAAGGCATTACCAAGACCAAGATTCGAAGAACTGCGCACAATGCTTAGAGTTAGAGAAATTTGTATCAAGGAGGAGTGTTGAAAGTTCTACAAATTTCTAGAAAAAGAAACAACTAGATCCTTGTAAAAGAAAAATCTAGAAATACTAAAATCAAAGAAGATAGTCTAGAATGTTCCTAGGTAGATAAATTTAGAATATTAAGATTTAGGAAAATCTAGAATATTCTTAGACTAGAAAAATCTAGAAAGGACTACTACCTACCATGGAAGCCTATAAATAGGCAATTGTATCACCAATTGTGAATGAAGAGAAAATTCAATTAAGTTCTACTTCTCAAGATTAGAGCTATACGGCCAATCACTATTCTACATTTTTCCTATTACATCTAAGATCCTCCTTTAACATCACATACTTACTATCACACTATAAATCATCCCAACTTCTTTCTATATCTGCTCAAAAATACTATCATTTATTTTATTAGTGGCCGACCAACTAACTCAAAAACATATATAGTTAACTATCCCATAAAACGTATATATGCTGTTTTGAATTTATTTTTTTTCACATTTTATATAATTAATTATTTAGTTACCTTCATGCAATACCTTTCTATTCTCGCTCGTTGTTTTGTAGACCAATCCAACCTCAAATTATCCCAACAAGTAACAACCTGGATCCATAATCTTCCCATTCCCTTCCTCGCCTCCCCGCAAGAACATCTTGTGAATGCTCATAATCTTCAAACTAATCTTATCTTTATCTCTCTGTGTTGTCTACCAACAAAAGATAACAGCTTGTGTTTCTAGGCCACTATTTTCTTAGAGAATCTACTAATAGTTGGAGTCCACGTGCTTGACTTCTCAGGGCAAGGAAAAGATCCTGCAATTCAGCACCCTCTGCTGCATAAATTAACCAGTTTCATGTTATCCACATCAATCCCCCTGACACAACTTTTAAAGAAGTTTACTTTGAGCCCAGAAGCGAGAGCTCGGAGCACCTAAGAATGCTTTTTACATATCAGTACATTAGAGTTAGTTGCATTCCAAAAAAATTGCTATAGATCATTTCCCACCTTATAACTAAAAAAACAACTACTGATCTCAACTTGTCTCATAAACCTAAAACTTTAATTCATGACCAACTGCAATATACACTAATCAGATTAACTCTTTCACAGATTATATATATATATATATATATATATATATATATATATATATATATATATATATATATATATATATATATATATATATTTCTTACTTACAAAAATCAACAAACGTTTTATCCATCAACCAACAATCTAATACGCTAAATGATTTCGGATACCTAATCAATAACTTAATTTTTCATAATTATTGGGTAATGATAAGACATGGTCCTACACAAAATATATTACTTCTTTAAAATAAAAATAACAAAATATACACCGAGAGCCAAGTGACAAATATGTTTCTCTTAACACACAAACTTGAAAATGTATAAGTGTAGTAAAATAAAATCACATCTAGTATACCTACCTAACTTCTATTAAATTAAATAGAAATCTATTTAAAAACTTTGATTATGTTGCAGCTGAATAAACATATAATAAAAAAAGTATCAAATAGTTTTTTATATTTTAAAATATGAAACATATTTATTCTTTTAATAATTTATTTAAAAAATAATTAAGGAAAATAATTTTAACACAAAAATATTGTGTTAAGATATAATTATTCAATTAATTTATTTTTTAAACGAACAAAGATTAATTAAATATAGTGGTCCACTGGGAGAAGCAAGGCTAAACGAGGTGACGACCAAATTACATATATCAAAGTTTTAGATTGCAGTTATGGAGTTTAAAAACAAAAGATTACAGTTATAAACAAATTTAACCACCAAGCTAATGGTTAACTAATACTAACAACTTGTAACAATTGGAAGTATTGTCTCTGCCCTAGCATAGCATAGTATTTGAAATGTTTTCCACACGTTAATGCTATTGGGATTCCAAATCCTAGGACTTTGGCATTTTACTCATTAAATGTCAGGGGTTATCTGGTGGGAAGCGTGATTGATTTTGGCGCTCAGTGCCATGAGCAGAGTGAAAGTTTGTGTTAAGCATGGTGGAATAAGATGGGCACAGGTTCTTTGAACCTGTACTATGAGCATGATATAGAGGTGCTTAGTATGGAGATTTTTAAAAAGAAGGACTTCCTACAGCTGGAATAAGAGATGATGCTCAGCCTGGAAGTTAAATCAATCTTTTCTATTTTTCACTAAAATTTATTCAACCAAAAATTGTTCGATGACACAAAAAATTATCTCAGTCAACTTTTTTTAGTTCCCAAGAAAAATGATAAATTCCTTGAATTTAAATATTTGAAAGTATAAATATATAATTCTAAGAGTTGTACTTATTTTAAAATCAAAGTTAAGTGTATAAATTTTGTGATACATGCGTAAACTCATTTGTCATTTCTTATTTCTTTATTACAAGTGTCATTTTTTATTCTTTGAATAGACATAATTTGCATCCTAACAACTAGATTCTTTAGGACAAGGCTATCACAAAGAGATTGGGTATCCAGAAACAAGGGTAGAACTACATTCTAGCAATGAGGGCGATTTCATATATATAAAATAAATTTTAATTTCCTGTAAGCTTTTTTTAAAAAATATTTATTGTGTGGGATCGACTCGCTCCTAGCAAGTTCCTACTCTATAAAAAAAAATAATGAAAAATAAAATTGAAATAGAAAAATCATATTTAATGTAAAAATAGTCTTTGTTATTTTTAGTCATTTCTATTCTTTGAACTTGTAATTTGCCAGACGTAATGACATGTCTGTTTAATGCAAAATTTCTCGTTATTTCTTTAATCACATATTTTTTTATTTTTTTTTTTTTTTTTAATTTATATATATATATATATATATATATATATATATATATATATATATATATATATAAATTATCTTCTTAAGGTATGTTCTTTTCTTTCTACATTTCCTTTTTCTACAAATACAAGCTCACTAATTACCACTTCATACTTCATATAATATCGATAATACTTCAGGTAATATCGATATAATCTTATGTATGTATCGATAGTATGTTGTTATTTATTAATTTAGAAGTTATAATTTTATATTATTTTATAATTTTAAAAAAATATGGACTATAAGTACTTAACGGTAAATAACTTAAAATGTAATTTAAATTTTAATTATTTAAGTTATTTTTTATAAATTATTTTACTTAATTAGATATTTAAGTAATGTATTAAATTATATATTATAAAAATATAAATGTCTCTTTAATTTAGATTATAAAAAATATATATTTTTTACATATTTATTATGATAATTATTTTTATATAAATTTACTAATTAAATATTAACCTCTCCCATTCCTAATGTGTAGTTCCGCCCTATCCAAAAATACTCTTTCTTCCTATTTTATCACCATTCTAATCAGTTCTGAAAATGCTTGAATACCTGCTACAATGCAGCTCTTGTTGTGATATCTCAAAATTCTTTTTGCATATATCATGTAAGAAGCTCTTTGATCAGTCATGAACCTACTAATCAATCCAATTCCAATAGTACTCTCATGTTTACTGTTGCATAAATATCTAAGTAATTCTACTATCTATTTGTATTAGGTATTGTGAACATTCTCTTCTGCGTCATTGAAATCCTATTTAATATTCGTGTCAATTGGTGTGTTCACTGCATTACGTGAGTCTATGTTAAACTTTCTCAGGATTTTCTGAAAATACCTGTGTTGATTCAAGAAAATGCCTCTAATAATAACACGTCTAACATTAATTTACTCAATATCGGCAAAAACATCCGTAGACAAAAGGAAAAAAAAAAAAAAAAAGTATCTGAACAACCACATAAATAACAACTAGCACACCTAACTTTTGTTGAATTCATGCCATTTCTATTTGAAATCTTTGATTATGCATCAACTAGTTAAAGCTGTAGCCATGTGATCGAAAAGGGTTTCAATGATTTCTTATATTTTAAAATATCAAATGTATTTATTCTTTGAATACTCTTTCATATAAAATATTAAGGAAAATAATTAACAGAAAAATATTATAACGCTATGCAATTTTTTCTTTTGAATAAACAAAGATTAACTGGGATGCATGTGCTATCTACGGTGATTTTGGTTTCAAAGGTTTTGGTTTTTGCACTTACTAATTACTTATCATAATCTTGTCGCTACTATATGTGTTTCCCAATTCTCTTAACATCAAATATGTTTTATTCGAAGAAAAAATGACTGAATTTAGTTTTAATTCTTAAATTCTTTTCATTAATTAAGTTCATAAAATTTTAAAACTAGGTAGAATTGGTTCCTCATCTTAATTTCAACAAGATTTTTATTGATTTGACATGGTTTACGGCAGTCACACATGACATTCACATTGTACTCACTTAACACGGGATCAATTTAATTATTTTTAAAATATTGAGAACCAAAATTATGACTTTTAAAAAATGTAAAAACTAAGACCAATTTTACCACCCACTTATGACAAGCTAATCACGGGGCAGGCTAAAGTAAGGTGGGGCAATCCTTTTTGCTACCATCTATTATCCATTATATTGTTCTTATTCAATTTTCAGCAGCTAAGAACCAAGTAATCCATTACATCTTATAGTACTCTTTTTATAACTATTTGAAAATCATTGTGAAAATAGTATTAAATTTCAAGGATTATGTAATCATCACGTTGATATTATCTTCTAGCTCCGGCATTCTACTGAAAAAATAAGTTATATAAATATTGATTCCAAAAGGTAGTAATTGATTAATATAGAGTGTTTATTTTACCATTAACAAAAGGCCTTCAGCATTAAATATGAGATTCTTTTACTTAATTCTTATCTATTAAGGAAATTTTAGTTAAATTGATTAATAGTATTGCTTAATTTTCACCTAATCAATTGACATGTATTAGTTGTGTTATTTAATCAATTTTCACCTAAACAATCAAGAGTATTTGATAAAAAGAATAATTAATATAAGAGATAATTAATTAAATCTTATAAAAGAAACAAGAAAATTTGAAGGAAAAAAAAAAAAAAAAAGCCTTATAATGAAGGGGACGAGGCAATATGTAAGAGAAGGATGAAGAGGCTAGGGTTTGTCAAAGATCAGAAGTGGGTGAAGTTTCTATAACAACATTTTAGAAGATAAGAGGAGAAGGATTCCGCTAAGATATGATAATGAAAATAGCTTCTTCTAAAAATTGAACAATAGTGGTGAAAGTCACCATTACATCAAGGTTCACACGAGAGAGAAAATGCGAATGAATATGATTACTTTTTGGAAAGTCCTTACTCATGTGAGTGACTTGCTCTGTGTCTTGATAAAAATTCTTATTTAAATAAGTTATCTATCTACGACTCTTTTGCGTACTAAACTTAAATTTTATGGTCTATTCACAAATGAACTTTCTCACTGTAAATTAATTTGTTCAAATAATGAAACTTCCTTATCTAGAAGATATTAAGTACTCCTAGAGAGCATGGAAATATAGAACTGCTATGAAAAATAACAGTACCATAGAGATGTATATCTTCCAACTCAGCAAATTACTAATTCCTTTTTGAAGCGAAAGTCATCATTAAATTACACCACCGCCTTATAATAAACATAAAAAAGGAAAGAAAACACTGAAATATCAAGAGAGTTGATAAAATTGCACTTCCTTCTTAAGAAATAGCACACGTATCCTTCATATATTAAGAGAAACAACAAACCAAAGTACCTAAAATTCATCATGACAGCAAGTACCATATTACTAGATGCAAAATATGTTACTAAATAACAAAAACTCGTAATAACAGACTTATCCTGAAATTTAAATTAGGTTTCAGAAAATCAAACAAAGGTTAACTGGCTTAAAATGTCAATATTGTGCCAGCTCAACTATAATATCACGTTCTTATTACTACTCCATCCCATTTAAAATAACTAAAGTTTAAAGTTTATATACAAATTAAAAACAACCATAAATATATCATTTATTTGAATAATTTTATTAAAATAAATAATCTTGCTCATTTCTGAGGGTAAATCAATTTTTTTTTATATTACATTGAAAACTCAAAACAACAGTCATTTTAGAATTTTTATCAAAATCTAAAACTGCAGTCAATTTGTGACGATCATGAAATTAATATGGTTGTATCACAAATGAGATACTACTTAACATGTAAGGAAAACTTTAAACAAACTTTCTTAAGTCTTATTGTGTACTATTCTATTAATAAAAATTAAAAATTTATTAGATAATTATGAATATTAATAGGGTGAAACTCTAATTCTGGTTAAAGAATAATACAATTAAGTTTTCTCCTAACTAGTAATGGTGACAAACTTGGAGAAGCAAGTGATAGAGTATCAGAGAGAGTTACCAAACATAATGGTTTTGCTTAATGCATGGCATCTGTCACCCTATATTTATTCACCTGGAGACGTTTCCTAAGCTGTCCATCATTTATTTCTGCTCTCGACTATTAAATTTCACTCGTGTGCTGTGCATCACATAGTAGCATATGCTGCCGAGCCAAAACCGTTTCATTCATCTATATCTATGTTAATACGTTTGTCTCTCATATAGCAAGAGACAAAGAGAGCAAGTTGGCAATCACCTACTCCTTTCTTTAGCTTCATTTTCTTCTCATTTTCTCCTTACACCATAATGAGTCACATTAGTGTTGTAGTAGCAACTCAAGGAAAGAGGATGAGAAACCTTATGGAGTTTTTCACATCTTCTCAAGCTCTATTGAGCATGTTGCTAGTGCAAGTTTTTATGACTGGGATGCAGCTTCTATCAAGGGTCATTTTGGTTCAAGGCTCTTTCATTTTTGCACTCATTGCATATCGTCATATTGTTGCTGCTATTTGTGTTGCTCCATTTGCATTCTTCTTAGAAAGGTTAGCTTTTCATTCCATTTACTATTTGCTTTGCTTTGCTCTTAGTTTCATTATACATTTATTTGTCTAAAATTTGTTTTTCCCAACAGACATCAATGTTTAATATTTGTTCATTTTTTTAATAAAATAGTTGAATATGTTGTATCTTAACACAAGTTTTTTGTTAACTATTTTCCTTAGTATTTTATAAAAAAAGTATTATAATAATAAATATGGTTTATATAAAATATATATATATATATATATATATATATATATATAAATATTTGATGGTTCCTTTTATTTGCTGCATAATCATGAGGTTTTAAATTGAAATTAATCTATATGGAATTTAATAAAAGTTAGGTATATATATATATATATATATGCTGGTTGTGATTTTATTTTACTAAACTTAATACATCTTTCAAGTTGGTGTGTTAAGAGAGAAATATTAATTAGTTATCACTTGGCTCTGAGAATACGTTTCTTCCTTTTATTTTATAGAAGTTATTTGTCTAAAAACATTAAAATCTTAAGCTGAACTTAGTTTAATTATGTAGTATACTCCACTCCGAACTTTATTCTCTATGTTTGATCTTTGTTAATATGTTTCTATTAATTTTCCCCTCACCAACCCTTGTTGATTTTCTCTTGAAAATGGGTTGTGATTGCAGAGGCTGCACAAAGAAGCTTGGTTGGAAAGTTTGGTTTTGGCTATTCATTAACGCGTTGATGGGGTACGTGCAAATTCTTTAATTCCTCTACACAACTGAATTAATCGAGCTCTTTCTAATAATAGTTCAATGATAAAATTAGGATGCATGGAATTTTTCCCTGTTGAAGATTTATTTATTTATTTTACTGATCAATAATGCAAATATTAAACACGCTTTACTTTTAATTTTTAATCATAACTACTGTAGACACTAGTTACCAAGTTCCTAATTAAATTAAACATTTATTATTACTGACAATAATAAACGCTTCACAATAACTAGCTGTTCAGAATAATGAACCTAATGTACATGTTCAAATGTACTAAAACTTGTGTGAAACTCCATTATTTTCCTTTTAAGATCACCTTTATAAATTTTTTTCAATTTAATATTTGATAGAAAAACACATGAAGAAATCATTTAAAAAAGGAGAAAAGAAAAGAAAAATACTTCAATAGAAATTGAAAATTAAATGTCTATATCCAACAAATAAGTAATTAAACTTGAAAATTTATAAATTTATACATTTTTAATTTTATCTAAAATTAAACTACACTTTCTACACAATCTGTAATTATATTTTAATCAGTAAGATAATTTTTGTTTTTATCTAAGGTATAAAAAATACTTAAAACTTGTGGGATATTGTCCACACGCTCCCAAGAAGAAAGATTCTTAGTCCAATTGACATCTATAACGATTATGACAACTATAACAATTATAATTATGATAAGTATTGAATGTTACCTGTTATGTGGACCTCACTTATAAACTCTATGATTTAAGATGCATTCAAATATTTTCAGAGCAGGTAATTCTTTGGGAAGAACGACCAAGTTCTAAACTCATTGATTTATCGTTTACATTCAACTTTAATGAAACAATTATTAGACTTGAGTATGAGCGATGCATGCATTTATTTTCGTCCTTTATTATTAATTAGCACAGTTTTTAAATACACACAAACAATTGTGAGAAAGAGACAAGGTTACCCTTCATCTAATTTAAAGTGTTATGGGGAAACCTTTGGAATATAGACATTTAATGTGTTCTATGACAACCTTTGGTGTATAAATTGATTTCAATGTATTTGTATACTTGGAAGAAAAGTCGGTGGCATTTTCTATTTGGAAGCAATGGAGAATAAAAAAATAAAAATAAAACTAGGTAAATAGGTTAATATAAACAAAGAATAAACGAGTCAGATTATCTGTAACTTTTCATACATGAAAGCTACTTTAACTTTTAAAAAAATCTACCAAATCAGTGTTTTAAACAAAGTAATGGATAAAAAAGTTTTGATTAAAAGTTATACTAAAATGTACTCTAAAAATGGACCGTTTGAAAATAAGTCTAGTTAAGTAAAACAAAGGAGTATACTTTTTAAGTAACAAAGTTATTTCTAATCCTGCAATGTTCAATCAATTTTTTGAAAGCACTGTACAATCAATTTTGCATTCTTACTCTCATTGGATAACAATAGAAGCAAAATTATATATATATATATATATATATATATATATATATATATATATATATATATATATATATATATTCATGCCGCTGCTATTAATGATCACTGTACAAGGTTCTTTTTCCGATGAACAGTGATACTATGAACTAAGATTAATGAAGTTCATAAATTTATGTCAGACAGCCGAGCGTGCCCCTCCAATTGAAATTAATGAAATTATTTATATCTGAACTGTATCAGTAACAATTGAAGAAAAAAAAACTGTTTAAATTTATTTTTTAAAAGACCTAATAAAGTATTTTTTTTAATAAAAGAGTGGTATATAATTGATTTTTATTTTATTTCTTTATAAAAGAATTGCTTAAGTGAAAAAGACAAGGAATATGTTCAGCTTTAACGCGAGAGTACTATGAAACTTATTTAAATTTATTTCCTCTCTTTTAAAGCATCAAAACAAAATAGAATTTAAACCACCTCTTCACAAATCTCCATGCTACAAATACAGATAATTATCGAGCTCGACTTCACATGAATTAAGTAATTTTAAAAGGGATGATCTTGAAAAGTAACTAGTATTTTCTATTCTTAAAAAATTTGGACAAATATAGTAGGTATTGCTGTTTAAAACAACCAATCATATCTTGGTCAACGATGATCAAAATAGTGCTTATACACAATTAATAGAGTAGGTGAATCAGTTATACATGACTAGAATACAATAATAATATGTGTGACGCTTTGTGATTTAATTCCAGGATGTCTTTGGCTCAAGGATTGTTCTACTATGGTCTTAGAGACACCTCAGCTACTTATTCTGTCAACTTTCTCAACTTGATTCCTATATGCACCTTCTTGACTTCTATCATCTGCAGGTAAATATATTTAGAACACCGCTCATCCTACAACTAAGATGGTTTACAAATTATATTAGATAGGTCAAACTATAAGAATATTATGATAATAATTATAATATCTAGTTATTTTTCCTAAAACTTCATGAAAGTATATTTACAGTTGTTATTGACAGTAGGGCGAAGTTATATATTTAAAAATAAAAGGTAGAATCCGATTCAGATCAGGCTAATTACAATTTTTTATAAATTAAATTTAAAGGATATTTATTGGTAAGATTGTACATAAGTTTTTATATAATTTTAATTTTTTTAATATATTATCTAATAATTAATATTCACAAATATTTATGTATTAAATATTAAAATAGATAATTGTAAAATTATATAAATTTAACATACACAATCTCATTAATAATAAAATTAAATAAATAATTAAATCATTTATCAAGTTTAATTTATATAAAAATTTAATAAAATGTATTAGTTGAAAAGTCCTATACCTAATATTAATGGATTCTACCCCTCTCTCTATATATATAGTATTATATATGGTGGATAAAAATAAATAAATCTAATTAATATAACTATATTAATCTGTCAAAATTTGTTAATAAGCATTATTAACCAGCTATACATGTCATTAATGGATATGAATACAGAATGGAGAAACTAGGGTTGCAAACATGGGCTGGCAAAGCTAAGTGCGTAGGGGTGATACTGTGTGTTGGAGGAGCATTAATTACGAGTATTTACAAAGAGAAGGAGTTTTATATTGGTCATCATGATCATCATCATGCTCAGAATGTTGTTGTAGGACACAAAACACACATGCTTCGTGGTACTTTCTTTTTGGTTGGAAGCTGCTTCTCATACTCAGCCTGGTTTATTGCCCAAGTATGCATATATCTCACTAGTATTAGTTTACTACATTGCACAAATATGCACATATTTTATATATACACAAGGCTCATCAAATTTATTTTTTTTAGCCTAATAGTTTACAATGAATTGTCTAATGCTAATTTGTTAAGAGGAAAAAAATATTTTTTTTTCATATCTCTCTTCATAATTAAATATGTGAAACTTTATATCAAATTTCACAAATATTTATAAGAACAAGTATATATCAAATTCCATATAATATTGTAACAGAGGATAAGATTGCATGAAAACTTAACATGAGACAGTCCATCTTGAGATTACATGGTATTTAATTTTTCTTTTAAATGATATTGTTTTAGTGAGTTGTAAATATTTACTATTAATTACTTGTTAACATGTTAACTAATTACCATAATCATTTATTTGTTCGGTTTTGTGAAAATTACTTGAATGTGATTATTAGCTATTTGCAAATTTAAAAAGGTGAAGTTGCTTAAAGTATATCCACTGAGGTACTGGGGAACAATGGTAGCATGTGTTATGGCAGCAATTCAATCAGCAATAACAGGTGTCTTCATAGATTCTAGCAAAGCTGCTTGGAGAATAGAGTGGAATCTACAACTGGTTACTGTAGTCTACTCGGTAAGACATTGCAATTGAATGCATATTTCACATATTGAAGCTACCAATTATATATCTAATGCATATTTCTTCATATTCAAGCTAGCTATTATAAATCCAGTGAATGAAGACCATCAGTATGCTTGAATTATAAAAAATTATAAAATTAATAAGTAATAAATCATTTTATAAATATTTGAGTGCTAAGGTTTTTCTCATATTTTAATAAATTCTTAAAAAATAATTTAGATATCAATTACTTGTAAATTAAATATGAATATACTTATTCTAACAATAATTCATGTGAGATATACTGATCATAGACCAAAAATTTTTTTTTACTATAAAGTTCAGAAATTCAACAAATAACGCAAAATATATGCTTGATTATTTTTTTATTACTATAACTTTAAATAATTTCTGTTAAAGTTTACATTAATTTGTTAAGCATCAATTTGTTGGTTTTTCTTTGAAGGTAGCCCATTTGTATGATTAATTATATTTAAAACTATAAGTTTAATTATAATTTTTTTTTGGATTATAGCACATAATTTTAGTTCTTGAATATTTTTTCTAGGTAATGAAGTATTTGTTTTTTACTTTTAAAATTAAGTAAATGTGGTGAAATTATCTATTTTTTTACTTAAAATCATTCAATTATTATTTAAATGTATAAAATAGATTAAAGAAATGCAACAGTTTTAATAGATACGAAGTAAAATCTACCCGAAAAAAATGATAAAGTTTAATAAATGTGTGATTATGAATTGAAAAGTGTAAAATTTGATGTTATGATTGGTTTGATCAAGTAAAAAATTTTAAAATAATTTACTCTATTAGCATGTATAAGAAAATGAGTAGAAATGATTAATTCTTATGTAAGATATATATAAGAACAACAAAAAGATTATTTTTTATTAATTTTAAAACCAAGGAAACTCAATCCATTATTTTAAAGAACTTAAAAGACCAAAATTTACATTCAGTCTAAACTTAAAAAATGAAGGCATTTAAGTCTTAAAATTATTATTAATTCTAATTAATCCCTCTCAAATTTCATTGTAAAACAAAGTGATCATTGGTTTAGGAAATTTTAAAACTATCAACTGTAATTTAATTTTAATTTGAGATTGATTTTTGAATTAGTTCCACAAACAATATTATTGTTTTTTTTTTTTTACAATAAGAATAATGGAATTTGTTAATTTGTGTTAGGGAGCACTGGCCACTGCAGCTGCATTTTGCTTACTCTCCTGGGCAATCTCTGTGAAAGGACCTACTTATCCTCCTATGTTCAATCCACTTTCTCTTATTTTTGTGGCCATTTCAGAAGCTATCATTCTTGGACAACCACTAGGAGTTGGAACGTATGAACATTTCTCTATCTTTATCTCAATTATGCCAATCTTCAATGTTACTTTAATTTTTTTACCTCATCTAGGCTTTATGGGGCTTGACCCTTCTTATATTATCACACAAAATCACTATTGAGATTTGCATTAAGATATATTTATGATGTTTTGATTTGAGTGTTTCTTGTTTTCTTTTTTTATTGAAAATAGGAAAATAAAGGTGAAATCTTATTTAATTGATTTTTTTAAAAAAAAATTGTGAAAATATTATTAAAATTTGATAAAAATAAAAAAACACAGTTGGCTTTATTTTTATAATTTTCAGAAAATTATTTTTGTAAAATAAAAATAGAAAATAATTTCTCAAATCAAATACCACTTTATTAATCCAAGATCTATAATATGTAGGTTGATGGGCATGGTCTTGATCATAATGGGACTATACTTCTTTTTATGGGGCAAAAAGATTGGCACACCAAATGTTGCAGCTAAAGAAGGATCAACAATCTTAGGTGAGGACCTTGGTGGGACACAATCAACATCTACAGTAGTACCAAGTGTTTCGCCTATCAACTCGGTGGTTCTTGAGATTGAAAATACTAACAAAGTTATAAATGAAACTGAAAAATAAGGTCAGTAGGTTGTTGTTAATGGATCTGGCTAGCATGTGATGTTTCCCTGCATCCAAGATTTCCTTTTCAACCTTAAATAAAAGTGTCTGAGTGAAAAATTAACAATTAATGTCTATCAAATGGCTCAATAGTTTCGATTGAGTTGTAACTTGTACCTTTTGAAAGACCAAACTGAGGTTTTAGCAATGGCACTTTGTCAATCTGTAACTTGTTTCCCTTGCAGTTTGTTCACCCATTCCCCATTTGAATTATGTATTGATTGATGTTGGGATTGCTTTGTGTTTTGATTCTCATTTTCCTAAACATGGATATTGTTTGAACATTTTTCATGTGTCATGCTATGATATATATCATTTAGTTTTAATTTCTATACCTAGCATGCTGATACAATCATAGATAGACTTGATTTACTCCTCTCATCATCAATCAATTAATTTTATCTATACATTATAAAAAATATTTTGAAAAGATTAAATATGTTTTAAATCATTATAAAATTGAGATATTAAATAGAAAGAAAGAAAGAAATGAAAATATTATGGTGCCGTGTTCTCTCATTCCTAGGGATTAATATCTACAATGTAAATTTGTCTTAATACAAATAAATGGGTAAATTGACCTAATTGGATTTCTTTTACTTTTTAAATATTAAAATATATTTACTTAAATTTTATTTACTAGGGAGTTTGTTTTTTAACGTGGTGTTAGCAGGAATGGGATACTAATTAGAAATTTTTGGATGCTCTAGATTGACTACTAGTACTTCTATTAATTATTAATGCGAATTAATTAATAATAATTTATATTGAATAATTAAGTTATATTAATAATGTTACGTGTTTTTAATGTAGTTTATTTAGGTTCAAGGAGTTCATCCCAAAATATTCACAGATTCTTTTAAAGATATTAAAATTAAATTTAAGATAAAAAATTAATTAAAATATTTTTTAAGAGATGATAAATTTTTAATAATAATAATAATTTTATTTTCATAGATTTTTAATATATTTTATTTTAAATTATTTTGAGGTAATGAAAAAATCCTTTTAAGATGAAAACATGGTCAAGAGATAAAAAATATCTACACTAGTAATTGATACTATATAAGCCTAAAAAATTAAAAAAATTATTTATTAAATATATAAGCATTAATTTTTTTTAAAAAAATAGTCATGTACTTTTATAAATATTTCAAGAATATGTGAAATTATGAAATTTTTTCACACCAAAAGATCATTTTCTTAATTTAAAATAGTTATTTACAATCAAACTTAATGAATTATGTTAAATTAAAATATTATATATGATATAATATTTATATCATCATATATAATACCAACAGGACATGCTGATTCAATGATTTCCATAATTTCCCAAATTAAAAAACCTGTGTTGAATTCTTTTCATAAGATGTGCATCCTGCAGATCATAGTTGCTGCATACAGCACCCAAGTAATTGCAGGGTTAGAAAATAGACCCAGGTCCAGTGTCCCAATTATGTCAATTTGCCACATAAATCAAGGAAAAAAATGTCTTACATTCAAGGACAAAAATAGGATGTTTAGCAAACTATCAGTGTCAAAAATTATTTAAATATTTAATTTTCAAAAATATTTATTAAATAAATAAATTTTATATAAAATACTAACTAATTTTATAAACAACATAAATTTTGTGGATAAAATCAGGGATAAAATTTATCATCTGAATAAATTTAAAAAAATATTATTACAATATTCTATTTGTCTTATTTACTTTCTATAAATTTTATTTTATAAAATTCTTTAATATGTATAAAGAAATCTCTACCTCGCCTAGATTCCTCTCAAGTTAATTAAGCACACTCCAATCACATGTTGCATAGGCTATCTTTTAAGAAAAAAAAATTATTTTATATCACAAATGGGATATAACTTAACATGTATGACAAATCTTATGAAACGTTATTTTCTAGTCAAAATGAAAGTTTTCCTACGATTATGTCTGAATCAGAATTATATCAAAGAATTATAAAGATTATTAAGATGAAACTCCAAATTTAGTTAAAAAACAACCAAATAGTATCTGGTCCTAAGTTTTCTCCTAACAAGTAACGGTGACAAACTTGGAGAAGCAAGAGATAGAGTGACACAGAGTAATTATTAGAAGTTGACTTCTTCTTTTTTTTAATTATAATTGCTAATTGTTTATAGAGTTAATTTTGGTTCCTTGTGTTAATTATTGTAATTATTTTTTTTAGTGTTTTAATAGATTGACGTGTCTTAGAAAGGGTTTCACTTCTTGTACTTATATAAATCTCTTATAATATCTTTATTTATAACGTTTTTAAAAGTATAAAATTTTAAATTCTATTGTTTAGTTTGCTCTTTTTGAGTTTGAATGTATTTTCTAGTTTTTATCTCTTGCTTCGTTCCATCCTTTTCTTTCATCTATTAATTAAAGCATTTCGTCTGCTAAGTTGAAGTTGTGTTTGCTCACTTCATCTATACCCTTCATTTGCTATTTTGTTTTTTTTTTTTTTTTTGTCTATTTTGTTTTTTTTTTTTTGGCTTTTCTACCCGTTACCGCTAATTGTTGGGAAAGACACAGATACGCAGCGGAAGATTACACACAAAAACTGATCGCGTGTAATATAAAACCTTTCCCCCTTGATTGAAACAAGAGGAACGTAATATACGGCAATCCAAAAATTACGGAGAGCAATAAAATGTAAATGCACAGCAAGAATAACACCAACAAATTTTAACGTGGAAACCCCCAAACAGAGGGACAAAAACCACGGGACCAAGTCCAGAAAAATATCCACTATAAAATATCAAAGAGTACAGCAAAGGTCCTCACAAAACGCTCTACTCACAAAACTAGTGGAAAAACACTGATGCAGCAAAATCACCAAGCAAACTGCACAGATGAGCACGGACGAGCACACCAGGGAAAAATGAGCAAAACCCTCAAAATGTTCTCTCTGGTGAAAAACAGAAAAGTTGCTGCTCAGCCTAAAAAATCAAATGGGCTGATAAATATTCTATTTAAATATAAAACGTTGTTGGGCCTAACTTGAGGAGGACCCACCCAACAAACTCCCCCTCCGACTCAAGAGAGGTCAAATGTCAGCCCAGACATAAATCTGCAAGTTTCAAACTTCCCCCTTGGTAGAGCCTTCGTCATCATATCAGAGCCATTATCATCTGTATGAATCTTCTCAAGTTCTAATACCTTAGAGTCCAAAACATCACGGATCCAATGATATCGAACATCAATATGTTTAGATCTACCATGAAAAGTAGGATTCTTGCCAAGATGGATAGCGCTTTGACTATCACAAAATAGAGCATACCTTTGCTGCTTAAAACTAAGTTCTTGCATAAATTTCTTCATCCAAAGCAACTCCTTACAAGCTTCGGTAATAGCAATGAACTCAGCCTCAGTCGTAGACAATGCAACACACTTTTGCAATCTGGATTGCCAAGCCACAGCTCCCCCTGCAAAGGTAATCAAATAACCTGAAGTAGATTTTCTGGAATCAACATCCCCTGCCATATCAGAATCTGTGTATCCACAAAGAGCAGGATCCTCACTTCCAAAACACAATTTCAAATTGGAAGTACCACGGAGATATCTTAGTATCCACTTCACAGCTTTCCAATGCTCAATACCTGGATTGGAAAGAAAACGACTAACAACACCAACAGCATGAGCAATATCAGGCCTAGTGCAAACCATTGCATACATTAAACTTCCTACGGCAGATGCATAGGGAACATGTTGCATATCTTCCTTTTCTTTATCACTAGAAGGAGCTTGTCTAGTGCTAAACTTAAAATGTGAAGCCAGAGGTGTACTTACAGCTTTAGCCTTGTGCATATGAAAACGTTGAAGTACCTTCTCAATGTACTTCTCTTGTGACAACCAAAGTTTCTTGGCCTCTCAATCACGAGAAATATGCATGCCAAGAATTTGCCTTGCTGGTCCTAGATCTTTCATAGCAAACATCTTGCTGAGTTCCTTTTTCAACCTGGTAATCTCAGACAAATTATGACCAACAATTAACATGTCATCAACATAGAGCAATAAAATAATGAAATCGGTATTAGAGAATTTCTGCACAAAAACACAATGATCAGAAGTAGTCTTCTTGAATCCCTGTTGGATTATAACAGACTCAAACTTCTTGTACCACTGTCTCGGGGCTTGTTTCAACCCATACAAACTTTTCTTCAACTTGCAGACATAATCCTCTTTTCCTTTCACTACAAAACCTTCAGGTTGCTCCATGTAAATTTCTTCCTCCAAATCACCATGAAGGAAAGCAGTTTTCACATCCATTTGCTCCACTTCTAAATCAAGGTCTTCGCTAAACCCAAAACAACCCGATGGAAGACATTTTAACAACAGGAGAGAAAATCTCATCAAAGTCAACACCTTTCTTCTGACGAAAGCCTTTGACAACAAGTCTTGCTTTATATCGTGGTGTAGAACCGTTCTCTTCTGTCTTCAGCTTGTAAATCCACCGATTTTCCAAAGCTTTCATGTCTTTTGGCAACTTGACCAACTCAAAAGTATGGTTGTCATGCAAAGACTTCATTTCATCTTCCATAGCTGCAACCCATTTCTCCTTATGCTCACTCTCCATAACCTCTTCGTAGCATTCTGGTTCTCCCCCGTCAGTGAGAAGCACATATTCATGAGATGAATAGCGAGTAGAGGGCAAACTCTGTCTAGAAGACCTTCTAAAAGGAACATCAGGTTCACCAAAATCACCACCAACATTATCATTATCGTCAGTGGTTTCAATAGGATCATTTGGAGTATGATCCCCAACATCATCATCATGATTGTCAAAATCGCTACATCGAGCATATTGGTCTCGAGGAGTTTGGATCAAAATCATCGACTACTAGTATTTGGAGACTCTGTTTCTCGGCTTTCCAATATCATCAATGGTCTGATCCTCCATAAAAATAACATCACGCTTCAACAAGCTTCTTTTTAGCCGGATCATAAAATCTATAGCCATATTCATCATGGCCATAACCAATAAAGATGCACTCTCGTGTCTTGCCATCTAACTTGGACCTCTCATCTTTTGGCACATGCACAAATGCCTTACAACCAAAGACACGAAGGTGGTCATAGGAGACATCTTTCCGTACCACACTCTATCGAAACATCACTGCAAAAACAACAACGGGTGATAAATTTATAACATGTGCAGCAGTATATAAAGCCTCACCCCAAAAAGTGTTAGGCAATTTTGCTTCAGAAAGCAAACATCTAACTCTCTCCATCAATGTCCTATTCATCCTTTCTGCCAAGCCATTGAGCTGAGGAGTCTTGGGGGGCGTCTTTTGATGTCGAATACCCTGCTGTCTACAGTATTCATCAAAAGGTCCACAATATTCACCACCATTATCAGTGCGAATACATTTCAGCTTCTTTCCGGTTTCTCTCTCCACTGAAGCTTGAAATTGTTTGAAGACACCGAGCACTTGGTCTTTTGTCTTCAAAACATAAACCCAAAGCTTTCTTGAATGATCATCAATAAAGGTGACAAAATAAAGTCCACCACTAAAAGTCTTGGTCTTCATTGGACCACAAAGATCTGAATGCACCAACTCAAGCACCTCTGATCTTCTAGATGGAGGATGGCTTCTGAAAGAAACTCTGTGTTGTTTTCCAGCCAAGCAATGAGCACAATTTTCTAACTTTGCTTCTTTCAAACCTGCTAACAAATTCTTCTCGGCTAGACACTGCAACCCCTTCTCACTAATGTGGCTAAGCCTCTTATGCCATAAATTAGATGAATCATCACAATCAACAGTATTTACAGCATTAAACAAAATAGAAGCTTTCAGCCAATACAAACCAGAAAATTTCTTACCACGAGCCACAACCAAAGAACCCTTAGTGAGCTTCCATTGTGCACCACCAAAGGTATTAAAATAACCGTCATCATCTAGAACACTGGCAGAAATCAAATGCAAACGAATGGATGGTGCATGCCTGACATTCTTCAAAATAAGCTTTGTCCCATTACTAGTTTACAAACAAACAGTACCAATACCAATTACCTGTGAAGTATCATTATTGTCCATCTTTAACACGCCAAAATCACCTGGAGTATACGATGAGAAAAAATCCTTTCTGGAAGTCACATGGAAACTGGCACCACTATCAACAACCCAACTAGAATCATCACAGGCAACATTAATCTGATTCTCATCATAAACAATCACAAGATCTGTTGGGGTAGTGGCGGCAACACGACTGCCATTCTCGTCATTCTTGTTCTCTTGCTTGCCTTTGTTATCATCCTGCAGCTTAAAACAATATTGCTGAGTATGACCCTTTTTACCACAATAGTGGCACTCAAATCTTCTGTGCTTAGACTTTGATCTGCTTCGGCGCGTGTTTTTGCTTCTATTACCTCGGTCACGATCTCTGTCTCTATTTCTCCCCCTGTTTTCAGTAACCAAAACCCCTGCTTGCGAGGAAGAAGCCTGCTGAGTTTGTCGCCGAACTTCTTCATTCAAAACAGCAGACTTAACAAATTCCATGGTCACAACACCACCAGGAGCAGAACTAGTTAAAGTAACACGCAAATTCTCCCATGAATCAGGAAGAGTATTAAGCAACCAAAGTCCTAAAATTTCATCTTCAAATTTAACACCCATGCCAGACAATTGATCAAAACACCCTTGAAATTCATTCAAGTGATCAGAAATGGACGTACCTTCTTTGTACCTCAAATTCATAGCTTGTTTCAACAAAAATAATTTATTATTCCCTGTCTTGGAAGCATACAGGGTTTCAAGCTTGTCCCATAAAATCTTAGCATGTGAATCATTGGCAATATGATTCAAAACATTATCATCTACCCATTGGCGAATAAAGCCACAAACCATCTCATGCTCAAAAGCCCAATCTTCATCAGACTTGTTTTCAGGCTTCTGACTGGCAAACACAGGTAAATGTAATTTCTTAACAAACAGAAGATCTTTCATCTTTCCTCTCCACTTGTGATAATTAGTCCCATTCAAACTAATCATTTTACCGTAATTAGGCTCCATCATTCAGTCAAGTAAAATTCCCAGAAAACAAAATAGATCAGCTCTGATGCCACTTGTTGGGAAAGACACAGATACGCAGCGGAAGATTACACACAAAAACTGATCGCGTGTAATATAAAACCTTTCCCCCTTGATTGAAACAAGAGGAACGTAATATACGGCAATCCAAAAATTACGGAGAGCAATAAAATGTAAATGCACAGCAAGAATAACACCAACAAATTTTAACGTGGAAACCCCCAAACAGAGGGACAAAAACCACGGGACCAAGTCCAGAAAAATATCCACTATAAAATATCAAAGAGTACAGCAAAGGTCCTCACAAAACGCTCTACTCACAAAACTAGTGGAAAAACACTGATGCAGTAAAATCACCAAGCAAACCGCACAGATGAGCACGGACGAGCACACCAGGGAAAAATGAGCAAAACCCTCAAAATGTTCTCTCTGGTGAAAAACAGAAAAGTTGCTGCTCAGCCTAAAAAATCAAATGGGCTGATAAATATTCTATTTAAATATAAAACGTTGTTGGACCTAACTTGAGGAGGACCCACCCAACACTAACATGGTAAGTAGAGCTTAACAAATCTTTAAGGGACTATAAAGAAGAGAAAATTAGAGTATTATACGAGGAAAATAACACAAACAAATAAAGTGAGAGAAACCTAGTGAGTAAAATCACCAAAATTATGTAAACGTAAAAATGATTTAAGTAGTTCTTTATTTCAACCTCGTATGTTTGTAAAAGAAAACTTTCATTCATACACTGGCAAAATAAGGAATTACCTCAGAGCTCAAAATTTAAGAAAAGTTTGGTAAATAAAAATAATTCACTTTCATTACTGAAAAATCCAACTGTGATTCAAATATGAAGTCACAATGATGAAATGGTAAAGGAAGAGAGAACTCTTGTCATTATACATACAATCCTACATGGTGGTGTGTTCATCAAGATACTAATACTTGAGACACCAAGGAAGCTTGGGACCAACCGAATGAAGAGTTTCAAAGGTGTAAAAGGATAAAGAAAATGTTGGTTCTAAACTTGAGAAGGGAGTTTGAAGCACTAAATATGAAAGAATGTGAGATTTTCAAAAAGTTTTTTAACAAGATTTCAAAAATAGTCATGCAGATTAAATTACATGGTAAAGAACTTCTTGACCAAAGGGTTGTTAAAAATATCCTTATATATCTTCCTAAGAGGTTTGACTCTAAAATCTCTTCTCTAGAAGAAAACAAGGACTTCTCCAAAATCACACTTGTGGAACTCACTAGTGTTCTATAAGCCACAAAATAAATACTTGCCTTAAGGATGGAAGACAATGTTGACTAAACCCTTCTTGCCAACATTAAAGGCAAAAGTCGGAGTATAAGCAACTCTGAGAAGAAGCTTTCTATAGACAAGAAACTAACTGGAAGAAGGAAAAGACAAGTTGGAGAAGAAGGTCTCCACCTTGTTCCTATTGCAAGAAAACCAACTATACAAAAAAGTTTTATTAATTCAAGCCAAGAGTAAGGTGTAACGCTTGCAAAGACATGTAGAGAGAGTTTGCAAAAATAAAGTAAATAGACAAGCACAACAAGCTCAAATTGTTGAGCAGGATCAATAGACAAATAAACAACTGTTTGTGACTACTTGTTGCATAGCTAGTAGTAGCAGAGAATGTTGATTAATTGATAATGGATGTACAAACCATATGACACATAATGTAAGTCTATTCAGAAAACTTAACAAGTCATTCTTCTCCAAAGTCCTAGTGGAAATAAATAACAAATTTGTCATTGTTATAGCTAAAATCATTGTTCAATATGGGTGAACGAAACACATAAATGTCAAGTATCATGTGATAGGAGAAGCAGAAAAATCAAAAGAAATCAACCTAAGACAATACAACGATAGACGATCAACTTGCAGAAATTATGACAAAGGCTTTTCCCAAGTGCAAGTTTAAAAATTTGAGATCAAGAGCTTAGAGTGTTAAAGAAAAGTCTCAAGGAGAAGTGTTAGAAGTTGACATTTTTCAGTAGTTGGTTGTTGCTTTTAAAGCTTACCTTTAGTTGTTCGTGTTAACTATTATGATGGTTTTATGTTGTTTTGATAGAATAACGTGTAGTTCGGGATTTTACTTTTTATGTCAGTATAAACCTCTTACTAAGTCTTCATTTATAAGCCTTTTTTAAAATATAAATTTCTAAATTCTATTGTTTAATTTTGTTCTCTTTTGAGTTTAAGTGTATGCTTTGGTTTTTATTCTTTCACTTCGTCTTACTTCTTTCGTTTGTTCCCTTTGCCTGCTAAGCAAAGTACTTCGTCAGCTAAGCTTAAGTTACATGTGCCCATATCATTTGTACCCTTCATATGATATTCTATTCTTTTTTACCTTTTCTACCCTTGATTTTGCTAATAATAATTACCAATTAATGGTTTTGCTCAATGCATAACATCTGTCACCTAATTATTCACAGGAGACTTTTCCTAAGTTGTCCATGATTTATTTATGCACTTGACTATTAAATTTTACTTGTGTGTTGTGCATCACATAGTAACATATGCTGCAAGCCAAAACCGTTTCATTCAACTATATCTATGATAATGCCTCTGTGTCTCTTGTGGCAAGAAATAAATAGAGCAAGTTGGCATCACTTACTCTTTTGTTTTGCTTTATTTTCTTTTTTCTCTTTTCTCCTTACCCTATTAATAAGTCA
This sequence comes from Hylodesmum podocarpum, assembly GCA_026586105.1. Lineage (NCBI taxonomy): Eukaryota > Viridiplantae > Streptophyta > Magnoliopsida > Fabales > Fabaceae > Hylodesmum > Hylodesmum podocarpum. The sequence goes on along the minus strand of JALJEV010000047.1, from coordinate 437,148 downwards.
CATTAATATTGTGGTAGCAACTCAAGGAAAGATGATGACAACTTTTAAGGAGTGTTTTACATTTTCTCAAGCTCCGAGCATGTTGCTAGTGCAAGTTTTAGTAATTGGTGTATTGGGATGTAAATAATGTCCTACATCAGAAGAACAAGGGATGACACAAAGTTTATAAATATACATAGTATCTCCTTTGGTAAAAAGATTTTTAGAGGAAGTTCAAAAACACTTACAAATATTCTAGTCAGGTCTAGGCTATTGATATTCCAAGTCAGGTACTAGAGGAATTGAGCTAGTCTGATGGTGTCTCTATGCATTGTTGTTTAACAAAATGACGTTGTAACATCGTCCGTTACGTCTCTTTGTATGAAACGTTGTTATTAAATAAAATGACATTTACGCCTCTTTGTATGAAACGTTGTTACGCCTCTTTGTATGAAACGTTGTTATTTAACAAAATGACGTTCGCCTTGTGAAATGACATCTACATTAATTAAGGGATTTTGAAGAGTAATGATTAATTGTAACATCGTCCATTACGCCTCTTTGTATGGAATGTTGTTATTTAACAAAATGATGTGTCGCCTTGTGAAGTGACATCTCCATTAATTAAGGGATTTTGAAGAGTAATGATTAGTTATAACATCGTTCATTACGCCTTTTTATATGAAAGGTTGTTATTAAATAAAATGACGTGTGGACTTGTAAAGTGACACGACATTTTTGTGATGTCATATGGTGTGCGTCGCTCGAAAAAATCCTTTTGTGTGTTTCTCATACTCTTCCATAAACTCTAGCCCTCTTTCTTTTTTTACTCTTTGTTTTATTTTCTCACTGCCACATTCTCCTCCTTTTTTCATTATGTCACTTCTTTCCAACATCTCTTGATTCTTCTTAGGTATGTCTTCAATACCTCTTTTTTTCACTTTCCAATTCAAAATTTTATAAGTGATAATATGTTATCCTTGTCCTTAAACTTATCTAACATATCTATTAATCGTTTTGCAATGTTGATTACAAGGACGGAGGCACACTGTGGAGTACGGGTAGTGTTTCCGAAACTTATATATATAATAATAATAAAAAAAAAATTTCTTAATTTTCTTCTAACTCAAAAAAAATATATTACTCCTAGTAACTTTCCCAAATTTATATGGTCAATTGACTTGAGTGTATTCGACCTTTACTAAACAAATGAAAGAAATGAAATAAAATTAAAATAAAAAAAAATCACTCATTCCAACTCTAAAGTCAATCTCCGTCCATATCTATGTATATGTATGCCCTTAAGCTTGCCCGGACCAACCATTTTTCATTTTAAGTATTCAATTTCTTTTTCAAATATTTATTTGCAAAATAATTAAATTCCTTTATGCATAGATAATTCCTTTCAAAATGTTATAAGCGAGAATTTGTTATACATGTCATTAGACCTGCCTAACGTATCTATTAATCATTTCGAATTGTTGATCAAACCTAGTAAATCAATGAAGATGCGTTGGAATCAAATAATTTATGTCGAGATGAAAACTATTTTCTATACTCGGATTCTACTATGTTGATCATTAGAAAATTAAAGCAAAAGTGTATAATAATAATAATAATAATAATAATAATAATAATAATAATAAATCTCTCTTTAAAGTCATGTGGTTTGGCCTTACATATCTACACATATTCTCTAGAGATTCTTTAGTTTTTCTCTCACCTCTTTCGGTTAATGGATGTTAAATAAGATGAGAATAACCATACCCAATTTATAGACCATCCTAAGGTTCTCTTTTAGGTATTTCTATTTTAATCAATTACAAAAGTAGAATTATCCATTAATTTTACACATCAAATACACATATCTTAATAGATACATGAAAGAGTGAAAGACTAAAATTGTTCACATACAAGGTCAATGTTGGATTAAGGATCCAATAATTTCCCAATACTATACGTGTAGTCTTATAGTTATGGATTGTAAAATTAAACATATCACCTCAAATTACTTTCATTGCTGAATATATACCTGAAACAGAATCGGTCCGTCAATCATACAAATATAAGATCAAAGTAGTTTATGCTATATTTATTGTAACTAAACATCAATGGTCATATATACTAGTATAATTGAATGATATGGATATGTTGTATGAAATTTTCATGTAACATGATCTTAAACATGCCTAATTTCAACTGGTCTTCCTAAATCCTCGGTGAAATTAAATTATAACAAGAGACAGAGTGTAAATAGAAAAACGTTATTTCTACAAAAATATTCTCAAATCATACAAAAATGGATAATGATTCTATATCTTTAAAGCATTTAAAGATAGCAAACTCCCACTAAAATTAAATATCAATAAATAAAAACTCTTCTTTTACCAACAAAAAACTTAGTGTCCATGTGCAAACATTTTTTCAGTCCATTTTATCCGCTTCTTCAAAGACCAAAGCTAAATATCAATTTCATAACACAATCCTTTTACATTTGCAATTATCATCTCTAGTTATTGTAACTTTCACATATTTTGGTTAAAAAGAAATGTATATCTCTGATCTATACCTTGATCTTTAGCCCTCCTATTTCATCCTAGCTCTATTTTTCTAGAGAGACTAAATATTTTCATCTTTCAAAGGTTGTCTTCATACATTAGAAAGAAAATTATACCTTCAAAACATTATTTGTTTTTTCAGTTTTTATCAGTCTTCTCAAGCTCCACAACTACAACAGTGTTCATAGGTGAAGAACTTGGAACTATTGTGGCCGTTGCTTCTGCCCCAGCAACCAAACCACTCACGTTTGATACTTCTTTTGCTGCTACATTTGGTTGTTGACCAACGCCCATTGTCTCATTTCTTTTGCCCCACAAAAAGAAGTACAATCCTAGTATGATTAAAACCACTCCCAACATCCTACATGTAAATGTTGGTCAGTAGTTTTTCCATATGTATCATAAGATATCAAATGTTTGCTACAAGATAGACTATTGAAAAGAACAAAATTTAAATGTAATGCCTTAGAAATTTCTAGTATTATTCTCTGATCAAAACTGAAGTTTCATCCTTGGTAATATACATTCATTTTTAATGCAAATCTTTATTATATAGAATATTGAGACAAAGCTTCAATTCTAATCAGAAAATAACACATAAAACACAATTAATGAGTTGTTTTCAAGTTTTATTTAATTAAAGAAAAGCCAATTTGTTGTAGCTTAAATGGTGTGCGCTCCTAATAAAGTTAACCAAGTGATGAATTTATGTAATGATAGGTGCAGGGGACCCCATGATGAATTAGATAATGTAAGAATTAAAAGGAAAGTTAAAAAGTTGCATATTAATGTCTAGAATGAAATATATTCATACGTTCCAATGCTTAATGGTTCCCCAAGTATGACAGCTTCTGAAAAGGCCACAAAAATAAGAGCCAGGGGATTGAACATTGGGGGATAACTAGGTCCTTTCACTGAAATTGCCCAAGATAGCATGCAGAATGTAGCAGCCGTAGCCAATGCTCCCTACACAAATAAACCCCACATGTTAACCACTTGGTATTTGCCTTTGAGAAACTAATCAATTAGTTTTAAGTTTCATACCTTAGAATGAAATTTGAGAGCCACTAATTGATATGATGGTAGTAAAGAAAAAATCAACAGTTTGATGTTAAATTTATGAGAAATTATTTTAAAAGCTTGTGCAGATTATGTTACCGAGTACACTATAGTGACTAGTTGTAGATTCCACTCTAATCTCCAAGCAGCTTTACTTGAATCAATGAAAACGCCTATTATTGTTCCTTGAATTGCTGCGAAAATGCATGTTATCATAGTTCCCCAATACCTCAGTGGAAATAGTTTAAGCAATTTGACCTGTTTAAAATGAAAATAGCCACCGAGATGGATAATGATAATAATCATACAAAAACTTGAGTTTAGTGAAGTTGAAAAAATAATCAATAAGACAATTATGATAGTAAAGTTAAGGCTTATATTATATGATGTAAGTTACAATTCAACATGATTTTGTTTATACTTACTTTAAACATTGCATTACATTAGTTTTTTAATATCCGTTGGAATTAGTTAAGGAATCAATTAGTAAAAAGTCTTTAAAGTTGAAGTTGCTTTTGAAATCACAAGAAAATATAGTATCACATATTTTCTAACCAAAATTTTTTTCAATTTTGATTCCTTGTCTAGTAACTAAAGTAATAGCATGTTCCATAAGTTTTATCTGTTAAAAATAGACTAAAGAATGGGATACATACTTGCACAATAAACCAAGCTGTTAATGAGAAGCAGCTTGCTATCAGAAAGAAAGTGCCCCTAAGCATGTGAGCATGGTGTGCCACAATGGAAGTCTTAGCATGATGGTCATGATGACCAAGATAAAACTCCTTCCCTCTGTAAAGACTGGTAGCTAATGCTCCCCCAACACATAATATTGCACCTCCAAACTTAGCTCTACCAGCCCAAGTCTGCAATCTCAATTTCTCCATTCTACATTGCCTCATGAACTAGTGTTAGTTATGCAAAAATGCTAAGGAAGATTTATTTATAGAGTAGTATTTCTAAAAACCTGCATATGACAGAGGTAAAGAAGGTGCATATTGGAACCAAATTGAGAAAGTTGATAGAGTATGTGGCTGAAGTGTCTCTTAGACCATAATAAAATAACCCTTGAGCTAGTGTCATCCTGCATTTGATACCATCACATTGTTAGAAAGGTTAAAGGGCACCAAGTATATGTGTGACAACATGCTTGAAGCATTTCAAGATAAAATTTTACACTGCCTGTGCTATATTGTAATCATAATTCTATGTAATTCACACTATTTATTAAATATGAAACAAAATATGATTAACGAATTATTATCATTTTAGTGTGTGTTCAAACGAATATGATTAACTAAATTAAAATTAAAGGACTTATTTATTTATTATTACGGCCTCAAAGTACCTAAATCGATAATTTACTAAAAAGTAATTGCTGTTTTTTATTTATTTCAAATCATACATTCATAAAGTTTAATGTAAGAAAGAAGTAGTTATTTATTTACACAAAGAATGGCTCTATCGTTGCATAAATGTAAATTTCGTTGCATATGCAATGTTACGGCTGAAATTACTGAACTATTCTCTATTTTGCTTGACCATCTCAAATATAAGTACAAAACTTGCTAGCTGTTCTTAACATGACAATGAATAATAGAGTTACTAATAAGAAAATGAAGTGGGAATTTTGGACGCAACTCTATGCACAGTTCCTTACAAAATATGTCAAAAATGATAAAAAAAAAATTGAATTTTATAATATTCCTATTTTATGAGTTGAAAGTTGCAAATTTATTTTTTCCATTTCTGTAATATCCTTATTTCCAGGTTGAAAGTTGTACCCATTTCTATTCTGAGCACAACCAAACAAATCACACTAAGATACGTTATTGTGAGTACATAATTTAAGATAAAAGCTACAACATAAAACATTATTGGAGTACATAATTGAATCTCCATTTAATGTAGTTTCAACATTGATCTAAACATGCATTAAACTACAAGATGACATTGACCGTAATTAATGTTCTGAACAATAATGTAAGTACAAAATGCACGATATATAGGCTGCCATCAAATCCAAGACCAATAAATTAGATGTAGGCCAACCTAACTTTCTCAACTTATTCATTTTGTATCTTAGATTTTACTTTATCAACCTTACATAAGGTTTTAATTCCACTGAAAACATATGTACGTAATATCTTAGCATTAAACATCATAACCATAACAAAATTTTAGTAAGAATTTTTTTTATTCCACAAGGGTAAACAAATTTTCCCTCAAATGTTAATTTAAACATTAAAGTGGTAAATTAAGAATTTAATTATTATGTAGCATCACTGCAAAAATATGTGTATGTAACTTTCATTTAAAATAAAAGATAATTTATTTAGAGATATGATATTTCTTGACTAATTAATAGTAATTTCTATTAATCAAATTGATATCCCTTTGTAAAAGTGAATATTCAAATGATTACGTTGGAGCATATAAAATCAATAGTTTCACATCAAGAGGTACATTTAAAAGGAAGGATAATGATAAAAAAAAAAAAAACATTTTAAGGATACTGATTAAAAGGGTTATTAAAATTTCAAAATAACAGTTAGAAGTACATGAATAATAATGTTAAATGTTACTTTTTAATGTAAAATCTTTTTTTTTTCTTTTTGCATTTAAGACCGTTAGCATTATTATTCTGAAGTCTAAAGTGCTTCTTATCATTTATCAATGAATTAATGTATATTCAGAAGTGGAGAATACGTACCCCAACAACGCGTTAATGAAGAGCCAAAACCATACTTTCAGAGTAAACTTCAATGTGCGACCTCTGCATTGATTCACAACCCAAATAATTGGCAAGAGAAAACATTAATAATCAAGGAGTAGTTAAAACAATAAAATATTATTTTCTATAAGTCTAAGATATTAATTTATTTATACTTTTATCTGTAGTTGGTTAAATCAAAACTGCAAAACTCTATATGATGGAAAACTTTTTTTTTTGTTTAAAATCTTCTTCAAAACCAATGTAAACAAAAAAATGGTTTAATTTAATGTGTTTAATAAAGTATTAGAAGAATAAACATGAGAGAATATAGATCAATAAAGATAATAGGATCACGCGAGTTATAGCAGTCCTTTGATAATTTAGTGACTTTGTAGAGGGAAAATGTTCCAACTTTTCTTTGTTTTAGATCATTAGCTATGGTCACCTATTTTAGAAAACATTTTTTAGATGAATTAATTTTGTTTATATACATATTTGTACTTTAAAAGCTACATATATTTTCAGAAAATTGTTAAACTGCTAAAAATTAATTTCTTTCATTATAAATTGTTTTTTAGAGATTTTGATCTACCAAAAAAGTTCTTCCAAAAGAGGCAACAAAATCTAAATGGCAAGATTGATTTAATCACTTAAAACAAGGAAAAGTCACACTTTTATTCCGTAAAATTATCACATCTTATGTCTTTCTCTTCACTTTTTTCCTTTCTCCCTTTTCTTTTCTCTTCTCATCTGATTGTTGTCTCAACTTTCTTTTCTCATGTTCTCTTCTTGTTTGTCTCCCCTTATCTTTCTCGTGTTCTATTCTATTTTTAAATCTCTTGAAAATTGTAATTTTAAAGAAACTTCTAAAACCTTTTTTTTAGAAAAAGGCCAACATAACACTAGGAAACCAGATGCATGAGTACTACATGATATTTTGGATGGAAGAAAATTGAGAAAGGAGAAGAAAATAAATTTTCTTTTTATAAATTTAGTTATTTTATTCAATTCTTAAGGAGAGGATAAAGGGGAAGGAAAAGAAATCCTTGCTCAACTAATTTGTGTTTTACAAGATAAAGTGAAAGAAAAAAATACTTAAAACATTTTAAATGTATATGTATTAAATTAAAATATTTCAAACTTATATTTTAAAGTCTAAAATTATATTAAAATTAATTAATTTTCAAAATCAATCCCTCTTTCTCATGTACGAAACAAGAAAAAGACATTTTCTCTTCTCTCCATTTAATCAGAAAGCAAAGCATTATGTTTAATCAAAATCTTTCTCTCTTGCCCACTTTTCTTAAAATCTTGTTCCTTCCACTTCATTAAAATCCCTTCCCTCTCTCAATAAACCAAACCAAGGGATTTCATATACAACAAAAAATGGGAGGAAAGAGGAACTAATAAATAGAGTGAAAAACTTGATTACCTTTCAAAGTAGAGTGCAAATGGGGCAACACAAACGGCAGCAACAATATGACGATATGCAATGAGTGAAAAAATGAAAGAGCCTTTAACTAATATGACCCTTGATAGTAGCTGCAATCCAGTCATAAAAACTTGCACTAGTAACATGCCCAATAGAGGTTGGGATGATTTGAAGCATTCCTTCAAACTTGTCTTGCTATTTTCCTCCTTTGCTTCCTCTATATCACTCATTCTCTCCCTCTAAACAAAACAAAGAACACAAGCAAATGAATAAGCTGTTAAACTCCCTCTCTTTATCACCAAGAGACACATATATACTAAACAACATGTGTACGTAAAACGGTAGCTTGTGTAAGTAACTATGTGAAGCACACATAACAACAATGGTGAAACTCAAAGTGCCGAAATAAATGAAGAAAAGTTTTGGAAACTTGTTAGGGAAATGATCCAATGAACATGGTGGTGACACATATGTGCCACACGTTAGAGAAACAATTAGTTACATACTCCCATCTTAAATGTAAAATTCTTTTTCAATAAAATTCTTCTCATATCATCTCTAACGTTAATTTTTTTTAAAATACTCGTAATTATTTTGTTATAAGGTAATAAGATAAAATCATTCTTTCCTATGAAGATTGAAAAATATATTTAACACCGACTAATACTTAAATGAATAAAAATGAGATGACCAGTTTTTAAGGTAATTTAAAGAATATTATTAAAAAATTCAATACTAACTAAAGTAACTAGTTTTTTTAAGTGTAAATTATGAAAACAAATTATATTTAGAAATAGAAGTACAACCATGGAAGTGTTACACTAGATAAATTTTTGGACTTCCCTTTTAATTTTCTTTTTATATTTATGCTTGATGCTACGTTATCTTGGTTTATAAATAAGTTCTATGTAACCTAAAACAATATGATGACATGAAATGAATACTAAATGTGCTCCTAACAAGAACACATCGGAGACATGAAGTTAAAGAGAGACTCAAAATTCTTTATTGAGTTCTATTATGCATGACTTGATGACGAAGTGATGATAAAAATATATAAACAAAAAAATGTCGGTGGGACAGTGCACTGTAAAAAGAAAAAAGAAAGTGAAATAAAAATTAATTCAATTACAACCATTAAACTATGGTCCTGTTCGGCAAAATGGATTAAGAAAGAAAGTTAAGCTTTACTTTTTTTTTATTATTTTAGTTTCAAATATTTTTTATTTTATTCTATTTTTTTTCGCCTCATTGATGGAACCTACATGATCCGTCAAAGAAAATATACTATAAAAAATTATTATTATTATTAATATTAGCAAAGGATCACAGCGGTATTATTTCAAGACATTCGGTATACGAGCCTCTCCAAACAGGACTGTTATTGATTCCATGATTTCCATAGGGCGTGGTCAGCGAGAATTGATTATTAGAGACAGACAAACAGGTAAAACAGCCGTAGCCACAGATACGATTCATGTCTTAAATAGATGTGTCGTAAACATTCATGCAAATGAACACTGATGATATAAAAAATGGCAAAATGCTTAAAAAATTATTGATATTAGTATTATTATTATTTTCTTAATTTGAAGCTTGCCTATGAGTCATAGAATTAATCTAGCAATGCATTTTAATATTAGTAAAGGATCACGGCATGTCTTAAATAGATGTGTCGTAAACATTCATGTAAATGAACACTGATGATATAAAAAATGGTAAAATGCTTAAAAAATTATTGATATTAGTATTATTATTATTTTCTTAATTTGAAGCTTGCCTATGAGTCATAGAATTAATCTAGCAATGCATTTTAATATTGTATGTTGACCTATTCACGTACATGTACAAATCCACCTATGAGAAATTGATGGGCATAGTCTTTTGAGTGCAAAAATTGGAGTTTGGTAAATTTCAATTTATAAACCCAAGATGCATGACACCCATAATTGGAGGGAATTATCTTTACATGTTAAACAAGTAAGTTACTTTACGCAAATGTTTCCTAAGAATTATTTTAACATGAATGCTTAGTATTAAATGATAATACAAATTCCTTTACAGTTGAGTTGACTAATTTTCTTCTTCTTTTGTTTATCCTAAAATTTCTTTTTAACAGTTGTCAGCGTATTTAAGATAAATAAAAGAAGAAAATTGGTGACAAGGAATTTATAATATCATTTGGTACTAAATTGCATTTACGTTAAAATAATTATTACGAAACATTTGCGTAAGGTAACTTACTTGTTTAACATGCAAAGATAATTCTCTCCAATTATGGGAGTCATGCATCTTGTGCTTATAAATTGAAATTTACCAACTCCAATCTTTGCACTCAAAAGACTGTGCCCATCAATTTCTTATAGGTGGATTTTGTACAGGTACGTGAGTAGGTCAACATACAATATTAAAATGCATAGATAGATTAATTTGATGATTCATAGGCAAGCTTCAAATTAAGCAATAATAATAATAATAATAATAATAATAATAATTTTCTGTGCATAACATATATTTAGAATACATGGGTTGGTTGCATTTTGCCATTTTTTATACTATCAGTTTTCATTTGCATGAATGTTTACCACACATCCGTTTAAGAGATCCCGTGATCCTTTGAATGCTAAATTTCTACCAAACTGTACAACTTGAGCAGAGCAATAAAAAAATGTTTTCAAAAATGTTGTTACAAAGTTTAAAAAATGGAAATATTTTACTAGAATAAGATACGCAAGTAAAATTTAAAATTATATACTAAAATATATAACAAACTAATTGAAGATCAAGATAAAAGTTTTAAGATGTCAACTACTCCTTCCGTTCAAAAATAATAATTCTTGAATGTTATGTTGCATAATTTAAGAAATATTTAATTAATGTAAATTTAGACTAAAATACTCTTAACTTTTAATTGTTGTTTTCATAACTTATTGTACAGAATGTCATTTTCTTCCAACTTGTCACAATAATAAGTATGTGCATGCACAAATAAAAAACAATAACATTTAAAAAGCTAAAAAATTAGCATGTTAAAATAAATTAGTAAAAAGCTTAAAAGAATATTATTATATAATAGAAGGAGTAATTCTTTATAAATATGCATTTAATGTTCTAATTAATAAGTCTGACATTCTGTTCTAACTAATAAAGACAAAAATTTGGTACAGAATTCAGACTTAATTAAAAAATATTAAATGGCACAAAGTAGGTTTCCTGAAAACAGCACACATTTTCTTTATCACCCAACAACTTTTCAAGATTAGTTTCTAATACGTATGCTGTTACGTTTAATAGTACTTTAGAATTAATTGAAAAAATAAGCATAATTAAGAAAGTTCATACCCTTATTTTACATGAATTTGATCCCTCTTACCACTGAATTTGAACCCCATTTACTGAATAACAAACCACGAGATTTTTAATTGAATAACAAAACCTTAGACTTTACCGTAATCTTAGATTTTTTGTTTTTTTAATGAAATTCGTTCTCACTCTCCCTTGATGTTCTGAAAGTCATTAATTAAACTAAGTAGCTACCAAAACCCTAAAATTTCTAATTAGGGGTATCATGTTAATTCTGCTATTCAAGCTCTTATCCAGAATGTGTGGGATAATTAGGTGTACGTTTACAGTAAATATAAGAATGATCCGAAACTATAAAGGTTAATGAAATCAATGAGAGCGACAAACTGAGAATAGAAAATTTAGAGAACATTTTTGTAATACAAAAGATACAAATGTCCAACTTGATATGAAGTTTTTCATTTTGCAATTTTGGACATAATTCTTTGGGGGTTTTTTTTTTCCATTTTGTAATGTGCAGGCAAATAAAATAAATCAAATAAAACTTAGATGGAGTGATTAAAGTGTTATCTGCACTGTTCTTTAATCAAAGCTAAAATTTGACCAGAATAGTCTATCTAATCACAATTATATTAAATAATTATATAAATTGCTCAGAGAAAACTCTAAATTTAGTTAGTGAATAATAACAACAACACATATAAAATTGTATGTAAGTTCAATCAAAAAATAAAACTTATACATTTTATGATCAACAACATTAAGATACATGAATTGAGAGGGGAAGATTTAGATAGGTACCTTTTTCTGTTCCCAATTTCTGGAACTCCAAGGTTTATTGACCCTTTTTAAATATAAAAAGAATTCCTTAGCAATATATATACACAAGACTAAAACGAAAACAAAAAAATTGTCAAAGTGCACGATACCTTGAATTAATGTTGAAGTGCAAAGCTTTTTACTTGTGCATCATTTATATAGCCGCGGCACACGATTTCTCATTAAGGAGTTTGATGAAGAAAGAGACAACATAAGAAGGTTTACGTGATTATATACAAGAGTTTAATAACAATTAAATTTTATTCTTCTTGTTACTTTTGTGATATTCAAAATGATAACAATCTACTAGAAAAATAAAGGATTTTTTGGCTTGAAATGATGAATTATGACGTAGTTTTGAACTATTAAATATAGGGTGATTAAAGAAGGACAAGTAAACCGATGAAAAATGAGTTCTTGTGAAAATTACATTGATCTTTTTGTTTCAGTTGTGAAAGGGTTTTTAATATATAAAAATTAATTAATTAAAATTTAATAATTATTTTTGGTTAACTAAAAAAGTTGTTTTCTGTTAATCGGGAATGGGTCAAAGACAGTAGTACACAATCACTTATCTTGTTAAAAGTCTTTGAAAAAACAAGTATATTAGTCATTTAATAGTTTCAGTTGTAAAAGGGTCTTTAGTATATAAATATTAATTAATTAAAATTTAATCATTATGTTTGGTGAACTAAAATAATTGTTTTAGGTTAAACGAAAATGGATGACCGTACAATAACTTACAAGGGGTAAAAATCCTTGGAAAAACAACTATATTAGTCATTTAATAGTTTCAGTTATAAAAGGGTTTTTAATATATAAAAATTAATTAATTAAAATTTAATCATAATTTTTGGTGAACTAAAAAGTTGTTTTCTGTTAGACTGAAATTGGTAATACAATAACTTAACGTTATCAAAAGATAACTATAAATGAGTCATTTATAGCGCATTTAATGAAATCCTGCCATGTGCGTTACGTAATTGCTTTATAATTTAAAGTTATTTTTTATTCTTGTATTATCATAATGTTCATCCTTCAATTTAATTTTATGTTGGATCATTAAATAAAGACGTATAATAATTTAATTTTATGTTGGATCATTAAATAATATATTTAAGAGTTAAAATAGTGATAATTTTTAAAAGCCTAAAATATAGACGTATAATTATTTTAAAATTATATTACTATTTTTAATTTTTTAAAAATTAAATCATCCTATCCGCATATGTAAAAATTGATGGCTTACTTTATTATTATATTTTTTTTTTATATTTTTGGAGTGTTATACTGAGTTGTTAAGGATTATTCAAATGTTTAAATAATAATAATATTGATAACAACCGAAAATAATTACAAGGCCGTGGTGCAAAGATAATTCATAGAACAAAATATATCATATTTAAAGAATAGAAAAATTATGAAAATAACTCCTGGGAGAACTTACTTTTAGTATAAATAGACGTACGCAACATATATAATAACAGCAATAATAAATTGAACATTTTCTTAAAAAAATTAAATGTATAATAGTATACAGAATTTGACACCATTAAAATACTAAAAGTAACCTATTTTCTTCTTTTACCCCTGTAAATTGAACTCAATGGTCAATTGGCCTTGTTACAAGTAATCGAATCCTCCCTAATTTAGGCGTCACTTATATTTGATTTTCAAAATCTTTTATTAAAAGATTATTGTCTCTTTGAAAATTTTAAAAATACTTTTGAAAAATATGATTCTTAAAAATTACTTTTGAGATAAGCAGTTCCATCTTTCTTAAAAAAAAAAAAAAAAACTTTAGAATATTTCTTAGAGGAATATCTGTTTGTGTAATAATTTTTCAAGGTCTGCATTCCATAAATTTAATGTATACTTCTATCTTATTTACCATCCTCGAGAATATTGGGCATTTGTTTAAAAAGACCCCTTTATAATCTTGGATCTTTCTGGCAGCAATAATATGTTCAACCTTTGAAAGCTGATCTTTGATAAAAACAAATATATAAAAAAGAGATTGAATGTATATTTAAAATTTTTTCATCAACTTTTTATTGTATGTTTAATTATGAGTACGGTGATTTTCAAACACAATGTTTATTGGATAATATAAAATATTTCAAAATAAAAAGATTTTATAACACAATTCTAGTTAGTAATAAAACAATAAAATGATAAATGTAATATCTTTTATTGGTTTGTCCTATCAAGACTACGTGTAATTTTTTAAATTATTTCTAGATGAATATAAGTATTATTTTTTCCATTCACTTTCAAGTGAATACTAACAAAACTTAAGTATTGTTTGAACCTAACCTCTTTATCCTAATTATTCTAAGTATTGTTTTGGAACTAGCCTCTTCATGCTACAACAAATATTATTTGATCTCAACATTTTTAGGATAACTATCACTAAGAGTGGATTTATAGAAAAGAGTGTCTAACTTAAATAAGTTCAACATTTACATAAAAAGGAATATTATAATGAAACGTATAAGCCAAAAGGCTTCTTACAAGATAAGAGATATGAAACTATATAACGACTCAACTCGTCATTACTAAAATACTTCCATTTACTCCATTTTATTATTCTTAATAGAAAATGTTTCCTTTCCTTTAAATTTCTTTGAATAAAATTTCAAAATGCTTTAAAAAAATGTCACCATCATTAAAAAAAAACATCCAATGCGTCATAAAATCATATCACATCAAAAGTTTATTTACAGAGATCCATAAAAATACGTAGTGCTGTGAAAATTATAATATACAGATTGTTCACAAATATCTATTTGTAAGTTATACAAATCATTTATTTTTCCGCTAACCCTTCAAATACAATTATTGAATCTACCTATTAATTTGCTCCCCAAATAAAATTTAAGATTATTACAAGTGTCAAACCACAGACACAAACATGCAAGGGTAAGTTTCAGATAAAAATCTAAATAAAAATAAATGCCATAATCAAATAAATAAATAAAAGAATTATGACTAAATGAAAATTTCTATATGATACATGTTCCATCCTCAACTTCATTAAAATGTCATGTGGTACCTGTTGGTCCCAACTATAGAATCTATAAGGGGTGAATAGATTCCAAAGATTCTGGCTAGAATGCCCAATTAAAATTTGTTTCTAATTCCTTTTTATTTCAAACACAAATTGTTAATCTTGTTAACCTATTCACATGCAAAGATAAAATCAAGACATAGATTCAATCACGTGAATAAGAATGTTAGTTACTAGATAGGATCAGAGATAAGTAACAGAAACTTCAATTTAAAAACAAATTGGTCAAGTAATCAATTATTTTGTATTAGTAGTAAAGTCCAGTATTAGAGTGGTTAGATTTCAATTAACTACGCAGTTGATTACCAGTTGAATATCAATCGATTACAGAGTTAAAAAAATACAAATACGAAAAAATACAAATACGCGTAAAGTAAAAGTGTTACACTGAAGATTTATATTGGTTCGGCCTCCTGCCTACATCCATTTTCAATCCTAGCCAACTGCTGTAAATTTGATTCCACTATGTAACTTTTTGTTCCTTATATACACTCTGCATAACAACACAAAATACAAACAAAATTGTTAGATCAAGATGATTAACGTCTCAAGTTTTGATTAATTACCGAACAGACAGAATTTATCAGACTGGAGCATTGCAAGCCAAAGTCAAACGGAACAAGAACAGACGGAAAATGACCCCTCAAAGTCTATCTCTAATCTAGTCATTCATTTGTCAAAAAGCATGCCTTAAAACGAAAGCATAAGACGATATGCTCAAGACGAAGTCTTCAGACCAAGCTTAATGAAGACTTTTCAAGACGAAGTATCAGATTGAAGATTATGAAGACTCATCGTCTATGAAGAAAAGTGAAGTCCAATTTCAGATGAAGTAACGCGCAATATTCAAATATAGTCGTTACTTGGAGAAGCTTCCAAAAGTGGTTGGGTACTGTGCAAAACTTCTGCAACACGAAAAACAGATCATGTTTTTGTTATCCCTTCTGATCAAGTCAGAAAAAGGTACTGAAATCGCGCTGACTTCACTGCTCATTATTAATTATTTTGATTGATCTCTACCACATGATGTGAAAGCTTATAGAAAAGGACAACAGTCACCAAGAATGAGTCTAACGGATCTCTCAAGACGTTGTCTATATAAAGGACTTCACCAACTCTAATTCAAGTAGGCGAACACGTTGCAAAAAGCTATCATCTGTGATTTCGCTCTTGTCTTTAAGCTCTGTACTTCATTTGTAAAACCCTTTCTGCGAAGAGGATCTTTCAGTTTCTTAGAAGCTCTTTTAAAATCCACTATTGTGGTACTGTAGCCTGAGGAGGCTGCGTTCCAAAGAATACCTCTTGTACTAGTCTGGGGAGGATGCGTTCCAAAGAATACCTAGTGGTTTAGCCTGAGAAGATTGTCTACAAAGAATATCGATATAGCCGAAGTGGCCGGGGTGCAAAGAATACTTATAACCATTTCACGATTTGTAGTGAAAACTCAGTAGTTGATGGGTAACTGGATGTATTCTTGAATAAACGAACCAGTATAAAAATAACTTGTCTTTAACTGTTATTTTTACTAGCGGGGATAATTATTAAATCGTCTTATAATTAAAATCAACAGTTAAAGAACTTAAAGTTTTGTCTGACCATGTCTAAAAAACAACAGACGAAAGACCAAAATTTTTTATTAACACAATTCAACCCCCTTCTTGTATTTTTGTCTTTTACAGTTTGGTATTAGAGCTCAGCCTCTAAGGGTTGAGCGCCTCACAGCTGCTAGAGGAAAATATCCAAGATGGATTTTACAGGGCCAACGCTCTTATCAGGAGGGTCATCTATAAAAAAACCGTCGACGTTGTCTAGAGATGACTACCCTTACTAGGCTTACCATATGGAGATGTACATCAAATCCACCCAGTATAGATTATGGAGGATCATCACACAAGGAGACATTCCCCTTGTTAAACCTGAATCTGAGTGAGGGAATGAAGAATACACCATTATGGAGCTGAACAACAAAGCTAGATATGCTATCACCTGTGCTCTCTCAAGGATAGAATACAACAGATTCTATGCCTACAAATCAGCAAAAGAGCTCTAGGATGCTCTTAAAGTTTCATATGAGGGAACAGAAGACGTGAGACTGCGAAAGGCTGCCACACTTCAAAGAAAATATGAGATGTTCTCTATAAAGAAAGGATAATCTGTAGATGCGATGTTTGGAAGATTCCAAACTATCTTAAATGGTCTGACTGCTTTGAGAACTACGTTCACTAAAGCTCAGAACAACATGAAGATTCTAGATAGCTTGCCTGCGCCATGGGAAACAATGTCAACTGTTATCTCAATAGGACGTGACATGAAGACACTGACCCTAGACAAACTAATAGGTGCACTAAGAGTACATGAGGTGCATATCTGCAAAAGGGACAAAATAAAAGTTCAAGAGCCTATAGCTCTATCGTGTGTTGACGAAGTCCCCAAAGAAGATTCTAGCAAAAAGGAGAAGAAGAAGAATAATAAGATTCTTAAAGCTGAGACTACAGAATCTGATTCATTTGAAGATTCATCTGATGATGAAATATCCCTCATGGCTAGACGCTTCAAAAAGATGATGATGAAGAAAAGAAGAGGTCAACGCTTCTTCACGAAGAAGGAGAAAAGGTTTCCCGAGAAACCTTCAATCAAAGAAGAAGGAAGAGATATCGTCTACTATGAATGCAGAAAGTCTGAACACATGAGGTCCGAGTATCCCAAGCTTAAAAAGAGATGGAATCCTAAAAGAGAGAAAGGAAAGAAAAGCTTGCTGACATGGGAAGACCTTGACAACGAAAGTTCTGAAGATTCTGGGGAAGAACAAACAGGCAACATCTGTCTGATGGCTGAAGATTTACACACATCTGAGGTAATAGAAACTTACACCACCTCTACTTCTTCATCTAAGTCTTATTCAGAATAAGAAGATATTTCATATGATACTTTTTTGGCAAGTCAAGTTGAAAAATACTTTGGAAGAAAATGCAGCTTTAAGAACTGAGAAAGAGAAGTTGTTTAAAAAGGAGGTATCAGATGAAACATCATCTGTATCTGAAAAGAATCTTTTTCTTTTTGAAATAGAAAGATTAAAGAATGAAAATGAATCTTTACTCAAAGACCTAACCAAATTCACTAAAGGATCTTCTATGCTTGAAAACATTTTAAAATATGGAAGATCTCTCTCTGGCAAAAGTGGATTAGGTTATGTTAAAAGAACAGATGATAAGAAAAACAAGTTTGTTTCATTTGCTCATAAGAATAAGAATGAAAGCTATGATAAGGTTCCAAATGTTTACAAGCAAAAACCTTGAACAAAAAGAAACCTGTTACTAACAAGGTAGGACACAAAAAGATTTAGGTACCAAAGTTACTCATTATTCCTGTTGCAGATATCCTTAATAGGAGAAGAGAGGACTTCAAGCTGGTACCTGGACAGTGGGTGCTCGCGACACATGATGAAAAATCTGTCTATGTTCCAAGATCTCAAACCAAGTAAAGAGTTTGTATCTTATGGATCAGGGAAAGGTAAAATCCTAGGGGTTGGGACTGTTGGTAAGGCACCCAACCCTCTTATCTAAAATGTGTCCAGTCTGAACTTCAATCTACTTAGCATAAGTTAATTTTGTGGCAGTGGATATGAATTTGCTTTTAACGCTGATGAATGTATAGTCAAGAACAATGACAAATCTATTCTGTTTAAAGGGAAAAGAAAGAATAATATGTATGAGGTTTGTCTTTCTGACCTTAGTGATCTGAATGTAACATGTTTAATTTCAGCAAACGATGAACGAGATATTTGGCACAAAAAGCTTAGACATTGAAGTCTAAAATATATTTCAAAAATTTCTAAAAAGGATCTTGTCAAAGGACTACCAAAAATATCTTAGAAATCCTATCATCTGTGTGAATCTTATCAGCATGGGAAACAACTTAAAGCTTCTTTTAAATAAAAAAAATGTTGTTTCCATGACAAGACCCTTAGAACTATTACACATTGATCTCTTTGGAACCATTCAGACTGAAAATCTTGGAGGAAAGAGATATAGATTTGTAATTGTAGACGATTATACTAGATTTACAAGGGTATACTTCCTAGCCCATAAACATGAGTCGTTCAGTATCTTTGAAATATTCTGCAAACGTGTTTAAAAAGAAAAAGGAATATGTATTGTGTCTGTTAGGAGCGATCATGGAACAGAATTTGAAAATTCTGAGTTCAAAGCCTTTTGTTTTGAAAATGGTATATTTGAAAAATTTTCATCTCCAAGAACTCCTTAACAAAATGAGATTGTGGAAAGGAAAAATCGTACTTTGCAAGAAATGGCTAGAACTTTGTTGCATGAAAGCTCTCTTCCAAAATATTATTGGGTAGAAGCAATTAATAATTCTTGTTATATTCAAAACAGAATATTGATAAGACCAATATTGAATAAGAATCCATATGAACTATGGAAAGGAAGAAGACTCAACACATCATATTTCCATCCATTCGGATGTGAATGTTTCATCTTAAACACCAAGGATCAACTTGGAAATTTTGATTCTAAAGTTGTGAAGGATTTTTACTTGGATATTCTAATATGTCTAAGGCATATAGAGGTTTTAACTCTAAGACGCAAGTAGTAGAAGAATCTATCCATGTCAAGTTCCAAGATGACTCAAAGGTTGATAAAGTAATATCAATCCTAGAAAATTTGTTTGAAAATTTGCAGATAAACCCCTTTGGTCAAGACACTAGTCCATCCGTCCGAACAAGCACAGACGCAACATCAGACGAAAGAACATCTGCCAGCACAGACGAACCCTCTTCGTCTGCTCTTCAACAAGAACATGCTCAAGCTCCAGTCAGAACTTTGAGGTTCGCCTCAAACCACACTGAGGATCTGATCATTGGAGATAGACATCAAGGAGTACAAACAAGATCAAGGCTTAGAGATGTGTCTGGATATGCTCTTGTGTCTGATATAGAGCCCAAGAACATTGAAGAAGCTCTACAAGAGAATGAATAGATTTTAGCTATGGAAGAAGAGCTAAACTAGTTTACAACGAATGATGTATGGACTTTAATGGAAAGACCAAAGAACAAAAGCATCATTGGAACAAGATAGGTGTTCAGAAACAAGCTTGATGAAGCTGGTAAAGTGGTAAGGAATAAAGCAAGGTTAGTAACTCAAGGTTATAACCAACAATAAGGTATCGACTTTACTGAAACTTTTGCACCCGTAGCTAGATTAGAAGCAATTAGAATTTTACTTGCTTTTGTTGTTGATGAGTCATTATTTTGATCACATTCTCTGCATCTTTTATATCCTAATATAACATGATTAACGGTCAATTAGCATGATTTTATGCATTTATGAGTTTGGGCTCAATTGGGTCTTAAGTGCTTATTTTTGTTCTAATTCGCTGAAAATTCCAGTTTTGACAAGGTTCACTAAAATGATCATAACTCTCACTACAAAACTCTGTTTGAGCTCCATTATATGTCAAATTAAATAGGACTCAAAGAGCTACAAAATCTATGAAGACATAAATAGCTAATTCAGACTACATCTTGGGTGAAATAAGGCTCGAATTTGACGTACGAAATTGATGCGGGGATTCCAACGTGAAGAATTAGTGTAGGCCCATTTTAAATCAATGTAATTGGCCCATTTTGTAAAGTTGTAATTGGGCTATGAGTTGGGGTGTTCAAATACTTAAAAATCATGTGTCTTGCACATGATTGACCCCCTATATAACACCCTAAACTCAAAAGTCTAATACTGTAAAAGATAAACACATGAAGGGGGGGTTGAATTGTGTTAATTATAAAATTTTATCCCTTTCGTCTGTGGGTTTCAAATGGGTTCAGACGAAACAATGTTTGTATTGAAAGATTGATTTTAATATGCAAACGTTAGAGTACGATTATCCCCAGTTAGTTAATCAGACGAAACAAATAAACACGAGTATTTTTATACTGGTTCGTCTATTCAAGACTACGTCCAGTTACCCAGCAACCACTGAGTTTTCACTACAAACCATGAAAAGGTTTACAAGTATTGTTTGAACCCAGCCACTTCTGACTATTACAAGATATTCTTTGCTCCCAGCCTTCTTAGGCTAAACAAACAAGGTATTCTTTGAACCCAGCCTCCACAGGCTAATACAAAAGGTATTCTTTGAAACACAGCCTCCTCAGGCTAAAGTACCACACAAGTGGATTTGAAAAGATGTTTGAAAAACAAAGATCTTCCTCTTCGCAGAGAGGGTTTTACAATTAAGTTCTTAGATCAGATATGAGCGAATTCTCAGACGATGAATAAGATAAGCGTATTCGCCAACTGATTCTTGAAGCTGTGAAGTCCTTTTATAGGCATCTTCTTCAAATAGCCGTTAGACTCATTTGAATGCCGTTGAGAGTCGTTGAGAAATCTTCTTGAGAGCTTTCCAAAAAGGTTGTCAGTTGTACTTGATTGATTGATGAAGAGTCGCAGCGGATATAGCGGACTAGGTTGTGCGTAGTACTATTTCTGACTTGTACAGAGATGTGACAAAAGGTGAAGACCTTTTTGACTTTGGTGTGTAAGCTCGAATCTCTATACTGATCTTGGACGCTTCTCATGATTGCTTCTTTAGATTTGAAATCTTGGTGCGAATGACTCAACTTGACTTCAGCTTTTGGATAGACGATATGTTCCCTCAGTCTTCAGTTGTTGTTGTTTCGTCTTATCATATCGTCTTAAGACTTCACTCTTTGAGACAGACGAAGGGCTTATAGCTTGAGTAGTCCTCTTCCGTCTGTGCATGTATCGTCTGATGGCTTGGCTTTTGGACAGACGCAGAATTTCATCTTTGAAGGGTCATGTTCCGTCTGTGCTGGTTTCGTCTTAGCAAGTCTTGGGTAGCTTGGTTTCGTCTGTCTTGTAATTAATCAAAATCTTGAGACGTTAATCCTCCTTGATCTAACAATCTCCCCCTTTTTGATGATTACAGACCATACCACGAAAATCTGCACAAGACATGGTTAGACAGAAACAAACAGTCTTAAAAAGCCAGATTGACATCAAGACGATGTTTTCTGAATAATACCTCTTTATAAAATAGATTGTTACATCAATGCGATGTAATCTTTGTACATTATTACATTGGTATAGACAGAAAGACAATAAAGAATAACCAATGAAGAATTACAATGTATTTTCTATACTAAAAACAATAAATAAATAAAATACATTGATACAACAAGTACATAGCTCCTTTATCGTTAACTCCCCCTCAGACGATGCTCCTTGCTTGCTCGCTGCTCCTTGCTTGCTCGTTCCCCCTCAGACGAAGCTTTATCTTGCTCACTCCCCCTCAGACAATGCTTTCCCCTTGTACCTTTCTTCTTTCCCTTGGGCTATCTTCTTTTCTCTTTGTCTCCCCCTTGGGTTGTGAATCATCAAAACATGATCACGAAGAAGGCTTTGGCTTCTTGTTAAGCAGGGTCATTACAATGTCCTTTAGCTACTGCACTTTAGACGATAGAGAAGCTTGATTTTCTTCAAGTTCTCTGTTCTTCGCTTTCAAGTGCCCGCAATCCTCTTCTAAGGCATCATACTTGCGCTTCAGAGTCTTATACTCCTCAGCTTCTTGAATATCAGCCTCAGCAACCTCAACTTTGTTATCAACCTCCACCATATCATCAAAAAGTACCATTGGTGTTTGAGGTTCTTCCACAATAGGAGTAGTGTCATCTGATGAGCATTGTTGGGGTCTTCTTCAGACGCAATGTGAAAAGTGGAAGAGTGAGGTAAGTCGTGAAGTTTCGTTCCCATTGCCATGTGTAGATGTTTGTTGGAATAGAGACTTCAAGATCTGGATGTTCCTGGGATGGGTGAGTGTATGCATAAGCTCCACCAGGAAACACCCTGCCACAGACGGTAGAATCCTCATCAAATGAGGTTCCAGAGCAAAATTGTGAAGTGGCTTCATGATCTTCTATCATCCGTTGTATCTTTGGATTGATAGGGCTTGAGGCTTGAGCTTGGATTGCCTTGAGGTGCGTATAAGCAGCAGACGAAAGGAGTTTGGAGATGTGCCTTGCATATTTGAAGGTTCTGGGGACAGACGGTACTTTCTTTTCTTTGCCCTTAGCCAAAAACTTTACCAAGCATGGTCGTTTTTGGTCTAAGACGATTGTGTACTTCGTTTCGTCTGACACCAGCGAAGAGAACTGTGAACCCACCATGAAGGGGCAGTATCTTTTATCCTTCTTAGCATGACGATCAATATGATAGAAGGAAACCTCTCTTTCCTTGGCTTCCCTTCTATAGGCACCAGCTATCAACTTGAAGGTGAAGTTGTAGTCTTCCGGTAGGGCGTGAGCGAACTCCTTAGGGTCTTCATATTCATTGAGGAGGATGGAGTAGCGAGGGTTGATACCGGAGCAGTGGGGTCTCGTCCATGGGAGCACAATTCCCAGAGAGTGTCTTAGACCGACATACTCTGTTTTATTGAGTGGAATTGTGAAGGGCATTGGATCATGGCGATCTATGGCGTCGAGATGCCAATGTGTGCACTCTCTCGGCTCATAGATGGTAGAGTTTGCGTCTCCATATCTACAATGATGGAATACAGGCGCATTAACCTCATACCGAACCTTCCACTTTGTGTTTTCTCTCTGTGGGATGTGAGGTTCATAGCCAAGTGCTGGTCCTTCAATCACCGACGCAACAATATGATCCTTATATGCTTGAATGTTTTCTAAACCCTTGATGTCTAGGTTGGCCAGTGTATCTTAGGGCAGACGCTTCAGCCAATTGCGTTGCTCTTCTGGGGTGTAGATAGTGTCTTCATTGAAGTTTTCTGGCTTCAAGGGTTTGTTATAGATGATGGGATTGACGAATCTCCCTAATTGAAAACCCTTCTTGCCTCTGTACTGGTATGAGTTTTTCAATTCAATGTAGGGAGTGTCCTTGATATAACGGTCTTCATCGTCTGCCAAGTCACCATTTTGAGCAGACTCAGACGGTTCACCATCAGTGGAGAATTCGTCATTTTTCTCTCCAATAATCCAATCTGGTTTGATTGGTCTTTCAGCACAGGTGATCTCAACAAAAATTTCTCATGACTAATTCGTTTAGAAACGAATAGTCCACCTTGTGCTTTGGGGGTAAATCTTCTGGATTGATCACCTCGGCATGTGATCTCCCCCAAGTAGCATCCACCTTTATAATATCAAGTTGTTCCTCATCAGACGAAGAATCAACTTCTTCAATCAACACATAGTCTTCAGACGGAATCTCCTTCGTCTGGTGGTGGGATGCTTCCTCAGACGCAACAGGTAGCGTCTGTGCAAGGGATGCGTTCAGCGGAGACGCAACAATAGGAGTAGCCCTATGTTCGTCTTGGAGTGATGTTGATGGAAAGACTTCCATTGTGGAAACTTCCTCAGTTAGCATTGTTTCCAACTCCTCCGCAAGCTGGGCATTGTCTTTCTGGATCTGGGCAGTTTCTTCACTGTTCATGCCCTCTGAGGTTGCTGGAGCGGATGAAGCCTCAGACGATCCAATGCCACGAACCCTATCGAGAAAGATTCTTTCTCTCTCAGCTTAAAGCAAAATGGAGACTCTCTTGGCCTCTTTCAGCATTCTTTCTTCGTCTGTCTCACCAACTACGACAGACGCAAGTTTTTGCTTCATCTTCTCCTTGCCTTTAGCAGCCTTTTCAAGAGCAAGCTTTCTAGCTCTTGCCTTTTCCTCTGCTGCTATCCTCTGCTTTTCTTCGTCTGTGAGTATCTTCACAGACGGAACAGGTTGAGACGATATGTTGACCCCTTCATCTTCACTAGGGGATATCGTCTGTCTTTTTGTCTTAGCACCAATGTGCTTGATTCTGATGGTCCTTTTCTTTTTCTTGAGGGGTTCTTCAAGAATGTCCTCAAAAGGAACCTCAGAGATGATCACTGGAGGAAGAGGTTGGGGTTGGTTTAGTGTTTGGGCTTGTGTTTGGGGTTCTGTTTGGGATGGTGTTTCGGCCTCTATTTGAGGTTAGGTTTTGGCTTGTGTTTCGGACGGTGTTTGGGCTTGTGTTTCTGGCTTAGCACGCTTGATGCGAGCTCTGTGTGGAGGGTCTTTGGTGATTGGTGAGAGAGGTACATCCTCTTGTTATGAGTGAAGGAGGTAGCCTGGCGTGAGATGCATCTTCGCAAAGGTGCTGGCTTTCACTTCCTTTCCTCCTAGGTGATAGACTACACCAGTAGTATCAAACCCTTGGTTGATGATGATCTTTGTGAAGAGGGTGGCGTAGGGAATGCTACTCTTCCTACGGATGTTGCGGTTCTTCAACGCACTTATCCAGTGGTCAAGGATAATGTGCGGAAGGCTCATCCTAGCTTTCCTCAGACAATAGAAGATACAAAATCTGTCTCGAGAACTCACATTGTCCCTCGAACTAGACCTTGGTGTTAAGATATTGTAGAGGAGGTTATGGATGACTCTGGCAGATGGACAGAGATTTCCAGATCTGTAGAACTTGGGGTCTTCAGTGTTGTGTTTCTTCATCTCGTAGATCATCTTGTCTACGTGCTCCTCAGATTCATTCTTCATCCAGTTAGGGCTGTAGAAATGCCCCTCGGCCTTGCAGTTGTCGGCCTCAGCAATGGAGTCAACCGTGACAATGTACTCCTTATTGTCTATGGTACCAACAATACCATCTTCGAATTCTTTGGCGTCGCTCCAGAATTCGGCATAAGCCTCCATCAGCCATGGGCCTCTCATCTCAACAAAACCTATCCATCCAGAGTGGTTTAAGACCTTCGCTACTCTTTTAGAGATGCCTTCAATAGTTTCCCTTGATATCCACTTGCTTGGCAAGAACAAGTCTTGAGCGAAGAAAGTGGCTTCAGCAGGTTTGGTAGCTTTGGTGTTCTTGGCGGCCATTGTTGATATTTGAAAAAGAGAGAATAAGAACTTAGTGAGTATTAGGTTTGGAAAGTTCAAAAGATTGTAAATTGCGGTAAAGAGTAAATGAGTGAACTTTCAAGAGTATTTATAGGCAAAGATAAAAACGGTTGTGATTCATCAGACGAAAGAGATTCCGAAAACCGCCCCTGATTTGACGTGTCCACATCATTGTCTTTTCAATGATTGATTTGACCTCTGCAATTCACGACGCGTGCTTATCAATGTCCTAGAATAGTGCAATAAATGACAGACACATTTATTGCTTCTTTTAATTTGTCCCTGCACACTTGAGATAAACTTGTTAAACAGTAACAGTTGCGTTTGTTGAATTTTACCGTAGTAACTATTCAACTTGATCAGACGCAATGTTTCGTCTTAACACGAAATAATGTACAGATGGAACAAATTTGACAAAAAGGTCAGACGGAACAATTTTCAATCACTTAAAGAAATAATTCCAAGATTTTCCTTAATGAAATTGAAACGTGTTTCGTCTAATGCTTTAGTAAATATATCTGCCCATTGAAAATTTGTTTTCACAAACTGTATATTGAAAATACCTTTTTGGACATAGTATCTTATAAAATGAAAGCGGATTTCAATATGTTTAGCTTTTGAATGTTGAATAGGATTTTTGCTAAGATTAATTACACTTGTATTATCACAAAATACTGGTATATGATTTTCAAACCTGGAGTAATCTTCAAGTTGATGTTTTATCCACAGTAATTGTGAGCAATACCCTACTGCAGCAATATACTCTGCTTCAGTTGTTGAGAGTGCAATGGAGTTTTGTTTCTTGCTTGACCAAGATATTAGTGATGATCCAAGAAATTGGCATCCACCACTTGTGCTTTTTCTCTCCACTTTGTCTCCAGCATAATCCGCATCACAAAAGCCTCTCAAACTAAAATCATTATTTTTCTTATAAAACAAAGAGAGATCAGTTGTTCCAACAAGATATCTAAGAATTCTCTTTACAGCTTGTAAGTGAGATTCTTTAGGGTCAGATTGAAATTTAGCACATAAACAGACACTAAACATAATGTCAGGTCTGCTCGCAGTTAAATAAAGGATTGAGCCAATCATACCTTTATATAGAGTCTGATCAACAGACTTACCTGACTCATCCTTGTTGAGATTTGCTCCAGACGAATGCATTGGGGTCTTCATAGGCTTGGCATTCTCCATCTTGAACTTCTTAATAAGTTCCTTTGTGTATTTCTGTTGATGGATGTAGATTCCTTCTTTTGTCTGCTTGATTTGAAGTCCTAGAAAGAACTTCAATTCTCCCATCATGCTCATTTCAAACTCATCCTGCATTAGCCTTGAAAAATCCTTACACAGAGAATCATTAGTAGCTCCAAAGACTATATCGTCTACATAAATCTGGACTATAATAAAGTCTTTTGAAACGTTTTTCTTGAAGAGAGTTGAAGAGAGTGAACTTTCAAGAGTATTTATAGGCAAAGATAAAAACGGTTGTGATTCATCAGACGAAATAGATTCCGAAAACCGCCCCTGATTTGACGTGTCCACATCATTGTCTTTTCAATGATTGATTTGACCTCTGCAATTCACGACGCGTGCTTATCAATGTCCTAGAATAGTGCAATAAATGACAGACACATTTATTGCTTCTTTTAATTTGTCCCTGCACACTTGAGATAAACTTGTTAAACAGTAACAGTTGCGTTTGTTGAATTTTACCGTAGTAACTATTCAACTTGATCAGACGCAATGTTTCGTCTTAACACGAAATAATGTACAGATGGAACAAATTTGACAAAAAGGTCAGACGGAACAATTTTCAATCACTTAAAGAAATAATTCCAAGATTTTCCTTAATGAAATTGAAACGTGTTTCGTCTAATGCTTTAGTAAATATATCTGCCCATTGAAAATTTGTTTTCACAAACTGTATATTGAAAATACCTTTTTGGACATAGTATCTTATAAAATGAAAGCGGATTTCAATATGTTTAGCTTTTGAATGTTGAATAGGATTTTTGCTAAGATTAATTGCACTTGTATTATCACAAAATACTGGTATATGATTTTCAAACCTGAAGTAATCTTCAAGTTGATGTTTTATCCACAGTAATTGTGAGCAACACCTCTTTGAATATACTCTCGCTTTCCCCGTTGTTGAGAGTGCAATGGAGTTTTGTTTCTTGTTTGACCAAGATATTAGTGATGATCCAAGAAATTGGCATCCACCACTTGTGCTTTTTCTCTCCACTTTGTCTCCAGCATAATCCGCATCACAAAAGCCTCTCAAACTAAAATCATTATTTTTCTTATAAAACAAAGAGAGATCAGTTGTTCCAACAAGATATCTAAGAATTCTCTTTACAGCTTGTAAGTGAGATTCTTTAGGGTCAGATTGAAATTTAGCACATAAACAGACACTAAACATAATGTCAGGTCTGCTCGCAGTTAAATAAAGGATTGAGCCAATCATACCTTTATATAGAGTCTGATCAACAGACTTACCTGACTCATCCTTGTTGAGATTTGCTCCAGACGAATGCATTGGGGTCTTCATAGGCTTGGAATTCTCCATCTTGAACTTCTTAATAAATTCCTTTGTGTATTTCTGTTGATGGATGTAGATTCCTTCTTTCGTCTGCTTGATTTGAAGTCCTAGAAAGAACTTCAGTTATCCCATCATGCTCATTTCAAACTCATCCTGCATTAGCCTTGAAAAATCCTTACACAGAGAATCATTAGTAGCTCCAAAAACTATATCGTCTACATAAATCTGGACTATAATAAAGTCTTTTGAAACGCTTTTCTTGAAGAGAGTTGTATCAACCTTTCCTCTTGAAAAACCATTTTTAAGAAGAAAAGAACTGAGTCTATCATACCAAGCTCTGGGAGCTTGTTTAAGACCATACAGTGCTTTCTTAAGTTTGAAAACATGATCAGGTTGAGATGAACTTTCAAAACCAGGAGGTTGTTTTACATACACTTCTTCTTCAATGAAACCGTTTAGAAAAACACTTTTTACATCCATTTGATATAGGACGATATTCTTATGAGCAGTAAAAAGCAAAAGTAATAATATTCGATTGCTTCTAATCTAGCTACAGGTGCAAAAGTTTCTGTAAAATTAATACCTTCTTGTTGATTATACCCTTGTGCTACTAACCTCGCTTTGTTTCTTACCACTTTTCCAGCTTCATCAAGCTTGTTTCTGAACACCCATCTGGTTCCAATGATGCTTTTGTTCTTTGGTCTTTCAACTAGGGTCCATACATCATTTCTTGTGAACTGATTAAGTTCTTCTTCCATAGCCAAGATCCAATCGTTATCTTGAAGAGCATCTTCAACATTCTTTGGCTCTATGTTTGATACAAGAGCATACCCAGACGATTCCTTTAGCTTCGATCTAGTTAGAACACCTTGATTCCTGTCTCCAATGATAAGATCTTCAGTGTGGTTAGATGCAAACTTCCATGATCTTGCAGGGGCTTGATCTCTTTGTTGATGAGTATCAGACGAAGAGAGATTGTTTGTGCTTTTATCGTCTGCTCTTGTTTCGTCTAACCCTTGTTTATCATCTTGACCAGAAGGGTTAATCTGCAAATTATCAAACAGGTTTTCTAGGTCTGATATTTTTTTATCAGCTTTTGAGTTATCTTGGAACTTTACATGAATTGACTCCTCTACAACTTGCGTCTTAGAGTTGAAAACTCTATAGGCCTTAGATGTGTTGGAATATCCAAGAAAGATTCCTTTTACCACCTTTGAATCATACTTGCCAAGTTGATCTTTCGTGTTTAAGATAAAGCATTCGCATCCAAAAGGATGGAAATAAGAAATGTTGGGTCTTCTTCCTTTCCATAGTTCATATGGGGTCTTATTCAATATTGGTCTTATCAATATTCTGTTTTGAATATAACAGGAAGTATTAACTGCTTCTGCCCAATAATATTTAGGGAGAGAGCTTTCATGCAACATAGTTCTAGCCATTTCTTGTAAAGTACGATTTTTCCTTTCCACAACTCCATTTTTTTGGGGAGTTCTTGGAGATGAAAAATTGTGAAATATACCATTTTCAAAACAAAAGGCTTTGAACTCAGAATTTTCAAATCCTGTTCCATGATCACTCCTTACAGACGCAATACATATCCCTTTTTCTTTTTGAACACGTTTACAGAATATTTCAAAAACCTTGAATGACTCATGTTTATGGGCTAGGAAGTATACCCATGTAAATCTAGTATAGTCATCTACAATGACAAATCCATATCTCTTTCCTCCAAGACTTTCAGTCTGAGTGGGACCAAAGAGATCAATGTGTAACAGTTCTAGCGGTCTTGTCGTGGAAACAACATTTTTTGATTTGAAAGAAGCTTTGAGTTGTTTCCCATGCTGACAAGATTCACATAGACGATTGGTTTTCCAAGATATTTTTGGCAAACCTTTTACGAGATCCTTTTTAGAAATTTTTGAAATATACTTGAGACTTAAATGTCCAAGCTTTTTGTGCCAAATATCTCGTTCATCGTCTGCTGAAATCAAACATGTTACATTCTGATCACTCAGGTCGGAAAGGCAAACCTCATAAAGGTTATTCTTTCTTTTCCCAATAAAAAGAATGGATTTATCTTTGTTCCTGGCTATACACTCATCAGAGTTAAAAGCTACTTCATATCCACTATCACAAAATTGACTTATGCTAAGTAGATTGAAGTTAAGACCTTTAACATATGATACGTTCTGGATAAGTGTATTGGGTGTCTTACCAACAGTCCCAATCCCAAGAATTTTACCTTTTCCAGAACCGTAGGAGACAGACCCTTTACTTGGTCTAAGGTCTTGGAACATAGACAGGTCTCCCGTCATGTGTCGTGAGCAACCACTGTCCAGGTACCAACTTGAAGTCTTGTCTTTTCCCATTAAGGATATCTGAAACAGGAACAATAAGTGACTTTGATACCCAAATCTTTTTGGGTCCTTTCTTGTTAGTTACAAAAGGCTTCTTTTTGTTATTAGCCTTTTTGTAGATATTTGGAACCTTGTTGTGATTCCTCTTCTTTTGAGCAGACAAAACAGGTTTGTTTTTCTTTTCGTCTGTTTCCTTAACATAACCAAGTCCACTTTTATCATTAGGTGATCTCCTATATTTTAAAATATTTTCAAGAATGGAGGATCCCTTTGTAAACTTGATTAAGTCATTGAGTAAGGACTCATTTTCTTTCTTTAATCTTTCTATTTCAAGAATGAAAATGTTCTTTTCAGACTCAGACGAAACATCATTTGATACTTTCTTGTCTAGTAACTCAATTTCAGATTTCAAAACTGTATTTTCTTCCAAGACTTGTCTCAGCTTGGTTTTGCAAGTTTTGTATTGCTGAGCAATAAAGTGAGAGTGAGCTAGAAGTGTATCATATGAAATTTCTTCTGATTCTGACTCAGATTCAGAAGAAGAGGATGAAGAAGTTTCATTGTAATTTACCTCTGTTGAGACATGGTCTCCAGCCATGAGGCAGATGTTTGTTGTTTCTTCTCCTTCAGAGGATTCCTCTGAGCTTTCACTGTCAAGGTCTTCCCAAGTCAGTAAGCTCTTCTTTCCTTTGTCTTTTCTAGAGCTCCACATCTTTTTCAGTTTGGGACATTTTGACCTAATATGTCCCGGTTTCCTACATTCATAGCATACAATCTCTGTGGTTTCTTCTTTGGTTGATGACTTCTCAGGAAGCTTCTTTTCCTTTTTCCTGAAGAAGCGTTGGCCTCTGCCTTTCTTCATCATCATCCTTTTGAATCGTCTTGCCATGAGGGAGACTTCGTCTTCAGACGAACCATCAAACGATTCTGATTCGGTTGAATCAGCCTTCAAAATCTTTGTTTTCTTTTTACTGTCCTTCTTGACAGAATCTTCTTTAGGAATGTTATTAACAGATGAAAGAGCTATAGGTTCTTTAACCTTGATCTTCTCCCTTTTACATAAGAGGACCTCATGTACCCTTAGAGCTCCAATTAACTCGTCTAGAGTTAATGTCTTCATATCTCTTCCAACAGAGATAACTGTGGACATGGCTTCCCAAGGAGGTGGGAGACTGTCCAAGATCTTCATGTTGTTCTGGGCCTTTGTGAAGGTGATTCCCAGAGCAGTGAGTCCATTCAAAATTGTTTGGAATCTTCCGAACATCATATCGATTGACGCTCCTTTCTTCATAAAGAACATTTCATATTCTCTTTGAAGAGTAGCAGCCTTCCTCATTCTGACATCTTCAGTGCCTTCATATGAGATTTTGAGAGCATCCCAGAGTTTTTTAGCAGTTTTGTAGGCACAGAATCTGTGTACTCAGTTCTGGAGAGAGCACACATAAGAGCATATCTTGCTTTGTTGTTCAGCTCCATCATAGAGTATTCTTCGTTTCCCCATTCTCCTTCAGGCTTTGCAATGGGGATGTCTCCTGTGGTGACTATGTTCCATAATTTATATTGGGTTGACTTGATGTACATCTTCATCCTGTCAGCCCAGTATGGATAATCGTCTCCAGAGAAAGCTGGAGGTTTGTTCATAGAAGCTCCTCCGGATAGAAACGATGGCCCTTGTGAGTCCATGTTGGATATTTTCCTCTAGCAGCTGTTAAGCACTCAACCCTTAGAGGCCGAGCTCTGATACCAAACTGTAAAAGATAAACACAAGAAGGGGGGTTTGAATTGTGTTAATTATAAAATTTTATCCCTTTCGTCTGTGGGTTTCAAATGGGTTCAGACGAAACAATGTTTGTATTGAAAGATTGATTTTAATATGCAAACGTTAGAGTACGATTATCCCCAGTTAGTTAAACAGACGAAACAAATAAACACGAGTATTTTTATACTGGTTCGTCTATTCAAGACTACGTCCAGTTACCCAGCAACCACTGAGTTTTCACTACAAACCATGAAAAGGTTTACAAGTATTGTTTGAACCCAGCCACTTCTGACTATTACAAGATATTCTTTGCTCCCAAATTTTCTCAAAGCTAAACAAACAAGGTATTCTTTGAACCCAGCCTCCACAGGCTAATACAAAAGGTATTCTTTGAAACACAGCCTCCTCAGGCTAAAGTACCACACAAGTGGATTTGAAAAGATGTTTGAAAAATAAAGATCTTCCCCTTCGCAGAGAGGGTTTTACAATTAAGTTCTTAGATAAGATATGAGCGAATTCTTAGACGATGAATAAGATAAGCGTATTCGCCAACTGATTCTTGAAGCTGTGAAGTCCTTTTATAGGCATCTTCTTCAAATAGCCGTTAGACTCATTTGAATGCCGTTGAGAGTCATTGAGAAATCTTCTTGAGAGCTTTCCAAAAAGGTTGTCAGTTGTACTTGATTGATTGATGAAGAGTCGCAGCGGATATAGCGGACTAGGTTGTGTGCAGTACTATTTCTGACTTGTACAGAGATGTGACAAAAGGTGAAGACCTTTTTGACTTTGGTGTGTAAGCTCGAATCTCTATACTGATCTTGGACGCTTCTCATGATTGCTTATTTAGATTTGAAATCTTGGCGTGAATGACTCAACTTGACTTCAGCTTTTGGATAGACGATATGTTCCTTCAGTCTTCAGTTGTTGTTGTTGTTTCGTCTTATCATATTGTCTTAAAACTTCACTCTTTGAGACAGACGAAGGGCTTATAGCTTGAGTAGTCCTCTTCCGTCTGTGCATGTATCGTCTGGTGGCTTGGCTTTTGGACAGACGCAGAATTTCATCTTTGAAGGGTCATGTTCCGTCTGTGCTGGTTTCGTCTTAGCAAGTCTTGGGTAGCTTGGTTTCGTCTGTCTTGTAATTAATCAAAATCTTGAGACGTTAATCCTCCTTGATCTAACAAATACACACTTTTTACCTTTTAATCGATTTCAATTTTCAGCATTGCTCTTTTCCTTTCAAGTCGCTCTGCTAAGGTTTTCTGGTTTGCCATTCCAATTCTCGTTTTCTCTTCCTTCTTGCAATTTAATTGTTCTGTTATGCAATTCCAATTTATACTTAGTCTAATTTCAATTATGCGCAGCTAATTTCATCAACCAATTTTGATACGCTGGAATATTCCTATCAATCTAATTATATTTGTATTAGTATATCTGGAAGATATTTGTTAGCTCTATTTACGGTAATCAAGTATCTGAATCTATCAATAGAGCTAACAAATATCTTCCAGATATACTGATACAAATATAATAAGATTGATAGGAATATTCTAGCTTATCAAATTCGATATCAATAGGATCCCTAATTTCCTTAGGTTCTCCGTTTTCAATTGCATGAACACTCGTTTTAGATTCTATAATTTTGATTTCATTATGTTGATTAATATTTTGGATTGAGATTGTTGATTCTATCGTTGTTGATTGATGATGAATGCAGAGAACTAATTATATGATTCGAAACCAAGTTGTGTACTCTCATGCGATCGTGTGAGTTTAAAGGTCATCTAGTGAAACGGTGATAATTCTCTAAGATCTTAGAGCGTTAGTTTAGTGTTGGCATGCAAAAATCTCGGTTCCTATGCACTGCATAGATGAGTGTCCTTTTTTGTTTAACCGATGAGGAATATTAAGATCTGACAGAGATCGGATTGATGCTTTTTAATAATCTATTAATTGCATTTTAATTGTTGTTTAATTACAGTTATTGATTAATTATTACTGTTTAATTGCCTTTAATTTTCTCTCTGCACAAAAAACCCCCCAAAATTGCATTTAAAATTTCGGCTACAGAGAAATAACAAAGTAATCCGTAAGGAAACGATCCGAGTCCACTATTACTGCAAAGTAGTAGCTAAAATTCGGTTTTATTTGATGCACGTTCGGGGCGTGTGTCAAATTTGGCGTCGTTGTCGGGGATTTCTTTGTTAATTCTCATTGTTTATACGCATTTTTTTATTTTTATTTTTTTATTATTAGACTTAAGATAAGTTAGTTTACATTCAATAAGCTCTGCGTTATACTGATTTCATGCTCTGTTTTGCGCTTGTTTGACCTGTTATATGTTGTTTGGTCATCTGATTTTGGATTTTTGGATCTGTTCGGTCATTCTAATTACCTTTCCTAAAATAATTTGGCCTTCTGAGCAAAACCTTTCATCCAAAGGGAGGAAAATTTTCATTATTTTTATGAAATTCCTTCCAGATTTTTCAGTTTTGCAATTATTTCGGTCCCACGGGGATACAACGAGTATTTTTAAATTGTTGAACTAATTTCGTTGGTTTTGAAATTTTGCATGGTGGCAATTTTTGAGAATTGAGTATAACGTCGTGCTTTGTACGAAGCACCAACCTATCGAGGCCAAATTTCATCGTTTAGACCCACTTTTCAATTTTTTAAAATTTTACACTACATTTTTGGGGTCCCGGGATGGTTTAGAATTGACCTGTGGCAGTCCTATAAATTTTGAAAATCATTTAATACTGTTTTGGAAGTTTATTTTGGTCATCTAGTGCATGCTGACAGTGATATCCTGCTGAGTGTTGTTAGTTATTATTGTTCATGCTGATTTATGCTGTCTATTGATGTTTTTGTGGCTATTGTTGAATTTGATGCACTAAAGGTAGAAGAGGTGCTGATTTGTATTCATTCAGGCTAACATGGATAATAGGACTATTAGGGAACTATTGCAGCAAGAGGAGAGTTTCAGTGATTCAACTTTTGCAGAGGCAGGAGTTTTTCATACCATACCTCAGCAATAGTGCAACCCATATTCCAACTCCTACAATCTTGGATGGAAAGATCAGATTTATCAGAGTTCACTTGACTATTCCACTTTCCATCCAACACAAAATTGGCAGCAAAATTTCGACCATCATATATCAGTTTTTCAACAACATCCTACACAACCACTAGCCCAACCACAAGGTGGTCCTTCTTTGGAAGAATTAATCAAGCAGATGGCCACCAACAACTTGCAATTTCAGCAGATATCTGAGGCTAACTTTCAGACTATCCAAACTCATTGGGCAATTATCCAATGCAATTAGTCAGAACCAACCTCAAGTATCCATCAGTCTACCCTCACAAGCAATTTTCAATTTGAATGATAATGGTAAGAATGTGAGCGATATTACTTTGAGGTCTGGTAAGCAAATGGTGGAACCTACTGCACAACCAGAAAAGACAATTACCATGGAGGTTGTAGCTAAAGAGAAAGAGTTGCAAGAACAAGATTTGAAAGAACAAGACATGGAAGAAAAAGTGACAGATAAACAAGAGAAGGAAACATGTGATGATTAAATTGATTATACTAATTCTTCCTTTGTTTATGTTGATTCTCTTTTGATAGGTGATGTAGGAGTGATTCCTAAGGAAGAAATACAAGATAACACCTTTTTGTGTGAAGATGTTTTTGTAGAAAAGAAAGAACTTAAAGCACACGGTGGAAGTTGTTTGGACCCTCCTCCTTATAAAAATCCTCATGTCTTGGTACCTAGTGGAGAATTGTCTATAAAGTTTCTTTGGAACAAACAATGTGGAAAAAGTGAAGCATCTAGGAAATCAGAGCAACCACTAGGGAAGATTTCTTTATCATTTGATACTTTTTATAATTGCAGTATGAACAACACTAAATGTTTCACTTTAGGCTCTTATGGAATTAAAGCCTGAACTATCATTGAGTTTGCTGATTTGAACCTCTTAGTTGTTCCTAATGGCTTTTGTTCTCATGTTGTTACATATTCTTATAGGTCGTTAAGGAAGTTAACAATGGAGAGTCAAGTGCAAGCTTCTACCTTATCGGCGAACCAATGTTTAAACACATTATAGATGGAGTAAAGAATAACCATGCTACCTTGAAACACTTTAATTCTTTACTCTCTTTTAAATTGTGTTATTGATGTTAGAGTTCATTATTTCATGTTCTTTGATTTGACAGTAAGTGAAACATGTGAGTTATTCAATTTAGATGTCAAGATTAAAATGAACAAATGGAGTATTATGATTATGGCATTGAACTTATTCCTACCACCACAATGCACTGATTATAGCACAAAAACATACCTACACCTTGAATCATTTGCACTGATAAAGAATGACTTACACATTATTGTAGATGATTTTGTGATATTTGACCCAGGTGGGTATTTGTTTCTTCTTGTAGGTATTAAGGATAAATTCATGGTTAACGGGCAGCACCTAAAGCACTACCATGAGAGCATCATCGAGCAGCCCGTAGAGCAGGAGTTAGTATCACTTGCAGACGCATCGCCGCTTTGAGCGGCCGAGGGAGTTTTCTTTTCTCCTTCCACTCTTTTCCCTTTTTTTTACATTCACATCCTATCTATCCCCTTCTGTAATTAGGAGTAATTAAGAAATTATTAGAATTTTCATACTACATTCCATTTGATTTTTTATACTTGGAGATTTTGTGATTTTGGTCTAACTATTATTATATCTGCATTATGGTCTATATGTTGAGAATCTGAACTGAAATCTGAGATGAGTTGATTTTCAAATTATTTTATGGTGTTGATATAGCCCTCTGATGGATTGTGGATTAGTCTATATGGATTGGTTTTGTATTGTCTCTAATAAGTACTTGACAATTTGACCCTGTGGAGTTTTGGGCCTGTTTTGAATGGATTCATATGCATGTCATTCCCTTTCTTTCAGTGTGATATATGTCATTTATGGATGTTATTTTTTAGAACTTGCTTTCATTCTTTTCAAAACTGCATTTTATCACTTAATGCATAGTCTTGATTGAGGCATTCATTTCTTCTTCCCCACTTGACCAGAAAAGTCTACCTTGCATTTTATCCCTTATTAGCCCCTTTGTGCCTAAAATTGTTTCTTTCCATACCTGCATTACAAGCCTTACGAGTAAAACAATGTTGTCCTGATTTCACAGATAATAAGTTATTGTTCATCTTGTAGTTTTGTGAAGTGGATAAGTGTGGGGGGGTGTCTGCTCGGGACGTGTAGAAAGATAAGCATGGGGTGAAATATTGTATTTGGGTCCGAGTTGTAGATCTGGTACATTTTGGTTGCTCTTTGACCAGCACACTTGTATAATTTTTATCTTAGTGCAATGTCTAATATAGTGAAAATAAATAAATAAATAAATACTGGAAGTAGTATTTTTAAAAAAAAAAAAGATATAGCATAATTTTGACTTGAATAAGTGTGCAAAATAAGTTGAATACTTGAGCAGCGGTCGAAACAGCAACTTTACAGGCTTATATTGGAATAGTCATATCGTTGTTATCTGTTGATATTGTTTTCAATATCTATGAAATAATAGTCACTTGACCAAATTTATCAAACCTCTATCCTTGGCCTCGTTACATCCCTTGCATGTCCTCTTGAATCATGCATGAATGTGATTATTAGTGGTAGAAAGCTAGAATGATTGCAAGCCTATGGTAAGATAATATTCATTTTAATGGTTTGAGAGTAAACATCTGTCTGAGACACTTGAGAGTTAGAGTGATACACTCCTGGTGAGGTCATTACTTATTGTTGACTTGCATGATTGATTCAGAACTTGATTGACCTAACCTGAACCAGTAACTGTTCAACACTATAATATGTAATTTTTACTTTGATGACTGTTTTGTGAATATGAAAAGTTTAGACTAGATGAATTTTTGTATCCAAGATTATGCTTTATTTAAGATTTAGAACTTAGTTTTGCCTAGGAATGCAAAAGAATAAGTGTGGGGGAGTTTGATGAGTCATTATTTCGATCACTTTCTCTGCATCTTTTATATCCTAATACAAAATGATTAATGGTCAATTAGCATGATTTTATGCATTTATGAGTTTTGGCTCAATTGGGCCTTAAGTGTTTATTTTTGTTCAAATTCACTGAAAATTCCAGTTTTGACAAGGTTCACTAAAACGAGCATAACTCTCATCACAAAACTCTGTTTGAGCTCTATTTTATGTCAAATTAAAGAGAACTCGAAAAGCTACAAAAGCTATGAAGACATAAAGAGCTAATTCGGACTGTTTAATTTCCTTTAATTTTCCCTATGCACAAAAAAACCCTAAAATTGCATTTAAAATTTCGGCTACAGAGAAATAACAAAGTAATCCATAGGGAAACGATCTGAGTCCACTATTACTACAAAGTAGTAGCTAAAAGTCAGTTTTATTTAACGCATGTTCGGCGCGTGTGTCAGTTGCTCATAAGAATATTGTCTTATATCAAATGGACGTAAAATGTGTTTTTCTAAATGGTTTTATTGAAGAAGAAGTTTATGTCAAACAATCTCCTGGTTTTGAGATTCAATCTCAACCAGATCATGTTTTCAAACTTAAGAAAACTCTTTATGGTCTTAAACAAGCCCTTAGGGCTTGGTATGATAGAATGAGTTCTTTTCTTCTTAAAAATAGTTTTTCAAAAGGAAAGGTTGACACAACTCTCTTCAAGAAAAGTGTTTAAAAGACTTTATTATTGTTCAAATATATGTAAACGATATAGTCTTTGGAGCCACTAATGAATCCTTGTGTAAGGATTTTTCTAAGCTAATACAGGATGAGTTTGAGATGAGTATGATGGGAGAATTAAAGTTCTTCCTAGGACTGCAGATCAAACAAACGAAAGAAGGAATTTACATCCATCAATAGAAGTACACTAAGGAGTTTCCTAAGAAGTTTAAGATGGAGAATGCAAAGCCCATGAAAACCCTCATGCATTCGTCTAGAGCCAGTTTTAGCAAAGAGGAATCATGTAAGACCATGTATCTCACTACAAGCAGACCTGACATAATGTTTAGCATCTGACCTAGAAAATCACATCTACAAGTTGTTAAACGTATTCTTAGATATCTTATTGGAACCACTAATCTCTCTCTCTCTCTCTTTTATAAGAAAAACAGTGATTTCAATTTAAGTTGCTATTTTGATGTTGATTATGCTAGAGATAAAGTGGAGAGGAAAAGCACAAGTGATGGATGTCAGTTTTTGGGCACATCACTTATCTCTTGGTCAAGTAAGAAACAAAACTCCATAGCACTCTCAACTACTAAAGCAGAATACATAGTTGCAGCTGGTTGTTGTTCACAAATACTTTGGGTAAAACATCAACTTCAGGATTACTCCAGGTTTGAAACCCAAATACCTGTGTTTTGTGACAATACAAGTGTTATTAATCTCAGCAAAAACCCTATTCAACATTCAAAAGCTACACATATTGAAATTAAATTTCATTTTATAAGAGATTATGTTCAAAAATGTATTTTTGATATACAGTTTGTTCAAACTGATTTTCAATGGGTAGATATCTTTACAAAAACATTAGACGGAACAAGATTTAATTTCATTAAAGAAAAATTGAGAATTGTTTCTTTAAAAGATTAAGTTATTCGTCTGGTCCTTTCGTCTATTTCATTCGTCTATATGAATCGTCTAATTTATTCTTCGCGTTAAGACGAAGCGTTGCATCTGATAAAGTTGAATTAGTTCATGACAATTCAACAGACGCATCATTATTATTTAACTAATTTAAGTTGAGTGTGCAAGACATTGAGAGGCACGCGTAGTAAATCTCTTGGAGGGTGATCCAGTCCAACTTTGAATTGCCCACACTAGCCTTCAACACTTGCACCGATCAAGGAAACCAAGCTAAGATGGCTCGGCCATGGAGGTTTAGGTGTTTTTGGTTTAAGAAATCAAAGTAAAAAGTGGAGAGGTAAGGAATAAAGGTGGCGCCAAGGAGGGAACTCCCATAAGCCTAGGAGGAACCACCACAATGGTTGAAAGACACCATTGATAAGATTAAAGGTCTTCCCTAAGGGAACAAGAGAAATCTCTCTCAAAGCTCTTTTCATTCAAAAATGTCAAAAGTGTTTATAAAGATTCGGCCAAGGGTTTTTATAAGCAACCAAGCTTGGCCTCCAAGTAATGCCTAACCATGGTTAGGAGCCACTAACCAAGGTTAGGGCTGCACCAATCCGTGGGCTTCCTTACAAGCCAAGTAACCATGTGGGTTACTTGGTAGTTAAGGAAGCACATGGCTTCACATGGCCTTCACATGGGTGCACATGGGTTTGTCTCCCTTTGTGGCCCATGTGATTAGCCATTTCATCAATCCTAAACACCTCCTAATCAAAGGTGGAGATCCTTGATTAAGTCTTGGCATGGATCCAAAACTTAATCAAGGATTCCTTCCTTATTAGCAAGTGTTTCAAGGCCCACACAAGTTTGAAATCGAAATGATTTTTAGCCGCTTTTGAAAACCTTGTGTGGCCTTGACTAGGAAAGTATGGCATGTGTAGGTGTTATGGAACCCGTGGGCTTGGCCCTAATAACCTGTGGGCTTAGCCCAAGTATTTCCCTAGAGCTATTACAAAGTAGGACTTAATCATGTTTAAAGGAATTAACAAATAGATTACAAGTGATAAGTCCTATACTAGCTTCATGGTCTTGGAGTCTTCCCACCTCCTCTTCTAACCTCCTTTGCATACTTCTAGTAACTTTTCTAGATGTTCCTACATCAAACCCTCCTTCTTTGCTCGGACTTGTTCTCAAGTCGATGTCATCATTAGTACCTACATCACACAAAGAAAGATCAGTTATATTGAAAGAGTTACTACCACCATACTTACTTGGAAGGTCTAGCTTGTAGGCGTTGGAGCCCAACTTCTCCAAGATCTTGAATGGTCCATCTCCTCTTGAAAGAAGCTTGGAACTCCTCAAGGTGGGGAACCGCTCCCTTCTCAAGTGCACCCAAACCATGTCCCCTTCTTGGAACTCAATAGCTCGATAGTGTTTGTTGTAGGCTTTCGCTATTTGCTCATTCTTCTTCTCTATCTTCTCCTTTACACTAGCTTGCAAATCTTGGATCTTCTTAGCCCTTTCTTGACCACTTTTATTACAAGAAAACTCAATAGGCAAAGCCACTAGATCAAGTGGGGTAAGTGGATTAAATCCGTAAACGATTTGGAAAGGAGAAAACTTGGTGGTGGAATGTTCAACCCTATTATAGGCAAACTCAATATGAGGTAGCCATTCTTCCCAACTCTTAACATACCCACCAACAAAAGTCCTCAATAGTTGACCTAGTGTCCTATTGACAACTTCGGTTTGTCCATCAGTTTGGGGTGGCAAGTTGTAGAGAAGAGAAGCTTGGTTCCAAGACAGCTCTAAAGGGTTCTCCAAAAGTACCCAAGGAATTTTGAGTCTCGGTCACTCACAATTGTCTTGGGTACTCCATAGAGTCTCACTACTTCTTTGAAAAATAGCCTTGCAATATTTGAAGCATCATCAACCTTTTTGCAAGCTATGAAGTGAGCCATTTTAGAAAACCGGCACACAATAACAAAAAAATTATCCATTCCACTTTTGGATTTGGGAAGACCAAGGATAAAATCCATGGAGATGTCCATCCAAGGAGTGGTAGCAACCGAAAGGGGTTGGTATAAGCCATTAGGGAAGACTTTAGACTTGGCTTTGTTACAAGTGATGCACTTAGAAATATGCTTCACTACTTAGACTCTCATGTGAGGCCAATAAAAGTTCTCTTGCAACATATCCAAGGTTTTATCCCTACCGAAATTACCCATCAAACCTCCCTTATGGGTCTTAATCACCAATAAGTCCCTCAAAGAAGACTTAGGCACACATAAAGCTTGACCTTTGAAAAGATATCCATTGTACCTAAAGTAGTCTTTAAATGCACCTTTGGTACTTGATTCCCACACAAGACCGAAGTCTTTATCTTGGGCTTACATAGACTTAATATGATCAAAACCATACATCTTACACTCAAGCATATTAATCAAAGTGTGCCTTCTACTTAGAGCGTCGACAACTATGTTACTAGACCCCTTTTTATACTTGACTATGTAAGGGAATTGTTCTATCTATTCTACCTACTTAGCATGTCTCTTGTTTAATTTTCCTTTCCCTCTCAAATGTTTTAAGGCCTCATGGTCCGTATGAACAATAAACTCATTAGGTAGTAAATAGTGTTGCCACACTTGGAAGGACCCCTTAGTTGCGTCTCCAATAAACGTTATTCCTCTTCAGACTGTAATTGTTGCGTCTGAAGAACCAACATGCTCACAGAAGAAGGAGGTACCGTTTGATGTCATCGAAATCTACTCATACTCTTCGTCTGATGAAGAGTGCTATGAAGTGAGAAGGCATGTTGTGCCAGTTATAAGATCCCATGATGAAGTGTTGAACCCTGAGGATCTTCCACCCAAGCACAAGACAGACTATTCGCTCCTCAACGATTTAGTCATGAAGAATTTTGTTGCTGTAACTTGTGCTGAACCGTCTGAATTTGCCAAGGATGGGTATTGTGAAGATGATGAAGACATGTTCATTCCCGACACTTCCTGCATCGAGTTGAAGAAACCTTATAGGTACAGAGGGAAGAAAGGTTTTCAACTTGAGAGATTTGTCAATCTCATCAACTACTACCAACCTTTGAAGCCAGCAGATTTTGATTTAAAGAAGAAGTATGATCAGGATGAGCAACGCGCATGGCTACAACGTCTGCCCTGGGATGCTTTGACAGCGTTGAAAATCAAAGGTTTAGAGGGAATAGATGATTATAAAAATCATCTGAATGGTCTGTTGATTGAAGGACCAGCCTTGGAATATGAGCCCAACATCGTCTCTAGAACTCCAACAAAGAAGTTTGTTCGTCCACGACCAGATAAGACAACAATCTTCCATCATTGCATTCATGGAGATTTTATGTCTAGAGTGTTTGAACCTCCAGTATTCAAACATTGGCATCTAGACGCAATGGATTGCCATGACCCCCAACCATTCAACATTCCAATGAATAAGACAGAGTATCTAGGCTTAGGTTACATTCTTCAAACATTGGCATCTAGACGCAATGGATTGCCATGACCCCCAACCATTCAACATTCCAATGAATAAGACAGAGTATCTAGGCTTAGGTTACATTCTGGGTCTCACTCTTCCATGGACAAGGCCTCATTGCTCAGGAATTCAACCAACGTATTATCTGAATTTTGCTGAGTATGAG
Organism: Hylodesmum podocarpum; assembly: GCA_026586105.1. Lineage (NCBI taxonomy): Eukaryota > Viridiplantae > Streptophyta > Magnoliopsida > Fabales > Fabaceae > Hylodesmum > Hylodesmum podocarpum. The sequence goes on along the minus strand of JALJEV010000047.1, from coordinate 393,346 downwards.
ACACCAGACGAATGTGTCCATGCTCTTCCAGTAGACAGTGATTTATCTTTCTCTCTGATGGAAAGAGCTTACAGAGACGAAATAAAAGGAAGACTTCAATCCTTCTGTCTGTTGCAGAATAAGGCTGAGAAAGAAGGAAGATTTCTACCCTTTCTAATGGGCTCCCAATTTTCCTCTCTTGCTACCAATGAAATGAATTTTTTCGTCATAATGGATCGTTTGAGACCATGCTTGGTAAAATACTTAGCCAAAGGCAAAGAGAAGAAGGTGTATGATGCTCCCAAGGTCTTCAAATTTGCAAGGCACATTCCCAAACGTCTCCCTGAAGCTGTTTATGCTCACATGAAGAAGGTTCAAGCTCATTCCTTCAAGCCTATTCATCCCAAGATGCTTCGGATGATAGAGGAACATGAAGCAACCATGGCTCACTGCTCAGGATCTGTTTTTGATGAAGATTCTGCTACTGTTGGAAAAAATTTTCCTGGTGCAATGTCTGCATATACTTTACTTCCTCATGAGCCTCAATATCTACAACTTGTATCCTTCAATAGGAGCTATTCATGGCGTTGGGATCAATCCTAAAGCACTCGCCCGGAGTTGCCCCTTTTCTCACTTCGTCTGCTGGGATCTCAAGTTGAACCTATCATTGAGGAAGTTGATTCTAATACAAACGAACCTCAATCATCTGACAAGTACAACGCCTTGAAAAGGAAATATGATGAATTATAGGATAGCCATGAGTAATTGAAGAAAAAGAATGTGCAGCTTGAAGAAAAACAAGAAGATCTTAATACTAGTCTGGAGCAACTTCAAGCTCTTGTTATGAATTTGATGCAGCAACAGCCTCAACCTCCACCCAAGTAATTTTGATGATTATCAAACCAAGGGGGAGAATGGGTCAAGGGGGAGAATGGGTCAAGGGGAAGAATAAGTTGAGGGGGGATGTTAGGAGTAAAAGGAAAGCATCGTCTGAGGGGGAGCTCTTGAAGAACAAGAATAAAAGAATGCGTCTAAAGGAAGTTTTTATAACTTACGTATTTTTTTTCTTTACTATGTACTTATTCTATATTCTTTCTACTTTAATTTAATGTTGCTCTGTATTTATTGTTCATCTGTAATAACCTCGTAATTGTATACAATCAAATTACATCACATTGATGTAACATCATTATATAATGAGGTATTTCAGATAACATCGTCTTGATGTAATTCTGGCATGATAAACTGCTATTTAGCTAACTTTTTCTTGTGCAGATGCATTCTTCAATATCATCTCATGTATGGTTTATAATCATCAAAAATGGGGAGAATGTTAGATTAAGATGATTAACGTCTCCAGTTTTGATTAATTACAAAACAGACAGAACTTATCAGACTGAAGCATTGTAAGCCAAAGTCAGACAAAGCAAGAATAGACGGAAGATGACCCCTCAAAGTCTATCTATGATCTAGTCATTCGTCTGTCAAAAAGCATGCCTCAAGACAAAAGAATAAGACGATATGCTTAAGACAAAGTCTTCAGACCAAGCTTAATAAAGTCTTTTCAAGACGAAGTATCAGACTGAAGATTATGAAGACTCATCGTCTGTGAAGAAAAGTGAAGTCCAATTTCAAATGAAGTAACGCGTGCCAATATTCAAATATAGTCGTTACTTAGAGAAGCTTCCAAAAGTGGTTGGGTACTGTGCAAAACCTCTGCAACACGAAAATCAAATCATGTTTTTGTTATCCCTTCTGATCAAGTCAGAAAAAGGTACTGAAATCGCGCTGACTCCGCTGCTCATCCTTAATTATTCTAATTGATCTTTGCCACATAATGTGAAAGCTTATGGAAAAGGACAACGGTCACCAAGAATGAGTCTAACGGATCTCTCAAGACGTTGTCTATATAAAGGATTTCACCAACTCTAATTCAAGTAGGCGAACACGCTGTAAAAAGCTATCAGCTGTGATTTCACTATTGTCTTTAAGCTCTGTACTTCATTTGTAAAATCCTCTTTGCGAAGAGGATCTTTCAATTTCTTTGAAGCTCTTTTAAAATCCACTATTGTGATACTTTAGCTTGAGGAGGCTGCATTCTAAAGAATAACTAGTGGTTTAGCCTAAGAAGGTTGTGTACAAAGAATATCGATATAGCCAAAAGTGGTTGGGTGCAAAGAATACTTGTAACCATTTCACGGTTTGTAGTGAAAACTCAGTAGTTGCTGGGTAACTGGACGTAATCTTGAATAGATGAACCGATACAAAAATAACTTGTCTTTAACTGCTATTTTGACTAGCAGGGATAATTATCAAATCGTCTTATAATTAAAATCAACAATTAAAGAACTTAAAGTTTCGTCTGGCCATGTTTGAAAAACAACAGACGAAAGGCCAAAAGTTTTTATTAACACAATTCAACCCCCTTTCTTGTGTTTTTATCTTTTACAAAAATCAACCAATACAAAAGTTTTTTCTCCCAAAGAACCAGCTTCTCAGATCTTGACACCTTCAAGAACAAGAAAGAATCTGAACCCTTTCAGAAAACTTTCTACCCATTGAGATATCCAATCTCAAAAACACCTTTTACTCTCTTCTAAAGAACACATTTCTCTTAGAGTAAATTATGGTAATCCAAAACAAAAATAACAATGTGATCAGATTAGAAAATACTTGGAGTGTGTAGATTTTGATCTCCAAAAAGAATATAGACATTAAAGTCAAACCACTTGTGTATCAACTCAAGTTTCTCAAGCAATTCTTCTTTGAAAATTTTCTTTCTTTGAAATTCTTGTGAAGTTCTTGATGAAATATTTTCTTTTTCTTTCTCAAGGTAAACTCAGTTCAGAATCCTTTTGAAAGTTTAAGCATAAAACGTCTCTCTCTCGAATTTTGAAAGGTGGGTGTATTTATAGAAAAAAGATTTTTTTAAGAATTAGTTGAGCAATAGTTGAAAATAAAAGTGGTAATCGATTATCCCGAGCCTTTGGATGTCCAAAACAAGAGTAGCCTCTATGGTAATCAATTACAAACTTGGGTAATCGATTAAACCGAGGAAAATCACTCTTTCTCACTCTGTTATCAACATGTGGTAATCTATTACCAATTTTGGTAATCTATTACCTCAGTTAGTTACTAAAAACCAGAATTAATCTATTACTTAAGATGGTAACCGATTATCCCGTGATTTAATTTGAAAACATAGAGGGAAAACAAGTAATTTGAATCATGAAAAGCTTGATAATCTATTACCAATCCACAGTAGTTGATTACTGAGAAATTTCAAGACTTACTACTCAGGTAGAGAACTTCTTAGACTTAGGATTTGTCAACCAAGATCAATCACAAGTAAAAGCCTAACTAAACAATCAATACAATAGAAAACCTATTACATTTGTTCTAAGAAAAACAAAACACATAAAACATCAAAGCAAAACTCCAAAGCGGGGGGCAACTTCCAGCATCATCAAGCTTTAAGCTCCAACATTCTCCCCCTTTTTGGTTTTGATGTACCAAATCCAACTTGTGATTTTCCTTAGTGTTTAGTTGCTTGTGGATCTTTTACTAAGCATGTAACTAGTTAGTAATGCACGTACAAATAGAAGTTGTAGTTACATGAATCATTTGTAAAAGACATCCATGTTTCCAGACATACACATCTATTATAACCATCTATAAAAGTCAATCATGCATCACATCATATCCATCACAGTTCAAGTCATCATACCCACAAACATGAAACAAGAAACCTAGTTCAAAAACAGATTAAAGTCCACAAACTGATTAAAGTCTAAATTAAAACTACAACTAACACTTAATATCCTATACTTCTTTGTTTCTCCTAAACACTTATACTTCTCCCCCTATTTGGTATATCAATAGCAAAAAGAGAGAGATTAGAGCAGACACAAAAATAGAGATACAAGCAAACTAAGAAGCATCATCAAGGCATTCAAAGATCATCTCAAAGAGTTCCTTAAGTTTCATGAAATTCCTATGCTAAGTTGCTTGTATGGCATTCAGCCTAGTCATCACCATCACTTCAAAAGGGGTCTTTGGTGTGTATTCTCCAGGAACATATCCTGATTGATCAGTTGGAGTAGGGGGTTGTTCTCCTTCATCTTTAGGTTGAGGAACTTCATCCCTTGGAACCCAGCCAGTTTCGGTCTTTGATAGTCTCATCATTGAGCACTTTCCCGTTCACAATATGAATATCCTTGACCAGATCTATGTTTTCCTCATCAACATTAACCTGAAAATGTCCAATCAATCTTGAAACAAAAACAGAGTAAGGACATTTAAAATCCATTAAATGTCTTGTCTTAAGCATATTATCCATGACCACATGAGCCCATGTCATCCTCGCTTATTTGGGCGTGATTAGCCCCTCTTGCTATAAGTATCCAAAAAATGGTGTAATGTAGAAGTCTGTCATCGTCATTCAGTCCACCGGTATTGTATGTAATCTTCTTTATCTGTTCTCTTTTGCTAGCCTTTTCAACTTCCCATGTAGTGGGGTTTTTCAGCAAACTCATGTAGAAAACATCCTTTTGCAACTCAAAACCCTTGCTCTTGAGTTGTTCAACATTGGGTATGATTCCTTCCTGCTTATGTCCTCCAACGTTCAACAGAACTTGAAAGGAAAGGACCAATTGCTTTCCTTTGACCTTGGATGCACGATTTCTCATGTTGTTGTCTTGATGCAAGTTTGAATAGAACACTCGCACCAAATCAGGGTAGATGAATACCTTGAGGCTTGTGAATTTCATCAGGTTTTGCTCGTTCAGCCAATTGAATTATAGAACTTTTGGTGGAACAAGTTCCTTTGACACAAAGCTTCCATTGAATATGGTCTTTTGCACTTTAGTAGTGAACCAGGGGTTGGTTGGTTTCTCAATCTTCTCCTGGGGTTGCTCTTGTGATGAGGAGTCTTTCCTTTTGGAGGTTTCTCCTTTTTTTTATTACGTGGAGAAGAACAAGGCACCGTCTTGTTTGCGATGTGTTTGATACGCTTTCCTCTTCCTTGGTCTTCTATGGCTAGGGTTTGTTAAAAAAAATAGATTGAAATAGAAGAATGGGGGTTGAGGATGGAAGTTTTCGTGGGTTTGGAGAGGTTATGAAAAATATCTAACCCTTTGAGTGCTTGATATGTATCTGTCCTTACACATTGAAATAGAAGTTCATTAGTCATTAATCAGGGGTAATCGATTGACTTAAGGTCGTAATCGATTAACTTGTGCCTGTTATAAAGAGTGAAAAAGAAAAAAGGTGTTGTAGTGGTTATGGTAATCTATTAACCCGTGTAGTAATTGATTAAACCAGTGAGACATGCATTTCAAAATGTACAGAAAAGGTGTGGTAATCAATTAACCCATGTGGTAATTGATTAAACCAGTGAGTATGTGCCTTTGAAAATTGCATGGTAATCGATTAACTCGTGTGGTAATCGATTATCTGCATCAGTTTTGTGCCAAAATAGTATATATCTTATATGGGTAATCAATTACATATTGTTAATTGATTATTTCAATGTGAACTGAAACTAATGCTTTGGTGTGATGTTTTCATGTATGATTATGCTAACCTCTGTCAATGGTTATGCAATGCAATGTTTTTCTTAATTATGAAGCATCAATAATGATCAGCAATAGAGGTATAAAGATTTAAGAAAGATTATCCTCACTCAATATGCTAAGATTAGTTCTTAGCTTGTAGAATCTTTCCTTTGGTAATGGTTTAGTGAAGATGTCAACCAATTGGTTTTCAGTCTCAATGAACTCCATGTCACAATCTCCCTTTTCAACATGATCTCTTATGAAATGATGTCGCATTTCAATATGCTTTGTTCTTGAGTGCATGATTTGATTCTTAGTGATGTTGATTGCACTTGTATTGTCACGCTTGAGTGGAATGTATTCCAGCTTAAGTCTGAAGTCTTGTAATTGTTGCTTGAGCCAAATTGTTTGAGCACAGCAACTTCCAGTTGCTACATATTCATCTTCTGCCATAGACAAAGCAACACAAGCTTGCTTTTTGCTATGCCATGAAACAAGGCATTCTCTAAATATGTGACATGATCCGCTAGTGCTTTTTCTATCCATTTTGCAACCTACAAAATCAAAGTCACTAAATCCATCAAGGGTAGGTGATGTACCTTTAGGATACCACAAACCACAGCTTATTGTTCCCTTGAGGTACTTGAGTATCTTTTTCACAGCATTTATGTGTGATTACTTAGGTGCAACTTGGTATCTTGAACATACACACACTGAACATTATGTTGGATTTGCTTGTCGTGAGGTACAAGAGAGATCCAATGATTCCTCTGTACTTAGTTTGATCTACTCCTTGTCATGAAACTTCATTATCTTAATAGCAGTTAGTAGACATGGGTATATTTGAAACTTTACAACCTTCCAAATCATATTTCTTCAGTAACTCCTTAATGTACTTAGTTTGATGTAAGAACGTTCCTTTCTTCAATTGTTTGATTTGTAGTTCTAGGAAGAAACTAAGCTCTCCTATCATTAACATATTCGAATTCACCCTGCATGTTTGAAACAAATTCCTCACAGAGAGATTGGTTAGTTGATCTGAAAATTATATCATCTACATAAACTTGAACCAATAGAGATTAGTTAATTTGACTTACTTTTGATGAAAAGAGTTTTGACTACATTACCTCTATGGAAATCATGAGATAACATAAACTTACTCAACCTCTCATACCATTGTCTTGGGGCTTGCTTCAAGCCATAAAGTGCCTTTTTCAGTTTCTACGCATGCTTAGGAAAATTGTAGTAAGTGAAACCAGGGGATTTACATAAACTTCCTCATTAATGTATCCGTTTTTCACATCTATTTTTGAAAAAAACTGAAATCATATATGCAAGCAAAAGTAAGTAACAATCTCACAGCTTCTAGTCTAGCAACAAGAGCATAAGTTTCATAAAAATATATTCCTTCTTGTTGGTTATAACTCTTAGCTACTAGCCTAGCTTTATTCCTAACTACTACACCATCTTCATTCAATTTGTTTTTAAACACTCATTTAGTGCCTATTACATTCATATCCCTTTTAGATGGAACTAATTCCCAAACATTATTTCTTTTAAACTGATTTAATTCCTCATGCATAGCCAAAAGCCAAAACTCATCATTCAAAGCATCATCAACGCATGTAGGTTCAGTTTGAGATACGAAAGCAAAGTCATCACAGTGTACATTAAGAGAGAATCTAGTTGAAACTCCACCTAGGATGTTGTCCAAGGATAAATCTTTGGGCTTCTCCCATTCCTTAGGTAAATTAATATTACTGTTTGAAGTAGGTGGTTGTTGTTCCTCAAATGTGTTATTGTTGTCTTTACCTGCATCTTCATCATCAAGCAAACTTCCCTTGTAAAGGGTGTTAGTCTCATCAAATTTTACATGGATAGATTCTTCAATAGTTAGAGTTCTCTTATTAAATACTTTATATGTCTTACTAGTTGTTGAATATCCAATAAAGATAGTCGCATCTGCCTTGGCGTCAAAATTTTCAAAGGACTCCTTGCTATTATTCAATGCAAAACATTTTCTGTCAAACACTTGAAAATGAAAAATATTTAGCTTTTTATCTCAGTATAGCTCATAAGGTTTTTTTTTTTTTTTAAATGGATCTAATAACAATCCTGTTTAGAACCTAACCCATTTTCACATAGTTTTTGTCAGTTCTATTAAAGATTTAATTTTCTACTCTACAATGCCACTTTACCCTAGAGTTCTAGGGTCAGAAAAATTACATTCTCAAGAAATATTACACAAGTTTTCTGTAAAGTTCTAGGGGGCAGAAAAATTACATTCTCAAGAAATATTACACAAGTTTTTCACAAAACTATTGAAAAAAGACATTTTAAAGTTCTTCTTTACGGTCACTACGCAAATATTTGATTTTCAAATCTTTTTTCATTTTGCATTCTTTTGACAATGATTTTGAAAACTTCATTATCTTTACTAGGTATAAAAGCAATCCAGGTATATCTAGAATAGTCATCAACCAAGACTAATGCATAAGTGTTACCACCTAAACCACTGGTCCAAGAGGGTCCAGACAGATCAAAAGATTTAGATATAAAAACAATTTAATTATATTTAAAAGAAATTCTAAACTGCTTTCCCTTTTAACATGCACCACATAAGCTTTCTTTATTAAACTAGATGTTAGGTAAAGCATGAACTAGATTCTCAGGTGCAAGTCTATTTAATTGATGAACGTCTACGTGGTAGCCAAAATAAATCACCATTGATGTGAGACATGTAATATTGGATGGTGAATAATCTAAGTGTAGAATGTATATATTGTGTCTCTTACCAATCAGTGACAATTCGTTTAACACATTGTTGCTTATCATACAACATTGATTATCAAGTGAAACTTTATAATCTTCTCACATATCTGAATAATATTCATGTATCTCTAACCTACCAGAAATACATCTTCAATGATTATATTTAATATGTTTTCAATAATAAAATTTCAAATATTTTGTCTCTATGGTTAATTCCATATAAACTATAATTTTCTACCCTTGTGGGTGGTTAATTCCATATAAACTATAATTTTCTGGGAAGTTGGATTCGACCCTTAGTAATGGAATAATTTTTATATATTAAACGTGTTAAAAGTCTTGCATAAAATAGTTGTATTAGTGGTTGCCCATCCATGAAATCTTACTATCAATGAAATCATAAAAGTATCATCATGTGTAATTATTAATTTAATAAAAGGAAAATATAAAAAATAGTGTATAAATACTTATATAATTTGAAAAAAATAATTTCATAAAGTAATATCATTAAGATAATTTTTCTAGTTTAGTTTATATAAAAAGATGACTAATTTTTAAATTAACATAGAGATAATTTTGAATAAGGTATAATATAGACTACAAATTGAGTAATAAAGCAATTAGTCTACAATTGAATCTAAATAAATAATAAATACTGAGCATTAATGAGTATATTTGTTCTTCTTTCTATTTAAGTTAAAGATGTATAAATAGGTTGATATGTCCCGTTAAAACCTGCTCATACAAATACAAATGTACATGATTGAGGAAGGTAGAACACAAAGTTCAAATGAGTAACAAAACAATTATGCTACAATGGAATCTAAATAATATAATCAGCATGAGCATCAATTAGTATATTTATTTTTCCTTAAATTATATAGAGGTTGGCTTAAGGCCTAATAACATTTTAACATTAAATATATTTATTCAAATAAAATTTGACCAAAAATAAATTTAACAAAAAAATATTTAAAAACAATAATAATTTAAATAAAATATTAATTAATATATAAATATTAAATAATAAAAAAAATTATTATATAGGTCCGTAAATCAAACCTATTTTAACCACATGTTATGTTGACTAGACACAAAAATTAACTAATTAAAAATGTAAAAAAATTTAAACTTGTGGACCAATTTGCAGGACTTGTACCCCGTATATTAGTGTATGAGCCTCAACCTACCCCTAATATAAATTATATTAATTAATTATCTTTTAATATGTTATTACTATGAGTGAATTGATTTTTTTTTATTAGAAGGAGAAATTTCACTCAATAGTGATCTTATATATGAATAATATGGACTATTATCCAAGAATCAATGTTAGAGAGAAAATTAATATTTAATTTATTTATAAATATCAAAATAAAATTTACATAGTTAAATATTATATATAAAAATTTGATTATAAATATGCGTGTTTAACTTTCTCACTTTTTCCTCTAATTCCTCACTCCAGTTCCCTTACTGTCCCATCTTCCTAAGACCACCAAATTGATTTTAAAATTTTAAAATAGTTAAACTAAAAAGTAATAAAAAAATATTTTTTATTCAATTTTCACTTCTTATTGTTAAATTGCATGATCAATAATATTATGTAGTATAATTTTTAATTTTTCAATTGTAATAATATTTCATTTACAATTGTAATATTATTGTTTAAAATATATTTATTATTTAAAATAATTAATACTATCAAGGTTATTAATCATTCAGTTGGGATTAGATTTGATGAAAAATTAGTTCAGATTTTTAGAATTTTTAGCACCTTCAAATTAAATCAATCTAATCATAGGTGCGTTGATTCACTTTAATTATATCTAAGATATTCTATATATATATGAAAAAAAAAATCTTTTTTAAAAAAAGTATATGATTTTTTTAAAAAAAAATTAACATAATTTTTATCATTAAAGATATTTACTATTATAATAAACTCACACCAAATAAATAAATCAAAAATACAAAAATACTTAGGACAGACCTTTCTAAAATCCACGCATGTCTAACCTCACATAAATATCATTGTGTATATTTTTAATCTTTTAATTCAAATATTAAATCGAAAAAATCATAGTTACTTATAATTAGGTTCGTGTAATTCGTGCATAATATTTTTTTGTATTTAGTAGCCATAAAATACATATCATTCCATAAAATCTATCAATAATATAATAAAATAATATATTATAGGTGTGTATATATGTTTTATTCTTTTACAAATCTTATATTTATACCCAAATTAATATTTATTAATTTAGCTAAATTAAATTTTTTTAATTAAAAAATTAAATTAATTTTATTAATCTAATTTAAATCTTCAATTTGATTCAAGCCGATCAACATTCATAAACATTTAAATATTAAAGTTTTACATTATATTCATAGATTAAAAATTAAAAATCAAATCAAAATAATAGTAAAATATCAATTTAGTTAAATTTAAATTTAATGTTATGTTGATGAGACATTGCATAACATTTCTATACTTGAGACAAATTTTTATTCAAATACTAAACCAAACCCCACTAAGAAAACATACCTAGACACAAGTACAAGCACCATCGTCATTCCATCCTTGCCACGACATTCGTGACGAATACATCATGTCACGGACCCATGACCGTCCACCAATAATTTTGTTTTCAAATTGTATCATAGTGTTTTTAGGTGCCATTCATAATGAGAAAAAAATATTGTGGCTAATAATGTGTCATTTAATATTAATATAAAATACAATGATAACATGACATAACAAAACAATATTTAATATTTTTAGTTTTATTTTTCGCATTTTAACTCAATTTTATTGTGTCAACATTTATATTAAACAACATAATTTATATATTTTTTATCAAAAAAAATAAAAATATGTAATTAAAGGGCAAAAAGACCAAAACCGGTTAATTTTAAAAATTTATTAGCATTTGAGACCTACTTGAAAATAATTTTAGCCGGGGCTATTTTTGTAACAAAGCGTCACACTAGCGGATACCTACTTCGTATAAGGCGTCACACTAGCGATTGTCTACTTCGTATAAGGCGTCACACTAGCGATTGTCTACTTCGTATAAGGCGTCACAGCTAGAATACCTACGTCATGAGGCATGTAAAATGTCCAATTGTAGGGTTCACATAGGTGCCTTGATAACGTGACACTAAAATAAGGAAGGTGTTTGGCGCCTCCCACTAGCGTAAAAGAAATTTTTTTTTAATTTTCTTTTAAATTTTTAGCATCTTAATAATATAAAAAGAAAATATATATAAGAGGCGTCATAGGTAAAGGTGTCTCTTCAATCATTGGACCACGTGTTCTTTATCCTCAGATTTTGAAGTGTCATAATTTGGAGGGTTTCTAACCCAATCTAAATTTTTAAATAGGTACTTTGTAGCTCACCGTCTCCTCTGAAATAATCACATTTTAGTAAATACTGACTCATTTACGTAAAATCTTAATTGAATGGGACCAATTTGGATTTTTTTCTCCTCGTAATTAAAGACATACTCAACATTTAAGCCACCACATTTCCCTTTCCACAGAAGATTTGTAACATAGCATACTAAATTACATATGAAATTCTTCCACTTGTTGACATAGTAAAATTCCTTCTAGAAGATACATGAAATTTTACTACCATCAATTTGTACCAACATTACATGCCCACTAAAATAACACTTCGTTATGTTACATCAATTTTTATTATTTTTAACGAAATATTAATAGAAGAATCCGATTGTAAATATTTATGAAATATCGGGATAGTTCAATATTGGTCCTATAATAAGTGATCCAACATCTTCATCGACATCTAGGATAGACTCTAATACCATGTTGAAATTGTGGGTTGGGTTTGACTCAACCTCATAAAATCGACTTATAGAGTGACGTTTGTACCTCATTTATATACATACAACAGGTTTTATTATTAGGTGATATGAGACTTCACACTCCTCTAATATTGAACTTTCAACACTAAGAATCGAATCAACTCAATTAAAAATATAATAATTCAAATTCTACATAGAACATATTTAATAAATTAAAATATAATTAAACCTTTTAAAATGCATCTCATGTTTTCTAGAAGATCAATCAAACATTTTCTTAACGTTAAACTAAATTAAAAGCGTTAATTTAAAATTAACCTAATTTTTATCTTATCTTAACATTAAATTTAACTAAAATGAATTTAATATGCAATTTACTATTTTTTTAATGATAACTTTAAAATCACATCTAAAATAATTTTAAATTAATTAATAATGAAAAATACTTTATATATATATATTGAACTATATATGACACGATAATAAGTCATACCACATAATTTATTAATTTTTATTAACTTATTAATCAATTTAGACATAATACGTGTTTATTAACCACATGCAAACGCCTTACACACCTTATCATTCTTTACAATATACACCTTATCATTCTTTACAATATAGCCTGCACACGTTAAATTTTTGAAAAGAATTGATATGAAATAGAGTTAATTTTTGTCTTACTCAATTAAATTAACATGTGAACCTATAAAAGTGTTTGCCACATCCTCCACTTATAAATATTAATAAAATATTTCTTTTCCAATATGAAGTTCTCCCTCACTCACTTACAAATTCTCAGCATTAGATTAAAGATGCAGATGCACTCTCTCCTTGTACGAAAAAAACAACTTTACCTAAAAGAATTCACAAACTGAACTCTCAGCCTCTCCGGAAACAATCCAGCTCGACCAAATATCCTATGTACACCTCCCTCCTTTCAATAAGAACATTCAGTAAAAATTATGTCACGAATGTAAAATAGTCATTAACTCTATCATTAATTAATTTTGGTGAAAAAACTCTACGAACTCTACCTTAATAAGATCTCTCGTTTCAACGGTGCTTTTCTATTCAATTATAAAATTTTTCTAAAAAATTTAGATCTAATTTTACTCGACCGAAGCAACAACACCTCATGAATTGCTTAGTATTTGGTATGAGGTCACAATTTCGTTTATTTATTATATCGAGAAGTGGTCCACCTTTTATTTGATGAATTACACACCATGTTGTACCAAGTGACCAGAATTTGCGATTGTGTTCCTTGGTCGGCACTGATAATTCTTTGGATAAGATAATTGGATTCACCATATTTTTCTTGGAGCAAAGAACAACCTTTTGTTTTTTTATCACTAAAATTCCAATACTGAAATATTTATAATAATTTATATATCTTATTTAATTAACTGATCTTACTCTTTCTCATAACATAGAAGATGAACAACATTTTTTTTTATGTTATATAACATTGTTAGAGATCTTTTAGAAAATATTTCATTAAATTAACTTTTTCTAAAAATGTACCTTTCCCAAACCATAAACGCCAACAAAAAAAAAAATAATAGCCAAACAGAAAAAACGAATAAACTTTCTCGACCCATTGCATCGCATATATCTTATTATATTGAAACCAAATCACAATGGCATAAATTATTGCAACTTTGTTACAGAGAAATACCTTGATTTTACCAATGTTTTAAAACAAACTCTCCAAATATCTTATTTTTATTAAATTTGAATGACGAGATTAACTCAATCCTATAAATCTATTTATACTATATAGATTATTCTCATTTATATACATCTTATCTTTAATTGAAATAGGATTTCAAATATTTTCAATAATATTAACTACCTTAGAAATTACATGTATGATAAATAGTTTGACATTTTAAAAAAAAAAATTAGACCAATGACATATAGTCATTAAATTCTTATATCAATCATATCTATTAGTAATTTTCTATAATATAAAAAATAACAACAAACAACTTAAAACCTCATATGACACGGTTCCATAATTGAATTCTCTATTCGATCAATTATAGTCTTTAATATATTGACTACACCAAACAAATACCATAGAAATATAATAAACAAAGTGCCCACAGATTGATCGTGATCCACAATCATATTTATCGATTATTATTACACACAAATCACATTAAAGAATATTCCTAAGACACATGTTGAAACGTGTTTGGTCTAACTTTTATATTGAGAAAAAAATATTGTGATCTTACGTTCTTTTTCATAAGGGTTACGGAAATGGCATGGTTGCGCCAAAAACAAAACGTGAGGGACCAGTAATTCTCATGAACCAAATTTGCACCTCATATTTCTATGCTGTCATATCATACCCCACATAGCAGGTTTTGTTGCTTCCGTAATATGAGTGATATTAATCAAACTTACGTTCATTACCCTGCATTATTTTCTTCTTCACATAAATCTCAGCTGTTTTGAGTGGAATTGAATTGACATCTCTTTAATAAGATATTTGGTTTCAGCTTTTTAGGAATTTTTTTTTTTTAATATGTTTCTGTTGTTTAAATTTTGCAGAAAGAATTCTATTTTCTGTTTCTGGACAAAATTTTAACTTGTTTCAATGCTTAATTTGTTTAGTCTTTAATTAAAATTTTGATCAGGGGGTTGAAAACCGAAAAGGTTCAAGGTTAAAAACAAATTTTTGAAAAAGGTTAGAGATTAAAAACATATTTAATTTAAAAATAAATGTAGTTAAAAAATTTGTAACAAAGATGACCAAATTGTGAATTAATTACCAACTAAACACGTAATAATTAAGTGGTGGGTGTAAAATTACAGTCTTTAATTTATTTAACAATAACAATAATTCATATAGCATAGTTTCAAGTACTTTTTAGTCTTTTGAGCTTAAATCCAATTCATAGTGTTGTCACATTTGCTTTCTTATGTTCTGTTTGGTTTATTAACAGTTGACACCTAATTCGAACCATCTTCTTATCTTTATCCGTGTACCAGCATTATTAGAAGTAGCAGAAGCCATATAATCTAGCTGAATGATTGGAGTTTCCTTTGTTCTTCAGAATTCAATGGCTTCCTTATGCAACATCTTTCTCATATTTTTTTGGTTTAATCTTCTGGCCTTCAAAGGGTCATATCCACTTGTAATTCCTTCAGGTAGTGATGTTCCAATAAATGTGACCAAGCACTTCAACTTCCCAAATTTCAGCTTCAGCAACAACCCCAGATTAGTCCATGATGTGAAGCTCCTAGGCAGTGCTAAGCTCTCAAATGAAAAGGGTGCTCTTCAAATTCCAAATGAATCACAAGACACTGATATAAGACACCTAGCAGGAAGAGGCATCTATTCCTTTCCAATTAGGCTGCTAGATCCAAGCACCAAGACTCCAGCTTCCTTTGAAACCAGTTTCTCTTTTCAAATGAACAATTCCACTGCCTCTGAGCAATCTGCTTATGGAGGAAGTGGCCTCACTTTCATCATTGTTCCAGACGAGTTCACCGTTGGAAGGTCGGGGCCATGGCTTGGCATGCTCAATGATGCTTGTGAGAATGATTACAAGGCTGTGGCAGTTGAGTTTGACACAAGACAGAATCCTGAATTTGGAGATCCAAATGACAACCATGTTGGAATCAACTTAGGTAGCATAGTATCTACTAAAGTTATCAATGTTTCTGATGTTGGTGTGTCCCTTAATGATGGTTTTGTTCACCGAGCTTGGATCAGCTATGATGGTCCTCAAAGGAGAATGGACATTCGTCTTGGACTTCCCAACCAAGAGAACTATCCTTCCAAACCTATCTTCTCAGAATCGATGGATCTCTCTCCTTATCTTAATGAATACATGTTTGTGGGGTTCTCAGCTTCCACTGGTAACCACACACAAATCCACAACATACTCTCTTGGAGCTTCAATTCTACAAGCCAAGCTTTTCTTCGATTCCCTTCACCAGAAACGTGTCAAGGTAAGATTTTACTTGAAAATAGCACAACAGAACCACCAACTACCAAGAAGTCTGCTAAGAATGAACTACCACAGAGCTTTTTGATTTTTGTTGCTGCTGTGGCATTGGCTCTGGCTCTTTTCCTTGGCTTTTACTTCATCAGTAAGCACAGGAGAAATTCTACCAAGTTGAATGCTTCAGTGGAGACAGAGATTGACAGGCCAAGGCCACCGAACAAGCCACGCCGCTTCACTTTTGCTCAACTTTCATCTTCTACTAGATCATTCAGTGAGATAGAGTTACTTGGTAGTGATTCTAGAGGAGTGTACTACAGAGGAAAGCTTTCTAATGGCAGCCAGGTAGCTGTGAAAAGGTTCTCAGCTCAGTTTCTCAACACACATGGATCAGACAAGAAGCGGTTGTTGAAGGAAATCAAAGGGATTAGCCATGCTCGCCACCCGAATTTGCTTCCTGTTAGAGGCTGGTGTCAAGACAACCATGAAATCATGGTGGTATATGACTTTGTTCCCAATGGAAGCCTAGACAAATGGCTATTCGGGGCCGGTGTTCTTCCATGGACAAGGCGATTCAAAGTTATAAAGGATGTAGCTGATGGTTTGAGCTTCCTCCACACAAGGCAACTAGCCCACAAGAACTTGAAGTGCAGTAGTGTGTTTCTAGATGTCAATTTTAGAGCTGTTTTGGGTGATTTTGGATTTGTGCTGATGGGGGCAGAATCAAAACAGTTTGAGTCAGCAGTGTGCCACGGTGCAGATGTGTTTGAGTTTGGTGTCCTTGTGTTGGAAGTGATAGCTGGAAGGATGAGGGAGGATAAAGAGGAGGGAAATCCTGAAGAGAGGAACCTATTGGATTATGCTTGGAACTTGCATCAGATTGATGAGAAAGTGAAGCTAGTGGACAGAAGGATGGGATCAATGATCAACTTGGAGCAGGCAATTCGTGTTCTCGAAATTGGTTTGCTTTGCACTCTAAATGAGAACAAAGGAAGACCCTCAATGGAACAAGTGGTGGAGTTTCTTCTCAACATGGAGAAGATTCCTGAGCTGCCAAAAACTCGCCCTGTTTCCTTGTTCCCCTATAATAGTGCCAACACAGGACTTTGCAATGCATATTCTTGCACTTTTTAAGTGGAGCCATGATGGTGCTGAATGATTATGTGGGAGATGTATAAATAAATGTAAAGGGACCATTCTTAGGCCGGCAACAATGGATTGATTTTTCAAATGCTGCAAGTGCTTAGAGTGCTGTGTTTTTGTGAAGATGGCAAATAAATATTGTATTGTATTGTAGCCTTGGAGATTCATTTTTCTGTTTGCTTTGGCATCACAGCCTCGATGTAGGATTATTTGTGATTCTGTATTTCTATCTAGGGTCCTTCTGTTATATGGCAAGTGAAAGATGGTTGATACTGATAAAAAGGAAAAGTAGAGTCAATGTTATTATTGTTATTATTATTAAGAAAGGTTAAATTATATGAATCAAAGCTCAATTATACCCTTCTCTGTGCATTTCTTCATCCCCAAGGCTATTAATCCTATCATTTCTGTTTCTAGTTTGTGCTTGAAAATATCATTGGGCTAGAGTCAGGTGTACACTAGTGATTATTCTAACATACTCATATAGTATATGGTTTTGTGCCAAATAAAATAACGTATCATGGTGGCAGAGACTCTTTTCTTTGCAAAGGTATGGAAGAGGGTAATTATATGCAGCCTTCTTGCACCTGCAAATGCAAAGTTGTTTCCAAACTTGAACCTATGACCAATAGATCACCAGGACGCAACTTCACCATTGCTCTAAGCTCGCCATCGGTTTTGTGCCACATGACATGTTAACATGTTATGAGAAAAGTGTTGTGAGAGTTTCTGACTCTGACTCTGAGTAGTTTTGTGCCACGTAACATGTTAACATGTCATATAAAAATGTTGTGAGAGCTTTATTCTCTGACTCTAACTCTTAGTGGTTTTGTGCCACGTAACATGTTAACATGTTATGTAAAAGTGTTATGAGAGCTTTGTTCTCTGACTTTGAGTGGCTTCATCTTTCTCCTTAACATTTTAGTGAATTTTATCTTTCATTTTTGTGGGACGTGTTGGAAGAAATAAGTTTAAAATGCTAAATACAATCAATAACATATAATAGTAATTTATTATAATTTAGATTTAATAGAGAACTATAATTTTTTTATGTTTAATGATCATTTTATCACAAATAAACTTTAAAAATTATGATAATTTATGTTGTGAGTTTTATTATTTTTATTTTTCAAGTGTAATATACATAAAATATAAATTATTTAATTTTGTAATGTAGATTAATTAATAATTCACTAATTTGAACCTAAATCCAATAACCTAGTATCTCAACCAAGTCGATCAATTATTTAATTTTTGTAATAGAGATCGTACTACGTAGATTAATTAGTACCTCATTAATTTGAACCCTAACCGAATATTTAATTAGTACCTCATCAATTTGAACCCTAACCCAATATTTAATTAGTACCTCATCAATTTGACCCCTAACCCAATAACCCAGCATCTCAATCAAAATAGCCAGAGAGATTGAAAACATTGGATAATACTATATTATGTTTGGTAGTTGGTGGTGGTTACACGTAGCTTTTAAAATTTAAATTGCAATGTGGCCCTTTAATGTCTGGTATTTGTTAAGGTGAAGGATTATTGTATGCATTATGTTCTTTTCGTTTACGTGTTAGTTGGTTTCCATTGTGCGTGTGTGTGTGTGTGTTTTTTTTTTTGGGGGGGGGTTGTAAATATATCTAAATTTTGTGTTGAAGTGCACCACACTGGACAGTCTGTGAAGTCCCCTGTAATGTACCATGGGCGACTGAAGTGTGATAAAGATTCCGGTCTTGCTGAGAGTGTCATGCTGAAAATAAAGAGTAGGGATTTGCTGCGAACTACTCTTTGTATGTGACATAGTGCGTGGGAAGAGGTAGGTTGTTCCGCTGATTACCATAACCTTCTAGAATATAATGTATAGAATAAAAATACGGAGCATATGTAAGGATAAGATAAACTCTCACGACGTGTGTATATCAAAAACATGATCATTTGTATAGACTAATGGATAGATGGTACAATTATAAAAAAAATTGTCTTAGAATTAAGTAGAAATTTATGATTGTCGTTGAATACTAATTTAAATGAGTTTATGGTCATTATACTAAATTCTTTTTTATTTTATAGTTGTTGTTGAATAAATATTAAAAAATAAATTTAAAAATATTTAAAAATTACAACAATATCCCACATATTTCAAAATATTTTTTAAGAATAAAGATAAAAAACGAACTATTCTACATTATTTCATGAATGTTATAAAACGAATTTGATGTTTTTTGGACTATGATCAAGACTTGGACCGGTAACACTTAACAAGCTTTATGAACCAAAATACTTTGATGTATGTTAGAAGTCTACTAATCACAATACACCCCATAATTTCATTATTAACGTCGTTGTTTTGTACAAATAGGTCATGCACGTGCCTGGTAATCACAAGTGTTCTAAAGATTTTGCCTTAATCTCATATAAGTGATACTTATATAGGTGAATTCATTAAGTGTATGTTGCATTTTATATACCACCCATAAAGGATATGAAAAATATTAAAAGCCTTTAAGCTTTTCCTCTCAATCATGTTGCACTCTAGCACATCTCTCACCTATAACGTGTGCTAATAGACTAACAAGTGACTTGTTTTTACCCACGTGAACTTTCTTTATGTGATCTCCAATCATAAAGGTTAGGTTACCATCATTGTCAATTTCATATTGACTTATCTCATTCCCCTCAATGTTTCATATATAAATTTTCTTCACAGAGGTTTTATTAGAGGATCGGTCAAATTCACTTTTGACTTCTCAAGAATCAATGGATACTATGGCATCATTTAGCAGCTGCTTTTATACCTTAATTTCATATGTCTATTTTTACTATTGAAAGTTTTATTCTTTGTAATGGCTATTGTCGTTTGGCTATCAAAATGCATTGACACTGATGGTGTCAGTTTTATTTCCAGATGAATGCTCACTAAGAAGTTTTACAACCACTCAGCTTCACTACCAACCAATTCCAGAGTTGCAAACGTTGACTCCATTGTTGATTTTGCAATTATAGTTTGTTTGACTGATCTCCAAGCTACCGCACTCGCCAAATGTAAATACATAACCACTAATAAACTTTGTCTCATCTAAATCAGAGATCCAGTTAACATCATTGTATCATTCCAATACAATAAGAAATCCACTATACTGAATATCATAATCAATGGTATTAGAAGAAGAAATAACTTTAGGAAAAGTCGAGGGATCATTTCCTCCAATTAAGTAAATATAAAAATCATTTCTAAAGGCAGTCATTTTCCTTAGTCTTTTACTTCTTTTCATGTTCTCATATGAGTACTCATTATCAATTTAAATAGTAGCAGGAGAGACAGATTCAAACTTCAAAGGAAATACATGTTAAAAAAATTTAGCATTCTTGGTTTCCACAATTGTATTACAATAAAGCACATCATTTTTTAGAACAAGAAATCTATAAACAGCACTATGCTCAGCATAACCAATAAACAAGCAATTAGAGATCTTTTTTCTTAGGGTCAAGAAGCATAACTTTGGCTAAACACCCAAACACTCTAAAGGTATTTTATGTTGGGCTTATAACATTTCCATAACTCATAAAATATTTTACTGATTTTCTTATGGGATATCCTATTTTATAGAAAATGCAAATTTATTAACATCTTTTGTTAAGTACAAACAAACCTGATCATAATATTCTTTTCCAACAAAAACACTATTTTTGGTCATTACAATTTTATTAGATTCAAAAAAGACTTTAACTTCAACTTTTTCCCAATAATGATACTACAACTAAATTGGCCTTAATGTTTAGAACATGAAGTACATCGGTCAGAACCAATGTCTTTTTAAATGAGAGCTCGAGAAGAACCTTTCCTTTTCTTTAAACTGTAACAGTTTTGGAATCACCTAGATACACCTGTTCTTCTTCATCCCTATAGAAGTGTAGGAGGTAGTAAACATATTTTTATTGGCATAAATGTACCTGACACCCCCATAGTTTACCATCCATTTATTCACATCTGTCATAATATTTATTTGGGAATCGACCACAACAATTATTTCATCTCCATTAACCAAGTTAGCCTTTGACTTAGCATGATTATTGTTCCTTTTTCTATGGCAGCACTAAGGTGCATGGTGACCTAGCTTTCCACAAACAAAACAGAGGCCTTTCTCTTTGATGTTGGGATTAGTAGGCAACAAAGCTTTTGCACTTGCCTCCTTAACCTACCTTTTGTTGGTGTCTTCATTGTTTGAACCAACGTTATCAACAAAAGATATATTAATCCTCTAAATTGTAGTAGTTGATTATCAAGAAAACTTGAAAAGTAAAGGAGTTAGTGACGAAGATGTACTTTGTCTTAATGGTTAATTTACAAAATTCGTAATCCCCCAAAATATACTAAAGGGTAAATTTGTGAGATGTATAATTCTTAGAATATAAGAGACCTTTCCAGTTGAATCGAGGTAATAGATCAAAGTATGTGTAAAATAAGATATGAGAGCATGTGTAAAATATGAACAAAGAGCATATGAGGATAAGATAAACTCATATATATCTGTATCAAAAATACTCATTTATATAAATTGATTAGTAGAGATGTAATTATCAAGGAAAAATATGATTGTTCTAAGGATTAAGTAAAAATTTATGACTATTTTTAAATATTAAATTAAATAAGTCTATGACGTTTTCTATTAGAATATTAAATTCAAAAGATTTTATGGTTTGCTAAGTAAATATTAAAAAATAAATTTAAACATATTTAAAAATTACAACATGTTGAAGGTGAAATGGAAATTTGCTAAGGCAGCAAGAGAGTTTGGAAAAGAAGAGTTGTACATGGAGCATCCAATCTCATAATCGAGCTGCAGGAAGTAACACTAATAGATGAAGACAAAGTTCAATCAAGAGACGAGTTTGACAAGGTTGGAGAAGAGGAACAAGCTAAAATCGTTAGTGCACAACAAATGGGTGGTGGGGAGGTTGTAGCTGAAGATATTGGTGCATAGAGGGTGGAAAATGATGAGATTGTAGCTGGTGGAGAGGATAAGGCTGCTAAAATTAGTTTTGGTAATTCTGAAAACGATGCAAATAATGCAAGTACTGATGTTGATATATTTTAATATATCAACCACTAAACAATGTTGGAAGTGAAACAAGTGCAAGAAAGGCAAGAGGGGCAAGGAAGGGCAATTCTAAGAGTATAGAAATGGGAAAAGAAGTGCAGCATTGAACAAGGAAATGGAAAGAGAGTAGAAGAAAAACATAACATTATTCGGCCTTCACTTAATCTGATCATTTTATGCCCCAAACAAAGAAAGTAAATACGCTCAAAGGACGTGTCCACACTATAAAAGCTATAGAGCTTGTGATCATTTTAATGCTCAGCTTGTGAACGAATAAAAACAGCAAAGGTCATGCTGGTATAGCAGGTCCATCTATACAATTTACAAATATAAAATTCAAAAGTTAATGATATACAAGTAGGCCAGCTCAACATGTATGTATACCAGCTCAATTTCGCAGCAATGTAGGAGACACTTGCATTGTCAAATGCTTGTTGTAACATTCAAGAAATTTAAATATGATTTGAAGAAGATTAAAATTATAAATTTTTTTGAAAAATCCAAAAATTACTGTAGCAATATACTGTAGATATACGTAGAGATCTTTGTAGCAATATCTTGTAGATGTCTTGTAGCTATCTTGTATAACACTTTCTAGCAAAGGGTAGAAGGTCAAATCACCGTAGAAATAGTAATACCGACACACCGTAGCAAGGGTAGAAGGGTCAAATCATCAGAAATAGTAATACCGACACACCGTAGCAAGGGTAGAAGTGTCAAATCAACTAGCTAAATAGTAGTACCGACACACCTTTGTAGCAAGGCTAGAAGTGTCAAATTATCAGAAATAGTGTTACCGTAGCAAAATACTTTTAGTAGAAATATTGTTACTGTAGCGGGGGTAAAATGGTCAAATCACCGTAGCAGGGGTAAAATGGTCAAATCAACGTAGAACGGGGGTAAAATTATCAAATCACTGTAGCAAATAGTGCTTTGGAAATTCTATAAATAGGGCCTAGGGTTTCGGATGAGAAAACAAACCAAAGAACATTTCTATATTCTCTCAAGCTCTCTTAGGAAGAAATATCTCTAAGAAAGGAGCATGTAAGTAGAGGAAGAGTATAGGAAGGCTGGGAGAAACCCGTAAGGGGAGCTGTCCTTATCCTACTCTTCTATTCTTTGTTTTGTTGTTACTTTCATTATATTTCTTTAGTTTTTCTGATACTAAGGTGTGAAGATAATTCTTAGTATGCTCTGGTTGCGTTTTGTTTTGTCCGATCTTCCACATCGAACGAATTATTCTTGTTACGAGGAAAAGTGTGGTAACGCTTATTGGTTCTCGATGTTTCCTTGATAATTCTTGGTGTTTCTTGTTTCTTGGTTCTCGATTTATTGGTGTTTATTGGTGTTTCTTGGTGTTGATTTCATATCAAAATATGTCAGTTTTGAGTTGGATATGAATAAGTGGTGACATGCATGGTTGCATATGGACTTGAATTGCTTAATGACCGATTTGAAATGCCTAGTGGAGAGGCAACATTCTAAGATTGCTTGGTGAATGGGCAATGCTTAGAATGAGGTGAGATAAAGATGACCTGGTGGAAAGGTCGATATTTGAGATATGATGAAGGTCATTATACAATTCAAGGTCCTAGAGCATGTTGCATGATGATTTGGATAGTAGTAGACCAAGTCCGTAAGTTACGGATTCCCGTCTCAGTGTGAGTGGAATACCGTGGACTAGAGGGGTTCTCTTGGTGGGGAAATTGCCTGCTCATGATGATCACATGTTGCGGGGAGGTCTGCCGGACACCGAGGGAACTCGACAATTACGAGTGTCTACCACCTGGTGGGTCCGGAGGATGTGAGGACCAGATGCCCCGAGGCTATTTTCGGTGGATGGCGCCACATTGCATGTTGAGTAAATAGGGAAAGTACATCGTGAGGATACATGCATCATATAGGAATAAGAGCATGCAATAGTGATTATGTGTTTTTGATTGAATACATGATTATTGTGATAAATTACTGATTCGTTTTATGGTTGATTGGTGGTTTTACCTTGTGAATTGAATTAATGGTTTGGACACAGGTTTTATATCAATAAATTACTATTTTTAAAGAAATTGAAGAATATTAAAGAATATTGGTTTTATGAATATTTTTCCTTATTTTCAAAAGTTTTACTATAATTAAAATTATTTGAGGATTAAGGAAAGCTCACCCTTGCAATTCTATTTTTACAGATTTGCAAGATTGAGAAGTTGTCACTGTTTCGCAATGGTTGTTACTACTATCTTGATGAAGATGCTTACTATGTTTTGCATGTAGAAGTAAATGTAATATAATAATAGGACAAAGTTATGTAATCTGGTTGTAATGAACTTTAAAACCTATGTAAATAAAAGCGTTGTTTTCTAAATCTCTCTTTTATTTACTATATCATTAACCACTTTAAATTACAAAATATAAATAAAATAAGTAAATAAGAGGAGGGTGTTACATTAGTGGTATCAGAGCCTGGTTGAACCAGTTCGACTTGTGAGTTATGTGTCTACTATGTTTTGTTGTATGAATGATTGATTGCTGGTTTGCTTGAGTGTTTGTTTGATTATGTGGTGTGCTTTGCTTGATTGAATAGTCACCTAGTCTAGAATAGAATGTAGACTAACTCTATGATATTCTATGCCCTACTTTTATTAGAAAAATTATGGCGGTAAGAAATGATAGAGTTATAGCAGAAGCTTTACAAGCTACGCTCGAGCTATAGAAAATCAGAATCGAGGAAATAACGGAGGAAGGCGAGTACCAAGGGCTGAATCACTTCCTGAAGAACAATCCACCATCTTTTAATGGGGGTTACAACCCAGATAGTACTCAAAGTTGGATAAGGGAAATAGAAAAGATATTTCGAGTTACGACTTGTCCAGACGAACAAAAACTAGCATTTGGAACTTATATGCTTGAAGAAGTGAATATTGGTGGGAAAACACCCACAAGATTTAGAAACTAATGGACAAGTCATAACTCGGGAAATCTTCAAGAAAGTATTCCTGGAGAAATACTTCCCCCCATAAAGAATAAAAAGGAGATGGAGTTCTTGGAACTTAAACAAGGGAATATGACCGTAGCCGAATACGCAAATCAAGTTTGAGGAATTGGTACGATATTTCCCACATTACCAAGGAAGGGAGGGGGAAAGCTCCAAATGTGTCAAATTTCTTAATGGACTTCGACCTGAGATCAAGCAAGCTATCAACTACCAGGGTATTAGACAATACCCTATTTTAGTAAATATGTGTAGAATATATGATGAAGACTCTAGAGCTAAAGCGGCTTATTATAAAGGCAAGAATAATGGGGGACCCATAAGAAACAAGGAACAAGGACAGAGAGGAAAGCCATATACTCATCCTAAAATGAAAATGGATAACAAAGTAAGAGGAAGTGGCAACTTTCCATTTTCCAACCAAATGTTTCAAATGTGGGGAGTCCGGCATATCTCCCCTCAATGCCCCAAATCGGACATTACCTCGCTACAAATGCAACCAAAAAGGACACATCCAAAGGAACCGCCCACAACTAAAAGAAGAAACTAATGGAAGCGCTAAAGGCACTAATAACAACCAACAAGGGAAACCAAAGGTCATGGGAAGAGTATTCACCCTCAATGGAGCCGAGGCCTCGAATGCCAATGATCTTGTACAAGGTACGTGTTCCATACGTGGAATTCCTTTACTTGTACTATTTGACTCTGGAGCCACTCATTCCTTTATATCTTCGATGTGCTAAAAGGTTACAACTTCCACTATCCCTTCTAAATATTGAGTTAATAATAACTACCCCTACCAATGAGTCGCTTAACTACTTACATATGTTCGATTGTCAAATAGAATTAAATAACAAAACCTTCCTAGTCAACTTGGTTTGTATACCACTAAAACAAATTGATATTATTCTTGGAATGGACTGGTTATCTTCCAACCATGTCCTTATAAACTCGCTTTCGATAAAACCTTAATCTTTTCTCGACCCTAAAGCAAGTAGGGATATGGAGATAATCTCTCGCCAACCAAGTAAAAAGGGACTTAAAGAAAAATAATGACGTGTACATGATCCTTTCTAACCTAGAAGTGGAACGAAAGGTCACATTCGATAATATACCGGTAGAGTACAAATTTCTCGAGGTATTTTCTCAAGAAAAACCAACTACCACCTCAAAGGGAAGTTGAATTTTCTATAGACGATACTCCGGATCGGACCAATTTCTATTGCACCCTATAGGATGTCACCCTTAGAATTAGTGGAGCTAAAGAAACAAATAGAAGAACTATTGAAGAAACAGTTTATTAGACCTAGTGTATCACCTTGGGAGCACCCGTACTTAGTAAAGAAGAAGGACTCGAACTATGAGACTATGTGTAGATTATAGACAACTAAATAAGGTAACCATTAAGAATAAGTACCCCTTACCAAGGATAGATGATCTTATGGACCAACTAGTAGGAGCTTGTGTATTTAGTAAGATTGATCTAAGGTCCGGATACCACCAAATAAGGGTAAAAGCTGAAGATATCCCTAAAACTGCCTTTAGTACCCGATATGGACACTATGAGTACATGGTTATGCCCTTTGGTGTAACTAATGCACCCATGATATTTATGGATTACATGAATAGGATTTTTCAACTATATTTGGATAAATTTGTGGTAGTATTTATAGATGACATTTTGGTATACTCAAGAACCAAAGAGGAACATGCTAAACATCTTAGAGTGGTATTACAAATCTTGAAAGATCAATGAGTTATACGCAAAATGGTCCAAATGTGAATTTTGGTTAGAAGAAGTTAGTTTCCTAGGACATGTAATATCACAAGGAGGAATTGCAAAGTAGATCCACATAAAGTAGACGCAGCTCTAAAATGGGAAAGACCAAAAAATGTGACAAAATAAAGAGTTTTCTAGATTAGCGGATATTATAGAAGATTTATAAAAGATTTCTCCAAGATAGCTTTGCCTCTCACAACCTTAACTAGAAAAGGCCAAGCTTTTGTATGGAATAATGACTGTGAACAAAGTTTCCAAACCCTTAAGAAAAACTAACTACCGCCCCGTTTTGACCCTACCAAACCCAACTCAATCGTTTGAAGTATATTGTGATGCCTCTAAACTAGGTTTAGGAGGAGTGCTAATGCAAGGAGGAAAAGTGGTAGCCTATGCATCAAGACAATTGAAAAACCATGAAAGGAACTACCCAACCCATGACCTAGAACTAGTCATAATAGTATTTACGCTTAAAATATGGCGACACTATCTTTTTGGAACAAGATTTGAGGTATTTAGTGATCACAAAAGCCTTAAGTATTTATTTAGCCAAAAGGAGTTAAACATGAGACAAAGAAGGTGGATGGAATTTTTAAAAGATTATGATTTTGATCTTAAGTACCATCCAGGCAAAGCAAATGTAGTAGTGATGCATTAAGTAGAAAGACCATAGCAATATCAAGTTTAATGGTCAAAGAGATGGATTTAATAGATCAATTTAGGAACTTCAACCTTGCATGTGAGTTTACTCCTGTTAGTATTAAGTTAGGAGCCTTAAGAATAACTAATGAATTTATGAATGAAATAAGACAAAAACAAGAAATGGATCCTTTTCTTAATAATCAATTGAAGCCATAAGAAAAGGAGAAAATAGTAACTTCAATATTGGAGTTGATGGAATTTTAAGATTTCAAAATAGAATATGCATACCTAATATATTGGAACTTAAGAAGGTAATCTTAGAGGAAGGACATAAAAGTAAGCTTAGTATTCACCCCGGTGCCACCAAGATGTATAAGGACCTGAAGACCCCTGTTTTGGTGGCCTAAAATGAAGAAAGAAGTGAACGAATTTGTATATGCATGCTTGGTATGTCAAAAGGCTAAAATCGAACACCAAAACCTTCAGAATGCCGCAACCCTTAGAAATACCGCAATGGAAGTGGGATAGTATCTCTATGGATTTTGTAGTAGGATTACCAAGAACTTCAAAAGGAACAGATTCTATTTGGGTAATAATAGATAGGTTAACCAAATCCGCTCATTTTATCCCAATTAATGTAAGGTATTCATTAGAAAAACTAGCCAATTTATATATAAGTGAAATAGTACGATTACATGGTGTACCCACAAGCATAGTTTCAGATAGAGATCCTAGATTCACTTCTAGATTTTGGGAAAGTTTGCAGGAAGCATTAGGAACAAGGCTAAAACTAAGTTCTGCCTATCACCCTCAAACAGATGGACAAACTGAAAGAACTATTCAATCCCTAGAAGATTTATTAAGAGCATGTATTTTGGAATATAAAGGAAATTGGGATAACCATCTACCCTTAATAGAATTCACATATAATAATAGTTACCACTCTTCAATTGGAATGGCCCCATATGAGGCATTATATGGAAGAAGATGTAGGACACCTCTATCTTTGGGTAGAGCCAAGATCACATAACCTTAGGACCTGAAATAATACAACAAACTACTGAAAAGATTAAACTAATTCAAGAGAAGATGAGAGCAAAGACAAAATAGGCAAAAATGCTACTATGATAATCGAAGAAAGGACCTTGAGTTCGAGGAAGGGGATCATGTATTCTTAAAAGTAACACCTTGACCGGAGTTGGCTCTCAAATCCCGCAAACTCACACCTCGTTTCATAGGACCTTTCCAAATTCTCAAAAAGGTTGGACCCGTAGCCTATCAAATTGCATTACCACCTACTCACAAATCTTCATAATGTCTTTCATGTATCCCAATTGAAAAAGTATATCCATGATCCTTCACATGTGGTGGAACTTGACGATGTTCAAGTAAAGGAAAACCTCACGTTTGAAACACTACCTGTAAGGATCGAGGATAAGAGGATCAAGATCCTGAGAGGAAGAGAAATTCCCTTGGTCAAGGTTATTTGGAAAACTAACAAGTGAGGAAGTTACATGGGAATTGGAAGATCAAGTGAAAAGCAAATATCCCAATTATTCGATAAAGGTAAATTTCGAGGACGAAATTTTTTAAAAGGGTGGGAGTATTGTAACATTCAAGAAATTTAAATATGATTTGAAGAAGATTAAAATTATAAATTTTTTTGAAAAATCCAAAAATTACTGTAGCAATATACTGTAGATATACGTAGAGATACTGTAGCAATATACTGTAGATGTACTGTAGCTATACTTATATAACACCGTAGCAAGGGTAGAAGGGTCAAATCACTGTAGAAATAGTAATACCGACACACTCGTAGCAAGGGTAGAAGGTCAAATCACCGTAGAAATAGTAATACCGACACACGTAGAAAGGGTAGAAGTGTCAAATCACCGTAGCTAAATAGTAGTACCGACACACTGTAGCAAGGCTAGAAGTGTCAAATTACTGTAGAAATAGTGTTACCGTAGCAAAATACTGTAGAAATATTGTTATTCAGAGCGAGGGTAAAATGGTCAAATCACCGTAGCAGGGTAAAATGGTCAAATCATCAGAAGGGGTAAAATTATCAAATCACCGTAGCAAATAGTGCTTTGGAAATTCTATAAATAGGGCCTAGGGTTTCGATGAGAAAAAACAAACCAAAGAACATTTCTATATTCTCTCAAGCTCTCTCTTAGGAAGAAATATCTCTAAGAAAGGAGCATGTAAGTAGAGGAAGAGTATAGGAAGTCGGGAGAAACCCGTAAGGGGAGCCGTCCTTATCCTACTCTTCTATTCTTTGTTTTGTTGTTACTTTCATTATATTTCTTTAGTTTTTCTGGATACTAAGGTGTGAAGATAATTCTTAGTATGCTCGTGGTTGCGGTTTTGTCCGATCTTCCACATCGAACGTAATTATTCTTGTTACGAGGAAAAGTGTGGTACTTTGCTTATTGGTTCTCGATGTTTCCTTGATAATTCTTGGTGTTTCTTGTTTCTTGGTTCTCGATTTATTGGTGTTTATTGGTGTTTCTTGGTGTTGATTTCATATCAAAATATGTCCGTTTTGAGTTGGATATGAATAAGTGGTGACATGCATGGTTGCATATGGACTTGAATTGCTTAATGACCGATTTGAAATGCCTAGTGGAGAGGCAACATTCTAAGATTGCTTGGTGAATGGGCAATGCTTAGAATGAGGTGAGATAAAGATGACCCGGTGGAAAGGTCGATATTTGAGATATGATGAAGGTCATTATACAATTCAAGGTCCTAGAGCATGTTGCATGATGACTGGATAGTAGTAGACCAAGTCCGTAAGTTACGATTCCCGTCTGTGTGAGTGGAATACCGTGGACTAGAGGGGTTCTCTTGGTGGGGAAATTGCCCCGCTCATGATGATCACATGTTGGGGAGGTCCCGCCGGACACCGAGGGAACTCGACAATTACGGAGTGTCTACCACCGGTGGGTCCGAGGATGTGAGGACCAGATGCCCCAGGCTATTTTCAATGGATGGCGCCATTGCATGTTGAGTAAATAGGGAAAGTACATCGTGAGGATACATGCATCATATAGGAATAAGAGCATGCAATAGTGATTATGTGTTTTGATTGAATACATGATTATTGTGATAAATTACTGATTCGTTTTATGGTTGATTGGTGGTTTTACCTTGTGAATTGAATTAATGGTTTGGACACAGGTTTTATATCAATAAATTACTATTTTTAAAGAAATTGAAGAATATTAAAGAATATTGGTTTTATGAATATTTTTCCTTATTTTCAAAAGTTTTACTATAATTAAAATTATTTGAGGATTAAGGAAAGCTCACCCTTGCAATTCTATTTTTACAGATTTGCAGGATTGAGAAGTTGTCACTGTTTCGCAATGGTTGTTACTACTATCTTGATGAAGATGCTTACTATGTTTTGCATGTAGAAGTAAATGTAATATAATAATAGGACAAAGTTATGTAATCTGGTTGTAATGAACTTTAAAACCTATGTAAATAAAAGCGTTGTTTTCTAAATCTCTCTTTTATTTACTATATCATTAACCACTTTAAATTACAAAATATAAATAAAATAAGTAAATAAGAGGAGGGTGTTACACTTGTACCTACTATATTTAACTATTTCTCATTCATTCAGCCGCACAGAATTGCTAAAAAGTCAGTCATTCTAACAAGATAATTTAGATTTCTAATTAACATTTTAGCAGTAATTCTATCATGCACCCTTTGAAGTTATGCTGCATTTATGCATCTTACATGTGTCCTTTGATCCAAACAAAACCTGTTCCAATCAGAAGAATACATAATGTGTTCAGATCAAGAGGATGCACATAAGATGCTCAAGTGCAGCCTAACTTAATGGGTGCATACATTCTTGCCCATGTCTTACCACCAACATGGATGATCTCTAGCTGAGTTTTTGTCAAGCCAATTTCTTGCAAGAGCTTACTCCTTGATTAGTCATTGCACAACAATTACAAAATAGAGTGACAAAATCTTATCAACAGCAAGGCAGTCTTCACATTCGCACATTCATCAAATAAAAAGCATTAGATGAAAGATCAAATAATTGATATTTTATCTCAACAAGTGTAATGACTAATCCATTCATGAATGTGAACCTTCTGATCTTCATGAGACAACTTCCAATCATGAATGCATGAATGTATGAATGCAGACAATTCATTTATATTTGAGTTTATCTTTCTACAGCCGTGAACAATTAACAGTCTAATATATTACCTGCAATACACAACATGAAACACAGCAAACAACAATTCAAGTTTGATAAATTATCGGAGTAAAAATTCTTAAATTTACATACAATTAAAAACCATCCTACATAAGACTTTTAAACTAATTATCATAAACTCCAACAATTATCAATTATACCACAATCATAAGCAGAAAGTAAGTGCATTCCAATTAAATGCATAAACTCTAACAATTTTCATTTCCATCACACCAATCATAAATAGAAAATAAGTGCACTCCAATTAAATTCATAAAAAAAAAATACTAACATAATGAATCATTAAATTTGTAAAATTACAACAACAGCAATGATTATACATACAATACAAGAATGGCCGTGTGGTCAATTTACAAAAGAACCCTCAAAGAATTGCAAAAGAACCAAAACAACAACACCTTTTAATCATCATTATCATAGATACAATACAGAATCCCCTTTTAAAAAAGACCAAATAACACAGAGAACCCCAACACAATGAGCCACACAATGTGAACCAAAAGCAGAGCCTGCCCAGGAATCGGAACGGACCCTCCATTCCCCACATCACAGAACCCTAATTTCGCGACTTCGACACCGGCGCACGCAGCCTCCGGGCAACCGCACCAGTATGTCACGCCGTCCGCACCGCACACCGGATCGGTGCGGAAGCACTTCGCGGGACAGGACAACGACGACGGCGTTGTTGTCGTTTTGGGGCACAGGATCTGCCCCTCCGACGGCAGCCGGAGAACGGATGAGTCTTCGGGATCCATCGCCGCCGCCGCCTCCGGTAGGATCATGCATAGCGCGAAGATCGCGACGGCGGGGAGTAGGCAAAGAGTTGGTGAGGATTTTGGCATGATTTGTTTCCTAGATCGCGAGCTACGAAGGCTCGCGAAAAGGGAATGGATGACCCAATTGGGGAAAGTTTTGGTATTTTGGGAATTTTTGGAAGATTGGAAATGGATTGAACCCTAATTGAGGAAATTGGGGGTTTTGTGTTAGCGAAGAAAAAGGGAAGTAAGAAAAGAAGAAGAAAGAATCTTTGTATGTTGGCTTTGGAGAAGTGAGAATAGTTGGGTTTGGTCTTTTCTATTTCTCTTCTTTACCCACTCAAAACTACTCTGCTTTTTCGGATTATATTAAAAAAACTAGTATCTTTAATAAAAAAATAATAATAATGTAGCATAATATTATATATATATATATATATATATATATATATATATAGACTAACAATATAGTATAGTATTGTTTTTTGTTTTTTATGTATAATAATAATAATAATAAAAATCAATTGAAACATTTGATACATTTATATATTAATAATGCAGCATAATATTTCTTTTTTATTTTTGGTACTTAATTTTTTTTTATTGTTTTTGGTTATATAATTTTTTTTATTTATATATAAATTAATAATGTAGTATAATACTTCTGTATTATTTTTTATGTTCAATAGTTTTTTTATTTTTTTTTGTTATGAAAATCGTTATAAATCTGTAGACTAATTATATGGTATAATTTTTTTTTAATTAGTATATAATTTAAATATATTATTTAAATTTATCTTTTTTACTTCAACATTGAAAATTAGAAAATGTAATATTTAAATTTCCCGTGATAGAATAATATAAAAAATATTTTATCTCTAAAATTATTTTTAACTTAAAAAAATTATAAAGAGAATAAAATGTAATATATATATATATATATATATATATTAAAAAAATAATATAAATTGGGTAAATCATCATGAAATAAAATCTATCAAGGGATATAAATACATACATATATATATATATATATATATAATTTGAATTTTTTAATCATATTTTTATTATCGTATTATATATTAAACAATAAATAGTTTTAAAATTGTATGTTATTTTATATGAGATTTTATTTTAAAAAAAACTAAATAAACAATTCGATTAGTTAAACTTAATTAATAAAAAAATATTAAAAAGTATAAGTTAAAATATAAAAAAATAAAAATGTTATATATACTAAAAGGGTAATGATCCGTTGGTTATATAAAGAAAAGATTAACTTTAAGAAGATTGAAAATAAGGCAGATGAAGTTTTTATGCATAGACAGAGTGATATAACAGGCTATTGAAAATAAATGGTATAGATGAATGGGTCAATGAACAAACCCTGTGAGGTTAAGGAAAATTTTCCCTTATACAAATGAGTTCCCCTTTGATTAACAAAATATAGATGGACATTTGAATTTGATGTCATGGTTGAGTTGAGGTTTGATCTTTCACAGCCAACATGACCAAAAGAAAGAGTAATGGATAGCTTATTGTAGTGAGCACCCAATTCATAATCAATTGGGTCATGAAACACACTTTGTGTTCATCTACTTGCCACGCAACTGCTGCCCCTGCACTCTGTATTCCTTTAAATAACCCACTGTACCTGCTTTCATTATGTTTCCAGCCACATACAACAAACAATTATGCTTCCAAGTTTACTTTTTTTTCAAGCAAGCAACTATGGGGTTGCCACATGCACACCTATTCCATAATATAAAGTTGAGCAGAAAATATAAAATTATGGTTGAATTTATCAAATTATTTATTATTAGATTATTATCATACCATATGCAAATGAATGATAAAGTTGATCTAGTAATTGGGAGAAGATATATAAATGAAAAGATAGGTTCAAATTTATGAAATTGGAGTCTTGTTTAAAAGAAATGAACAATTAATATTTATCATGAGAAAATTAGGTTTTATACAAAGGCTTAATTTTCAGTAAAGATGATGGGCTAGTATGCAAGAGATAAATGTTATTTGCACTTTTTAATACATTGTCACTTTTGATTGATATTAATTTCTTTCTAGAAATAAAAATCATCAATATTACATAGTGTTATTTGTGAAATTATACACACTATACATTATTACATCAAAAATGCTGCTCACCTAACATGAATACATAACCAGTTAACTACCTTGTCTGTAAAGGCTAATTGAAACATTTCTCTGATAGCATACCTGAGAATTAGTCAAAATTAGTTTACCTGCTAAGAATTTCAGAATCATCAGCCAGGGCTCCAATAATCCAATAAACCAAGCTTTGAAACATGGCATCTAGCAACCCAAAACTACAATACAAAACAAAGGGCCCAGCAAAATGAGAACCTGAGTCCTTAAAATCCAACTTTTCAGGCAAATCATTTTCAGAATAACCAATCTGATTAACAAGTCCACCACCCCAAATCGCAGTCCCAACAACAGCAACAACCACAACTCCAGCCATCCCCCTCACCCTTCTCCGCTCAAAACTAAAATCCATCACATAACCAATCCCAACCGAACCCAACATCTGAGCCCCCCAATAAAACACACTGTTCAACCCTCTAGTCCTCAAGTTAAACAACACCCCATTCACATCATTGAACTGGTAAGGGTAAAAAAAGTTACTAGACCATGCAGCAGGAACCATAAGAAGCACTTTCCAATCAGAAAACAACTTGAGAATCTCCAAAAACTCTGTTTTCACATTAGAATACAACACATTAGTGCAATTACTACCATCATCACGGACAACCTTAGATGCAGGCAAAATTGCCAAAGACAAAAGTGTTCCCAATGACATGAAAAGCATGAAACCAATATACGTTGCATCATTCACAGAATGAGCCTCACTATGATGGTAATTCAAGATGAAAGGAATCAAGCCACCAATAACACCACCCATGTTGAAGATGCTCCAAAAAATAGAAATATAAGTTCCTTTTCTGTTTCTTGGAGGGTAAGATGTCATAATTGCTCCTTGTGCTGCCCACAATAGGCCTGCTCCTAAGCCTAGGAGTGCGCCGGCAACCACGGCAAAAACTTGGTGGTGATAATGATTGTAGTAAAGGAAGGAACTTGTATAAAAGACATAGGTGGAACAACCTGCGAGGAGTGTGAGGTGAGGTCCGAGGATGTTGTAGATGGCGCCGCCGAGGATGCCGGAGATGGAGAAAGCGGCATAGAGAGCAGTGAGGGAGTTGTTGGAAGCAGTGTGGTTCACTTGGCCTCCACCACCCATTCCTGAGAGGGCGTTGAACATGCCGGGGCAGCAGAAGCATACTAGTGCTATCAGGATCACTTGGATCAGTGGTGAATTGTACCTAAAAAAGGGTGCACCTGAGTTTTGGGTCATTGATTCTTGGTCTGCATTGGAAACCATTGCCAAACAGAGTTGATTTTCTGTGTTGTGTGAGAAAGATGGATAGCTGTCATGGAATCCAATTCTTTATGCATATTTGCAGTTATAACCTCAAATCTTGAAGAATATATGTAGCCCATAACTCTATTTGGACATATGGACCATTATCCTAGCTTGTGAGCAATTGAAACTCTGACAAAGAATAAGGAAGTCGTTACTTGACAAAATTGAGAACAAATCAAATTTTCCCAATGTTGGGTATAATTGAAGTCCCAGTCCAAGTTTCATAAACATTTTCAATTCTTTTCTTAGTTAGTAAGAGGTCGTTGAAATTTTAAAAAGACAAATTTAAAGTAAACAATATCGTACTAATGTTGGATGTTACGTGTGTGAAGTCATCCTCGATATCAGTAAGTGGAATAATAGAACTATAGTTTGACTTGACGATTGTGTTATGTGTGTGAAACAATGATTAAAGATGTATTTTAGTGATCATCAATGACCAAGTAGAAAATTTTGATTTTCAATGATCATCTACCACCTATTTTGAGGGGATCTATCGGCTTGGCAAAATCCTCCCAATGAATAAATAATAATTGTTTAACTTAGTCGACGAATAAAATAATAATTAAAGATGAATTTAAGTTTGGTAAATCTATTTTAAAGGAATTTTTATATTGAATATCTTTTTTGATAAGAGTGAATGATGGTAGACCTATCTTAAATTAATTGTTTTATTGAAAGTTTTTCTGTTAATAAGAGTGGATAGTTAGACTTGACAATTAACTTAGACGATGGATCTATGCGAAGATAAGATGATATCCTTCTCAATAATCAAAACAACAACAAAGATAATTTTCATTCTCGATGAATATAAAACAAAAGAAAATTAATTAATCAGTATATGATTTTTGTTTCATTTCATAGGAAAAAAAACATTTAGTCTACTTGGTAAGCCAAAAAAAAAAAAGCACACGAGTTTAATTTTCATTATTGTTAAGGAATTTATAAATAAACGAGAACAAGTACAGAATACAGAAGGAGAATGAAAAAATCAGGATAAATGTGACAAACAATTGAGTAAATGCTAAACAAGATCAAATCAAATGCTTCAACAAAAAAAAAATCTTAGCAAAAACAATTTTCACTCTGAATGATCGTCCAAAAGAAAATAATCATATCAACACATGGAATGATGGTTTTTACTTCTTCTCACAAACAAAATTTAGTCTACTTGTTAAGAAGAAAAAAAGGATATAAGTTCAATTTTCATTATTGTTAAGTAATTTATAAATATTTCTGTTAAATTTCATAGTTATACTTATTTTAAAGTATATATTCATGGAATGAAACGCAATAAAACAAGTTGTGAATCTGATCCTTTGATACAGAGAGAATCAAATTCTCATTTCTAAATCATAAATGCAATGCAAACACCACACGGTTTCTCAATCTCCCTTATCTTATCTTTGCTGTTACCAATGTCAATAATAGAAGCAGATCAAAACCAAAAAGTAATTGAAATCACAAATCCAAAAAGCAATTATTTAAAATCGCAAAAATGAAAATCTCTTTAACTGCAATGTGCATGACATGTTATAATTTATGAATTTAGAGTTCCATCAAAAGTAAGAAATGACTTATCAGTTCAGCATGTTCGTGCAAATCTTGATGGAAAGTACATAAAGGAATCAAAATATAAATTAAAAGAGACTAGAAATATCATCCTAAAACCTAAAAAAATTAAAATAGTCACTTTTAAATTATATAAATAAAAAATAAAATTGATCAAACCCTGAGCACAAAGTAAATAATTAGATCTATTAAAATTTTCTTGCATATATAATGAATATAATACAAAAGCGTGTACTAAATATTGAACCTTTTGAGCCTATTCAAGTCCATTGAGCCTTTATATCATCATGTCCTATTCAATTTTTTTAAATAAGATATAATAAAAGTTTAATTACGTTATTATGAATGGTCAAAATTTAAAAATATCTGTTTAATTTTTATATTTTATATTTCTTTTATCAATGCTATTTTTAATATTAAAGATGAATATGCATATCTAAGATTCAATAATTTATATAGTTAATTTTAATTTTAAATTAAAGTTTATATTTTATTTTTATCATATTTATTATTAAATTAAATAATTAATTTAACCATGTCTTTAATTAAAATTAGAAACTTACTATCATTACCGAAATTATTATAACAAAAAATTAAATTTTGTTATAATTTTAATATAAAATATTCTTGATTATAGAATTTCAGTGAATGAAACATAATAATTCGGATGGATAAATTTATCTATTATAGTTTTTTATCTTCAAATTTCATTAAAAATCAATCAATAAAATTAAAAATTGTATACCTGGTGATTAAATTATTTATAATTGAAATAAATTATTTCATCTGATTCCATAATCGGTTCTTGTCTCAAAAAGTTAGAACTCATTTCTTATTTTTACTTTAAGGTATATTGTCGCTAATTAACCAATCATAACTATTTATATTATACAATTAAATTCATATAAATAATTTTTTTGAGTATATTAATTATTTTATATAATTAAAATTTGAGAAAAAAATAATTTAAACTTATAAAATTAATTTATATTATAATATAAATTATTTTAACTATTGATAATTCTATTAAAAAAAATATTGAACTAATTTAGAAATACATATCAAAATAATAAATTTTAAAAAAATGTTAAGAAAAACCCCTAAAAAACTCTCATCGTTTAAAAAAAAAATCCTAAAATATTCTTGTTATGTTAAAGAATAATGATTAAAAGCAATATCATTTAAAATAACTTGATAGAAAGGTATAAAAAATAACACAATTATTTTAAAATTTTAATTCACTCCCTCATGTAATATTTGATTCCTGTAACCATTGACTATTGTTGTAATCCACGAAGCTCATAGTGTTGTGGTGTTGCTTCCTCTGTTCCTCGTATCAGCAACAACACCCTGCAATCTTGAGAACCCAATTGTATAAAGAAAATACCCATAACATAAAAATGCTATCTTTGAGCATAACCATATCTGCTTTTCCTGTTATCAGCGTTAACAAATGGAAGCAGAGACATTGGCAAAGACAAAGGGTGTCAGCTTCCATTCACCGTGATAGCTTGAGAGTGCTTGAATGGGACAAGCTTTGCGATTTGGTCGCTTCCTTCGCCACCACTTCTTTGGGTCGTCAAGCCCTCAAGGTCCCTTTTTCTTCTTTTGTTTTGTTTGGTCCTTTGAATTCTTTAAAATGAAATTATGTTGTGTTTGATTGGATTGTTTAAACTATGATAGAGTGTATTTTATTTTGTTCCGTTTAATTTGTTGGAGTTTAAGACCAAGTGTTCATTTCATTTTTGTGTTTGTAAAATTGATTATGATTATAATTGATTTTGGAGGGAAGTGATTTATGTTTGAGTGTGTTTAGTCTGAAAGTAAGTTAATAGAAAAACTTATCATAAAATTTCTGATCAAATACTAAATCCACCTAAAGTTTCTTCAACTCAGAATCAGTTTTGAAACCATAATTAATTTCTTAACCCGGAACCAAACATGTGAACATTTTCCTAAAATCACTTTAGCTGGTATTTGAACTTGATTTTGGATGAATTGACGTCAAAACAAACATGTAAAGTTGGGTAGTTTTGACTTTGATATAATTGATCATGAATTTTAAATTTGTGTTTAAATTAACCTTAGTAATAGATTTTACTATGAATACTTGGACAGTGTAAGAAGTTGATTCCTGGTGGGAAACAAATAGGTCCAAAATCATTTTTTTTTTTCAAATATCTAAATAATGAGATTATAACTTTTTTGTATTTTACTCCATTATGTTGTGGGGTGTTCATGTGACAGGACCAGCTTTGGTCTCTGAATCGAACTTTTGAGGAAAGTCTCGCACTTCTTAAGGAAACCAATGCTGCTGTTGAAATGCGCAAGCATGGAAGTTTCAGATTGCACTTGGGGCACCTTGATGCTATGCTGGTCAGTAATCAGTGTATAAAAGATGGTTCATTTTATAATAGTTTCTAACAATTGAACAAAAGACTGCTTTTCATATTTGTAGTTTTTTTCCTGCCTAGTTGTTGATTCAAGGTTCCTGTAGGTAAAAACGGCAATTCAACATGCCCGGAGAAGTATAGCAGTGAGTGGCTATGAGGCACAAGCAATTGTATCTCTTCTGCAGTGTGCTGAGACCTTGCAGGGTGATCTCAAGGCTGCAATTAAAGAGGACAAAGATTGGCACAGTCGTTTCATGCCTCTTACAGAAGTGGTAAATGGTGAAATAAACCTTTGAATTTGAATGACCTTCATTTTCTGTAATTAATTGTTACTATATTTCTGGCTTTTTTTACCTACCTACACATGCTTGCAGATAATGGAATTTGTGATCAATCGATCTTTAATTAAAGCGATAGAACAAGTTGTTGATGAAGATGGATCTATTAAGGACTCCGCGGTTTGTTTTATATCTCCTTCGAGTTTCCTTTTTTCTAACTCTGCATATTGTGACAGTGATTAGCTATACATATTATTTGGTATGAGATGACATATATTGCATGTTAAATTTTCATAGCATTCAGTTAAAGATAATACTTCAGATATGCATCTCTCTTTTCTTGCTTCCATACAGCTGTCTGTCAGCTGTTTCTTGTTCTCCTTTTGCAAACAAATGTATAACATAAACTTACATCCTTCTTACAGAGTCCAGCTGTTAGACAGTCACGCCAACAAGTGCAAGTGATTGAGAAAAAGGTAATTCCTGTTTATTTTACTGCATTTCATCTGTTGCCTATGGTGATAATTACTTCATATTTATGGAGTTTTCATGGCTTAATAAAGCCTTTATCAAATAACTGCTTATCATATAAGCATTTATGTATAAGTTGTTTCTATCGTCAAAGAAAAAATAAGGTCAAACTGTTTTCATATAAGTTGTGAGCTGCTTTTATAAGCTACCCTAGAGTGTTTGTTGCCATAATCTAAAACAACTTATGGATAGATCACAAGTTATTCTCATAAGCTCTCCCAAACACTTTTAAAGTGCATGTGTCATACGATAAAGTCTAAATAAGCCATAAATAAACTTTTCCAAATGCACTCATGGTGAGACATACTATATATGTTGTTTAAATTTAAAAGAGTTCATTCTATAAATTCCATTATTCAGGATTATTTGTTTCCAATGTTCAGGTACAACAGTTAATGGAGTACATTATCAGAAATGAAAGAAGTGAAACATCAATCCTTGTAAGCTTCACTAAGCTGTAGATGTATTTCTTTTCCTCTTGTGTGTTTTTTTCTCCATTGATTTTGTGATAATTTGAACAGGAAGTGAATAACGTTGATGGCAGGTGGTGCATAAGAGTAGATTCTGGACAGAAGACAAGTTTTAAGGGTCTATTATTGTCCAGGTGCTTAAAATTTGTCAACATAATTTTGATTATTCATTGTTTATGAAATAATGTATGTTAATAAAGCTAGTAGGCAGGTATAGATGTCCGTTCCTTAAAGGTCATATTTGTTGGCAGTGGATCAGGAGTTGGAAGTACCATAGAGCCACTTCCTGCTGTTC
This sequence comes from Hylodesmum podocarpum, assembly GCA_026586105.1. Taxonomy (NCBI): domain Eukaryota; kingdom Viridiplantae; phylum Streptophyta; class Magnoliopsida; order Fabales; family Fabaceae; genus Hylodesmum; species Hylodesmum podocarpum. Next base: position 351,570 of record JALJEV010000047.1, on the reverse strand, counting down.
CTTTAAATGATGAGCTGCAACGAGCGAGAAGTTTGGTAGCAAAGGCTGAAGCAGATGTGCTTTTGGCATTAACCAAAAAGGTTACAAGCATGATATGATAAAGATTCTTCTGGTCATGTTCTTTCCTTTTTCTCTTACAGTGTCATAAGTTGTGTGCAGATGCAGCTGGACCTTGATGATATTGAAAAAATATTGAACAGTTTGGTTCAACTAGACTTGGTAAGTATCCTTTAATTTTTTTTGAAGAGAAGTGGATCACCATTTCTTGTTTTCTCTCTCTGTATTCCTTCCTATGTACTTACTCATTTGTGAGAATAGCTCCTGTAGCCTTTCAAGGAATTTGCTCAGTAGTTACCCTTTTAATGATCATCTCCTCCTAGAGAGTTTGCTTATTTTTCATTTTGTGAATAAAATCTCCTTCATATTTTTTTCATTAGGAGTTGTACTCTAAACAACTCAGATAACTACCTGTAGCTCGGGAAAATTGACATATATATCATTGGTTGTATTAAGAACTTCCAATTTCATTAAGTCATGGCAATACAAGTCAAAGGCATTAGTTTACACTATGCCTTAGATCAATTGAATAAATAAGTTAAGTTGATAAGCATAGTTAAATTCAGCAAATTTATCACAAAATTTGGTTGGTAAATACATATGTTGAATTTTAACAAAATTTATGTCTCTACTCCACTTTTTATTGCATCTAGCATCAAAAGAGGTAAAGAACTAGCTTACAAAATTAAAGCACTTGCTTTGGTAGGTGATCTTAGTTACCAGTTTATATTTGACAACATGGTAGTCTTGCTTACTGTGCAAAAGACAGTCAGTAATGTGATTCCTATTATCCAGATTAATGCTCGTGCTACTTATGGTCTTTCATTTGGAGGGTCAAGTCCTTATATATTTCTGCCAGATAGGACTAGCTCTTCTACTGCAGAAGCCTTAACAAGGAATGAAGAATCCTTTGAACTGTTACCAAACAAAAAGGAATGGAAGTTGTATCTTCCGAAAGCTTATCATCCTTTATTGCTCCAGAGGCATAGGGAGAGTTTGCGGAAGACCAAAAAGGGTGTCAATCTTGCTACTTCAGTTAAGTCATGACACATCTTGAATTTAGAGGGGGGAGGAAGAGGAAATAAAGAGAAAATAATCTAGAGACTAGAGAATGATACTGCTTTCTTATTCAAAAGAATGTAGTACATAGGTTCTGCATGTCATTCATATACATAGATTCTTGATAGACGTAGTGGAGGCTACTCCCTAGGATTATAATAAGTGATGCAACTCCTAGACACTAATAACCATGAACATGAAGCATTTAAAAATGAGATAAATGAAAAAAAAACTATTTCCTTAGCTATCATTTTGAACACAGAACTTTGTTTTTTAACTATTAATTTGTGCCCCCTATTTTATGCTTTATTTGGGGATTGATAGGGGATTGGTTGCTATTCCTGGGTTGGGAATCTTTGATAAAAAGGCTGCTATGTTGATTCAGTACTGTATCTTTTTCAATCAAAGATGCCAATGCCTCCTGATTGGTACTTATAGTGACCAATTATTTTCTTCCCATGGGAAACATCCGCAAAAAACTGGACAAAAGGAATATATCATAAGTGGAGAAATATAACTTGGGGGAGTAGGAAGTTGGGTAGAGTTCTTTCATTGAAACCATTGTATATCAGGATTTATTTTAATTTTCTTAGACATTTTTTTAAAAATTTTAAGGTTTTTCTTTTCTACTTCTTATATTACATTTGATGATCATTCACAATAAAGTGCTTCTGGTGGTCAGGATGCTGCACTAGACAATGCCCAGCCAGTACCAGTTGATTTTTTGGTATCTCAGAAAACTCGTGTTATAGTTATAACTGGTCCTAATACTGGTGGTAAAACCATATGTTTGAAGACTGTAGGATTGGCTGCTATGATGGCAAAATCAGGTCTGTTCTTTCTTTCAACCTCCAGCCTTCTCTTTCTCAATGTTTAGCATTATTATTTATTACATGAACATGAATATAACCGTTGTTGTATTTTGTAGAAATTCATTTACTTTAATTTTTTTATTACTATGAGCTTCTTGGTATTTAACCACCAGATTCTGGACATGAATAGAGTCTTGTTACATTTTCCCTAAGCCTGGACCATCAAATGTTGGAATGGGGGGGGGCGGTAATGATTTGATTTGTGATCTAAGTTAATTAATGAGTTTTCCCTTAACCATGAAATATATTTCTTTATTAATTTTAATGAGGTTCTTGTTGGAACCTATTTGATGGGTGATAAATGCATCGTCGAATATTTAACACATGTTATTTGTGTATCATGTTTACAAAGTATTTCCATTTAATTTTATTTAATAATTATGATACAGTTTCAGTTCTTCTTCCAAGTTGGTGTTATAGCTCCTGATCTGGGGGACTCTACTTCTGGGAAGAAACACTAGTTAATTTCATTTGTGTAATTTTGGGATTCCTAGTTAGTTCTGGGACTATCTTATTTATTATTTCCATTTTCGTTTTCTTCCTTTCCATATACTTTATCTCTGCTCATACAAAATTAATAATACAGAGATGAAGTAATTTTTGTCGCTCTGCTCATACTAATTCTTGACAATGGAATCTTAATTTCATTTATTTGTCAACAATTTGTTCACGAATAAGTATGTAGGATTGATTAATGTAGCCATATATTTGCTTCAAATAAATTTTCTGCTTACTCTGTTTAAATACTTGAATTTTTTTGCTCTTAATCTGCCATGTTTCAGGTCTCTATGTTCTTGCTTCTGAATCTGCACAAATTCCTTGGTTTGATGCTGTTTTTGCTGACATTGGTGATGAGCAGTCCTTGTCACAGTCTTTGTCTACGTTCTCTGGCCACTTGAAACAAATAAGTGTAAGGAATGATGTTTTGATTGTGTAGAACTTAAATGCTGAAGACTCCTTCGTTCAGTTATTCAATTTTAATTATTGCTTTTCTCTATATTTTATACCTTGATGCATAACAGAGCTATGATGAAATTGAGTGACTTATAATATTTCAGTTTGGTTTTATCAATACATCTTAAATGTTGATTCTTTTCAGGTTACAGTTAAGAGTGACATATTTTTTCCATTATTCTTTTTAAAATATAAAAGGAATTCTTATTTCACTTTTTTATTTTATCTTGCAGAATATTAAATTGCAGTCAACAAGCCGGTCGCTAGTGCTACTAGATGAGGCATGTATATTATGAGTTTAATTAACAGTTTCGGATATGTAATGTCATATATATGTATGATGAATAGCACTTTGTTTGCAACATTTAGGTTGGTGCAGGAACAAACCCCCTTGAAGGAGCAGCCCTAGGAATGTCATTATTGGAATCTTTTGCTCAAGACAGTTGTTTGTTGACTATGGCTACAACTCATCATGGTGAATTGAAAACCCTAAAATATAGGTAATCAATAAGAAAAGTTAAAAAAAGAAAAAAAAATACTTTGATTTTGGATGTACTATGTGACACTATCTTTTATTAAATAGAAAAAGACAGAAAGAAAATAAATTAAGAAATAGAATAAAAATTATTAGAAACAAATTCATTTATAGTCTATTTGGCATTTATTCATGTTTTTTTTTCAAGGGTGCATTCACATGTACTGAAGCTGGGTTGTCAAATAGCTATTTATTTTTGGCTTGGCTACATTTAATAAAATTTCAAATATATATTGTGAAAGGAATTGCCAATAGTTGTATGATAGCTTATACTACATAAGGTACCCCAATAATCCATACAAGTATCATACTATCTCCTAATATTGAGTTATATTTCTTTTTCAAATAATAATTTCGATATTTCTTTTATATTTTATGATTTCTTTTCTTGTTTAATTAGGATCAAATCAAATTAAATCCAGTTTTTTGATGTTTGTTTTGTATGTATCTTTTCTATGAAAGCATTAAAAATGTATTATCCTTGTCAATATATATACATATACATATATACATGTGCGTGTGTGTGTTGTGTTGTGTTGTATTCTCTTAGAAAAGTACAACATTGTAGCATCTGTTTTGACACTTCTGAGTTTTGTTGGTTACCAGCAATGAAGCCTTTGAAAATGCATGTTTGGAGTTTGATGAAGTGAATTTGAAGCCAACTTACAAGGTTCTTTGGGGTGTACCAGGTGAGCACTATTTGACACATGAATAATAAAAATGAGTTCAAGTTTGTTGATGCAGGTTTCACTTGCTTTTAAATGCATTAGTTCCTCATTCAATTGTAAATGAACCGTGGCCAAACTAATAATAATTAAAAGGTTGACCAATTGCATGAGGTTCCCACCTAGTGGGTTCTATGGAAGATAGATGCACAGTTTTATCCCATCGGGTGAAGAGGTTGTTATTTTATCTGAACACATGTTCAATGCACAGCAAATAACAATTGTTAGCTGAGCAATGGTAAAAAACGTGGTCAAAAAGGTCATAACATGAGTGATTCGCATGGTTCAATATTCAGTAGAAATTTCTGTTTTTGGTAAAAAAATAGCTTGAAGTGGTCATCAATAAAACCATGGGTGATTCATTCTGTTCAGAATGCCTTGCATTTGGTTCACAATGATTCAATTGATACTTTTTAAACTAAAGTTTTATTTGGTCATCAATTAAATGGTCACTTTGAATAATTCAGGATAGTTTGCACCTAGCTTAGTAGTTAAATGGTCAGTTTTAATAATAACAGTTTAAGAGGCTGGACCAACCTGTTGATGAACCAGTTTCTGGTTTAACCAATCCTGCCCCGTCTTTTAGTTGTGGTATATTCTGGGAGAAGCAGTGTATTAAATTTTATGTTCTTAACAGGAAATGGCATAATTCATGGATCATTGTAAATAATAGTCATATTTAGTAGACACTTAACTATGTAACTCAAAATGAGATTTTCATTGTAGGGCGCTCAAATGCAATAAATATTGCCGAGAGATTGGGACTACCATCTGTTGTTGTAGATACTGCTCGTAAGTTATATGGTTCTGCTAGTGCAGAGATAGATGAGGTATGTGTAGTTTGTAATATACCTCAATTGTATTTATTATTGTTAATGGTGGTGTATGATATTCTCAGAACGTGATTTCTATTTTTCTTATTTTTGTAGAACTTTAAGTAATGAATAGACCATTGATTTTAGGCCTTGAACTTGATGCTAAACTGGATATTTTGGTAGGTTTCTTTCAGGGATATCAGATAAAAATTAGAATTATACAGGGCTCTGCACCTCCATCGCTCTCCACCTAATAATCAAATCTAATTTTTTTCAATGTATTACAGATATTTCAGTTGTTTCAACATAGTTTGTTTTTCATGTAGGTAATAACTGATATGGAAAGGTTAAAACAAGATTACCAAGAGCTATTGGATGAAGCGCAACATTATCTGAAGTGAGACTGTATGCTTTTTAAAAAATTAAATTCATTACATGCTTTATCCCCCTTATACTTGTATTTCACATGCAATTTAGGGAAAGGTCAATTTCCTGATGATAAACATTGGCACTTGTTTCTATATCTAACAGATGATGGAGTAAGCTCATTCAGTCCTTAATGTATTTAAGGAAAAATGGATAACGTAATCAAATTCGCATGTTGTGTTTTGTTCTTGATTTTAATGTTTATTTTTCTTTAGTTATTATCCGAATACTCAATACCTGTAACAACTTCCATCTGTTTGAATAATTGTAGAGTGCTTTGTGTTAGACTGGCCACCTCTAAATTTTATTAAGCCCTGTACTCTTCTATGTAATGGATACATTGAAATTGGGAGGATTCATTTATCAGAGCATTGAACCAACCAATATTTAATGACAAGTAATGATTTTTAAAAAAATACTAAGAGTCTGTGCTATGTATTACTCAGATAATCCATTCCATGAATAAAATTTATTTTGAAAACATCATCCAAATAAAATTATTCAGATTCTTGTTGTAGGGTCTAACCAGATTGCAAGAATGAGGAAGGTGGAGGGAAGAAATGTTAATATATCATATTCCCATTACTTGTAGTATGATAACTAATTGTGCAAAAATTCTTTATAATTGACTTAACTTTCTTAATTGCCACATGCGACTGGGTAAAACTAGTTCTTCTTTTTCTCAGCTGGTAATAATTAATTCTTGTAGATAATTATTAACAAGATCCACCATACCTTTAGAGCATCTGTAAATTTTTAATTAGGATTTTTTTTTTTCTTCTTTTGTTCGTAATTTTAGGCACTCCAGAGGACTTTACAATAGTCTACTGAACACCAAAAGGAAGATCATGGAACATAGTACTCATCTAAGGTTGAAGAAGATGAGAGATGTATCTGATGCTGCGGCAACGGCAAGATCTATCATTCACAAGAAAGTGAGGGAATTGGATACATTAACTACGCAGTCCTCACTGAACAAAAAAGCTATTAAGAGCTCCAATTCATCAGCAACCAGCAAAGGCCAAACTGCAGAAGATAACAAAGAACCTACAATTGCCGTTGCTGATAGAAGTGCATCTGCTCTGAAAGTTTTTAATCAATCAAAATCAGGTATATGCGATGATAATGAAACATGAGGGAAATAAAAGGAAACCAAAGTGTTGTGAGTTAATACGCTTCCATATTTAATTTCTTGCATCTGAATTAAGTGCACAGCTCTATTTTATTTTGACCTGTTGATAGCACATGCTAATGTTGTTCTCTCTAGTCTTATAATGAGGAATTATATCATAGAATATTGATGCAGTTGTCATTCACCTTATTGGTGTTGCAGAGAAGACTGAGCCTCCCAAGGTTGGTGACATGGTACTAGTCTCTTCCCTTGGGAAGAAGGTGACTGTTTTACAAGTGGATTCGTCCAAAGGAGAAATTGTAGTTCAAGCTGGAAACATGAAGTTGAAGCTGAAACTAACAGACATTCAAAGATCATAGAAGTGGGAAATCATGGCCATTGGCATAACTCATACATGAGTAAGTGTTTTCTTTTTGCAAATATCATATATTGTACCTTTTTTCTAACTACAGCATATAATAATAACCATGCATCATAGAAATTGTGAAGCATCAAGTTTCAAGAATTAAAAGGACTTATAATTTTATTTTATTTTAGAAATCAGTGCATTGTATTGTGACCCTAATTATAGATGGTCCTTCGTCCATCCTCTGTGATTAATCAACAATCCCAAATGCTTAAGTTGTTAAGTGAAGAAACATGAATAGTGTTATATTGCATCTCTAACATGCTCCTTCGCGTGAGAGCCCTTTGGGATTAAAGCATGGATAATGCATATGCCCACCTATCTTATACTAAGTTTTTTTCTTCCTTTTACTAGAAAGAAAGACTAATTGGCCATAGAGATTGATACTATATCATGGACCAACTTAAACCACCAGAGTTGGCCTAGTGGGGGAAGGTTGTGGTAGTATGCACAAGGTCTTAAGTTCGAACTTCGCTGGTGATGACACATGAATGATTTTGACATCTATAACATCCCTTACCCTATAGAATTTCAAAATATCTTTTAATTGGTTTTATGCCCTTGAAAAGGGAAAATGTGCATTGAATCTGCTATCATATGATATGATGTGAGATAAAACAGAGGTGGGGGACTCTCACAAACTTCAGCTTCTTGATTTAGCTGGATGCGTCAAGAACTACAGTTTTACAATGTCATCAGCAATACAAGTAATTGGCGTGCTAATTGTGCAAGGTACACCTTTCTTGATGATATATAAAATTATCTGTGAAGCAATTCAAGCAACGTAAACTGTTAGCAAATTGACATAAAGAAAAATTTCCCTTTTATGGTTTGGTCCCCTTGTCAGAGTGGTCTAAAGCTGCAAAAAGAAGAAGAAAACAAGAGATTCCGTTAAAGAAAGTTATGGGCAATTGATGGTGCTTGCTTAGTGGAAAGAACAATGACAGGTATTCATAGAAAACAAAAAGGTTTTAGGTATTTAATCCTATGTTTCCTTTCATTTTATTGAGAAATAAACTCTCCTTTGAAAATTTGTTAGGTGCCCTTTATTTTGGTACACTATTTCATATGATTACTTAATTGAGCTAATTTGTTTGTATTATCTATTTTGGGCTTTTTGCTACTGTTGTAGGTGGAATATCACTGCACCCTCTCCAAGAAGATACTAACAGATTCCTATTATGTGCTCTGATTCTTTATTTAAGAAAACACCTTCCACACCCTCCTAAAAATCTATTGATGAAAAGGGAGCATGGTGTGACCTAAACAGGTTGTGGTAAAGATTCCACACTTTTGATATATAAAGTATGTTTACTTTTTCCTAACACGATTTTCTAGTGTGTTTGGTTACGCTTCAAAATGTACGAGACATCTTTCCGGAAACAATATAGTGTAGCTTCAACATTTTTTTAAGATGTGGTTTTGCACTTCTCAGTGCTTAGTGCGTATTGGACATCAGTTATGTTCAATGTAACAAGCTTTTATCTTAAAGCAATAAAGAGTTGTTTCAGCATTTTTGTTTTGGAAAGTGGAAAAAAATAAATAAACACTGTTAAACATAATAGTACCTCCACATGAACAATTAGGAGATTGAAAAAGTAATTTTACCTCCTCATGAACAAGTTCTTCCTTCTTCATTTGTGCTTTTGATATATGAAAATGTGTATTGGTATTTGCAAAAGTACATTTTTAGTTTTTATCCAAACATTATAATACCTCTAGTGTTGTTGCCTCCATCATCTGCATTAGTTATGATTTTTTTAGTGGTATTGTGGAGAGAAAGGAGTAATTCTGTGGCTTTAGTAACTAGGCATGGGATATACAGTAAACCAAACTGGATTTAAGGTTTAAAACATATTTTATCTAAGTGGCCAAGTTGGAGACAATTTACCTACTTGACTTTATATAAAATAATGCTGATCAAATTAAAATACAAAACTGTTGAATTCAAAACTTCCACCTAGTTGGTGGAACTATAATCATCAAGCACTAAAGTTTCAAGAAAATAAACAATTGAGAAGGAGAGTTTGATATACTAGGTTTTGTGTTTTTGCAGCTGCAAATGGCATTTCGTTTTGTTTAATATTAGCTATATTTTTCTGTTGGAATCTTCAAAATTTACTAATTTTTTCTTATGGGTAAGATTATAATCAGACTATTTTTCCCTTACAAAAAATACTCAAGATGCTTTTTATTGAGTTGTTTTTTTAGTTTGTAATACGAATGGCATCAATATCTTTTCCATATACTAATGAGTATGCAAGAAATGTAATATCATACTTTAGTGGAACTAGCATTTTCTTTTGAATTTGCTTCATGTTTTGACTCGGCTTCTTAAAAAAAATATGGCACAGAACGAGGTATTCCACTTTACATCACACCCCACCAATGGAATTTGCTTTTGTACTATCTAGCATTGTTTATTTGTTCTACATCATACAACACTAATGTTAACGTGCAAAGATTCAATTAAAATTTTATGATGTTAGCAGTGCTTGATAAATTTGAATAATTTATTTAAGGCAATAGACCATAGTTTCTGGCAACTCCTCACAATAAAGAAGTAGCAGAATAATAGTAAATATCAGAAGTTATGTAATAAAATTTAAAAGAACTAGAGACAGAGAAAAATAAAATTAGGTGAAAATAAAATTAAAGTGTAGCTCACTCCACCAGAAATATATTGAATCTAACTCAGATAAAAATTGTAACATATTGTCATAACAAATCACTATTTTCTTATCACATCACTCATTTTGTTACATATTTCTCTTTTTGCTCTTATCCTTTTGTTTTATATTCATGCCACTAAGATTGCTTGATCATTTGTTTTAGTCTTATCTCACCAAGTTACAAGCATTATTTTGAAAAACTTGTGTAGTACACAAATTAAATTGGACTTATACAGAAAAAGAAAACATCAATTTTAGCCTGAGTTGACATCTAAGGCTAAAGGTCAAGGATTGTGAAGTGAAGCTATCATTTGATTTTGACTTTGGACCTTCTTTGGTAATGAACAATTGGCATTGAAAATATGCTATTTGGCCGTGTGAAGGCTAAGGCCGTGTGAAGGCTAAAATTCATTGAGCCAAAAAGGAACAGAAAATGAGATACATATTTGTCAGAACATGAAAAATAGAAACTAGTTTGATAACTGTGAAGACAATTTGCATTACATTGACCAAAAATAACTGAAAGTGACTTACGTGATAATATCAAAGTTCTATGCAAATTCTAGACGTCTTGTAAATTAAGAGTTGCTTCTAATACTATTATATGTGATATTATAATAATTTTTTATTTTAATAGATACACATCTCTTTTATATATATTTGAAATTATTATTTGTTGTTTTATTTTAACATTCACAGAATATAATAAGGTTTTTTTGAGAATGGAATGAGGTTTTTTGTGAGAATGGAATAAGGTTTTTTATTATTATTTAATGTGTTGTTTTCTATACAAGTTTTTAAAAATTAAAAAAATTAAAGGTCATGTACTCACATAATAAATTAGATTTCATAATGTTTTTAAAATTTTATTATTAAAATCATCAAACCTAAACCTATCACAAAATGGATAATGATTGATTGAAGATACAGAAAACTTGCCCATGATACACCAATTTTTCTCATTATAAATATATATTATATGTGTAATTGAGAATGAAACAAAGCAAAGTAAAAATGAAAGTTAAGAAACAAATAACTTCATGTGAGTATGGTAGAAGATTGGTAGCAACATCAAAAATGTTCCGAACAAATATGCGAAATGCTAGAACACAATGTTTTAATTACATACTGTTTTGAACCCATCTTGATTGACTAAAATACATTAAATTTTTCTGAATTTTTTTAGATTTTATTTGTTATCAAATGATTATTTTTCTGTATTTGATAAATTTTAATAAATTTTGACCAGCCATGAAATAAGTATCAGAAAAAATATGTTAAAAACTACATTGATAGCAGTCCTCAGATACTTATTTCATAAGACAAATTAGCCATCTAAAAGTTCACAAGTCAAGTTCACAACATGCCATCCAATTCAACTTGAACATGTATCTTCATTTCTATTATAGATACATTAGAAGATGCATTTTTGCACATACTTTACTACCAGACAAGCTAATAAATACAACTAACCAAAGGTTAATTATATGAACCTAGCTAGTTCAAACAAATTAATCTACTTTAATTTCTAATTAGTCCTTCCAATTTCCTCGTCAACATTACTATGTCTGTGCAATTCAACTTGATCACATTCAGTGTCAGAAATCGCAGCCCAACCATAACCAAATGTAACATCCAAGAAGTATAGCATGAAACAAAGGGCAAAGCAAGAGACAAACACAGGAATTGGTCCAAAGAGCCACATGAATAGAGGAAAAGAGAAGTAGAATGCACGCAATCCAAGGGACCAAAAGTAACTTCCTCGGTTCACAGTGGTGGCAACATACTCATCTGTGATCATTTGGTGCCTAAGATTTGGTGACACTTTCTTGAAGGGCACGTTTATTAAGATACTTGCATGACTATAGTACCTTATGGATTGCACATTCAACAAAAATGCTAACAAGAAACACACCAATATGGAGAAGAACTTTATGGACAAGCCAAGCTCACTCCTATCTCCAAACACTTCAGCCACCACTGTTTTTTTCTCATAGCCACCGCTCATCAACACAGCAATGAGGGAACTTAGCATTATAGCTGTGGAAGCCAAAAGGGTCGATGCCATTATGTTGTTTCTCAATGATTGCACCGCTAGAACCCCATTCTTTGACACGTCCTTCACATCACATGATCAAAAATCAATGTTAATACTTTTTATTTTGACAAAAACATTCTTACAGTAAAATGTTAACCAATTATAAACTATCTCTGATATCATGTTAATCAATTACAATCTATCTATCGTATGATATTACATATTTATTGACTTTAAAAATGATATCAATTTTTATTTCTTTCATTCATACAAGAACAACAAGATTTAATACAAAGGTTTTGTATATATTATCTCAAGTCTAGATTATCATGTCAATGTTGTTGATTCAACAAAAACATGTATAGTAAGAAAGAGATACAAAAGAGATGAGTGCATGAAATTTTTTATCATTCAATACATATATGTATATATATATATATATATATAGATCAAATGAATCAAAACCCAAGAATAAAAATCCAAACTTTTTAGCACCCATGATGTAAGAACATATGTATATAAACATACCTCCATCATAGCTTGGACCCAGATACGGCGATTGATTGCATTAACACCAATGACTGTTTTGGTGGGGTGTTTAATGACTTGGTGGAGGAGCCAGAAATGATATGCCAACATCACAAGAAAGCCACAAGGGACTAATATGAAATCAAGGATTTTCTTTTCCATGTAATGCCAATCTATATTGATTAACTAATTAATCAACCAAAGGAAAAAAAAAATATTGCACAAGATAGAAATTAAATCATGCACAAAATGGATTTGGAGATTGAATCCAATCTTTCTTTCTCTCTTCCTTTTTGTAGCCAATTTTTATCCAATCATGTGGAAAAAATGAAAAGTGAACTATGGATATGGAAGATTGTTATTAGAAGATCAAGAGGTCAAGTGCAACACGGGTGTTGCCGTGTGTGTTTGGAAAGAGAGTGAAATTGGTATAGAATAGATCAATCTCATTGCACAAAATGTGGGGTGCATTTATATGCATACAAACATGCCATTGAATTCTGGTGGCTAAATTTTAAAATCAATAAATTCAGGAAGTATTATACATTTGTTATTCATGCTTGCTAGCTTTGTCTTTGATTATCTTTTTAATTTTTTTCCACCTTTTATGCTTATAATGTGAAACCTATCTAGCTTGTTGTGATCCTCTTGTTGTTTGTTACATAGAAATGGTAGTTTCCGAGAAGACATATATGGGATCCACGTGTGCTTCTGAATTGGATGCAATGCATGCCAACCCACTAACTTCATGATTATTCACATTTGAAGGTTCATCTTATTAATCAATGTATTTATTGTGATATATACAACGTTGTATTCAAGGAAACAAAATATTTGTTCTAGTGTGTAGACAATCCTGCTTTGAAAAAAAATATTGTTTTGGATTTTTGCTATATATTTCAAATGAAATACTATGATATTGATAATTGCATTTAAAATAAAATATTATTATTTTTAATATAATTTTTATGCACGGTTTCACAATTTATCAATCATAGTTTGTAATGTATATAACTTTCAAAATAATTAGCTAAGAGTTAAACGTTTTTTTTTTTAAAATATGATATTCCTTTTGTAATTGTATGACATTATTAAAAAAAAAAGCTTTAATAGTAATATATACCAATTAAATCCTATCTTCTATTAAACGTTTTTGAATCATTAATGAATACTTGAATTAAACGTGATAATTGACTAATACAAAATTTACAATACAATGATCTCTAGTAAAAGAGAGAAATAGATACTTGTGATTTTTATTAAAATATAAAATAATAATATTAATAATTAAAAAAAATTGAATAAGGAGTATTTAATTGTTAACAATTCTCTCTCTTTGAAATTGTGTGTAAATACTAATTATAATGGCTACTTAGTTGGCAGGTCAGAACAGTTCCATTGGAGTCAGCTTGAAGTTGCTTTTGGAATTTGAATTTTGACTTTGGTATTTCTTCATCAAATGGCAATTGAGTCAAATATATATAGGATTTTGCTTAATCCAAATCCATAATTAATTAATTAAGTATGTTCACATGAATCATTAATGTTAATCGATTTTTAATTGAATGGTGGAGTATGGCAATGTGGTTCCCACTATTTTATTTTTTTTTATGCTTTTCTAACTGTACTTTTATGTTACAAACTTATCATTTATATTACATAGCTGTCTTTTGTGTTTAAAGAAAGAGTGCTCTAGTTTTATATATCATTATAATTTTTTTTTCTCAAATCATTTGTTATTTTAGAATATTAACAAAAAAACCACAACTTGTACTTACATATAAGAAAAATACATAATTTCATGATAATTAAGAAATGTAATTTTTATATACAAATTGAATTATATTTCCTAAACTACCATTAATCAATACTTATTGGAGATAATACCTTAACTAAAAATTGAATTAATTTAAATGTATTTTTGAAAATTTAGATAAAGTTGAATTTGCTTAAATTTTTTTTATATTTGAATAGAAAATTTTCATACATTTTTTCTTATATATTATATAAAGGGAATATTAATTATTTTTTCTAGTGGTATCCTAAAAAAAATAAATATACTAATTGGACACGTATCATCTGTCACACGAGTAGTCATTTTAATAGAATTAGAAGTAATGACAAAAATAAAGATCGAAAAAAAACTAAAGATCAAAAATAAAAATGGGTGAAAGTACATGGATGAAAATATATTTAATCCTTAAATTTTTTATAATTTATTATAAATTTTAGTTATTTACAATAAAAATTGAGAAAAAGATTCATGAAATACACATATTAAAATGATAGTAAATTATATTCACCTTAAAAGCAAAAGCCAAAAAAAAAAAAAAAAACTCTTAAAAGTTGAAACAATTTTATCCAGCATGGCAAGGGTATTTCAACTGTAAAAAGAATCAAAGGAAACAACGGTTGGTGTTGAACGTCATTTTCCACATTCAGAACGTTAAAAAGTTGCTACCAAATTAATGGGCTTTAATTCAAGCCATCACGTAAACTATCAATTCTTTGTTTAATAGTACAAACCGTTACTTATGTCAGCGGTTAATTTTAATCAATGTTTTAAAGCAACCAAGATTATTTTAACAAAAACAAAAAACTAAATATTTAGTAAACAATTATACGACAAATCAAGTGCATATGCATACATATAATTATAAGTATAATTGTATAAATATTTTGTAAGTGAATTAGTTAGTTGTGTATCAGAATTGATGACAAAATAAAGTTCTAATAATAATAAGTTTTTTGTTCCATGACTTTTGTTTGTATTTACCATAAGCCTTGAAAGTGTGAAAATTTAACACTTCCATGAACTAAGTCTTTTGCATCTTGTTATTTAATCGTATCAAAGAGAAAGGGATAAAAGAGAAAAATAAAGAAATCACGTCTAGAAGGCATGTTGTAGTACATGTTCTAAACCAACTTTAGAAACGGTAGATCCACGGTCACTCATCATACAAGTCTAAATAACATGAAAACTACTTCAAGTTGCATTGAATGGATGTGATTTTTCATGTTTGTAATGAGTTTCCAAGCACTCTGTAGGCAATTAATTTATAAAGAAATAAAGTTTGACAGTTGTTGACTAGAAAAAATAGAGGGGGCTAACAATAAAACTATGAATCACTAGGAAGAAGAGAAAGAGAAGGCACTAAAAAAGAAGTTTGTGCATCTCAAATTTCATCATTTATTTTTAAGTAGTAAAATTTTAACACTTCAGTCATTTAATATCAACAACTATGAATCCAATCATAAGTGAAGGGACATCGTGAGAATGAAATTTGATAGCAAAAAACCGGAGGGGTGTGCTTTAGAAAAGAGAAGAGTAAAAAAAAATGGGACTTACCATAAAATGAATAAAGCCTGAAAGTGATACTTTTCCTAATATATAATTATAATCCTTAAAACATACAAAATGCTACTATAAACATGGCACAGAACTTATCTCTGAAATTTATAATTTCCTTCTACCCTTCCTATCTTTAAAACAGTACCAAATTAGTGTCAGGGTCACTTCCTATTCCTAACATCTGATATTTGTATTTATTACAATATAAAAAGAGACATGTATCAGAAGGGGAAGCATTTCCCAAGTGATGATTATTCCCTGAAGGGGGAAGAGGGAGGTAAGAGAAGTGAAGTTTCATCTCACAAGTGATAGCGATAATTAATCTAATTTCCTTCAGGCAAAACAATAGCTAGGAATCACTAAATCATTAAGTAGATTGCATCTCTTCCTTGTTCCTATACATCTAGAACATTGAAGTGCAAGAATGTAAGAACCCAGTTGCAGGCTGAAACAAATAAGTTTCCCTCTGTAATTATGTCTCCTATAACTATAAATAGTCCAGTAATTTACAATGAATTTGCAATAATGTGACCGCACAAAGGCGCAAAATTACACATTCTCACAAGCCTCTTCTCTCATGGTTGAAAGCTGTAACTCCTTATACATATAACTTCAGAAAAATTGGTATGTCAGAGCACAAACTACACATGAGACTGCATCTCCTGTGAGAAGAGGGCGCACTGAACTGGCTTAGATAACTCACGCTATGATTAGTGAGATTAAAATTTAACCAGTAATTGTAGGCAATTTGTGATTGAGGAACAAAAACAAATTGCAAAAAACTGAGAAATCTCTGAGACACTCCTTGGAAGCCAAATATTCAGTGCTCCAAAACTTTGAGGCCAAATTTTCAGTGCTCCAAAACTTTGATCTTATCAAGATAGGTATTCATGCGATTAGTATCATCAGCAGAGAATCGATCACCAACCATGAGTGTGAACTGCTCAAATTTTGATTCTTCACACTTCAAGGCAGCATTTCTACAAGCCCTTATACTTCCTGAACCAGTAGGTAAAATCATATCAGGATTTGCTTGTTCAACGTCAAATCTTTAAGTGAAAGAATAAGATGAAAATCATGCATATATGGCCAATGGCTAGATGCAATCAAATTGATTAAAAAAAAATTATTAATATTTGGAGTTTCATTAATATTACTTTACACATAATGTTTTATAAATCAACCCAATCTATATCCTCCTAAAAGGAAAGTAAGGATATCAATGCAGAACTACTCTATATCTATGTATCTATATATAATATACAAAACATAATCCATGTTTAGCCAACCATTGCATATATAAATTACCGCAAACCAATATTCCTCCAAAATGTTCACTCCCCTCTTTACAGGAAGCCTCATATCCAAAAACTCAATGTTCTTTCTACAGTATTTGGTGGTTTTTTATTGCATTTTTTGAAAATAAATTTCATCATAGCAAGATGGAGCCAATCTACTAATTATAAAATTCCTAGGCATTCTGTTGGGAATGACTTCAGAGCACATAATAAACCTTTACAGGTTCATTATAGGAAGAAAAAGAGGCAAATAAAAAGATAAGGAGTTAGTTGGTGTTAGCAGTGTTTGTCATTAATTTGTTATATAGCTGTAAAAATGTTTTTAGTTAGTTAGGAGGCAGGAATTCCTTTATATAGCCCTCCTGCTGTAAATGAAAGATCATTTTTAGAAAATATTCATTCAAACTGGTTAGGCAGTGAAAAAATGAGAGTGCTCCTTTTGGGGGTAAACTTGTTTACCTTGTTCATTTGTACTTTTCAATTTCTTGGGTAATAAAAAGGGAAGATTTCTGTGTTGATTCACTTGCGAAGGAGAATTTTCAATTGCTGGGTTTTCAAGTTTTCAATCTCAAAAAGAGATACCTAACACATTCATTCTAACGGAATTGAATGATAAACTTGAGTCACACTGAGACAGTATAATAAACATGGACTTTTAGACAAAATTAGTATCATGCATAACAGGATTTGGCGATCTCAAATACTAAAACAAACTCTGGACCAATATGTTCTCTTTATCTGAACACAGAACTAATCACCCGAGGAACAGAGAACCATCTAACAATTTTTTTGGAGCACATAGATGACAGACCTAAGGATCAAACCGAATAACAACAAAAATGCAATATCACAATGCAAAATTTACCAGAATTTCTCAAATTTCTTTCCCCACAAGATATTATTCAACACACTAATTTTGTCAGGTTTTTAATCCCAATATTTTCCCAAAAGAATTCACAAAATAATAACAATAATAATAATATAAAAAAAAAAACTAAAAGAAGAACCAATGAAGCAAATCCTTTACCAGATAAATCTAGCAAGTTAAACATCACTGGGTAGTTTCCAATACTTGTAACCATTGTAATGGCAGCCCATACTTTCTGATATTCCTCCCTTGAAGCCCTAATTATACACACATTAGTAATTGGATTCACGTACTTAACTGCACACAGATTAAAACTATTATCAAATCTTAGAAATTGCATTAGAATTATAAAAAAAAAAAAAAAAAAAAAAATCATGAAATTAAACATTTTACGACTTACCCTGGAATGATCCTAGTGATGAAGCCAAACCACACTCTCCAAAATTGACCAATATACTGTCCCTTATAGCTTTGGACACATTAAATTGTGTAATTATAACAGAATCATTACCCCCTTTGTCTCTATTAGGGTTCAAGAAAACCTCCATCACCATGTATCTGTTTTTGAACCCAACCATGATCCTTTAACCTCGCAGTAATTAATTATTCGAATTCTGAGAGCAGAATCAAAATCCGCGCTGATACGACCAAGAAAAACGATTATCAAACCCTAAAAGATAAGATCCGATTGCAATATACGGGTCAGGTCGGTTTATGGGCTTGGAGTAAGTGAAGCCCAATAGTGAGGGACTGGCCCACTGGCGCGTTTCATGTACTGTCTGTACGGCTACAACACGTACTTACTTACACGTGTTAAGGTTTGATAGGACCACCACTCTTTCGGCCTTGTTTGTTTCTTTCTTCCTAATATATCCGTTGCGAAACATGTGCACAAATTAAAAAAGAAAGTCTTTTAATTTCTTATTTTGAATTTTATTTAAATGTAATGATTGGAAAATAGGTTTGTTAAAATTTATGATAATAATAATAATAATTTCATTAATTCCTTAAATAATTTTATTGTAAGATATACTAGGCATAATAACGTTATATAAAATTTAAATTAATTCATTTTAAGAATTTAATAATTTTGATCTTTTATTTATGTATTGTATTAATCCTTAATTTTAAAAAAATAACATTACTTTAGTTCTTAATTTTTCAAAATTGATAAATTTACCTCTCACTTTTAATTTTATTCCGTTGGATAATTTTTGTTAATACTTAATAAATACTACTGAAATTTATTTTTCACTAATTTATAAATTGTTAACCGTTAAAGAATAAAATGATTACACGGTCAAAAGTCAAACACTCTATTTTCTTTTCCTCTAGTTCAAGCTTTTCATACGTTTAATTTTTGTGTAAAATTTTTGTGAATCAAATAAACTAAATTATATTATAATAATAAAAATTCACTTACCAATATCTAATGAGCACGTGGATTCAATTTTCTTTATTTAAATCTTGAATATCATATCATATATTATAAATTCCTCAAATTTTATCAATTTTAAATTACATTTCTTAATTTATTTTTTTAATGTATTTCAATTTTATCATAAACTCTTAAAAATTTGCACAAAAATCTGAAAATCGAAATTAATACAATCCAAAATAAAAGAATAAAAAATAGAAACAAGTAAAAAGAAAATTAATTCCAATTAATATAAAATAAGAAAAAAAACACCTTTTAATCAAACATTTTTTTCAATGGTCAAAATGAAACATTTTTTTCTATAAAACATTAATAATAATTGATAATTGATGGGTTGAGAACGAGCGTTAGAGTTTGAGATCCGATAGTTAATCCAAAATTGAAGGTGACATTGCCAACTACTGATTTGACCCGACCCGATAGTGACATGTGTTGCATTTGGGTCACAATTTGCCCGAAATTTATCGCGCATTTCGGGTAGTTAATTTTGTCCTACGTTGGTGTGTGTTCCCACAAGTGCACACTCACCATCATTACCACCTTTCTATAAATACCCAAACCCATTCTCCCTCGTTTCCTTGCTCATGTTCATTTCTTAGTTTTGCTTAGGTTCTGCAGAGAGAGAGAGAGAGAGAGAGAGAGAAAGTGTGTGTGAGTGTTTCGGAGAGAGAAAGTTCATTTTTTTTTTTTTTGTTTTTTTTGGGTTTCTCTTTGTTTTTGTAGGTACTGAGGAAGAAGAGTTTGTGGGTAGCATATCTTTTGTTGAAGAGCGTGTAAGTTCATTTTCCCATCTGGGGTTGGGTTGGTCCATTTAAGCATGTTTGTGTTAAAAAAAAAAACAATTTTTTTATTTTGTGTAATTTTGTTTTTGGTAATTTATTGATGGGAAATAATTAAATTTCATGTTTATCTAATATGGTGGGGGTGGAATTTGTATGTGATAGGAATTATTGTTGTTGATGGAGTGGTTTTTTGTGTATGAGAATTGTGAGTGTTGTATGTGCACATACTTACTCCTTTCACATATCCATTCATAGTAGGGGTTATAAGATGTTGAAGTGGGATGGTTAATTATGAATTCATGTTGTTTGTGTTAATTGTCATGTCTTATGTTGTTTTGTGTCTTAGTTGGCCTTGGTTTAGATCTGCCTCATGGGGAATTTTGTTTGGCTTGTATAAAATATCACTGTGGTTTGTTTTATTGACACAGGAAGATAGTAAATGTAGGTAATTATTATTTATTTCTTAATGCTTTGTGAATTAGAATTTTAATAAGAAAGCATGTGGGTTTGCTCTTTTTCTGAGCTGTTATATTTCATTTTTGGCCATGCTTGTCAAAAGCATAAGTTTGTGTTTGGCTTTCCTGTTTTCATAGGGAAATGGAAAAAGATCTAACCTGATTGATGAAATCAGTTCTCTTATTTAGACACATATTTTAGAACCTTTCTCTGAGAGGTACTGAATAGTTACACAAGAGAGTGGAATTTGTTTATGTTGAGGGAAATTAGTTTACTAGATAAGGTTGGTTGGTTATACAAGGTGTGAGTTCTTACATCTCTTTAGACCCAAGCAAGTCAGTTTCTGTTGAGTTTGACTGAATTATGTATTGTTGTGGTGGGCCCTGCAGAAAATTCAGGCAAGGCCTTGAAGTTGGAGTGTATTAGATTGGAATCTCAGAAGTTTCTGTCTGGACTGAAGAAATGGAGGTATATGGCAAACCTATGGTTGCAGCTCCTTCAAATGTTATTTATCTGTCAAGTGTTTTGGGCCAAGATGGTCCAATTCCCCTTCACAGATGCAATTGGAAATGTGAAAATGAACATGTTTGTGGGAACATGTATCGCTGCAAGCTAACAGGGCTGACTCACATCTGTGATAAAATCTGTAACCAGAGAATTCTGTATGATAACCATAGCTCACTTTGCCTTGCAAGTGGTCAAATTTTCCCCCTTACTGCAGCTGAGGAACAAGCAGTGAGAGGTGTTCGCAGAAAGCTTGATGCGGAGAATACATCCTCTGATAGTTGTGGTTTTAAGCGTAGACGAGATGCTCAGTTCCATCCTTCCCCTTTCGAGAGATCTTTCTCTGCTGTCAGTCCTATCTGCAGCCAAGTTGGAGATGGCATGGATATGAAATAGATATATCTATTATATAACTGAAAAGACTCTATCATTTCTCTTGTCTCTTTGGAGTATTTTTTTTTTCCTTTTTTTACTTTTTTTATACCGTTAACAGAACTTGAACAATTATGGACTATTTATTGGTGGACATGATGTGTCCCCATCTGCTGTAGGAAGAAGTTTATATTTATATATTAATGTAATGTAGTCTTTTAAGTAGCTTGACTGTTGAATGGGGATTTGAGCAGTGTCTTTGTGCACGACATGCTTGCGACACTTGAATTGACTTAAGTTTTCTGCTAAATCAAGTGAGAAGCTGGCTGTCATAGCTGACTACAGACTTTATTCTGGCCTTTTTATTGCTCAAGTTTGATTTGGACCTCAGTGATACATATATGAGCAATGTACTTAACCGTAACCCTCTTTTAGCTGACTATCAAGTTTCTAGTGTGTCTGTAATAACAAAGCAGCCCTATTGTTGTATTCCTTATTTCCTTACTGTTACTGTTGTCATGATCTTGTATTCCTTAATTCTGTATGAACAGCAAACAGTTATTTTGACCCTGCTGATAAATCTATTTAGGGTCATATTGATAATCTTGACTTCTGTAGGCCGAGGTTCTCTCCAGTTTGTTATATGAAAAAGTTATTGATATGCTATCTGGTGAATCAGTTTTGGTTTTGAAGCTTCACTCTATGTATTTCTGTTACAGGCTCAAGGGAGATGGCTTAGTTCACATTTCTATTCGTCTTTATCTTCTTCTGATATCTTTTCTTTCTGTGATTTGATTAACAGTTGGCCATCTGAGGTTAATGTAACTTGTACAGGTTTCAAAGCATATGCTAGGAAGGAGCTTTCAAAACATATATGTTTCAATGCTGAATTAGCTCTTATGATATAGAATTGTTCTATGTTATAACATCAATTACTGATAAATGTCTTTTTTTTCTTGAATGAATGCAGGCAATTGTGACATTTACACGAGTCTTTCTTTGCTGATGTTTGGAGTAGCCGACAGTAAAGGAATTTAAAGGCTAAGTAGGTAATCCTAACACTCCAGGATGTCAAAAGAATTGGAGCAAGAACGTTTATGATACTGTACAGATACAGAGACACAACATGGAATGATGATAAATAGGGATGCCTAATATTAATTATTTGTTGACTTTGATATTGTGGTTGACTTCCATTATATGATTTATTTCTTGTAGATGGTGAGGTGACAATGGGGCAAATAAATTAAGGGGGGGCTTATTAGGATACTTATCATCAGCAGCATCAATCTTTCAAACCTGCCTCTTTCAAGGATTGAAAGTAATAAATAACCTGTGATTGAAAATGAGTTCTCTTCCGAAATGCCATGTTAATTGTTTGTGCTAAACTTTATATTTGTGATATGATCTAGGCAGATGTAGTTAATATTTTATCATTTTATTCTGATATTTGGGAAGCTAGAGGATCTGTAGTATTGCTTACGTTTTCGCAATTTTGACATCTTTGTAAGCAAAGTATGTAAATTCGCTTGTAATTATTTTTTATGTTGATCAATCAAGTATAACATTCTAATTATTTTGAAGTTATTGACAATATACAGGAATTAAACTTGTTACTTTTTCTACTTTTCATTCAACAGTATGTTTGTTACTTTCGATACTTTACATTTAACAGAATGTTTGAAAACTTTATTGGTAAATGATTATTCTATGAAATATGAGAAGATGTAGCGTATACTTTCAACAAAAATCTATTGGAAAAATAATTTATTAATTACAAAACCTGATTACCGGTAGAGAGAAATTTCTATTCTTTCTCCGAGATATGGAATTTAAACCAAAAATCAAATGTGCAGAGAAATTGCAATTCTTTTTATTACACGAGGCCATAGAAGTTGCAGTTCTTTTTTAATACACGAGGTGAATAGATTAACCAAAAAAAAAAAAGAAATATTATTGGAAAAAAAAGTATTAGCATAGTTGTATAAACCAAAAAACTAACACCAAAATTCTACTAACTTTATTCCGAAGTTTGTTACTATATACATCAGGTGGGTGGAGTCTCAGTTCCCATTGAAACGTTGATAATGATTTAGCGTATGTCTAAAGAAAATTTTAGTCAAATTCACTGTTGAGAAATATGTTCTTTTCTTCCCATGAAGTTGGTACATGTCAATGTTCTGAAGTCACTGCACAGAGGTCAAGTGTGGTTAGGTGTAGGAAACATGCATAATTTCATACATAAGTTTCCTTTTGACGTATTGCCTAGTCAATGTACTTTTTATGTAGGAGGAATCCTAGGTCACTTCTGTATGGGATAATCCTATTTCGTACATGGTTGAATCCCAGTTTTTTTTGACACGATTCTTTGAAGGAAATTCATGATTCTCTTTCTGGTCTAGATTATTTCCTTATTTGTTCAATTTCCCATAAAACAGCATAGGCAAAGAATAGCTTCTAAATTAGGCCATCTACAATAAAAAGAAATACTAAACCCATGTAGCTGGTATTGTGGCTGAGAATTTCACCAAAGCAAAGATTTTGGTTTTGTAATGCCAAAGAAACTCGCAAGTCATAGCTCACAGATTCTTGATACAAATATGGGGAGGATATGTCATTCATGGCACATCAATTCCCCCAAGAACACATAATCATTGAAAATGCCAATAGTGAATTCCTTGAAGTTCCCAACTTTTCTTGCAATTTTGTTTACTTTCTTGTCTTATTCTCTCTCTTCAATTTTCACCATATCCAACAACTGTCCCTATACTATATGGCCCGGCACGCTCTCCGGTTCTGGCTCACCGGCGCTTCCAACAACCGGATTCCGGCTGGACTCAGGCCAAATGGTGAAACTAACAAGTGTTCCAGGGTGGTCAGGAAGGATATGGGCTAGGACTGGCTGCACATTTGATGAAACAGGAATTGGCAAGTGCCAAACTGGTGATTGTGGTGGAAGGCTGGAATGTGATGGAAATGGTGCAGCTCCTCCTACCTCACTGTTTGAGATAACACTTGGTAAAGGCAGTGATCAAGACTACTATGATGTGAGCATGGTGGATGGTTACAATCTGCCACTGTTTGTTCAACCACGAGGTGTATATGGTACTGGCCCCTGTAATGCCACAGGTTGTGTCACTGACATCAATAGAGGTAAGAGGTTTTTTAAAAAATTAAGCCATACATTATAACATGATCCATAATTAGTTTTAGTTATGTCACTCACGTAAAATTATTTCCATTTTGTTCATGTTGTTCTAATACCATAAGATTGGAATGGAGTTACCATGAAATATAGGGAACAAAACAAAAGCAAATCTTACCTATAAGGACCAAAAGTTTAATGTTATAATCAAATTTAGTTTGGTTCCTATATGTCAGTATGTTATTACTCCAATAGAGGATTTTATAATAGTTACATTCAGGAAAGATAAAAGTAAAAATAATTATCTTTGGGACAAAACTTAAATACTGTTCTGTAAATGCTATTTGTGTTTTTTTTTTCTTTTCTTACAATCAAAATTAGAGTTTTACCTTAGTAACTCACTCGATAAAAGTTTGCTTTAAAAGAATATACAAATTATCAAGATAAAACTTTAAATATGATTAAAAAACAGTACAAACAGTACCAAAACAGTTTATACAAGTTTGTCCTTATCTTTATGGGTAGTAATTTTTATATACAAAGACCACACTAGAAATGGATGCAATGTAGGACTAGAATATATTTTAACCATTACATATAATAGAATTATTAGAGTACTTTTTATTGTCATAAAATGCAATTTTGTAGGTTGTCCAAAAGAACTTCAAGTAGTTGGTGGATATGGTCTCCAAAGTGGTGTAGTTGGATGCAAGAGTGCCTGTGAGGCATTTGGATCGGATCAGTATTGCTGCAGTGGTGAATTTGCCAACCCAACCACATGTCAACCTTCCTATTATTCCACCCTTTTCAAGCAGGCCTGTCCAAAGGCTTATAGCTATGCATTTGATGATGCCACCAGCACTTTCATCTGCAAAGCTTTTGAATATGACATTGTTTTCTGTCCCAACAGCAAAAGGTATGTATATATCACTTACCCTAACCTTTTCATTCTCTTTCTATTTATTACCACATAGTTGCAAAACAAAATGCTACATGCTCCACTAATTGAACATTTTATATTAACACAACACAGGGTTAAAAAACCAAATGGTGCATTTTCTCCTCCACCACCATCAATTGAATGGCCTGATCAGAAGGTTCAGCAGGTCTATTCTTCTTCAGATATTCTATTGCCCTTTCCAGGGACAATCCCTCTCTTTGTTGCCACTCTCTCTGTGCATGTAGCAAAGACCCTTGCACTGATATGAGACAATGCCAGAAGAAAATTCCACAAGTGTCTCTTGAAAGGAAGAAAGAAACAAAGGAAAGGCCTAAACTAGGAGATGAAAATTATGAACTGGGAATTTGGAACACATGAGAGATCCTAGGGAAGCAAATATATGAAAAAACAAGTGGGGGCTGAGCAAGAACAAGGCCATCAACTAACCAGCATCTAATCATAACTTCACTTTACCCACTATATATATAACTTGTAAATGCCAAAAACAAAAAATCTTCAGAATAAACTGCAAGTGATGAAGTCATTTGCAATGTAATCAATAATATAAACCATTCTTAGAGTCGTTCTCTCACTGTTCACACAAAGATTTGACAGACATCCTCTCTAAATCATAAAGATTTTAGTTAAAGATTTCCCTTAAGCATGATTAAGTTTTTACTTAAATTAATTTGAGGAAATATACATCAAATATACATTCATTCTATTCTATCAATTTCCAGTTCATAATTAAAATTAAAATTAAAATTCATTTTATTCTATCAATTTCCAATCTACTCCCAATCTAGATACAACCTAAAAATATAAAATTAGAAATGTATAAATGTAATGATCAAAATAAAAAATATGTATTAATTTGAACTCTTGAGTATTTATAATCCAACAGTAGTACTTATAATCCAACAGTAAAACATTGAATAAGATAGAATATTCTATGCAAATAAATCCTAGTCGAATCAATATTGAATAAGATTATCTACATAACCTTTTGAACATTCTTCAACAGTATTCATAATGCATAATACTTCTTTATTTTGTGCTTTTTCAGTACATGTTCTATGATTTGTGATTATACTTGATAAGGGGTTGAAAATAGAAAACTAAAAATACAAGAACAGATTGTAGATGTTTTATCATTTATCATTTTACTGTTGCTCATACAGTGCCTCTAAGATCACAAATGCCACTTGCAGTTTATCCCAGTTACATTTGCATAATTCTGATACAAAAACTGCAGTTTACAAGTAAAAACAAATTGAACATCACGAATAAACCATTACCAAAGTTGAAGGACACTCATGCATTGCCGATATTTGCTTCTAACGTATTACTATACTGCCATTAACGAAAACACCTATTTCCCCTGTTTTCGAGGTATTGGCTAGTGGTGTTAGATTTTTAATTGTAATTAGAAATCAAACAAGTTTTTCAGTTTACAAAACAACAGAGTTTTTAAAATTAATAATCAGACACACCCTTAACAAGACATATTTTAATGGAATATATACAAGTATCTCCTTATAATCGCTCCAACCTGTACCTTTCTGAAAGACTTTGCAAACCTGATTATATTTATAAAACCTTAGAAGCATGAAATATCATTCATAGTACTCTCAAGATCCTACATCATAACAAAATCTAATGAATATATCCTGAGGCAAATTTTCCCTAAATTTCATCTCCTTTTCCTTTTTACTTGGCTAAGACGGAAGTTAACAACAGCACAACTTGAGGATATAATCCAACTTTAAAGTCAAACAAGTTCAATATTCTACAAAATCAAACACTTTCAAGCAAATGAAGTGCCTTCTTTCAAGTTTCAAAATTTCTTACTTATCATTAATTTCAATACAGACTTCAAACAATGTGAATTTAGTGGTGTTTTTTTGACCAAGAGCTTCTTATATCTTCAGTAATAACATTTTTCCTGAAAATTACAAAATAAAAAATTCATGAGTAGATATATTTCAAGATGAAAACACTTACATTTTAGCAATGAAAATAAGGAGAGCACATGGGATATCAGTTTTAGGAAAGTGTAACCAAGAGAATCCTTGAGTCATTCCCTAACAGTTCAAAGCACAAAGATTTGACCAACATCCTCTCTAAATTTTAAAGGTTTTAGTTAAAAATTTCCCTTCAATGACTTTTAACATCGAGGATGTTTAAGTTTTTACTTAAATTAATTTGGATACACTTAGCCAAAGATCAAATCTTTATTCAAATCACATAGCCAAAATATCACATCCCATAAACAAGACATAAAAGCCCAAAATATTCCAAAGTGGCCAACATAATGCAAGAAACAACAAAACATCAATGTAGCAAAGTGTAACCAAAAGACCAACAAATCAGATAACAAAGAATCAGAACCGGCAAAACGGTACCAAAAAAGCCAAAAAAAAAAAACAAATACCTAGCTGCGAGATGACTTCAGAACTTCAACAATCACTTCAACATGCTCCGCAGTGATCCGTGAACGCTTCACAACAAGATCATTCTCCTCATCATGCAAATCCATCCACTCTTTTTCTAACTTCTTTCTCTTGGACTTTTTGAGGAATCTCATTCCCCTCTTCAACTCATCTACATTCAATATTTTAGACATTTCCGAAAAAAGCAAATCCCTGCCATAATCCCTAGACTCTTCCAATACAACCACCTCATGTCCTCCTTGCATGTCAGTTTCAGGTCTGAGCTTATGCTTTGACTTAGGTTTATTAGGATTTTCACCTTGCTGACTATTATCAACATCCCACACCTTCTTGGACAACTGAAAGACTTTCTTCTCATGAGGGTTTGAAATAATATATCTCCGAGAGTTAGTCTGGAACCTCTTCTTCAACCGATACATCTTGTCTTTCAGTTGTGCGGTTGTGGGGTTCGCCTGCAATTTATCTTTAACAAATGAAAGAAAAGACTCGCAGTGAATGGAAGGGTCTTTACCTTTCTTTGAACTAAAATAGGCCATCTCTTTCAATACCACGAGTTCATCTTCCTCACTCCAAAATCTCTTAAAAAGCTTACTTTGACTTCCGGAAGATTTCTTCTCGTCAGTAGCGGTTCTGTATTTCTTGGAGGGTTCTGGTTTGGATGTTTCTTCTATTTCCTCGTCGTGGTCGTCTTCTTCTTCCTCTGCGGAAATTTCTTCTTCAATGTAGGTTTCATTTTGTTTCTCTGGTTTAGGTGTTCTGGATTTCTTCACTTCTACGCTGCCGGCGGAAGAAGAAGCAGCAGGTTTTGAAGATTTTGATTTGGTGTGCAGGTTGTTGTCTTCTTTCTCCATGGAAACTTGTTCTTCATTGGAAGTTTCTTCTTCAGTGGAAGTCTCGTGTTGTTGTTGTTGTTGGAGTTCTTTTTCGACAGGAAGAGAGGTTACCGTGGGTTGTTTCTTTGAAGGTGTCATTATGCATTAAAAATAGTTAGAAGACTAAACTTTCTGAGATGTGAAAAGTTTCTTACGTGTGCAGAGGCTGAAACTTAAAAAAGCCTTTTAATAGAATAGAACACTCCTGGGAGTGTCTGTTTGAATTCTATTTATAAATTAACAAATAATAATAAATCATTTTTTAAAATATATATTATTTCCATTTTTATTTATTTTATAAATATTTTATTTCTATGTTACCTATTTTTAAAATACATGATTAATATTAGAATAAAATTAAAATATAATTAATGATAGATCTAAAAAACATAATAACACTAAAAAATTGGTTTTAATTTAAATAGAAAAGTGTCGGTAGTTTGAAAGGAAAAAATTGATATTTTTTCAATGTAAACAAAAATAAAATAAGTAGATTATCTTTTTGAGTTTTGTATAGTCACGTAGAAAATCAGATTGTAATTTATTAATGTTTAAAAATTAATTCTAATAATAAAATAATAGAATATGATATGAATGACGCGTAAATAAAGGGTCATTTCTTATTTAAATAGCATTTAATTTATTTATTAATAATTTTTAATTTAAATGATTACATGTTAAATTTGATTTTTGAATAGATTTAAATATTATTTAAAATATGTTTGGTTACTGTTAAAAAAATATTGATTTTTGAACAAATTTAAGTTTGGTTACCATTAAAAAAAAATATGATTGGACAAGTGTTTGTTTTTTTTTTTTACAGGATCAGGTTTTTGTATTTAATTTATTTTTATATGTTTTTTTTATCAAAACAACGTTTTCAATTCCAATTCAAACACTGTTTTGAATTGCTATTCAAGTACGCACTGAGGCAATTAAAAACATGGTTTAAATTGTTTGTAGGATGAAATTGAATAAGTGAATTTATTTATTATTTAAGTATATTTCAAAGTTAAAGATTAAAATTGATATTAGTCTAAAATATAAGATCTAAAATAATATCTTTTTAAAATAATATTTTTAAAACACATGATGAATTTTTATTGAAACAAAAGCACGGCATTTTTAATTGTAATTTAAACATGCATTTAGAAATTAATAAGCACTGTCTAAACTATTTTTTTATAAGAATAATAAATATAAAATATTTATTTATTATATCTCAAAGTTATAAAAAATTATAACGACCTTAAATTTATCTACTCAATTTAGGAATTAAAATAATATTTTTAGAAACTAAATTTTTTAATATGTCACAGAAATTTGAACATTTAAATTATTTAATAAGAGTTTGAAATTTATTTGAATTGTTGCTTAATTTGAGTAAATAAATTTAAAATCTCTTTATTCATCTTTTTATCAACCTAATTAATAACGAAATACTTGATAAAACAATTGTGAAAAAGAATCATCATCCAATCTATTCTATTACTCCATACTCCATTCAGCACATAATAATTACATAGTTAAACTCATATTTAAATGATTGTAAATATCTTATATAAATATAAATAAAAATAAAATGTAATTAATGATAAATCTATATTGAAAATTAAACTTAATTTAAATAGAAAAATGTCGTAATTGAAAGGGAAAATTTGACTTTTATTCATATAGGCAAAAATAAAATAAAAAAATTATCCCTTTTTGACTTATTTGATGGCCATACAATAAATTAGTCTACATTTTATTAATATTTAAAATTTAATTTTTATAATAGAATAATAAATATATATGAATTACATGTGAATAACAAATCTATTTTTATTCAAATAACATTTAATATATTTAATAATAACTTCTAATTTATACGTAAATAGGAGACAAGTGTGATAAATTAATTATTGTGAGTGATTTACGTAACTATAACTGGACCTATTTAATAAAAAGTTTATCAAAATGGGTATATTTATTAATTGTTAGTTATAAAAATGATTAAGTTAAAATATTTGTTATTATATTATATGTTTTAGGTTACGCAGATTTCAAATAAATTGTTATAGTGATAATTTTTTTTATTATTAATTTTTTATGTTAAATAATTTATTTTTGTTAGTGTATGAAATTGTTTAGATCAGTAAAATATTATTGTTAACCTTATTTAACAAATTTTATAGATTGTTTTAATTTTAAAATTTGTAGTATATTAATTTATTTAGATTGGTTTAGAAATATTTAAAATTTTAAATTTGTGTTCACTGATATAATTGTCATGAAAAATAGAAAATATAAAAATAAGTAATTAAATGATTTATTAAAAAAAAATTTGTAATAACTAATTATCTAAATATATTTAGTGTTATGCTATATGTTTTAGGTTGCATAAATTACAAGAACTGTTATAGTGATAAAATTGTTTATTATTAATATTTTTATGTTAAATAATTTAATTTTGTTTGTGTAGGAAGTTGATTAGATTAATAAAAAATTAGTGTTAAATTTATTTAATAAACTTTGTAGGTTGGTTAATTTTAAAGTTTGTAGTATATTAATTTATTTAGATTAATTTAGAAATATTTGAAAAAATTTAAATTTGTGTTCACTTGGATAATTGTTATGAAATAATTTATTAAATTTTTGTTGTGATAATTAATTGTCTAAATATATTTAGTGTTACGATATATGTTTTAGGTTATGTAAATTATAAATAAATTGTTATAGTGGTAATTAGTTTATTGTTAAAAATTTAATGTTAAATAATTGTTAGATCAAGATGTTTAACTCATCTAAGGTTTTAATTTTTACAAGACAGACGAAACTTTCCCAGACGGAGATCAGCAAGCAAGTTAGACGGAACAGACACAGACGAAAGATGACTCCTCAGACTGAAGTCATTCGTCTGTCTCAAGATGAAGTCACTAGACGATAGGATAAAACGAAACTTCTTAAAGACTGAAGATATATATCGTTTGTCCAAAAAGTGAAGCAAAGTTTGAGTCACTCGCGCCAAGATTTCAAATCTAAAGAAGTACTCATTAGAAGCATCCAAGATCAGTATAGGGATTCGTGCTTACACATGCAACTCAAAAAGGTCTTCACCTTTTTGTCAAAGTCTCTGTACAAGTTAGAAAAGGTACTGCGCACGCAATCTAAATCCGTTGCACATACCATCAATCAATCAAGTACTATCTGACACCTTTTGGAAATCTCTCAAGAAAATATTCAACGACATTCTCATGAGTCTAACGGTCATTTGAAGAGGGTGTCTATTTAAAGACTTCACTTCATCAAAATTCAGTTGGCGAAAACGCTTCTCTTATTCTATCTTCTGAGATTTCGCTCAAGTCTTCTGAATATACTTCATTGTAAAACCCTCTCTGCGTAGAGGAAACTATTTGTTTACACAACATCCTTTTAAATCCACTTGTGTGGTAGTTTAGCCTGAGGAGGCTGGTTGTTCAAAGAATACCTCTGTTGTTTAGCCTGCGAAGGCTGTGTTCAAAGAATATCTTGTAATAGCCAGAAGTGGTTGGGTGCAAATAATACTTGTAAACCATTTCACGGTTGGTAGTGAAAACCCAGTGGTTGCTGGGTAACTGGACGTAGTCTTGTATAAACGAACCAGTATAAAAATAGTTGTGTCCTTATCTTCTTATTTGTTTAACTAACGGAGATAATCAAGCTATAACGTTTCTTACTTAAAAACAATCCTTGAAGACTAAGAAATATTTCGTCTGAACACATTTGAAACCCACAAACGAAAGGAAAATTTTTATTTATAACACAATTCAACCCCCCTTCTTGTGTTCTATCTTTTACAGTTTGGTATCAGAGCTCAGCCTCTAAGGGTTGAGCGCTTTACAACTGCTAGAGAAAAAGATCCTAGATGGAGTCTCAAGGACCTTCGTTCTTATCTGGAGGATCATCCATGAACAAGCCACCGACGTTCTCTGGTGATGACTACCCTTACTGGGCAGATCGTATGGAGATGTACATCAAATCCACACAAGACAAAGCCGTGGAACATCATAACCCAAGGAAACATCCCTATTGTCAAACCTGAGGTTGAATGGGGAAATGAAGAATTCTCTGTTATGGAACTCAACAACAAAGCTAGATATGTCATCATGTGTGCACTATCTACAATAGAATACAACAGATTCTGTGCATATAAAACTGCTAAAGAACTCTGGGATGCCCTCAAAATTTCCTATGAAGGAACAGAGGATGTGCGCATGCTACACTTCAAAGAGAATATGAGATGTTCTCTATGAAGAAAGGATAATCTATCAATATGATGTTTGGAAGATTCCTAATAATATTGAATGGACTCACTGTGCTAGATATTACCTTCACCAAAGCTCAAAAAAACATGAAGATATTGGATAGTCTTCCTCCTCCATGGGAAGCTATGTCCACGGCCATCTCAGTCGGGCGTGACATGAAGACATTAACTCTTGACGAGTTAATAGGAGCTTTGAGAGTACATGAGGTACTCGTGCAAAAGAGACAAGATCAAGGTTCAAGAACCAATAGCTCTTCCGTCTGTCAATAACACAACAAAGTAGGAAACTCCTAAGAAAGAAAGAAAGAAGAAGCACAGAGTGTTGAAAGCCGACATCACCGAATCTGATTCGTCTGATGAATCGTCTGACGATGAGATTTCTCTCATGGCCAGACGCTTTAAGAAGATGATGATGAAAAAGGGGAGAGGTCAACGCTTCTTCAGGAAGAAGGAGAGAAAGCTCCCTGATAAATCATCTGATGAAGCCACACTTGGAATAGATTCCATGGAAGCTCCAATACGCCCACACTAGCCTTCAACCACGCACAAATCCAAAGAAATAACGAAGAATTGGTTCGGTTAGGTGTTTTTGGTTTTCGGTTTCAAGAAATCAAAGTAGAAAATGGAATAGAAAGGAATGAAGATGGCGCCAAGGAGAAGAACTCCTATAAGCCTAGGAGGAACCGCCACAATGGTTGAAAGAAGCCATTGATAAGATTCAAGGTCTTCCCTAAGGAAACAAGAGAAATTCTCTCAAAAGCTAGAAGCTATTTCAATTCATCAAAAAGTCCTTTTACAATGGAAAGTTAGGGTATTTATAGGTTGCAAAGCTTGGGCTCCAAGTAATCCTGGCTTGCCTTGCAAGCTAAGTAAAACATTAACCACGGTTGGGAGCCACTAATCACGGTTAGGGCTCAACCAATCCGTGGAGCTTCCTTGCAAGCCAAGTAACCCAAGTGGTTACTTGTTTGTTAGGAAGCACATGGCTTTCACATGGCTTCACATGGGCTTGTCCCCTCCTTGTCCCCTTCTAGTGGCCATGTGATGAGCCATGTCATCAATCCTCATCCTCTCTTAATCAAGGGTGGAGATCTTAGATTAAACTTAGGCATGGATCCAAGGCTTAATCAAAGGCTCCCTCTTTGTTTAAGAAGGTCTTCAAGTTCACACAAGTTTTTAGAAAAGATTTTCAACCGATTTTTAAAGTCTTGTGTGGCTTGATTTAGGAGTGTTGTATGCGTCGGATTTAATGGAGCCTTAGGCCTTGGGCCTATGAAAACCCACGGGCATCAAGCCCAAGTATTCCCTAAAGCTATTACATCACAGGACTTAGTTATGTCTCAAAAGAATTTACAAGTAAACTACAAGTACTAGGTCCTATACTATCTTCTTGTTCTTGGAGTTTTCCCACCTCCTCTTCTAGCTTCCTTTGCATGCTTCTAGTAACTCTTCTAGATGTTCCTACATCAAACCCCCCTTCTTGGCTTGAACTTGTCCCCAAGTTGAGGTCATCACTTGTACCTACATCACATAAAGAAAGATCAGTTATATTGAAAGAGTTACTACCACCATACTTACTTGGTAAGTCTAGTTTGTATGCATTTGGTCCCAATTTCTCTATGATCTTGAATGGTCCATCTCCTCTTGGAAGTAGCTTGGAACTCCTTAAGGTAGGGAACCGTTCCTTCCTTAAGTGGAGCCAAACCATATCCCCTACTTTGAACTCGATAGCCTTATGATGTTTGTTGTAGGCCTTTGCTATTTGCTCATTCTTTTTCTCTATCTTTTCCTTCACTTGAGCGTGTAGTTCTTGGATCTTTCGAGCCCTCTCTTGTCCACTCCTATTGCAAGAAAACTCAATAGGCAAAGCCACTAGATCAAGTGGGGTGAGTGGGTTAAATCCATAAACAATTTGAAAGGGAGAAAATTTAGTAGTGGAATGTTCAACCCTATTATAAGCAAACTCAATATGAGGTAGCCAATCTTCCCAACTCTTTATTTTGTCACCAATAAAAGTTCTCAATAGTTGACCCAAGGTTCTATTGACAACTTCGGTTTGCCCATCCGTTTGGGGGTGGCAAGTTGTAGAGAAAAGAAGCTTGGTTCCAAGGCAACTCCAAAGGGTCCTCCAAAAGTGTCCAAGGAATTTGGAGTCTCTATCACTCACAATGGTCTTGGGTACCCCATGGAGTCTCACTACTTCCTTAAAAAATAGTCTTGCAATATGAGAAGCGTCATTAACTTTCTTGCAAGCTATGAAATGAGCTATTTTTGAGAAACGGCATACAACAACAAAAATACTATCCATCCCTCTTTTGGATTTGGGAAGGCCAAGTATGAAATCCATGGATATGTCCATCCAAGGTGAGGAAGCAATCGGAAGGGGTTGGTAGAGGCCATTAGGAGAGGTTTTAGATTTGGCCTTGTTACAAGTGATGCATTTAGAGATGTGTTTGACTACTTGGACTCTCATATGAGGCCAATAGAAGTTCTCTTGTAACATGGCCAAGGTCTTATCCCTTCCAAAATGTCCCATTAACCCTCCTTCATGGGTCTCAACCACCAATAAGTCCCTCAAAGAAGATTTAGACACACACAATGCTTAGCCTTTAAAGAGATATCCATTGTGCCTAAAGTAGTCTTTGAATGCACCTTTGGTACTTGATTCCCATGCAAGACCGAAATCTTTATCCAAGGCATACATAGGTTTGATATGGTCAAAACCATACATCTTACACTCAAGCATGTTTATTAAAGTGTGCCTTCTACTTAGGGCGTCGGCAACTATGTTACTAGACCCCTTTTTATACTTGATGATGTAAGGAAATTGTTCTATATATTCTACCCATTTGGCATGCCTTTTATTCAATTTCCCTTGCCCTCTCAAATGTTTTAGGGCCTCATGGTCCGTATGGACTATAAATTCCTTAGGTAGCAAGTAGTGTTGCCACACATGTAAGGCCCTTACTAAAGCATATAATTCTTTATCATAGGTGGAGTAATTAAGGTGCCCTCCTTTTAGTTTTTCACTAAAATAAGCTATGGGGTGCCCATTTTGCATTAGAACCGCACCTATTCCTATATTTGACGCATCACATTCAAGTTCAAATGAGAGAGAGAAATTCGGTAAAGCAAGTATGGGTGCGTGTGTGAGTTTGTGTTTAAGCACCTTGAAGGCTTCTTCTTGAGAAAGACCCCATGAAAACTTAATGTCCTTTTTTACAAGTTCATTCAATGGACTAGCTATGGTGCTAAAGTCTTTTACAAACCTTCTATAGAAGCTAGCTAAACCATGAAAACTTCTTACCTCCTTTACACATGTAGGGGTGGGCCATTCCTTGATAGCTTGTTGATAAGTCAATATTTTGATTACTTTCTCTACATCATTTATATCCTAAAATAACATTATTAGTGGTCAATTATTATGATTTAATGTATTTATGAGTTTAGACTCATTTTGGCTTTAAATGATAAATTTGGTCTAATTCGTTATTTTTATCCAGATTTGACAAGGTTTACAAAACTGAGCATAACTTTCACTACAGACCTCTGATTGAGCTGAATTTTATGTCAAATTAAAGAGGACTCAAAGATCTACAACTTCTATGAAGACATAAAATTCCCAGTCGGAGTGCATCTAATGTGAAAATGTCTTTGAATGCAGCACACGAACTGTTCTGGAAATTCCAGCATTTAAGGATTTGACTCTTCTCGGTAAAATAGGCATATCTCCCTCCACAGATGTCCAATTGATGAGAGATTAAATTTCCCTTAAAGAAGAGAGA
This sequence comes from Hylodesmum podocarpum, assembly GCA_026586105.1. Classification (NCBI taxonomy): domain Eukaryota; kingdom Viridiplantae; phylum Streptophyta; class Magnoliopsida; order Fabales; family Fabaceae; genus Hylodesmum; species Hylodesmum podocarpum. The sequence goes on along the minus strand of JALJEV010000047.1, from coordinate 314,801 downwards.
TAGATCTACAAAAGTAATGAAGACATGAAGATCTAATTCGGATTGCATCTGGGGTGAATTTAGCCTTGAAAGTAGACCATTCTCCAGTGACAGAATTCCATGCGAGTTGGACCAATTTTTAGTTGCATTTAATTGAACCACTTTGTAATGTTTTGTTTAGGAATTGAGCTCTGGACCCTACATTCAATTTTGACATGTGAAAGAGGGCTGACAAAGTGAAGAGAAAGTGGGAGGCTGAGTGGAGCATTTTAAATTCCCACTCACACACACTTGGTGGGGGACATTCCAGATTTTAGGGAGGAACTTTTGGCAGTTTTTCTGGATTGTCTTCTCCACTTTCTTAGGTTGTATTGGCTATTTAAGAGTGTGTTTAGATGTTCAGAAAAAAAGAAGAGGAGAATGAGTAGTAAGTAGGAGTAGGAAGTAGTGTAGTGTAGTTTAGTTTTCCTCTCCATTTTGTCCATTGTATTTTCATTTTTCTTTTTTCATCTTTCTTTGTCAAATCTGCACTTTGCTCTTGCTTCTAATTAATTTCCAGCTTTGTTATTTCGTTTTGAATCATCTCACTTTGATTTCATCTTGTTGTAATTTCATTTTGTTGTTCTCAATTTCGTTTTCATCTTGTTCTAGTCCAATTTCTTGTTATTCCACAAATTCTGCAACTTCTGTTTTAAAAATTCTGCAATTTCTATTTTCCAGCAACTTTAATTTCAATTTGTGTTGGTTTGATTTCATTTTAATGGAAGGTTAGATAGTTTGGGTTAATCTCTTGATTAAGGTTGCAATGATACTTTGAGATTATGTTCATGATTGCTTGTTCAATTTGCTATAGACTCTTCATCATTCATTCTAGCTCTTAATGACTATGTGTTTGCTTAATTCACATAAGGAGAACTAAGATTAATTTTCGCTTAGTCAATTAATCTTGCTTTCAATAATATCAACTTATATCTTGTTCTCATGCTTAATGGAATGAAATATAACTTGCTGGAATTGGAATGAATAATGTGTGTGTTTGCTTAATTCACATCAGGAAAACTAAGATTAATTATCGCTTAGTTAATTGATTGAAGTTGGATTGAGAGTTGAGTAAATTGAACATTTGATGTGATTGATTTTCGCTTAGTTAATTAATCTGGTTATCAAGGATAAGTGAGTTGCAATCTAATCAAGAGGTTAATCTATTTTAGTTTATCATTTTATCTTGTTTAGCAATTCTGTTTTTACAATTCTGTTTTCAAAAATCAAACAAACAACCCCCTTTATGTGTATTGTGTTTGTGCCTTGTGTCTTGTGGCTTGTGTTTGATAGAAACTTGAGTGATGGTCCTTGAGAGAGACGATCTAGGAGTCACTTCCTAGTACTACATATTTAATTGTATTAATTTGTGCGAGTGCGACCTCGTATCACTTGTATCTTGGCTTCATCTACTTCTACTCCCTTTGAGCTCACAACGAACCCAAGAAATACAACCTTTTCGGCCCCAAAGGTACATTTATCCTTATTGGCATACAATTTTTCTTTCCTAAGTACTTCTAATACACTTCTCAAATTATTTACATGTTCTTGAAAACTCTTACTATAGACTAAAATATCATCAAAATATACTACTACAAACTTACCTAGGAATTCCTTGAGTACATGATTCATGAGTCTCATGAATGTACTAGGAGCATTAGACAATCCAAATGGCATTACTAGCCACTCATATAATCCAAATTTAGTCTTCAAGGCGGTTTTCCATTCATCACCTTCCTTCATTCTAATTTGATGGTAACCGCTTTTAAGGTCTATTTTGGAAAATAGAGTAGACCCATGTAATTCATCTAATAGATCATCTAATCTAGGTATGGGATGTCTATATCTAATGGTAATATTATTTATTGCCCTACAATCGGTACACATGCGCCATGTACCTTCCTTCTTAGGAACCAAGATGATAGGTGATGCACAAGGTGAGAGGCTTTCCTTGACCCATCCTTTCTTCAAGAGGTCTTGGACTTGCTTCTCAATCTCCTTGGTTTCACTTGGTGAGCTCCTATAGGCGGGTTTGTTGGGCAATTGGGATCCCGGAATGAAGTCTATTTGATGCTCTATGCCCCTAAGAGGTGGTAATCTGTGGGGAAGATCCAAAGGAAAGACATCATGGAAATCCTCAAGCAATTCATCTATGGACTTGTCATCACCTACACAATCATTATTCAAAATTAAAGGAGTTGGCATACACAAGAACATAGATTTCCTAGCTAAGTATTCTCTTTTTATTTCGTTGCATGTAACAAGCAAAGTTTCTTTACAATTACTATGACTAACACTAGCATTACAAGTAGAATCATTCTTTAAAACAATTTTCTTTTTGTTGGGCTTCTTGGTCAAAGCCTTTGGTGCCTCGGAATTTTCGGCTACTCCAACCTTTTGCTCTTGGGACCTCCTAAGTCTTAACTTGACTTGGTCCTCACATACCTCCTTTGGTGACAAAGGCTTTAGTAAAACTTTTCTACCTTCAAAGGAAAACAAGAAAGTGTTAGCAAGGCCATCATGAATTACATTTCTATCATATTGCCATGGTCTACCTAGAAGTAAATGAGTAGCTTCCATTGGAACTACATCACACATGACACTATCAACATATTTTCCTATAGAAAAGTCTATCATGCATTGTCTATTAACCTTTATTTCACCATTTTCACTAAGCCATTGTAATTTATAGGGTCTAACATGAACAATAGTGGGCAATTCAAGTTTAGCTACTAGACCCTCACTTACAACATTTGTACAAGAACCCCCATCAATTATTAAAGAACATACATTACCCTTTACCTTGCATCTTGTATGAAAAATGTTTTCTCTTTGTGTGTCATCAATTGCAAGGTTCAATTTAAGGAGTCTCCTTACCATAAGCAAGTCACCCTCCTCGGCTTCTTCACTATGGATGGATGCTTCCTTCTCTTCTTCCCTTTCACTTGAAGATTCTTGTGAAGATTCACTTATAGTTTCTCCTCCTCTTGTGACCATGGTTCTTTTGTTAGGGCATTGAGATGCAATGTGGCCCTTCCCTAGACATTTAAAACACTTAATGTTACTTGATCTCAAAGGATTTGGTTGAGAAACTACCTCTTTAGGCTTGGTGGAGTCTCGGCTATCTCTTCCCTTAGACTTGGGAGATGGTTCCTTGGTTTCCTTTCCTTTCCAAGAAGAAATGCTTGGCATGGACACCCTTTTATTTTGCCTTCTCTTAAGTTGGGACTCAATTCTCTCGGCTAGGTGTATGGCCTCTTCAATATGGGAGTACCTTTGCAACTCCAACACATCTTGGATTTCTCGGTTCAATCCATTCACAAACCTTGCCAAAGTAGACTCCAAACTCTCCTCTAGGTGTGCTCTTAGCATGGTGATTTCAAGGTCCTTAAAGTATTCTTGAACACTTCTATTCCCTTGATACAATCTTTGTAATTTGTTGTGTAGATCCCTTAGGTATGTGGGTGGTACAAAACGCTCTCTCAAGGCATGCTTCAAGGCTTCCCATGTGGTCACTCTTGGCCTAATGCAACCGTAGCCCCTATCTTGTTGATTCCACCAAATCATGGCATAATCTTCAAATTCTAGGGTCACTAAGTGTAACTTTCTCTCTTCACTCAACAAGGGATAGCTTGAGAAAATTTGGTCCACTTTCATGGCCCAATCTAGGTATGCCTCGGGTCCTCCACTACCATTGAACTTTGGTATGGTGATCTTCACAAATCTCTCATCAAACCTATCTTCCTCCTCCCATTGGGCCCTCCTTCCTTCCCGGTTTCCTCTTGCATCCTCTCGGCCACCCCTTCCCCCATTCCTCCTATCATGGTAATAGGGGTCATTTCTAGGAAAAGGCTCTCTATAAGGATTCCCTACATCGCTCCCAATTGAGGTTCTAGGTTCCCTTTCCCTCCTACTTCTCCTATCTTCTTCACCCTCGTTTCTCCTTCCATGTTCACTTCTCCTTTCTCTCCTATCTCCCTCATTAGTATTTGGTCCCCCCCTTCCTTGTGTTTCTCTTCTAATCCTCTCCTCACTCTCTTGTATCCGAGTGTTAATCTCCCTTTGCATATCTCCCATTCTTTCCATGACCAAATTCAAGATATTTTGTGTCCGAGGGGATAAACCGTGTCCAACACTAGATGGACTTGCCATGGCTGCAAGAAAGGTTAGTTTACAAGAAAACAAGGAAAAACTATAAACTCTCAACTCTCTCTAAGTGTATCCACTCACACTCGTGTATCACTCAAATCAAGGCTCTTTTTATGATGATGCTCTCTTGCCTTTTACCACTCTTTCTCTATGTTCTATTAGGGATTATCCTCTAATCAATTATCAAGGTTCTTAGCATACCATTATGAAAGAGGAACAGCTCCTAACTAGACTTAAGAGGCCAAAAGACAAATACTCTAAGACAAAACCAAGGATTCCAAAGGAGACAAAGCAATAAAAGCTCAAAATGAAATGAATGGCTACTCAAATTGTGGAGAAATTTTAAGGAGACAATGGCACATAATAGGGCAGCAAAATATCATATAAAAGTCCAAGGAAACATGTCAAAATAGAAGCATATCATGAGGCATTCAAAACTGGACAGCAAGCACTCAATTCCAATAGAAACCGAAATTAGAAACCGAAATTCAGCAAAAATCAGCAAACGGATTTAGAGACCGAATTTGCCTAGTTCCTATATTTGGACAACTATCATGCCTTTCATGCCAAAATCAAATAAAAACATATATGTGCAGTACAAGAATGTGTCCAGCAAGATGCAGTACTTGAAGAAATGATGAATTTACAAGAAGAGCATCAAAAGATACACAAATCACTAGGAAGCTCAAAACTAGAATTTCAACTAGAGTGGTGTAGGCTCTTTCCTAGGTCCAATGGTGTTTCTTTTGTATAACTCTTTTTCTTTTTCACTTTCCTTTGTTCTTATGTTGCAGTACCTTTCTTTTCTTTTCACTTTTCTATGGTTCTCAATTTTCACTCTTTTCTTGAACCACTATTTTTCACTACTAGTTTTTCTTTTCACTTGTTTTTCTTTCTCTTCTCTTTTCTTCCTTTTGATTTTGATTCTTTTCTTTTGTAATTGGATGGCTGGACCGAAACCTTTAGGGAACTAAAAGCCTCTTCTAGGTTCAAATCCTAGCTTATCATAGCAATTTCAAAGTCTACTCAAAATTTCAAAGCAAAATGGTAATCTAAAAATTACTAAAACTCAAAATCATGCAAGCATACACTAGTAAATGTTCCTAGCACTTAGAATTCATGTAAGACATGTATGGAAAATTAAAGTGCAGTACCAAACCAGTAAGCATGCCTCACGGTACAGTGGAAAACAATACTAAACAAGATCCTAATGGCATACATGAATCATAACTTACAAGAACAGAAACTAGAAAATCATGGAATCAAAATTGCAAGCTAGTAAAACATGCATTCAAGAATCAAAGGAAGAACATGCCAAGGTGAGTCACGGCCTAAGGCTATAACCAAAAGAAGAAAAGCATGCTCCAACTCAAGACTATGAACAAGACAACTCAAAGGAGTCAAAACTAGCAACTCAATGAAAGAAGGACTCTAAAGATGGAAGAAACTCAAAGAAAACTAAAGACTCATGGAGACACAATTACTAACCGGTGGTGATGACTCAAGGTTGAAGACAACAAGCTCTTGATACCACTTGATGAAGCCACACTTGGAATAGATTCCATGGAAGCTCCAAAACGCCCACACTAGCCTTCAACCACGCACAAATCCAAAGAAATAACGAAGAATTGGTTCGGTTAGGTGTTTTTGGTTTTCGGTTTCAAGAAATCAAAGTAGAAAATGGAATAGAAAGGAATGAAGATGGCGCCAAGGAGAAGAACTCCTATAAGCCTAGGAGGAACCGCCACAATGGTTGAAAGAAGCCATTGATAAGATTCAAGGTCTTCCCTAAGGAAACAAGAGAAATTCTCTCAAAAGCTAGAAGCTATTTCAATTCATCAAAAAGTCCTTTTACAATGGAAAGTTAGGGTATTTATAGGTTGCGAAGCTTGGGCTCCAAGTAATCCTAGCTTGCCTTGCAAGCTAAGTAAAACATTAACCACGGTTGGGAGCCACTAATCATGGTTAGGGCTCAACCAATCCGTGGAGCTTCCTTGCAAGCCAAGTAACCCAAGTGGTTACTTGTTTGTTAGGAAGCACATGGCTTTCACATGGGCTTGTCCCCTCCTTGTCCCCTCCTTGTCCCCTTCTAGTGGCCATGTGATGAGCCATGTCATCAATCCTCATCCTCTCTTAATCAAGGGTGGAGATCTTAGATTAAACTTAGGCATGGATCCAAGGCTTAATCAAAGGCTCCCTCTTTGTTTAAGAAGGTCTTCAAGTTCACACAAGTTTTTAGAAAAGATTTTCAACCGATTTTTAAAGTCTTGTGTGGCTTGATTTAGGAGTGTTGTATGCGTCGGATTTAATGGAGCCTGGGCCTATGAAATCCCACGGGCTTCAAGCCCAAGTATTCCCTAAAGCTATTACATCATAGGACTTAGTTATGTCTCAAAAGAATTTACAAGTAAACTACAAGTACTAGGTCCTATACTATCTTCTTGTTCTTGGAGTTTTCCCACCTCCTCTTCTAGCTTCCTTTGCATGCTTCTAGTAACTCTTCTAGATGTTCCTACATCATCATCAAACAAGGAGGAAAGCTCAGAAGTTATCTGCTATGAATGCAGAAAACCTGGACACATGAGATCAGAGTGTCCAAGATTAAAGAAAAGATGGAATCCTCGCAAAGACAAGGGTAAGAAAAGTCTAGTGACTTGGGAAGACCTTGATAGTGAAAACTCAGAAGAATCCAACGAAGAAGAAGAAACTGCGAATATCTGCCTCATGGCTGGAGACTTTGTCTCATCAGAGGTAACTGAATCTGAAACTTCTTCATCCTCCTTATCTGAGTCTGAGTCAGAATCAGAAGAAATTTCATACGATACACTTTTGGCCAACTCACATTTTATTGCTAAGCAATACAAAGTATGCAAAGCCAAGTTAAAACAAACTTTGGAAGAAAATGCTACTTTGAAAACTGAGAATGAGTTGCAGCAAAAAGAGGTATCAGGTGAAAAATCATCTGAGTCTGAAAAGGATAATTTTATTTCTGAAATTGAAAGATTGAAGAAAGAAAATGAATCCTTACTCAAAGATTTAACAAAGTTCACTGAGGGATCCTCCATGCTAGAAAATATTTTAAAATATGGGAGATCTCCGTCTGAAAAAAGTGGACTTGGTTATGTTGAAGAGTCAGACAAAGTGAAAAACAATTTTGCTCCGTCTGCTCACAAAAAGAAGATCAAAAATTATAATAAGGTTCCAAATAATTATAGAAAAGATAAAAGAACCTTAAATAAGAAGAAATCTTCTTTCACTAACAAAGAAGGACCCAAAAAGATTTAGGTACCAAAGTCACTCATTATTCCTGTTGCAGATATCCTTAATAGGAAAAGAGAGGACTTCAAGCTGGTACCTGGACAGTGGGTGCTCACGACACATGACGGGAGACCTGTCTATGTTCCAAGATCTCAGACCAAGTAAAGGGTCTGTATCATATGGTTCAGGGAAAGGTAAAATCTTAGGCATTGGGACTGTTGGTAAGACACCCAATCCTCTTATCCAAAATGTGTCTTATGTTAGAGGTCTTAACTTCAATCTACTTAGCATAAATCAATTTTGTGATAATGGATATGAAGTAGCTTTTAACTCAGATGAATGTATAGTTAGAAACAAAGACAAATCCGTTCTTTTTATTGGGAAAAGAAGGAATAACCTTTATGAGGTATGTCTTTCTGACCTTAGTGATCAGAATGTGACATGTTTGATTTCAGCAGACGATGAACGAGATATTTGGCACAAAAAGCTTGGACATTTAAGTTTCAAGTATATTTCAAAAATTTCTAAAAGGGATCTTGTAAAAGGTTTGCCGAAAATATCTTGGAAATCCAATCGTCTGTGTGAATCTTATCAGCATGGGAAACAACTCAAAGCTTCTTTTAAATCAAAAAATGTTGTTTCCACGACAAGACCGCTAGAACTGTTACATATTGATCTCTTTGGACCTACTCAGACTGAAAGTCTTGGAGGAAAGAGATATGGATTTGTAATTGTAGATGATTATACTAGATTCACATGGGTATACTTCCTAGCGCATAAACATGAGTCATTCAGTGTTTTTGAAATATTCTGCAAACGTGTTCAAAAAGAAAAAGGAATATGTATTGCGTCTGTAAGGAGCGATCATGGAACAGAATTTGAAAATTCTGAGTTCAAAGCCTTTTGTTTTGAAAATGGTATCTCTCACAATTTTTCGTCTCCAAGAACTCCTCAGCAAAATGGAGTTGTGGAAAGGAAAAATCGTACCTTACAAGAAATGGCTAGAACTTTGTTGCATGAAAGCTCTCTTGCTAAATATTATTGGGCAGAAGCAATTAATACTTCCTGTTATATTCAAAACAGAATATTGATAAGACCAATATTGAATAAGACTCCATATGAAATATGGAAAGGAAGAAGACCCAACATTTCTTACTTCCATCCTTTTGGTTGTGAATGTTTCATCTTAAACACCAAAGATCAACTTGGTAAATTTGATTCAAAGGTGGTGAAGGGATTCTTACTTGGATATTACAATACGTCTAAGGCCTATAGAGTATTTAACTCTAAGACGCAAGTTGTAGAGGAATCAATTCATGTAAAATTCCAAGATAACTCAAAGGCTAATAAGGAAATATCAGACCTAGAAAATTTATTTGATAATTTGCAGATTAACCCTTCTGGTCAAAGTTCAAGTCAAAATGATAAATCAGAGTCAGATGAAAGAACAGACACAAGAGCAGACGATAGAAGCACAGACGAACCCTCTTCGTCTGATACTCATCAACATGAAGAACAAGCCCCTGTGAGAACATGGAAGTTTGCATCAAACCACACAGAAGATCTTATCATTGGAGATAGACATCAAGGTGTTCAAACCAGATCCAAGCTAAAGGAATCGTCTGGATATGCTATCGTGTCAAATATAGAGCCGAAGAATATTGAGGAAGCCCTATAAGATAACGATTGGATTTTAGCTATGGAAGAAGAGCTAAACCAATTTACCAGAAATGATGTTTGGACTCTGGTAGAGAAACCAATAAGCAAAAGTATTATTGGAACCAAATAGGTTTTCAGAAATAAACTTGATGAAGATGAAAAAGTGGTAAGAAACAAAGCAAGGTTAATAGCTCAAGGCTATAATCAACAAGAAGGTATAGATTTCACTGAAACTTTTGCTCCGGTAGCTAGATTGAAAGTTATTAGAATTTTACTTGCCTTTGCTGCTCATAAGAATATCATCCTATATCAAATGGACGTAAAAAGTGCTTTTCTAAACGGTTTTATTGAAGAGGAAGTATATGTAAGACAACCTCCTGGATTTGAGAGTTCATCTCAACCAGATCATGTTTTCAAACTAAAAAAGGCACTATATGGTCTTAAATAGGCTCCTCGAGCTTGGTATGAAAGACTAAGTTCCTTTCTTCTTCAAAATGGTTTTTCAAGAGGGAAAGTGGATACTACACTCTTCAAGAAAAGCGTTTCAAAAGACTTTATTATTGTTCAAATATATGTAGATGATATAGTCTTTAGAGCAACTAACGAATCATTGTGCAAGGATTTCTCTAAGTTAATGCAGGAAGAATTCGAGATGAGCATGATGGGAGAACTGAAGTTTTTCTTAGGACTTCAAATCAAACAGACTAAACAAGGCATATATATTCATCAACAGAAGTATACAAAGGAACTTCTAAAGAAATTCAAAATGGAAAATGTCAAACCAATGAAAACTCCCATGCATTCGTGCCGAGCCGCCTTAACAAAGATGAATCGTAAGACCGCTGATCGATCGGTATACAGAGGTATGATTGGATCTCTTGTATATCTCACTGCTAGTAGACCTGACATTATGTTTAGTGTCTATCTATGTGCACGCTTTCAATCTGATCCTAGAGAATCACATTTACAAGCTGTTAAACGCATTTTAAGATATCTTGTTGGAACTACTAATCTCTCTCTCTTTTATAAGAAAAATAGTGATTTCAATTTAAGTGGTTATTGTGATGCTGATTATGCTGGAGATAAAGTGGAGAGAAAAAGCACAAGTGGTGGATGCCAATTTCTTGGTTCATTACTAATCTCTTGGTCAAGCAAGAAGCAAAACTCCATTGCACTCTCAACCACTGAAGCATAATATATTGCTGCGGCAGGGTGTTGCTCACAACTACTTTGGGTAAAACATCAACTTGAGAATTACTCCAGGTTTGAAACTCAAATACCAGTATTTTGTGATAACACAAGTGCAATAAATCTCAGCAAAAACCCTATTCAACATTCAAAAGCCAACATATTAAAATCAAATTTCATTTTATAAGAGATTATGTTCAAAAAGGTATTTTCGATGTACAGTTTGTTCAAACTGATTTTCAATGGGCAGATATCTTTACAAAAGCTTTAGACGTTATCTCTTTAATTGATTAAGTTTTCTCTTTCGTCTGAGCATTTCATTTCGCCTGTACCTTTGTATATGTTTTCGTGTTAAGACGAAACTTTGCGTCTGATCAAGTTGAATCAGTCTGAGGAAATTCAACAGACGCAAGGATATTATTTAAATATTTTAAAGTTAAGTGTGCAGGGACAAATTAAAAGTAGCAATAAATGTATCTGTCATTTATTGCACTATTCTAGGACTTTGAGAAGCACGCGCTGTGAATTGCAGAAGTCAAATCAATCATTAAAAGGGCAATGATGGGGACACGTCAAATCAGGGGCGGTTTAAAACTCTTTCGTCTGATGAATTACAACCGTTTTAATTTTGACTATAAATACTCTTAAAGTTCACATTTTTATTCTTTACTGCATTCACACTTTCTCAGAATATTCTACTCACAAAACTTAACTCTCTCTTTTTCAAACCTAACAATGGCCGCCAAGAATACCAAGGCAACCAAAGCAACCTTCTTCGCTCAAGATCTCTTCTTGCCTAGCAAGTGGATATCGAGAGAGACTGTTGAGAGCATCTCTTAAAGAGTGGCAAAGATGCTGGTACATAACGGATGGATGGAGTTCGTAGAGATGAGAGGGTCATGGCTGATGGAGGCCTATGCTGAGTTCTAGAGTGAAGCAAAGGAGTTTGATGATGGTATTGTTGGTACCATCGACAACAAGGAGTGTATTATCACAATAGACTCCATTGGTGAAGCCGGAAACTGCAAGGCAGAAGGGCGATTTTACAGCCCTGACTGGATGAGGATTGAGTCTGAAGAACACGTGGATAAGATTATCTACGGGAAGAACCGCAACTCTGAAGATCCCAAGTTTTTTAGATCAGGGAATCTTTGTCCCACTGCAAGAATTATCCACAACCTTCTCTACAACATCTTCACTCCAAGAACCGGGTCACGAGACAACGTAAGTAGTCGAGACAGATTTTGCATTTTCTACTGTCTGAGGAAAGTGAGGATGAGTCTCCCTCACATCATTCTTGACCACTGGGTAAGTGCGTTAAAGAATAGAAACATACGTAGGAAGAGCAGTATTCCCTACGCCACCCTCTTCACCAAAATCATCATCTACCAAGGCTTTGATGTCATTGGCGTTGTGTGGCACAAAGAAGGCAAGGAAGTCAAAGGAAGCACCTTTGCCAAGATGCATCTGAACCCTGGTTTCCTTCAGCATACTCCAAGTGAAGAACAAGTTCCCCTTTCACCAATCACCAAAGACCCCCCACACAGAGCTCGCATCAAACGCGCCAGAACCCAAAAACAAACCCAAACACAAGCCCAAACACTAACCCAAACACAAGCCCAAACACAATCCCAAACGCCAGACTAAACACAAACCCAAACACCCTTACCTCTTCCACCAGTGGTTATTTCTGAAGTTCCCTTTGAAGATTTTCTAGAAGAACCTCTTAAGAAAAAGAAAAGAACTATCAGAATTAAGCACGTTGCTGCCAAGACGCAAGGGAAAACGATATCCCCAAGTGAAGATGAAGGGGCTAGGCTATCGTCTGAAGGAGTTTCGTCTGTTAGAATTCTTTCAGACGAAGAAAAGCAGAAGAAAGTAGCCGAAGAAAAAGCAAGAGCCAGAGAAATCGCTCTTCAAATGGCTGCCAAAGGCAAAGAAAAGATGAAGCAGAAGCTTGCGTCTGTAGTTGTTGGTGAAACAGACGAAGAAAAACAATTAAAAGAGGCCATGAGGGTCTCTATGTTGCTTCATGCTGAACGAGAAAGAATCTTTCTTGAAAGCGTTAAGGGCATTGGATCGTCTGAAGGTGCGTCTGCTCCAGCAAATTCAGAGGGCATGAACAGTGAAGAAACTGCCCAGATCCAGAAGGATAATGCCTAGTTAGCAGAGGAGTTGGAGACCATGCTTAATGATGAAGTATCTACTATGGAGGTTTCTACATCAACACTCCAAGACAAACATAGGACAACTGTGTCTGATCCTATTGTTGCATCTCCTCTCAACGCTGCCTTTGGACAGACGATATCTGCTGCGTCTGAAGAAACATTCCACCAACAGACGATGGAGATTCCGTCTGAAGAAATTCTTATTGAAGACATAAGTTCTTCGTCTGATGAAGAACATATGGATGTAATAAAGGTGGATGCATCATGGGTGAGATCACATGCCGAAGTCATCAATCCTGAAGATCTACCACCCAAGCACAAGACGGACTATTCGTTCCTCAACGAATTAGTCATGAGACGCTTTGCTGAAAGCTCTTGTGCTGAAAGACCAGTCAAACCTGACTGGATTCTTGGAGAGGAGAATGGAGATATCTCCAACGATGGCGAACCGTCTGATTCTGCTGAAGATGGTCACTTGGCAGACAATGAAGACTGCTTTATAAAGGACACTCCCTACATTGAGTTGAGAAACCCCTATCGGTATAGAGGCAAAAAGGGTTTTCAACTGGGGAGATTTGTCAATCCCATCGTCTATCATAAACCCCTGAAGCCAGTAGATTTCAAAGAAGATTCCATCTACACTCCCGAAGAGCAACGTGAATGGCTGAAACGTCTGCCTTGGGACATACTGGACACCTTAGACATCAAGGGTTTAGAAGATATAAAGAGATACAAGGATCATCTAGCTGAGTCGGTGATTGAAGGACCAGCTTTTGGCTATGAACCCCACATCCCTTTCAGAGAAAACATCAAGTGGAAGGTTCAACATGAAATCAACGCACCTGCATTTCACCACTGCAGATATGGAGATTCTGGCTCCACCATCTATGAGCCAAAGGACTGCTCACATTGGCATCTCGATGCCATTGATTGCTATGATCCTGTACCATTCACAATTCCCATGAATCAAACTGAGTATATAGGTCTAGGACATACTCTGGGAATTGTTCTTCCTTGGACAAGACCTCACTGTTAAGGGATTTGCCCCCGCTACTCCATCCTCCTCGACGAATTCGAAGACCCCGAAGAATTTGCTCACGCTCTTCCTGAAGACTACAACATGCCCTTCAAACTGATGGCTGGTGCCTATAGAAGGGAAGCAAAAGCTAAATCAACTTCCTTCTATCACATTGAAATAAGAGAAAAGAAGGAGAAAAGAGACTGTCCGTTCATAGTAGGATCACAATTCTCTTCTCTGGTTTCAGACGAAACAAAGTTTTCTATCGTCTTAGACTGAAACGACCTTGCTTTGGTCAAGCTTTTGGATAAAGGAAAAAAGAAGAAGACTCCGTCTGTCTCCAGATCTTTCAAGTTTGCAAGGCACATTCCCCGGCGACTTCCGTCTGCTGCATACTCGCATCTCAAATCTCTTCAAACCCATGCCTCAAGACCTATCAATCCGAAAATTCAAAGGATGATAGAAGATCATGAAGCCACATCTGCATTTTGTTCTGGAACCTCATTTGATGAAGATTCCACAATCTGTGGCAGGGTGTTTCTTGGTGAAGCCTTTGCTTATACGCATCCATCTCAGGAGCATCCAGATCTTGAGCTATCTATTCCCTCAAAATTATACTCTTGGCAATGGGAAAGAGACTTCACGACATACCTCACACTTCCACTCTTCACTTTGCGTCTGAAGAGGACACCAACACTGTTCATCATAGATGACACTATACCTATAGTGGAAGAGCCTCAAACACCGCTAGTGGAGATTAATGATACGGTGGAGGTTACTGAGACTGACGTAAAGGACGCTGATGAGTATAATACTCTAAAGCATAAATATGATGCCTTAGAAGAGGATTGCGAGCATCTGAAGCTAAAGAATAAAGAGCTTGAGGACAATCAAGTCTCTCTCACATCTGAGGTGCAGCAGCTGAAGGACATTGTCATGAGCCTTCTTCAAAAGAAGACCAAACCTTCTTCTTGATCGTATTTTTTTGATGATTCTCAGCCCAAGGGGGAGAGAGTACCTTAGAAAGGAAGAAAGGAAAAAGGGGGAGCAAGTAAGCATCGTCTAAGGGGGAGCAAATTTTTTTTGTTGTATTAGTTTTGTAAAGCACATACATGTATTATTTTTTAGAACGTTGGTTTTCTGTATACCTTTGTAACATTGTATAAGGTTTACATCGCATTGATGTAACAATTCTTTTTATAAAGAGGTATTATTTCAGAAACCATCGTCTTGATGTAAATCTGACTTGCATTTTATCTGTGATCACTAACATTGTCTTATGGAGATGTCTTCTTGAGAAAAGTTATCAGTATAGTCTGTAATCATCAAAAAGGGGGAGATTGTTAGATCAAGATGTTTAACTCATCTAAGGTTTTGATTTTTACAAGACAGACAAAACTTTCTCAGACGGAAGATCAGCAAGCAAGTCAGACGGAACAGACACAGACGAAAGATGACTCCTCAGACTGAAGTCACTCATCTATCTCAAGATGAAGTCATCAGACGATAGGATAAGACGAAACCTCTTAAAGACTGAAGACATATCGTCTGTCCAAAAAGTGAAGCAAAGTTTGAGTCACTCGCGCCAAGATTTCAAATCTAAAAAAGTACTCATTAGAAGCATCCAAGATCAGTATAGGGATTCGTGCTTACACATGCAACTCAAAAAGGTCTTCACCTTTTTGTCTAAGTCTCTGTACAAGTCAGAAAAGATATTGTGCACGCAATCTAAATCCGTTGCACACGCCATCAATCAATCAAGTACTATCTGACACCTTTTGGAAAGCTCTCAAGAAAATATTCAACGACATTCTCATGAGTCTAACGGTCATTTGAAGAGGGTGCCTATTTAAAGACTTCACTTCATCAGAATTCAGTTGGCGAAAATGCTTCTCTTATTCTATCTTCTGAGATTTCGCTCAAGTCTTCTGAATATACTTCATTGTAAAACCCTCTCTGCGTAGAGGAAACTATTTGTTTTCACAACATCCTTTTAAATCCACTTGTGTGGTAGTTTAGCCTGAGGAGGCTGGTTGTTCAAAGAATACCTCTGTTGTTTAGCCTGCGAAGGATGTGTTCAAAGAATATCTTGTAATAGCAAGAAGTGGCTGGGTGCAAATAATACTTGTAAACAATTTCACGGTTAGTAGTGAAAACTCAGTGGTTGCTGGGTAACTGGACGTAGTCTTGTATAGACGAACCAATATAAAAATAGTTGTGTCCTTATCTTTTTATTTGTTTAACTAACAGGGATAATCAAGCTATAACGTTTCTTACTTAAAAACAATCCTTGAAGACTAAGAAATATTTCGTCTGAACACATTTGAAACCCACAGAGGAAAGAAATTTTTTTATTTATAACACAATTCAACCCCCCTTTTTGTGTTCTATCTTTTACAATAATTTTGTTAGTGTAGAAATTGATTAGATTAGTAAAATATTATTAATATTTTGATGTTAAAAAAATGTGTTTATTATTAATTTTTTTATGTTAAATTATTTATTATTGATATTTTTATCTTTTATTTTTTTGTTTAATAAGATTGATTAGTTTTTTTTTTTTTAATTTTAGGTTTGATAATTTATAATGACATCATCATCTTCATTCAGGAGAGTGGGGATCGGGTCTAGCCCCATTGAGCGTGATGTTCTGTGGATGCAAAAATATATGTATCTGAACATGTGTAGAACAATGGAGAGTTTCGAAATTACACACAAATTGTTCCCACGTATATGGAACAATAAGTTATCCTGGATACAATTGTTGAGTTCCTCCGTGAGACCGGTTTTTATTGGGAATGCAAACTTGCTTTTATAAAGATTGATCCTGACTCGTTACATGTATTCATTGAAAGATGAAGGTCTCAGACCCACACATTCTATATGCGTGGGGAGTATAGCATCACTATGGATGATGTTGATGTGTTGATAAATTTATTTTTTGATAGTAATCATGCATCTATGTTGACTTGTACTTCAACAACAACATTAGGTTTCATGTGAAGAGATAAATGATGATCTTCATTTATATCATTTTCGTCTGATTTAAATAAATTGCCATCAAAATTTTTTACATTGGATGATTCATCAATGTATGAATCAAAAACAACATAATTTTTATTATCATTGCTAAAATTTAACTTTAAACATCTTCCTTTGTAATTTGTCCCAAATGCATCGATATTATACGTAAACACACCACCTATAACTATTTATGCACATAAGTTTATAAGATCTGTGTCCTCCAATTGAAAATTAATAATTATAATTTTAACATATTCATTGTGTGAACTATTTGTGACATATTTGTTTTCTATAAAATATTTTGTTACAATAAAACCAATAACTTCATTAAAATTTATCTTAAATATTTTTTAACTATTAAAACTTATTTTATGTTTAATTTTTAAAACTATTCTAAATCTTTCAAAAATCGCTTCTTCATACAACAATAATAACTCTTTTCACAAATTATCTACAACAAATAAATAATTTTATTTAAAACTAATTATTAAGATAATATTAAAAATGTAAAAAAATATTTATCTATAATTTTAACTTTAACACCTTTATATAAAAAAATATTATTATTTATTTTTAAAGGAAAAAAAATAAAAAAAATAAAAGATTTAGAGTTACAACCTTTATGCTTAATGAACTCGATGTGAAGGTATATATAGAATAGTAAAGACGCCAAACTTCTGATGTGAAAAGCTGAGATTAAGTAACATGAAATTAAACATGACTCAAGATTCTCAGCCCTTCGACCTGAGTGACTAGTCTAGATTTGCCCGGCTGAAAACGCCTATAGAACAATACCAATTGGCATTCAGTACGTATGATAAAATGTCTAAACTAATTGATAAATGAAAATGACTACTTAACATTTACTGTATGCAATGTTGATGAACTGAGAAGAAACCCAGAACCACCCCGTTAAAGGCTGAGAACCGAACCCATAACCAGAAATGTCGCTTGTCTATTACGCTTCCTCTTCAGACACCACTCAAGAAGAGGAGCAACCCCAACTCCATTCACCGCCATCTCAACTACCTCAACCTCTTCCTCTTCCTCCTCCTACCCAGTAATTTCTTTTCCCTTTCCTCACTAACTTTTTCTAACTCTTTTTTGCTTTTTTCACCGTTCAATTTTCTGTATTCATTCTCAATTTCAATGTTTATGTACAAGGTCTCATGTTGTGCTTGATTTTTTTATTTTTTTTTTAAAGTCAATAGAGTACTGTACTGATTATTGTGTTGGGGCAATGATTAATTCCTGTATTTTGGTTTTCACACTTTATACAATTGCCACCTACGTTGGAGATCCCATGTCAAATTATGATATGAACGTGTTAGAATATACAAGTGAAGGACAATTCTTTTTCTTATAAATTGTTTTTGGAGGGATCAGTGAAGCTCATCGTAATTGTAACATGGTATTAAAAGTTGATCCCAGCTATTGTTGTTGGGCCCATTTGGATAACCATTTTCAGATGTTCAGTCCTATTAATTTCACGCTTTAGAAGTCCAGTTTTGACACGAGGGGTGTCTACCGGAGATTTCCTTGTTAGTGTATATAAATGGGGTAACCCTTACCTAAATAAGTTAGTAGTGTTTATTTCAGATGTTCAGTCTTGTTAACTTCGCGCTTGATAAGTCCAGTTCTGACGTGAGGGGTGTCTACTGGAGATTCCCCTGTTATTGTATATAAGTGGGGTAACTCTTACCTATATTGTTTGTTTTTACGAGTGAGTTTGGTTGATAACTCACATTCCTAAGAATTGGCACACAGAAGAGTGTACGACCAATTATCAAAATGATGAGTATAACTTGAAAGCATAACATGGGTGAAAAATAGTGTCAAAGTGATGGGATTCAGACAGAAGAGTAAAAGGAAGACAAGGCAAAGTGGTTGGAATGGTTAAAGAATTAAGTAGTTAGATGTAGAATTGGTTTAGTAGATAAGTTAAATCATAGGAGTGGTCAAGAGGGAGAGGGAATTCATAATTGTTAGTGTGTAGGTTTGTAACACAACCTAGGAGAAGAAATTGTTTCTTGTCTTTGTCTAGCTTATCTGAACTAAATTTTCAATTTTGGAGCTTGGAATATATGGCTGATTGTTTTTGGCCAACTTTTTTTTAGCTGAAGTTACAGATGGGGTTGGGGATTGTTGATCCCTGTTGAAAATTCCCTATTAGAAACACAACAGGAGATAGGTGGGGTTGATAACATGTGATGTTTTTTCTTTAAGAAAAAATAAAATTAAATGGTATATTCGTTGTTTGCAGTTTGGTAGCATAAACAACTTGTTCTTCTGGCATTAGAATTTGGTAATGGTTTGCCTATGATTTCCTCAAGGCTCTATATTTGATGGATATTCAGAAAAGCCCTTTATTTATTTCATGGTGTTTACATTTTTTTTTCTTTTTACCATTCTTTCATCAGGAAAGTCTCTGACCATCAAAATGCAGCAACAGTTTGTTAGAGAATATTTAGGATATCTCTAATGATTTGTTTTGTTACCTAATTATGCTGTTAGGCTTGTACTAGTACTGCTAGTACTTTACCAAATTAATAGTTTAAATAAGAGTATCAGTATTGGGCTGACTCAGAAATCAAGTAAGAAGGAATGGAACCACTGGAGAGTCGTTTGTAGTTCACACTTGGGAAAAGACGACTGAGTTTTGAAGTGGAACAGGAACTAATTTCCCCTATTATAGGTTCTTACTGAGCGTAGCAAAATCAATGTTTATTATATTATAAAGTAAGCGGATTTTCTCTAGTGTTCTACCTTGGTGTAGTCTCAGTCCATTTTAGATCACGAAATCAATCATAGGGTGCCTTTGGTACTGCTCTTGTTTCTCACAATCCAGGAACTTCCATAATGTTGGTGTGATTCGGTTTGAGCAACAGATCCTGATGTGATACATCTTCATAATGAAAATGGAGTGGAAATATAGTGATAATAAATTTCGATTCCCTCTATAAATATAGCACATTGTAGTGAATAATGAAAGTGAGATGTGCTTGATTGTTGAACAGCAGAAAGAAAGCATGGGAAAAAGACTAAGATATCACTGGGAGCATCGTGTCTAAGCTTGCACACGATCTCATCCATGTCCTATGTGGCAGAGTTATATCCATCAATTATATTTTCAGATTATTGATACATTTTTCTCTGTTTCTCTTTTCATAATCCTAAGCCTACAATTCTTAACTCAATTGAAACTGTTTACTAGGAAGAAAGGTATTGCAGCTTAGCCTAGAAGATAATATTTTCTTGCTTAGAGCTGAAACAAAAACAAAAGTAAAAGAAGTTCAATATGGGAATATAAGGCTAACTGGTCATGACTTCTTCAGATTCAATCTAAAGTTTAGCTAAGGCAGGTTGAGGTGCTGATCCTTGCTAAAATTTTCTATTACAAAAACGCAACCTATGAAATAGGTAAAATGATAACATATCAAACTTTGTTTTTTGTTGTAGTTTAAATCATAATTTAGTAATTTGTAGGTGTGAAGGACACACAAACTTAGTTGCTTGTGTTAGAAGTAAAATATTGGCTGAGAAAGTAATGCTCAGAATACTGGATTAAAACTAGTGCTTTTCTGTTTATTTAGCCCTTCTTTTATTCCTTTGGATATTTATTTTCTTGGTTCACCTATTCCGTCTGATTGAAATGAAGTGTAGATTTTTCTATTGCAATATACCGTAGCTCATATTCATAAAAGAACATTATGGTGTTGTTTGATTTGTGTAGCCAATCCACCTAGTGGGAAAATACTCGTTTGTGTATTTGTAACTTACAATACTTTGGACATCTTTTTGAGAGTCATCACTTATCCCTGGGAATTTTTTGAGTGTTTCTTGGTGATTCATTGTGCAATTTTAATGCATTTAGAAAGACTGCAATTTTCATCAAAGGAAGAGGGAGAAGAGAGCATTGTGGCTCTGTTTCATAAAGAAGCCTTGGATGTCTACCTGGTTAGAGTTTAATGTTTGAATTCACTGTGGCTTATGCCTTTTTAGCTTATCTACGAAAGAATTTTCATGGAAGCTCTCTAATGCTGTACTGCTATGGTTTCTTCAGGGGTTGTCTATGATGGATATTCAGAGAGAGTAGAGAGCCCATCTCTGCTCATAATTTATTTCAATTTATTTATTTTACTTTTTTTCCCCATTCTTTTTGCACTGATGTTGTAAATAATTTCTTATGGGAAATTAAAAAGAGGGAAATTTTGGTAAAAGGCATTTCATTTCAAATCTAGGAACCTATAACCTTTCAAGTGGTAATTAGGTCAATAAGTATTTGGTCATTAACCTCTTAATCTTTAACTGGTGGAGTGGTTACTTGTTCCTGAGCTAGAAATGTTTTTCTTAGAGTTCCTATTCTTTTCAATATGTTTTTCTATTTCTCATTCTCATTGTTAGTTCTTATTCATGTATCTCTTCTACTTAACATTTCATTATGTTGTTAAAAGAAAAATGGAATGTATACTCTTTTCATGATTTGTAAGATGTGTTAACATATAGGGGTCTTCATGGGCTTAATACTACAAAGGTAGGAAGACAGATATTTCTGGCCAAAGGCTATAATGTACACCTAGCATGAAGACACAACTCTGCCATACCCTACACTCTTTTCTTCATCTTAATAAGAACACTTCTGGACTTTTGAGAGGTCCGAGTCTTTCCCAATTCCTTTACAAATTCTCACACAATGAATGACCCTCCTCTCATCCCTCTCCTCTGCCTATTTATATACAGCATCAACCACATGACTCACTAACTGAATAACTCCCTAAATTACCTCTAATTAACTTACTAAGGCCCTCAACTAACAGAACTCAATACTCCTCCTAGTGTATAGTTCTCTGAATTTGCAGACCCTCAAAAGTTATCTGTTGCCATTTACTCTCTGCTTTCACATCAGTATATTCCCTACCAAAGCTCATAACTAGGACAGCCATAAAGCTCCCTCCTGGGTCCCACTATGGTAAGGATATAGACCCAACCATATTTGCAGTGTTGGGTATGTTCCTTGAACTAATGCAATATCTTTTACTGAATAGAGCCCAGATTGAAGAGAAATAGGCCAATATTATTCTGCTAGACTTGGACAATTGAATTGTCAGAAAAAGTTACTCTGCAACTGCCCAACTGTTCTCTTACTTGGATGCATCTTTTGAGATTAAAGCTAATACTAGGTAGCTCCTTGTACGTGAAAGTCAGTTAGAGAACATATTAGAAGGCATTTAAACTTGAAGATTCTATTCATCTTGTCAGACCAAACTTCTTATTGTTTGTCTTCAAGTGTATCAGACTAAAGTTCATGTAGTATTTAGTCACTTCGTCTGACTTTTCATCTACCTTAGTCATCAGATTTAAATATTAAGGTTTCAATCTTGTAGCTATCAAAATTGAGGTTGTTGATTTGTCTTAATCCCATCTAGGACTTGACAAAACCAAATTCTACTTTCTT
This sequence comes from Hylodesmum podocarpum, assembly GCA_026586105.1. Taxonomy (NCBI): domain Eukaryota; kingdom Viridiplantae; phylum Streptophyta; class Magnoliopsida; order Fabales; family Fabaceae; genus Hylodesmum; species Hylodesmum podocarpum. The sequence goes on along the minus strand of JALJEV010000047.1, from coordinate 292,864 downwards.
GTAAAACCTACTCTCTTATGTTATTTTATTTTGATTTTTATCATACCCCACCTAGTAGAGGCTTGTGTACTAGGACTAGGCTGCGAGCTTTTCTTTTCATTTGTTTTTCTTTTCATAGATAGCTCCCTGCTTAGAAAGGGCTTTTTAATGATGTTTCAAATTAAAACTATGCTTCTTAGAAAAATGGAAAATAATCCCAAGTTAAATAATGCCTACTATCTCACTTCCTCCAGGCAGGTTGCAAATTGATCTAGAATTGCCAGATGTTCTTGTCCCATAAGCATCTAATGTCTAGGAATAATCATTTTAGTACTTTGCCACACACTTAGTCAAGTCCTAATCTTTTCTTTTACCATTACGGTTCTGGTAGAACTAAAGCTGATATACTAGTTTGTCTGTTCTCCGTATTTTCTTTGCTGAAAGTGTTTTCATTTTGAAATATATCTATTCATGAATTTTTTATTTTGTAATTTTCAGGAAAAATGTTGTTACAAAAGATATAAAGCAATCTCTTTGTCAAAATGTACTGCTAATATTCATGTTGTTTGAAGTATGTATTGAAATTAATGATGGACAAGAAACTTTAAAACCTAAAAGATGGCACTTGCTTGAAAGTGTTTGATTCTGTAAAATGTTGAACTTATTTAACTTTAAAAGTTGGATTATTTCCTTAGGTTATATTGTCTTCTAGTTGACTATATTACATTCTATTTATTTGGTATGCTTTATTGTTGGATTATAAATACTCCTTCCAGAATTCAATTTAATACATATTTTCTATTTTGATCATTACATTTATATATTTCTAATTTTATATTTTTAGGTTATATTTAGACTGGGAGTAGATTGGAAATTGATAGAATAAAATGAATTTTAATTTTAATTTTAAATATATATCTTAATTTGTAAGTATGAAAAGTCATTCCATAATTTAAAATTTTATTTTATTAAGTACATTCTAAATTTGTGGGGGGAAATTCTTACATAGGTATTCTTTACTCAAAATCAACCATGTTAACCAAATATTATCTAATACTAATCCACTTTTTGTTGTGTTAAACATTAAAAGTGTGAAAAGATTATATAGAATATATCTTTTTTGAAAAAGAGGACAATATAATAAAGATCCGTGATTAAACTAAAATTTTGTTGCACAAAGAATATATGAGAGAAAAAGAGCTTTCGTGTAGAAAATGTTTGAAGGCTTGAAGACAAACCTTCTATCACGATAATAGAAATTGATTGATACACTGCAGAAACATTCAATTGAGAGAAACAATCCTTTAAATCAATCCGTGGTGCAATTTTAGCTTGCAAAAGCAACCAAATCATTGCATCTTTGGTAATGTTGTTTCTCTTTTCAAGAGTTGGCAGCAATTCATCAACAAAATCAAGTTTATTTTTAACATGAACAGGCAATGGCAGAATGCAACTCATGAATCATAATTAGATTGTCTGAGAATAAAATGCTAATATATTATAAATATATAAAATCGTGTATTTTAAAATAAGTAAGATAGATATAATATATTTTAAAAAAATGTTATTTTTTTAGTTTTTTAATCAGAATTCATATAATCACCGTCTATGGACATAGCAATCATACAAGATATTTACTATATAATATAATATTATTTTTATTTATATAAGATATATATGGGTTTAATTACGTAATTAATATTTTAGTTTTTAAATTGATATATATATATATATATATATAATATTTTTAAGAATTATTTATTTTTCAAAAATTAAATTGTCAATTTTCATCAGAATAATAGGTAACACAAAAATAAAATATGTTGAAGATAGATAAAAATGGAAATAATATATATTTAAAAAAAAAAAATTGTTATTATTTTTTAATCTGTAAATAGAATTCAGACAGACAGCACCCAAAGAACTTCTGTTTTGTTAAAAGGAGCTTTTTTTGGATTTCATTCTCCATAAACCTCATAAACTCTTCACTACCAGAGAGCTCAGTCTTCTAACTAGATTTCTTGCGTCAATGACACCTTCAAAGAAACAACTCACTGAAATCTCTCCTTCTGTCGAAAAAGAACTCCAACATGAAACTTCAACTTCCACAGAAGAAGAAACTTTCAGTGAAGAACAAGTTTCAATGGAGAAAGAAAACAACAACCGGAGCACGAAATCAAAACCTTCACCCCCCGCTGCTTCTGCTGCTTCTTCTTCCGCCGTCGGCAAAGTAAAGAAATCTATAACACCGGAAAAACAAGTCCAACAAGAGGAAGAAGAAGAAGACAACCACGACAAGGAAATAGAAGAAACCTCGAAACCAGAACCCTCCAAGAGACCCGGAACCGCTACTGACGAGAAGAAATCCTCTAGAAGTCCGAACAAACTTTTCAAGAGATTTTGGAATGAGGAAGATGAATTGGTGATACTGAAAGAGATGGCTTATTTTAGTTCAAAGAAAGGTAAAGACCCTTTCATCTACTGTGAGTCTTTTCTTTCATTTGTCAAAGATAAGTTGCAGGTGAATCCCACCACCGCACAGCTGAAAGATAAGATGTATCGGTTGAAGAAGAGGTTCAAGACTAACTCCCACAGACATATTATTTCAAACCCTCACGAGAAGAAAGTCTTTCAGTTGTCCAAAAAGGTGTGGGAGGTTGACAACATTCAGCAAGATGAAAACCCTAATACGAACCTTAAGCCCAAACTTGAAACTGACATGCAAGGAAGACATGAAGTGATTGTGTTGAAAGAGTCTAGGGATCATGACAGGAATTTGTTTTTTTTAGAAATGTCTAAAGTATTGAATGAATATGAGTTGAAGAGGGGATTGAGATTTCTCGGCAAGTCCAAAAGAAAGAAGTTAGAGGAAGAGTGGATGGATTTGCATGACGAAGAGAATGATCTTGCTGTGAAGCGAACACGGATCACCGCCAAGCATGTTGAAGTGATTGTTGAAGCTCTGAAATTATCTCGCAGTTAGGTATTTGTTTTTTCAGTTTTTTTTGGTACCATTTTGGTGGTTCTCATGTTTTGTTCTTCTTTAGGTACTGGGTTTTGTTGGTCTTTTAGATACACATGTATCTATGTTTTGTTCCCTGTTTAAGTGTTTGATTTTTGTTGGTTTTCTGGTACATTTTGTTTGCATTTATCTTGGGCTTTTTGAAACATTTTGGCTCTTTATGTTTTGTTCATTGGATAATGTGATATTTCGGATAGGGAAATCTTTAACTAAAGTTTTTATGATTCGGAGAGAATGCTAGTCAAATCTTTGTGCCATGAACAGTTAGAGAATGTCTCTAAGGATTCTTATATTATTGATTACATTGCAAATGACTTCATCACTTGCTGTTTATTCTAAAGATTTTTTGTTTTTGGCATTTACAAGTTATATATATAGTGGGTAAAGTGAAATTATGATTAGATGCTGGTTAGTTGATGGCCTTGTTCTTACTCAGCCCCCACTTGTTTTTTCATATATTTGCTTCCCTAGGATCCCTCATGTGTTCCAAGTTCCCTGTTCATAATTTTCATCTCCTAGTTTAGGCCTTTCCTTTGTTTCTCTCTTCCTTTCAAGAGACACTAGTGGAATTTTCTTCTGGCATTGTCTCATATCAGTGCAAGGGTCTTTGCTACATGCACAGAGAGAGTGGCAACAAAGAGAGGGATTGTCCCTGGAAAGGGCAATAGAATATCTGAAGAAGAATAGACCTGCTGAACCTTCTGATCAGGCCATTCAATTGATGGTGGTGGAGGAGAAAATGCACCATTTGGTTTTTTAACCCTGTGTTGTGTTAATATAAAATGTTCAATTAGTGGAGCATGTAGCATTTTGTTTTGCAACTATGTGGTAATAAATAGAAAGAGAATGAAAAGGTTAGGGTAAGTGATATATACATACCTTTTGCTGTTGGGACAGAAAACAATGTCATATTCAAAAGCTTTGCAGATGAAAGTGCTGGTGGCATCATCAAATGCATAGCTATAAGCTTTTGGACAGGCCTGCTTGAAAAGGGTGGAATAATAGGAAGGTTGACATGTGGTTGGGTTGGCAAATTCACCACTGCAGCAATACTGATACGATCCAAATGCCTCACAGGCACTCTTGCATCCAACTACACCATTTTGGAGACCATCTCCACCAACTACTTGAAGTTCTTTTGGACAACCTACAAAATTGCATTTTATGACAATAAAAAGTACTCTAATAATTCTATTATATGTAATGGTTAAAATATATTCTAGTCCTACATTGCATCCATTTCTACTGCGGTCTTTGTATATAAAAATTACTGCTATAAGGACAAACTTATATAAAGTGTTTTGGTACTGTTTTCTAATCTTATTTAAAGTTTTATCTTGAGAATTTGTATTTTCTTTTAAAGCAAACTTTTATAGAGTGAGTTACTGAGGTAAAACTCTAACTTTGATTGTAAAAAAAGAAAAAAAAAAAAACACGAATATCATTTACAGAACAGTATTTAAGTTTTGTCCCAAAGATAATTTTTATTTGATCTTTCCTGACTGTAACTATTATAAAATCCTCTATTGGAGAAATAACATACTGACATATAAGAACCAAACTAAATTTGATTATAACATTATGGTATTAGACTTTTGGTCCTTATAGGTAAGATTTGCTTTTGTTTTGATCCCTATATTTCATGGTAACTCCATTCTAATCTTATGGTATTAGAACAACATGAACAAAATGGAAACAATTTTACATGAGTGACTTAACCAAAACTACTCGTGAATTGTGGTAATTAATGGATCATGTTATAATGTATGGCTTCATTTTTAAAAACCTCTTACCTCTATTGATGTCAGTGACACAACCTGTGGCATGACAGGGGCCAGTACCATATACACCTCGAGTTTGAACAAACAGTCGCAGATTGTAACCATCCACCATGCTCACATCATAGTAGTCTTGATCACTGCCTTTACCAAGTGTTATCTCAAACAAATATATTGTGAAAATATTCTTTGCTTAACAAACTAATAAACATGAGTACTTCATTGTATATTGTCTCTTGAGAGTAAATTTTATATATTGAATAAAATTTTATTTGTGAAAGTTACAAGTGATTCATTGAAAGAGAATACTCAATTTTGTAAGCTCAGATAATAAGCTTATTCGATTTTTGAATCAGAAATAATTTGAAAGAAAGAATGTGAAAATGTAAATAAAATTCCTTTATTTAATTTTGGAAATACTTGACCTAATTCATTTGAATGAACTAATATATAAAGGTAGAGGTGAGATTGGATGATGAAGTTGATACAAAGTTCGACAAGCAAAATCTCTTCCTCCCTGCCAGATAGTCATACCCGAGTACATAAAATTAAAAAAAAAATTGATTAATATTAATCTTCCTAAAAACAAAATCTTCCGAAATCGTGTGACTTATTGCTTAGAAAAATAATATTTGATCAAAATATATGTGTAAGATTAAGAAATAAGTATAAGAAGGTGGACGACATTAAATATTTATTTAAACTAGATATTCCACCACTATCATCCAAGCAGAAAGCTGTATTAGATAACAGTTAGATTTCAAGTGGAAGTACCATACAATATACAAAGTAATTAATAGTGATTGACCGTAATTAGGAATAAATTATATTTTATGTTATTGGGTCTTACATTAACACATTACACGATTCTTTGATGGCGTGGTGGCTTCCCCGTTGCGTTTTAGATTTACAAATCAGAAACTTGTCTTCTTCTTCTTACTCAGCCATTTCTTCTACTTTTACAAAAAATCGTTGGAATATTGGTTGCTTATTCCGAAAAGCATCACTAACGAGTAGCCATAGGACGACACAACTGTCCTTGTTAAAGTATTTTTGTTTACTTAATTAAAGTCTCAACAAAATCACTCACAGACTTTCATAGTTTGAATTTTGATTTACTATTTTATAGAAGGTTAATCATACTTTAATCTACAAATATTAATTTGTTAATTTTATTAAAAATATTAATTAATAGGAGAATTGAAAACTCTTCTTAGCCAATAGATCAACCTCTTCTTAACCAATAGATTAACGTTATAAGCGGTGTTTAGTCATTTTATTAAGATCCGGTCTAAGTAATATTCTTCACTTAAAATCAGCTATTTTAAGCTAAGACTATTAATCAAATATTGTGCCATCCAACCAACTCATTAAGATATGGCGAGAAGAAATTCACATGGGTTCAGAACTTTGACCTATTTGCATAGATAAGTAGACAACGTAATGAGACTAAAAACATGTGGATAAATTTCATTGAAAATCTAAGGTTTATGTGCATATGTAAATTTAAGTTATTACAACATTTATAATTTATAGTCCGTTGTGTGATTGATATGATAACGGGCTATGATCTAAGAGGGAACAGTGATGTTGAGAAGATTTTGAGCTTTAGATTTAGATAACTGTTGAGAGAGGGAAAGTATGCGAGTTTGGTAGTCACGCGCCAGTTCCAGCGCCTCAGCTTCTAGATCAGCAAGCTGGGAACAAAGCCGTTCCTCACCGTCCTCAGCTACGCGGAGGCGATCCAATGCGGTCAGGAGTTGGCGTCTCACCTGGTCCTCCCTTTCCTTGCTCTGTTTCAGTTGCTCCTCCAACTCCTGGTTCCGCTTCTTCAGTGATTCAAATGACCACGACGGTGTCGTTTCATTCTTGTTCTTATCTCCCAATCCCATCTATACAATAACACACTTACTCTCTCCTTTTCTGCTTTCATTCGACTCGTATTTATACACACATGCAAAGAGTTAAAATCAGCTACGTCCAGGTTCAGTGAACCTGCCTCATCATGCATTTCAATTTTCACCATATTTTTAAACATTTATAAAGAGATAATATATATAAATAACTCTGGTGGAAAGTAGTAACGTGGGGGAACTCCTCATCTCTTAGAAGCTCATATTCACACGCATATCATCGTTTTCCTTATTGACTTTGTTTTTGAAAATAAAGTCACACACAACATAACTTTGTTTAATTCAGTGGTGGATGACGATGACCATGGAACATAACTTTCGGTTTCATCAATTAAACTATAAAAGTTAACCTAAATATCTCTCCTCCTTCCCATAATTAATTACTTAAGTAAGCATCCCTATAGGATGATGTCTTAATCTAAACTATTCCAAACAAAATAAATAAATAAATAACTGTTAAAAAATTATGATTAATCTTCTATAAATCAAAATTCAAACTCTGAAAGTTTGTGATTAATTTTGTTGAGACCTCAATTAAGCAAACAAAAATACTTTAACGAGGACAGTTGTGTCGTCCTATATGGCTACTCGCTAGTAATGCCTTTCGGCATAAGCAACCAATATTCTAACGATTTTTTTTGTGTAAAATGAAAGAAATGGTTGAGTAAGAAGAAGAAGACAAGTTTCTGATTTGTAAATCTAAAACGCAACGGAGAAGCCACCACGCCATCAAAGAATCGTGTAATGTGTTACTGTAAAACCCAATAACATAAAATATAATTTATTCCTAATTACGTCAATCACAATTAATTACTTTGTATATATTGTATAGTACTCTGAGTTGAAATCTAACCGAAATCTAATACAGCTTTCTGCTTGGATGATAGTGGTGCTGGTATCTAGTTTAAATATTTAATGTCGTCCATGTCCTTACTTCCTTCTTAATCTTTGATCAAATATTATTTTTCTAAGTAATAAGTCACGATTTCGGAAGATTTTGTTTTTAGGAAGATTATTATTAATCAAACTTTTTTTCTTAATTATTATGTACTCAGGTATGACAATCTGGCGGGGTGGAATAGATTTTGCTTGCTCACGCCTGTCTCGACTTCATCGTCCAATTTCACCTCTACGTAAAAGAAAATACAGAGAGTTTATATTAATTCATTCAACTGAATTATGTTAGTATTTCTAAAATAAATAAAGGAATTTTACTAACTAAATTCTCTGTTTACATTTCTTACAAAATTATTTCTAATTGAAACCGAGTAAGCTTATTATCTAAGCTTACAAAATTAAGTATTCTTTTTTTTAATGAACAACTTCTAACTCTAACAAACAAAATTTTATTCAACATATAAAATTTGGAGACATATACAATGAAATACACAAGTTTATCAGTTTGTTAAACAAAAAATATTTTCATAATATATTTGTTTTACATTTTGTTAATTCAAAGTCTTACATGAGTGGATATTAGAAAAAGAGAGAAGTAAAAGAACTATATAACATAAAATGGTATGTTTTATTTACTCGCACTACATCCTTCAATCTATATAATGTATGTATTAGATTTTAGGTAATGTGTCAAACACTAGTGTCTTTCGTTATTTGGTTGAGTAGAGCAAATTTTGTGAATTCTTTTATAAGAACTCTTTTAGTGTACTTTTTGACATTTTTTTAATTGGAGATTTTTCTAGACTAGATTAAGGCTGAAATGTGATAGAAATGGTGTAGCTCCTCTTACCTCACTGATTGAGATAATACTTCGTGTTCTTGTCGGATTATGATCAACGAGACTGGATATCGGTGAAGGGAACGAAAGAGGGACGTTTCGAGGCTGGTAGACAGTTGTCCGAGGTCGGGTACCTGCAAAAGGTACTTCAATGCTAAAGTCAATGTTTGTATTATAATGGGTTTAAGTTTTAAGAGACAGTAATTCATTACCTTAGAGGAACAGAGAACCCTCTTTTTATACTATATGTAGTGATAGGCAATGATGACCTACAATCTTAGGCCGACTTGATAGGTAATCATTGCATCATAGTGGGTATGAGGTATTCCATCATCAATCAATCACGTGGCTCAAGGTAGCTACCCAGCTGTGCTTATGTTTCATGGTTGGCTCACGAAGATCTCGGAATAACACCTCGACTTTACGCGTGACACGTCATTGAAATTACTATTTTCCAGTACACAAGCCCCCCAAGCTCGGAGTCAGGAGGGGCAAGATGCAAGGCTACAAGCTTTGGACTTTCTGTAGATGACGTGGCTAGATTGTTGGTTTTTCGTCTTTTGGGTTTGCGCAACCGTTTTGTCTCCCACGATCCCCTTTTATTTGAGACATTAAATGTTGTCTTTTTGCTTTCTTGTGACCGTTACTATTGACGTGGGCAGGAAGTTGTTTCGTTTTCTTTTTGAGCGGGAACGATTTAACTTTTGTCTTTTGTGTCTATTCATTTCTTTTTCCTATCTCTTGATTCTCGCTCTTGCCACTCTATTCACTTTTCCTCATTTGTTCCTCTTCATTCGCATTTTGTTTCTCTCTCGTTCGTGGTTTCCAGATTCGTCTCGGCTATTGTAGGTACGTATCTATGCCTTCTTCATCTGCCTTTAGCTCCCCATGAGTTGTTCGTTTAGTTGAAAGGGATGTTTCTCCCGTAGGTGGTTAAGTTTCTTCTGAACAAACCCCTAGTCCTTCCGGTTCCCCTGCAACCATACCTCCTAGGGTTCCTTCTTTTGGGCAGGTTGCTGCTGCTATAACCCTAGGCAGACCCATTTTAGCTCGCCATAAAAAATTGTTTCCCCCAATCTCTCGTAAGTACCATTGGATCATTGATAAGTTCAATGCTTATAGGCCTGTTTTAGACGCGGGTTGTATTTCTAATGTCTTGACTGTTCATCCAATTTGTGATGTGTTTGCGGGTAATCTTTTGAGGGTCGAGGCTTGTTCGCCTGATGAGTGTGTCTTCATGAGACCGTCCAAAGGGGAAGGAGATTTCTTGTATGTCTACGAATGTCTTTTTCGTGAGTTCGATGTGGTGTTTCCCGTCTTCTTTTGAGTGTGAGGTACTAAGGAGGATAAACGTGGCGCCTAGCCAACTTCATCCTAATAGTTGGGCTTTGTTGAAGGCTTTTCAACTTTTTTGTACCTATTTTAACATTGAGTGTTCAACATCAGTTTTTCTCTATTTTTATCAATTGAAGCACAGAGTCGGGTAGGCTGGGTCTCTCTTAACGGGGCTCAGTATGACCCTTTTTTCACTCTTTATGCGCAATCTTTCAAGGGCTTTAAGGATAAATTTTTTAAAGTCTATCTGGGGACCTCAGGTAGAAATATTCTTTTTGATCAGAACGGGTCTCCGTTGTTTCCTTTCTACCGGTCTCCCCCATAAGGTTTAAATCTTGGTCCGACCAGTTGCTTTCCCCTTCCGAGAAGCAAAGTGTAGAGAAATTGAGGGCTCTAGATCGTCTTTTCGACGTACGACATGTTTTGTCTTTGTCGCACGTCGAGGATCCCGGGGCACTCTGTTTAGGTATTCATATTCGTATGCTTGTTCTTGCTATTTCTCTTTTATTTTTTGGGTATAACAATGTATGGTGATACCATTTGTTTGCAGAGATCATGTCGAAGCAGAGAGCCTTCTCTTGAACCACCCAATTTTCCTGAACCTCTGGGCAAGGGCGTCCTCCTTTGAAAAGGCTGAAGACTCGTTCGAGGGGAGATGTCGGGAGGCGAACTGAGGTGCCTCCCATCATTATCAGTGATTCTTCTGTCCTCGAGCACAGTGATGTGATAATTCATTTTATATACATTTTCTTTACCTTGTTTTTGGTTCAATTAGCTTCTATACGTGTCATATATTGATAGTTTATCTTAGATATTGTGTTAGAGGTATATTTTAGTAGTAGTAGTAAATAATAGTTTAAATTCCATAAGTTCTTATGTTTGTATATGGATTCTTGTGCAGTACACCTATAGCTTTGAGGATTGAAGAAGAGATTAGCAGCAAGGATGGACCCAATTCAAGAACCTAGAGTGAACCATGGTGCAAGGAATCACCCAGCAGCTGTCATGAGACGCCCTGGCGCACTAGGTGGCGCATTCCATGCCAACTTGCTGGAATTTTACGCCCTGGCGCACTAGGTGGCGCAAACGATGCCAAGCTGCTGGAATTTTACGCCCTGGCGCACAGGGTGGCGCAAATCCCGATAAAGAAATGGAGTAGTTTCACTAAAATGGGCATAACTTCCTCCACAGATATCGTTTTGAGCTCTGGTTTGTTGCAAATGGAAGAGGATTGATAGGGCTACAACCCTCATGAAGACACGAAGAGTCAATTCGGACTGCATCTGGGCTGAAATTAGCCTTGAAGTGGACACATGCTACCAAGAATCACACTTCCGGGGGGCGTTTCACAGACGAAATGAGAATTTGCTACAGACGAAACAGAACTAACAGAACTAAAGTTGCGTCTAAGAGCCCTGAGGAGTAAAGAAGAGATAGCAGCAGGAAGTGGTTAAGCGCTAAAAATGAAAGCTTGGAGTGAGAGCCTTCCGTCTGAGCATTCATGAGAGCCTTCCGTCTGAGCATTCATGAGAGCCTTCCGTCTGAGCATTCATGAGAGCCTTCCGTCTGAGCATTCATGGAACCCTTTCGTCTGAGCCATTCGTCTGAGCTGGTTTCGTCTGAAGAAACAACAGACGATTCCAACAGACGAAACATGCATAGAATGAGCACAGATGAAGCATCATGGGAAGAAGAGTCAAAATTGCAAGCTAGGAATGCCCGAGTGGGAACTCAAGTTAATGAATAAAGGCCGCGTAATGCACCTGACGGGATTCTCGTTAATTGGGGGACACGCTTCTTCACTTATAAAAAGGAGTCCCTGGGCGCGAAATAACAACTTTTCATACTTTTCATAATTCGGTTTTTTCCAGTTTCTGGTGGAAGGTTGAGTTGTGCGATTGCACAATTCTCTCTTCGTTCTTCTCTTCTCTTCTCAATTCTTGAATCTCTTGTATTGAATCTTCTTCACAAACCTTAAATATTTCGCAATTGAATTCAGTTCACAGTTTCTTACTTCTTCAATTTCTGGTTCCATCTACAATTACATGCAATTATTCTGTTCTTCGTTGATTTAGGTCTTCTTCGAATTGCAATTCACTGTTCACTTCACATTTTACTATTCATATCTCTCTTATGCTTTTGTTCTCTTAAATTGAATTTAGTTCTTGAATTCTGATTCCTCTACTCTTCAATTCTGCATTAGATTCTTGATTCACCTTGCAATTACACGTTATAACTCTACTCTTGATTGTTTAGATTTTCTCTCCACGCTTTATGTTTCTACGCTTTGTTCCTTTACTGCAATTGTATTCCGCATGATTCACAGTTTCATTTTGCTTGAATTCTTGCTTCGATTTACATTTCTTTATTCTACTTTCAATTCCTAATTCTCTTTGCGATTTATGTTACATGTTCATTGTTCATTTTCTGCATTTATCATTTGTTGCTCAATTTACATTTCGCTGCTCTGTTATCAATTTCTGCTTCTACCTTTAGTTCTTTGTTTCATTTTGTAATTTCAACTCAGTTTAGTTTTACTTGCATTAATTCATGAAAATCCCCTCTCAATTGTGAATAATTCTGAATTGAATAGATGTATGTCTTCTGAGAGATGACCTAGGTTGATTCCTCTATATTACAAATTTAATTGGGGATAAATCTAGCTTTTGCTAACCGTTCGACAGCGGTTATCAAAATGGCGCCGTTGCCGGGGACATGCGTCGTTGGATTTGGAATTATCACTTTCTCATGTATATAATTTGTTCGTGAATATTACATTTGTATATACTAACCATAAATCCATACAATAGTAGTTGTTCCTACTGAAAAAAAAAAAAAAAAAAAAAAAAACAAATTTAGCAGTAAAGGTATCGTCTGTAGGAGATTCCGTCTGAAGGTATCGTCTGTAGGTTGGTATCGTCTGTAAAATATTTTGCTTCCACCTTGGGTTCGGTTCGTCATCTGTCACTATCGTCTCGGTACTAATTCTTTGTAAAATTTGGTATAGGTTCTAATTCTTTTCGGATATTAGTCGTTAGTTTGGTGTAGTATATGACCGATCTAACCTTGGTAATCCACCAAATACGATCCCGAAATTGAAAGAACACTCGCATAAGCCGAGAAATCAAAAGAAGAATAGCAACCAACCTTCTCATTGTGATTCTAACCTTGATTCTAATTCTGAAAATATGGCAAATCCAATTGAAAGAACTCTCAAGGAATTGGCTACACCCGATATTAATTATCACCAGGCATCCAATTTCCCATACCGAAGGTGTTGTCAATTATGAGTTAAAATCTGACCGATTCATTTGTTGCCTAAGTTCCTAGGACTTGCGTGGCGAAGATCCACATAAACATCTTAAGGAATTCCATGTGGTTTGTTCCACTATGAGGCCTCATGATGTTCCCCGAAGAAGTCAAAATGAAGGCATTTCCATTTTCCTTAGATGGTGCTTTGCAAAGGATTGGTTGTACTTTCAACCAACACCTATTACCACATGGAACGACATGACAAGAAGGTTTCTAGAGAAATACTTTCCCGCCTCTAACTGCAGCTATTCGGAAGGAGATAAGTGGGATAAGGCAACCGCAGGAGAAACCTTATATGAGTATTGGGAGAGATTCAACAAGTTATGCTCTACATGTCCAAACCATCAAATAACTGAACAACTCCTCATCCAATACTTCTATGAAGGACTCATGCCTATGGAGAGAAATATGATAGATGCAGCAGAAGTGGTGGAGTTTTGATGGACAAGACATCACTGCCGCAAGATATTTGATTGCAAATATGGCAGAGAACTCCCACAGCTTCAGTTCCGAAATTCCACATCTTCCAAGCATGTGAATGAAGCTTCCATAGGCTAGCATTGATACGTATAGGTTGGAAAATAAGCTAACAGAATTGACTTCACTAGTGAGGCAATTAGCTTTGGAGCAACAACAAAGAAAGGCAACCAAATGTGAATGCAAAGGAGCCAGGTTAAGCAATTGTGTGGCATTTGTGGTGGAGCCGAACATTTTACCGATGCTTGCCCTCGCCTACAAGAAACCGAACAAACAACAACACTGGTCCAACAAGTCGTGGATGTGGTCGGCATGTACTGGACAAATATAGACCTCCGACACAAAGAAGGTAATCCATATTCTAACACGTATAATCCTGGTTGGAGAGATCATCCGAATTTCAGGTATGGTCCAGGACCTAGCCAACAACAACCACAACAAAGAATAAAGAAAGGTTCCAACAAAGAACAACCATTCCAACCACCTAACAAGTATCAACCTCCTCCCATGAGACAAAGAACAAATGTCCTAACCTCGCTTCAACCACCACCTGTGAACAAGGCTGGACCATCTTTGGAGGAATTGATGAAACAGATGGCAACTACCAACCCGCAAATTCAGCAATTGACAACTTCCAATATGCGCTTTCAACAAAACGTAAATGCTTCAATCATGGATTTGAAAACTCAAATGGGACATTGGCCACCACCGTGAATCATTTGCAGCAGCAAGTTCTCGCAACATTCCTTCTCAAACTGTAGCTAATCCAATGGGGAATGTAAGTGCCATCACTTTGAGAAGTGGTAAGGAATTACACCTAATGTTCAGATCCCGAAAATCACAACAGAATGAGGTAAAACAGCTTCCTCTTCCTTTTCCTTCTGTAAATATACATTCAAAAAAATCTGACTTAGAAAAAGAATTATTGGAAACATTTAGGAAAGTAGAAGTTAACATCCCTTTGTTAGATGCTATTAAGCAAATTCCCAAGTATGCCAAATTTTTAAAAGAACTGCACACACAAAAGAAGATTTAAGGGTAATGAAAAGGTAAACTTGGGAAGGAATGTTTCTCTTCTTATTCAAAGCACACATATTTCTCCACTCCCTCAGTCTAACCTTCCACAAAAGTGCCAAGATCCTGGAACTTTTACAGTGCCTTGCACAATTGGAGATCGCACTTTTGTGGATGCCATGATAGACTTGGGAGCTTCCATTAATGTCATGCCTACTTCGCTACAGTGTCATTGCAGATTGGTGAGCTAAAACCAACCGAGTTGTTATCCAGCTTGCAAATAAGAGTGTTGTTCATCCACGTGGAGTCCTAGAGGATGTATTAGTCAGAGTTAATGAATTAATTTTCCCTGCAGATTTTTACATTCTTGATATGCAGGATAGATCACCTTCACCTACATTGATCCTAGGGAGACCATTTTTGATGACTGCAAGGACCAAGATTGATGTTCATTCAGGCACACTGACCATGGAATTTGGAGATGATATTGTGAAGTTCAATATATTGGAGAGCATGAAACTACCTGCGAGGAGCACTCGTTTTTCAATAGATTTGGTAGATGATTGTATAGATAGTTGCATAGATTTTGATTCTGAAATTGGTTTTGATTTCACTGATATTTCTGAACTCAATTCTGACTTGGCTTGCTCTTGCTGTCATGATGGAGATACTGTTTGTACTATATGTGCAGAGATTAATACTGCCATTGCAGATGCAGGTTCTAACTTGCATGTTGCAGACCTTGGTCTTCAGGTTCTCGCATCTACGGATACTGCAGAACCAAGCCAAATTACCTTCCATAGAACAGCCACCAAGCTTGGAATTGAAGCCACTGCCTCATCACTTGAAGTATGCTTACTTGGATGATGCTCAGAAGCTTCCTGTTATCATTGCCAACACTTTGCAAGATGAGCAAGAGGAAAAACTGCTGAACATTCTGAAAGTGCACAAGAAGGCCATTGGATGGACATTAGCTGATCTTCCTGGAATTAATCCAGCCATTTGCATGCACCGAATACTACTAGAGGATGAGTCTAAACCTGTAAGACAACCACAAAGAAGACTCAATCCTACCATTCTGGAAGTAGTAAAGAAAGAAGTCATGAAATTACTTGCAGCTGGCATCATATACCCCATTTCAGACAGCAAATGGGTTTCACCTTGCTTCAAGTGGTCCCTAAGAAATCTGGCATAACTGTGGTGCAGAACAAGGACAACGAATTGGTCCCAACCAGAGTTACCAACAGTTGGAGAGTCTGTATTGATTATAGAAGACTCAACCAAGCCACCCGAAAGGACCATTTTCCTCTTCCATTTATTGATCAAGTCTTAGAGAGGTTGGCAGGTAAATCACACTATTGCTTTCTAGATGGATTTTCTGGATACATGCAAATTCACATTGCTCCAGAAGACCAGCACAAGACCACCTTCACATGTCCATTTGGGACTTACGCTTACACTAGGATGCCCTTTGGGTTGTGCAATGCACCTGGTACGTTCCAAAGATGCATGGTGAGTATTTTTTCTGACCTCTTAGAAAGTTGCATGGAGGTATTCATGGATGATTTCACTGTCTATGGTTCATCTTTTGACACATGTTTGGAAAGCCTATCTAAAGTTTTGAATAGATGTATTGAGACTAACTTAGTGCTGAATTTTGAAAAATGCCATTTTATGGTTAGTGAAGGTATAGTCTTAGGACATCTAGTTTCTAATAGAGGCATTGAGGTTGATAAGGCAAAGATAGATGTTATTATCGCTGCCTTTACCCCGCTTCAAAGTGGGGAAGTGCGTTCTTTTCTTGGACATGCAGGTTTTTACAGGAGATTCATTCAAAATTTCAGCAAGATTGCCCTGCCATTGTCCAAACTGCTTCAAAAGGATGCAGACTTCTCTTTTGACCAAACATGCAAAGAGGCTTTTGATGAATTGAAAAGAAGGCTCACCACAAAGACCTATCAGTGCAGCACCAGATTGGGAGCTCCCTTTTGAGTTAATGTGTGATGCTTCCAACCTTGCAATGGGAGCGCTTTAGCTCAAAGAGTGGATAGATTGTCCCATGTCATTGCATATGCTTCTCGCACATTGGATGCCGCCCAAGCAAACTACACCACCAATCGAAAAGAGCTTTTAGCAATTGTCTTTGCTTTAGATAAATTTCGTGCTTATTTGCTTGGCTCTAAGATCATTGTTTTCTCTGACCATGCAGCACTGAAATTTTTGTTGAAAAAGGCTGATGCCAAACCCAAATTGATTAGATGGATGCTTCTTCTCCAGGAATTTGATATAGAAATCAGAGACAAGAGTGGTGCAGAAAACCTAGTTGCTGATCACTTGAGTAGGATTGAGGGTAACCTTGATCTTTTACCTATTAGAGATAATTTCCCGATGAACATCTTATGCTTTTATACTCTTGTGATGTAGTACCTTGGTTTGCTAACATTGTAAATTACTTGGTTACATCTCGCTATACCTCCTAATGCATCTAAATCGCAAATTGAGAAACTGAAAAGTGATGCAAAATACTATGTATGGGATGACCCTTATTTGTGGAGGTTTTGCGATAGAATAATTCGCAGATGTATTCCAAGCCATGAGATTCAATCGATCCTCCGGCCTCATGCATCACCGGTAGGAGGGCACTATGGACCTCAAAGAACAGCCCGCAAAGTATTGGACAAGGATTCTATTGGCCTACTATCTTCAAAGATGCATACAAGCTTTTCAAGACTTGTGAGCAATGCCGAGAGTCGAATGGCCATCACTCAAAGGCATGAGATGCCCCAACAGCCCATCATTTGTCAGTGAGGTATTTGATGTTTGGGGTATAGACTTCATGGGGCCTTTCCCTGTATCCTCTGGCTATTCTTATATCTTATTAGCTGTTGATTATGTGTCAAAGTGGGTTGAAGCCAAGGCCACCAGGACTAATGATTCCAAAGTTGTTGTGGATTTTGTTAGATCCAATATTTTTTGCAGGTTTGGTGTGCCTAAAGCCATCATCAGTGATAGAGGGAGCCATTTCTGCAACTTCAGCATGAGGTCTCTACTCCAAAAGTATGGGGTAGTGCATAGAGTGTCTACAGCTTATCATCCTCAGACTAATGGTCAAGCTCAAGTGTTCAATAGAGACATTAAACTCATATTGCGAGAAGATGGTTCATCCAAATAGAAAGGACGGAGTAAACGCAAATTGGGGATGCACTGGCTCATAGAACTGCGCCTATAGGACACCTACCGGCATGTCTCCATACAGATGGTCTTTGGAAAAGGCCGTCATCCGCCCGTAGAGATTGAGCATCGCTCATACTTGGTCAGAAAGAAGTGCAATGGAATTTGACCAAGCCGGTGTACGAGAAAGCTCCAACCGCAAGAACTTGAGGAGCTGCGCTTAGAGGCCTATGAGAACTCAAAAATCTACAAGGAGAAGGTCAAGAAGTACCATGACAAAATGATTTTAAGGAAAGAGTTCAAAGTAGGACAAAAAGTGCTGCTATTCAATTCTAGATTGAAACTCATTGCTGGTAAACTTCGCTCTCGATGGGATGGTCCTTTTGTTATTACTAATGTTTTTTCCCATGGTGCAGTAGAAATAAAAGATGAAGTTACCAGTAAGATTTGGAAGGTAAATGGACACCAACTCAAGGAATTCCATGAGAGTCCGGCCGGAAGAAGCCGAGGCGAGTTGTCCTCGGCGAACCTAGCGGCGGATGTGCAAATATTTGGCCCTTGAGGGAGTTCTCTGTCCCCCTTCTATCTTGAATTGTATTTGACCTCATTGATGCAATCTGTGATACATTAAGGGCAATGCATAGTTTAAGTGTGGGGGGGGAATGCTGTGAATACTGCTGTGAATATTTTTCCTGTTAATTCTCTGTGAATACATTGCTGTTTTGTTTTGTTGTTATCTTTAGAACTTTTCATTGTGAAAATCTGTTAATTGTGATACACTTGTTAATGGGTTAGAGTCGCAGCACGAATTCAAGGTGCAAGGGGGCGCGTTTTCTATTTCTCACGGCTGAATTGCGCCTCACCACCCAAATAAGTTGCGTCACAACGCAATTCACTGGGAAGCATGGAATCTTGGAGCTGGTACCACCTACACAGGCCATTCTGAGTGGCCAAGGGAGTCTTCTAATTCTCTCTCGATTTTAATTTTGATGCATTCTTCATTGGGGACAATGTAGATTTTAAGTGTGGGGGGGTTTAATGACTATCTTGTGAACCAGCTCTTTTCGCTTCCGTTTTGTTTTTTGGCCTATTTCACAAATATGTTTCGCATTATTCTGTTTTGTCTATATGTTCTGTTCTGTCTATATGTTCTGTTATGTCTATAATTGAAAAGAAAAAAAAAAAAAAAAAAAAAAAAAAAAAAAAAAAAAAAAAAAAAAAAAAAAAAAATTATGATACAAAGGTGCATGTGAACCACACTTTTGCTTTGAAGCTATAGGTGTATAAGTTTTGAAAGTACAAATATTCTTAGTAGATGGATGTTCAATTCTCTTATGACCTATTATGTACCCTTGATTTGAAATTGACCTGAAACTAAAGCTTGGATGATTTGTGATAGAAAACAACCTTGTGAGAATTTGAGCTTCATATGGTGGAACCATTTCTTCCACCTAGTTTCTTTCTTGTATGATTAACACTCATCTTGTTAGTTGCTCTGGATTTTTCCTTGACTCTTGTTGATATTTCTTGATCACATGCATTATTGATATGATTTAGGCAGATTTCTTCTTAAGCTACTAGCCAAATGAGCCCACCTTACATATTTTTCCCTTGATTCTTCCCCTTTGAGCCTGTATACCCCTTTATTCAATTTTAAGCTCATTACAAGCTGAAAAATGGAAAACAATGATGTCCCCTAACCTCAGGGATTAAAGGAGCTTTGGAACTGTCTTGGGAATAATTTCTAAATAAGTGTGGGGGTATAACCTTTAAACAAGCTTGGTATGTGAGTTGATGAATTGGCAGTAGCTATGAAAAGAGTAACAAACATGCAGAAAAATTATGTGCATATGTATATAGAAGGAAATGCACAGAGCAAAATACTATAAGCCACAAAGAATGAAATCTAGAAAAGAAAAAGAAAAAGTAAAAGAAAGCAGAAAAGGAAGGAAAAGGAACCAAAAGAAAAAACAAGATAAGCAAAAAGAAATAAAAATCCATGATGAAAATAAGTGGAAACCAAAAGAGGTACATGCTAGGAGGGTAATTCTCATGCTTACTAGATTTATTCCCCATTGCTCCTCTTTTCTCTTGGTTATTAACCTAAATAACTTTTCTCTAATCCAACCTTAACCTTGGCCCCATTACAAGCCTAATAAAGACCTTTTGATCTTTAATTGCATGTGGTTCAGGTTATTGAAGTTAGAGGCTTGTAAAAATCTGGTAGAGCTAGCTTGTATGATGTGTTTGAGTGAAATTATAAGCCTAAACACTTGAGAGCTTAGAGTAAACACTGACTTGTGAGGTTCTATCACTTTGAATTCATGCTTTAACTCATTTGTCAATTTGGTTGTTTTGGATATGCAATAGACTCATGGATTGTTGTTGATCTTGATATTCTGAAGTTTGTTCCTCTCTCTTTTTATGCGTCTGTGGTTCAACTGAAAGTGGTTCAGTTCACATAGCATCAACTTTTCTTTTTAGTAAGTTTTGCCCCGAGTGCAAAAGAATAAGTGTGGGGGTATTTGATAATTCATTTTATATACATTTTCTTTACCTTGTTTTTGGTTCAATTAGCTTCTATACGTGTCATATATTGATAGTTTATCTTAGATATTGTGTTAGAGGTATATTTTAGTAGTAGTAGTAAATAATAGTTTAAATTCCATAAGTTCTTATGTTTGTATATGGATTCTTGTGCAAGACACCTATAGCTTTGAGGATTGAAGAAGAGATTAGCAAAGAAGGATGGACCCAATTCAAGAACCTAGAGTGAACCATGGTGCAAGGAATCACCCAGCAGCTGTCATGAGACGCCCTGGCGCACTAGGTGGCGCATTCCATGCCAACTTGCTGGAATTTTACGCCCTGGCGCACTAGGTGGCGCAAACGATGCCAAGCTGCTGGAATTTTACGCCCGGCGCACGGGGTGGCGCAAATCCCGATAAAGAATGGAGTAGTTTCACTAAAATGGGCATAACTTCCTCCACAGATATCGTTTTGAGCTCTGGTTTGTTGCAAATGGAAGAGGATTGATAGGGCTACAACCCTCATGAAGACACGAAGAGTCAATTCGGACTGCATCTGGGCTGAAATTAGCCTTGAAGTGGACACATGCTACCAAGAATCACACTTCCAGGGGGCGTTTCACGTACGAAATGAGAATTTGCTACGAGACGAAACAGAACTAACAACTAAAGTTGCGTCTAAGAGCCCCGAGGAGTAAAGAAGAGATAGCAAAGAGGAAGTGGTTAAGCGCTAAAAATGAAAGCTTGGAGTGAGAGCCTTCCGTCTGAGCATTCATGAGAGCCTTCCGTCTGAGCATTCATGAGAGCCTTCCGTCTGAGCATTCATGAGAGCCTTCCGTCTGAGCATTCATGGAACCCTTTCGTCTGAGCCATTCGTCTGAGCTGGTTTCGTCTGAAGAAACAACAGACGATTCCAACAGACGAAACATGCATAGAATGAGCACAGATGAAGCATCATGGGAAGAAGAGTCAAAATTGCAAGCTAGGAATGCCCGAGTGGGAACTCAAGTTAATGAATAAAGGTCGTAATGCACCCGACGGGATTCTCGTTAATTGGGGGACACGCTTCTTCACTTATAAAAAGGAGTCCCCCGGGCGCGAAATAACAACTTTTCATACTTTTCATAATTCGGTTTTTTCCGCTTTCGTGGAAGGTTGAGTTGTGCGATTGCACAATTCTCTCTTCGTTCTTCTCTTCTCTTCTCAATTCTTGAATCTCTTGTATTGAATCTTCTCGCACAAACCTTAAATATTTCGCAATTGAATTCAGTTCTACGCTTTCTTACTTCTTCAATTTCTCTGTTCCATCTACAATTACATGCAATTATTCTGTTTCTTCGTTGATTTAGGTCTTCTTCGAATTGCAATTCACTTGTTCACTTCACATTTTACTATTCATATCTCTCTTATGCTTTTGTTCTCTTAAATTGAATTTAGTTCTTGAATTCGATTCCTCTACTCTTCAATTCTCGCATTAGATTCTTGATTCACCTTGCAATTACACGTTATAACTCTACTCTTGATTGTTTAGATTTTCTCTCCACGCTTTATGTTTCTACGCTTTGTTCCTTTACTGCAATTGTATTCCGCATGATTCACAGTTTCATTTTGCTTGAATTCTTGCTTCGATTTACATTTCTTTATTCTACTTTCAATTCCTAATTCTCTTTGCGATTTATGTTACATGTTCATTGTTCATTTTCTGCATTTATCATTTGTTGCTCAATTTACATTTCGCTGCTCTGTTATCAATTTCTGCTTCTACCTTTAGTTCTTTGTTTCATTTTGTAATTTCAACTCAGTTTAGTTTTACTGCATTAATTCATGAAAATCCCCCTCTCAATTGTGAATAATTCTGAATTGAATAGATGTATGTCTTCTGAGAGATGACCTAGGTTGATTCCTCTATATTACAAATTTAATTGGGGATAAATCTAGCTTTTGCTAACCGTTCGACAGCGGTTATCATGATGCCGCCAAGGGAACTGGGAATCCTATCTTGGAGTCTTCCATGACCAGGGGAGGTCTTCCCCTTCCGAACATCGATGTAGCCAACCGAGTTGCCTCTCGTCACGCCAGATTCTTAACCCTAGCAGCCGACCAACCCAAAGGCTACCTTGGGGCCTATGGTCTCTCCTGTTAGTTCTCGTCCTCGTCCTCCTCCCAGACTTATATTTCACGATTGCCAGGAGCGGTTTCCTCGGCTTGAGCATATTTCTGTCCAAAGCCCCCGAGGTTAGTTCGCTCTAGAACACGGGGCTCTAAGACCATCATTTTACTAGCTCCGGTGGAAACTTCCCCACTCCTTATGACGTCAAGCTGATGAATTTTGTGGGTACTCCGGCTGCGGTGGATGGAGTACATATAATGTTGATGCAGTGTTTGTCGGTAATTCATCACTACCGGTACGTATCATATGTCTTTTCTTCTGGATCCTTTTTCACTCTTATTGCTCATCTTGTTTTCTTTCCATAGGAATGACTTGCTTCACAGCGCCGAGGTGCAGGAAAAGGCTATGGAGCTTGATAAGTTGAACCAGGAGCTCTTGGGTCATAGGGTGGAGACTGAGAAGCCCTTGTCTTCTCAGGGTCTAGGGTTGAGTCAATTAAGGGACCTTCTTGAAGCGTTAAAAGGGGCTTATGGCTCAAGGCGTGTACGAACTTCATCATAAAATACACGAGATGGAGGCTCTATTTGAGGCGAGCAAGGAAGACGCCATGATTAAGGAGAAGGAGCTCAGATGAGGTTGAAGAAGAAATTCTTTAGTTGAAGACTGCTTCGGCTGAGGTTGAGGATAAGTGGGTGGTGGATGAGAAGAAAATTGTCAAACTCAAGGGCGAGTTGTGAGATGCCGAAGAAACGAATGAAGCTTACGTCGATCGAGTGACAACTCTCAAGGCCGAGGTTGATCAAAAGTGTTAAGATGGTTTGCAGACATTCTTGAAGGGTTTTAACCGTACTCTTGACCAGCTCAAGCTTCGCATGCCCGAGTTTGACACTTCATACTTTGATGTTACTAAGGTCGTTGTAAATGGGCCATTGTAGATGATTAAGTACCCCTTTTTATTTTTTTATTGATGGGATGTATCTAACTTTTTGTTTCTTGGAACTTGGATTTTTGACTGTTTTTCTTTGACATATTCAAGCTGCTTTGATTGGACATGTCTTTTGGTGTTTATATTTCTCGTGCCCCTCTTTTTTCGCGTTTTCTCTTTCCAATGTCTTGAATTTCCTTTTATCGAGATAGTCTCCTAGTATAAATAGGCATCATTTTCCTTCTTTCTTTGTGCGCTTCTTGTTTTGCTTTGTTCATGAGTAACAATAATTTTTTGCACACATGGTTATTAAGTCCTTGTTATTGGAAACGTTTCTGGGATGTGTATGCTTGGTTTCAGTGTTTGGATGGTGTGTGAAATGAAAAAGTCTTAGGCCGAGGATCCTAGGAAAGAGGGTTACCTGTTTTGGTTTTCTAACCAGAATCTGGGCAGGGATCCGTTCCTTGTCATCATCCTTGGCCTCTATTCCGTTCCCTGGGTACACTAACCGTTGTTATAGGCATGGTACTCAATTGTTGGGACGAGGCGTGGAGGAGCGCGTGTTTTTGTGTGGCACAGACTGGTTTGGAAACATATGGTTAAAAAATTCTGACCAATTGGCAAACTTTTCGGTGCTTCTCCTTTGGCTTGCGGGGAGGACTGAAGCATGGATGGCGAGTTTCTGGTTATCTGTCTTTGTTGTCGCCTTGAGAGCATTATTTTGCAAATTCTTGTTGTTGTTTGTAGAGCACTGTATGCCAAGGTCTAGGTCGGGTTAGAGGTAACTTGAAGTTTTAGCGGTCTTTGTACCGTCTCAGATTCTTTCCTTAGAGATCTCGAGCTTTCCTGGCACGATTATTTGTATTTGATTCCTTTAGTATTGTTCACCTTGTTGGGCCGCGGAAGTGGTGGACTTTATTTTAAGGTTTATTTGTACTGCTTGATCAGTGTAATTTATGATTATATTTTATGGTTTACCTGTGATACTCGGTTCTTTATGTCTGAGGTTTATTGTATTTAGATGATCTTATCTGAGGTTTATCCGTTATTGTAATTAACTCAGAGGTTATCATAATCAACTTAGACAATTTTATCAAAGGTCTACTGACACACACGCCGAACGTGCGTCAAATAATATCAAAGTCTACCTACTACTTTGCAGTAATAGTGGATTCGGATCGTTTCCCTACGGATTACTTTGTTACTTCTCTGTAGCTGAAATTTTAAATGTAATTTTTGGGGTTTTTGTGTAGAGGAAGGATTAAAGGCAATTAAATAGTAAAAATTAACCAATGACATAAATTAAACAATAATTAAAAAGCAATTAATAGATTATTATTAAGAGACACCAATTCGATCTCTGTCAGATCCCAATTTCCCTCATTGGTTCAACAAAATAAAGGCACTCATCTATGCAGTGCATTGAAACCGAGATCTCTGCATGTCAACACTGAACTAACGCTCTAAGATCTTAGAGAATTATTATCGAACACTTGACCTTTAAACTCACACAATCGTATGAGAGCACACAACTTGGTTTCAAATCATATAATTAGTTCTCTGCATTCATTATCAATCAACAATGACAGAATCAACAATCTCAATCCAAAATATTAATCAACATAATGGAATTAAAATTATAGAATCCAAAACGAGTACTCATGCAATTGAAAACGGAGAACCTAAGGAAATTAGGTATCCTATTGAGATCGAATTGGTTGAAGAAATTAGTTGCGTATAATTGAAATTAGAGTAAGCATAGATTAGGATTGCACATTAGAAGAATTAAATTGCAAGAAGGGAGAGAGAACGAGAATTGGAATGACAAACCTGAAAACCCTAGCAAAACAACTTGAAAGGAAAAGAGCAATGCTGAAAATTGAAATTAATTGAAAGGTAAAAAGTGTGCATCAGATTTTTAGGTTTAGGGTGTTATATAAGGGGTAAATCATGTGCAAGGCACATGATTTTTAAGTATCTGAACACCCTAATTCATAGCCCAATTACAACTTTACAAAATGGGCAAATTACATTGATTTAAAAAGGGCCTATATTAATTCTTCACGCTAGAATTCCCGCATCAATTTTGTGCGTCACTTTCGAGCCTCATTTCACCCAAGATGCAGTCTGAATTAGCTCTTCATGTTTATAGCTTTTGTAGCCCTTCGAGTCCTCTTTAATTTGACATATAATGTGTTGTAGTGTAATCCAGAATCTAAATGTTAGTTACATATATACATGGGTAACTACCCAACTGTTTTTGTATATAAATACATGGATGTACTGATTTGAAATTAGTTAATGAGAAAGCCTCTTTTATTCCAGCCACCACGATCTCTAGACTTGTGGCTGGTCTTGGCTTGCAGTGCCTGCTCTACAACTTTATCATTACCTTTTCTTTGAATCACCCTTTGCTCGTGTGCCTCTAGGGAGTTTTGCAGTTCTTCCAGAGCCATCTTCTCAAGATCTTTCGATTCTTCAATAGCTACAACAATGTGGTCAAAAGAGGGTGTCAAAGTTCTGAGTACCTTCTCCACAATCTTTGAATCTTCCATTGCTTCTTCATAGGCTCTCATGGAGTTTGTCACCACCTGGATGCGATTAAAATAATCTGCAATAGTTTCTTGCTCTGTCATCGATAACAACTCATATTGTCTTCTAAGAGATTGTAGCTTAACCTTCTTTGTTCTCCCAGTATTCCCATAAACCTGTTGCAAGATATCCCATGCTTGTTTTGCAGTTGCAGCCTGTGCAATTTTCTGAAACACGTTTGCAGAAACACATTGATGCAAAAGAACTCGGGCCTTGCAATCTAATCGCTTGTTCTCTCTATACATCTCCTTCTCTTTCTGTTCTGCTGTAGAATTCTTTGAGGGTTCTTGAAACTCATCTCTCACAATCTCATCCAGTTCTTGAAATCCAAGAATAGCATCCATCTTCACGCACCAATCTTCATAACCTTTCCCATCAAACACAGGGAGATTTCCAGGTATGGCATTCACAGCAGCCATAATAGCACGTCTGCAACAGTGCTCTCAACAAGAAATAGTGCTCTCAACAACAACAACAATGGTGCTTCTTTTTCACAGGTCCCTATCTATGCACAAGCTCTAGATACCAAACTGTTAGAGAAAGGCTAGACCTATCTGGATATTGAGAGAAAAAATAGGAACAGAAAATGAAGAGAATAACAAATGAGAGAAAAGAGACTTTCTCATTAACTAACTTCAAATCAGTACATATCCTGAGGTATCTCAAGGGAACAAGTGATTTTGGTTTATTGTTTCCAACAGGGAATGATCAAAACAGATCCTGCATTGAAGTCTATTCTGATTCAGATTGGTGTGGTGATAAGGTGGAAAGAAAAAGCACCCATGGATACTTGTTTAAGTATCTGGATGCACCAATATCTTGGTGCTCAAAGAAGCAAAGTGTGGTGGCACTCTCCTCTTGTGAAGCTGAATATATAGGGTCAGCTGAAGCTGCTTGTCAAAGTTTGTGGTTGGAAGCTCTGCTTGAAGAGATGAAATTGCAATATGAAAGGTCAGTACAAATGCATGTTGACAATAAATCAGCCATTAGTTTGTCAAAGAATCCAGTTTCTCATGGAAGAAGCAAGCACATTGAAACTAAGTATCATTTTCTTAGAGATCAAGTAAGTAAAGGGAAATTGGAGCTGGTATATTGCAGCACCAAGGATCAAGTTGCTGATGTTTTTACCAAGCCTCTGAAATATGAAAGATTTGAGAAGTTGAGAACTTTGCTGAATTTAGAATCAGCTGAATATTTTGGATTAAGGGGGGATGTTGTAGTGTAATCCAGAATCTAAATGTTAGTTACATATATACATGGGTAACTACCCAACTGTTTTTGTATATAAATACATGGATGTACTGATTTGAAGTTAGTTAATGAGAAAGCCTCTTTTCTCTCATTTGTTATTCTCTTCATTTTCTGTTCCTATTTTTTCTCTCAATATCCAGATAGGTCTAGCCTTTCTCTATAATGGAGCTCAAACAGAGTTCTGTGTTGAGAGTTATGTTCGTTTTAGTGAAACTTGTCAAAACTGAAATTTTCAGCGAATTAGAACAAAAATAACCAGACTCAAATGAGCCCAAACTCATAAATGTACTAAATCATGTTAATTGACCATTAATAATGTTGTATTATGATGTATTAAATGCAGAAAAATTAATCAAAATAATGACTCATCATCTACTCGACTTTTTCATTTGAGTTTATCGTAATAAGCTTAGACAATTTTGTTTAAAGTATATTCGTATGTGCTCAGTTTTTCTTATATGAAGTTATTATAATTAACTTAGACGATTT
Source organism: Hylodesmum podocarpum (assembly GCA_026586105.1). NCBI lineage: Eukaryota > Viridiplantae > Streptophyta > Magnoliopsida > Fabales > Fabaceae > Hylodesmum > Hylodesmum podocarpum. Next base: position 265,233 of record JALJEV010000047.1, on the reverse strand, counting down.
TATCTAAGGTTTATTCGCCTGTATTCAATTTTTCTTATCCGAGATTATCATAATCAACTTAGACAATTTTATCTAAGATGACGATATTTTGGAGGTTTCCCCTATGTGACGATATTTTGGATAGTGAATTACATAGAACTAATTAAAGTGGTTAACTGTAATACGACTTAAGATGAGTTTCGAGGTATTAGGAGGGTGCCATCCAATATCATGAGCTTGTATGCGGCGTTATTGTAGATGTCCCTGATACGATATGACCCATCCCAGTTTGGTGCTAGCTTTCCATTTGACTTGTCTGGCCGGACCTCACCCGTTTTCCTCCATACCAGATCCCCCTTTTGAAAATCCCTTGGCCTTACCCGGGTGTTGTATCGTCGAGTGGAGCGCTCACGGGCGACTTATTTTGAATCCGAGCTTGTTCTCGGATTTCTTCTATCTGGTCTAATTCTTCCCGCAAACTATGCAAACTATCCTCATTTGTGACTTCTTGGGTCTCCTGTCTCTGCCAGGTCGACTCTCCTACTTCCACGGGGAACATTGCATCTACCACATATGTCAGCTTATATGAAGTCTCCCCTACTAAGGTTTGTGAGGTGCAATGGTACCCAATAGGGTACTTGGCAATTTGTCAACCCAAAATCCTCTGAGTCCCGTGAGTCTTTCCTTAAGTTCCATAAGGATCACTTTATTTACTGTTTCTCCTTGAACATTTGCTTGGGGTACTTAACTGACTGACGTGGCATTGTATACGATTCTGAGGTTGTTAAAGAATTGGGGGTGCTTCGGTCTAAATTTACATTTACAAATTAAAAAATAATAGAAAACATTTTTTTAATATATATTTTATTTCTAGATTTATTTATCTTTAAAATCTATTATTTCTATCTTATCTATTTTTAAAATACATGATTTTATTTTATTTTTGTGATAAATTTAAAAATATATTTACTTCTATCTTACCTATTTTTTAGAATACATAATTTTCTTTATTTATAATAAATTATCATTTCATTCTCGACAATTTAATTTTTCAACGATAAAATAATTCTTAAAAAAATCATATATATATATATATATATTAATACTCCAATTCAATTTTTTAGTTATATCATTTTAATATAAATAAGAATAAATAATAAAATTTAAAAATTAAATAATAATTACGTAATTAAACTCATGATTTAAATATCTTACTAAATAAAAATAATATTATATTTCACTTTCCTATTTTATTATTTTTTAAATTAACAGATAGATAATATACCCCATTGTTTAAGTATTAATTTTGTTAATAATTTAAATTTTAAAATAATTTTAATATGAAAATAAAAATAAAATATAATTTATGATAGATCTAAAAAAAATAAACTTAATTTAAATAGAAAAGTGTTAGTAATTCAAAAGGAAAAAATTGATATTTTTTCATGTAAACAAAAAATAAAATAAATAGATTATCTTTTTTGAGTTTTTTTATAGTCACCTAGAAGATCAGATTGTATTTTATTAATATTTAAAAATTAATTCTAATCATAAAATAATAGGATATGATATGAATTACGTGTAAATAAGGGGACTATTTCTTATTTAAATAGCATTTAATATATTTTATAATAATTTTTAATTTAAATGATTATATGTTAAATTTCATTTTTTAATAGATTTAAATATTATTTAAAATATGTTTTCAATTCCAATTCAAACACTGTTTTGAATTGCTATTCGTACGCGCTGAGCAATTAAAAACATGGTTTGAATTGTTTGTAGTATGAAATTGAATAGTGAATTTATTTATTATTTAAATATATTTTAAAGTTAAATATTAAAATTGATATTAGTCTAAAATATAAGAACTAAAATAATATCTTTTTAAAACAATATTTTTAAAACTACTTGATGAATTTTTATTGAAACAAAAGCACAACGTTTTTAATTGTAATTTAAACATGCATTTAGAAATTAATAAGCACTGTCTAAATTATTTTTAGGATAAGAATAAGAAATATAAAATAATTATTTATTAAATCTCAAAGTTATAGAGAATTATAACGACCTTATCCAATAATTTAAGAATTAAAATAATATTTTTAAAAACTAAAAGTTTTTAATATCTCGTAAAAATTTGAACATTTAAATTTTTTAATAAGAATTTGAAATCTATTTTTTTCTCTTGTATTTAAATTGTAGCTTAATTTGAATAAATGAATTTAAAATCTCTCTATTCATCTTCTTATCTTTGTCTTATGAACTAATTAATAACAAAAAAGCTTTGAAAGCTAACACACAGTTCAACACATTTGTTGTTTAATTTATACAAGTAAGAACATGACTTAATAAAAAAAATAGATCACGATACAACGTATTTCATTACTTTAACTCAATATTTTCCTTATAAACATAGAATGCACTTGGTAAAATAAAATTTTAAATTATGAAATGACTTTTTATATTTAGAAATTTTATCCTAATCATGTTTGAGTATATTTAAAATTAGAATTAAAAATTCATTCTATTCTATCCATTTACAATCTACTCCAAATATAAATACTAGTATATCAACTCTAGTTCTACCAGAATCAAAACAGTAAAAGAAAAGATTAGGACTCAATAATTATTTCTAGACATCAGAAGCAGGACAGGAACATCCAGCAATTGTAGATCAATTTGCAACTTCTGGGAGTGAGATAGTAGGCATTATTTAACTTGGGATCACTTTGCATTTTTGTAAGAAGAGTAGATTTAATTTGAAACATCATTAAATGCCCTAGTCCTAGTACACAAGCCATCCTACTAGGTGGGTATGATGAAAATCAAAATGAAATAGTTTTCATTTATTATAAGCTTATAACTAATAGTGTAGGTTTTACGAGAAAGTGAATAATTAATTGTCCTTGTACGCTTTTGTCTGTAAAATAATGAGTAAGTATCAACACAATTTATAGTTGGGGTGGGGTCAGTTTTTTTTACAGAAGTATTTAATCCAACGATGATTTCTATGACCTCTCCCACCACCTGAGAAGTTGAACCAAGTGTTAAATTTATAAAAAGATTTAACTATCTAACAAATTTTATTAAAAAAATTATAAAAAAATTAACAAATTATCAAAAATTTCTAATATACTAAAAAAATTAATTTCGACAAGTGTTTTGATTGGGATTAACAAAAGTAACAAACTATTTATCAAATTGATAGAAGAAATTAATTTCCGATCAAAAGTAAAGTCGTCAACCTCTTTTCACTTTTGAATTCTGTCATTTACGTGAGGACAGTAGCAGCAAGTGAAGCTATTTATCCCTGACTGCTTTTATTGGAATCGCTAATCAGTTAGATAAGTTTTCTTAAAGTTCACCATTTTAATAAATAGTTTCACGCTAAATATTTTTTATAAAATGTATATATTGGACAATTACAAAGAAAGTAAAACTTGATTTTGTTAAGACATAAACGAGATTAAGATGGATAAACAATTTTGATAATTACAAGATTAAAGTCTTAATATTTAAATCTAATCACAAGTGACTAAGGTAGATGAAAAGTCAGATGAAATCACTACATTTGTGTGATCAGACAAACTTTAATATGATATACTTGAAGACAGATAATAAAAAGTTTAGTCTAACAAGATAAATATAATTTTGAAGTTTAAATATTTTTTAACATGTTCTTTGTTTGACTTTAGTAGATGTTAGAATAAGAGTATATTGATGACTTTAATGATGTCATTTTTCTAAAGAAATATTTGCAGTTTTTGCACGAGTCAAACAAATCTCCTTATTTGTACAGAAGTGAAAATAATTGTAAAGTTTCGTGATTAATTTTTCTCAAGTTGTTTGAATATACATAGATGTTTGGATCTTCAGAAACAGTTAAAAACCAATTCAAAAAGGCCAAAAACCGCTTCGGTAACCGCCATCTCATCTTACATTTGAAAATAATCTAACAATCTCCATCATTTTCCATATGTTAAATACAAATCAATATCCAAAAACAACTCAAACATTATATTCATAAATAATGGTATCTTGCGATTTGTACCACTAAATTGGAAAATATTCATTGCGTCATATCAGAGATTTAGAGTAGAAAGGTGTCTTCCATCTTCGAAACTCTAATCCACTTTTTACAGAAAGGTGTCTTCCACCTTTGAAACTCTAATCCACTTTTTACTTCTTATTCTTATATTTTGTTCATTATTTCGACAAACTTCTCAAACTTTCTTAAATTAGAGAAATAATAAAAATTATCGTTGGACTAAATGATTTATAATGACCCAACTATAAATTATGTTAACACTTACTTATTAAGTAAGATTTTATTTATTTTTGGTCAAATTTTATTTGAATAAATATATTTAATATTAAAATGTTATTAGACCTTAGCCCAACATCTGTATAATCTAGATAAAAGGAAGAAATTAATGTTCATGTTGATGACATTATTTAGATTCAGTTGTAGCATAATTGTTTTGTTACTCATTTGAACTTTGTGTTCTACCTTCCTCAATCATGCACATTTGTACTTGTGTGAGCAGGTTTTAACGGGACACATCAACCTATTTATAGGTCTTTAACTTATATAGAAAGAAGAACAAATATGCTAATTAATGGTCCGTATTTATTATTTATTTAGATTCAATTGTAAGTAATTGCTTTATTACTCAATTTGTAATTTATATTATACCTTATTCAATTATGTGTATGTTAGTTTAAAAATGAGTCATCTTTTCATATGAACTAAACTAGAATAATTATCTTAATGATATTACTTTATGAAATTATTTTTTTCTAATTATATAAGTATCTACACACTATTTTTTATTAAATAATCTTAGTTTTCACCTTATCTACTTTTCTTTTTTTACCTGTTATTTTTACAACAGGGGAAATCATGGGTTTGGGCTATGTTTGTTTGTTCTCGCTTTATATGAAATTGTATCTAATTTCTTCTTTCAATTTTTTTTTTTTTTTTTAAGGTAATTATTTCTTCTTATTATTGTGATTTGTTTACAAATATTTCATAAATAAACTAATTTCAAAAGAATTTATTCCATAAAACATTAAATTAATCATTAATAATTTTTTAGTTAAATAAATTCTAAGATTGACAGTTTTTTTAAAACATTCTTAGAGTTAGAAATTCAAGATTTCGATTATTTATAACAAATATAATTTCATAACATCTTAGATCTAATTAAAGCGAATCAATCCATGATTAGATTGATTTAATTTGAATGGTGCTAAGAAAAATATAAAATTTTGAACTAATTTCTCTTCCAAACTAATCCCAGTTGAATAATTAATAACCTTAACAATATTAAATTTTTAAAATAATAAAAAGAATTGTATTTTTGTTTAATATATATCTGTTAAAAAATAATATTTTTTAAACATATTAAACTTGTTTAACTTTAAAGTTAAATTAAGTTGTACTGTGTTAAATTGATTATATTACATTGTTAGGATAAGAAATAGGTGAAGTATCATGTCTCAGTTTAAATTTTTTTTACTTATCATTGATTTCAATGAAAAGTTTTTACTTAAATTAGTTGAAGAAAATATAACAGTTTTTTCGTAACCTATTCCTATATATATTTAGCCAAAGAAATCTTTATTCAAATCACATAGCCAAAATATCATATCACACACCCTATGAATAAAACATAAAGAAGTCAAAGTCAAAATGTTTCAAAGAGCCCAGCTTGCACGCAAAATGTACAGGAAACTAACAAAAACAAAATACTTAATGTGGAACAAAACATCAGCAAAGTGTAAACAAAATCTAATTCTTAGATGAGAACAAAAGATCATACAAAAGAAACCAATAAAAAGAAATACTTAACCTCGTGATATGATGACTTCATAGCTTTAACAATCACTTCAACGTATTTCTTCAACATACTTCAAATTTCACAGTAATTTGTGTACGTTTCACAACAACAAAATCATTCTCTTCATGATGACTTCTTTCTCTTCAACTTTCCGAGGAATCTCAATCCCCTATTCAACTCATCTTCATTCAGTCCTTAATGATACTTAGACTTTTCCAACACAACCATTGCACCTTAGTTTTAGGTTTGAGTTTAGTATTTGATTTAAGATTTTCACCTTGTTGATGGTTACTGAAAGATTTTCACTAGGTTTTGAAATAATACATCTCCCAGAATTAATTTTAAACCTCTATGAAATTTAATTTTGTTAAGTCCTAGATTGGATTAATAATCTCAATTTTAATAATTATAAGATTAAAATTTTAATATTTAAATATAATTACAAGTAATTAAGGTAAATGAAAAGTCAAACCAAATCAATAAATTGACAGACGAATTGTAATTTAATTTGATAGTATTATTCTCTTTTCTTTATTTCTTTATTCACTTAAAGAAGGAACGGGACTTTTTTTTTTTAATCAAAACAATGGCACTAAAACCTCTATGATAAAACTAAACAAAAAAGTATACACAGCACTCTTGGAAAGTGAAAAAAAAAAAAGTATTAAATTGATAGAATTGATATCTAAATTATAAACAGACAGCAGGGCAAAGCTCATTTCAAATTCAATCTAAGTTCATAACATGAGTAAAGTCACCTTTCATCAATTCAAGATCTACTAAATACTAATCATTGAGATAAAATTTCAAAACAAGCAAACTCTAACATCTAAAACAGTTTCTGGAACACTCGTTGAATGAGGCAAGTTTCCTCTGGGAACTTTATTACGAACAGCAGAAGAGGTCATTCCATTTGAGTCTCTCTAAAGTGAAGCAGGTTCAGCTTGAGCTACAGCAACTTGAGAGAAGTGGTCACTAGCATTCATCAAATTAGATGAGATAATGGGTGCATTAAAGAGAAAAGAAGCATCAGGAAGTTTCTCCACTCAAGGTGGAGATGAATGTAGTTTATTTTTTAGCTGCTGGTCAGATGAAGATCTAGATTTAGTCCTGCAAGTTAAAAAATGTGTTAATATTGAGACTAGAGACCAATATTTATCAATAAAAGGTAAAATGTTATTATAGTTTATGTTGATCGATACTTTGCATGAGACTACAAAATCATACAAACTTACGTGAAATATGCATTTATCTCCGGGTACTTTCATTCTACAGTACTTTTTAGGAAAGCAAAGTTCTTATGGGATCTAGGAGTTTTGTGGGACCTAGCTCAGCGATTGAATTATGAAGACCCATTTTATGTTAACACATGTCAAATCATGAAAAGAGTATACATTCCATTTTTCTTTTAACAACAGAATGAAATGTTAAATAGAAGAGATACATGAATAAGAATTAACAATGAGCAGAGAAGGGCTCTCTACTCTCTCTGAATATCCATCATAGACAACCCGTGAAGAAACCATAGCAGTACAGCATTAGAGAGCTTCCATGAAAATTCTTTCGTAGATAAGCTAAAAAGGCATAAGCCACAGTGAATTCAAACATTAAACTCTAACCAGGTAGATATCAAAGGCTTCTTTATAAAACAGTGCCACAATGCTCTCTTCTCCCTCTTCCTTTGATGAAAATTGCAGTCTTTCCAAATGCATTAAAATTGCACAATGAATCACCAAGAAACACTCAAAAAATTCCACGGATGAGTGATGACTCTCAAAAAGATGTCCAAAGTATTGTAAGTTACAAAAACACAAACGAGTATTTTCCCACTAGGTGGATTGGCTACACAGATCAAACAACACCATAATGTTCTTTTATGAATATGAGCTACAATATATTGCAAAAGCAAAATCTACACTTCATTTCAATCAGACGGAATAGGTGAACCAAGAAAATAAATATCCAAAGGAATAAAAGAAGGGCTAAATAAACAAAAAAGCACTAGTTTTAATCCAGTATTCTGAGCATTACTTTCTCAGCCAATATTTTACTTCTAAAACAAGCCACTAAGTTTGTGTGTCCTTCACAACTACAAATTACTAAATTATGATTTAAACTACAACAAAAAACAAGTTTGATATGTTATCATTTTACCTATTTCATACACTGCGTTTTTGTAATATAAATTTTAGCAAAGATCAGCACCTCAACCTGCCTTAGCTAAAATTTAGATTGAATCTGAAGAAGTTAGCATGACCAGTTAGCCTTATATTCCCATATTGAACTTCTTCTTTTACTTTTGTTTTTGTTTCAGCTCTAAGCAAGAAAACATTATCTTCTAGGCTAAGCTGCAATTCCTTTCTTCCTAGTAAACAGTTTCAATTGAGTTAAGAATTATAGGTTTAGGATTATGAAAAGAGAAAGAGAGAAAAATGGATCAATAATCTGAAAATATAATTGATGGATGTAATTTGTTAATCCCAACCACTTTTAATTTTGGTGAAATTCAAATCTTGAACAGAATCACTTGTGGAAATTAAAATTTTTTTAGATTGTTACGTAGTTTTTGGCCATTTATTAATTTTTTTATTAGAATTTATTAAATAATTAATTTTTTTATAAATTTAACACTTGGCTTAACTTCTCCAATGGGAGGAGTCATAGAAGTATAGATTGTTTTGACACTTACTCATTCAATAAAATTTTAATTAAGTTTAATTTTCTACTGTCATTATATCTATCATTAATTATATTTTAACTTTATTCCCATATTAAAATTATTTTAAAATTTAAATTATTAACAAAATTAATATTTAAACAATCGATTAAATTATCTTTCTGTTAATATAAAATTTAATAAAATAGGAAAGTGAAATATAATATTATTTTTGATTACGTGAGATATTTAAATCATGAGTTCAATTACATAGCTATTATTTAATTTTTATTTATTCTTATTTATATTTAAATGATATAACTAAAAAATTAAATTCGAGTATTAATATATATATATATATATATATTTAGGAATCATTTTATCTTTAAAAAATTAAATTGCCGAGAATAAAATTATAATATATTATAAATAAAGAAAATTATGTATTCTAAAAATAGATAAGATAGGCATAAATATATTTTTAAATTTATTATAAAAATAAAATAAAACATGTATTTTAAAAATAGGTAACATAGAAATAAAATATTTTGAAGATAGATAAAACCGGAAATAAAATTTATTTTAAAAAATGTTTGCTTATTATTCTGTAAATAGAATTCATATAGACACGTTGAGTAACAATCTCTATCGTACCTCAGAAATTCTTCACTTCTTCTAACTATCCTTACTGCATCAATGACACCTTCAAAGAAACAACACACGGTTACCTCTCCTTCTGTCGAAAAAGAACCCCAACAAAAACAACAAGAACATGAAACTTCCAGTGAAGAACAAGTTTCCATGATGAAAGAAGACAACAACCAGCACACGAAGGCAAAACCCTCACTCTTACCCTCCAAATCTTCAACCCCTGCTGCTTCTTCTTCTTCCGCCGGCAGCAGTGTAGTAAAGAATTTTAGAAAATCGGAAAACCAAGTCCAACAAATGAAACAAAATGAAACCTACACCGAAGAAGAAACTTCGACGGAGAAAAAAGAAGAAGACGAACACAACAATAACAAGGAAATAGAAGAAACATAAAAAACAGAACCCTCCAACAAATCTGGAACAGTTGCTGACGAGAAGAAATCCTCTGAACCTTTTAAGAGATTCTGGAGTGAAGAAGATGAACCGGTGATGTTGAAAGAGATGGCTTATTTTAGTTCAAAGAAAGGTAAAGACCCTTCCATTCACTGCAAGTCTTTTCTCTCATTTGTTAAAGATAAGTTACAGGCGAATCCCACAACTGCACAACTGAAAGACAAGATGTATCGGTTGAAGAAGAGGTTCCAGACTAACTCCGGAAGACGTATTATTTCAAATTCTCACGAGAAGAAAGTCTTTCAGTTGTCTAAGAAGGTCTGGGACGTCGACAACAATCACCAAGGTGAAAACCTTAATACGAAACCTAAGTCAAAGCATAAGTTCAAACCTGAAACTGACGTGTAAGAAGAACATGAAGCGGTTATGTTGAAAGAGTCTAGGGATCATAGCAGAGATTTGCTTTTGTTGGAAATGTCTAAAGTATTGAATGTAAATGAGTTGAAGAGGGGATTGGGATTCCTCGAAAAGTCCAAGAGAAAGAAGTTAGAGGAGGAATGGATGGATTTGCACGTTGAAGTGATTGTTGAAGTTTTGAAGTCATCTCGTGGTTAGGTATTTCTTTTGTTGGCTTTTTTAGCACCATTTTGCTGGTTCTGATTTTTTGTTCTCTGATTTTATTGGTCTTTTAGTTACACTTTGCTGCATTGATGTTTTGTTCCCGGTTTAAGTGTTTGGTTTTCTGTTACATTTTGTGTGCATGTTGGATTGTTTGAAACATTTTGACTTTTTTATGTTTTGTACATCGATTTGAATAAAGATTTGATCTTCTGGCTAACTGTATCTGGAGATAAGAGATGAGAAACTAAGTTATATTTCCTTAAATTAATTTAAGTAAAAACTTAAACATGTTCAAGGTTAAAAGTCATTGAAGGGAAATCTTTAACTAAAATCTTTATAATTTAGAGATGATGCCTGGTCAAATTTTTGTGTCACGAATTGTCACATAATGATTCTAAGGATTCTTTTAGTTACATTTTGCTAGAATTGATATACTAATTTGTCTGATCTTCGTGTTTTCATGGTTGAAATGTATCTGTTTTTGTTTTGAAATATATCTGCTCATAGATTTTTTTATTTTGTAATTTTTAGGAAAAAGTTGTTAGGGAATATGAGCAAGCTCTTTGTCAAAAAAATACTACTTATATTCATATCATGTATTGAAATTAACGATGAGTAAGAAACTTTGAAATCAGAAAGATGACACTTTACTTGTTTGAAAGTATTTGATTTTATAGAACGTTGAACTTATTTAACTTTAAATTTAAATTATGTCCTTAAATTGTACTTTCATCAAATTAATTATATTATGTTGTTAATTTTCATCTTAGCAAAGTAAAAGGAAAAGGAAATAAAATTTAGGAAAAATTTGTCTCATTAGATTTTGTAGTTATGATTTAGGATCTTAAGAGTACTATGAATGATATTTCATACTTCATTTAAGGTTTTATAAATATATTCAGGTTTGCAAGGAGATAATTGTATATATTCCATTCTTAGTTAAGGGTGTGTCTGATTATTAATTTTTTTAAGGGTATGTCTGATTATTAATTTTAAAAACGGTGTTTTTTTTTGTAAAATTTAAGAAACTGAAAAACTTGTTTGTTCTCTAATTACAATTAAAAACCTAACGCCAACAAATGAGTGGCCTTCAATTTTGATAATAGTTTAGCCGTGATTTTCAATTTGTTTTTACTTGTAAACTGCAGTTTTTGTATCAGAATTATGCAAATGCAGCTTAGATATACTGCAAGTGGCATTCGTGATCTTAGAGGCACTGTATGAGCAGCAGTAAAATGATAAATGATAAAACATGTGCAATCTGTTTTTGTATTTTTAGTTTTCTATTTGCAACCCCTTCTCAAGTATAATCACACTTCACAGAACATGCACTGAAATAGCACAAAATAAAGAATTATTATGCATTATGAATACCGTTGAAGAATGTTCAAAAGGTTATATAGATAATATTATTCAATATTGATTGGACTAGGATTTATTTGCATAGAATATTCTATTTATTTGGTATGTTCTTTTGTACAACATACAAAATTGCATTTTATGGCAATAAAAAGTACAGTAATAATTCTATCACATGTAATGGTTAAAATATATTCTAGTCCTACATTGCATCCATTTCTAGTGTGGTCTTTGTATATAAAAATTACTACCCATAAAGACAAGGACAAACTTATATAAACTGTTTTGGTACTGTTTGTACTGTTTTCTAATCATATTTAAAGTTTTATCTTGAATGTAACTATTATAAAATCCTCTATTAGAGTAATAACATACTGACATATAAGAACCAAACTAAATTTGATTATAACATTATTAAACTTTTGGTCCCTATAAGTAAGAAAGTAGTTTACACTGTAAAAAGAGATTACTTCCACGTCAAAGTAATTTTCCCATGAAATTAATAGCAACTTGAGAATCCAACGTTCATAAATAGATGAAAACAGTTCCAAATGAACTCAAGTACAAAATTTTCAAATAATATTGAAGGCTATACATGTATGAAGCAAGAGTGTGATATGAATTTTAACCATAGTAAAGCTAATGTTTATAAAAAATCATGAAAACTAATCACCACTAATGTGGTTAGTGTTCTTCAGAGTAAAGATATAATCAAGATTAAACTAGAATTTTCCTTATTACAAGGGCACCAATAAAATTGGTTAGGCATAATTACTAAAGAGATATAGGTGAAGATAAATATAAGTAGAAAGTTTGCTAGTTTACTCACCGAAAGTGCTTTCTCCCTACCAGCTGGTAATTCACCAGCAATAATAGCCTTCAGCTCTGCAGCTTCTGCACTGTATTTCTTCTCATATTCAGCAAACTTGGCATTCCACTCAGCTTCAATGATGTTTTACTTCCAGTCAGTCACAGCAATCACATTATGTTACTTCCACACTAGTATCATCAAGTGAAAAGTAACATAAATGATGTCTTAGATAAACCTATTTGCTTCAATCTTCATGTCATGTAACTAGCTAACCTTGATCAAAGTGGGTTTGTCTTTGACAGCCTTTGCTTCCTTAGTTGCTGCAAGCTAGTGACAAGCAATAAGCTTCCCTAGAACAAATAAGCTTAGTGAGCATGGAAATGTGGTCCAGCAATAAGCTTCCTAATCTATCAATAAACCAGCTTTAGGCTATCAATTAATACTGGTCACTCTCTCAAACATTTTATTTGTTACGGCCAATAATGTATTAGAAATCACAAGGCATTGCTAAGAGTAAAACACCATGCATTGGTAAGAAATAAAACCAAGCAATAATATCTGCTAGAGTAAAACAAAGAAAAAAAAGCCATGTCTTGGGTTGATCAGTGATAAAACAACGTAAATACGTTTCAAGACACCTATTTGTCACTTCAGTTTGACCGTCCGTTTGAGGATGGTAAGCTGTGCTCATTTTTAGCTTGGTCCCTTGCATCTTAAAGAATTCCCTCCAAAATAAGCTCATAAACACCGGGTCCCTATCACTCACAACAGAATTTGGAACCCCATGAAGCCTAACTACTTCTTTAACAAATATCTCAGCAAGAGCCTTAGCAGTGTAAGGGTGCTTCAAAGGTACAAAATGGCAGTACTTTGTCAAACGATCCACAACGACCATTATTGCTTCAAATCCCTTGGATCTCGGAAGACCAGTAATGAAGTCCATACTGAGATCCTCCCAAACTCTCTCCGGAATAGGCAAAGGTTGTATAAGTCCACTGGGGGTTGCAGTGACATATTTCTGTCGTTGGCATGTGTCACAAGCCTGAACAAATCGTTGAACATCATTCTTCATTCCCCTCCAATAAAGGTTAGCTGCTATCCTTCGGTAGGTTCGATAGAAACCTGAATGACCACCTTGGGGAGTGGTATGGAATTCCTCCAAGAACTTCGGAATCCACACTGAATTTTCAGGTATCACCAAACGATCTTTATAAAAAAGAACGCCCTGTTTGTAATTGTACCCTGCAATGACTTTCCCCTCAGCACCTTTCTGAATTTCTTCAATGACCCTCTTCAACTTTTCATTAGAGTGAACTTCAGTATTAACTTCCTGCCAGCCCAACCAAACCGGAAAGTAAATCATGTTGTTTAACTCCAACTCATCCCTACTCCTTGACAACGCATCAGCTCCACGATTCTCCTTTCCCGGTTTATAGATTATCTCAAAATTGTAACCCAACAACTTTGCCACCCAATTCTGCTGCCCTCCAGTAGTTATTCTCTGCTGTAACAATTGCTTGAGGCTCTTTTGATCCGAGAATACTGAAAATTTCCGGCCCAGCAAGTAAGGTCTCCAATGTTGTATAGCTAGTGCTACAGCCATTAGTTCCCTCTCGTAAGCTGATTTGGTCAGATTCCTTGGGCTCAAAGCTTTACTAAAGTATGCCACAGGTTTCTTCTGTTGCATTAAGATAGCCCCTATCCCTGTACCCGAAGCATCACATTCTAAAAAAAATTCCTCATTGAAATTTGGAAGCTGTAGCACTAGAGCTGTAGTGATCTTCCTCTTTAACTCATCAAACGCTGCCTGAGCCGTGTCATTCCATCCAAAACCATCCTTCTTGGTTAACTCAGTAAGAGGCTTGGCTATTTTACCGTAATCTCTAATGAATTTACGATAATAACCAGTGAGTCCTAGGAATCCCCTTACCCCCTTTACGTTTTTTGGGACAGGCCAGTTCACCACGCTACTCACCTTGGCAGGATCCACAGCTACCCCTTGCGAGGAAATGATATGGCCTAAATATTCCACTCGTTCTTGTCCAAATGAGCATTTTTCCTTGTTAGCGTACAGCACATGGGATCTCAACACATTCAACACTTTTTCCAACAACAACAAGTGCTCCTCCCAATCACGGCTATAAATAAGAATGTCATCGAAAAATACTAAAACTCCTCGCCTCAACAACACACGAAAAACTTCATTCATGAGAGCTTGATAGGTTGAGGGCGCATTCATAAGGCTGAAAGGCATTACGAGATATTCGTAATGACCCTCATGCGTTCTAAATGTTGTTTTGGGGATGTCTTCTTCGCGCATCCTCACTTGATGATACCCCGAACGTAAATCTAGTTTGGAGAAAAACTTAGCCCCATTTAACTCATCAAGAAGCTCTTCTATGACTGGAATAGGAAATTTATCCGGAATAGTGGCCTTGTTTAAGGCTCTATAATCCACACACATACGCCATTTGTTATTCTTTTTATTCACCAAAATTACGGGACTGGAATAAGCACTCTGGCTATATCGTACATGCCCCACTTCTAACAATTCTCTGACTTGTTTCTCAATTTCATTTTTCTGGTGATAAGCATACCTATATGGTCTGACATTGATGGGTTCTTGCCCCGGTTTAAGAATGATTTTATGCTCGATAGATCGCACAGGAGGAAGGCCTTGAGGTTCAACAAACACATCATTAAAATTTTGCAACATCACCTGCAACATCTTTTGCTGTGTTAAATTTAAAGTACTCTTTTCACCGCTTTCGCTTTCTTCCAAATAAGCCACACACCGAAGCAAGCAATGACTTCTCAGAGAGGCTCCTCGAAGTACCATCTCCCCATGATTTGTCTTAACTTTCATTATTTGTTTCTTCCAAATCCACCATAGTTTCTCCTAGGGTGATCAACCACGACATACCCAGGATCACATCTATGTCCTCAAGATCAAACAGTATCGCGTCAATTCCCAGTTGTCCTTCTTCCAAATCAATTCTTATCCCACGGCATAGACCCTGTGTTTGAGCTTTACGCCCATCCCCCATCAAGATCCTTATTTGCTTCGTTGGTTCCCAGCGCCATCCCAAGGCTTCAACAAGCTTCCTTGAGACAAAATTATGGGTAGCGCCGCTGTCAATCAGTAGCAGTAATGGAATTTCGCCCACCTTACCTTCCAATTTCATCGTGCGAGGCTGACCCTCCTCCTTCTTCAGCGCGCACAAATTTAGCGCTGTACACTCACCGTCAGGTTCACCATCGTCTTCGCTGTCGATGTTCACCTCGAATTTCTCCCCATTCTCTTCGCATTCGACACGCAATTCCTCATCAAACATGATAACCCGAAGTTGCTTAACGGGGCATTGATGGAGGGGCCCGTACGATCCACCACACTTAAAACACAGCCCCCTTTGTTTTCTATCTAGCAGATCCTGGTATGATAAGTGGCGAATCCCTTTATCTTTGGGTCCAGATCTACTGTTCTCACCCCCTTCATTTTTTCCATTGGGCCCCGACCCATTACTTCCCCAACTCCCATGATTCTGCTTGGGTCCAGTTTTACCCGACCAACTTGAAACGGGTCGATTCCCCACATGGATCTTTCCTTCTCCACGTTGCTCTGCTCGTCCCTGCCACTCTCTGCTACGTCCTGACACCTCCAAGTCAATCGCACGAGCCACGTTCAGCATACGACTCCGAGTCAGCGTATTTGCCGCATGTAGACTTCTTATTTTAGCACACATCGTAGGCTTCAATCCATGAGTAAAGTACGAGAAGTACTGCTCGTCTTGCATCCGAGGCACCTGAGCAATTAAACATTCGAAGCTTCGAATGTAATCGTCTATGTTCCCCGTGTGTTCCAACGATGCTAGCTGGTCGTAGGCACTTCCTTCTCCCTTGGTTCCATACCTCTCCAGTAACTCTTTTTTAAAATCTTCCCATGTCAGATCTTCATACTCATTCAACAGAGAATGGAAAAAATGGATCGTGCCTCCCTCCATACAGAGTTGAGCCAAGTTCACTCTAACCGCCTCTCGCGTCTCTTGCACGTTGAAATAAATCTCCGCGCGAGAAATCCACCCTGCGGGATCTTCGCCATCAAAGGAAGGAAGTTCAATCTTCTTCATAGACTGACGGAACTCCGCCAGATCCTCTCCGTCAAGTTGCTTAAAACTGGATATGACTCCAGTTTTTCCCTTCTTCGTGTTGGATTTCTTGGGTCCAACCGAACCCTGTTCTTCGTCTTCCCCATCATCATCTTTCTTGAGGCTGGAGACTAGGTCAAGCAACTTTGAATGATTATCGGCATTCTCCTTGTACATGCTCTCCATTCGGGCCTGATTCTGCAGGTTCTGATTAACGAGTTCCTCCACAACCGCCTTCAACTTCGTTAGCTCTTCATTCATGCTTTCTACCTTTAATCCTTCGTTCTTCTCCACCACTGGTTCTCCCTGAGCTTGTTGTTTCTTGTAACGCCTCGCTGTTTTTCATTGCTTAAATATTTTCCTTTTTATCTATTTATTATTATTATTTGAAAATGTTTCCCTTCATTTAGATTTCTTTAAATAAAATTTTAAAATAATTTCTCTTGCTAACAAAAATGTCACCAAAATAAAACACATCACATAGATCACATCGTAATCATACATCAAAAGTTATTTACAAAATGTCACATAGTACGTAATATTGTGATAATTATAATATACACATTATTCACAAAAATCCTCATGTTTGCTTATCCTTCGTTCACATCTCCAATAGATTTATCCTGTTAATCTGCTCCCCCAATTAAAATTTAGGATCATCACAGGTGTCAAACCACAGACACAAACACGCAAGGGTAAGTTCCAAAAATCTTAATAAAAATACATATCATATAAAATTATCAATATAATACATGTCATAATCAAATAAATAAAGAATGAATTATGACTTAAATGAAATTTCTATATGATGCATGCTCCATCCTCAACTCCAAAAATATGCAATGTGGTACCATCTCAGATAATACGACATCATCATCGTAAAACTTACTTACCGACCATTGGGATTTCACAAGTGGTGCACGAATCTCATAAACAATCATGTGATCATCATGAATTAAATGAATTCTCACTATAAAAATCCCCCAAGTCCGCATCCCACCTAGACGCACGGATTAAGTTATTATCCGCACCTCTAACCGAGGCCACCTCTTTTGAGGCATGCATGAATGAATGAAATCTTATCTCCCTTTCTAAAAATCTCATTTAAAACAATACCAACTTATTGATATTACAAGTACACTCCATCATTATATTTTACGTTGTAGATTAATAATTTATAATATAATCGTCATAGTTTTCATCACATCTTTCCACGTACATAGCATAGTTAATTAATCACAGTCTCAATCATCATCCAAGTTCAAAGAAAAGGTAAACATAAACAATCTAAGTCATCATCCAAGTACACATCCAAAGTTATTCAAGTTCAATCAAAAGTCATCCAAGTTCAAAGTATAGAAAAATTAATCATTGTAATATTATATAAATAACTAAAATTATGAAATTAGTAAAGGTGGCAGAGCCTCCTAGTTAGATCTCATAATTTTAGGATCTCCAAATATTATATGCAATATAAATAAATGGAAACAGAAATATTTCAGTATAAAAATATAAATATGCGGTATTATAAACAAAAGTTGGAATAGCTCAGTTGGTTAGGACATGATTCAGAATCTGAAGGTTATGGGTTCAATTCCTGCTTGCATCATTTTTGTTTTTATATTTTTTTTTTTAAATATGCATTATTTTAGTAATTGAAAACTTAAATAAATTGCAACTTTCCTTACAATCCTTATTACTTTAAAACTTCAATAATAATTATAATTCCAAGAGAATAAGATTATAAAAATTAAAATATAGAATATATTTTTTTTTAGGATTATTCTATAATTTTTTAGAAACTTGAAAACTTAATTAAATTGAAAATTCATAATAATTTAGAAACTTCCCTCACCTTGATTTCTTTTGGCTACTCTTTTGGAAGACTTTGAGAAAGCTTTTGAAGGTTGAAAGAAGGTTGATTCTACTCTCAAAGTTAAATGAAATAGGTTTTTGGTGAATTTAGAAAAATTTGGAATTTTAGCAAAATAAGCTTATGGTTTTGGGAAAATTGGAAAAACTAAGATTTTGGTGTTTTGGTGCAAATGAATTCATGGCTGAAGTGTTCTCAAATGGTTTCTATTTATAGATGAAATAAAATTTAAAATATTATTAGTGGTAAAATTTAATATACTTAGTGGTTTTTCCATAAACAATTAATTATAATTCTTTTTCTTTTTAGTGCTCCATTAATCAAATTGGTGCTAACACCACTAACTTAGTGCATCTTTTCATCATTCATGACATATTGCACTTGTTCAGAATTTTCTAACTTTTATTTATATATATATATATATATATATATATATATATATATATATATATTTTTATTATTATTTTATTATTATTATTATTATTATTTTTTTTTAATTTTTTTTTTTTAATTCCATTATTCAAATATCATATATGATTATTTCATAATTAATACTAAATTATAAAGAATCTAAAAATTATTTTTCTCTTTTTTCTCGTTCACATATTTCGCTCGTACTTATTATATACCTTATATTTTTAAAATTTATCAAATAAACCTATTAGCTCAGTTGGTAAAAGCATTCTACTTCTAACCTGAAGGTTGCAGGTTCGAGTCCTGTATGTGACATTTTAATTTTAAAATTTTTTAAACAATAAACTAGTACTTAATATATATCTTATATTTTATAAAAGTATCAAATAAATGTAGTAGCTTAGTTTGTTAAAGTGGTGGCTTAATAACTTGAATGTTGCAGGTTTGAATCCTGCATGAGTCATTCTAAGTTTATTTTATTTTATTTTTTTTTATTTTATATTATTTTTATTTATTTATTATTTTTATTATTATTATTTTTATTTTTATTTTTATTATTTTTTTTATTTCTTAAAATATTTCTCAAATCAAATATAAAATAAGATTTCTTAATAATAATATAATTAAAACAATAAATTTTCAGTAATTCGAAATATAAAATAATATTTGAAACATCAAATAGTAATAAAAATGTCAAACCACAAATTTATTTTTTTATTACATTTTTATTTAGAAATGTAATCATAATTTTCTCAAATTACGTAATAATATTGCTACCCAATGATAAATTATTTTTGAATTACATTTTCTGTCTAATCAAATTATAACAGTAAATAGTTAATATGTACATTTTTATAGAATTTTTAGTAAATGTTTTAACTACGAAATTATTTATGAAAATTAATTTTGAGGGTGTTACATTTCTTAGTCGGGGCCATGATCTCCAGCGACAGAGATAATCCAGCAGGTCGGACCAGTTAATACAAACTCCAAAACAGTATTTAAGAAAAACAAGATCAATAGAAGGAAATGTTTATTGAATACGAGAAAAGAAACTCAGAATGGACGCAAAGATCCAATCTGCCCAGAGCTACAGCTCCTCAGAGAAACCAGAAAAGGTTCTCTCCAAAACTTGCAATAATAACCGAATATTCCCCCCATCAAATCCTACCTCCCTGATCCTATAAACAATCCATACCCCCTTTCTCTCTCTCCTTTAACCAACCTACAATTCCTAGGATGCCACGTCACAATTCTTTGGCCTTTTCCTCTCATAGACCCTGCCCCACCTAGCTTTACCATTCTCTTCTTGGATCAAGGGCTCATTGAGCCCACTGGTATTTGGGTCTGTATCAAAAACAAAGAAAAAAAAGCCTCATTGGTAAGAAAAACACCAGGCATTGCAAGAACATATATCACTATGTAAAGTAGGCATTGAACAAATATGATCTAATTATCTTTCATGTAATGGTCAACAATCTCACTGTCAGGCTTGTTAAATCATGTAGCGTATAAGTTACAAATCTTTGCCTAAAATCTAAAAACAATGAACATTTTGAATCACAACAATTAGACAAATAAATCATAAATAATAAACAGAGATAATTAATGAGAGCAACAGAGGTTTAGAACCCATTGATTTGATCCATAATCTTCAATTTTCATCATTGTTTAATTAGGGGTTTAGAACCATACATTAATTAGCTCTGCATTGTTTTTAGATTTAAGGCAAAGATTTGTAACTACGTTTCATGGAATGAAATACAAATTTGCTATGAGGTTAGTATAAAAAATTTGACGGTTTATATCAGTCACAGTTGTCAACATGAATGCTTTGGAGTTCCTTTGAATTCCAGGGACCTACAGTGATGAAATATTGACAAATAAATCAAATTTGATTTGAATTTAATTTTTAATTAAATTCTTGATCTTATACTATATATTTATCTTCTTCTTTTTTTATAATAATAACAGTAAATAATTTTCAGGTAAGAAATTTTGATACAATGCTTACTCAAAATAAAAGTAAATTAAAATCTTGATAAATTTCCCGCTTATCAAAATTTTAAATTTTAACAGATCGTATTAAATTGAAAATATTTTTGTATTTATAAGGAAAATATTTTAAAATAATTTTAATCACAACCACAAGAAAATATTTTCCCCCTTCATTTTTTTTCATTTCATGATATTATGTAGTAAAATTTTGATAACAACAGTGCAGAAATTTAGACAGAAAGCTCTTATATAATTTCTGCTAATGAAAAAGAAATATAAAATCTTATAAATTTCTTACTTACTTGTAATTTTATAAATTTTAATTTAATCGTTTGTGTTAAATTGAAAATACTTTTATTGATATAAAAATAAAATTTTGATTTTATTAAAATTAAAATCAGATAAAATCTAATTCAATTTTAAATTCTAAATATTATATAATGTCTTTGCAATAATAAAAGTGTAGAAGTGCTAACGGAAAACCTTATATAATTTAAGTAAAAAAATGTAAAAATAAAATCATATAGAATTGTATGCTCAACTTTAATTCTTTCGAAAATTTAAATTTTCATAGATTGAATCAAATTAAAAATGCTCTTGTATTTAAGAAAAGTAAATTTTTTAAATAATTAATATTATATATATATGTGTGTGTGTATATATATATATATATATATATATATATATATATATATATCGTATCTTTATAATTTAAGCTAAATACAAGTTTTAGTTCTTTATATTCAGACCATTTTCTATTTCAATCCTTTAATCATACAAAGTTTTATTTTTATACTTTATTAATTTTAAAATGTATCGTGTTAATCATTCAGGTATTTTTATATTAAAAATGTTAACTTCACATATAAAATATGTTATTATTTTAAATTAATTATTCTAAAATTTAAATTATTAAAGTTTTTGATAAAAAAATTAACATTTTTAACAAAATACACTTAAAGTATTAAAATGATACATTTTAAAAATTTAAAGATGTAAAAATAGCCTTTTAAATTCAAATGATCGAAATTTAAAGGATTAAACTTCATATTTAACCTATAATTTATAATATGACAGAGATATGATGTAGTATTAAGAAGTTAAATTTGTTCTCTAAATTATTACTCTTCTCATGTATATTATTCTCTCTTCTAAGTAACTTTTAAAGTAATAAAATCCTGTAATAAATTGTCTCTAATGGTTTCTGTTTTTTTTTTTTCTCTTTTATCAGAGGTGGGGAAGGGAGTTTAAAGGTATGTTTATCTTGGTAAAGGAGGGGAAAAGGAGAAGGGAGGAGAGAGATTTCAAAGAGGATGGGAGAGATTTTATTATTAATTTACTCATTTATTTTAATTGATAAATCATATTATAATTTGTTATAAAAAAAGGAAATATGATAGTTTAGTCAAATTAGATAGAAAAAAATTTGAAATTATCCTTCCCCTCTGGCCCTCTTGAGTCAAATTAGGTAAAAATAGATTTTGTTCCCCTCATTTTTAAACATTTGAAAAAAAAATTCTTTCTTTTCACCTTTCTCCTTCTCAGCTTCACCAAATTAGAGATGAACACGACCCAACCCAATGACTCACCTATCGTGATAGCTTCGGGTCGAGTTGAATTCTGTCTTAGAAAATAAAAGAAATAAAGGGATAATTTTCATCGTTGATCTTTGGACTAGGACTAAGACGAGTTGAAGTTGGTCATTGAATTACCCGACACGTCCTAAAACTATAAAATCTCTTTTTTTTCATATTATTTTTCTAAATATCAAGTTAATAAAGTAGTACTTAAAATATAAGTTGTTGAAAAAAAATTATATAATTCTTCACAAATCATAACTAAGCAAAGAAAACAAGTATTAACAATGGTGACAATTAAAATTTATATAACTAAAAGTATTCTACATGTTTACAACTTTACTTTGCTAATAACTTTATTTTATTAATAATTGTAATATACAGTCAACCAGTTAACTTACTTACAAAATATATACACATTTTTCTTTCTTCACATTTTGTATATACACGTATTTTTCTCTCTTCACATTTTATAATTAATATCTGATTGTGTGCGTATTTCAATTATTTACCAAATCATTTTTCACGTATTTAATGGCTTTTATTCATTTAATAGATCGAGTCATACCCATTCTTATTATCCATATATTGTATTTTAACTTTTAGATTATCCCATTTTTATAACTTGTTTCATAAAGTGTGTATTTAACATGTAGAGTACCCAATATATTGCTTTTGGGTTATGGTGAATATGTGAAAATATTTGTTACATTGCTTTTGGGCATAGTACAGCTTTATAACGTGTATTTGGTAGATAAAATTTTCTTAATCAATGAATTTATTTACCTATTAAAATATATATAAACACTTTATCATTTTTAACTTTTATGTCTTCCAGGTAGACTCAGTCCATCTTAAATAAATTTGATCTTAATTTGTCCCATTAATTTTTAAATTTATTTGAGTTAATTAGGGACAGTCAATGTCTGATAAAATAATTGGAACAAAATTCAGGAATAGTTTAAAGACATGTACAATCTGTCACTAACATGAAGGTTGTTCACCCCTAACCCAACCATAAGAAGGTATAAAACCTAGGCTAGAAGTGAGGAATGAAGAGGGAAAGGGGAAGTTCAAATTCTCACACAATAAACGAGCAATTGTCTATTAAAATTAGTTTGTCTCTAATTTGTTATTGGTCAAATAAATATTAAATCAAATAAAAATACTCTCAATAATTTAATAAAATATATTTTTTGACCTAAGATAAATATTTTAATTAATTTAAAAAAAAATCAAATTGAGGACATAAAAGATTATTATTATTATTATTATTATTATTATTATTATTATTATTATTATTATTACTATTATTGCATAATGCATTCAAATGTATATATTAATATATCATCGTCTCATCCGAGGTGATTTTCCCCTTTCTTTGTACGATTTAAGGAGTATTAATTTTTATAAATCAAAGTTCCAAAATAAGTAAATGATGATTTAACATATCAAAACCAAATCACCTAGCATGGGGAAAAAATAGTTATATAACCAAATCAAATATCTACACTCTTGGGATCGGATTCTACGGCAATCAAAATAAAAGAATCACCAAAAGTTTTAGAGCTTTTTGTAAAGTAGAAACATGAGTAGTAATATATATTCGTTTTGCATCTATGATCATGATGGTACTCGGAGGTGCGATTCATAAATATTGTCTTAGTATACAAGCAAAAGATACTCTATTCATTAGGCTATTTAATTTGCTATCTACATGTTCTCATTGTTACCTTACAATCATTACAATATATGGCCAACTTGGATATCAATCTATCTTCTCACTTTGAATGGAAGAAATATTTGATTAAATTATATCTCTACTTCACTCTTAATTTTTTTTCTCCACTCATTTTCACACTTTCCTTAATCTAAAAACAATAGAGTTTGTATATTCCAAGGAGCAATTGATTTTCCTACATCTAATTGAAATGGAAGCAAATTAATTTGGAAGAAGCACGTGATTTAAAGATGTAGGTGCGCCAACTTTCTTTTGAAAACGGGGGACTGATTTTCAATCAAAATTAAATTTAGATAGGTACAAAGCTATATTACAATAAAATTAATATTATAAAATTACTATACATGTTAAATGAGTTCATTATATTATTAAATAAGATAATATTAACTTAAATAGTTCGTTATATAATTAAATAAGATAATATGTTGATTCATCAGGATAATGGAAACCTTATTAAATTATTAAAAGACTGAAATAATTCTTATAATCTATATTTTGGGTCTAACAATTTATAAGTATAGGAAGAATCGCGGTTAAACGTAGATTTTTTCTTTCGACCATAACATATTAATTACTTACTAACAATTTTTTTATTTGAAGAGTGGCTAAAGTTTTAATTTTCAAAATATTTATGTGACTGAGAAACATCATACAATTATAAGTTAAGCAATTAGCCAGATATTCATGATACTTGAAGAATCATGGACCAAAAATTCCTTAAAATCCATCCGCTTGACGTGGCATATAACTAAAATATCCTACATATAAGTGTACATAATGCTAATTAATTTATGTGATACGAGATATATCTCTTAAGAAGAAGCAATGAAGGAAAAATGGTTACATGACCAAACCACAACTATATTTATATATTTTGCCGTATTTTTATTTTTATCATCTACTTTAATATGTTGTGAATTATGTTTGTGAAATTTTGTAACTATATATTTTATCATTTAACTATTTTATTTGTAAACTTTTTTAACTAAGTTTTAAAATTCTATAAGCTTTCTCACTAAACTTTTATGATCTTGCAAATTTCATAACTAATTAAAGTAATGAAGTTCGCCAAAACAAATTGAAAGTTAGATGACAAAAATTTAAATAAAATAATCCGATGACATAATTTATAAAATTGTAAAATTTAGTAGAAAAAATTACAAATAAAATAATTTATATTTGACAATTTTAACAAATTGTGAAATTAAGTTACGTGACATAATGTGAGATAAGCAATTTATTTTTAATGGAACCCATGATTGCAATTTATTTTTAAAGTTAGAGACGTTATCTAGTTAATCTTAAGAATAATGAATTATACTTTTAGTTTTTAAAAGTAGTTTATGCTATTCATGTTGGTCCCTTGAACACCATTTGTTTGATGATGTCTTCGCATAGTGTGATGTGTCATATTAAGTTACATAGAATGATGGATATGGACCAGTAGAATGAAACATGTGATGAAGGATGGAATTGAAGTTTTTGTCGCAACTTGTAGAGGACTAGACTGAAATAAAAGAAAGAAAAAGCACTGATACATGATGAAAAACCACCGAAATCTTTAACTTTTATATTAACAAAGTCAATATTTGACATACTTTTGACATTGGTGTGAAATACAAAATAGTATTGAGATCTCTTTTAGTAAAAAACAACAGTTAGTTATTATTGATCGGTGGCAAATTTACAGCAAATAGTTATGCATTTTTTTACCACCATGTGAGGTCATAATAGCATATGATTGCTCACTAATCAATTTGTTACTATTTAATACAAATATTTTGATACTTCTCAATGCATATAAGGTGTAAGTAATGCACGAGCAACTTCTAATTGGAAGCAATAATTATTATGTTTCTTGCACTCATGTCCCTTGATGAACACCTAAAGCAGCACTATAATGCTCAAAACATTTTTACTTAAAAGTATCTTTAGGTATAAAAAAAAGAAATACTCTATACTTTGGGACACCCTCATAATGCAATCCTTCTTTTTATTATGTTTTAAACCCTGTCCCTCCAAACCCTCTCTATCTATATTCACACTCAAACAACACTGACAAACACACAATAATGTCTAGCCATAATGGGATGCATCACAACAACAAGAACAACAACGTTGTTGAAGACCATGAGGCTCTTATGTACCAAACCTACCCGTGTGCATACTATGTCCAAAGCCCCTCTACTCTCTCCCACGCAAACACTGACATACGCAGCAACATCCAAAACGAGGTTGAATCAGCATTCCATTCCCCGATCCGATCCGAGACCCACCCGCTAAACCCTAACCATGAAGAGGATGAAGCCTCACGCTTTGCCCTATGCCGCTACTCCTCCTCCCGGGGCTCAAGCCACTCCTTCTTGCACCACAAGAAGATCTCCTATGACGGCAGCCACACTACCGTCACCGAGAAAGGTGATGTCAACCAACATGTGGTGGTTGACAGTGGTGAGAGTAACAATGATGATGATAATATCAAGTATGAAGAGGAAGAGATGTTTTATGAGTATTATTATGGTAAGAAAAAAAGAGGGTGGACCAGGTACTTCTCTTACCGTAACTCAGATTCCTCTGCTTGGATTTGGTTGCAAATGATTTGGAGAATTTTGTTGAGCTTTGGAATTGCATTGCTTGTCTTCTACATTGCTACAAAACCTCCAAAGCCTAATGTCTCCTTTCAGGTACGGACAAAGTAAAAAATTTATCATTGTCATGTCTTTCATACATATAAACAAATTAATAATAATAATAATAATAATAATAATAATAATAGTTAAAAAAGTATTATTAAAAACTTACATATGCTAATTAATTGAAAAGAAAACATTAAGAGTTAGTGTTGTTTCTATTGATGTCACCGTGGAGTTTAAGAAAAATATTTGATAATAACTGGAACACAATTAGATAATAAGTTGTAAAATGTAAAGAAAGAAGTATGTATATATTTTGTAAGTAAGGTGGTTATTTATCTATGTATTGCAATTAAGTGTGAAGTAAAAAGTTGAAAATATAGACACAATAAGGAAGAATATAAAAGTTTGAATATCTATGGAAATATATATCTATTTCTTGGGTCCATATTTTTAAAGAATATGCGTATAAAAAGTTATATATACATATATATATAATATTAATGTAATTATATATATATAATGTAATTACATTAATATTATATATATATATATTGATTTAAAATATTAATAAAATTATTTGCAATCTATAAAATGATATTGTTGATAAAATGATTATAGTCGGTTCATGGGTTGAAATTGGAATAGTATATTAGAGGTAAAAAATCACTATGATACATGATATATGTTGGGTGGAGAAAGATTTGTATTTGATTTTTGCTAATATATTTTCGAGGAGGGGGAGAATGTTAAGTATCATTAAGGTGTAGATGATCATTTTGATATTTTTAATAAAAATATATATAAAAAAAAAGGTATTGAGGAAATAAAGTTTTACTCGGAAAATGTTGGGAAAGAGAAGGGTGAGACATCTACTTAGTTTGTTAGTCACATGTAACAGGAAATTAACTTCATTTTGGGACCACAGAGATAGCATCGGTCTGCGCGTGTAGACCATCTCTTCTTGTAGTTACTATGATTGCAGGTTGTAATGTAGGCGCAATCATTGTGTAAAATTAGACATGGGTTTATCTGCTTCATCTTTTTGCCATATCATCATCATATTTCTATCTTTTGACTGTTGGTTATGTTGCCGCTATCATGGCCAAAAGATTATAATCTTGCTACACAATATTAAATAATTTTTATAAACATTTTTCATTTAAATTCATATATTTAAAATTAATAAATTTAACATAATGTGTATATATTTCATGTATAAACAAGTAGTTGCTGAGAGATCTCTTAAGCACATGATCAAATATTTAAATCTTGATTCGTTTATAGGAATAGAAATGAAAAGAAGTAAACTACTATAAAGTATTATCAGATCATCTCCATATATAAGATTAAAAATTTCAGTGACTAACTTAGATATGCAATCATATATGTAAAAAAATATATACTTCATATATATGTGTGGTTGCTTCAACAATTTGCAGGTCGCAAGATTTCCAGAATTTAAACTAGCAGAAGGGGTGGACAGAACTGGTGTAACAACAAAGATCCTGACGTGTAATTGTTCACTGAATTTAATCATAGAGAATAAATCAAGGTTCTTTGGTCTTCACATTCGTCCTCCCTCCATGGTCATGAAATTTTCCAACTTACCCTTTGCATTTTCAAATGTAAGTACTGTCATAAATTTATTTGGATATATATATATATAGTGGGTGAGATCAAATAACACTTATACTTCAACCAACTATTATATATTTAATAACTTGATATATAACAAAATTTTCGCTAATCATCCAACTACTGAATTATAATTGCATAATATTAAAATTGTTTAGGTTGACTTTTGTTGAAATTGGACAAAAATAAATAAACAATTAAATAATTCATATTTTAATATATTTAAAAATATATATTATGTTACTTTTTATTTTGATTAATGTAAATGAGATATAATCTATAACAGAGGAGCTTTCGATTTTGTAAAAAATATTATCCAAATAAACTTTCCATGATCAATAAAACCTTTATATGATAAACCTGTGGCATCTTAAATTGTGATTATCTATGTTGACTATGCAATCATAACTTTGGCATGTTTAATGAAAAGAACACGAGAAAATTGTTTTAGGCTTGTCAATTGAAGAAATTTCATGAATAAATTATTAATTTTATTTTAAGATATTACTATATTATTCTTTTAACATTTAAAAATTCATAAATCAAAATTTCTCTTTTATTATAATGTTTAAATTTTATAATTCATTGTTATTTTAAGTTTTTCCTATATGACTATACGATGAAAATAACTAATAAAATTAAAAATAGAATATAATAAAATCTTCATTTCAAAGTCCAAACCAAATTGATGGTATAATTTACATAAAAGTTTATATTTATGTGAAGTGTAATTTTTGTTTGAAATAACTATAATTTTAAAATTTATTGATGCAACTTATTATCCCTTTTATAATATATTAATTTAGACTTAAATAAGTTTTTAATCCCTAATATTTGAAATAAAATTGATTTTAATCCTTCAAATTTAAATAAACATTTTCAATCTATAAAATTTTTAAATAATCATTTTCAATCCCTCAATTTTTAGAAATTGTGATCTGTATTCCTAAAATCACGTTTTATTAAAATTTTAGAGATTCAATTTCATTTTTATTAAAATTTAAAAGGCTCAAATGTTTATTTCAAAATGGGATTAAAACTAAATTTAACTCAAATTTAAAAAATTAAAACCAAGTATAGCTCAAATACTAAAAATATATTGAAGCCATTAGTTTTTCATTACTTCCTGTAACATCCCAATATCTTATTCATAATAATAAAAGTATTTTTATCACTAAACTTTTGCTAATTATCTTCATGTATAATACTTATATCTTTTCTCAAATTGAATACTACATGAATGCAGGGTCCTGAGCTCTATGCCGAGAGTGGGTTAACAATGTTTGCATTACAATTGGGAGTGAAGAACAAGGCCATGTATGGTGCAGGAAGAAGCATGCAAGATATGCTTGATTCTGGAAGAGGAATGCCTCTAGTAATACGAGTAACCATAAGCTCAAGTTTCAAAGTGGTTCCCAACCTCATAAACCCTAGGTTCCATAACCATGTTGAATGCTTGGTGGTTCTCAAGAAGGCTTACAATAAGAAACATCGAACCCAAGCCTTTGATAGCACATGTAAATTAAAATAATTCTTGTTTAAATTGCGTGGACCCAAAATTATTCTATTAATTAATATGGTATGCACATGGGCTTGAAACAGATATATAAATTAACAAGAAAACTACTAAATGTTTAAGGTGTTCCAATTTTATTGATATATGTACCTCTAATGTGCTGACTATCAAAAATTCAAATAATGTTTTCTGATTATAAATGTCTTAAAAATTATATTTATATTTTGAAATAAATAAACCTTAAAACTAAATCTTATTAACTAACTTTATAAATTGATATAAAAGAATTGATCGATTTATAAATTTCATACCAAACTTTTTAAACAGATCAAACTAAATAAAAGAAATAATTTATTACCGGTAACATGTGAAATTCAAGACTGTAAAATAAAAAATAAATTTGATATTTTAAGCACTGAGTGTGACATATTCTATGACACTTGTGGTATTATATTATGGTTGTATGATGATATTACTACATATGTTATAATATTATACTATGGTTTTTCGATGATATTGGTAACATATGTTATAATATGATAATTTTGATTGATGAATACTTAATACATTCCATCCATTTCGATTTTATCATTCACTTTTAATCTATCAATTGAGGATAATACACACGTCAACTAAAGTTATCACAGCCCTCATTTATATTTGAATTTCTAAATATATGACCTCTACTATTATTTCAGTCTCAATCATGTATATTATATACATGTGGAAAACATTTAATAATTGACTAGTGATAATGAAATTATTGAAAAAACTAATGTTTGAAAAAAAAATCACCTCTAATTTCATAAGACATTTTCATATTAATTATTAATATTTTTAAAAATAATAAAGAAGTTTGTCACTATTAATTTTTTTAATCACTTTTATCTAAATATAAATTAAAATATTATAGTATTTGTTAAAATTGAATTGATAATAAAGTTGATCATTATAATAAAAGTGGACGACGCATTTAATTTTATGTTTTTTTTATATCAAGAACAATATGACAACTAGGGACTAAATTAGTAATTTATTCATTAATATTATCTTAAATTTCTATATAATTAAATGAATGAGATGAATAAACAAATATCTTTAAAAGTAAATAAATGTTAAAAAAATTGATTAATCTTATATTCAATATTTATTCTTGTAATTTTACTCTTGTGAGAATTCACTTTTTAAGTCCTGGGACTAGTTCGAATGTTCTTAAAACAACCTTAATGGCCATCATATTTCTCACCATATGTTTCCTCAATCAAGAGCATCATCCTCTGACTGTAAAAGTAGTCTACTGATCATCCTCTGTCAGGTTATAGGACCTTCTTCTTATGAAAATATTTGGTGTTTGCATCAGAAATATTTATATTTTTGGTGTTTGTCCAAAAAGCAGATGGGTCAAATCATTGATAAACACCTTTAATATGTAATCCCACAAAATATAAAGAAAGACGAAGAAAGAAAAGAAATTAATAAAAAAAAAATTGATATACATAAAAAAATAATATTTTTAAGAGACATGCATGGTTTAGAATTTAATGAAATTTGAGTTATTTATATAAGAAACTTTTCTTTGTGAACTCTTTAACTTTTGTAAGTTTGTATACATATAAGAGAAAGAATGTGAAATGTTGAAGAGGGAGATTAAATATTTTTTAAATAAATTACTTTTTCATACTAATTTTCATTGGAGTAAAAATAAATTCAATTGCTCAAAATTAAGGTGACGTATGCATAAGTTACTTATGTTAGAACTTTAGAGATTATTCTCTTGTATCATAATCATAATCATAATCTTAATAATAATAATTAATTACAATCAAAACAAAAAAAAATAATATTAATGTGAGATTACACTTAAAATTAATTATATTTTACATTTTTAAAAATATAAAATTCCACTTACTTAAACATGAAAGGATGTTTGAAGAAAATAAAATAAACATATTTTTAAAATTCATAAATTTGTTCAAGAAATTATTATTTTTAATTAAAATAAATAATTTATAATTCACATTTTTTAAAAAAAATTGATTAAAATAACAAATGCATAAAATATAATTATACAAATACGTAAAATAATAATTAATCATTTAACATTAACTTAAAACTAACACTAGAACTTTAAAAATAATAATTATGACATTAAACTAGCATTCATTGTCTTAAATTTATAATCACGCACAAATCGCAATGTTTTTATTCAAATTATTTCGTTTGATTTGCACTATTATTTTTAATTTAATTTATAACAATTTTAAATTTAAAACCAGAACCCACCTATAACATAAAAAAGAGAAAGTATACAGTTTTTCACACTCACAACTCACACGAGAAGAAAATTATCACAGCAAAAGATCAAATTCCACAATAGGTTTTCAGAATTTTTCAAGAAGTAGAATCATTCAGGTAAACAAAAGAGAAACTCTTCCTTATCACAATTCAAGAATAAATTTTATTTTATTTTTGGTGTGTCACTATCCTCTCCCCTTCTCTAAATAATATTTGAATCCCAAAATGTTAATCTGTTGTAGGTCAAATGATGCATCTTTCTTTGATCACAGGAAAGTGATCAGCATATAAGTTCAGGTATTCTTTTCTAAACTTTTTTCTTTGCTTATTAAGATAAATGATACATGTGTAATTATAGATTATTTAGCATTTAGAATATTTTGTTAATAAAATCATGTTAAGATAGTTATCATAATGCAGATCATTTCTTTATTTCAAGAGACATGTTTTTATAAACTTAAAACTTTCTAGCATCCGATGCATAGGAGAAAAAGCTTAACATAAATATTTTCCATAAACTCCATTCACTATATGAAAAAGAAAATCATGATGCACAAAAGTTGAAAATTTATATATAACAGATTTTATACATCATTTTTTTTATTAAATATCTTTCTAGATAATGGGATAGAATTATACTAAGTCTATTATATGTTTTGGTGGTTGACATCATCTAGCTCTTTTTATTATTAAATCTTTTGATTATTTAAAATACTCCATCTTTTTTTTCATTATTTAAACTTATTTATCATTTATTTTTATATTTTTTTAATGATAATATTAACCAAGACAAAGAGAGTGAGATATCATATTCAATGCATCAAGTCATTTTTCAAGTTTCATCTATTGAAGAATTAATTATGGAAAATAACTCTATTTATTTTATTTTTTTTGTTATGAGAAATAGTATTTATGCATAGCATAATGTTTCACATAGGCAATTAGTCACAATCCCATGATTTATTGGCTCCGATAATAAAATTTCTAGCCATGATATAAATTTCAATTTATGATTTATAATAATAATGTATGGTATTCAAACTCTATAATTATTAATATGTCTCAAAAATTGGTGTTATAATAGTACACTGAATTTAATTGAGGTATTTGACTAAATGTTTTAATCAAAGCGGGTATTGAAATAGATGGATTTGGGTTTATAGGCATTTTTCTTTTCTGACATGAATTAAGAATTATATGCTAATTTTCATCTTGATAAATAGCTGTGAAGATATATCAAATGTCATTCTGCTTAATCTTATTCATCTCTCTTAATAAATGAATTAATAAATCCTTAAGTTTCAGATGTAGATGTGTAATCCTACAATTCTCATCATGAAAATTGGTGGAAGATGAATATCTTATATTTAACTAAAAATGAAATTTATTCTCTATAATTAAATGAATTTTAGATTTTTTTCTGACACTAGATATCATCCAAACATATTTGTAGAAATAATATTGCTAGACCTAATATTTCTAAGAAAATGTGATTGCTAACAATTTTACCAATTTGGAGGCTTTGTCTATCAGAATTTGTAATTCTTGGTGAGCAAATAAATGTTTGTTGTTGTCATTTCTAACTCAAATAATAATTTAAGCACTGGAAAAAAAAAAAAACTGGTATATATGATGTTGTATAACTCACCAACTATAGTATACAACTACACATGCATAAAATCTTAGATCTTAACCCTGATTTCTTGTAAAAAATAATAATTATGTCATATCACTAAATTAAAATATTATATGCAAAGTTTTTTCCTACGGTTATATATAATATATAATAAATTGATTAATAATTAAAAATTATTGGTTTTGCAATGATTTCTTTAATATAATATTTATAATTAATCACATAAAAAATTTACTAATAATCTATTGAAGTTAAAATTAATGTTATATTATTATTTGTTTTTTAGATAAATTCAACGTCATATTATAATTTCTAATTTTTTATATTTGGCTTTTAATATAGTTCATGCATGATTTTAACATAAAAAATTGCTAATAACATTTTTTTACATTTTTTATGATACAATTATCTTTAAAAATTGATGTAAGTTTTACACTTTCACTGAATTTGTAAATATTATTCTTGATTAATGTCGAATAAGAAAAAATGCATGAAAGAAAATATTTTTAATATATAAAAGTATTTTTGACAAGTAAGCAAAATTCTCCAACACAGAAAGTAAAGATCACATTTATTTTTATTTTATTTTTTCCCCTTGCCCCCGTAATTGTTTAAGAAATGCAACAAGTCAACTACTATTAGCTTTAGCAGTTGGATCATACCGTAAAACTTAAGGCCCAACTTTGCAGTCCACTTATCTTGGGCCTTACTCCTTTCCCCTGCTGTAAGTTTCTTCCTACACCCGTACGATTTCTTTCTACACCCATTAACTTTAACGAAAAATTTAAATATCCTTCTTTATTCCTTCTTTGGGTGTAGGTTTAAAATTTTATTTTATGTTAGAATAACTATTCTGGATGAAAAAAACAAACTTTGAGATGTTTTTCTAGAATTATTTAAGAATAGAAACTTCGGAACAATATTCTAGAATTGATTTTTTCAACCGAGAATACCTGTTCAGAATACAATAACAATTTCAGAATATTATTTTGAAATGCAAAAAATATTCCAAAAAAAAAAACATAATTTCAGAATGTTGCAGTGGAATGTTAAAAAAGAAGTGTATAAATTCAATGAGGAGAATTTTTATAACTTCTTGAAGGGGTGTAAAAGAATTACTAAATAGGTTTTGAACAGTTTTCCCATTAGAATTTGAGTAATTTTCTATTTTATCTTCAAAATTTACTGATTTATATTTTAGTTTTAAAAATAACAAAACAGAAAAAGTACAATGTATTATAATATATATTGGTACTTCAAAATTAAGATAATAGTTACAAAGAACTTCCAAAATTGATTGAATAATATATTGCTTAAATGTAAGTTTTTTCTTGAATAAAAAAGTAGATAATTAATAACAAAAAATAATGAGAAGTAAAGGAAAAGACACTACAAACTGTAAATTTATACTATTTCACCTATCAATTTGTGCTACATTCAATCAAAATATTATCACTTATAAATTCTCTCAATCAAAATATTCTTCACAATCCTCTAAGGACTTAAAGTCTCAACTTTAACAATTGATTCTAGATGTAATTAACTTAATTTTGTTTATAAACACATTTGGGAAGCATTAATTCTTAGATTATCTTCTAAGGTGCCCTCATAAGTTCTATTTGGACAAACTTTATTATAATACACATATACTAGGTTAACACAAAAGCTAAAGTGTACAAACTAAGAAAGACTCTCATCATAAACATATTTTTCTCCCTAGAGAGATACAAATTCTTTAATTTTACTCCATTGATACTATTTTTCTTCTCTACACTAAACTTATTCAAATGGAAATGCATTTGTAGGTTTAATTTAAACAATTTTTTTATAATTATTGGAGCTCGTTTAAACTCAGTCAAAATGTGGGTGAGTTGTCTTGAGTGAAATTAATTAGTCTTGTCTTATTTGCTTTTTTAAAACATTTTCTATTGTGTTTGTCTTACTTTATAAAAAATCTAAATCTGAATTTGTATCCTATGATAGTTAGCATGACCTGAATTTTTATTGAGGCATTCACTTATGAGTTTTGAAATTTGTAGAAAGTAATACTTCTAAATACTAAATTCTATAAAGTTCTTATTATAAAATGCTTCTAATTATTGCAATGCTTATGCAACAAAATAAAGAAATATTGGTTCCTCTATTTTTATTTTCGCAATTTCAAACCTTCAATTTTAAGAAAATGTATAA
The DNA here is from genome assembly GCA_026586105.1 of Hylodesmum podocarpum. NCBI lineage: Eukaryota > Viridiplantae > Streptophyta > Magnoliopsida > Fabales > Fabaceae > Hylodesmum > Hylodesmum podocarpum. Next base: position 229,264 of record JALJEV010000047.1, on the reverse strand, counting down.
TTTTAGTCTTCTAATTTTAAGTTTGTGACTTTAGTTGCTGATATATGTAAAAATATATAATTTTGGTCAAACACTTAGATGTCTTTTTATTGACTGTTTAATGTTTTAACATTGAATATAATATGTTACTTAATGATTAATGTTTAGGTTTTTATTATCACACTTAATGTTAGGACATTGATTACAATCAAATGATACGTTTAAAGGATTTAATTGATATAAACTGACATTCTAAAAAAGTTTAATTATATAATTATAATTGTGAATGACTGTATAAAAAAGTTTATATTGATAATATAATTAAAATCTAAGTTAAAATTGTGGGTTTTTTTAAATAGAGAGCTAAAATTTCAACATTATAAAGGAGGATCAAAATCGCTAATTTTAAAAAATTGAAAGATTAAAATCACACAATTAAAATATATGATAATCAAAATTAAAAGTTATATAAACTATAATCGCAAAACTAAAAATGAGAGAAACAAAATTGTGGAATAAAAATCATAGAAAGACAAAAATACAATTTAACTTAAATAATGTACTACACATAAAAATAATTTATATAATAATACTTTCCATCACTATCTCTCTATCATTAGATAGTATACAATGACTTAATGTTCAAGTTTTCATTTATTTTCTTGTTATTTATTTATTTTGGTATTAAAAAGTCAATTCATATACTTTTCGATGTATAATTATGGTTTAAATTAATTTTAACAAACATCTTAAATCTTAATTGTAATAATAGATAGAAATAGAGCAAGGAGTGTATCCGCGTAAACACAATTCTTCATAGCACACAGTGTTAAGACAACAATAATAAAGTCAAAAAGTCATAGTCACTTTTCCCTTTAACCCTTATCTATATCTAATTTCAAAATGAATCTCATAATTCACAATTTCAATTTTTCCACCAAAACTCCACTTTTACAAATTCCCCTCACTTATCATAATATTTTTATACAAAACTCAAAATATTTATATATATTAATATTATATTATATTTTTACACTAATCATTTTATTTGGTACTTTCTTCTTTTCCTATTTTTCACCGACAATATTTTCTATAAAAGAACATCATTAACATAATAGTTGAAACCTTAATTTTACTAAAAATCATTATATGAAAAAAAAATATGAAGACCAATTTTGTTGTTACATGGCACAGCAAAGTGGAACCTGTATGGCTGTACCCATCACTCCACCAACCAGAATCAGTCTTATTTTTTTTGGAAAAGAAATAAAAATTGAAAATGAAAAGCACCAATCAATCATAGGGAACCTGAAATCTGAGGTTAATAAACAAAAGAAACCCCTTTTTCTTATCTTTGTCCCTCCAATTTTCAACATTTATCTAATTCTTGCACCCTTAATTTTACTACCATTAGCATTTTCTCATTTCCAATTTTCCAAACATGATTAATTATATTATATAACAAGTTATTGTATTATTATAATTACAATTATAATTGTGATAATATGTGATGATACATCTAAACTAGTTTAATGATAATTGATTGACAATAATAATAATAATTAGGAGTTGAAGAGAGAGAACGCTACGGCACTGTGTGTTTCTACGCAACCTTGTTTCTCCAATGGCGTCTCTTTTTCAATGTCACCATACCCATCAACCCCTTCTTCGTTTCAGTTTCTTTTAACATGTGAGTGTTTCTCTTTTCTCTTTCTAGAGATTATCTTGTGCTACCCTCATGATAAAAATCTGTTCTTGATTCTTAGATCCCTATGTTGTTTTTTTGATGATGATGGTGTTTTGTTTTTTTGGAAAATTGAGTTGTGTTAGTTTGTTGATGATTACTTGAAAACCCCATGTGATCTGTGTGTCCAATTGATTTTTCTTTCATGGACATGTGTGTATCTGCATTGTAGTTGGAATTTGCTTGTTGATGATGTTGGCATATTTTATAGTTGCTGATTGTTGTTTTTGCATTATCAGAGTGATCCATGATTTAGGTTTTGCTTGATGTTGCGGGGGTTCAGTTTCACTTGTGGCGATCACTGAGGTGGTGATGTGTAAGCTTTATGATTTGTTCTTTATCTCGTGTGTTTGTGGAATTTGATATTTGAAGAGAGGGATAAGTAGTGGATTTGTTCTTTTCTGAGGTAAGGATGTGTTCTTGGGTGGAGAGGAATTTAATTAAGAATTGAATTTTTTTTCCTGAGTAGGAAGGATGGATTTGCATAATAATAATATGCAGCCTGAATTGGGAAAATTGGAGCAAATTGTTTATCAATTTCTTTTGAAGTGTTTGCACATCATTTTGGATTCGAGGGTACCTTTGTTACGCCCACATGATAGAAGTGGTGACTTGTCGATGGGTCCTCGTGTGAAGAAGAGTGACAAGTGGTTTAACTTGGCTTTAGGTGATAGGCCTTCTGCTTTGGATAATTTGCACTTCTGGCACAGGAATTTGATGGATCCAATGATGATTGATATTATACTAGTTCATGAAGTGGATGGCTCTTCTGTTGAGACAGTGATAGAGAGGTGGGTTGTTCAGTATGATTGTCCCCATGTAGTGGCTCCTCAAACCGGCAGTGACATTACTAGTTCTTACAAGAAGACTTACCAGAAGTCGATAGTGCTTTTCCGTGCTCTTTACTCTCAAATGAGGCTTCTCCCGGCTTATAAGATATTTAGGCAGCTAAGCACATCTACTCATAATTGTAACTTTGATATTATTTACAAGGTGTCTTCATTTAGTGATCCGTTCTCTCGGGCAGAAGCAGGGATGATGGAAGAACATAATTTCACTCCTGTTGAGGCCCTTCCTGGCCGCCTTTGTATATCTGTGACCTACCGCACTGTGCTATCTGACTTTAACCTTGCGTGTTCAGCTTCATTGCCAACAAGAATAATTACTGATTATGTTGGAAGCCCTAATACTGACCCTTTGAGGTCATTCCCTGTCTCTGATAAGGGTGTAAGTGCAACATCCTTTCCTCTAAGAGGGTTAGCACCTCCGTCTTCTATGCCACTTGAACGTCCTCATAGCTGGACATATGGCTTCCATAAAGCAGCACCTTTTGTACAGAACAGTCCTTATGTTGGCTCCTATCGAGGTTCTCCCCGGCCATATGATTATCCATCCCCACCTACTGATAATTACGGTGTCAGATTGCACAACCATCAAATGCTGAGTCGGCAAAAATCTACAAGTTATGATGAGTATCAACTTTCTCCTCCATTCTCACTCTCACCTTCTCCATCACCACCTACATACTTTGGTGGCAATCCAATGCAAACTCGTGTACGCTCTGAAACTGCTCCTGTAACTATACCTCATCCAATAATGGGCAAAAGCTCTAGAAATCTTTCTCCTAATTTTTCAGATCCTAGTAGAAATTCTCTGCCCCCTTTATCTCCCAGAAGGACTGATGGTTCGTCACAAGAGTCTCCATCTGGAATCAGGTCATTCAGGAAATTAGAAGTTTCAAGAACTGGTCAAAAGGTAACCTTGTCCAGTCATTTACTTCTGCAGTTAAAATCAAATGTGTTTTATATCTGTTTGATAATCGTTGTGTTTGCTTCATAGTTTGTCAGAGATAGCAAGGATGACTCAGGGAGGTTCTCAGGATTGTTATCTTCAAGTGGCTCACCACGCATTGGATTTTCTAGAACCTCAAGTAAATTATCATTTCAGGATGAGTTGGATGATGGTGACTTTTCATGTCCTTTTGATGTTGATGATGTTGATACACCAGATGTTCAAACCAGGTACTATGATAGACTTAGTCATTTACAACTAAGGTCATAGGCATCAATAATTTATAATTACGTGCATTATGAATGTTGTTTTACTTTTGGCAGAGCTCCTTCCTCAATGATAATTTCAACAATGCCTCCTATAATGAATTTATAATTTTTAAAACCATTCTTGATTGTTAAAGATTATAATGGATTTGAAGCTTGTGCCACGTTAGAAGTTAGTTTAATCTGCTTACATGTCCAGAATGGCAAATAAACATCTTTATTTTGAGGACTGATATTTTTTAACACTGACAAGGTTCTAGACATAGGTATTTGATGGACAAAAACCCAATTGATATTCCATGGAATGCTAATGAATAAAAAAAAAGACCAGAAGATTATTTGATATTGTGGATTTGTTTTGTGGAACTTTCTATACATGTTCGCAATTCGTTGTTTCTGAGATTCTGATAGGTTTTAATATTAAGATTTAATTGATTGATAGAAAATTTCATATGTGGAGGCACTTGAATCATCATAGGTTTGTTTTATATCTATATGATCCTTTTCCAGTTAAAGTAATTGGGCATACCGTCATTAAGAATTTCTAAGAAAACATCCTAACAATCTTTAATTTGAGCAAGAGGTCTATGTTATCCCTGTAAACTCCGCTCCTTTGCATCAAGGAAAATTAAGAGACTTCATGATTATAAAGATCTTATTTCCTTTAGCAGAATTCGGAAGAATAAATAATTGAAGATTCTCATTGCCAACCTAATAGGTTCCTCTGTTTTATGTAATCTGACAAAGTTCATACTCATATTTAGTTAGAATAAATCTCTTTCATACATTAACTCTTTGCTTTTCATACAGAGGTGTTTTAGTGAGAAACTTCTCCCCTTCATTGGAATCTTAGATTCCCACTCCCGCCCATGGGAAAGTTTTAGTGAGAAACTTAATTGAAAAAAGATTTCTGGGAGTGTTAGATTCCTATGAATGTTTTCTGCCAAACACCTTCTAAAGATAATATCAGATATTTTTCAGATTTTCTAATAAGACCATCTGGTTTTAAAGTGATTGACATCATCTTTTATGGAATAGATTCATTTCATGACTTCCATCAGGTTGCCAGAACATGGCTTTTAATGGTCATCTTTTCTTATCCAACAGCTTGCAAAATTAGAAAAACTAGGCAATTTTATATGGTTTTGTTAAATATGATTGCTTATACTCCAAGAAAACTTGCGATTGGCTCAATACGCATTGTCTGTCATTTATCTGCTAGTGACATGATCCTAAAGTTCCCTTTTATATAAACCTTTGACTATTATTGACCAATCCTTTTGGTTTTTGGAAACTGATGATAACTTGTTGGATTATATTTTACAGTGTTATGGCCATTTTTATATTCTCTATTCGAGCGTTTAATTGGAAGATGGAAGAATTCTACATAAGCCGTTGTTACATGTTTTGCAATGCCGTTTTACCATATTCTTATTTAATCATATGCTTTAATTTTAACCGAATTTTCTTAATGCTTCTCTCAATATTTATGATTTGCATTTGCTCGTCTAAATAAGTTCTTTTCCCTGCCTTTTTTTTTTTCATTTTATGCGTAAACAGTCAGAACACAGATGGGAAGAACACTGCAGAGATCACTTCAACATCACTTCCAATGGGGAAAAAATCACAAGATGCTGCTGTTGGTGTTCTTGTGCACATGCTCAGGACAGCACCTCCATTGCGCCAAGATCCAAGTTGCTATTCATCCCATTCTCCAAAGTCTGAACTTGAGGGTGGAGTTGGCACTGCTTCTGGATTCTTCATGCCGCGAAAAACGGCTGATGCACTTGAAGAGCTCAGGGGTTACAGAGAAATGAGAGACCTTCTTTCCAAGAGTGGCACGAAGATCCTGAACAAACATGATGAACGTTAAGCATGCTAAAATGTTGTGTTTTTTCATCAAGATCATAAAAGAGTTGATGGATTTGATGCTGACTAGAGGTGGTACTAATCAATTACAGTTGCACACAACAAGCACTTCTTTTGGGAAAAAGAAAGATCCAATGGATTTGTGTACATATTCCTGACTGAATGTTGGTTGGCTAGAAACACCATTTTTATAATGACCAAAATTATTCTAATTTGCTCTCTTAGTCTTTATAGACACTGTAGTTATGAAATGAAAGAACTTGCATGCCTAGTGTATTTGGCAATGGTAAAGGTGGGGAAGAAGAATGTTACTAGTGTTTTGAAAGAAGGTTGTTGAATTTCTTTGTAAAGATGCATGCAGGCAAGGCAAACACTGCTTGAAATGTATATTTGGCTTCTTCAAGATAATCTGTCACTGATTATTTGATTATATATGCTGATTAATATCTTGAAATTATTGCACACTAATCAACACACACACACAGAGACAGATATATATTATTTTTTAATTATTTTTTAATAAAGTAAATTGTATTCACACTTCCAATATTTTCATGAGATTTACAAATACCTTTAATTTTTTTACTTATACACAAAATTTTCTGATTATTTTAAAAAAAAATATAATACTCATCCTTAGAATGTCAAAATATGTCATGATACATTATCCCTCTTGTTTAGGCTAGGTTGGGCTAAAAAAAAAATTACATTTTCTAATAATTACGAAAAATTGACTTGAGTTGATCAATAATTACTTATCCACATAAAACTTTAATTTATTAACTCATTTCCACCTAATTATTAGAGTTATATTTGATTTTAAATGAAATTTTTTATATAATAATTATGGATAAAGCTTATTAATTTTAAAATTGATTATTAAGGCTTGAATTTTTAATATAATTTTTATTTTTTAATTAAATTTGATGAGTAGTGGATAATCAATTTGAACAACCAATTCATGGTGGGATGAATGTTGGCAAGTAAAATAAAGACCTACCAATAGAGGAACTGAGTTAGATTAATCTATCTATTAGACATGTTATAGTAGATTAGGTTAGGTTACTTGTTTTAATAGCTCTACAATGTATAACATTGTCCTCTCTTTGATTTTTAAAAAATATATTATAGGTATGAAATAAACCATTACTATATCCAATAGTATAACATTGATTAATATAAACGGTAATAGCTTATATTTTTTAAGCTTATATTTGTTAAGTGATCAATGAATCGAATTTTGACATGGGTTTAAAATAAATCAGAAGAATATTCATGTTTTGCGTAAGTTAAAGGTCCTCCACGAAGTTTAATCATTATTTTTAGGCAAATATTTCATACTAATATCATATTTATTTATAATAATATGTAATTAAATAAATATATAAATTTTATATGTAAATGATAGTTTCTCCATATATAACTATATCCATGATTTAATACCATTGTGCCTTTCATGTTTGAACTTAAATCAATTGGTACATGGAGGGTCCATCTTGGCCTAAATATATTTTGAGCTAAGATTGAAAAGTTGATGGGAGGATGTTTGGGAGTTAAAGGATTTGGTTGGACAATGCAATGGCCACACGTCAATTGTGGAGTTGTGGCATCAAATCCATTATTTTCATAAGGAATTATTGTAACAAAATTGTCTTACACCATACGTTACTTCGTCACATCAAATCTTTTGTTTTCATCACATTATTGTCACATATTGTTTTCTAGTACAAGTTATTGCACGTGGATGATTGTTAAGTAAAAGTATTGATTAAGTATTGATTAAGTATTAACCACGACTCCAAATATTCCCATAATGGATGTTGCAAATGGAATTGATTTTAACATAAGTAAAAATGTAATAGCAATTAATTTAGTTGTTTTTTTTTTCTTTTGAAAAAATTACTCTTTAGAATTTAAACTTATATATCTTACAAAACAAAAATAGAAAATTTCTTATACTCTCAAAAATAAAGAACTCTCTTTTATTAGACAGGAGTGGACTTATTTTAATTAGATTATTAAAAAATGCTAGTATTTGAGTTCACAATACTTTAATAAAAAAATTTATTCATAACCCTTTAGTGTCGCGCTATTTATTTTAATTGTTACATTATATATTTTATAAAAATAGTTGATTTATAATGAAAAAGGACATGAGTTCAAAATTATTTGAAAATATATAACCATAATCACATAGAAAAATTTGTTTATAAAATAAAAAATATATAAAAAATATTATATAAACATATTTTTTAATGTAATTTTATACTTATCAATTAACTTAGTGACTAAGTTTACCAATATGTGTTTGAATTAATTTATTTTTAAAAAAAATTTAAGGCACGAGTAAAACCCAAAAAGAGAGGTTAAGTTGTATTTTAAAAATTCTTTGAATTTTTTTTTAAATGTCGAAAACAGGCAAATGAAATGTTTCTAATTCTGTACAACAACACTTTAAGAGAATATCATGCTATGATGAATAATTTGTAGTTCAAAAGAAAAAATATTTTCTCAAGTTTTAACTCCCTTAAGTTCATTAGTGTATAAAAGAGATAAAAAAATAAACAGAGAGTTCTTAACTTGAGTTGTCTTATAACCATGTTCAATTTTGAGTATCAATCAAGAGAATTTTTTCTAGTGATTAAAATTAAAATGAGTTCGACTATTCGAGTTTGTCAATTTTTTTATTTTGGTGACTTCTTAACTTTCAAAATAGTTATAGATATTTTTAAACTAGTCATTGTGAAAATTTCTTTCTTGTTGAAAATAATAATGAATTACATTAAATACTTTTTTATTTGAAAAGGAAATTCAAATAAATATGGTTTATCTTTTCTTTGTTTTTCTATAGAAGTAGAGTTAAAGGTTTTTATATTTATACATATAAAAAATATTTGATAGACAACTATAATAAATATATATTTTATGAGTGAATTAATTTTGTGAATAAATTATGATTAACTATGTATTGTAGTTGATTTTGAAGTAAAGTTATATGCAATATTTTCTTTACAATTGTTAATTATACTTTTTGATATAAAAAAATCGATCAACTTTAATGATTATTTCTTCTACATAAAATAATAGTACCTCTAGATTTGTTAGATACACCAAGAGACTTATTTGCTTGGATATATGTGACTAATAATCAAATTAAGCAACATATATAAAACTTAGAACTATATAAAGATAAAACTTGGAAGACACATCAACTATTAAAACTATATTTTTATGTTGTATTTGTTATCATTGTAATTCATCGTCTTAATTCTAACACTTTGTTCAATAACTATTTAAAAATTAATTATTTTTATAGTTAAGTTATTTCTAAATATAAATATACTTTAAAAATATTCCAATCAATTCTTATAATCACTTTAGCATATCATTCCTCTTAATCTTCATCAAATTTGTTATTTTTTCTTCTAAATTCTTCGTCTTCATGAAATTTGAATTGTCCTAAAAAAAAATTGTTTATGATTTATTATGTCTGCATATAAGCAATTTTTTATTTGGTATTTTTAAATTTATAAATATAAAATAGTAAATTTATAATTTGGCCTCAAAAATATTCTTTATATAACTTTGATATCTAAATGTTTATTTTTAGTATTTAATCCTTTAATATTTAAATATATCATTATCTAATAGTCAATGTGTCAATATTCATTAGTAGTTAGAGGTTTAGTCTATCTCACGTAATCTATGATTTAAATGGGCCTGATCGGCTAACAATAACTATCAACTAAAATTTTATATTATTTAATATATTTTTATGTATATATTAGTATTTTATTTCAATTATTATTAATTTTTTAATATTCATTTTTAAAATTTTATTTATCTTGTGTAACATTTACTTGAATTGATATATTTAATATTAAGATTTTATTTATTAAGACTCTATTTAAATTTTTATTGTAGTTTTTTTAAATTTTTGTTATTAAAATTTTATTGAGATTTACTCATCTAGTCTGGTGATTTTAGTTTTTTATTCTTTATTTGGATAATTATTGATATAAAAATATTCTTTTTAACTTTTAATTTTGTTATAGATATATTATTTGTTTTTTTTCCAACTATTTTTTAGAAAATTACAATTTTTTTTTAAAAGTAATAATTTGTGGTCTACTTAAACGTGCAAGAATAGAAATAAAAAGTGATCTTATTTACATAGTTAATTAGATGCATGTGTCACCTCAAATAGATAAAATTTATTTTAAAGTTTCAAGAAATCCTATTTTCCTAAAAGAAAAAAATCATCGCTGTGTGAGAAACAAGAGATATCAAATTAAAATTGGAAAAGTATCCATCTAAAATTGATAATCTATTTTACACATTTAACATATTACTTAATGACATATGTAAATAGAAATAACATCATTTTCTTAAACTGATAGATATTGCTTTACGTATTGAATTAAATATGCATAAACTAAATTATATAGTATAAATATTCATCGACTAAAATTATGTTTCGAGGACCATGTTTTAAGTTTACTCAATAAAGAAAACATAAACTAACGTTATCTTTAGAAGTGTACAACATTGTTACGTTCTTAAGTATTTGAAAGAAATGTAAAAAAAATTAAAAAAAATAAAGAGAGAGAAATGAAGCAGTAAGTAGTGGCTTTTAACATTTGAAAGGAAGAAGCTTTCCGCCATTAACGTGACCTCGTTGTTGTTTCTTCAATTTTGATTTCATGAACTTCGATTCATCTCTCTCTTGCCCCTTCTGTCATTTATCCTTTCCTTCTTCTCAACTCCAATGGTATTTCTCTCTCTCTCTCTCTCATCTTTCTTCATCTTTTTGCTATTTTAATTTTCATTTGATACATTACATGCTCAGTGACACTGTTTTCAATTCATTTGCAGGCACGCTAACACCCATTTCGACGATGACGATGCCAATTTTCGTTCTCCTACGGTACCCTTTTTTCCTTTTCATTCTCACTCTTCACCCCTTCATTTTTGGTTTATCTGAGAAACTCAAAAAATAAAAATCGAATTTTTTTAAACCCCTTTTGAACGTGGTTCACTTTGTGGATTGTGATGCAAATAAATTTTACCTACATGAGCTTGCAACGTGTTTTATGTACAATTTCTGCTTAATTCGACTCCAATGGTTTTTTGTCTTTTATTTACCCCTTTTTGTTGAAGTGCAAGTTTTTATTATCAATGTGAGTAAATTTTTGTTGAAGTAAGTTCTTTTTATCATTTACATTTAGAATAGTCAAAATGCTTTTATATTTATGGCATGAAGTGAACCACTTTTTCATCTGTTTGTCAGAGAAGAATGACACATAAGGATTTGTGTTGTGTTGTGTTGTTTCATGTTCTTCAGGTTAGTCGTTTGCATTTTGATGCAACTTCTGGAGATTGTAAGAGTTGGTGTGGTGGTGGAGGGAGTGGTAGAGATAATAGGGTTTCGAAAATGGATGAAAAGATCTATTGCTTGATTGATTTGCAGAGAAGGGGAGAGTTTCACAGAGTTGAAGGGGGTTTGATGGCCTTGTTGAGAAATTGTATGGAGTCTGAGGGTGAAAATTCAAGAAGCATTTTGTCAGGTTATGTTGATCATTTCCAGAGCCTTCAGTTTGAGGATGTTGGATGGGGCTGTGGTTGGCGTAACATTCAAATGCTTAGCTCACACTTGGTGGCACAAAGGTCAGAAGCAAGAGAAGCTATGTTTGGTGGTTCAGGGTTTGTTCCTGATATTCAATCACTCCAGAGGTGGCTTGAGATTGCTTGGGAAAGGGGTTTTGATGCACCTGGCGCTGATCAGTTTAACCATTCTATCTATGGCTCAAAAAAATGGATTGGAGCTACTGAATGTGCCACCCTATTGCGTTCTTTTGGTCTCCGGGCAAGGGTAGTAGATTTTGGTCCTGAGGAATCTGAAGCACTCTATCTATCTGCTGGTTCAAGTATTGGGGGAAAGGAGCTAGAGAGAATTGATGGTGGAAGGAAGAGGAAAGCACCAAATGCTTATGGACCAATGGATAGATATCTGTCTCGTTGTGTTGGTCAGGCTAGTTGTAGCCAAGATGCAAAGTCATGTTCTTCTCTTATCCGGATTTGTGACACTGAAGATAAAGGAAATAGTGGTGATAGAGTGGTAAACAGTACTTCAAAACAAAATGAGGGTCATCAAGTTCTTATGAACTTCGTGTGGAATTACTTTTCTCATAAAGACACAGCTCAATTTGGCCACAGCCGTGTTCTTATCAGTGACAAAACGTAAGTGAGATGCATTTTAGGTACAGATCTATCCAAGCAAATAATTGTGTTTGTTATGGTGTTTTAACTTCTAAGTCTTGAAAGCTTTTCTTGGACAGGCCTTTGTACTTTCAACATGATGGGCATTCAAGAACAATAGTTGGAATTCAAGTCAAACATCAACGGTCTGGAATTCCACAATATAATCTCCTGGTTCTGGATCCTGGTCATGTAATATATATGCATGTTAATGTCTATTTTCTTGTTATTTAGATGGATGTGTGTGTGTGGTTATCAAAATAAGTAATCTGGAGCATACATGTTATGTAGTAATGGTGTGATGACATGATATCTTTTCGAATGTTGTGACTTGTCATTATAGAGAACGGCTGCTCTAGAAAGATCACTTAGGGAGAAAGTTGGATGGCAAAAACACATTAAAAGAGGAGTGCACACACTAAAGAAGAAACAATACCAGGTTTTTCTTCTAACCAAAATTTTGTAATTGCTTTGCAACTTTGTATGATGAGGCTTGATGGTTTTGTTTCTATTTCAGTTGTGTTATGTTGATCCTGGAATTGCCGGTGATGAGGAGATGGAGAAACTCAAGACAATTGATAGTGTCTTCCTTCAATTTTAGAGAACCATATAAAGGACCTTGTTACATCAAGGTACCATCTATATTTCACATCATATGATTTTTATTATTATTTTGTCTATTTTTCTGACTATTGAAGAAAAAATGTAGTTTGTTTTTTCTTCCTTGGAGCCAGTCTCTACTTCACTATAAATATTTTGTTGTTTGAGGTCTCAGGCACAAACATGATAAACCTAATACGTTCTTAGTTACCATTACTGCATTATTAGGTAAATTGGAAATGGCACCTTTCGAAAATGTGAATCAATTCTGGAAACTGTTGTGAAAAATATTATGCTTGCTTGTTAGTAAGATTTTGTTAAAATCGCCATCTCTTTAGCAGGATTTTAATCCACCAAGTATCTTCTCCTGTATGGTTAAGATTCTTCTTTTCATGGCATTTGTAATATGCCTATTTTCCTAATTCTATTGGGCAACCAGTGCAACAATGTTACACGTTCAAATTTCCAACCTCAAACTTTTGATGAAATATTTGTTTTAACATATATGCAAATGAAACACATCAAATTTGGTTTTAGACAGTTGCGATTGCAATCTAGATTCTGAACTGGTGTGGGGAGAGAAATGAGGTTTCAATTGTATGCAGATTTATTGAATTCACATTTAGGTGTTAGAGGTTTGAGACCTCCCTCTTATATTTTTTAGTACAAGAATAACTTGTGCTGAAAATTTTAAGCCATACCTGGGATGATTTGGAAATGCTATCCATTTTCAAAACATATATGAACATAGAATGATAATGTCGTTCTTATGTTTGTTGATGTATCAAGATAAAATAACGCATATAAATTAGGATGAGAAGGTCAGATTTTGTGCTTGAAGATGTGTCAGAATGAAAGAAAATGAACTCGAATCAAATGATGAAGTTACAAGAAATTATTGCTTTGGTTATTGTATCTGATATAACTTGATTCATGCAATATTTTTACTTGATTAAGCTCATTTGTTAATGTATGATAATACTTGATTGCACTTATTAAATCATTAATCTACTTTTCCAAGTAAAAGTTTAATATCTATGCTTGATAGAAGCATGAGTCAGATTATATTTCTGTGCTGTTACGTTTCAGGAGCTTGAACATGTTATGCCTGGACTGGTTAATATTGGAACCAGAACTGAAGCCAATTAAGAAAGCAATTGAGGTTGTCAATTCCACGATCTACAAGCAGTCAAGCACCCCCTTGGGATTGTTGTATATCTCTACCGTGTTTGATTGTTGTATATTTCAAAAATATACAACGATCTTCTAAAAAGGATACAATAATTATTGAAAAAGTATATAAGTGCTTTTGAAAAAATATACAACTATTTGTTGGTAGTTAGTTGACTAGTACCAGGATTGACCATCAAGTAAGTTCGGGGCTAAATAATTGGAAATTGCAACTGATACATCAAAATGGAATTTATGTTAAGCTCTTTACTAACGTGATATATCAACATGATTTCATATACTTGCATTGGGGCAGATTGACCCATGTGGTGTCATTTGCCAAAAATTTTACGTGAAGGAGCCTGGCTTGAAAGTATTTATAGCCATGGTATTGATTTTATAGGTTCCGTCCAAGCCATTCAAATATTTATGTATAATCGAAATAAAGCTAATTATATTTTGATTTGTTTTATCAGTTCTTAACCAACAATGTATATGTCCAAGCTGTAGGCGTGAATGAGTCTGGTTTGAAAATATTTACAGCCATGATATTGTTTTTATAGATTCCGTCCAAGTCATAGGTGTAATCAACGATAAATATGTCCATACTGCAGGCGTAACTAATACAAAATAAAACTTATTTTCCTAAATTTACGAACACTCAAAAGTTAAACTGGTAACGCCTAGGCCTCAGGCGGAATAAGGAGGCTTGACATGTGTCAGAAACCCAGTTACGTCTATGGACTGGACATAACCAATTCATAGTTGTAATAAAAATCCAAAAGACCCGTTGAGGTAAAATTTTTGACAAATGACACCAGATGTGTCAATCTGCTTTGCATTTTTGCATTGGAGTTATCCCGATACTGTTGCACGTATTATATTATAGTGAGTTGGAAATTAAATATGGCATGGCGTAAGTCATTGATCTAATTGAATTATGTGGTGGACATAACATAGCCTGCTATTGCCATTTCATGAAAAATGTGTCATCCACGCCTATGTGTTTCCTCGTTTCAGATTTGGGATGAATGCATTGTATGATATTTTCGATGACACGCCTATTAACATATACTATTTCGAAATTGTTTGTTTTGATTTTTAATTATATTAATGTCTTTTACATAAAAATTTTGATTATTTAAATTATGATATATTTTCAATTGGATAAATTATCTAATTACTTCCACTTTGTAACATCAATTATCTACAAGGGATGTAGATAGACTTTATTTCATTGTCGTGGAATACATATGTTATTTTGCAGATGTAAGTTATTTTCTCTATTTTTTCTTTCTTTTAATTTCTAATTCTTTTCTTATTTCCCTTTTTTTCATGTTACCTTTTCCTCTGTTATTCATCCTTTTCATTTGATGATATTTTTTTATATTGCAGTATTTTCCATACTCATAGTGTGTGTTTGTTTCAAGTTTAAATGTGAGGGTAATTCCATACATAGTTGGTACAAGTTACAAAGAATTATTTGGAATAATTTATTCATAATAATGTGCGTTAAACATACTTTCTTCTATCTCCGTTATCACGTAAGAAAGTGAGAATGCTATATTCCCAAATCAATGTTTCTCACTTTTACCTTATTTTATCTCATTTTTTTATTTTTAAACATAAAAACCAAAACATTAAGAATGGCAATTATATACCAAATATCTATGATAAAAAATAATTCATGATAATAATATTCTCAAGAATATCATTCTCGAGAATATAAAATAATTCAGAAAATAAATGCACCATATATTATACATAAATCTTGTAATATAAAGACCTGTCAAAACTGAAAATAAGATTTTTTAATATAAAATAATTATATTTTGAAAAATAAACATTTATAATAATAATATATAATATGATCCATAATCTATAAAAAATCTAATTTAACATTATTAGTAATATATATATATATATATATATATATTATACTAATAATGTACATAGCATAGAGTAAAAAAATATCTAGATAATCAATTAAATTTTTTTGATATATTCTTCTGTTCCTTTTTAATGGTTGAATTTTTCATAAAATTATAGTTCTATTTATCTATCATTTTCAAAATTCAAGACAATATTAAATATTTATAATCATGTATACCCTTCTTTTCATTAATTAATGACAAATTAATTAATGAAGTTGTGGAGTGAAAACAAATTAAACGAGGGCATATAATTTTGTGGGTACCATTATGTCACATTGTATTTTTTTATGACAATAGTATATCTCATTTTGAGATCTTGTAACAATTTTTAAATTTTTTCTAATTTTATTATTTCCCTCCACCTTTAGCTGGAAAAACACCAACTTTTAGAAATCTCGTACAAGATTTGAGTTTCGAGGAGATCTTAGTTGTAAGTTTGATGGAAGATCTTTGAGTATTCTTAACATGTTAAGATTCCTCATTAAAGATGGTACGAGGATCAATTTTATACTCAAATTAACACATAACTTTCCATCCATTATTATTTTTAACACTTTCAAATTATCTCCTAATTGTTACTCATTACCAGCACATTAATCATTTCAATGAGAGTAACTTAACAAAGTGACTAAAAATAATTATACATTGCTTATTGATCTCGGACATGAAATGGTTTTATATATGTATTGAATGTGAGTTGAGCATCAATCAGTTGTTACTTGAATCTAATACATAGTTAGTTTCTCGTTGTTTTTCTTTGATCAAAAGAAATGCATAGTTACAATTTATGATCTGTAACATATTAAAATAAAAATACCTGCATAACCAAAATCATTATTTATTTATTTATTTATTTATTTTAAACATAGTCAGTATTTGAAAATATTCTAGGCCTGCTCAGTATTTAATTTTATAGTTTAAAGATATCTGCTTAACCTATCATTATTTAATCAATTTATGAATGTAACAGACGCGTGAATGAATATTAAAATAACTTGTCAGTATTTCAAAATATCTCATAGTAACTCTACTTAGTTATCTGCCAAATAAAATAAAGAAAGTGAAAAAAATATCATGTAAATATAGATTTTTTTTTATTGGGTAAATATAGATTTAAGTTCAATGTATTTTCATGTTAAAATATAATATTTCCTTCATCTCATTTTATATGAAATTTTAGTAAGCAAATATTATTCCCAAATCATTTATCGTTTTGAAAACCAATAGATCATTAAATATTCTTTTTCAATTGTATTCTTAAGTGTTTATTATAAAATAAAAAGATATAAACTATACTTAGAAAAAAAAATTATTAACAAGAATGATAAAAGGTTTATTAAAAACTTCAACCATAATTTTTATGTGGGTCGTGTAACTCATGGGGAGCAATGCATAAGTTGATACTATTTTATTGGTGGCATTGATATTAAAAGTTATGAGAGAAGAAAAGTGATAATGTGAACATGTTAATTTACTCAACATGTATTTGGCAGCCATGCCCATATCACATGGCATAAAGTAGAATATTGGTTCCAATGTGAGAGTGACATAAAATATTCAAAACCCTAGTAATAACCAAACTAGAATATTGTCTCAAATCTGAATCTGATTTGATCCAAACCCAAATGCCAAATATTTCATGACCCATCACTCTTGAGGATCTGAATCACACACATCTTTTTCAAAGATGTCAACTTTATTAATTATTAAAAATAAATTTTGTTTAAAATTATTTTAGAAAAGAGCACCATGTGAACCCTCCCACACAAGTCAAGTCAACCAAGTAACTCTATTTAAAACATGATTAAATATATTCTGGATATTTTATTCAATTTCTATGAGATATTAATTAAGAAATTTTTAAAAAAATACTTTATATATAAATTTGTTTAAAATTACTTTATATGTCTCTATAAAAGGAATTTTCTTTCATTTTTTTAACCAGTATCCTTAAAAGTATTGAATATTATAGTTTTATTGCAAAGAAAATTATTTAGTCAGAAATAATTGATTGGTCATAAGAACGTATGGAAGAAGGTAGAAGATAAATATATAAGGGTAGCACATTTATTATGATGCAACCATTTTCTTATAGCTAGAAAAAGGACAACATTAGGGTAAGGCATTGATAATGGTAGGTGGAGTTTTATAATGAGGATGGAGAAATGCTTACTTAGTGCTATGAAATTTCAAACGATGACCTCATATGTATTCAAGTGATTAGTTGTATAGGGTGTTGGTGTGTGCATCTTAATCTTTATTCATATATAATAAGAATCAATAGTGAATATTTTATATTAAATAAGGATTAATATGAAAGTAAAAAATATAGGAATCAAAATTGAAACTTATTAAATTTTTAGAAACAAAAAAATATATTTAATTTTTTAATTTAATTTTTATGTAAGATCAATATAAATTATTTTATATTATTAACTAATTAAAATTTTTTATTAGTATGACTTGTAAAGTGTTAATTATAAAATTTAATAATTTATGATTAGATAACGATGATAAAATATTTTATAATTAATTTGTATATTATCTACTCTAATTTCTTTTTATTAAGTTTAACAAATGATTTGACAGTTAGTTCCTTATTTATTGGAATATTATATTATCATTTAACAATTATTCTTTTTATAGAACCATTTAATAACACATAGCTAACTACGAAAACTAATATACATAAAGAAGTACAAAAATTAAGCAAATTTTTTATTAAAAATAAAAGATTCTAAGAATTTTATACCGATGAAAAAATATTTATTTTATTATATATAAACAGCACCCCACGTGAACCCCACTTTAAGCTTACATAACTTTGTTTTTTTCACTTTTTTAATTCTTGTCTTTAAATCATTAATGTTTCTGAGGTGGTACTTAGTTCATCATTTTCTAGCTGTCACGTTTCCTCAAAATTAAAGTTTTATGGCTGTTTTGTTAGGATGTTTTGTTGTGCTTTATAGACAACAATAGTTGCAAGACGTGAGTTCCACTTAAAACATCATCTTATTGCTGTTTAAATTAATGCAGCTTTTTTCATACTCTATGTTATGTGTGGTAGTTAGTAGAGTAGAAAAGAAAAATTAACCAAAAGGGTGAGTTTTCTGGATTTAATATTATATATTTCATTGTTCTTGTTGGTTATTGATTTAATTACATTTTGATACTTTAAAATTTTGATTTAATTGATTCCATTTTTTTTGTTTATCTTCTCTTCTATTTACCAAACTAAATAAATTTGACCAAAATCATTAGGGTCAAACTAATAAAAGGAGGTTAGAGTTTTATGTATGAGATTTTAAATTTCAATTTCAGTGTTAGTGTTGTTGTGTTATATATAATATATATATATATATATATATATATATATATATATATATATATATATATATATAAATATAACTGTCCCTTTTATTTATGTTTTCTATTGAAAATCTTAAGAAATTAAATCAATTAAAGTATTTTAAAACCTTTTTTAATTCTTAAATAATTAACTAAAACATTAAATTTCATCCAAAATAAAAAATAAATATACTTTTAATTTCTCAAAATTGAATTAAATTTAGTTTTAATTCCTCAAAATTAAAATTAACATCTTTAATTCTGTAAATTTTTAAAATGTTAATTTAGTGTATCAAGTGCTATTAAATAACGGTTAAAAATGTATTAGATAAACTAATTTGAAGAATTAAAACCGATATTTTTTTAAAATAATACTATATTAACCTACAAATCTTTAAAATAATACTAAATGAAGAAGTAAACAAGTAATAATGTATTCTGTTTCAGATCTTTTGTTTTACAAAATTATTAAATAATGTCTTATGCACATAAGAAAATATAATAAGATCACATAAAATTAGAATAATTAATAAATTAAAATTATTGAAAAATAAATGTATTTAATATTTTTAAAATATACAAAAATGTGTAAATTTACCCTGTAAAGAAGCTAACAGAATCAGCAAGATGAGACAGATATTCTCGTGTTGGAAAGAAATTTATAGAGTTTAACACTAATCTTACTATTCTTATCTTTTAATATTTTTTTGTTATAACACCAACAAAATTTGAACATAAAAAACCTTCTAAATACTATCTAAACCTTACAACTTTTTAACCAAAATATTTATATGTTAAAATTAATAAAGGGTTGATATGTCATGCAATTTAGTGCAGAGGATCTTGTTCCAAGACCATAACAAGATTTAGAATTATTCTAATTCATTACTGTGTATTTTTCATTTTTTCTTAGCCTAAAACAAGTTGACTTAACCCTTATATACCTAGAGTTGTAAAAAATTATGCAATCTTTTCCTGTTTGTCGCACCGTAACTCAATGAATTAACAATAAAATATGATTTTTTTAGCAAAAACTGGCCGAACCAGATGGTGACCAGGGATTCTGGTACATTTTGACTGCTAAACTAATATAGTAATATTTTTCTGCAAAGTTTTATATCTTCATTTTTTATGAGAATAGTGGTTGAAAGGAGGTGTCTAGCATTAATGCAAAAGAGTGGAGTCTCAAAAAGAGTTAAATTTCCACCCATCACCTTTGTTTCTCCCAAAAAAATCCAATCTTGTCATAGTTTTTGTGTCTGTTTCCTTCTGGGGTAGTCACTATCAATGGAACAACATGAAGGGGATCACTGGATAGTGCATCCACATGATGATGAAGAAGAGGAAATGGTGGAAGATGGTGCTTTGATAAGAAGAAAATCTTTGTCACATGAAAAGGGTAATCTTGTTGAAGATGAAGTAACATCTTCTTCTTCTTTTAGTAGCAATGGCAGTGAACATAGTGATGGAGTTTTGTCAGTTGCCACAGCCCCAGATGGATCTCCTGAACAGAAAGAGGAAGAAGTTGCAGAGATGGGAGATGGTGGTGACAACAACATCAAGAACTATTTTAATGGTGATAAAGTGGATCATGCAGCTGTTGGGCTTGCACAAGTGGCAGAATTTGCTGGTGCAGAAACAAATGGAGAGGTCATGACTGGTTTTGCTGTGAAAGAGAATAAGAACAGTGTTTACTTTGATAAGCAAGGTACACCTCTCTCTAAAGTTTGTTTTTGTTCTGTAGTATAGTACTATTTGCGATAAAGGATTAGTTTCTTGGTTGATAGAATGCAGTCCTCTTTTGGCTTGTTAAATTGTTTGATACATTTTTCAGGAAATTACTGTTGTGTGTTTGCTATTGCATCACTTTCATTTTCATGGTTTTCTTCGAATTAAGTTATCAAGTTGTGGTGTGAATTGTAATGTGCGCATTAGTTCTGGCAATGTTTCTAATTGTGGTTGCAGTCATGTCCCGTAATTTTTAACTGGATTGAGATTTATAGTGGTTGTGATGTTGTTGTATGTTCTTTAGTTTTAGGAGATCTTTTTTCATTTTGTTGATTTTTATGATTGACTTATTTTGGTTTCTATCTTTGATATTATGGAAAGTCAAGGACAAATATGGCTGATAAGACTGCAATTACGGGTGTGAAACTCCAAAATTCTTGATGTTGTGGCTGCAATTGTGGTCAGGGAGACTCCAAAAACCTTGATGTTGCGGCTGAAACCGTGGTTACTGACCTCTTTTTAAAACCTTAAGTTCTAATCTAGTTGTTCTGAAGTTCTGGTTCATTCAGATGTTTAGGTTCTGTGACTGAGTAGTTGAAAACAGTACTCAATCCATATTGGTATTGCGAATAGTCAAATTGTCTTTCCTAGCTTGTCTCATGAGTACCACAAGCTAGTGAACAAAGATAATCTCCAGTGTAGATAAGTTAAGTGGAACCAACCCAAAATAAATAGGACACGAGTTCTGCTTGACTGAAATGATATTCTTTTATCAAATTTATGGGAGTTAGTTTTTTTTCTCATATCTAATTTAGTAAACATGTCACTTTTTTTTATGCTAGATGGAATGTGGAAATGTCACCACTGCACATGGACCAAGCGATTTGACAGTCCTTGGACTGTACCATATTGGAAACTTAAAGATTACTCTGACTTGATGATGAGTGTCAAAACTATGATTCAACATGGACCATGTTTTGTTTGTGAAACTAAAGGTCAGTAGATGCCAAGATTCTAGAACACACCTTAGCAGTTCTAATCTGACCAGCCTAGTTGAACAGCCTTCCAATGGGATGCCTAGTTTTGTTTGTGAGGCCTTGAAGTAACATTTATTGTAAATTTCCGGATGAAATTGTAACGGTTTATTTTTCTTGGTTAGCTTTGAAATTTTAGAGTTGTTAGAATGTCAATATGGATACAAGACCTGCTCTTGTTTAATGTTTCTGTATATGTAACTTTTGACATTGTCTTGGAGATGCTTAGACATTAGGTGATTTTTGTTTATTTGAATTATTCTTTTGGTTGGTGCACATGTCTTTAAAACTCATTTTGGGCATTTATAATTATGTCATCCTAGTTTTTCCTTTCCAATCTATTTGGCATTGAAATGATTACATGTGCCATGCTTACAGATGAAGTTAGTGGACTTTTTGGAGTTCAAAATGGTGATGGACTTAATGGATTTCATAATAGTGATGGACTTAAGGGAGATCAAAATGGTGATGGACTTAATGGAGTTCATAATGGTGATGCTTCTGGGTCTGTCCATCCAAAAAATCTGGGGGAGCGAGAATTTGATGTACAAGTAGATCAGTCAGTTGTTCAAAATAGTCTATGCAGAGAAATCAACGACCAGTCTATGAAAACTGTGGATGACAAGCTCCTTTCCACTCCTGACTTATCCCATTTACATAATTCATCTGACATACAAGCTACAGCTGTTATGGATTTTCATGAAGAAACAAGTACAAAGAAAGCTCCTAACTTGATAGAAGTGATTGATCAGCAACTGGAAGAATTTGATGTTGAGACAGTATTGGCAAAACAAGAGACACACGAGTTGTTCTGTCCTAAATGCCATTCGTGCATTACTAAAAGGGTCATCCTCAAAAAAAGAAAAAGGTACATTCAAAATTTAGGCAACAATGCCAAGCGTGATAAGTTGGAGAACGATATTAATTCAGACAAAGAAGCTGAGCTTGGTGAGCTGGAGACTAGTGGTAGCTCAGGGCTGGTAGATAGTTCTGCACTACCTGGACCCAACCGAGGTGATCATGCAAATGTAACAGCGCCTATTGATGCACCAGAGCCACCTGCTGATAATAATGTACCTCATGAGGAACCAGAAGTATTCAGATGTTTAGCATGCTTCAGCTTCTTTATTCCTAGTGGTAAGTGGGTTTCTTTTTTTCTATTACCAAAGCACAGTGTAATCTTTGGTTTTAAGTTTTATAATTTGTTTATTTTTTTATCATCTGGAAGGAAATGATAAAAATAAGGTATCTAAACTTCCTTAGGTTTAGTGACTTAAAGCTGTAATTTCAAGGAAGTTGTATTGTTAACTTTGAGGTATAAAATTATTCCGTTTAAACTTTAAAAGATCTGATTATTGGATAAACATTAATATGTTTTGTGATGTGTTGGAAGGTCATTGTTATGTACCAACTCAACCTAAAGCTTAAGCTATTAGGTAAAGGCTAACAAATATTTCATATCTCTAAATTGATCATTCTAATATTTGTCCATAAATTACTTTAACGCAAAGTAGAAGTTTTCTTTTGATATATCTTGACTGATCTGTAATAATTGTATGCTTGTTATCTATGTGAACTTACTAATCTTTTCAATTTGGACAGGAAAATGTTTTGGACTGATCCCTAATTTTGGCAGCGCCAGCAAGAATGAAGGTGCACAAAATCATTCAAGAGAACCTGCAAGCAATGTACCGAATCCTTCAAATCCACAAGGTTCCAATGTAAATTGGTTTATGTCTCTAATTAAGGGGAAAAAAGCTGGTAAGCAAGTTTTTCTTTTTAAATAATCATTATTATATTGTACTTCTAAGAGAAGTCACTTTCACAATGATTTCTTATTTGAAGATTGACCCCACCAAGGGTATGCCACTGTTATAATTGTTTTGGAGTTTTAATAAATTTCTAGTTTGAGGTCTGCAAATATAGTTTATTTTCACCATCTTTAGTCAAGATAGTTCTACAATGGAAAAAGGATAACATTCTTTCATACATATTTATATATTTATCTAAATGTGATATTCGAGCTAACTGAAAAACTTGTTTCAAGAAGCACACCAAATTCTTTATCCTTATTGTGGTTTACTTCCCAGTTGAATTTCCTATCAATAAAGTTTCCTTTACAACATTTTTCTTGAATAGTTGAACATATGAAATGTAAAGTAAGACATATGGCCATAAATCATGCATTTAGCTTGCAGTGAATCTCACTTCAGATTGAAACCTTTATTATGAAATATTTCTGTTTCCTGTTTAGACATTTTCTTGATATAATTATGTAGGTGATGCATCCCTTGAACATCCTGAAACCAGTCCTGCTGAGCAGCATCTGTTAGCATCCACAGGTCATCCAAAAGGTCCACTTGTTGATACATCTGTAATTGAGAATGTAAAACCTACACCAGATATTAGTGATGGACATGGAGGGATGAATTCTCTGCTTTCATCTACAGTAAGTCAATAAAGATTGAACCATGTATAGAAAAACGACATCAAATTCTGTAGAGCATCAAAATATGATCATTTCCTAACTAAAAATTTATTGACTCTTTATTTCAGAATGATCGGTCAACTATAGAGTCCAGTACAAATATTTCTGGTAATTTGATGAATGGAGTGCAGAGAAATAGGCAAGATGCCATAGATTTTTCGCAAGAGAAACAATTACTGGATAGGAACCTAATCTACGAGGAAGAGAAGAAAAAGGCTTCAGATGATATAATAAAGACAGGTATGCTTGAGATTTAAAATTAATAATTCCCTGAGTTTTGGCTTTAATATCAGGTCCTTTCAAACAGAATCTAGCAAACTCCTACACTTACTCAATTGTTGTCAAGGAGAATCTAGTTCAGTTAGTTGAGCAAAGAGCATGCGTGAGTTGCAAACCCCTGACACATGTTTGATTCCTACAATTAAAAAAAATACACTTACTCAATTGTGAATTATGAATATAGAAATAGAAATAATCTATCTGCCTGGAGAGGTTGTTCCTTGTTAATAAGGAAGGTACACTGTCACTGGCTTAATTATTTGAAGGCTAGTTACTTCCAGAGAAACATCCAAGTCTATTTTAGCAAAATTAATATGATAAAACTCCCAATCTGCATAATTTTCTCAGTTTCTTATTGAATTATGCCTGTCTATCTTTAAACTTGTACAAAAGCAGATGCCTAGCTGTCCAAGATAAATAAAAAAATATGAAACATTTGGGGCTCCTATTAATTACAGAAAATGTACATTTTCATATTTTCCTACATTATATATTCCATCAATTCATTCCTTTCTCACTTTTCTAAATCATCTGAAGCAGATAATGTTGAAGTTACGCTGTCTCTGAGCATTCCTGATGAGAAGGTTTCCAAATATGAGAGTCTTCCATTAGCAGCTGCTACTACAACTGAAAAAATTGTTCAAGCTGGAGAAACTGCAAAAGACCGGAAACCTTATGAAGAGAAACCTGGATTTCTTGTTTCTACAACTGTAGGGTCTCTGGTTCTTGAGGAATCACTGAAAGATGCAAACAGTAAACAGGAATTTGTTACGAATGGTTATTCTTCTTTGGGACAAGGAGCACAATCATCAAGTCAATCATCTGGCGGTGTAATACTTGCAATCGATGAAGTAGATGCTATCTTTCTGCCAAAACTAGATTTTACACCAAATGACAATGTGCAAAAGGTTATTGATGAAGAAATAAGTCCTAAAGGAAAAGATAATGAAGGTATGTGCATGAAATAAATATCATCAGTTAATCACCAGTATACAGCAATTATTGCTCCACCTTGTCACTTAAAAGAGTTTTGTCCTGACAAGAAATATCACAGTTTTGCTTTTTTGTAATAATCAGTGTTATTATGGTGCAGGTTGTGATGTGATAGTTGATCTAGGAGACAGATTTGAATCCAAAAAATCTCAAATACCAGATAATATGCCACGTGAAGATGTTATTATACCAGTATCACATAATCAAATAAGAGTTGGTGAACAACCAAGAAATGAAGTTGGTGAACCCCAAGGATGGGAAATAGTTAAAAGCATTGTGTATGGTGGTTTAGTTGAGTCAATCACAAGCCTAGGCATTGTGTCATCTGCAGTTAGTTCGGGTGCTACCCCATGTAAGTGTTCTCTCTATTCCTTTAGGGGGTTGAGTGAGGCTCTTTTCAAGAGTGAAAGCTTAGTTAATTGGATAATACATGCATAATTATGGGCAGAAATAGTTTAGCTTAGTCTTTACCTTAAACAAGCTTGGCCTATTTCCTAAACCTGAGATTTTTATTCACCTGAATATCCAATTGGTGCAACTTTGATATTTGTTTTAGCGAATTTGATGTAACTTGAAATAGAATTTCCAGAGTGGTGTATTTTGATCTAGAAGTTTTTTTTTTCTTTTTAATATTTTTTTGCTAAGTTGTGGATGCCAAATACAACTTATACACAATCTTATTTTTTAATATTACTTATATGTAATCAAATTCATAACGCACAACTGAATGACTCTATTACCTGAAGAAGACAGGTGTGTACCATGACTTATACTAAAGTTGTGAATTGTGGTCATGATTCATACAATTATAATTTATGGAATGTAGCCACTCATTACTTACATTTCACGAAGTTGTTGTGGCTATAGGTCATGACTTTAGTGAAAAGTGTTGCTCACCAATGACCTCTATCATATTTGACACATATGACTTCATAAGTAATATTAAAAAATTAAGTCATGCTTGGTTGGTGTCCACAACTTTGTTAAAAAATATCTATAAATAAAAGGGTCATTTATGAGACCATCAACTGTATTCAAGTTGAAGTGTTTAAAAACAAGTGTATTTGTTGGAGTTCAAAATTTTATGCTTTTGCATGGAAAATTAAATGCTCATCAATCAAATTCAAATCTGTGTCCTAAGCTTTGTTGGTTCTTAAGTAGTCTTACTTAAAATTATAACTGTCTCTACTGTCTCCTGGTTTTATGAGAACTTGAGAAGGTTTCCTGGATTGCTTTCAAATTTGTACTTTTTTTATTTCATATCTTAAAAGATGAAAATTTAGTTGATGACGAACTAATTTTCTGATGTTGGTTTTATTGTAGTGAATATTATAGCATTGGGATTTGCAAATATCATTGGTGGACTTTTCGTCCTTGGTCATAATGTAAGTGAGCTTCTATGTGGTCCTCAATCTCATCATAACTATACATTGTATAATCTTATCTCTGACATTTTTTTTTCATATGTTTTACAAACAAGATATAGTTGAAATATCCACGTTAAGGTAGTCTTGTTGAGAATGGAAGTAGGAATACCTAATACAATATGGTAGGTTAAAATTAAATCATAGTTGCTTTTGTGACCTGTGTTTTAAACATCTTGCTGTATGTGTCTTCTCTCTTTTGTCATAAAATATTGTTTTATGCTAAGATTAGTTATTGGTAAGAATGACTTAATTTTTCATGTTCTAGTTCTACATCAACTCTATCATGTGCAGTACTTTTAGAACATAATGCATTAATATATGATCTGATAGCTGAGATCACTTGTTTTAAATATAATTATGTTGTTCAATGTTAGCAATGGAAGCACAGAAAATGTTATCTCTCTATTAAACTCGATTACTCTATGGTATTTCAAAACATGGTGGCATGTCCATGATGCTATGCAGTTCCATGTTCAATTCTATTTCTCTCTGTTTAAAACTTGGTCAAGCATGCTCCCTTAAGACAACTCACTAGATGGAGCTATTTGACATGCGACGTGTGTGGTTCAAATCCTGAAATACACTATGGATCCATTTAAGTCAAACATTTTTCTCTTGAGATAATCCAACTCCCAAACTTAATCAAGGCCCCTTATTTTTTTCTTTTTCCCCAGCTTATTGACTTGAAAAATGATCACTCTGGAGAGGATCAAATACAAACAAATGCGCAAGATAGGTATCAAGAAGTACTAGGACACAGAGCAAACTTCTTGCTTCATGCTGTTGTTGCTGTCCTATCATTCCTGCTATTTGGTGCTGTGCCCCTTGTTGTCTATGGCTTCTTGATCAACAAGAATTACTATACTGAAGTTAAGCTTGGCGCGGTAGCAGCTAGTTCTATTTTGTGCATCATTCTACTTGCTATTGGGAAAGTTTACACTAGCAGACACAAATCCTATTTTAAAACTGTGTTATATTATGTTATATTGGCACTTTCAGCCTCAGGAATCTCATACATAGCAGGAAACTTAATCAAGGATCTCCTAGAGAAACTTCGCCACTCAGAATCAGGTTTTGCTATTACCATGCCCATATCAGACACAAGTATGAAATCTGCATGGATGTCTTACTGAAGCAGTAGGGAGTAGGAATTTTGGAAGGAGTTTGAGCTTCTTCTTATGCTTATCTTCAAAGGTAGGCCTTAGAGGAACTTGGTTAGAATAAATATATTCTGTAGTAAGACATTAAAGTTCAAGCAACCTTTTTTTTTTTTTTTAATTTTTTTTTTTTTTATGTTTTCCTTGCCAAGAAACTCTTCTAGGATTTGTTACTCAAAATGGAAGCCAGCAAAAGAAAATTCAATAAAATCCTCGTAACCCATCTTTGTTCTACTTGTGATTCTGTGAACAGTTTTGCTGAGCTGCTTGTCCAATGACATAGCATCTAATGCAGTAAGATGTTGATATACTGTATGGTAAAGGGTGATAATGATGCAATATATATACGTCTCTAGGTGAAAAATATATGATGAAAAATTCTGTGCAATTAGAGATACATACTCATTCTTTTGCAGTGGCTAGCTTCACCTACATGGACTTTGATATCAACTCTCATTTCCTATCTTATCCTGTAATTAACAAGGATATTGTATGGTATATGATAAGTGAAGACAGCTCCATTAGGTGTTTGAAAGATAAGCATGGAAAATATAATTAGATTTAATTATACATTTGGTTATTGATTTTGTGGGAAGCTGCTATATTAAATACTTAATATTCAAAAAAAATAGTAAATAAATCATTCGCTTTCATCATCATTCTCAACTTTTATAATTTATTTTATTTTAACCTTTAACGTATATGTAAATGTATTGCTATTATAATCTATAACTTTTATAATTTACTATCACTTTGATCCATGGTCAAATTAAAATGACTAAAAAAAAATAAAAAATGAGAGATTTATTAACTATCTTTTTCACAATGTTAAGAATTAATATGGCATTAGCTATAAAATTAAGGATTAAATTGGAATTTGCTCAGTTTAATAATATGACATACTTTGATAATGGCTAAGAATGCCCCTTTCTGTAAAGGTTCTGAGGATTCGGGTGGCTAGTATTTTAACTACAGTGAAATTAGGGGATGGCTCCCCAATAACTTTTTTTCAAACTGTAAAATTAATAAAAGGAGAAAATTGCAACCGTGGGATCATTGAACAACAAGCATTGGTTGCAGGAAGGGAAAGTGTTTTAATTTGGGTTAAGATAATTAGATTGATTCATTACAAAAGATGAATTCCAAAATCAAATCAACTACAACTTAGTTCAGATTTGATATAAATGACATAATTAAATCCATCTAAATCAATTTAATTTGATTAAAATTATCACTTTCATTGAGCCAATACAATGTAATGGATACTTATATTTTTTAATAAATTTCAATTCAATCTAATAAATATCAATCACTGTCAGTGTGCTAGGAAAATATATTTAAAACCAATTTATCAAGATTCTTCATGCTTAAAGTCATTTGATCCATGCCAGAAACAAATGCAAACTTATTATTTTTTATTTTTTTTTACTAATTAAAGAAACTTCAGTTAAATTTTTTAAAATACAAAAACAAATTAACTTAAATACATATAATGGGAACCAAAGTTTGGGCCGAATTCCAATCATGATTTTCTTATTTATGGGGAAACCTTTTTCCGTTTTTGGACAGGTTGTGGGTGAAGAGAGATTAAAACCTCCACACCGTGAATCATAGCTACATGTTCTAAGGTCCAATTCCATCGTTTTTTCTAGATATCTATTTTTCGAAGAATTAAGAAAATAGAATCTTTCCACTATTCATCCTACACCTTTTTCCTATGAGAATGATGTGTTCTCTTTTTCATTCTTATTACTTTTTCAATTGAAAAAGTAACAAAAACGAGAGAGATGTTAAATTTTTTATCACCCTTACATTGAGTTATTTTTTACCAAACTTTCCTTACAGTCGTCACCATAATAGAGTTTAATCATTAAGTTCGGAATAGATTGAAGTTCGGAATAGATTGGTGTGGTTCATCTACACCTAAGACACTGGAATATCGAATCACGAACAAAGAAAACCATGAGATAAAAGCAAACATATTGAGTTTTTGGTTTTTTAATATTGTCAAAGAATTGAACAATGAAAAAAGAAGGTGAGTGTCTGATCGAATGGATCAGATCACGTAGGAACAAGGTTCAAGTCAACTGGTCTGTTCTGATGGCTCCGCTGCATATATCACTGTACTTCCACTTGACACTTATCATTAATTAGAAACGACTTGTTTCGTTGTGACATTCTCTTGAATTCTCAAAACATCTTTTGTTCCATCCTCACTAGGGAAGAGAACCCATCGCGGTCTCGGTTGTGCTACCGGGGGATGTTAGAATAGGAGAGTACTCATCTTGGGATAGGTTTACTACTTAGATACTTTCAGTAGTTATCCACCCCGCACTTGACTACCTAGCATTTATCGCGGGCATGATAACTAGCACACCAGAGGTGCATCCTTCCCAATCTTCTCATTCTAGGAAAATATCCTTTTAATGCTCTAACACCCACATCGAATATGGACCAGCTCATGTACCACTTTAATGGGTGAACAACCCAACCCTTGGAACATATTACAGCCCCAGGGAAGATCAGTCTGTTGTCCCTAGAGTAACTTTTATCCGTTGAGCCAGGGACGGAGCTAGACTTTAGGGTTGGGAGAGGCGGAATTTTTTTTTCTTTTTTTATTTCAATTTTAATTTTCTTTCATTTCTTTGGGTAAGGGCCAGCCGAACGCAAGTCAATTGACCACACAATAATTTTTTTTGGGTTGGGAGGCTAAAATAAATTTGGGAGGAGCTAAAATTTATTTTTAACAGAGGTTACTATCCCTCATTTGTTTCATGTGGCTGTCACTGGGTAAGGTGCTAAGAGTAAGTCCATTGACCACCCAATAATATTTTTTGGGCTAAGGCAAAACAAATTTAGGAAAGATTAAAACTTATTATTATTATCATTATTATACAAAAAAAAGTTTGGGGGGGGGGGAGGCACTACCCCCCTTTACCATAATGTCCCTTCACCCCTACGTTGAGCAATGACCCTTCTACTTGGCATTGTCGGATTACTATGGCTGACTTTCGTCCCTACTCGACGGGTAGGTCTTGCAGTCAAGCTCCCTTCTACCTTTGCACTCGAGGGTCAATCTACGTCTAGCCCAATGAAACCTTTGCCCGCCTCCGTTACCTTTGGGATGCTTACGCCCCATAAAAACTATCTGAGATTGTCCCTTGGCCTGTAGGTTCCAACACAAGGTTAGAATTTTGGCTCAATACATGATCTTACGACTTTGCATAGACATGTGTTTTTGGTAACAGTCGCCCAGGCCTGATCACTACGACCCCTTTGTGAGGAGGCACCTCTTCTCCTGAAGTTATGGGTCTATTTAGCCGAGTTCCTTAGAGATAGTTGTCTCGCGCCCCTATGTATTCTCTACCTACCCACCTGTGTCAGTTTTGGGTACAGGTACCCTCTTATTGAAGATCGTTCGAGCTATTTCTAGGAGTATTGGCTCAAAGCTTTTTCTCTACCCTTTATTACCCTGAAAAAGCAAGGATATCTTGCATCATTGAGCCGATAAACAATCTTTCAACTAACCTAGCCTCCTCCGTGCCACAAAGGGTTGTACAGGAATATTCACCCGTTGTCCATCAACTATGTCTTTTGGCCTGATCTTAGGCCTTGACTCACCATTTTATGGACGAACCTTGTGGAGGAACCCTTGGGTTTTCGAGGCATTGGATTCTCACCAACGTTTGCGTTACTCAAGCTGACATTCTCATGTTCGCTTTGTTCAGCACACTTCCTCACGCAGGTTTTTCCCTCTAAGGTGGAACACTACCTAACCGATTTATTTTTACATCCCACAACTTTAGTAAACTGCTTAGTCCCGTTCATCTTTGACACAGGAATGCTCAATCAGTGAGCTATTACACACTTTTTCAAGGGTGGATGGTTCCAGGAAAACCTTCTAGTTGTCTCTGCACCCCTACCTCCTTTATCATTAAGCGGTCATTTAGGGGTCTCAGTTGGTGATCCGGGATTTTACCGTTGTCACTGGCCGACCTCAACCCTTGTTATTTTTAGTTCATATCTAATATTCAAAGTTTGCCTTGATTTGGTATTACTCTCGTGGCTAGCAACGAAACAATGTTTTACCCCTAGATGTCTAATAAATTGTTATGCCTCAACCCATTTCGGGGATAACCAACTAGCTCTGGGTTCGAGTGACATTTCACCCCTAATCACAACTCATCCGTTGATTATTCAACAATAGTTGGTTCGGACCTCCACTTTGTTTCACCCAAGCTTCATCCTGGCGTGGATAGATCACCCATGTCCGAGTTCATAAGTAGTGACAAATGTCCTATGAAGACTCGTTTCCGCTACGACTTGGTGGTTTCCCTTAACCAAGCCACTACCTATGAGTCCGCAACTCATTCTTCAACAGGCATGTAGTCTGAGGCCTAGGTGGAGCTCCTCCCATTGCTTGGGAGACTATGGTTTCATGTTCTATTTCACTCCCCTGTCGGGGTTCTTTTCACCTTTCCCTCATGGTACTACTTCACTATCGGTCACCCAGTAGTATTTAGCCTTGCAATGTGGTCATTGCTATTCACACGGGATTCCACGTGCCCCATGCTACTCAGGTCAGAGCATAAGCTAGTGATGCTTTTGGCTACTGGACTCTCGTCATCTAAGGTGCAGTACTCCGCTGCTTCACTTAGTTGCACAACGTTGTATCTCTCTCCCACAACCCCATTTACACGATTTAGGCTGCTCCATTTCGCTTAGCCTACTACAAGAATCACTTTTGCTTTCTTTTTCTTTGGCTATTAAGATGTTTCAGTTCATTACGTTTTCTTTGGCTATCATTATGTTTCAGTTCATTATCTGTGGATTTAGTAGCAGTTCAAAATGTTGACCTATATAGAGAATCCACCGAGTCTATGCTTATTTTCAACTCTCTCGAACCGCTGACATCCGCCACAGGATAAACCCCCATTTCTCAGGCCCCGACTGATTCTACCATAGAGGCCAACAATTGACAATAACTCCCCCCAAACAAAGCTTAGAACTTTCATTGTATTATGCTCTCCAAAGAGCAACACTTCTCAAAATCTCAAAAGGTGCTAACTTGGAGTCCCATTCTAACTAAAGATTCTTGTGGTTCCAGAGAATCCAACTACAGGAGAACCGGGAACGAAGAGTCCTTCCCATTTTTTTCCGCCCGACTCTTTGGTCTTAAGAATACAAGATTTTAAGAATGAGTGATTACCCTTCTCCAGCCCTTACTCTTTAACCTGAGAGCGAATAGCTCATGCGTTCCACTTTTTGAACAGGGTTTTATGGTCGATCCACGACCCCTAGATGTCGAAGTCGTACTTGGGGTGTATCAAGTTGAAGGGAGATAGTGTATCAAGTTGTTCGCAAGGGCCAGCTTGATCATCTTCCCTAGGATCCCAAATGGGGAAACCCTAGGAGAGCTACCGACTCCAACTACCGTCCATGTATGATCTATACTAGATCTGACTAACTGCACATCGTACCTCTTTTACGTTCTTAACAATCCATCTTTGTCTTAGTAGAGTCTTTTAGTGACATATTTTGGTCCTCTTTCCCATTAGTTAGAAAAAGAGAGCCACCGGTTCAGGTACAAGATACTATCATTACTTCCCTAGGATCATCTTGATCATCTTCCCTAGGATCCCAAATGGGGAAACCCTAGGAGAGCTACCGACTCCAACTACCGTCCATGTATGATTTATACTAGATCTGACTAACTACCCATCGTACCTCTTTTACGTTCTTAACAACCCATCTTTGTCTTAGTAGAGTCTTTCACTAGACAATCAGACATGTAACCTGTAATCACAACAACCTAATTGTAAGAGCGGAGCTCTACCAACTAAATTATATCCCCTTGAGCCAAGTGGAGCATGCATGAAGGGGTCAAGTCAGATTTCTATTCTTTTCCTTGGCGTAGCTGGGTCATCCTGGACTTGAACCATATACCTCACCTGTGAAGTAAATCATCACACCTACAATCCAACCAATTGGGAGAGAATTAATAGATTCCTTTTCTGGAGCGATTCATCCTTCCCAAACGCAACATATAACTACCTGTTGTACTGCCTCTTGCGCTCTCTAAGTGTGTTCGTTCCTCCTTTTTCTTTATCATTTATCATGACAAGTCTTTATGAAATAACTCCAATGAAAAGAAAAAGGAAGACATTAAAAGACCCTTCAGGCACAACCCTAGACACTCTAAGATACTTTTTCAAACTTGCTCCCATTTCGAGTCAGGAGATAGATAAATTGATGCAAACCCATGAGGAACTTGGAAGGGATCTTCATGAATAAGAAAGTAGTTGCCCCAATCTTCATTCACCAACCTTCAATCACTTTTAAACACTCATGATCTCACAAGAATGCAGCAAGAAGCTCATGGTTAAGGTGTTAATTAATGGAACTAAATCAAAGAGAGAAGAAAAGATAAAATTGAGAAGACAAGAATGGTGGGAGCGCCATGAATTAGAAATTCAATAAGCTCTTAGGAAGAATCGCCACTTAGATGCAAGGATCCATGATAAGATTCAAGGTTTCAATAAGAAAACCCTAGGAGATCTCCACTCCTTTCAAGAGACAATTCTCAATTTTCGTTCATTTTGACTAAAAATGAGTATAATGAGAAAGTTGACCAACTTAAATGAATGTTAAATGGGCATAAGGTTAGAAATCTGAAATATTCTCCACCCTAGGATGAAATGAGTGATCAATGGTGAGATGAGAGACACCCTAGGCTGAGCACACTTCACAATTACAAGACCTAAATCCAAGTCTTAAAACAAATACATAATTGAAAGAAACTAATAGGCCTAAACAATTAAACAACTCGCTGGAAAATCTTGGTAGCATTCCAATGTTAACTTCAAGCTCCATTTCCTCCTAGATGCAGTCCGAACTGGGCTTCGGTGTCGTTATAGCTTTTGTAGCCCTTTAAGTAAGCTTTAAAATGCCACCAAGACGAACTTAATTGGAGGTTTTTAGCCTACATTATGCTCGAAATACTGAACCTGGTCAGCACCCCGCTGGAACATCCTGACAGTATCCATCCGAATATTAAACCTGGTCGGAGAGTCAAAAACATAGCGAATTTTATTAGAAGCCCAATTTATTAAAAAGTAAGGTTGAAGAGTTTGTTGAGCTTTTGGAAATGGTCCTCCATCATAAATAGGCACATCTCATTACACTGATCGGGGGCGTTCATAGTGACCGAGGGGATCAAAGACCAAGAAGTGAGTTATTTATCAGCCAAACATTGTATTCTTCTTTTGGCTAACTCCTATTTCCTGGTCTCTGTGGAAAGGAAAAAGAATTTCATGTTCTTTCTTTCGAAAATGAAGGATTAGGAAAATCCTATTGATTGTAGTTTTCTCCAAACCCCTTGAAAAACATGAAAAGGTGCTTGAATGGTACGATCCTGTGTCACCCCTAGAACGAAAAGGGCGATCTCGTAATTCTGTGAAGCTACATTGTTAGGTGCTCCGTTTTCTTTTTCCATTGAGGCCGAACTTAAACCTGTGCTCGAGAGATATCTGTCCATATACTGATAAAGGGCGTATGAATTCTCGAGAAGAGAGGAGCCGTGGTGGTCCCCTCGGATCGCCCGGATCCCACGAGTGAAGAGAAAGTTGGATAGATTTGGTTTCAATCGGATCCCATATCTCAGTTGAATCGTCTTATCTATCCTCTTGAGGATAGGTTTGGTTTCAAACCCCGGTTCAAATAGGAGAAGTGTGCCATGCTAATATGCCTTAGATGATCTACATCTCAAACGCCAATGAGCACATTGAACTATCCATGTGGCTGAGAACCCTCACAGCCCAAGCACAACGACACAATTATCAAGGGTATGCTCTACCACTGAGCTAATAGCCCGTCATGTGGGGCCCCTGCTGAGGCCCACTATGCCAAAAGCAAGAGAAACCTCATCCCTCTTTTTCCTCTTTTCACCCACGTTGTCACATGGGAAGAAAAAAAGAGCTCATATCAACTTGTCCTGACCTAGGATAATAAGCTCATAAGTTTAGTCTTACTTCACCATCAAGAAAGGAAAGAAGACTTCCATCTCCAAGCAAATTTGGCTCATACATAACTTGCTTCCTTTTGGGTGTGAAGTAGTGTCAAACTAAACTACCCAAAATGCATTAACTTTCCCTGAAAAGGAGGTGATCCAGTCACACCTTCGAGTACGACTACCTTGTTACGACTTGACCTGCAGTCACTAACTCTGCCTTCGGCACCCCCTCCTTGCAGTTAAGGTACCGACTTCAGGCATGGCCAGCTCCCATAGTGTGATAGTGTGTACAAGGCCCGTGAACGAATTCACCATTGTATGGTTGACCATCGATTATTAGTGATTCTAATTTCATGTAGACGAGTTACAACTTACAATCCAAATTGAGGACAGGTTTTTGGATTTAGCTCACCCTCGCGGGATCGTGATCCTTTGTCCCGTCCATTGATGTACGTGTGTCGCCTAAGGCATAAGGGGCATGATGACTTGACGTCATCCTCACCTTCCTCTAGCTTATCACAAACAGTCTGGTTAGGGTTCCAAACTCAAAGTTGGCAACTAAACACGAGGGTTACACTCGTTGTGGGACTTAACCCAACACCTTGCAGCATGAGATGACAAAAACCATGCACCACCTACGTCTACATTCTTGAAGGCGCCCCTCTCTTTCAAGAGGATTTGCGGTATATCAAACCTTGGTAAGGTTATTCACTTGCATTGAATTAAATCACATGCTCCACCGCTTGTGCGGACCCCATCAATTCCTTTAAGTTTCGTTCTTACGCACGTCCTTCCCAGACGAGATACTTAACATGTTTGCTACAACATTGAATGGGCCGATATGTATAACACTTAGTATCCATTGTTTACGGCTAGGACTACTAGAGTATCTAATCTCATTCGTTCCCCTAACTTTCGTGTCTCAGTGTCAGTGTCGGCCCAGTAGAGTGCTTTCACCGTTGGTGTTTTTTCTAATCTCTACACATTTCACTAGCCACTGAAAATTCCCTTTGCCCCAACTGTACTCCAGCTTTGTAGTTTCCACTGTTTGTCCAGGGTTGAGCCCTAGGATTTAACGAAAAACTCAAAAAGTCACCTATATATGCTTTACGCTTAATCATTCTGGATAACGCTTGCATCCTCTATATTACCACGGTTGTTGGTACAGAGTTAGCTGATGCTTATTCCCCTTATACCGTCATTGCTTCTTCTTCTAGAAAAGATGTTCATGACCCGTAGGCCTTCTATCTCCACGCGACATTGCTCTGTTTGCTACCTCTCGTACGAGTTTGGGCTATGTCTCAATCCTAGTATGGTTGATCATCGTCTCAGACCAGCTACTGATCATCGCCTTGGTAAGTTATTGTCTCACCGACTAGCTAATCAGACGTGAGCCACTTTTTAGGCAAATTCCTCGTTTTGCTCCTCAGAATACAGGTATTAACAACCATTTTTAGCTGTTGTTCCCCTCCCAAGGATAGGTTCTTACGCATTACTCACTCGTCCGCAATTAGAAACATCACTTCCCGTCTGACTTGCATGTGTAAGGCATGCCACCAGCGTTCATCTTGAGCTAGGATCAAACTCCCCATGAGATTCCTAGTTGCATTACTTATAGCTTATTCATAAACAAAAATGATTCGAAATTCTCTTTCATTCCTAGGCATAACTTGTATCCAGGCACTTCATATTCGCCTAGAGTTCGCTTCCAGAAATATAGCCCTCCCATGCCTCGTGCAATCCCACGAGCCTCTTATCCATTCTCCATTATTATTTGATCACAACATCTAAATAGAAAAATTTACATTAGGTTTTCGGATAATCAGGCTCGAACTGTGATGCAAACCCATGAAGGAACTTGTGATGGATCTTTAAGGATTAGCAAAAGGGGTGCCCAATCTTCATTCACTAAGTGATCCTCACTCAAGATGATGAACAAGCTTGCGAAAATGACTATGAAAAGGATGATATCTCACGGTTTGGAACCAAAGGGAGAAGAAAGCAAAAATGGTAGGGAATTAGAAGGGTGGTAGCGCTATGAACAAGGTTCAATAAGCTAGGTAGAAGAATTGTCACTTGGATCATAGATCCATGATAAGATTCAAGATTCTTAGAAGAAACCCTAGGAGAGCTATCTCCTTTTCTCAAGACTTTAGTCTTAGAAATTCTCTTTTCATAAATGACCAAAGTGATTACAAAATGGAAATTGCCTAAGTTATAAGACCCCTTGTGTGTGGTTGGCCTTGAGTCATCCTAGACACTTGATCTTTGATGGATTGATCAAGTGATGCTAAGCACCCCTCACTTGATCAATTCAAGAAGGATCTAGAGTTAATGAGATAAAAGGCTCATAACTCATCTAAGTTTGTGATGATCATGGATTAATTAAGATGAAATTCTATGCCTTGGATTAGAAGTAAATCCTAAGGCTAGAATCTCTTCTTAGATGAGAGTCAACAATTTAGAACTTGACTTAAATTTACACCTTTGATTATGAGATAATCAAGTGGTGGAAATTTAAATGAAGTTAGTGGCAATTCCACTAATTCTCTCTCCTAATCCATCCACTCTCTTTTAAGAGAGTGTATTACACTTGTTTAGTTGGGTCATAAGACACTTAAGCCCATCTTAAGAGGCTTTGACCAACACAAATTGAAGTCAACATGTCCATAAAAGGAGCTTGGCCGAAATTCACAAACAAACATAGGTCCAAGCTTTACATAAATTAAAGCTAAACTAATTACAAAATACTTAGAAAATTACAAGGCTTCATTTGCCCAATTTGTTGACTTCCAAGACTTGACCTTTGACTTTGACTTTGACTTGTTGACTTTGACTTGGTCAACTCTTCTTCAACTTGAGCTTCTATTTAACTTTGCATTTCTCTTGTAATTCTCATGCTTGGGAGATGGTCCTCCATCAAACTGGTAACTTCCACCACGTCAAGGT
The DNA here is from genome assembly GCA_026586105.1 of Hylodesmum podocarpum. NCBI lineage: Eukaryota > Viridiplantae > Streptophyta > Magnoliopsida > Fabales > Fabaceae > Hylodesmum > Hylodesmum podocarpum. Next base: position 190,239 of record JALJEV010000047.1, on the reverse strand, counting down.
GACACTCTATCGCTGAGTTATATACATTCTCTTGCCTCCATTGAAAAATAGTACCAACTAATCCTAAGGCCAAGGTTAAGAAACTCAACGCCGCTATTCTTAAACAACTTGGAGTTGGGCATTCTTTTCATACTACTACAAACACAAAAATTATGGAAAAAAATTGGATTCAATTGTCAACAACTCCTATCGGAAATAAGACTGACCACATATTCAAGCAATAACACATGATTTCATAAAACAATACGATTTTTCCTATCTAAATAAAGCAGGTTTTCCATGAAAAGGATTTGGCTTAACATGTTCTATTCGAACCAAGTCAAGATGATACAAATCAACCCCTCCCTTTGCATTCTTGTGCCAAAGATCTTATCATTTTCTGAAGTAACTGGAGTTACATCATCTATTTTCCCATTTCAATTCAAGAGTTCTTATGTGTTCACATGCCCCTTCAAGACCCAAAAAGAAATATTGATAAATTGTTTCTCTTAAGAACACATACAAGATTCATTACCACAAAAAGGATAATGTAACCCCACCGTTAACTACTTCAATTTACTTGTAAATTTAATAGTAATAAAGATGCATATCTTATCAAGATAGAATTTATAACTTACTATACTTTTACCTAGCAGGCAAAAATTTACCTATATAGAAAGGATGATTCATTCAAATCGACATGAGAGTCCAACCTTATTGCTAGAACCCATGTTGTATATTTGAAAAAAGTTGACATCCTTGATTCTCTCATGTTACAATCCTCTTTTTGCAGAGCTCCCTTTCTCCTCGATCCACACAAACAAAATGTAAGACTAGTGCGAACAATTGTCGAGATCACTGACTAAAACGAATTTAATACTAATAGAAAACACTAATAAAATAGAAATCAAACTGTCTTTTCATATATAGATATCCCTTCAACACAACATAGGTCATCAAAAGAATTTCTCGGACTCACCAATGCATGAAAGCCGGGATCTTTCAGAAAATGGATTCATATTCAAAGGGTGCATAATCGCATGGATAAACTCACACTAACCTGTCAATTTGAAATCTATTTCAATATTTTCCTTGAGATATCAGGGAATTAGAATGTAATAACATCAATTCATATAGATAAAAAAATATGAGTTCTCTGTTAATTCAAATGCTCTACCTACGAGATAAAGATAGAGAAAGAGGAAAAAACCAAGAATTTCTACATAGTATCGAAAAATCTTCTTTGACAATAATAAAAAAAAAATATCCAATTGGAACATGAAAACATGGCTGAATTAATCCTAGTTACTCTTCAGAATGGAATAAAAGAATTGACTAGACTCTTAAATTGATCCTAATTACTCTTTGAAACGAAATAGAAAGAGAGGGTACTGAACTAAGAAAAGGATTTGATAATTTCAAAAGAATTGAAAGAGTATTGTGAAGTGAAAATCTCATGTGGTTCTATACATGGGAGATGTCTATCAACTTTTCTACTGTTACACAAAAAAATCAAACTCATGCCGATATAATAATTACTTTTCCAATTATTCACTGCCTTTTTTTTTTTTTAGTCTGATATATAAACAAACCAAAGAAAGAAAAAACTACCTGCTTCTAACAACAAATAGGTGTATAGCACCAGCAAAAGAAGCAATATCAAATCATGGGAACACTATTCCAATTATGCACTGTACAAATAAACTTGACCTTGAATTAAAGCTAATAATACATCAGTTAGATAAAAAAAATCATTGCCAGTTCCCACATGCTAAAAGCAAAATCATTTTAGAGCAATTTCCTTTTCTATTTGGCTTGGCAACTGACTGGGATAAAAACATTAGTAAAAGTTAGGGCAAAGGAACGAAAAAAATAGTGAATTGATTGAAGTACAAACAGATGCTAATGTGTAACAACAGCTACAACACTACTGATTGTTTTTCCCTTCACCCCACGGATTTGGCACTGCAACTCTAGCAAACCGTGTGAGAGCAAATAGGCCAGAAATAAAGAAACGCGCAAAGATTGAACATTATTATTCACATATTTCACTACATAGAGCCAACACCATAGATGTAATATAGCTCACAAGTTTAGAGCATAAACATATGGTGAGCTACCAACAAATACAGTATCAGTTGATACAATTATTGCCACCTACGGATTAATCTTGCCTAAGAGGTAGATGACAGAACTAACCAAGAAAAAAGAATATTACAATAACACTTAATGGCTACAGCTCTCCAAAAAGTTTTTTATGACATGCGAGGACTATTGCCACAACCGGGGATAAATGCTACAAAGAAAACACATGACAACAATAAATTTAAGTGCTTTAGTTAGACCAGACATGAACCAGACCATGCCTATTGCCTGTATAGATCTCATTGCGCTCTTCATCGTAGAAGAGAGCAGTGATGTCTTCCAAGGCTTCTGCAACTGTGCTCCGAATCCTGGAGACACACTTTCGTTTCCTAGAATTGCAACTGCAACTTGAACAATTGTCATCGCTGCAACTGCATTCCTTCTCCGCGGGAAAGCTGTTACTCGATCTTATCTTTGCAAGACATTTGCCAGTTAAAATGTTGCTGACATTAATGGATCCTGCTGCATTAAAGAAGCATAACTTGTTAGTCATGTAACTTCAAACATGGTGCTCGCTTCCAAATACAAATTTATCAGACACATTGGAGAATTATATGATTTGCTATTATGTTTAACATTTTAGCTTATCAGATGAACAAGTAAAACACTTGGCTAAATCAGCTTTCAGTTAAATAATTAAAGTACCTTTCAAAATATTCATCCCACTGTGCCTCCAATGACACAAGGACAAAGTGCATTAAAAAAAGGAAACGAAGAAATTGATTGAAAAAAAAAAAATATAGGGGGAATTGGGCAGGGATAAAAAGAATGAGAAATACCATTTCCTTCAGACAATGAATCATCAGAATCAGCCTTGCAGTATGATATGATGAGATCTTGGTCACTGGTTATATATATGTTGTTTGTATTACAGTCAGGATGCCACAAGAGGTGGTCCTCAAAAGAAGTTACAAGCTCTCCACGGAAGTTCCATACAGCCACAGTTCGGTTGCGAAATGTAAGGAATAACTGGTTCTCATAGAGAAATATAAATGCAGATGGTGTCATAAATTCACTTCTGCTAACTTCTGTTAGCTCAGAAGTTCGTACCTAAAGACAATTAAAAATCCAGGCATCAGGATGTAGAACAATCAGCAAGAATTTGAAGATTCACATATGAAGATCACTTACATCAAGAATTTGAAGATTCTCATTTTCTTGTTTAACAAGAAGCTTTTCATTGAATTGTTCAATGAAATCCACCTTCTTATTCCGGTGAAGGAGATGGTTGAACGATTTCAAAACTGTGCCATCTTCTATTGAGAGGATTTGAAGAGGGACATGGCTACTTGATTTAGCAAAAATCAATAACATGATCCCTGGACTGATAAAAAAATATCGTAGTGTGAATCATGTAAGGCACAAAAATACTAAAGAGGACAAAAATTTAATGATATCAAGAACTAAAAAATGCGGTACAATTTTAAAAGATTGTGAATTGCCATAGACCATACATCATCAAATATGTGAAAAGAAAATTCACAAGCAAAACAAGGAAAATTACCTGATCTTAATCTCTTGTACATTTTTATCTGAAATGGAGTACAACATTGTATAGTTTTTCAGGTCAAACACCTTGTATATGCTGTAGAGGAAAAGAATAAAAAGAAAGTTATGTGCCACAATCAAGAAGCTTTGAAAAATTATATAACTATATCCCAAATGTGTCAGAACAAAAAAATATTTACCTATCCTGTGCAGAGTATGTGAGTACCTTCCCATTTACATCATCAAACTCTACAAAACCTGGCCACTTCAATGACTCAGATTCAAAAAGAGCAAAGCCAGCATCTGGTTTAACCCTCCTTATATACCTGGAAAACAGACATTTTAACATAGAACACAACAGCACAAAATTGGAAAGGCAACTGTTGCTATCTGCTGTTTTTCTTTAACTCCCTCTCCCTCCTGACCATTTTTATTTTCCTATGGGTTTCATTTGTTAAGCATAGAAAACAAACGTAGGAATTGCAAGGAAATAGAAAGCTATACATACTCAATCCCCGTGCTTCTGCATTTCAAGGAACTGTAACTGTCTGATGCGTAGACTGAAACTGTGATAAGTGAGTCATTATTTTTATTATAAAACAAACTCCTTATGACTTCATCAGGACTGACATTCAAGAAGCATATCCTTTCATTGGTCTCTGCAGTGGAAGTAAACAACGAAAACATTTAACATATATCATGTATCTACCTTCATGTTAGAAATAGGATTTAACAGCATAATCAGATCTAACATCTTAAAAAATAAAAATATCCATAACCAGTTACAAGTATTACCTCGGCTAAATGCTGCACAAACACCAGATTGTGCAAGAGCAAAAACAATGTCTCTTGCTGCTACAATCTCAATTATCTTTGACCTTTTTCTCAGAAATGGCAATACAACAGATGAAGGACCTTTCGGATCATGTGTATCATATTCCTCCTATAAATAGATACATAAGACACAATTACAAGAAGTGGGACAAATGCGCATAGTAAAGCAAACTAGCAAAGTATACGTCTCACTAGTGAAAACAGGAGGCACATAGTTTCCTCAGCATCCAACAATTTAAAATATAGAGGTTCCAAATGTTGCTTGCACAAATATATGGGGAACTTTCACAAACAAACTAACACGTTGAATTTGCAAATCAAATTTTTTACTACATATTCCTCTTGCTCCCTCAGCAATGATTTAAAATAGAGTGGTTTTTTAATTTCTACTACATATTCCCTCAGCAAATTTTCTATCATATTGCATGTGCTCCCTTAGCACATAAAACATAGTAGTTTCAATTGTTGCATTACACAAATGTATGGGGACATTTCACGGACAAAATAACACCCATTGACTTTGCAATAACATACACAATCAAAGTTGCTACTACAGATCCCTCTTGCTTCCTCATAAAAACCACAATTAACCCCACAGACAAATTTACCTGACCTAAGTAACCAAACATCCACATTAACCTAATTTTCTAATCCTAGGGTCTCTTATTCGAATTGCCTATTGTTTTTACTACATATGGAACAAGCACATGACAGATTCAGATTACTCCTTAACATCAGCAAAATCACTATCAAGGTTTTCAAACATGGTTCGCAACAGCAAAATCAAGGTTTGTTTACTCAACGAAACCAAAATTGCGGAATTGCAGTTCCATCCAAATTTCCCACAAGGATAATGATGAAACTGCAACCGCAATTTGAAAACTCAATCACCGCAGACAGTTAAACTACATACAATAACACCATAAAATCTTAACAGATAAACCTTTACGGACATGCGAATGCATCATTTAAGCAAAAAGATGAGACTCGAGGGTATAGTTTCTGCTAATCTTATATCACAAGCACGGACTCTTCAAACTAAACCCTAGAGTCATTCTGTATCCAAAATTTCACAAAATACATAATAAGGCGTAACACAAATTCATTAGTTCGAATAAATCCACTAATCATCCTAACGCATATAAATTCATTGAATCATTGTTCACAAAACAAAATCGAAACGAACCTGCAAGCGAATGTTGCGAAACCTCTCTTGCGCGTCGGTCATGGAGAAGGCGCGGTCGCGGTTGGAGCTTATTTCGCGGCGCAGAAGCTTCTTCACGCTGTTCACGAAGCCGTCCACCGGACGCGGCCTCTTCTGCGCTGCCACCACGCGCCGCCCTCAGCATGGCCGCGGACTCACCGTGATCCGTCGCCCTCCGCCTTCCATGTCAGCGAGCGAAGGATACCTCCGCCGCCGTTCCGGCGGGGATCTACTGAGAGTGAGGATTTAGGGTTCAGATGGCGCTTGTCCTAAGCGTTTACGTTCTTCAAGTTTCGGTTTCGATCTCGTTTTCAAATTTTCGAAGGGAACTGAAAAGTAAGCAAAAAATGAAAATAAAAAATTCTTTATAATAACACAGACTCAGAGAGAGAGAAGAGAGAGAGAAGAGAGAGAGCGTGTGTAGAGCCAAAAAGGATTAGAACTAAAGTAGTGAAACGGGTAATACATGTATCCTATTTTATTTTTAATCATTTTATCCTTAATTCTTTTGAATCTTATTCCACTAGTCTTCCTTATTTTCTTCTATATTTCTCTTTTCTGGATTTTAATTTCAATTAATTTTGTTTGAGCACAAAAATTTTGTGATGTAAAGTAATTAAAATGTAAATATTAAATTATTTATAATTGAATTTTCTTCATTTCTTTAATGCATTGTCTAGATAGAATAATGAAAAAAAAAAAAAGAAGATAGATGAGAGGAGGGAGAGAGAAGAGAGAGAAGGAAGAATAAAAAGAGAGTAGAAAGTGTAGAGAAAAAGAAATTGAAATATTGATATACAAGTGGAATTTAAAATTATCTATGTTTAGTTATCTTAATTTTTTAATTAAAACCTCTCAAATTTTAATTTCTTCTCAGTATATTAAGAAATTTAAGTTTGTTTATAAATTACTTTCTTCAATTTAAATTCAAAAAGTTATAGATTAAAAAAATTTGGAGTGTTATTTGCAAATCTAGGTTTTTATATAACACTTTGTACTTTCTAGAATTGAAAATCCAAAAAACTTCTTAGAGAATCCACGACTCAAATTACAAATTGAAAAAAGAAAGATTTAAAACACAGCCAAGGCAAATTTAGATTGGAAATGATACTTTGTATTCTTTAATTCATAAATTCCTGAATTTGAAAATTTGAAGATATTCATATTTGAGAATCCATAACTTAAATTTCAAACCAAAAGAAAAATGAAATCTCAAAAGGGTGAGGAAGGTGAGCAATGGCTGGAGAGAGTGCATCATGAGAAGAGAATAAAATAAGGACAAAATAGAAAACTCATGTGAAAAAAATGAGTGTAGAAAGAAAAACCCTTTTTATCATAATCCTAAACTTCTCAATCCTAGATCTAATATCTAAGCCCACCTAAATTGTTAATATAATGGTACATGGGTTTTTTTATTTTTTATTTTATGGATAAATATCTCTTTGGTACATTTTGTCCCTTAATTTTTGTTATTTTTGTATATAATATTTTGAAATATTCAATTTGATATTTTAAATTTGTATTTATTATAATTTTCTACCATCAATGTTTGTCATTAATGAATATTGGATCATGTTGACGTGTTCATTAACTTGTATTATTCCCTTCTACACTATTTACACATGTTATTGATATAACCTATTAAGTTTATATATTGGTTTTATTTTTGAACGTTATGTTTTTAAAATTATTTCATTTTAGTAAATTAAATTTAAAAAATAATTATGATAAATACATGAAATTAGTAATACAAACAATTAATTTTACCCATCAATATCAATTTAATATTTAAACCAAATTAGTTAGATATTTCCATATTTAATTCTTATTTAACAAATCACTTAGCTGCATACAAACCACTATTACTACAGGTCATTTTTATCTTAATTTGCAGAATTATTGGAGAAGAACGAAGATATGTATTATCATATGTGTGATGACGTTAAACATTATTGCTATTCTCGTAACTGTGTTGAAAATTTTGTTCTCAGTATTTGGGAAGATGACTTGGGATGTGATTTTATTGGTATGACATATATGATGATGCTAGAGATTTTTGTTACTTTGGTATGTTGATGAGTTTACTCTCAACAACTAATAATTATTTGAAGCAGTAGTGATTTATTCATGTATTATTGATGAAGGTATTTACAATTTAGGATTTGGAACGTGATTTTTTTATATTACATGAATCCAATTTTCTTGCATTTTAGGATAAAAAAATATTTCTATTCTATTATAGAAAATAAATCTAAAAAAAATTGACATAATCATAATATTCGAATTTATTGTTGTTATGCTTGAGATATATTTGTATAATTTTTCATCAAAAATAATTTACTTTATGTTTAATTTTTTTGTTATGTATATTATTAGCGTAAAATATGTATAATTTTTTAATAGTTAATTTTTATGGGAAATTTTAGTTGGTCATCCTACTTTATTTCATTTTATATAATTTTATTATTTTATAAGTTTATTAGTGATATAAATGTATTGATTTAATTTCAATTTATTTATTTTGATCATGATGAGAAAAAAAATAGAAAGTAAAGTAAAAATTAACCATTATTTTATTATACATCTTATATTAAAAATTTAGGTTTTAGTCTTAAATGATTGGAAGTAGCTCTTGGATTTAGGTAAAAAAAAAATAGTTAACAATAGGTTTACCTACTCATTGTCATGTGAACCACCAAATTATATGGAGACGAAGAAAATGAATGAAGAAGTTACTTGAAAACTCAATTTGAACATGACGTATCTTTTAAGTAAAACTTGGATGTGTTAGGGAAAATCTACTCCCTAATTGAGCTTTCATTATTTTGCTAGAACTCTTTGTTTTACTTCATTCTAATCCATGTCTAAAATATTAATAAATATTAGATTAAAAAAATGGTTAACTTAGGTGTGAACTATAATTACCTATAAACATGAGATAATTGCACAAATATGCCTTGTTTTTGGGAAAATTATTATAAATTTTGAGTCCAAAAATTTTTTTCACTAATTTTACCTCCAAAATTAAAAAGTTTCACAAAATTTGGCTTGGTGTCAAGTTCTATTAAATCTATAGCATTAAACTTTCTAGAAATTTTGAGTTGTCAATAAACACATATCACCTTATTGGGATGTAAACAATGTCTTACATCGAAAAAACAAAGGATGTCACATGAGTTTATAAACATACATAAGTAACTCCATTAGTGAGAGGTCTTTTGGAGGAGGTCCAAATATAAAACCATAAGGGTTTAGTCCCAAAGCAGAGGCTAAAGGGATTAAGTATGAAATATGAGGGGGAAATTTTGTTTTCTTTCATTGCTTTATTTTTTGCAAACAAAAACACATCATCTTGATATAAATTTCTGCTTAAGAAACTAACAATTGCTATGTAGATGCAAAATAGTTTGATTCTTTAAAAAATGATCAATGTTTTAAAAACTAAGTTTATAATAAGGTTTTTGCCTAAGACTTATAAAAAATTTATAAGTATGATATGTAATCATAAAAAAGAGGAAGATTGTTAAGTCTGAAATGATTAAAGACAAATCATGAATCTTAATGTTTGATAATCACAATCCATCTTATAAGATTTTTTAAGATGATCTTTTTTAAGCATCAAATGTAATTTGTTTTGATAGATAGATGAATGATAAAAATCAAATGCATCAAACTAAAACTTAGTCTGAAAGTTCATACTAATTTATGAACAAACAACAACTTTTAAATGCCCTATGATTACTTTTAAAATATTATAATGTTTTGTAATCTTAAGGAACAAATTAATGAAGAACCAAATGAAGTCTTCTACGCGAAAGATAAGTTTCTCTTCAAATGACTACTTTTAAACGTTATGTTACTTATCCATGCATTTTGTCTTACAGAAGTTGATTTGGCTTGCTCAAATCAAGTATGAGTAATTTACTCACTCCTCACGTCAAAAGACGAGTCAAATTATAACAAAGAAAACTTCGCTAACATGAGGAATTGCAGCAAAAAAGTAGTTACACTTTTTCGGCATTCTTCAATGGTCAAAGAACAAAAGTTGTCAACTTTGATAAGACAGTCCATATTTTGCATTTAATACAAATGGACGTGAAACACACTTCCAACATATAAATGAAGATTTGAAGCTATTCTGTCTAATGGTTACTTCAGGTTCATCATCTGTAAAAAGGTCAGAGATTGAAGCCAAAAGTTAGAGATTACTCTGTAGAAATTGAAACTCTTGAAGTTTTATTTCTCAATCTCTCAAAAAGCTCTTAAGTTCTTTAGTTGTAAATCCCTCTTTGTGAAGAGATTTATTCTCAATTAGACACAAAGCTTTGTAAAACCATTGACCTTAGTGTAGGTATTAGCCTAAAAATGTTATGTGCAAAGAATACTTGTTGTGTTATCTCGAAGAAACTGTGTACAAAGAATACTTTGTGTATTTAGACAAAAAAGGTTGTGTACATAGAATAATTAGTTAGCTTGAAGAGGTAATTAAATCTTAGTTTTTTCTAAGGAATTGGATGTAGTATGTTGAGACAAACCAATATAAAAACTTTTGTGTTTATCTCTTTGCTATATTTTCTATGTTTACTAACAACATGCACTAATTGTTATTTATTTTAAATCTTTCATGGAAATATTTGAAAAATAATTTTAAAGAAACTAAGTTTAATCCATAAACGTAGACGAACTAAGAAGCTTGCAAACTTTTTTAATTAATACAATTTAACTCCACTTCTTATATTTTTTATCATTTCAATAAGCTTGGTTGAGATTGGTTTCATAAAACTTGGAAGATTTCTTTTATGGTACTTACAATGAAAGGTGGGGTGAAATTTCCGTAAAACATATTGAATATTATCAAACAATTAATTAACTTTTAACGGAATAACAAAATCTATAACTTTATGATAATTTAAGGATAATTTTTGTAATTATAGAATTTGATGCATAATTCGCTAAAACGTTCAAGTTAAATGGCAAAAAATTGCAATCAAGCCTAATAAAAATAACGATAATAATAATAAACATATCACACTTAAACATTTATCACCTAAAAAAGAAATAGAACGATGATATTTCATAAACTAGCAAGTAGGTTTTATCATACACATCTAATCTAAGAAAGAAATGATAAGTCATTGAAACATGAAATGTCTAGTCTTTAACCCATGTATTCATTAATAGACAAAAGGTTTTGGTCATAACAAAAATACGAGTTATTAAAATTAAAATATTTTATTTTTATCGGACAAATAAATAAGTGGACTCAAACTTTGTCCAACAAACAAGTTAACATCCAACTAATACAAAAAGAAATAATAAAACATCCAAAGAAAGTACAATAACTTATGGTTATAAGGATCTCGTCCAATGAAAAATACTCTTATACCCATCTTTTCAAGTTTAGCGTCCAAATGTCAAAAATAATAATTAAAAATTAACAAGTACTCTAATGAAAAAGATTTGATTTTATTTAATATATGCACTTTAATCCTTTATAAATATTATATTTAATGTGATTAAAAGGCTAATGTTAAAAAGGTTACACATTTTATGAAGTTTGTGAAGTAATAACTAAAACGACAAAATTATATTTAAGAATTGAGAAAGACAACACATATTATATTAAATTTGGTTATTTTATGATTTAAATCTTAATGATTACTCTTCATCTCTTTAAAAAAAGTTAATTTATCAAGTCAAAGGATAGAAATGACACAAGAACATCATAAGAAAAATTAAATGTAAAGAAATTTATTAATACATATATTATTTCATTCTTAAACAATGCCAATAAATTCTTTTTAAGATTATGTTTAAAAATAACATAAACCGTTAAATAATTTAATATCAATAATAATATTTAATGAATCTTCTTAATTAATATAAATTAGTTAAAAAAATGTAATATATTAGAGAACAAAATAACAAATATTAGGTAATAATTGATAAATCTACAAGCGGACTTACGAAATCATTTTACATATATTTGTCTTAACTCATAAGAAATTTATGAGAAAATAGCCCAATAATATAAAAAAGTTTACGTTGTTCATGTTCTTGAAGCTTCTAAAAAAAAAGAAAACAATGCATGATCTTTACATAACTTAGAGCTATTTGGGTTTGGATGAATGAGTAAAGGACCGGAATGACAACATTCAAGAATATGAATTGAAAAGGGAACCATGACTCACAACAAGTAGCCCCAACATACTATAATGCCAGCACGAAGTAAAAATGTTAAAAAAAGAGGCTTACCACTTATCTATCTATGGATGGAGTGTATATCTAGTGCCTAACATTGAACATGGCACCAATGCATTTCTAATTTTTAAAGAGAAGGGATCCAATGTTGTCTTGCCTCCTACGAAACCAATTTTAAACTTTTACATGAAGGAAATGACATTAGGAAAGACATTCCTTAATCCTTTACCTTAGAGGGAGAATCTAAAAATTTATAAGAAATTTAAATATACAGTATTTTAATTATCTTGATTTAAATTTCTTTCATTTTATATTCATTTTATTTAGATTTTTAAATATTTATTTAAAATTAAAATTTTAATACTGAATAAAAATAAATATTAATTATTTTCAAATACTTAAACATTCAATATAAATTTAATGTCACGTGATAAATTTTAATGTTACAAAATATTTAATAATTAATTTTTATATTGAATAATTAAAATCATAATAAATACTTAATTGTAATTAAGAACTACATAGTCTTAAAGTAATGTTATTTAATGAAACTTTAAAACAATGCAATATAATTTAATTAAAGAATGAGGAATTTTAAATACTTACATTTTAAATAAAATTTCAAATTCTTTAAATTTATATAATTAAAATTTCTTTGTAAAATAATATGACTTTAAATTCTTTTAGATACTTTATCTAAACAAATCAATTAATAAGATGACAATTCAATTTTTTAAAATAAATGAATTACTCCATAAATTAACTCATCCAAACACATTATTACAAAAAAAAAAATAATAATAATAAGAAAGAAGACAAAGAATCATTACCCACATAGTTCATCTTTAGGGTTAGGTTGGGAAGGATCATAGTTTGAACCTTTTGTAATTAATTACATAATAAGAAAGAATTTAGAAAGGAAATAGATTACCTTCTAACATAATTCAAAGCATTTTAACCCCTATATATATTTTATTTGTTGATTATTTAATACTTATTTAACCCCTACAAAAGAATATTATAATCCTCTCCAAATTTTGATATACTTTAGTCATTTCAATAATTAAAAAAATAGAAATATTATAGTGGTTATTTTGTATGTAACACTTTACATTATTAACTCATTGAAAATAGCAATAATTCCGCAACCATTGAAAATGAAAAGTTTTTGATACACAGTATTAACTGGAGCCTTTCTATTTTTTATTAAACTCTAACTAACAATACTTGTTATACTTTATTTTATTTTATATATCTTAAGGATATGAATCAATAATTAATTTTTCTCTGCACAATATAACAGACTAATAAAATATATCCAGTTTTACCTTGGTATACAAACACTTTCAATATCCCAATGTGAACATGTTGAAAAATGTAATCAGATTCTGCCTGGCTGTGATGCACTTAAGAACAAAAAGTTAGCACAACACTAGGGTACCCTCTAACAACTCTTATAGGGTGCAGCAATTTTCTAACCATATATAAAAAAAAGTATAACCTTTGAAAATTGAAACAGTGCAACACCCTTTTCACTTTATCATTTTTCCTTCAAATCACACCCTTTGTTTTTTCTTCTCATGGCTAAAATCTGGATTGAGGTATGTTTGATATCTGCTCGTGGTGTGAGGGGTTCACCTTCACTTTGGAAGCGTCAATGGTATGCAGTTGGGTGGGTTGATCCTAAGACCAAATACTGCACCAAAGTTGATGCTTCAGGGGATGCAAACCCTGTTTGGAGAACAAAGTTTGCAGTTCAGGTTGATAACTCTGAGACAGATCTTGCACTCAACGTGCAAGTTTATAGTAGGGACCCTGTGTTTCTCACTGAGAAGCTTCATGGCTCAGCCACAGTTGTTCTCAAAGAGTTTATTTCCAAGCAGGTTGTTCACAACTCTGAGGAAGTTGGAAGTTATCAATTGAGAAAAAACAAATCCAACAAACCAAGAGGCTTCATTGATGTTTCTATTCGTGTTTCTCAGGACAAGGAAGAGCCTAGTTTCCACCCACAAGGTATTTACTCGTATGTGTGGAGAAATTGTTGAATCATTTGATATCATCACTTGTTTATAGCTAGTTTGTACCAATTCTTGTAATTAAGATAATAACTTTGTGATTAAATTTTATCAACTTTAATTGAAGATAGAGTTGCATGTAAAGAGAGCATTTGTTTGTATGCTACATTATCTCTATTAGTAAAAGACTTTTTGAATAATAAACAAAAGTAAATCTGAGCATTAAGTTAAAGTTGACAATATCTTTCATACATAGAAATATACATAGATAATGTAGTTTTTTTCATGTGTTATTTATCCTTAGCATTTTCAACAAGTTATGCTACATTATCTCTATTAGTAAAAGACTTTTTGAATAATAAACAAAAGTAAATCTGAGCATTAAGTTAAAGTTGACAATATCTTTCATACATAGAAATATACATAGATAATGTAGTTTTTTTCATGTGTTATTTATCCTTAGCATTTCAACAAGTTATAAGTATTAACTATGGATCAAATACTAAACATGTACAACATTTAACCATCAAGAAATTTTAAAATATTTCTTCTTTCCTTTTGGTCTTAGGAGAGTGAGCTCTTAATTCAGAATGCTGAAAAATGGATTCCATATTTGAATGGAAAAAGTTGGAAACCTTGAGTGATCTGAGGCTGAATGATTGTTATGCAGGTGATGATGGGGGAGGAATAGTGCTCTTAGGTCATGGCAACAATAATGCTCACATGACCAAAAGGGGTGGTGGATTGAGGCAAACCTATCCACAGCAAAAAGCTCAAACTTCATATCATGGGCCACAAAAACAGGCCCAAACTAATGTCCCCTACTTAAATCCAGTACCATTTCCTGCAGACTATACTAACCCTCCTTATGTTGGTGGTGGACCAAGTGCAAGCTACCCTACAACTGCAGGATCAAGTTATCAACAACCACCTAGAACACCACTCTCAAATATTGGTTATGCTCCAACTTATTTTCCAAGTAGTAGTGGTGGCATGGGACCTAGTTATTTTAACATGCCATCATCATCAACTGGGCCAGGTGCTAGGCCAAGAGGGCCTCCAGGATTTGCAATTGGGGCAGGTGCTGGAGCATTGGCAGCTGGGGCTGTAATGCTTGGTGATAATAACTTCATGTCAGGATTTGATGTTCCTTCTGGCCTAATGGGTGATCCAACTCTTACCATTGCTACTGATCCTCTTTTCTGAACTAGAAGAATTAAGCACCTTTTGTAATTATTGTGTTGGCTCTTGCCATAACAGTTCTAATTTCTTTGAGGTCAAGACTGCTAAAGAAAATGTTCAAGATTTTTGTTTTTTCTTTCTGTTTGAATATGAAAAACAATTTATTTTGGCAGTGTAACTATTATTTTTCCTGGTTTCATGTTGCTTTTTGGCTAAAAGAAAAGGTGCATGACACATCAATGATCATTCTGCATGAAATGAAATTAATATATTCAAGATAACTAACATGTATATGTCTGGTTTAAAAATTTTAGGGCCTTAAATTTTAAAAAATTGTTATTTTATATAAACTAATCATTAAAAATTTATAATTATTTTATTTAAAAATTTAAATAAATCCATAAAAATAATTCTTGATAATGTTCAATTTTATTTTTCCATTAAAATAATCATAATTACTTAACTTGAGACTGATTTGATGAGATTTTGTTTTACTAATTAAAATAAAATAGTGATATCTTTATTTTTCACAACCATTTGTTACCACTTCCTAATTTTAATTTTTTCTCCACTCAAATTTTAATTTCTTCTTGTTCATTTATCTAGGCATGAAACTATAGTGATTCTATAAGTTGTAATTTTTCACTGTCTATATATTTTTTTTCTAATTGACTACAGGACAATGAATTTCTTAAATAAATAATATTTATTTTTTAAGAATAACACAATGTGCTAATATTACAATCACTGAGATGAAATCAACTAATGTATAAAAAAAAATAATGAATGATAAGTGAAATCAAATAATGTGTACTAGAAATACTAATTAAATATAATTTTGATAAAAAACAAGAAAATCTATCCCATGCATAGAGATAAAGAATTAATGCAAGATATGTCCTGTCTAGATAGAGGGAGCCAGCTATACATCATACTAGAGACAATTTCTTTTTTGGAAATTTCTATATAATTTTAGAAAAAAATTAATTTCTAATCATTTATGGAGAGAAATTTAATGTAAACAACAAAACGAAAATTATAATGTTATCATCATACTCAGACCAATCCTCATAGTTTAGCATGTCGATTGAGACTACTACATACCTAGACACCAAGATTTATATGACATGATAATATGTCCAATACTTTAGTCTTTCTCCAACACCATCAACACATACATTGACCAGGTTGCAAAGTATTAATAATAAGATTCATGACAGTGACCGCCCTAACATGAAAAACGATAAAAAAAAAAAAAAAACTATTAATTCTTAAAAGTAACAACTTTTCCCTGTGTATATACTCCAAAAGACCAAGACCCAGAGAGGGGAAGACCTACAAGAGCAACTATGGCTTACATCTATCTTTTGTAAGTATATATATCATGCATTAGAAAGTGTTATTACTCCCTCAATTTTAAAAAATAAAAATAAATTTTTAATTATTAAAATTATTAATATTTATATTGTTTAATTATCAATACTGAATAACATAGAATATTATGTGATTTTTATTATTTTTAATTTTATATCTAGAGTCCTAATCATGTGTAGGCTATATCTAACCAAGAAAAAATAATTCTATATGCATTGGTCTCTGACGTGTTGAAGGTCTTAAACTCTTGCAAGTAATGGTTAACTTATGTGACTAAATCAAGCATAGGATTTCATCAAAAACTCAAATAAATACATACCAGGTGATCCATTAGCTTTTTGTAATAAAAACAAGGGTTTGGGAGTGTTGGGATAATTTTTTGTAGACTTTCTGACATTCTTTTATTCCTATGAAAGAATTACTTCTAATAAAGAAAATACTAATTATATACCATCTATTGGATTTCTTATACTAATACATGAAAGAAATATTTAATTTTTCATCATTAGATTTCTACCTCTCTTCCTAATTAAAACCACATCAATAGTAACTAACCTATCCATTTGAATAAACTATTTTTTTTATAGTATCAATTTGAACAACAGTAGCCCAAATTTTCTCCGGGAGGTTAAACACATTATTTATACATGTTTAACATTGATAGTAATACTCTTAATTAATAATAATGTGATATTTGGTTAGGCATCACAATCATAACTAGATCTCATCATAGATAAATGAGAATATTAGATAAGATATTTTATGGTAAAATTGTATTTTAATTTTGTCTTCAATATTTAATTTAATAAAGTTTTTTCTTTTATATTCTAATTTGATTCAATTTTAATTAAATCCAATATTTGAATCAAAAAACAATTTTAACAATTAAACTGAATTATATTATTAAAAAAAGAAATTTAAATTAAATTTAGAGGACACAAAACTTATAATTTTGTGATAAATTTAAAAGACTTGATCCCCTGTTAATATTATTTTATTCCTTATTATAAGAAAAATAAAATAAATTATAGTACCTGCATGAAACAGTATTTATAATTTCTTTCTGCCTGTTTACCAAAATTATAATGGCATTATACTCATACCATTCATTTTAGTACTTACATAACAAAAATCTTAATTTTATTTTTTGGTCTTTCATAATTCATATTTTAATTCTATAACATCATTCTTCGATTCCTTCCTTTTATATATAAAACTTTCATTTATAATTTAAAAAAGAAAAAAAGTTTATATAGGTGTTCATAGGTGTGCAGGAGTCTCACACCTGAATGTACACTAATTCAAATATTTAAATTCTACTTTGAGAAAATAAGAAGTTTCAGCTTTATGCTGTATATCTTTATCTGGGACTCCATGTCAAAATTATTGATTATTTATTATTAATTTCATCATATTAAAACTATTTATTTATTTACTGCTAATTTTCAAGACACATTTTAAATAAGAAAACTCATATGTATTTATACAAGTAAAAAGACAAAGAACCAAATTATTGTTTACAATTTAAAATACCAATTCAACGTGGTAATGAAGATTGTGCAGGTGCTACTTCTCGGGAATGTGGTGACCAATAAAGGCTGGATATGCTTTACACTAAAATACAATTAACTAATGCAGATTTCTTTGCATTAAAAGCTTTGTTTAGTGACAAATATGCCTTGGAAAACGAAAGAGGTGGAGTAATTGGTGCATAGGAACGAGAAATATCTACCATCAAATATCAATGCTTTTGTCCTGCTCCATTATAATGTGCTGCTGTCTTCACACTCAATAAAACATGCAAAATCATACTCATTATATGTTGATATAAGTGATTGATAATGTTCAGTAAAAAAAAAACAAGTGAATAATGTTTTTCTTTTTAAATTTAATTTCTATGGAATAATTAACCAAAAAACATATATTGCTTATCGATGAAATATTTCAAGAGCTTGATGATTAATTAAGAGTAAAGTATGATTCCTAGTTATATGGGACAATATTATATTAATTGTTAATATTAAAAAGTATTAAATGAAGTCTTAATATTTTCAATAAAAAAATATATTATAAAAGATAGAAATTATAATGATAACAAATTATACTCTAGCAGTCAACATATCAAATTTCAATTGTAATTAAATATATTTACATTTCTTATTTTATATAAAAATTCCATTACATTTTCTAAATTAGATAATGCTTACGTTAGAAAGTTAAATTGATTTAAGTGTACTTTTAAAATAAGAATATTAAATAGATTTAATTTAGTTAAATTTTATTTATATTTGAGTAAAAGAATTGTATATTACTTCTTGTACATGAATTTAAAGAAAAAATATGTCAAAAAAAGTTAATAAATAAATGAGAAAAAGTGATATTTTTACACAATTGTCATTATCATTTGTGAGGAAATAAATTTTTTATTAGAAATGATGTATGTGAAGGATTTAAATAGAAAAGAAGTAAAATTAAAATACTGAGACTACATTTTTTCACATGATAATTATTACGGAATAGAAGAAATAATTAATAAAAAAAAATTACACAGTATAAAATCTTTTTATATTATCATTCAATCACAATTTATCATATAAATTTTATTAACTATAATAATCCTAAAAATTCTATCAAATTAAATCTTTTATATTATATATATATATATATATATATATATATATATATATATAATATGTAACTATTAAACTCTTCTTATAAAAGCTAATGCTGCATTGACATAAATGATAATATGTGTGATTGTGAATATATATAAGAATATTTGCATACATACAATATTTGCTTTAACATACATTACTTTTTAGTTATACCCAATTTACATTCAGGTGAATGAGTAAAATTATAAACTGATGATAAAGCATTTGATAGGAAAAAAATGTACAGTTGAAAAGAATAAGACAGATATAAAGTGAGTGAAGAAAATATAGTTTCCAAACTAAATTTAAGTTCAAACCCACATCAATGATCTGGTATTCTAGCATTTTAATTATCTATCTGTAAGGTGAAGACATCTCAGATAAAATGGAAAAGAATAGACAGTAGCAGCAATAAGTGCAGTGACTTGTTAACAATGACCTAATTTTGCCTTTCCCAGCCCCAAAAGAAAGAACTCAGAAAAGTATTGAAAGAAAAAGAGAGGAAGAAAAACTTATACCGAAAATAACCTGAAAGGAAAAGTAGCATGCATGCTGTTAATTATGTACTTTATGAAAGAAATGAAGAAATGTGGGTATAAAGTAATAATCACATAGCTAGATACAAGTGATAAATTAATTTAAAGTTTCTAAACAAAATATATTATATCCATACAAGTTCTACCACTGTATTA
Source organism: Hylodesmum podocarpum (assembly GCA_026586105.1). NCBI lineage: Eukaryota > Viridiplantae > Streptophyta > Magnoliopsida > Fabales > Fabaceae > Hylodesmum > Hylodesmum podocarpum. The sequence continues at coordinate 170,471 of JALJEV010000047.1, read as the reverse complement.
TGTGTACTATATTGTAAGATTTATACATGCATTAGAGATCTTGATTTAATTTCCTGTAAAATAGTATCACCTGGGGTACTCTATTAAACTCATGTATATATGTGCAAGTGTTTAGATTTCAGATGTTTGCTGAATCTTTGGTAATTGTGCTAAAGAGTAAATACTTACAAAGAGCTAGAAGACGATTATGTAGCATCAGGTACAGTGTACTGGATGCCCCTTTTTTTGTGCTTAGCAATAGCTTAGACAAGCATAAAGGCATTTGAGATGAGACATGTATGGATACAAATGGAGGCAACAGAAAGAAGGAGCTCCCTTCAGTCCAAGCACAGAGAAATTAAAGAGGGTCACAATAGGTATATGTGATCTTTTGCTAGCTTCATTCACACAATATTGTTATTATTATTATTGTAGCAAATTAAAAGAGGCTCAGTGAAATATTACTAATAGTATTGTATGAATGAGTCAGCCTTTAATTGATCAGTGAGCAACCCATAATCTTTCATTATATCCATGCATGGGCTGAGGGAAGGTCCTTCACTCTCTTTTCCTCCCAATATGAGTGTTTAGTGATGTGTATTAGCACACTACTGCACATGTGTATTTTAATTTCCTTCATCCTGAAACAAAGATGAAATGAGTATTAGTGTGTAATACTTTATAGGCAAAACAATTGATTATAACAGAAAATAAATAAAAAATCAGCCAATTAAAATTTTAATAATGGTAACTATTTTTCTTTGTATTAAAAGAGTTGAGAATCAATTAGCTAGAAACTTTATGAAAGGAATATATTGCTACTATCAAATTAATGCAGACTTAGATATAAACTTTACGCAGATATGAATTACATAAAATGAAAAAAAGGGGTAAGAGAGGGTATGAGTATGTGTACAACGTCAAATTATACAGTGGTTAACTAATGTATGTGAATTATTGCAAACTTACATTAAATTTATATTCTATTAACAAAAAACCCAGAGGTTATAATGACAGTATAGAGGACGAGTAAACACTCATTTTGGGGAGTTTCTTTAAACATGTGTTCTGATTTTGTCACAAAATCAGTGAATGTAAAGGAGATAAGAAGATGGAGTTTTCAGAAGCTAGAACGGTATATAAACGCATTAATTCATCTTGAAACCAAAATCGAAGTTAATTATATTACAAAGCAAACTAATTAACATGACAATAAAGAAAAATGTACTGAAAAGACACATCATGTTGGCTCAAACTTCCACAAAGTGATGGAACTTCAAATAAAAGAAAACTTTAAACAAGAAATAAGAGAAGATGTACTTGCAAGAGTGGAAGAAAGGGAAAGAGAATTAACGCAGCAGAGAAAACCAGATTCTTAAAAACACACATATATAGATAAATGTTCTAATATCCATGCAAGTTTATTATAAGCTCAGAAAGTACTAAATATGCAAAACAGTTTTGATAAACTTTTTCACAATTATTGGTACCAATCAACCTACAATAGCCAGTGTGGCACAGATCACTATGTGAAGGAAACCTTACTTTTGAGGGTCAGTAGTGAATTGAAGAAGATGAAGGAGATCAAAAAAATAAAAAAAAAAAAAAAATCAACATCATATATTAAATTTCCATAACCAAAAAGAAATTAAATCTAGAAAGACCAACCTTAGAGCTAAAGGCTCAAAAACAGTTGCTGCTGTAGGAAACCCTAATTCTGATCTGGTTTCATATCGATTTCTGCGTTGAAGAGAAGCAAGATAGTGAGGGTTATAAAGAAAATGAAAACTGTAAAGACCAAAAAGGACTTGCTGGTTGTAATGAATGAAAAAAAAAGGGTGTGTGAGAGAGATGTTTATTAATTGTTTATTCATTTATTAATTGAAGTGCTTATGTTTTTCAAGAAAGGAGAAATTGGTAGACATGATGGGTCATTGTCCCATGAGAGTCACAGACAGGAAAGTGAATCCAAGAAATATTCTAGTAGAAGAAAGGTGCAAAGGAGGATAGGTTTGATAGCTGAATGTATATTACAGTCAAACTTTATTTTTTATTTTTTTTTCTGGCAAAACTTGGCACTCTTCTTCAAGGTACCTTTCACAGATTTATTAAAATGATCATTCAGGTTAGGTTTAGAAAATTGTTGCAAAAATATGTTTCAGATAATTTTATCACTAGATCAGAATTTTGCTTTTTATATAAGTTTATTTTGTTTTTAATTATTTATTAGATTTGTGTTACAATGTGTGGATAATATTTTTAATAAATTTTCAAAAATGCATTCACATTTTATCTGAATAGTTTCTCACGTGACTTTATGTTCTTGAAGTCTGAGGCTACATAGTTTGAGCACTTGAATTCTTTTAACCGATGCTATTATAAAATGATTTTATACAATAATAAAATATCACTTGTTATAGGAACACTTTACATGTTAATTTTCAATAATGTTGGAGAAATGAAGAGACCCTATGGTTTTGTTCTTAATTTTTTCTACGGTTTGTGATTTTTGTCCTTCAAGCTCTAGTATTCTATGTTCAATAACAAAGAAAAATAAAATCTATCTATTATTATTAAAAACACGTACACTACAATCATCACTTTTAAATTATAATAACTAATTAATTTTGATCGAAAATTAAAAAACAACCTGAACGACATGTACCTCTTTTGTTGATTTTTAAATATAACTCAATTTTATAAAATTAACCTAATTGATTTTTCACTATGGAATATTTAATACTTAATGATCTTAGTATCAATAGCTCTAATATAGGAATTCATATATATAAAAAAATCTAATAATTCTAAAATCTGAATTGTATTTCCTAAATAATCCTTAATCAATATCTATTATTAGAAATAGTGTCTCCATTAAAGAATTGAATTAATTTAAGGATATTTCTAAAATTCAACATTAATTTTACTTATGGTTAAGTTTAATAAAATTTATCACATCTTAAATTTTGATTTTTTTTATATCAAACTCAATATTATTATAAAATTATCTTTATAATATTTGCAGTAAAAAAATTGTCTTTAATAATAAATGTAAAGCTTTTAACTTACCCTATATTAGTAATTGTTTGTTAACATAATATTATTATAAAATGAGTATCAATATCATAAAAAAAAAATCTTAAACCAACATTGATGAGATATTCAGTTAGTCTATTACACTTCTAAATAGATCACTTAAATAAAATCACTTGACTGTATTTGATGGTTGTTCTGGAAAGGCTCGCCGAAGAAAAGCCAAGTGGTGTGAGTCAGAGAAACGTGAGACTAATTAAAATCCGACAACATAAATGTCATTATCGAAACTACTGTTCATACGTGAGCTACCTCAACGACTTCTGGGAACCATTTCTCTATTTTAGTAACCGTGATTGTTAGGTTTGTTGATGTTAGCGCATCCACAGACATATGTTTGTTTTTTAGTTTTCTAACATTTACCCACGATACATATACATATATATATATATATATATATATATATATATATATATATATATATATATAATTGTGGATTCACATGTCACAATAACTCATTTATTTTATCATTATAAAAATTTCACTAGTAAAAATAATAGATCATTTGTTAGTAGACAGAGTTGTGCAAAAAAATTTGTGATGAAGAATCCTATGAGCAACTAACTAAGAAAATGGTTTTCTATTTTTTCTGTTTATTTTTTTTTCAAATTGTTTATTCATATATCTCGGGAAAGCTGTACAGAGTATATATTCATTCTCATATATATATATATATATATATATATATATATATATATATATATATATATATATATATATATATATAACCTAAACAAGAATAATCAGGGTTCAGTTTTAATTTATGTAAAAAAAAAATGCCAACAGCTAATAAAAAATTATGAGAGTTATAATTTTTAAGTTGATATATAACAAGTTATTACTAGAATATAAAATCCCATTGTTGCATTAGAGTATTAATTACAACTTGTTCTTGAAACAACTTAAATAAATAAACTAAAAATATAGGCTTCTTCCAAATAATTATATATCTTTATCATTATTAACTTATATTCTATTTTGATTATAATGATATTGATACATTTGAAAAAATGGTTAATTTCATTGGAAATCTTGATCACACTGAATATTTTAAAAAATATAAAACATATTTTATATCTAAATTGATTAATATTCAATTTCTAATCACTTGGTTGAACCGAATAGCTTACATATATTTGTTTATAACACCTGTGAGATTGTATAAATCACTTAAGAAAATAACATTGTAATTATATTTTAATTAATATATAGTTTATATCCTCTCTTTTATCACACTTCTTTATATTTTTGACCTTTTAAGGTATATACATCACTGCATAATAAGTTATAATTTTTTTTTAAAAGAAAACAATTATTTATGTTTGAATGAAATTTAATATCTAGGCCAGCAACTCAAGATTTAAAAATGGTTGGAATTAAGAATATAACAAGAATATTTTGGGCAAATCTTAACGAATTAAAACAGCATGTTAACTTGTACCAAAACACAAAAACTGTAATTCTAGTTACACATCCATATATGAATGCTCTTTTTCTGAACCAATATATGTGTCATACTCATCATAAATAATATTCCAGCACACTGCTCCACTTTATATATATCTCCTTAGCTGGAATTTGCATTGATTCAGTCGTGCAATATTATTTTTCAATAGTCTTTCTTCTCATCATCAAATTTCAAAATACAGGCTGACCTGTCAGAGTACCTTACCCATATCATACATAATCCATGTGCATGGGGCTAAAAGACAGGCTTGCAACCTCTTTGTATTTAAATGCTAATGCTAATTTGTTTTAGATTTTCATAGAATGTCCAAAGTAATTTCAACCATAAATTTTATATTATATGATGTAGAATAATTTTAAATCTTCCTATAATATAGCTTATTGACCTTCCTACTTTCTTTCTATGATAATTATTAAATATGTTTTATATTTTAAAATATATAATTTCATTCTAAAATACTCCCCTCCAATCTTTATTATTATAAGGTTCAGCTTGAAACTGTAGTTTATTTTATTTTTTTACAAGGTCCCATCTATAATTTTCTATACAGTTACTTTTTCTTCACAAAAATATCTCGTATTAATTAATATTAGTTCTTGAAAAACGTAGCAGCATAAACATCACTTATTAATGTTTAAATTAGGGATAATTTTTGAAAAAAAAATACATACATTATTAAAGACTAAATTTAAGTTGCACTCTTCGTTCGTAAGTTTAAATGCTAATTATTAACATAAACAATATGTTTTGATTGATTTTTAAAAATCATGTTGCAACTAAAATTATAGCGAGTTTATCACAAAATAACCTGTTTTTCCTTTAAATAATTATGGTGTGTTTAGTTTTGTGGTAAAATCATGACGAGTTAAATTAAAATTAATTTATCTCAAAATTGTGATATTTGATATTTTGGTTACTAAAATCATGGTCCATAAATTTTTAATCTATTCTATTCTTTATGAATCTTACTCTAATAAAACACTCCTAGTGCATTTTAATATATTTAATTTTATGCTGAAATAATAATTTTGGGTAAAAATAATTTTAAGTAACTTTAATGTTGGATAGAAAAAAAAAATTAAATCGAATTTTATTATAAATTTAATTCTCTCTGGACATAAATAAATCATTTTAAAATGAATTTTATTACTCGTTCAAATAAACATATAAACCACCAAATACGATTTTACATTTATTTTTTTTCAAGTGAAAATGAAAAACAATTCAAACCAAAGATCAACAAATATAATTTTATATTTATTTTCTATTTTCAATGAAAATGAAAAGGCGTTTAAACCAAAGATGATCTAACATTGTAATATTGATTTTCTCACCTTCGTTATTTTAAATGAACACGCGCACGTATATATATATATATATATATATATATATATATATATATTTTTATATAAATTAAAAATATTTTCATGAAAACATTTTTAGAAAGTCAGCCAAACATGTTTTTATATCTGTCTTTTATTTTCAATATAAATGAGCACATATCCATTTTCTTACCTCGATTATTTTAGATAAACATGTGTGTGTATATATATATAATCTTATTTTCACATAATTTTAAAAATATTTTCTTAAAAATATTCTGAAAAAATAAATTAAACATATTACAACAACTTCACTTTACAGTTAATTGTATAAGTAATTAATCAGCTAACTCATTCATAATATATATATATATATATATATATATATATATATATATATATATATATATATATATATATATATATATATATATATATACATATTTCTCTCTTTTTATATTTTATAACTAGTTATATGTAATTTTCTATATTTTTTATATTCCAGTGTTGATTCCGTCTCCTCCTTTGTTTTAGATGAATGCGCGTGTATTTTGGTGTGTTTATCATCTTGCTTAGTGGTGACTATAACTGTACCCATGGTTGAAATTTGCTGGTGACTACACAATCATAATAAGACAGTGTTGGAACTTTATTGGAAAGGAAAATAGCTGGCCTGCAAAGATATACATAGATGTTTTAGAAGTGAAGGGAATTGAGGAGAAAGAACAATGTTGAGTAAAATAATGATGTGAGAGATTGAGAAAATGAGACGTGGGAGGAACCACATTTAGACCTAGGCCATAGCTTTCTTTCATAGGGGAAATCATGAAAATGTGGAACAAGTGCTAAGAAAAATCACAAGAGTAACATTGAAGCAGTGCAAGGAGTGGTAATGTACAATTATAAACTCGTGGAAGAAATGAACAAGTGAGAGAAATAAAGAAGGGACTTTTCATACAAAAGGTGATGACGAATATTAATTATATTATAAAAGTTAGAATCCATTATGTACAAAAATATGAAAAAGATATGGGTAGTCAAAAGTTTCAGGGACCGTAACATGGAAAAAGAAAGATTGGCACAGCATGGCATGGCAGTGACTATATATGTATGATCTTCTTCATTGCCATATATGGTGGGGAGCAGCTACCAAACCATATATGGACCACAAAATTAAGTTAACTATTTTTGTGTCCCTTCTCCATTTTAAATCTTTGAAAAAGTTTATAAGGGGATCATATTTTTAAAAAATTAGGAAAATTATTAAATTTCTATTGGAAATTGTTTGTAGACATGAAAATTGTAGAAAATTATGTCAGGAATGGGTTACCATTGGAGAAATGAATGAGGGGTTATAATTGTAAACTTTCATGTTTCAGTATTGTCCAAACAATAATGTAAGTGTGGATAATGTGTCTGTCTGTTTTCCTAAGTGTTTTCTTTTCTAGAGAAATAAAAAATAAAGATAAAAATGTTTTTATTTAATTTTTTAAATATTTTTATGAAAATATTTTTAAAATTAGGTGCAAATAAGAAAATACTATATTTTCATTTTCATGATTTTCAAAAACTAATTTTAAGAAATGAAAAAAAAAATATTCAAACCAAACAAACTAAGAATACAGCTAAGAGGGAAAGGAAAATTTTAAAAATTTATTCACTAAGTCAAATGAATTTTGTTTTTTAAAAAGGTAAATTATGAATATAATAGTTAGTATAATATTTTCAAATAACTGTTTAGTTAAGTTTTGGAATTTATTTATTTTTTTATCATTGATGCTATTGATATGAAATATTTATGTTAGATGCAGCGTGAACTTTTGACAAGAATTTCGAGTGCATGTATTATAGATATTTTCTTTTAATATATTTTATTTTATAGTATTATTATTACTTATCATTCTCATTTGCAAGGAAATGTTTAATAAATATAATTTTTCTAAAATTATGTGAAAATATAAAAAATATACATATTTATTAATATTTAATTAATTTATATAGTAAATAACTTCGTACTATCTATTTAACACAACACTGTAGAATTTGCCTCATTTCATACCAGATTTTTATGTAAACATTTAGCTACTTGGGCACATTTTATTACCATTTATACAGAAGTTTATTAGGACGGGACAAATCCAAAATATAAAAAATATTTATAAAAATATCTAGGTTTATTTAATTTTAGCTAAATGTCACTTTTTAATCATTTAAATTTAAATTTGGATAATTTTTCATTTCAATTCTTTAAATTTAAAAATGTCTAATTTTATTATTTATATTTTTAAAATTTATCATTTTCATCAAAATAAAATTAATTTTACAATGGAATTCTAAGTTGATGAACCATTTTCACATTTTACAAAAATATGGATGGTGTCTAAAAGTTATCCATGCCAAATTATTTATTATAAAAAATAGTGTTAACTAAAAATTAATTTTTTAATAAAATACATAAATGATAAAAATAATACATTTTAAAATATAAATAATGTAAATAGAAAAATTTAAATTTAAAAAATCAAAATAGAAAAATATTCAAATTTAAAAGGATTAAAAATAACATATGAATTTTTACTTCCTTATTTATTTATATTAATATCTTAAAATTTAACAATAAATAAAACCATTAAATATTAATATAAAAATGTCACATAAATTTTAAAAATATTAAAATCTGAAGTATAAAATAATTAAGAAATAAAAAATTTAACTAGCCTAAATATTTATAAGCATAAAGTTCTCGCGTAAAAATCAAAGCTATGATTTTTGGGATATGGATATATATTTTATTAACTAAATTAATTATTTTTGTTTAAACAATAAAACGTGACAGGAATGGAAAAAAAAATAAAAATGAATTAATTGTTTATGAAAAAAAAAACACGTGTTTTGTTTGAAAGTAAATCCTAAGGACAGGTGATGTTGTTAGACCTAATTGTTGTCATCATTAGCTGGCATTGGAAAGTTTTGGACAGTTACCAAAACAATGATGAAAAATTTGTTAATGCCAATTTGACATTTTAGAGGACCATTCATCCCAGAGGTTGGGAATTTCAACCAAAAGGACTTTACAATGTTGACTTCACATCAAAATTGTCTCTTTGAAATTTTCCTAAGATCCCAAAAGGGTTCATTTGGTGGCACTGAATTAACAAACAAGAAAAAGAAAGGAGTGGAAAACAAATAATAAATGGGGAGAAGTAGAGTGATTTGATTGAGTGGGAAAAAAATAAATAAAAAGAAATTGTGTTTTGATATTCAATTTTAATACATATTTATCATGTATGTTAATTGAACTTCTGTATTTACTCATCTTGCAACATAATTATTTTATTTATAATTTTTATATTTAAATTGGAAATTTTGTAATTTTGTCACCTAACTTTCCAAATTTTGTAAAATTTTAAAATATATGTGATAAAAATTTTAAAAAAAATAGTTGGACGAAAATATTTATAAAATCGTAAAAATTATAAATAAAATATATTTTAAGACTAAAAAATCATAAATATCAAATGACACATTAAAAATAAATGAAATCTACCACTAGAATTTTTTCCACATAGATGAGCCTACACCAAGAGAAGTGAATAATGAACCATTTTAACGTGTATTTCACATGTTTTAAACCATTCAACAATAGAACATGTAATAAATGAACATTAGAGGTAAATTATTATATATAGTCTTTCTAAGTTTTTATAGTTTAAAAAAAAACAATTTTCTTTCTCCTTAATTTTTCTTTAATCAAATAATTTTATTTTACTCATTTCTTAGTTATTATCTCATTTTGCTCTGTTTCTTTTATTCTTTATCCCAAACTCTTAAAGAAGATTTTTTTTATATTATTCTTTAATATTGTATAGCAAATGTCATTTATAACAGGAGATATTTATAGTATAAAATCAATTTAATGAATCTTACGGTTCAGGTTCAAGTTAAAGAAAATAAATTAGATTAATTTTTTTTTTCTATTTTAATCGATTTAAGTGTATTGAATCAATGAAATTTAATAATGATTAATTTGATATTTAGATATGATTCTCTGACTATAAAATAAAGTGAATCAAATTAAATATTATATACAAAATTATTATTTAAATCTTTCTTATTTTTAGACATTTTCAACTTTTCCTTCCTTCGCAATTCAAGTTCATTAATTTAGGCTAACTTAACAACTCTCTTGCAAGTTATTACACCTCTTTATAGATTATTGTTCTTCCTTATCGTATTATTTCTTTAGAGTTTTTATTCACTGTCCATTACTAGTTCATTATTAGTCCGAGCCCTTACGTATGATTGTTGGACAGTTATACATTCTTTTCATATGTTAAAGATTTTGTTTCTCACTTAATTATTGCATGTCTAATAGATCTGAATCAATCTAACTCAATTATAATTGAGTTGAATTGATTCATATAGTAATTTTATTTTATTTTATAAGAAATAAATTATTAAATTTTAGTTTATCTTAAATACGGATCAAACAGATCTTTAAATGACCCTAATTTATATAATAATTTATTTAACAAATTTTATAAATTTAAAAAAAGGTAAGAAATATGAATATAATAAATAATATAGAATAGATGAATACATACATACAACATTATTTTATAAATTAGGAAAAAAATCATATTTTGTACATGAATTGTCACGTGAATGTATATAAATAATAAGTTAATAGAATTTCTATTATTTGATCATGTGGTCTTCTACTAATAAGAAATGTTAAATCAGCATTAGGGTTAGGTGTTGAGAATTCAGTCTGCTTCAAAATATAATATAAGAGAGAAAGAAAAATAACACACAAAAAGATTAATGTGGTTTGGTGCTTCAAGAACTAGTCCACGAAAAAAAATTCACTATATGTAATTTTTAAATGGAAAAATCACAAACCCTTACAACAGTGTAATTTTTGAACGGAAAAATTACAAACCCCTGCACCAATGTAATTTTTGGACGGAAAAACTATAAACCCTCGCACCATATAGTTTTTGGACGGAAAAACTACAAACACTCTGTTAAGTCAAAATGATTTAGTATCTTAGTTTTGATAATTACGTAACGTCATTGTGCTCGTAAACGGAAGAGCACAGATCAAGGATCGATCAAGAAGCATCGATCAAGAGACATCGATCAAGCATCGATCAAGAGGCATCGATCAAGCATCGACGGAAGGAGACAGACGAATGAATTCAACACACAACTCATTTATTTATTCATTCGTCTACCTCGTTTAATGAAGTTCAGACGGAGTAACTCGCGCCCCAATTCAAATCTAACCGTTACTCATAGAAGCTTCTAAAGACAGAATAGAGATATGTGCAAAACCCCTGCAACACAAAAAGCAACCATGCTTTTTGTTGATGTCTCTGATCAAGTCAGAAAAAGCCTGTGCAAACATTAATTATTCTGATTGATCTCTATCACACGTTTGAAGACCCCAAGACAAAGGACCAACGTTCAAATCTTCAGTCTAACGGATACTTCAAGAAGCTCTCTATAAAAGGACTTCATTACTTCAAGAGAAGGTTGGCGAACTGCATAACAAATAAATTATATCCAAGCTTCAAGCTCTCAAGCAAAGTTCACTCGCCCTGAACTTAGAATAGATCTCATTGTAAAACCCCTCTCTGCGTAGAGGATAAACTTATTCTTTCATCTTCCTAAATCCACTGTTGTGGTGCTCTTAGCCTGTGGAGACTATGTTCAAAGAATACCCTATTTAGCCTCTGGAGGCTGGGTTCAAAGAATACCTGTTTAGCCTGAGAAGGTTGTGCCCAAATAATATCTGTATTTAGCCAGAAGTGGCTGGGTTCAAAGAATACTCATAGTGGAACCTTAGCGTGTTGTTGGGGAATTGGATGTAGTCTTGATCAGACGAACCAGTATAAAAATATTGTTGTCTTCTCTATTGATTTATCTGTTAACTAACAGGAGATAATAACTTGAACAGTTTGATAGTAAAATCAATCTTAAAGAAGAAAACAATCTTGCGTCTGATCAAGCTTTGAAAACAACATACGCAAACGCATCGTCTTAGAGAAAAAGTTTTAAAAACAGTCTACACAATTCAACCCCCCTTCTTGTGTGTTTCTGTACTTTACAGTTTGGTATCAGAGCTCAACCTCTAAGGGTTGAACGCTTAACAACTGCTAGAGGAAAAGATCCGGGATGGCGAACTCCCAGACGATGCTCATTGTAGAAGGCTCCTCCATGAATACTCCTCTAGCTTTTTCTGGAAATGATTACCCTTACTGGGCAGACCGGATGGAGATGTATATCAAGTCTATAAAATATAGACTTTGGAAGATCATAACAGAAGGAGACATTCCCCTGACCAAGCCTGAATCAGAGTGGAGAAATGAAGAATATACAATCGCAGAGCTCAACAACAAGGCACGTTATGCCATAACGTGTGCTCTTTCTAGGACAGAATATAACAGATTTTGTGCCTACAAAACAGCCAAAGAGCTTTGGGATGCGTTGAAGATCTCTTATGAAGGAACTGAAGATGTCAGACTTAGGAAAGCTGCCACCCTTCAAAGAGAGTACGAAATGTTCTCTATGGAGAGAGAAGAATCTATAGACGGAATGTTTGGAAGATTCCAAACTATTCTGAATGGGTTAGATGCATTGGAAATTACTTTTTCAAGATCCCAAAACAACATGAAGATTTTGGACAGCTTACCTGCACCATGGGAAGCTATGTCCACTGCTATATCTGTTGGGAGAAATATGAAGACCCTTACTCTGGATGAACTCATTGGAGCACTAAGAGTGCATGAAGTTCATTTGTGTGAAAGGGGGAAGCTGAAAATTCAAGAGCTTATTGCTCTATCCAACATTAATGAGCTTGATGGAGAAGAGTCAAGTATGAAGAAAGCAGAATCAACAGACTCAGAAGATTCCTCTGAAGTATAAATCTCCTTGATGGCAAGAAGATTAAAAAGATTGATGAAGAAGAGGGATCCCAAAAAGATTAGAAGAAAGAAGAAACAAACATGTTGGGATGATCTCGATGATGAAAGCTCAGACGAATCATCTGAAGAAAAGAATGCAAATATCTGTCTCATGGCAAGACTATCATCTGAGGTAGATCTTTTAAATATATCTAGTTCATCATCATCTTCTACAGATTCAGAGTCAGACTATGAGGACATGTCATATGATGTTCTTCTTGCTAACTCACATTTTATAGCTCAAGAATATATAAATTGCAAATCTAAGCTCAAAAAGGCTTTAGAAGAAATTGAAAATCTGAAAGCTATAAATGTTCAGTTATCTGAGAAAAACATATTAGATGAATCATCCTCTTCGTCTGATACTGAAAAGAGTCATCTTCTTCTTAGTCTTGAAAATTTAAAAGAAGAAAATGAACTCTTAAAGAAAGATTTAAATAAGTTCATCTTGAGTTCTTTCAAGCTCAAAAATACTTTAAACTATGGAAGATCTCCTCTTAACAAGAGTGAACTTGGTTATAATCATGTGACAGACGAAAGAAAATCACAAATTAATTCGTCTGTATGTAGAAACATGCATATTTTTCATTTGAGGTCTCCGAAACAGTCTGAAGGTCATGTAAGAACTTGTGACAGACGAAACCTTACAACTAACAAAATTGGACCCAAGAAAATATGGGTACCAAGATAAAAAATAATTTTTGTTACAGATAGAAAGAGAGAATGTATAAAGATGGTACAATCTGAACAATGGATACATGCAATATGTGATTATCAACATGTCCTTGTTCCAAAACAACAGATCATGTAAGAGATCTACCATCTATGGGTCTTGAGAAGACATATTCACCAATTCAGACGGAAGAAGCAAAATTTTCAAAGAATACAAACAGGTCGAATTTTAGAGACCTTTCTGTTAGATCAAGGAAGATTAACACCTCAAGATTTTGATTATTACAAGATGGACGAAAACAAGCTATCAAGACCTACTAAGACGAAACCAGCTCAGACGGAAGAGGACTCTTCAAAATGAAGATCTTGCGTCTGTCCAAAAGCCAAGACATCAGACGGAACTCGCACAGACGGAAGAAGACTGTCAAAGCTAAAGTCTCCGTCTGTCCAAGAGTGAAGCCTTAAGACGAAAGGATGAGACGAAACAACGAAACAACTTCAACTGATTACACATTTCGTCTATCCAAAAGTGAAGTCAAGATTGGAGTCTCGCGCCAAGTTTTCAAATCTGAAGAAGTACTCAAGAGAAGCATCCATGATCAGTATAGGGATTTGTGCTTACACTCCAAAATCAAAAAAGGTCTTAATCTTTGTGTCACATCTCTGTACAAGTCAGAAAAAGTACTGCGCGCACAACCTAGTCCGCTATATCCGCTGCGACTCTTATCAATCAATCAAGTACAACTGACAACCTTTTTGGAAAGCTTTCTAGAAGATCTCTCAACGACTCTCAATGGCATTCAAATGAGTCTAACGGCTATTTGAAGAAGATGCCTATAAAAGGACTTCACCACGACCAGAACAAGTTGGCGAATACGCTTATCTTCATCTATCTCTTAAGGATTCGCTCAAATCTGTGATTGTGCTTTATTGTAAACACCTCTCTGCGTAGAGGAAAACTTTGTTTTTCTACATCTTTCAAAGTCCACTTGTGTGGCATTTTAGCCTGAGGAGGCTGTGTTCCAAAGAATACCTCTTGTAATAGCCTGTGGAGGCTGGGTTCAAAGAATACCTTGTTGGTTTAGCCTGAGAAGGCTAGGAGCAAAGAATATCTGTGTATAGCCAGAAGTGGCTGTGATCAAAGAATACTTGTAACTCTTTCACGGTTGGTAGTGAAAACTCAGCGGTTGCTGGGTAACTGGACGTAGTTTTGAATAGACGAACCAGTATAAAAATAACTGTGTTTATTTTTGTTTCGTCTGATAAACTAACAAGGGATAATCACACTATAACGTCTGTTCATTAAAATCAATCTTTCAACATAAATTTTGTTTCGTCTGAATAGCTTTGAAACCCACAGACGAAAGGGATAAAATTTTTAATTAACACAATTCAACCCCCCCTTCTTGTGTTTTATCTTTTACACTTTCTGAACGTGCTTTGGTGTCAAGAAAAATTGAACCCAAGTGCATTGAAGAAGTGCATTCAAATATCAATTGAATAGAGCTTGAAATAATGTTTTAAGCAAGGTGAGTTGCTCATGTGTACATCCAATAAAAAAAATGGATCTTTGATATTAATTTATTCAAAATATTTTTCAATGATTCAATACTCTCTTACAAAGAATTTAACCAAATCAATGTTGAAAACTTAGAAATAATTGTTTTATCTGATAAGTTTTCTCGTTTGTTTAAATTTCTTTCGTCTATCCTTATCTCTATTATGCATAAACAAAGCGGCGCGTCGATCATTAGTTGAAATAGTCTATCTGACTCTTCAACAGACGTAACGTCATCTTATCTTCTAACATCTATGTTGAGTGTACAGGACAAAACTCTTAAATGTTTTACATATGTCTAGCCTTTTAAAGCAAGAGACACACTATCCTTAGATACACCTCATCAGACGAAAGAAGGTAATGAGAGATAAGAAGGCCTTGGAAGCCTCCGTGGAAAACCCAGAGGATGCAAAAGTTTTAAGAAAAGATGTTTTTGATAATTGCAGCCCAAGGGGGAGAGAAATGAGAAATAAGGATGAGAGAGAAATAAGAATGGAAGAGAAAAGGATTGAAGAAATAAAAAAAATATATGTACAGCTCAAGGGGAAGAAGAAAAAGAAAGATGCAAATGCTGAGGGGGAGCAAAATAAAAAAAAATGAAAAGAAAAGATCAGAAGAGATCAAAAGCTGAGGGGAAGCATAATATAAGTGCTCAATCTGAAAGGAAGTTCAGATGCAAAAGAAGAAAAGAGGATGAAGAACAAGTTGAGGGGAGATTTTGATCTCTTACTCTTTCAAGTTCAGTCTGATAAAGATCATCTCTAACTCTGATACATCCTTTTGTCCTGCTCAAGTAAAGATCAAGGATCTGCTAGTGTGGTCCGTAATCATCAAAAAGGGGAGATTGTTAAGTCAAAATGATTTAGCATTTTAGTTTTGATAATTCATGACGATCATTGTGCTGTTAGACGGAAGAGCACCTGATCAAGAGCTTAGATCAAGGATCAGATCAAGAAGCATCGATCAAGATCAATCAAGAGGCATCAGATTGAAGAGCTCAGACTGAAACATCAGATGGAAGAGCACAGACTGAAGGAACAGACAGAAGGAGACAGACGAATGAATTCAACACACAACTCATTTATTTATTCATTCGTCTACCTCGTTTAATGAAGTTCAGACGGAGTAACTCGCGCCCCAATTCAAATCTAACCGTTACTCATAGAAGCTTCCAAAGACAGAATAGAGATCTGTGCAAAACCCCTGCAACACAAAAAGCAACCATGCTTTTTGTTGATGTCTCTGATCAAGTCAGAAAAAGCCTGTGCAAACATTAATTATTCAGATTGATCTCTGTCACACGTTTGAAGACCCCAAGACAAAGGACCAACGTTCAAATCTTCAGTCTAACGGATACTTCAAGAAGCTCTCTATAAAAGGACTTCATTACTTCAAAAGAAGGTTGGCGAACTGCATAACAAAGAAATTATATCCAAGCTGCTAGAGGAAAAGATCCAACATGGACTCACAAGGGCCATCATTCTTATCTGGAGGAGCCTCGATGAACAAACCTCCAGCGTTCTCTGGAGATGATTATCCCTACTGGGCTGACAGGATGGAGATGTACATCAAGTCAACCCAATACAGATTATGGAACATAATCACCACAGGAGATATCCCCATTGTAAAGCCTGAAGGAGAATGGGGAAATGAAGAATACTCTATGATGGAGCTAAACAATAAAGCAAGATATGTTCTTATGTGTGCTCTCTCCAGAACAGAGTACAACAGATTATGTGCCTACAAAACTGCTAAAGAATTATGGGATGCTCTCAAAATCTCATATGAAGGCACTGAAGACGTGAGAATGAGGAAGGCTGCCACCCTTCAAAGAGAATATGAAATGTTCTCTATGAAGAAAGGAGAGTCAATTGATATGATGTTTGGAAGATTCCAAACCATATTAAATAGACTTATTGCTCTGGGAATCACCTTCACAAAGGCCCAGAACAACATGAAGATCTTGGATAGTCTACCACCTCCTTGGGAAGCTATGTCCACAGCTATCTCAGTTGGAAGAGATATGAAGACATTAACTCTAGATGAGTTAATTGGAGCCTTAAGGGTACATGAAGTGCTCTTATGTAAAAGGGAGAAGATCAAGGTTCAAGAACCTATAGCTCTTCCGTCTGTCAACAACGCTCCTAAAGAAGAATCTGTCAAGAAGGACAGTAAAAAGAAAGCGAAGATTTTGAAGGCTGATTCAACTGAATCAGAATCGTCTGATGGTTCGTTTGAAGACGAAGTCTCTCTCATGGCCAGACGATTCAAAAGAATGATGATGAAGAAGGGAAGAGGCCAACGCTTCTTCAAGAAAAAGGAAAAGAAGCTCCCTGAAAAGTCATCAACCAAAGAAGATAACACAGAGATTGTGTGTTATGAGTGCGAAAACCGGACACATGAGATCGAATGTCCCAGTTGAAAAAAGAGGTGGAGCTCTAGAAGAGATAAAGGAAAGAAGAGCTTACTGACATGGGAAGACCTTGACAGTGAAAGCTTAGAGGAATCCTCTGAAGAAGAAGAAACAGCAAACATATGCCTCATGGCCGGAGATCATGTCTCAACAGAGGTAAATTACAATGAAACTTCTTCATCCTCTTCTTCTGAGTCTGAGTCAGAATCAGAAGAAATATCATATGATACTCTTCTAGCTAACTCTCATTTTATTGCTCAACAATACAAAACTTGCAAAACCAAGCTGAGACAAGCTTTGGAAGAAAATGCAGTTTTGAAATCTGAAATTGAGTTTCTAGACAAGAAAATATCAAACGATATTTCGTCTGAGTCTGAAAAGGACATTTTCATTCTTGAAATCGAAAGATTAAAGAAAGAAAATGAGTCCTTACTCAATGACTTAACCAAGTTTACAAAGGGATCCTCCATCCTTGAAAATATTTTAAAATATGGGAGATCACCAAAAGATAAAAGTGGACTTAGTTATGTTGAGAAGACAGACGAAAGGAAAAACAAACCTGTTTCGTCTTATCAAAAGAAGAGGAATCACAACAAGGTTCCTAATACATACAAAAAGGCTAAAAACAAAAAGAAGCCTTTTGTAACTAACAAGAAAGGACCCAAAAAGATTTGGGTACCAAAGTCACTTATTGTTCTTGTTGCAGATATGTTCAATGGGAAGAGACAAGACTTCAAGTTGGTACCTGGACAGTGGATGCTCACGACACATGACGGGAGACCTGACTATGTTCCAAGACCTCAGACCAAGTAAAGGGTCTGTCTCATACGGTTCTGGTAAAGGTAAAATTCTTGGCATTGGGACTGTTGGTAAGACACCCAATACCCTTATCCAGAACGTATCATACGTTAAAGGTCTTAACTTCAATCTACTTAGCATAAGTCAATTTTGTGATAGTGGATATGAAGTAGCTTTTAACTCTGATGAGTGTATATTGAAGAACAAAGATAAATCCATTCTTTTTGTTGGGAAAAGAAAGAACAACCTTTATGAGGTTTGCCTTTCTGACCTAAGTGATCAGAATGTAACATGTTTGATTTCAGCAGACGATGAACGAGATATTTGGCATAAAAAGCTTGGACATTTAAGTCTCAAGTATATTTCAAAAATTTCTAAGAAAGATCTCGTAAAAGGTTTGCCAAAAATATCTTGGAAAACCAATCGTTCAGTGTGAATCTTGTCGGATGGGAAACAACTCAAAGCTTCTTTCAAATCTAAAAATATTGTTTCCACGACAAGACCATTAATCGTTACATATTGATCTCTTTGAACCCACTCGAATCGAAAGTCTTGGAGGGAAGAGATATGGATTTGTCATTGTAGATGACTATACTAGATTCACATGAGTATACTTCCTAGCTCATAAACATGAGTCATTCAAAGTCTTTGAAATATTCTGCAAACGTGTTCAAAAAGAAAAAGGAATGTATTGCGTCTGTAAGGAGTGATCATGGAACAGAATTTGAAAATTCTGAGTTCAAAGCCTTTTGTTTTGAAAATGGTATATTTCACAATTTTTCGTCTCCAAGAACTCCTCAACAAGATGGAGTTGTGGAAAGGAAAAATCGTACTTTACAGGAAATGGCTAGAACTTTGTTGCATGAAAGCTCTCTCCCTAATATTATCAAGTATAAATCAACATTTCCTGTTATATTCAAAACAGAATATTGATAAGACCAATCTTGAATAAGACTCCATATGAATTATGGAAAGGAAGAAGACCCAACATTTCTTATTTCCATCCTTTTGGATGTGAATGTTTTATCGTAAACACCAAAGATCAACTTGGAAAGTTTGATTCAAAGGTGGTTAAAGGAATCTTTCTTGGATATTCCAATACATCTAAGGCCTATAGAGTATTTAACTCTAAGACGCAAGTTGTAGAAGAATCAATCCATTTAAAGTTCCAAGATAACTCAAAGGCTGATAAAGAAATATCAGACCTAGAAAATTTGTTTGGTAACTTGCAGATTAACCCTTCTGGTCAGAATTCAAGACAAGATGATAAACAAGGGTCAGACGATACAGGTCGACGATACAAGGACGACGATAGATGCACAGACGAACCCTCTTCGTCTGATACTCATCAACAGGGAGATCAAGCCCTTGCAAAAACATGGAAGTTTGCATCAAATCATACAGAAGATCTCATCATTGGAGATAGATCTCAAGGTGTTCAAACAAGATCAAAAGTGAAGTATATTTCAAGCTATGCTCTTGTATCAGATCTGGAACCAAATAATATTGAAGATGCTCTTCAAGACAATGATTGGATTTTGGCTATGGAAGAAGAACTCAATCAGTTCACAAGAAATGATGTATGGACTCTTGTTGAAAGACCAAAGAACAAAAGCATCATCGGAACCAGATGTGTGTTCTGAAACAAGCTTGATGAAGCTGGAAAAGTGGTAAGAAACAAAGCAAGGTTAGTAGCACAATGGTACAATCAACAAGAAGGTATTGATTTTACTGAAACCTTTGAACCTGTAGCTAGATTAGAAGCTATTAGGATATTTCTTGCTTTTGCTGCTCACAAGAATATCATTCTATATCAAATGGATGTAAAAAGTGCCTTTTTAAACGGTTTAATTGAAGAGGAAGTATATATAAAACAACCACCTGGCTTTGAAAGTTTGTCTCAGCCAGATCATGTTTTCAAACTCAAGAAAGCACTGTATGGTCTTAAACAAGCTCCTCGAGCTTGGTATGACAGATTTCAAGACTTTCCTTCTTAAAAATGGTTTTTCAAGAGGAAAGGTTGATACAACTCTCTTCAAGAAAAGCGTTTCAAAGGACTTTATTATAGTCCAGATTTATGTAGACGATATAGTCTTTGGAGCTACTAACAACTCTCTTTGCAAGGGTTTTTCAAAGATAATGCAGGATGAGTTCGAAATGAGTATGATGGAAGAATTGAAGTTCTTCCTAGGACTTCAAATCAAGCAGACGAAAGAAGGAATCTACATCCATCAACAAATACACTAAGGAACTTATCAAGAAGTTCAAGATGGAGAACTCCAAACCTATGAAGACCCCAATGCATTCGTTCTGGAGCAAATCTTAACAAGGATGATCGTAAGTCATTAATCGACGACGATATACGAGGTATGATTTGCTCACTCCTTTATTTAACTCAAAGCGGACGACATTATGTTTAGTGTCCGTCTACATGTGCACGTTTTCAATCTGATCCCAAAGAATCTCATTTACAAGCTGTAAAAAAGAATTCTTAGATATCTTGTTGGAACAACTAATCTCTCTCTGTTTATAAGAGAAATAGTGATTTCACAAGAGGCTTTTGTGATCTTGATTATCTTTGGAGATAAAGTGGAAAGAAAAAGCACAAGTGGTGGATGCCAATTTCTTGGATCATCACTAATATCTTGGTCAAGCAAGAAACAAAACTCCATTGCACTTTCAACAACCAAGCGAATACATTCTGTGCAAGGGTGTTGTTCACAACTACTATGGATCAAACATCAACTTGAGGATTATTCCAGGTTTGAGAATCATATACCAAGATTTTGTGATAACACAAGTGCAATCAATCTCAAGAAAAATCCTATTCAACATTCAAAAGCTAAACATATTGAAATTCGTTTTCATTTCATAAGAGATTATGTCCAAAAAGGTATTTTCGATATACAGTTTGTTCAGACTGATTTTCAATGGGCAGATATATTTACCAAAGCTTTAGATGAAACACGATTCAATTTCATTAAATAAAATCTTGGAATCATTTCTTTGAATGATTGAAAATTGTTTCGTCTGAGTTATTGATTGAATTTGTTCCGTCTGTACATTTTGTTCCGTCTGTACATTACTTCGTGTTAAGACGAAACATTGCGTCTGATCAAGTTGAATAGTTATCATGTGCTAAAATTCAACAGACCAACTTACTTTTTAATAAGTTTATCTCAAGTGTGCAGGGACAAATTAAAGAGAGCAATAAATGTGTCTGTCATTTATTGCACTATTCTAGGACAATGATAAGCACATGCCGTGAATTGCAGAGGTCAAATCAATCATTGAAAAGACAATGATGTGGACACGTCAAATCAGGGGAGAATTTCAAAATCTGTTTCGTCTGATGAATTGCAACAGTTTTTATTCTTTACTTATAAATACTCTTGAAACATAACTCTTTTACTCTTTACTGCAATTTGAAACTGTTTGAACTCTCTGAAACCTAAATACTCACTAAGCTTTCATTCTCTCTTTTCAAATCTCAACAATGGCCGCCAAGAACACCAAAGCCACCAAAGCTGCTGAAGCGACTTTCTTCGCACAAGATTTGTTCTTGCCAAGCAAGTGGATATCAAGGGAAACTCTGGAGATAGTTTCAAACAGAGTGGTGAAGATGTTTGACCACACTGGGTGGATGGGCTTTGCTGAGACCAAAGGCCCATGGCTGATGGAGGCATACGCCGAGTTTTGGAGCGATGCCAGAGAGTTCGATGATGGGATTGTCGGTACCATTGACAACAAAGAATACATCATCACTGTTGACACCATTGCTGAGGCTGGAAACTACAAGGTTGAAGGGCGCTTCTACTCCCTAAACTGGATGAAGAACGAGAATGAGGAGCATGTCAACAAATGTATCTACGGGAAGATTCCTAAATCTGAAGACCCCAAAGATTTCAGAGTAGGAAATCTATGTACCTCAGCACGAATCATCCACAACTTGCTGTTCAATATTTTCACACCAAGGACAGGGTCTCGTGATAATGTCAGTTTCAGAGACAAATTCTGCATTTATTACTGCCTAAGGAAGGGAATAATGAGTCTTCCTCACATTATTCTCGACCACTAGGCGAGTGCGTTGAAGAATCGGAACATTCGTAGGAAGAGTAGCATCCCCTACGCCACTCTCTTCTCCACCATCATCATAAACCAGGGTTTCGATGCCACTGGAGTCACATGGCACCCTGAGGGAAAAGAAGTGAAGGCTAGCACCTTTGCTAAGATGCACCTCACTCCAAGCTTTCTCCTTCGTTCACCAAATGAGGACACCCCACTATCACCCATCACCAAAGAACCACACAGAGCCCGTATCAAGCGCGCTAAACCTCAAACACAAGCCCAAACACCGTCCGCAACACAACCCCAAACACAAACCAAAACCCAAACCCAAATTCTTCCGCCTCCTTCTCTTCCATCTGTAACTGTATCTGAGATGCCTTTTGAGGATGTTCTTGAGGAACCCCTCAAGAAAAAGAAAAGGACTATTAGAATCAAGCACATAGGTGCTAAAACAAAGACACAGACGGTATCCCCAAGTAAAGATGAAAGGGATACTATACTGTCGGAGAAAGTTCCGTCTGTGAAGATACTAACAGACGAAGAAAAACAAAGGAAAGAAGCAGAAGGAAAAGCAAAAGCTAGGAAGCTTGCGCTTGAGAAAGTCGCAAGGGCAAGGAGAAGATGAAACAAAAGTTGGCTTACGCTCGTTGTTGGAGAGAGAGAAGAGGAAAAACAACTCAAAGAGGCTAGAAGAGCCTCCACCTTGCTCGAAGCTGAAAGACAAAGGCTCTTTCAAGAAAGCATTAGGGGCATTGGATCGTCTGAGGGACCACCTGCTCAATCAACCTCAGAGGGCATGGACAGTGAAGAGACTGCCCAGATCCAGAAAGACAACGCCCAACTTGCGGAGGAGTTGGAAACTATACTAAGCGAAGAAGCCTCTACAATGGAGATTCTTCCATCTACAACACTTCCAGATAAACAAATGGCAACTCCTTTTGAGCCACTTGTTGCGTCTCCGCTAAATGCTTGCCCAGCACAGACGTTTCTTGCTGCGTCTGAAGAAGAAGGAGCATTCCACTACCAGACGAAAGAGGTTCCTTCTGAAGGCATCATACTTGTTGAAGATGCAAGTTCTTCGTCTGATGAAGAAGATTCTAGAGTGGATGCATCAAGGGGAAGAGTACATGCTGAAGTACTTAATCCAGAAGACTTACCCCCAAAGCATAAGATGGACTATTCGTTCTTGAACGAATTAGTCATGAGAAGACTTGCAGAAAGCACCTGTGCAGAAAGACCAATCAAACCAGATTGGGTAATTGGAGCGAAGATTGATGAAGTCTCCAATCTTGCTGAATCGTCTGAGTCTGCTCAATTAGCAGAAGACGAAGACCTGTACATAAAGAATACACCATACATAGAGAGTCAAGAACCCTTATCGAAGACAGAGGAAAGAAGGGATTCCAGTGGGAGATTTGTCAACCCCATTATATACAACAAGTCCTTGAAGCTTTGTTTTTGTTTTTGATGAAAATGTTGTTTATTCTCCCGAGAGAGCAACGCAACCGGTTGAAGCGTACGCCCTGACACTCGCTAATTTAAATATCAAGGGACTAGAAAACATAAAGGCATATAAGGATCATCTTGTCGCGTCGGAGATTGAAGGACCAACGCTTGGCTATGAACCCCACATTCCACAAAGAAATAATCCAAAGTGGAGGTTGCGATACGAGATCAATGCACCGGTTTTTCATCACCGTACAAATGGTGATATTGACTTCTCCGCTATGAGTGAAGAACCGCAAACACCGGCATCTTGACGCCATAGATCGCCATGATCCAATGCCATTCACAATTCCTCTCAATCAAACAGAGTATGTTGGTTTAGGCCACTCTCTAGGAATTGTGCTCCCGTGGACGAGACCCCATTGTTCTAGGATCAACCGACGCTACTCTCTCCATCTAGATGAGTATGAAGACCCTCGAAGATTTTGCTCACTCCCTCCCGAAGACTACAATCTACCTTTCAAGTTGATGGCTGGTGCATATCGAAGGAAGCAAAGGAAAGAATCATATCTATCTCCCACGTTGATCGCCAAGCTACGAAGGATAGAAGATATTGTCCCTTCATGATGGGTTCTCAGTTTTCTTCTCTGGTGACGGACGAAACAAAGTACTCTATCGTCTTAGACAGAAAAAGACCATGCTTGGTCAGATATCTGGCTAAGGGAAAGGAAAAGAAGGTTTCGTTTGTAGCTGACCACTGCTCTGGAACCATCTTTGATGAAGACTCTTCCGTCTATGGCAGAGTGTTCCCTGGTAGTGCATTTGTATATTCTCGAACAGCCATCGCTGAGGTATCTATACCAACCAAGTGGTATACTCATCAATGGGACCGACCTTCTCTCGCCTACCTTGTTCTTCCACCTCGTTCACACTACATCTCAAGAAGAAAAAGCCGGTGCTTATCATTGATGATAGTGAACCTTTTGTGGAACTACCTCAAACACCAATGGTACAACTTGAAGATTTGGTGGAGGTTGCTGAAGCTCATATTGAAGAAGCTGAGGAGTATAAGACTCTGAAGCGGAAGTATGAGGTTTTGGAGGGTGACTGCGAGCACTTGAAACAAAAGAACAGAGAGCTTGAGGAGAACCAAGCCTCTCTATCATCTGAAGTGCAGCAGCTCAAGGACATAGTGATGGCCCTGCTTCACAAAAAGCCTAAGCCTTCTTCTTGATCATGTTTTGATGATCACAGCCTGCGGGGAGAAAAAGAGGAGAAAATCCAAGGGTAAGCATCGTCTCGAGGGGAGCAAGAGCAAACAAGAGCGAGGAAGTATCTTGTCTTAGGGGAGTAAGATTGTTGTAAAATTTTTTTTAGTATAGAACATACAATGTAATTTTATTATTTCATTTGTTATCATATACATTGTAATTCGTTATTGTTTTCTGCTTTGAATACCATTGTAATAATCTGATTACATCACATTGATGTAACAAACATTTATAAAGAGGTATTTCTCGAAAAACATCGTCTTGATGTAACGCTCATAAAACTAAGCTTCGTCTAACCATGTCTTATGCAGAATTTCGTGGTATGGTCTGTAATCATCAAAAAAGGGGAGATTGTTAGATCAAGGAAGATTAACACCTCAAGATTTTGATTATTACAAGATAGAAGAAAACAAGCTATCAAGACCTGCTAAGACGAAACCAGCTCAGACGGAAGAGGACTCTTCAAAATGAAGATTTTGCGTGTCATCCAAAGCCAAGACATCGACGGAACTCGCACAGACTTAAGAAGATCATCAAAGCTAAAGTCTCCGTCTTCCAAGAGTGAAGCCTTAAGACGAAAGGATGAGACGAAACAACGAAACAACTTCAACTGATTACACATTTCGTCTATCCAAAAGTGAAGTCAAGATTGGAGTCTCACGCCAAGTTTTCAAATCTGAAGAAGTACTCAAGAGAAGCATCCAAGATCAGTATAGGGATTTGTGCTTACACTCCAAAATCAAAAAAGGTCTTAATCTTTGTGTCACATCTCTGTACAAGTCAGAAAAAGTACTGTGCGCACAACCTAGTCCGCTATATCCGCTGCGACTCTTATCAATCAATCAAGTACAACTGACAACCTTTTTGGAAAGCTTTCTAGAAGATCTCTCAACGACTCTCAACGGCATTCAAATGAGTCTAACGGCTATTTGAAGAAGATGTCTATAAAAGGACTTCACCACGACCAGAACAAGTTAGCGAATACGCTTATCTTCATCTATCTTTTAAGGATTCGCTCAAATCTGTGATTGTGCTTTATTGTAAACACCTCTCTGCGTAGAGGAAAACTTTGTTTTTCTACATCTTTCAAAG
The DNA here is from genome assembly GCA_026586105.1 of Hylodesmum podocarpum. Lineage (NCBI taxonomy): Eukaryota > Viridiplantae > Streptophyta > Magnoliopsida > Fabales > Fabaceae > Hylodesmum > Hylodesmum podocarpum. Next base: position 144,323 of record JALJEV010000047.1, on the reverse strand, counting down.
TCCACTTATGTGGCATTTTAGCCTGAGGAGGCTGTGTTCCAAAGAATACCTCTTGTAATAGCCTGTGGAGGTTGGGTTCAAAGAATACCTTGTTGGTTTAGCCTGAGAAGGCTGGGAGCAAAGAATATCTGTGTATAGCCCAGAAGCGGCTGGGATCAAAGAATACTTGTAACCCTTTCACGGTTGGTAGTGAAAACTCAGCGGTTGCTGGGTAACTGGACGTAGTTTTGAATAGACGAACCAGTATAAAAATAACTGTGTTTATTTTTGTTTCGTCTGATCAACTAACAAGGGATAATCACACTATAACGTTATCTTATCTTCTAACATCTATGTTGAGTGTACAGGACAAAACTCTTAAATATTTTACATATGTCTAGCCTTTTAAAGCAAGAGGCACACTATCCTTAGATACACCTCATCAGACGAAAGAAGGTAATGAGAGATAAGAAGGCCTTGGAAGCCTCCGTGGAAAACCCAGAGGATGCAAAAGTTTTAAGAAAAGATGTTTTTGATGATTGCAGCCCAAGGGGGAGAGAAATGAGAAATAAGGATGAGAGAGAAATAAGAATGGAAGAGAAAAGGATTGAAGAAATAAAAAAAATATATGTACAGCTCAAGGGAAGAAGAAAAAAAGAAAGATGCAAATGTTGAGGGGGAGCAAAATAAAAAAAAATGAAAAGAAAAGATCAGAAGAGATCAGAAGCTGAGGGGAAGCATAATACAAGTGCTCAATCTGAAAGGAAGTTCAAATGCAAAAGAAGAAAAGAGGATGAAGAACAAGTTGAGGGGAGATTTTGATCTCTTACTCTTTCAAGTTCAGTCTGATAAAGATCATCTCTAACTCTGATACATCCTTTTGGTCTGTCTCAAGTAGAAGATCAAGGATCTGCTAGTGTGGTCTGTAATCATCAAAAAGGGGGAGATTGTTAAGTCAAAATGATTTAGCATCTTAGTTTTGATAATTACAGAAACGATCTGCTCGTAGATGGAAGAGCACAAATCAAGAGCTTAGATCAAGGATCGACTAAAGAAACATCGATCAAGCATCGATCAAGAGGCATCGATCAAGAGCTCGATCGCAACATCGACGGAAAAGCACGATCAAGGAACAGACGGAAGGAGACAGACGAATGAATTCAACACACAACTCATTTATTTATTCATTCGTCTACCTCGTTTAATGAAGTTCAGACGGAGTAACTCGCACCCCAATTCAAATCTAATCGTTACTCATAGAAGCTTCCAAAGACAGAATAGAGATCTGTGCAAAACCCCTGCAACACAAAAAGCAACCATGCTTTTTGTTGATGTCTCTGATCAAGTTAGAAAAAGCCTGTGCAAACATTAATTATTCTGATTGATCTCTGTCACACGTTTAAAGACCCCAAGACAAAGGACCAACGTTCAAATCTTCAGTCTAACAGATACTTCAAGAAGCTCTCTATAAAAGGACTTCATTACTTCAAAAGAAGGTTGGCGAACTGCATAACAAAGAAATTATATCCAAGCTTCAAGCTCTCAAGCAAAGTTCACTCGCCCTGAACTTAGAATAGATCTCATTGTAAAACCCCTCTATGCGTAGAGGATAAACTTATTCTTTCATCTTCCTAAATCCACTGTTGTGGTGCTCTTAGCCTGTGGAGGCTGTGTTCAAAGAATACCCTGTTTAGCCTGTGGAGGCTGGATTCAAAGAATACTTGTTTAGCCTGAGAAGGCTATGCCCAAATAATATCTGTATTTAGCCGGAAGTGGCTGGGTTCAAAGAATACTCATAGTGGAACCTTAGCGTGTTGCTGGGGAACTGGATGTAGTCTTGATCAGACGAACCAGTATAAAAATATTGTTGTCTTCTCTATTGATTTATCTGTTAACTAACAGGGGATAATAACTTGAACAGTTTGATAATAAAATCAATCTTAAAGAAGAAAACAATCTTGCGTCTGATCAAGCTTTGAAAACAACAAACGCAAACGCATCGTCTTAGAGAAAAAGTTTTAAAAACAGTCTACACAATTCAACCCCCCTTCTTGTGTGTTTCTGTACTTTACACCCTCACCACATATAGTTTTTGGACAGAAAAACTACAAACCGTCGCTACATGGTTTGACACACACTACCTAAAATCTAATACACTCCTTTATTAGATTTAAGGATGTGATGCAAGTGAACAAAACTTAATACTCTACCTTATATAGGTTTTTCACTCATCTCTCTTTTTAATACTCTCCGATGTGGGACTTTGAATTAAAACAAGATTCAACAAATCTCCCCTTAATTCAAAGTCCTACACTTTTACAATAATCCTTCTTTACATCAAAACTAACAAAACTTTTCTAGAGCGATTTTCTATTGCAACAATAGAATCTTCTGACTTCTGAAGCAATCTTTCCTTGCAGCAGAATCATCTGACTTATGAAGCAATCCTCCCTTGCAGCAAAAATCTTCTGACTTTTGGAGCAATCCTCCCTTGCAGTAAAAATCTTCTAACTGACAAAATTCTTCTTCTCCTTCAAGCTTTGCAGATGTGGGACTTTGATTGTATCCCAACAATCCTCCCTTCAAACAAAGGACCACTATACTTTCTCTCTCCCTGCAGCAGAAGACTTTCAACAAAGAAAATCATCTCAAGATAGGTCCACCTGACCTTCATGGATCCAACTTCATGGATTCATCTCTCACCAAGTCTAACCATCAGTTCTGATACCACTGTTGGGAATTCAGTCTGCTTCAAAACATAATATAAGGGAGAAATAAAAAGAGTACACAAAAAGATTAATGTGGTTCGGTGCCTCAAGACCTAGTCCACGGGAACAAAATTCACTATGTGTAAGTTTTGAACGGAAAAATCACAAACCCTCACAACAGTGTAATTTTTGAACGGATAAATCACAAACCTTCGCACTAATGTAATTTTTGGACAGAAAAACTATAAACACTTGCACCATATAGTTTTTGGACGGAAAAACTACAAACCCTCGCCACATATTATTTTTAGACGGAAAAACTACAAACCCTCGCTACATGGTTTGGCACACACTACATAAAACCTAATACACTCCTTTATTAGATTTAAGGATGTGGTGCAAGTGAACAAAACCTAATACTCTACCTTATATAGGTTTTTCACTCATCTCTCTTTTAAATACTCTTCGATGTGAGACTTTGAATTAACACAAGACTCAACAAATCTCCCCTTAATTCAAAGTCCTACAATTTTACAATAGTCCTTCTTTACATCAAAACTAACAAAACTTTTCTAGAGCGATCTTCTCTTGCAACAGTAGAATCTTCTGACTTCTGGAACAATCTTTCTTTGCAGCAGAATCTTCTGATTTATGGAGCAATCCTCCCTTACAACAGAATCTTCTGACTTTTGAAGCAATCCTCCCTTGCAACAAAAATCTTCTAATTGACAAAATTCTTCTTCTCCTTCAAGCTTTGCATCTTCTGATGTGAGACTTTGATTATATCCCAATAATTCTCCCTTCAAACAATGGACCACTATACTTTCTCCCTCCCTGCAGCGGAAAACTTTTAACAAAGGAAATTATCTCAAGATAGATCCACCTGACCTTTATGGATCCACCTTCATGGATTCATCTCTCACCAAGTCTAACCATTAGTTCTGCTACCACTGTTGGGAATTCAGTCTGCTTCAAAACATAATATAAGGGGGAAAAAAGAGCACACAAAAAGAAGATTAGTGTGGTGGTTCGGTGCCTCAAGACCTAGTCCACGGGAACAAAATTCACTATGTGTAATTTTTTAACGGAAAAATCACAAACCCTCACAACAGTGTAATTTTTTAACAAAAAAATCACAAACTCTCGCACCAATGTAATTTTTGTACGGAAAAACTATAAACCCTCGTACCATATAGTTTTTGGACGGAAAAACTACAAACCCTCGCCATATATAGTGTTTGGACGGAAAAACTACAAACCCTCGCTACATGGTTTGACACACACTACCTAAAACCTAATACATTCCTTTATTAGATTTAAGGATGTGGTGTAAGTGAACAAAACCTAATACTCTACCTTATATAGGTGTTTCACTCATCTCTCTTTTTAATACTCTCCGATGTGGGACTTTGAATTAACACAAGACTCAACAAATCTCCCCTTAATTCAATGTCCTACACTTTTACAATAATCATTCTTTACATCAAAACTAATAAAACTTTTCTAGAGCGATCTTCTCTTGCAACAGTAGAATCTTCTGACTTCTGGAGCAATCTTTCCTTGCAGCAAAATCTTCTGACTTGTGGAGTAATTCCTCTTACAGCAGAATCTTCTGACTTTTGGAGCAATCCTCCCTTGTAGCAAAAATCTTCTAACTGACAAAATTTTTCTTCTCCTTCAAGCTTTGCATCTTCTGATGTGGGACTTTGATTGTATCCCAACATCAGGTCCAGTCAGTGCAGAATCAATGGTTAATAGGCCAAACCTGTTTTATATTTTGTAAGCCTGTGACCTATAATGCTAGACTTGTTTTATATTCTGGGATCTCACTCTACTACCTCCTGGCAAGATTGTTGTTGGTTGTCCTTAGGTCTTAAATGTTAAGATTGGTCTTGATGGTAAGGTTGATTATCTAAAAGCTCGGTTATTTGACGAAGGTCATACTCAAATATATGGTCTTGATTATGAAGATACTTTCTTGCCTATGGCTAAAATGACATCGATTCAACTATTTTTTTCTATGGCAGCTATTTTTCATCGAACCCTCAATGAACTTGTTATCGAAAATGTTTTTCTTCATGGTGATCTCTCTAAAGAAAATTATATGGAGCAACCTCTTAGGTTTGTTGCTCAAGGCTTGTTTATCATCATAATAAATCTTTATATGGTCTTAAACAATCCGCTCGAGCATGGTTTGGAATATTTAGCACTATTGTTCAAAAATTTGGTATGCATTGAAGTGAAGCTGACTGCTAAGCATTTTATCGCCAACTTAGGGAATATTTACTTGATTGTGTTTGTTGATGACATTGTCATTATAGGTAGCAATGTCCAAGGAATCACAAAGATAAAACAATACCTTTGTCTTCATTTCAAAACTAAGGATAATGGTAGACTTCATTACTTTCTAAGGAATGACAGTGATCTCTCAAAGAAAATATGTTGTGGATATCTTAGAGGAAACAAGGTTAATGACTGTCAAGCCAGTAGACAATCCTATGGACCTTGACACCAAACTTTTGTCAAATCAATGGAGACCTTTTTCAAAGAGGACATGATGATGTTATTGTTCACATTTTAAAATACATTAAAAATGTTAAAGGAAAATGTCTTTTATATGAAGATAAAAGTCATACAGAATTGTGTGATTTTTAGATGCGAATTTGACAAGTTCTATCTCTAATAGGAGATCTACTTCTGGGTATTGTATGTTTATTGATGGTAATTTAATTTCTAAAAAAAAGTAAAAAAAACAAATATTATAGCAAGATCTAGTGCATAAACAAAATATGGAGCTATAGTGTGCACTTCCTATGGGCTTATCTAGCTCTAATAACTCTTTATAGAGCTCAAGTTTAGAAATATTTTACATATGATACTTATTTATGATAATTAAGCTGTCTTGCACATAACTTTTATCTAATCTCCTGTGAAATGAAAGGATAAAATATCTTAAAATAATTTATCATTTCATTAAGGAGAATATCCTATCCGATAGGATTTTACTAACTTTGTTAACTTAGATTATCAATTGGATAATGTATTTACTAAGTATTTGAGAAACCCTAAGATTGATAATACATATAACACACAATTAACTTATATTACCTCGTTTGAGGAGAAATGTTAGAATAATTATTAGATATGTTACAATAATTATTAGATTTATTTTAACTTCAGTTATGCTTCAACCCTATTTATATAGTTATTATTTATTTTTTACCTTAATTTTGAAACTTGCCTTATAAAATAAGAATAAGATGAGATAACAATTTTTTCTCACTAGAATATTTTAAAGTTCGGACTATAAGATAATTTTTCATTCTTAGAAATTCATACCTTAATAACATAAAAAAAATGGTTGCGGTCTGTACGATAATATTTAAGTTATTATTAATAGGAATTGTCACTTTCATAATATACTTAGAATGTGAAAGAAAAATAGTAACATGAGAAGAAGTATAAGTTGTATGTCATATATTAAAAAATTAGTAACACATAAATAATAATCCTTATAAAGAAATTATTCTTATAAGAGTTAGATATATATATAATAATTCTTATAAAAATAAATTTAATAAATAGAAAATGGTGACAATAATAATAATAATAATAATAATAATAATGTAAAAATCGAACAATTTACTCCTAAAAATAATAAAATAATTTACTGTTATCTTGGTTTCTAAATAAAGGGGTCAATATTATAATAAGTATTTTATGTTAATAACTAAAATAATATATACATATATATATATATATATATATATATATATATATATATATATATAGGTATATATAGACACACACGAGTAATTAAATTGACAGACATATTGCATCTTTTAAGATATTATTTTGTGATTTTCTATCTATTAAGAACTAAATTGTCCACTCTTACAATTTCTAGAATCAAAATAATAATAAATAGTAATTCACTCGATATTTGGCAAACAGAAATAGAAAGGAGAAAATAATTGAATGCAAGCTGACAAGTAAATGACATGAACGAAATAGGAAACACAACATCTTAGTATTTGGATTAACCAACATAATATGCTATGTCCGAACTAGACAAGCCTCTGACAGTGTTAATCACAATTCCTACTCCTAATTCCTGACTAGACAAGCCTCTTATAGAGTCATTTTAGTTTCAGGCAATAGAACTGTTACAGTATCTACATAAAGGCCTTATTCATATGAAAGAAACAGAAAAGGAAAAATGAAAATACTAGTCTCATTAGCCTCTCCAGTTGTCTTTCCGGTTCCTTACCTCTCCTATAGCTTCAACAGGTGATGTGCAGCCAACTCTTTCCTGCAAATATTTACAGTTCAAGAAAAAGCTTCAGGTTCAGCCTTGCGGCACTTTGTCCCAAATCAAAGAAAAAATATGAAAGACTGCCACAAATTGCAGCTTCTTTTCTAACTATACATGTTAGGATATTAGGATAAGGGGGTTAGTTAGGACAGTTAGGATATTAGTTAATGAGTGGAGGGGTTTATTTGATATTAATAGGGGCAGAAGGATAGAAGGAAGGGGAGTCTTAATCATTTTTGTAAATTGAGCTTTAGCTCTTTGGGAAAAGAGAAATCCTTTGTGAAGGGGAAACCCTTGAAGGAGAGCTTTCTCTCCTATTTTTCTTTGTTCTTTTATTCTAATCAATAAAAATCTCTCTTTTCTATCTCATCCTAACTGTGGGTTCCTAACAATATATGTTAGAATTTCAATTTGATTCTAGAAAGAAGTAGCACCAATAAACTTCTAAAAGCATTACTAAGTATATATTTCAATACTCCCTCATCAAATACGAAATCATCAATTTGTTTCACACTTTGAAGAGAGGTTGGAGAGGTCACAAACCTGGATCTCAGGTAGATCAACCCTCATAAAGGGATTGGTCTCCAGCTCATCCTCAATGGTTGAGGGAATTGTTGCTAGGCCAGCTTGCCGCTGATTCTGTGCCCAGGATAATTTTTGTTGAATCCTCAAATTGTTTGGTTCCAGTGTCAAAGCAAATTGCAAGTTCTTCACTGCATACTGGAGAAAAAATAACTTCAACCTCTTGCAGGTGATCAGTGATATAAGTGAAGAACAACATACAATAAATTATAGGTTCCCGTGCACATGCATGGTTTTCAAAGAAAAAAGTTCAAAAGTAAGAAAACAACCTAGCAATTCCTTGCTTTATTTTTATTATTATATTATTATCAATCTATTTATCACTAAAAAAATAACAGAACACAGAGAGAGTTTTTGCATAAAATGATAAAACACATTTAAGTTAAAATTGTGGCTGGATGGGTTTGATAATACTATAGATAAGCCACTAGGAGTTTTTGCTTTTATAGGCCTAGAGTAAAACAATGTAAAATTATTGCTTCCTCACCTTAATTGTTGTCTATGCCTCTTAAAGCTGCACTTTAGGTTTAATCTAAATCAAAGGTTTTGAATTTTATGTAGAAGTGCACAACCAATTCTACACAAATGAGCTTCTTCTGAGCAGTCACTATAGAATATCTAAAGCAATCCCCTTCTTCCCAACTCAGAACTGTTCATCTGGGCAGCTGGATCTTAAATATTTAAAATCCAATTGCATCTTCTTTAGCAAATCATAGAAGTATGATCTAAAGAATGAAGTCTTACTGGATTTGCTTGCTAAAAGGTTACTGTAACAAAATGCTAGCTCTTAACCAGAAATACAGGTTTCCGTTCTAGGCATATTAATAAAAAGACAAAGACTCAAGCATATCAGAAGGTTATGAAACAGTGTTCATGAATACTTAATGATCCTAACTTCAGCATGAAATTTGTTATAAGTATTTTGCATCCATAGGTTCCAACTTTTTATTCTGTTATATTGATATCAAGCTGACTACTCTGTGCAGCATGAATTGGAAATAAAAGCCTTTCATTTCCCATACTATACAGTTTTATGTAATACAAACATGTGCGGACTGGCCCAAGAAGTTTATTTGGAATGTTTACAACTTCACAGCAAACAAATCCTAGAGTAGCACCACTGCGATGCTTAAGAAGTTCACACATATCTTGAGGATTGACCCAAGATGTTAAAAGAATTCAGGGAGCATGAACAACATCTTTGCAATCAAATTAGATATATATCCTCGTCAACTGTAGAATGAATTAGAACTCATAAATATTTGCATCATTCTTAACCCCCCCCCCGCGTTGGATTAATGCCATTTATCAATGACACTTCCCACCCATAATAATTTTTTCCAGTATGGATGGAGGCTTCAGTGTGATTTACCTCATGGCCACAGTATACTCGAGTTGACTTTGGTAATGAACCTAGTGTTTCAATGAGTGATTGATACATCTGTTCTGCAGTTCCTTCAAAAAATTTCCCACAACCAGCAATGAACTGTAAACCAACAATAACACAATAAATCTAGAGGTTTAAAGAAGAACCTCTTCAAAATTCATATACATAAAAGTTTTCAGAGAGAGCCAAAAATAAAAGTTACATAACTTGACTACAAGCACTTGGCACAGCTTTAAGAATAAGTTTATTATATGCTTTCCAAATAACTACATTTTTTGTCTGATATGAAAAACATTGATCAGTTATCTTACCAATGTATCTCCAGTAAAAACAGCTGGATGCTCATCCTCTTTGCCAGTAACATAGTAACTTATGTGACCTTGTGTGTGGCTGAGCAAGTCACAGAAATAGCTTATGTTAATAAGAGAGCTAAACATGTCTGTAGAAATGGAAAAAGTGATAAGGCCAGTCAAAATTAATGCAGCACCAAAAGAATGACAAATATCAACAACTAATAGTGCACCAGTCAAGATGATAATAATAATAATAATAATAATAATAATAACTGATAAGGCCGATGAAGCACGACATCGCTATCTAGTACTAGGTATTTTTTTACACAACTTGGAACATCTATTGTATTTTATCATCAGATAAGTAGGGCCAGAACCCTCAAACAGAGGATGATAACAATTGGCACAACAAGTTCAGCAATCATTACACAATAAATTCTTCAATGCAAAACTTTTCTGGCAAGGGAAATACATTAAAAAAAATTACAGTTGGGTACCAAAGACTAAGAATCTGGCATAATATTCACCCTGACCTGATTACAATTCTCAACATTCAAACAGTATGCTTGGCACTAGGCAAGTTTATTCCAGCATGAGCTACGCTTCTTTCTTCTTATTCTTCTTTTGAAGATTAGACTAATGTTTTATTTCATTTGAAATAAGTTAAAACCAGCATTTAGAGAACCTAATTGAGAAAAGTTCTATAAATTAACTTATACATATGATAATTATATCTTATGTTAGACACTTAACTCGCTTTAGACCCTGTTTGGATAAAATTTCTAAATAAACACTTGTAAGAGAAGAGTAAAGTACCATTTTAATTCCTGAATTTTGGAGACAGAAGCATTTTAGTCTCTGATTTTTAGAAATTAACAAATCAGTCCTCACATTTAATTTCGTTATTCAATTTGGTTTCAAAGTAGTTTATATAGCACTTATTAGCAGTTATAAAACGCTATCTAAACTACTTTAAGGACTATATTGAATACCAAATATGAACATCAGATACTTTTGAAACCGCAACCTACAAAAGTCAAAAACTAAAATGGTACTTTTAAGTTAAAATTAGTTTCTGCAGAAATTAAAATCAGGTTTTGTAAGAGTTAAATCATAGAACTTTCACAAATGAGCTTGTGTATAAGTTAATTTTAACTTAAAAAAAGCTTAATTCATTTTCCCTTGTTATGTTTATTCTCCAATAATTACTTGTAGAGAGATGTTTATCCAAACATATCCTTAAATTTTTTATTTTCTTCTCTATTGACATGTTTATCCAAATTCAGTGCACTAATTGGAAACAAATGAGTTAACATAAGCACAGGAATACCAAGGTGTGTGAAGGGCCAATACAGTGACGTCAGCACCAAGAGAAACCTTATCCCCATTTTCAACTTTGTGAGTGCAACCCTTAACGTTATCAATTGAACCACCGTAGACCTTGATTCCGGGGACAAGTTGCTTAATCTTGTCATTCCCACCGGCATGATCCCAGTGATGATGCGTAGTGAGGACGAATTTAAGAGTGAGGCCATGCGAGTTCGCAGCTTCCAGAACCTTCTCCGGTTCGACCGGGTCCACCGCCGCCGCTTCTTTGGTGCTCTCGTCCACGATCCTAAGAAACTCACTCACAAAGTTTGACTAATTCATTCATTCATTCATAAATAGAAATCATAAGCATAACGCAAAAATTGGTGAATGGATTTTTGGTTAGAACTTACAAATAAGAATAATTATCTTCGAGGCATGATATGTGGTGGATTTTCATCTTTCTTCCGTTTCCGATTCAAACACTCTCAGATACTCAAACACCGTTTATTAAAATGGGGAAGGACATGTATTGATTAATTAATTAATTAAATGGAATCAAATTCATTTTCTTCTACACTCTTCTTTCATAATTGAAATTCCATGATTTTATGGACGTGCTTCTGTTGATTTATTTCAACTGTCATCTAATTTTCTAATTATATTTTTTATATTTTGTTTTGTTAATTAATATATATATTTTACAATATTTATAATTTTAATCTTAAAATTTCTTGTTGGATTCTTCTAAATTTTAATAACGTTATTTAGTTATAATTATTATATTTTTTATTATTAATCTTATATTATATTTTTTATTAAGTTTAATAAAATATCTCTCTTTTCCATATAAAATCTTACTTTATTAATAAAATGTAATAAATATTTTAAAATAAAAATAAATAAAATGAAAGGTGTTATAAGTTAAAAGTTAATATTTTCAAAAACGTTACTCTCATAGTGTATAAAAATGTTAGAAAATTTTTAAATTATTAAAAAATGTTTGTATAACACTTATTTTTCAGGTGGTCAGACACATTTTTTTAATAGTAAAAAAATAAAAACTAATAAAAATAGCTGCTGAAATATGATCACATCGGTGTAAAAAAAAAAAAAGAAAATTGAGATCCTGGTGAAAACAAGGACAGAGGATGTTCCTCGTTTAGATAAGCCTTTTGTAAGACTAGACTTAATAAATCAAGATTTGTTCAGTTTTTTTTCTGGGAAGTTTTGGTTCAATATATTCTTTTTGTCACGGTAGAAGTTCATGAAGGCATAAGGTGTGTCTGGTCAGTGGATTGAAAATATATCTTTGGTAATGATAAATTTAAGAATATTAATCTTGATAATAACTTTTTCAAATATTTGCTTCATAGTAATATTTTTAGTAATATTTTTTTATTTTTCAAAAAAAACTTCTATTTATAAAATTGAAAATATCATCAATAAATACATAAAAGCATGTCTACAATAATATGTTATATCGATTTTTCTAAATAATAGATATATAATGGAGTGTGATTAGTTTAATAAATAATAAGTATAAAAAGAGACTTTGTAAATTAAACAAGAACAATATAATCACATATAGTTGTAAATATATTAATAAAGTCCATTTCGTAGTTCATATTGTAAAAGAATAAAAGAAAAAAAATATGCACTTGAGTTGAATAAAATAACTCGACAATAATAGAGCAATGAATGACGAGTGAGAGCGAGACTTACCTATCTAGATAGGAATGACGGTGACAAATGAATAACAGTAGAGTGATGAAATGAACGAATGATGCTGGAATGACGAGACAAGCGAATGCCGATGGAACAATTAAACGATGTTAAAATGATGAAAGTTTGAGATGTAGGCTGTGAAGATGATAGAGACAATAGAGAAAAAGAACTAGGAAGGATAATTTCAGGTTTTCTATTTTTAATAAGGTTATAATTGTAATTTTAATTTTTATTGACATTCTCATGAAATGAGAATCTTTTATACCCGTAAGGGGAGATGTGTATAAAAAATGTGGGAATTTATTTCCTAAGAATTTCATTTATCTGAGAATAATTTTTCTAACATTGAACTAATTATATGCATATTTTATTTCCATACATAGTCACATTCCTTGGCATTTTCAAAGATACCCCTAACTAAACACCTTGTAAGCTCCAACCAGTCACGTATTAGGTGTGCAGTGGACACAAGACTAGGGTATGCATGCCTAAACAAGTATGCAAGGAAAATTCATCTTTTATCTTAGAAGACTATCTGTTCATCGAAGAAGTTAGGAAGACTGTGACTTAGAGTAACTGATGGATGCTTCTCTTTTGAAGTTGTGCACGATAATTTATAACATAGAAACATACCAGTTAGAAAATTGTTTGAAACGATTTGGAAATGTTCAAGTCCATAAAGGATAAGTGAGTTCTTATTGTGACAACAAATAGTAGGAGACATATCAAATTCAAACTTGTGTACTTTCTGTTTTCTTGTTCCAAGGGACTAAGTAGAGATGTTACTATCTTTGAAGGGAGTACGAGACAATTATGACATAGGGTTCTTCTTGAAAGATGACTTGAAAACTTAGATGGTAATTAGTCTAAAAACATATAATACCTTAAAATTTATACCGAAAATTCACTTGACTTTTAAGTGAGTTGATTTTCCTATATTGATTGTGAATATAGTTAAAAATTGAAATTGAAATTAGAAGAAATTCATAATTAGGATTAAATTATGAGTTTTATTTTGACTAGTTAGTTTTAAATCTCCTTATAAAGTATAATGGATTAGTTTAATCTATGATTTAAGTTTTATAATTTTAAATATTATAAACTTTAATGAGAATATAATATTTTCCAAAGATTGAATTAACTATTTTCTTATAATACATTCCATAGAAGAATATTGAAAAATTTATAAGTTGAAAAGTTATATGTATTTGAATTTGGGATAAAATTAAATCGTGAATTTTAAAATTTTACTATAGATGGATCAAAATACTTTTATACACTCACTTTTTTTCATTTTTCTCTTTCTTGCTTCTTTTCTTTCTCCCTCCATGTAATCTCACTCACACTCTTTCTTTATCTTCTCACTTTCACCACTCCTTTATCTTATTCTTACACCCCCACTTGCCACCCCTTACCTATTTACCCTTTTTTTTTTCTTCTTCTCCTTTATACCCAAAAACCTATCCACCACACCACTACCATTGATGAAACTCTAGGGATTCTAAGAAGAAATAAAGATACACTCTTAGCTCATAAAATTTGCTTTCAATTCATTCAAAGTTGTCCATCAAATGTTTAAGTATTCCTATATATACTATAGTCCACATAGGAACCTCCACCTAAGTAAAAGAGTAAATGATACATATATGGAGCCAAACAAGGCTTAAAACATCCAAATATGAGAATTTGAACCAAACAAAGGAAAATGATTACAAAGTCTAAAATTCTAATTATTTCTTAATTAAGTTAAATTGACCTAAGATTAGTTTCCTTCATTCTTAAGAGCACTGAAGTTTTGTCGTCAATGTAGGCAAGACATACCTCACCCTTGGTTTGTCACTCATTGTTGATAGCTATCATGTTACTTTCTTTTCTGCTTCTCTCTTCCAATGTCTTCATCTTTCCTTGAACCACTAAATGCAACAAAGAAAATAGAGATGACTCATCCATCATTATGCATATATCTTGTTGTCAACCTAATTGTGTTGGTTATATGTGAGATGACGTAATTAAAATATCAATCACCATGTTTTATAGGTTAATTGACATAACTTTATGTCAACAGCTCCATCGTAAACAACCATGGATTTGAGTAGAGATCCTTAACTACCATAAGAAACATATTGCTAAGACAACTTCTAGAAAAGACAGGACGTTGAATTAAGTTGGTTTATAGATATGTTCTAAAAACAAAAATGAATATAACTAGTTTTATTTACACATAGTGAAGTTATAACCATTTTAATTTAATTATTTTAAAATTTTAAAAATTATCATTTTTAACGAAAATTAAATAAATGACAAAAATATATCCTTTGAAAGCATATAAAATTGTAAATGAGAATTTTAAATCTTAATATACCAAATAAAGAAAAAGAAGTCATTAAGCCCATAAATTATAATAAATGTTTCACCATTAAAAAGAAAAACATTTTCGATTTAAATATTTTTATGGTTGTTGTAACTTATGGTTTTCTCATTTGTAGTTACCGTAACCTGTAGTTCCCATTTGTAGTTGAGAGTATTTTTATTTATAATCTTTATAAAAATTCTGTTTCATTGTTCATCCCAATAATTATTTTTTTTTTTCATTTTCTATTCATAATTATTTTTTTTTTCATTTTTAGAACTAGTAAATTATATTTTACAATGAATAAAAATTAAAAGTAAAATTTACAAGAACTAAATGTGAAATATAAATAAATCACCAGAATGAAAAACTAAAAGAATATTTTATGAATACTAAAAAATAAACAAAATTTAAATTGTAATGAGTAAAAATTATATTAAAAGAAACTGACTAAAAGTGTAAATTACATTAATATTTAAACCAACAATTTATTACCCCTTTAGAAGTCCAACTTGATCTGATGGACCATTTGGGCCCAAAATAAAGCCCATCTCTCAAACAAGTAAAGCCCTAATCAGCAGTTTCTGTATAAACTACTCTTTCTAGGGTTTTCTTCTGCGTTCACAGCCTAAACCCTTACGCGTGCAGATCGGAGAGAAACGTAGCCATGGGGCGTAGTAAGTTCTCTCAACCATTTTCCCTCTTCGATAAATTTCGATTATTCGTTACAATTTCGTACCCACTATGTTGAAATCCGCTTTTGTTTTTGGAGTTCTCAGCTGAATTTAGCCTGTTCTAATGCTCAAAAATTGTTTTTTTTCTTTGAATTTATATTTAACATAGTTATTGGAGAATTGAATCATTAATTTTGATTTATGCTACGTGTTTGTTGTGGTTTCTGCTAGTTAAACTTACAGCTAGGTGATTATTGCATTGCATTTTATTTTAGTTTGTTCATCTATGTTGATTGTACTCGATGTTATATTCTTTGTTGTGAATTTTCTAATTTTGGAATAGCTGTTCCAGCTTTTGTGTGTTAGTGTGAAGTGATTGTGATTTGTGAATGGTGTTTGATTTAGGACCCGCGAGATGCTATAGGCAAATTAAGAACAAGCCATACCCTAAGTCACGTTTTTGCCGTGGTGTTCCTGATCCAAAGATCAGAATCTACGATGTCGGTATGAAGAAGAAGGGTGTTGATGAGTTCCCTTTCTGTGTGCATCTGGTCAGTTGGGAGAAGGAGAATGTTACAAGTGAAGCACTGGAAGCTGCTCGTATTGCTTGCAACAAGTACATGGCAAAGTTTGCTGGAAAGGATGCATTCCACTTGAGAGTCAGGGTGCACCCATTCCATGTTCTTAGGATCAACAAGATGCTTTCGTGTGCTGGAGCTGATAGGCTCCAAACTGGTATGAGGGGTGCTTTTGGAAAGCCACAAGGTACTTGTGCTAGAGTAGCTATCGGGCAGGTGCTCCTTTCGGTCCGTTGCAAGGACAGCAACAGCCATCATGCACAGGAGGCCCTTCGCCGTGCTAAGTTCAAGTTCCCTGGTCGTCAAAAGATCATTGTTAGCAGGAAATGGTATATGTTCTATTGTTAGATGTTGCCTATGCATTTGGAAATGGCTTGCAATTTTTCAATTATAGATTTGCAATGTGTAGGTGCATACATAGCTTTGTTTTTCTTCTGTGTTTTAACTCTAACTATGATTGTTTGAAATGCTTGCTCAGGGGCTTCACCAAGTTTAACCGAACTGATTATCTCAAGTTCAAGTCAGAGAACAGAATTCTGCCCGATGGCGTGAATGCAAAGGTAATGTGAACATGCGCACGAATGCCATTGTAGTGTTTTGGAAACTTTATGGCATATAGATCAAGTGATGTTTGCAGCATGTTTCTGATTTCTGAATAAAATTTTTTGTGTATTTCATTGTGATTTTTCTTAAGTTACGATAAGTGTGTGCAATTAGCCTTTCAACTTACAAGTTCCTTTTTGTGGTCTTGCAGCTTCTTGGGAACCATGGACCATTGGCCAACCGCCAACCTGGAAGAGCCTTTTTGTCTACTGCTACTGCTTAGTCTGTCTGTTAATTAGAAATACTAGACTTTGGATCAAAGTAGTTTTGGAAGAGTGAATTTGAGTTTGTTATTCTGCAGCACATTTCATTAAACTAATTTTAGTTAAACTTTGTTTCGGTGAACCTCTATAATTTGGTTATTTTTAATGTTTTATTTTGTTATGATACACAATTTCTCCTTTCTAACATTTTATATTGGAACTCCCGAAATATTCAGTTCCGGTACCTACTTGAGTATGGAATTTCATATTCTTTAATGTACATCGATGATGTGCTGTGCTCTCCACCATTGCAATAGGTAAAATAAAATGGTTTTGATTAACGCTCTGTTTAAAGTTCTCTTAACTCATGCCTTAGATGGTATCAACATAGGTAATGAGCCTTGGGGAAAATCTCACACTGTTAATGCTCTGTTTATTGATGTTGAGATGGTTTTGACGTAGGTAATGGACCTTGGGTAATATTAAACACTGATGGTAGTCGCCAACTATGCATACCATATTACGCTTCATATGATTGGTGAGGATTGATTCCAATCTGATGATAATTGCCAATTCTAGGTTGTTTTGGTGGGGATAGAGATGGATTCCATTCACTTGTGAGCTGAAACACCAGCAACAAGCTGATGAAGGATAGTAACATGACAATGGTAGCATCATATCTGCATTTATGTCATAACTTCATATCACTATGTAATTAGAAGACTATTATTTTATAGGGTTTTACATTTAAAGTACATACAACAATTTAAATTAAGATATCATTTGTATTATAAGTTGAAAAATTAATAATTGATTAAATAATTTATATCAATGTATTATTCTTCATAAGTATGCATTTTATTTATTTTAAAATATTTTAGATTAAATTATTAAAAAATAGTTTTGGAGAAAAACATTGCTTTACTGGTTCTGTAGTCTTATTTACAATTTACTAGTTTTTCCATTGAGTAGGTAATGATTTTCAATTCACTATTTGTCCACGTTGACGTGGTATAATAGGTTAATGACATAATCTTTAGCTATTGTCATAATTTTTTTTCTTTACCTATATTTAATCAATAATGACACACATGTTTATACTTAAAAGCGGTGAAAACAAATTTCTTTTTGTAATAAAAGATTAATGATTTATATGGATGAGAATCTCCTATTGTGTTCTCTTTTGAATACGAGATTAATGATTTATATGTATGAGAATCTCCTATTTTATGTGTTCCTATGCATTGTCACATGGGTTTACTGTGATAAAATGGTCGATTATCTCACAAATGAACTAAGGGACTTATTTATGGATAGGGTCTTGTTTTACGTAATTCTTCTGTTGGTAAAACAACGTAGTTATGAATTATCTCATGAGAAGAACTGCAAATCATTCCTGAAATAGCTTCTCATATATCAACCACAAATTATACCACTACTTTTCCATGGACAAACTTTGACATTAAAATTTATGGAAATCATTTCCTCTCATTGAATGTGTTAGATCACCTGAGCTTGATATGAAGATTACCTACGGGAAAAGAACAAGAGTCTTGGGTTGAAATTGAACATGGCTATTGGTTACAGAAAGTGTCATTGAAAAAAAAGGACAGAATTTAATTGCAAATAATGTCCATTGATCTCTCAATTTGCCAGTTGGCCTGAATAATTTGCAGACCTAAATTAAAAAACCAATGCTCATGTGACAGATACTATATAAAATTTTAGATATTGTTCATGTTGGCCCTTTGATGACATATACAATATTACAAGTTAATGTCAAATCTTTTACATTAGTGCATAATGAATTAATCATTGAATTCAAAATAAACAAGAGTGTGTGCACTTATATGTTGAATTTAGAATCTAACTTTGCTTTAAAGTTAAATTAATCAACAAGTCTTGAACTATTTATTTGAGAATTTTTAATTAAGTTCCCAAACTAAAAATACATACAATTAGGTAATTGATTATGTGATTTTTTAATTAAATATTAAGAGTTTCAAAACCCACATAAATTATCATTTTCTTACAACGACAAAGGCTAGTAACACTATTTGTGATTATTAAAATTTATTACAAATTATATATTTTTTGAATTTAGATTTATTGTTTAATGATTCTCTTTCCTTATTTATAATTTTTAATAAATTCTGATCAATCGTAAAATAAGTGTAAGAAAGAGTATATTAAAAAGCTGTCGAGAACTTATATCTTCTTAACCTTTCAAGTTACTGAGACATAAACTATAACTTTACAATATGTAAATCCTATAACTTTTTTATATTAACATTTAGTAGAACAAGTCATGCCAATGACTAACGTTATTAACAAATATAGTAACTGAGACTACGGTTAAAAACATTATAAGAATTTAAGCAAACAATTTTTTTTTTAAGACAAAAGCCACAATTTTTTTCATATAGACTACGTGTATTCACAAAACCATAAAATAATTTCTTAAGTTAATCTTTTCGATAGATATTTCGTAGACTCAAGAATTATATATCTCACAATATTTAAGATACAAAACTGTTTGTCAACTATATTAAATGATGATATAAATATTTTATTTAACTTTATTGCCACGCCAATATCTCTATTTTTACATTTTAAAATATAAAACATTATTGGAATACTCAATGTATTTATGCTAAAAATCACACGTAAAGTTCTTGTATACGTTAGCTCTCTGTAGGGTCCAATTTAGTAGACATGCCAGCTAATGTAATTTATGTCTTGCTACTTCATTTCAAACGTTTAGACTTTAGGTTCATACAAGCCATGCTCTTTTTCCTTTTCCGTTCAGCTAATTTCAACAGCTAAAGGTGAACATTAATGTCTCAGAAGATTTTGTAGGTCTTAGCTCCCTCATTATTGCTGTCATTCTAGATTTGCAGTTAAGTTGGAAAATGATTTTTTATTTTTTATTTTTTTATTTCATCAATAGATAACTTTGTTTAAAATAGGGATTAACTTTGTTGGCACCTCAAATGCAAGGAATATTAGTATTTCCCTCTTAACATATTTATTCTATTCCTAAACTGGCAACCATAGTATCAAGATAAAATATATACAATAAATGTATTGTTATTGGCCACCGATCATTTTTCAATATATACTACTGAAATACTGGTTAATTTCGTGGAAAATTTTAAATACAAGTAATTTCTTTTCCAACATATTTATTTAACATGTTGTGTGTGAAAATCTTGGTGTGATTAACTTAGTTTAAGCTCTTTATATTTATTCCATAGTTTCAATTCATGCCATATGTTGCGTGCTCAAAAAGTATAGTTTAGCCTTGTTGAGCTCCATTTCATTTGATCCTCATTAAATGGTACGTGGAAAATTTTGAACTACGTATTACTTCTCTCCTCTCTTGTTGAACTGCATTATATCTCCTACTCGATTTTGTGAAGTGATCATGTTTCATTCTATTCTTGGTATCTTCACTCTGAATTTCAATCAAAGGTATTTTCTCTTACTTCCTCTAAATTCCAAATTTGAATATTTGAAGCTACTAACAAATATTGCTTTAACATAATATTGTCCATGATTAAGGATTGGAAAATAATGCACTTCTAATGAAGCTGGTCCATTTGTGTAGTTGGTTGGTTAACTCTGCTGCTCATAGTTGAGTCATCATAATGTTTTTGGAACTTCATCCCATGCTTTTAGCCATTTTCTTCACAGATCTGCATATACAATTTTTTTGTGTGTGTATGTATACACATAAAACATGCTTGCAATTAGAGTTATTCTGGTATGATATTTTAATTCTTCTAATTCCTTGTCACTTAACTGTTCTATTTATTTAATATTTTCTGTAATGTTTCTAAGTCGAATGATGTTTGAAACTTTGGTGAAGATGCATCTTATGGTAAATGGTATATCTTTATAACTTTGGTCTTTAACCAGCACGACATTGATTCATGTATTGTAGTCGACCTCCTCTAGTAGGATAAGGCTTTCTTTTTGTTGTTATTCTAAGTTGAATGATGTTTTTTTTTGAATGACTTCACTAGAAAAATCAGCAAGTTTTTGTTAAAAAAGTATTAATTGATGGTATCTTGCTTTGGGTGTGAAATTTTTGACTCATATGCTAGCTTTTGATTATCCTTTGTCCCCCATAAATGTCTCAATCTGGTTTCCAAAACAAAGATAGTTTTCAATATTTGAAGAATGAAGATGAACTTTTTAGAGTATGCATTGACCGGGTATGGTAACAAAAACTAGAAATCAACACTTATGATTGACAGTAACATTTTAAAATAAGAGGTTGCAGCGTACTATTGACAGAGAAATACTTTTTCTTTATTAAGTACAAAAGAGAGTCACACTTTTCCTTTTTCTTTTTTTTGAGTTCTGTTCTCCTTGGATTCTGAATCTACCTTCCTTTTTCCCCTCTTGCTTCTTTCATGTTTTGAAACAATATGAACTGATTTCATGTAGGAATTTCTTATTCTCAATAAAAAGTGCACTTTAGTCCCCCATTAACTAAAGTCCACAGTGAAGCTTTTGGCTTTTTTTTTTAGTTGGAAGAGTTCAATAACAAAAAATTTTGAACTTGAAAGAATGCACTTTCTGGAACTGATTTATTTGAAAGAATTTACCAACAGAAAACTTTGTCACACTAAAATTCAAGTTCCTCTAAAAAGGTGTTCAACTTATTTGACTTGATTTCTGCTCCATTTCTAGATCCAACCTACAAACTATTATAAACCACTATTTCATGATTAAAGTCCTGCATCACTTTCCAAGAAGCACATCATCATTTTCAGACTGAATAAACTCATGCTTACTCAAATGGCTTCATGTTTCCGAAAAAAAAAAATAGTTCTTTATGACTTTCAACATTTTTATCCTTCTTATCTATATCATTAGCTAACACTTTACCATAATCTTCTAAAGCTGGACCAAACAAGGATGAAGAACAGCTAAGGCAAGAACGTGGAATCACCACTTGCCTCCACACCAAACAAGCACCAATGAAGTTCCAATTCCAACCTGCTTCATTTGTTCGACTAAGCTTCATAGTGTCTCTCTTTGGCCTGATTGTAGCTGACCTGAACTCTGACAAACAAGCACTACTTGAGTTTTTTTCCAATGTTCCACATGCTCCAAGGTTGAACTGGAGTGAGTCTACTCCAATTTGCACTTCATGGTCTGGTGTGACTTGCAACCAAAATGGAACTAGTGTAATTGAAATCCATCTTCCAGGGGCTGGATTCAAGGGCTCCATTCCAGAAAACAGCTTAGGAAAACTAGATTCTCTTAAAATCTTAAGCCTTCACTCCAATGGCCTTAGAGGAAATCTTCCTTCTGACATTCTATCTATTCCTTCACTCCAATATGTAAACCTGCATCAGAATAACTTCTCAGGCACAATCCCTTCCTCTGTCTCCTCTAAACTCATAGCATTGGATATTTCCTCTAACAACTTCTCTGGCAGTATCCCTCATAATTTTCAGAATCTTAGTAGACTCACTTGGTTGTATCTCCAAGACAATTCCATCTCAGGAGCGATCCCTGACTTCAATCTTACAAGTCTCAAGTACTTGAATTTGAGCTATAACAACTTGAATGGCTCAATTCCAAATTCCTTAAACAATTTTCCATACACTTCTTTTGTTGGAAACTCGCACTTGTGTGGACCACCTCTCAATAACTGTTCTGCAGTCTCCGCTCCATCTTCTCTTTCTCCATCTCCTTCTCCTTCTCCTGTTTATCAACCACTCTCTCCAGCACTTTCTCCAACTACAAGTGCTTCCGCTTCAAAGAGTTACTTTGGCATAGCTTCTATACTTGCTCTAGCAATTGGAGGCTGTGCCTTCCTCACTCTTCTAGTTTTGGTGTTCTTTGTATGCTGTTTGAAGAAGAATAAGAGTGAAAACAGTGGCATACTGAAAGGAAAGGCACCTTGTGCTGGAAAGACTGATGTTTCAAAGAGTTTTGGGAGTGGAGTGCAAGAGGCTGAAAAGAACAAGTTGTTCTTCTTTGAAGGTTGCTCTTATAGCTTTGACCTTGAAGATTTGCTTAAGGCTTCAGCTGAAGTTCTTGGAAAGGGGAGCTATGGAACAACATATAGGGCTGCTTTGGAGGATGGAACAACAGTGTTAGTTAAAAGGTTGAGAGAAGTACTGGTTGGAAAGAGGGAGTTTGAACAGCAGATGGAGGTTGTAGGAAGAATGGGACGGCATCCCAATGTCATGCCCCTTCGAGCTTATTACTATTCCAAAGATGAGAAACTTCTAGTCTATGACTACATGCCAGGAGGAAGCTTGTTTTCTTTGTTGCATGGTACGTTTTACGTTGATGCGTTGTCTTTTCTGTTACATAAATCCATGCATCAACCTCTTCTATTTATCAAGAGAATAGACAACATATGCTATTCTTTCATCAACATTCTTCAACTGCATTATATTAAGAGTAAATAGTGTATACCCTGCAATGAGAAGAGTTTTTATATTGTCATTCAATTACAAATGGTCATGTATGGTAAGTTGATGGCTTTTACAACAATTACCTTATAAGTCATACTGGTCACTATTTTTGATTGGTTGACCGCATAATTTTTACTCTAAACAATGCATAATTCTTGATGATATGAGTAACCAAAAGGAAAAGGATGAAGTCAATATTTATGCAAGTTATTAAAGTAGTTCATTCATTCATTGTTAAAAAAAGTAGCATATCTTATGACTTCAACATGAGAGTCGCTTGAGTTATAGTTAATCTAGGATGAATCAACTTAAGTTAGAACCAATAACCATTCAAGATAGTATATAGCAGTAATTTTATGGATTAGTAATGAGAATGGACAAAATCTGCTACCCTTAGTTTATCATTCTACAGCTGCATTGTGTTATTTATGTAGAAATAAACAATTCACGAAACTATCTAATACATACATTTTTCTATTGCCAATTATAACAAAGCTATATCTTTGCTCAACTCTTCTATCATTTCCACAATAGGAAACAGAGGCATGGGAAGAGCTCCATTAGACTGGGATTCAAGATTTAAGATTGCACTTGGAGCTGCAAAGGGAGTTGCTTCCCTTCACAAAAACCACATGAGTTCGAAATTCACTCATGGAAACATCAAGTCCTCCAATGTGCTCATAACACAACAACATGATGGTTGCATCACTGATGTTGGACTTACTCCTATGATGAGCATCCAATCAACCATGTCAAGAGCCAATGGCTACCGTGCTCCTGAAGTAACCGAGTTGCGGAGGATCAGTCAGAAATCTGATGTTTACAGCTTTGGTGTGCTCCTTCTTGAACTGCTTACTGGCAAGACGCCACTTGGATATCCGGGCTACGATGACATGGTTGATCTTCCAAGGTGGGTGAGGTCTGTGGTTCGCGAGGAATGGACAGCTGAAGTGTTTGATGAGGAACTTCTTAGAGGGCAATATTTTGAAGAGGAAATGGTACAGATGCTTCAGATTGCAATGGCGTGTGTGGCAAAGTTGGCAGATAATAGGCCAAGCATGGAAGAAACTGTAAGGAACATAGAGGAAATTAGGCTTCCAGAATTGAAGAACCCTAACACATCTTCTGAGTCCGAATCTAATGTACAAACTCCATAATTATTTTGTATATGTGTACTAGCCCTGCCTTGCCCATGCTATTTTCTCCACAATACAGGGAATAGTCTTGTTGCGTCTCTAAGATTTTTAAGTTATGGTAACTGTATTGTATGTTTAGATGACATAGTAGTTTCATATTCTTGAAATGTAGTAAAAAACTTAGTGTCAAGTGAGTGATAATTGAAGGGGTAAAAAGTTTAAAACCTTGCAGTTTGGATAACTCATTTTAGAACTTTGCATAATTTTTTGTTGTCACATTATTCCCGTTACACCAGATAGCCAATTAGACGAAGGGTTTTGCATATTAGACTAATGAGAACTATCAGACGAATGATAACAGACTTAGGAAAAGTACTCAATCGTATAAAACCAGACTTAAACACTCAAAAGAGAGAAAAATTGAACGGTAGAGTTCAAAGCTTTATATCTTCTCAAGATTATATGAAATTGGCTTACAAGGATGACTTTCAAATGAGAACCTTAGAAGAGGTTTATATCGGTATAGAAAGTAAAAACTCTTTTGTTGGGATACATGTTAATCATGAAAAGAAGAAAATCATTACAATAACCGACACAAGCAACCAAAGGTTAACTTTACAAGCAACAATGTCAAACTTCTACCACTCCTCCTTGAGATTTTTCTTCAATATTGCAAGCCTTGATCTTAAAGTTTCAAACTTGTTTCTAGGAAGAGCCTTTGTCAAGATGTTAGCAAATTGATCGGTGCCACAATGTCTTTGGTTGACTTCCTTCAGTTTTGTTGCTTCTCTTATTTCATGAAACTTAACATTTATGTGTTTCTTCCTTCCATTTTAAACAAGGTTTTTGGCTATGGCAATAGCAGATTTATTATTCATCCATATGACAGACGCATCATTGTGGACTTGCTCTATATCAAGTAAAATTTTCCTTAGCCAAATAACTTGATTTGTAGCAACAACTACTACAATATTTGGTATCATGTCTTGCCACTCGTTCAAACGTATTAGAATAGTCAACTCCATGTTGCTGAAAGTAGCCCTTCACCACCAATTTAGTCTTTCATCTGTTCATAAAATCATCAGAGTTAAGCTTAGTTCTATAAACTCATTTAACACCAAGTATCTTTGATTGGATGGTCTATCTATGAGTTGCCAAGTGTTGTTTTTTTTCCGATCATTTTCATCTCCTCCTTCATTGCAACTTTCCAATCTTCGTCTTCAACAACTTCGCATAGCTTGCTTGGCTCAAGTGTAGCTAGGTTACATCTGGCATAAACATCATTTGAGGTTTTGGTCCTTCTAACTAGAAAACAAGATCACCACCTGGGTTCTCCTCCTTACCATCAAACTCTATCTCTTGTTGATTTCCATCTTCAGGTAGATCATTGTTTGGTCCTTCTACTCGACTTTGCTCCCAAATCCACAAGGATAGCTCATCAAACTTCACATCTTTACTGATAAGTATATATTTGGTCTCTAAGTTATAAATTTGGTATCCTTTGGAGCAACTACTATACCCTAAACATATATCGATTGAGGATTTGTGGTCAAACTTGCTCCTTTTAACCTTAGGTATGTGTGTGTAGCAGACGCCGCCAAACACTTTCAAGTGTTCATGTGAAGACTTTCTATGATGTCTTGCCTTAAAGTGTTAAGCCATTCAATGCCTTTGTTGATAAGATATTCAATAGATATACTAAGGTGTTGACAACCTCAACCCAAAAAAGTCTTGGGAAGGTTCTTTTAAAACAGTATACATTTGGCTATCTCCACGAAAGTCTTGTTCTTTCTTTCACTCACTCCATTCTGCTGAGGAGTATAAGGAATAGTTAGTTGGCGTTCAGTCCCACTATCAGACCTAAGTCTTTTGATTTGGCAACCAACTTACTTTTTTACCAAAGCTTTGAACTTTACAAAAGTAGAAAACACTCCTGACTTTTACTTTAGAAATTACACGTAATGCATCTTTGTAAAATCATCTATGAATAATAGGAAGTACTTATTGTCATTTAAGGATGTAGTGTTTATGGGTCCATATATATCTGTATGTTTGAGTTGTAGCTTTAGTGTGGATCTACTATTTGTTGTTTTTGGAAATCACAACCTTTTCTAATTCTCAAGATGATATGCGCTACTTATGTCAGCATTGACATTTGTAGCAAACACAAAGTGGTCAAGTTTTTTGTGCCACAATTTGGGATTCTGATGCATAAGGAAAAAATATCATAGTATTGTTCTTCCACTCAACAAGGAAACTCTTGTCCTTTATGGAAGTCAACATAACTTCACCCCCAGAAAGGTTAAAAATAGTGCCGCATATCTTTAAATTTTAGGGAATATCTCTTCTTTAGCATTTGTCCTACATTAAGCAAACTTTGACTTATACTAGATACATATAAAATATTTGAGATGTACTTGGTACTTGTAAGAGTTTCAACAATAACAAAATCCTTTCCCCTTCACCTCAATGAATTCTCCATTCCCCACTAGGACAATGGAGAAGAAAGACTCATCGAGTTTTGTGAAGAGACTTGCATTGTGTGTCATATGGTTTGTACATCCACTATCTATTAACTAACCTTCTTTGCTACTTCTCGCTAGGTAGCAAGTAGCCATAAATAACCGATCATTCGTCTGTTGATCCTCCTCAACAACTTGAGTGTGTTATGCTTGTCTGTTTGCTTTATTCTTGCAAACCTCCGTATGACCTAATTGATTACAAACGTTACATCTAATTTCATGCTTGAATAAATAGAATTTTTCAGTATGGTTGTTTTTTTTTTTTTTGGTAGTAGGAACAAGGTGGATACTTGTTTTTCCTATCTTTTTTATATATAGCCTTCCCCTTCCTTTCTTTATTTTCTTTTTTGTTAGATAGTTTTTTCTCAAAGTTGCTCACGCTTTGACCTTTTCCTCTATCAAGAAGAGCTCATTTAATGTTGGCTTTCATCCGCAAGGCTTGTCTTTGCTCTATGGCTTGTAGAGCATTGATGAGCTTTGCAAGTGTGATCTTGGAGAAGTCGTTATTTTCTTCCAAAGATGAGATTTTGGACTCAAATCTTTCAGGAAGGCATATAAGGAGTTTTTTTCAACAACTCATTGTCAAATAGTTTTTCACTATGCAATCTGATTTGCAGGATTATTTGGGAGAGCTTATATGAGAACTCCATGACGGTCTTGTCTTTTTTCATTTTCATTACTTTAAACTCTCTTCTTAACTTGAACATTAACATTCATTTTTTCTTTCACTCCCTTGGAACTCTTTTTTCAGCTGGTCCCAAACTTCTTTAGGTGTCTCAAGAGTCATAATCTTAATGAGAACATCGTCATATAGGGTTGCATGTATGATGGCAAAGGCTCTTCCTTCCTTTGTCATCTCGTCATTGTGATTCCGTATTTTAGCCATAATTTGGTTTTCAGCTAATGGAGGTGGATTACTTCCATTTATCATTACTTCTCATATATTTGTGCTCTAAGGTAAGTCTTCATTCTTACTGCCCACAAATGTAAGTTTTATCTTACAAACGTAGGAGGTGGAGGTAAAGAACTACTTGAAACCATTTTGTGTTTGTGGTAATTTTGGTGTTATCTCTCTAATTTTCTCTCATTTTGTATGTGTTCTTCTATCACTCAACGCTATGGTTTTCTCCCCTTCACAATCCCTTGAAGATCAATTAAGTTCTAGATACCATGTTAGAAAAAAAAAAGGATCATATGATGAAGAAGGGTATTAGATGGAAGGTTAGCAATCACACTAGATAGTCTATTAGACTGAGACTTTTTCTTAACAGAGTAATGAGCACTATCAGACGAATGATAACAGACTCAGAAAAAGTATTCAATCTTATAAAACTAGAAAACACTTAAAATAGAGAAAAATTCAACAACAGAGTTTAGAGTTTTATATCTTTTCAAAATTATATGAAATTGACTTACAAGGATGACTTATAAATAAGAACCTCACAAGAGGTTTATATAGGCATAGAAAGTAAAAACATTTTTGTTGGAATATACATTAATCATGAAAAGCAGAAAATCATTGCAGTGTGTGACACAAGTAACTAAAGGTTAATTTATAAACAGCAGCCAACTGCAGTCTAATCCTAATAGAAAAATGTCAACTTCTAACAATTTCAAATAAGAAAGATTGGAAATATTTTAATTCCCTTATCAAGGTATATGTCATATATGCCTAAGAAAATGCAACATTCCAAATATACACAAGACACAACACTCCAATGTACAAATTGTATGTTCATGGCTTGTGTTGTTTAACATGATGCACCCTTTTCAGGATTAGCCCTAGTCAGATTCCATAAATCTAGCTAAGGAGTTTATAGTAAACATGACAATAAGGAAAATCCCTTTTTAGGATTAACCCTAGTCAGATTCCATAAATTTGGCTAAGGAATTTATAGTAAACATGACAACAAGGAAAATATGACTTTCTTCATTAAAATTATATATGAAAATGAAATACACCACTTACCAAGTCAAATTATACATAAAATTAAATATTAAAGATAAGGACCTTAAGAATTCTTAACATTTAAGTATCAAAATTCTCAAATAAAATAGATGGAGGAAAACACAAATAACATTAGGTCATACATCA
Organism: Hylodesmum podocarpum; assembly: GCA_026586105.1. Taxonomy (NCBI): domain Eukaryota; kingdom Viridiplantae; phylum Streptophyta; class Magnoliopsida; order Fabales; family Fabaceae; genus Hylodesmum; species Hylodesmum podocarpum. The sequence goes on along the minus strand of JALJEV010000047.1, from coordinate 115,416 downwards.
TAGAACTCAAAATATAAATGAGGAGTACTATATAAAATCATATTGATTGAAATTGATAAAAGATACTTATACAAGAGAATTACTAGTATTTATAAAAATATAAATGTCTAGTAGAAGCTAACTGATTCCTAACTAAACTCAATTAGCACAATTAACTAACTACTAATATTCAGTAACAGTAAGCTTCATTTTATGATTTAACTCTATTGTAATTTAACCCGCTTCTATTCCCATCATTTAAAACCCTAATTCAGTCTTAAAACATTAGAAATTGTAATATAGTATCGAGTTTATATTTATTTATTATCTAGGTTAATCTTTATGTGACAAGTAATGGTTCTAAACTATATACTAATTTCTTTTAAAACACTATCAACTCAAAGTTTTCTGGTCACATTATGACAAGTACCCATAGATTTGGGTGATTTTACGCTGCACATTTTGTAACGAAATTGGACATATTCAAATCTTCAAAAGACTGATATTGATATCCTCAATAGTCATTACCAATGTGTTTGGAACTCCAAAATAAGTAAATTAACTAAAAAAATTCGATAAATACAATTCTTGTCTAATGATTTGTACTTCTATAAAAGTACAATTCCATTAAATAGAAAGACAAATTCTGCTGAATGGAAGAAGATTCCAGTATCTTGAAGAGTATTCTAATCACTGTCGTTTCCTCTTCCTCCACTCAAATGTTTTGAAAAGGATAAAAGATTTTAAACCGACTCTGTCTTTGAATTCAACATTTAGTTTAATCAGAGTTTATATGTAACAATGAAAGATTAGAAAATCAATTTTAGCTAAGGTAATAGAAAACTAAAATGTTTTGCCTTGAGGAGTACGCCTGTAAACAGTCACGTGTCAACTCAAACAAGAAAAACATAGGATATTTGAAGATTACGTGCATGGATTTCATCAATTAATCTTCATGCATATCGTAGAATATCCAAAGGAATAAAGAGTAAAACCAGGACTGAGATAAAAACAAAACTACACTTTCATTGTTACTATGTTGGAAAGCCAGCTTAGGGTGAAATTGTGGAAACTAATTGCAACTTAGCCATTAAGGATGGGTTTTATCAAGGACTATATCTAAACCCTGGTTTCAACCAATCTCTATATTATATGTATTGAAAATTTTCAGTTTACCTGAAAAAATTAATAACATTTGAACAAGTTATATAGAGATTGATTGAGATCATGAACAGGTGTTTGTCCAAGACTACCAAATAATTTCTCATTTTCAAGCTTCAATACTGAACATTCCGTTCTCAAATATCAATGCATTTTCCTTGAACCAGCTGACGTTTGAGAAAACTATGATATTTTTCTAGCTTTTAGAAAGCAATGTCTCATTTGTCTAAATCCAAGAAGACAATTGAACTTGTTTCATAACAAGGACTTATAAAACTACCATGCTCCAACCCTTAGCTCACATTTTACCATCAGAAACCAACCTTTGTTGAATGCCATGGCTACCAACCAAGGTGTTCTCTCAACACTTGACAATGCCAAGACACAAAGCTACCACTTCAAGGCAATTGTGATAGCTGGCATGGGGTTCTTCACTGATGCCTATGATCTCTTCTGCATCACGGCAGTTATCAAGCTCATCGGCCGCTTGTACTACTATGATCCCAATATTCACAGTCCAGGAAAGCTTCCAAAACCTGTAAACAATGCAATAACCGGAGTTGCATTGTGTGGCACCCTTGCGGGGCAGCTCTTCTTTGGCTGGCTAGGTGATAAACTCGGCCGAAAAAGGGTCTATGGCCTAACACTTGTTACCATGGTGGGGTGTGCCTTGGCATCAGGGCTTTCATTTGGCTCCACACCAAAGAGTGTGGTTGCTAGTCTTTGCTTCTTCAGGTTTTGGCTAGGATTTGGCATTGGAGGAGATTACCCTCTCTCAGCTGTTATAATGTCTGAATATGCCAATCAAAAAACCAGGGGAGCTTTTGTTGCTGCTGTTTTTGCTATGCAAGGGGTCGGAATATTGGTTGCTGGAGGTGTGTCGATGTTGGTTTCTAAACTGTTCTTAGAATATTATCCAGCCAAACATTTTGTAGATGATCCTGTACAATCTACTCAGCCAGAAGGAGATTTTGTTTGGAGAATAGTGCTCATGTTTGGTGCAGTTCCTGCGGCCTTAACTTATTACTGGCGAATGAAAATGCCGGAAACTGCAAGGTACACTGCTTTAGTGCAAGGAGATCACAAGAAAGCTGTTGAAGATATGGCCAAAGTTCTTGATAAGGATATACCTTTAGAAGAATCAAATGCAAGGGTTGCTGCCACCCCTAGCCCCTCTTACGGATTCTTCTCATCAGAGTTTCTTAAAAAGCATGGCCTTCACCTTCTAGGCACAACCAGCACATGGTTCTTGTTGGATATTGCCTTCTATAGTCTTCAACTAACACAAAAAGATATTTACCCTGCAACTAGGCTTGTACCGAGGGCTTCTCATATGAACGCCATAGAGGAAGTGTATCTACTCTCCAAAGCAATGTTTGTGGTGGCCCTGCTTGCCACAGTTCCTGGGTATTGGTTCACAGTGTACTTCATTGACAAGATTGGAAGGTACAAAATCCAACTTGGTGGATTTTTTGTAATGTCTGTTTGCATGTATATTTTGGGAAAGAATTATAGCAAATACAGGGGAGAGGAATGCAGCTCAGATAACACTTATGAATTTTGTGGTGGAAAACAAAATATGTTTATCATTCTTTTTGGAGTCACCCTCTTCTTTGCAAACTTTGGACCAAATAGCACAACATTTATAGTACCAGCAGAGTTGTTCCCGGCTAGATTTCGTTCAACATGTCATGGGATATCAGCAGCAGCCGGGAAAGCAGGAGCTATCATTGGTGCTTTTGTGGTGCAAGACTACGCTGATATGAATGGAATGAAGAAGGCAATTATGACACTTTCCATTGTCAACATGCTTGGATTCTTCTTCACCTTCTTAGTGCCGGAAACACGAGGCCGATCACTTGAAGAAATCTCAGGAGAGGATAAAGAACTACCTGGTGATATTACTGAAGACAATACAAAGGTCACAACAAATGATGTAGAAGGGGGGACAAGAAAATCTAATGATGAGAAACCTGTAGAAATCTCAATGGTTTAGTTCCTAGGCATAATATCTGAAATACCCCAACCAGAAGCATCAGTAAGAGAATAAGAGGAAGAAGCGAAAAGAATAGTGTTTGTTTCAGTAAATTATATGTATTTTGATGTTCTTCTTGTTTTTAGTTTTATAGTGAAGAAAAATGTCTATTTATGTGTAACTGCTGGAATTGGAGCTTCTTCGTTCAGTGTGTGTGTTAGCACCACTTGATGAACCGAATGAATAATGCTTGTTGCGTGTAATCTCTACAATGTTTTACGCATTCTAAATTCTTTACATTTTAATGTATCTCCACCAGAAAAACTAAGAATGAATGCTTGTTTTGTATCTTCACTTGCTTTTACTCCAGTTCTAGATGATGCAGATCAGAATCCAGTTATCCACAAGGAACACGATGTACAAAAGATCAGCCATGACTCCAAGTAACTATTAGATACAATAACCTGTGAACCTCTTTGATTTTGTTTTTAAAAATGCATCCCCTAGAAGAGATATTTGAAATGGAGTATCTTCACTTCGAACTTATTCTCCCCTATTAAAGAACATCTATCAAGGTCCAACAGCTTATTGCAGATTCATAATACAAGAGAAAGGCTGCACAGGTTGACAAGAATTGAATTTGATACAAAATCATGCCACTGATATCATGGTCTTGTCGTAACAACAGAAAACCTACCCAAGGGAGGACAAGTTGGATAAAAGAAAGTTGAAACCTTTGAATATTAGTATTACTTGCACGTATGGTTATTAGAGAACATTGGTTTAAACTTTATACAATGAGCAATATCACAGGGATATAATTTTCTAAGCCATCATAAATTACATGAATTGGATGTTCTAATTGGACACCACCTTTACTGAAGAAATCAGGCATTTCTATCATGACACAACCGGAGTACTGGTATATGAGAACTTCTTGAAGGCAATGCCATCCTTTTTGGGACTAGCAGCTGGAGAATCTAGCAAGGACATACTAGTCCACCTCTCGTCAAAGTTAGCAATACAGAGCTTTCCAGCAACATCTGGGACAAAGCTTGGCCTAACTTCCCGGGCTTCCAGCTTTTTCCAGTTGACTGACTTAAACCACTTGTGGCTTTTAATCTCCTCACTTCCTCTTGATCCACTGCCAAGGCGTTTGCTGGCATCTTTCTGCAACAGCTGAAGAAGAAAATTTCATTATATTCCGGTCACCCAAGAAATGGCAATTGTGAAGCCATTGTATAAAACAATTGGATTTTCAGAACCGTACGAAAACAACAAAAGGTTATTCCCTCTGAGAGAGGATTTGTCAGAACCATATTAACGGAGAAAAAAAACTAAGGATTTGATGTGGATGACAATTTGTACCCCTTTTAACAGTGAAATCGCCTCATTTGACAAAAAAGATGGGAACTTGATTTTGTCTCTAATTATCTTCTGCTGGATCTTATGTCTATTTCCACCTGAGAAAGGAGGCTGCAATTGGAGTAAACAGGAAGATAAAGTTTAGGGAAATTATATAAGTTACAACAACTCATTCAAAGACCAAAAAACTAAGGCATCAGCAATACTTAATTAAATACATACAAGTGTCTTATGAGTCTCTAGGAACTGTATATCACAAACTAACACCTAATCATAACAGATGATCAAGATAACTTAATCTCTTGAACAGTCCTTCTTATAATAATCATTAGTAATTTCTTACAAACAGGATTTCAAATACATTCATGTTTAAACTTTAAATATAACAATATTCAGGCTGAAATCAACTAGGAAAAAGCAATAATAATTCACAATAATCTTAGCAGAATTCAGTTGGAGGTTGATCTTATCAGCGATCACTCCTAGTATGTGTAGTAATGTTAACTTTTATTTCTTGCTTCAGAAACAAAATAAACTGTGTGCAGATCAGACAGAAAAACTTATTTTGGCAAGTCATTAGAATGAAGCAATTGCAGTAAACACGTGAGAAAGATGCTATCATCTAAGTATAATGAGCATGGAATAATTTCCAATTATTTTCATGAAAGTAGAAAAAGGTCAATTGCCTTTAAGATAATCAAAGCAATTCAGGCTCCATATTTTGTTGCAAATACTTGAGAGAGATATGTTAAATTGGAAAACAAAATGATATTGCATTGTGACCACAGTTTGATACTAAAAGAAGATGAAAAAAATACCAAGATTCTAACCTTTCCCGTAAGCATTTCGTATAGTAAAATTCCCGCACTCCACCAATCAGCTGCCTTATCATGACCTTTTCCCAAAACAATTTCAGGGGCCATGTACTCTACAGTTCCACACAGAGAATTTGACCTTTCAGTCTCATTAAATTGCTTAGCCAGGCCAAAATCTGTTAATACTGTCTGGTCTCAAGCACAAGAATATAGCATAGTACAGAAAGATAGAAGTTAGATACAAATCTCAAATCCCTTCAGAATATATACATAGCAAAGTGGCATGCCTAACACATAAAGACAGAATCATAGACAGGTTTATGTGATCAATCGTACATGACCATCTGCATCAAGAAGAATATTTTCAGGCTTAAGATCCCTATGCATTATATCATTTGCATGAAGATAAGAAACAGCACAAATAATCTCTGCAGCATAGAAGCGAGCCAAGTCTTCCCTGACAAAAGTTGTATGTGTGAGACCAATATATACATGCATTTAATATTTTAGTCACAGAACGCAGCTTATAATACCTGAATAGGCCTTGGTGATAAAGCTGAAAGAAAAGGTGACCACCATTGACAAAATCAAGCACGAGGTAAAGCCTATATTTGGTCTGCAAGTTCAACATAGGTTTCAGTTTTCATTATGCAAATATGAAACCAAAGATATGACAATTAACATCAATCAGTAAAAAGCATTACTTGGAATGCGTATCTGAGCCGCACAACGAAAGGGTTGTCCACCTTTGTCAATATATCCCTTTCAGATTTTACATATTCAGCATGATTTTTTTCCATGATCTTATCCTTGCGCATGACCTTCATAGCATATATTTCAGAAGTGCCTTCCCTCCTCACCTGATACACCTTACCAAAAGCACCTTGCCCAACAACCTTCAAAACTTCAAAATCCTCAACTCCAATAGTCTGATTATTCAGACAGTAATCGTTCAAATGTAAATTATTTTTCTCTACTGCAGCATCATTAACAGAATGTTCCTCAAGTTCTTTCTGTGTTTCTATAAGAAACTCCTCCACAAAATCTAATGCATCTTCTGTCTCATGTAAGGTGAGATTGCTATGCTGCAAGGTCTGACCAATACAGATTGCAGATACCAATAAGGATTGAGACCGGACATGAATGCAGGCCGGATCATTGTAAATCCTTTCACTTGAACCTCGCGTAGCTACCAAATTTTCACATTTTTCAGGGCTTACTGCATTTGAAGCTTCAACAGGAGATGGACCAAACACATCAGAAAATTCAAAATCCACATAATCTGATGAAGGAAAACGATCAGGTGGTCCATTTGGTAGAAGCAACTGGTTCAGGAAATGCTTCTGCGCACTATTTCCATTTAATACAGAGAACTCAGAGGAAACCATGGCTCTTTGATTAAACAAGGAGACCACAGAAAACAACTAAGAATCTTAATCAGAACTATAAGTGTGACTTGCCAAAAGATCACACCCAAAATGGAGATAGATAGAAATCCTCCAATTAGCTTTATTAATTGGAAATGAACATGTACTGGAGGAGATACCAGAAACCTTGGTAGCAAGAAGCAAACCAAAATCCAGAAAAGAAAATTGTTATTGCTTCCCGCTTTACAGGAAACACTGGATGTAGCAACACTTGTCAAATTCATCAAGGTCAGGTTGTCAATTCTGTAATTCAGGGCAATAGAACAGTTATTTCAAGTTTTTTTGTGTTAACGTGCAAAACATAGGGAATTACATACAAACACAACTGCACCATACATTGAAACTAGACATTTAAGCAAAGAAAAACAAAAGAACAAATGAAATTGCATAAGGGGGGAGGAATACAAATGAAAACATTTTCCAGGAAAAAAAATCTGTCATTAGCAGTTTCAAATTAGGCTCAAAAGAAAACAAGGTTAGCATCACAAACTAATTTGCTGTGTTGTTGATTCCCTTTTGTGAATTTATGGGATTAAACATGTCATCAAAAATCATAAATTCGTAACAAAAAATGATAGAGAACCCACAATTCAGAGAAGTTCAAATGATGAAATAACATATCATCAAAATTCATTCTTTCAATCATAACTAACCCCCAAATGAAGAAATTTGAAAAGGGTCAAAAAAAGAAAAAGAAAATATATAACTAAAACATAATTTCGTAAGACATTCTTGAAGGGCACCTAATTATCATATAAAAGACAATAAACACATTAGGAGAAAAGCTGTGTTTTTTACACAAAAGAAAAAACATGAAAGGAACAAGTTCTGGTAAGAGACTTTGAAGGTTAACTCACATTGAGGAGAATGCAAACAGAGACGTTAACAAAGGAAAATATAAAGGGTGGTTGGTTTTACAATGCTTTTTCAGTTATTTTTTTTTCCTTATTCTGTGTAAAAATATAAATTTTTTCTTTTAAAATGTTAATTTAGTTTTGGCGGCGTTTTTCTTTTCGCCGCTTCCATGTGGTACATAACAGAAGATAAAAGGTTGACTTGGTGAAGAAACGTGAACAACATTAACAGAAAATAAAATACGTGGCGTTATTTCGTTGGTTTAATGTTGTCCAAACAGTTAGAACGATGTGGGATTAACCAGATACGTTGATATGGTTTATGGATTTTAATATTGTGTATAACTAGACTATATGATTTTGTTGGGAAAATTTCCATTCTTCGTCTTTTATTCGAGATCCAAGATGGAAATCGTGTCAGACAAGTGTATATATCTTCTAAATTATACAATAGCCTTATAAGAAAATATATTACATTTTTTTAAAAAGTATATAATTGTTTATGAGAAAGTACACTAATTTTAATACGCTTAACCAATTATGTATTTATATTCCTTTGTAGGGTTAGACTGGTGTATATTTTAAATTTTCTAAAAAAATATATAAGTATTACTGAAAAAGTATGCCAATGTATTTTAAAAAGTATACTATTGTCTTTGAAAAAGTTGTACCATGACTAGGTAGCTAGTATTAAAATTGACACCAAATAATTCCTATTATAAAATCCAATGTATTTAAAAGAAAGAAAAAATTATCAAAGATTTCAATTGTGTTTCAGTGATTACCTGAAATCCTACAGATTGATTGAGGATGGTTGTAAGATCTCTACACCATCAATCACATACAAGGGGTTAGTTGTTAGTTGGTGAATCATCGAACACATGAATCCATTAATGTGATATGAAATTGTTTCAATTTGATAATAATTAAGTTCGAGCAGATTTAATTTGGTGACTCAAATATAATTATCTTTGATAAGATTTATTTATGATTTATAGAAAAGAAAATGGGAGGGGATGTTAGTTTGTGGTCTTTTCGAGATTTATAATATTGCTCAACCAAAATACTTTAATTTTTTAATGTGATTTAGAAAGAGGCAATGTATTGTATTTTGATAGTTGAAAATTATAATTAATTAATTTTTTTTTACTCAAATCAATCCATTATAGTCAACTAGTTCCTTATATATTAGTTGACTAGGGTTTTCATAATTTCTTAATTGGCCAATGTTAATATTGACTCATTAAACTGGCATTAGGTTTAAAAGTTTGTAGGCTTTTATTAAATTATTCGTCTAAAATAAGGTTCGATAAGTTAAATAACTGATATAATATTTATAATTATTTTTTATTTATAAGATTCAACATAAGTATTAAGCTACTTATAACCCCTGATGCACCATTATTAATTAATTAAACTATACTCTTTCGACAATGCACACATTTAGAATAAGTGTGGAATTTTCTAACAATTTAATGAAATATAATAACTAATTAAGATTAAGGTGTTTTATAATAATTTTAAAATAAATTCAACATTATGTTATGTAAATATCATTTATTAAATAAAAAATCTTTTTACTGACATATAATCATAAAAAAAATAAAGAATATAATATATCGGTGGAGTTGGGTATAAATAACTCGGAAGAATAATTTTAATTCACCTTCAAAGTATGTCGTGTCTAAATTTTAAAACTTGATTCAATCAAAACTAATTTTAAACTAAATTTGGTTACTAAGAAGGTCTGGATGGAGAACAACACCTTTCTAATAATATACCAATTGAGTGGCTTCTAAAATGGAAAATGGATTTAAATAAATTAAGTTCTTTCATATGATTGGTATTTTATTCCTTCTGCGTACCCCTTCTTGTTATTAATATTACTGACTTTTTTTTCACTAAAATTAATATAAAATTATAAAAAAGGAATAGAATTGAAACTTCTGTGGTGGCTTTGCGTTTGAGATTAGGTTAAATGAACCTCAAGCAAAGCAACAGAATCATACGCAATTGTTTATTATCCAAACATCTTTCTTTTTCTTTGCGTACGCCAATCAAATTCCATATTATAATTTTTCTTACCAATTTGATCTCTGAATTGATTAACAATGCTTTAAGTTTTACTAATGTGTGAGAGCTCATTTATGTTGTCTGTTATTCACGTATTAGTTATTAAAATTAATTAGTTTTAGGTTTAAATGAATTATTTAAACAATGAATGTAAATAAAGTTGATTAATTTTAAAATTTAATTATTAGAACTAATTAATTAAAAAATTAAAAAATTAATTGAATTTTTTAAAGTTATTTTTTAATTATATTTAGTGGATTGTAGTCCAATTTGTTTGACCTCGAATTATGGTGCGACGAGTCCCATGAATAAAATAGAAATTATCAACAAATTCAGATTAAATGATTTACAGTGAATTAATTTAGATTAGTAATTTTAACAGTTCTAATTAAAACGTAATTTGGGCTATTATTATTTTGCAAGAATTGAATAAGTTATAATATTGAAATTAATATAACATGATTCTATCTTGTGTTTTGATTAATACTTTTAAGTATCTTTCCAGAAATAAGAGTCGCACGTTTTGCTGAAGATGCCTATTTTAACCTTACCTGATTAAAAATAATTCATATAATTTTGATTTTGCCCATTTTTTATGCATGGAATAATTTCTAACAATGGTTCCATGATGCCACAGACATTTCAACTCTAGCAAGCAACTATGTTCTGAAAACATTTATTAAGTCAAAACTTGTACACTTGAGGTTTATGAGAAAGCAATCTTTTTAAAAGGCATAGGAAATCCCAAAACGTTACTCTTTCAGGTTATCAAATAAGAATTTTAATATTCATTGAATCTAGATTCTAAAGGAGGGAAAACTCCAAATTGAAGAATGTTTTAGTCTAGCTCTAGGATCTATTTTACTTAATGTTTTGGTAAAATAAAATTGTTCTAAATTGTTTGTCATTTACAAAACTAACGAAACACTAAATGTAATTTTTCAATTATGTTTTTTAGTACTTGTTGTGGAATGAGAAAATATAAAAAAAAACATAAGTTAAAAAAATCTAATTAATATAAGAAAATATTTTAATTTATAAAACTAATGAAACATCAAGTGTAATTTTTCAATTATACTTTTGAGAATATTATGAAATGAGAAAATATAAAGAGATTATATATAGAAAGAAATATAAAATTATACAATAATTTTTGTAATATCCTTAATATGAGTACATTTCTTAATATCCATCCAATAAAATAATGGACGAAGTATTATTTTATTCTCTCAATCTAATGCGAATTCTTGCTCAGCATCAATTAACCGGAATTCACAAAGGACAAAGCGATCCCTGTTAGAAAATAAAATTTGGATCTTGTGACATATTATAATTATAATTATATATATATATATATATATATATATATATATATATATATATATATATATATATATATATATATATATATATATATATATATATAAAAAAAGTTGATACACATTTTAAGAAATATTAATGATAGCCAGAAAGTATTAGGAGTAATAGATTAATTTAGTAATTGTAGGAGGGGATTAAGGTGTAAAACGGAAGGGAGCAATTGTGTGTTCAACTTTTTCTTAATAAAAAAATTAATTATTAGTAATTAATTTTGTTAATAACAAAATAAATAAAATAATCACTAGTAGAAAAAAAACATTTTAAGACGCGCAGACTACGACGGTTCAAATAATAACCGTCGTAGTCTGTAACATAATGGCTATTTTGTAATTATGATATTACAGACTACGACGGTTGTAAATAGAACTGTCGTAGTCTGTAATATAAACCCTCACTTCCAGTACTGCGCCGTTCCTCCGTTTTCAATTCCCTCCCTTTTTTCTGCGAATATCTTCTCCCCCCAGGCACACACCTTCTTCTTCTTCCTATTTCTTCTCCCTCATAAACCTCAACCACTCTCCTTCTCGTCACCGGCGAACTACGCTGTCACCCGTCACCGGTGCAATATTCGCGACTCACTGCTTAGGGCTCTACTGTTTAAGGTACACTTCGCGAAACCCATTCTCGAATGCATTGTGTAGGGCTCTACTGTGGTCATTGTTAAATGCTCTGTGTTGTTCCCTTACTAAAACTTGAACATGCGGTGGTTATTGCTGTGTTCTGTGCTTGGTTATTTTTGTGTTCTGTGCTTGGTTATTTCACACTGGTAATGTGGTGGTGTGCCTTTTCTTCGGTTTTGACTTGATAGTTTGTTGTTAATTTCACTGTGTCTTTTTTTTTTATTTAGGCATTTCATTAATTGTGTCTTGCTAACTCTTAAATAGATTCTGAGTTATTTTTCCTTTTGTTTTCGCTTTGATTTTTAATAGTTGAATTTGGATATTTCGCTTTGATTTTTAATAGTTGAATTTGGATATTTCTAAATTGCATTGGTCAAGGATATTGATGAGGATAGACTGATACTGTTGGTTGCCCATTAAAAGTGCTTATAGCGGTTAGTAATATGCCATGTCATTTTTTCATAGGTTGTAGTCACAAGTATGTGTCTAGAATTTTTGTGTTCTGTGCTTTTTTATTTGCATACTCAAATCTATTGAAGTCCAGAATTTTTTACATGCTCATTCATATTTAAGTAATTTAGATATTTAAGTTTTTGTTTTATATAAATATTTAGTTTCAGGTTTAATTTTTTTTTTTATCTTTTAGTCTTTGTATTTTTCAATCCTTCTAATTTTCACAAGAGCGTGACAGTTACGATGTTTGCAAATTTTAGTCTTGTTGTCAATAATACATAGCACTTTCAGTGGAAAAGGATAAATGGGAAAAAAATATACCATATTAGAAAAATATTTTTTTATAAATAATTACAAGAACTAAAATGAACAAAAGAGAGTATATTTTAAAGTTTGATTTCAGTGTTGTGATTTATAAAAAAGTAAATCATGATAAGAATAAAAAATATATATTTAAGAAGGAAAAAAAGTGGATGGTAATTTATGTGTTATTCCGTGTGTGCTTCGTTATTTCTGTTTCTGTGGTAATTTTGGTAACATGTGTGCTTGGTAATATATATTTTACCTGAGAACTCAGTTTTGTAGAAGGAATGTGCAGTAACTAACTATAAGTGTATCAACTGATTAGTTAATTGGTCACAGAATTAGTTGTGAGGCAAACTGGTTTTGAACTAGTTTTAGAACTGTTGTTTTAACCAAACTGGTTATTAGCTGACTTATTGAAATCAGAATCAGTTTGGTTATGGATATTAACACAATTAGTAAATACGTAAGTCTTTGTCATGTGATATATATATTTCTATGTTCAACCGAATATTGATGTTTGTTGACCATACCTTTGATTTAAGGTATGGATCGTAGTTGGATGAATGCAAGTCGAATTAGTACAGAGTATGAGGCTGGAGTTGAAGAGTTTTTGGAATTTGCTAAGCAACATGATCACTTCTCCAGTGGGGGGAAGTTTTGTTGCCCTTGTGTCAATTGTTTGAACGGTGTTCGGCTGAAAGAAGAAGATATTCGAGAACACATGTTGTGTGATGGGATTCTTAAAAGTTATACAACATGGACCTGGCATGGTGAATTATTAGACACATTGACAACATCTAATGTGTCTGCACCGGACTTGGAAACATATATTGATGACAGGCTTGAAGACATGATTCAAGATGTTGGTCCAGAAAACTTTGCAAAAGCCCATGTATATGACACGTTGCTTAGTGATACAGAGACACCTTTGTACAAAGGGTGTTCTAACTTCACTCGCATGTCTGCGGTGTTAAAATTGGTTCATTTGAAAGCGGCAAATGGGTGGACTGACAAAAGCTTTACTCAATTGCTCAAACTGTTGAGCGAAATGATTCCAGAAGGTAACACATTGCCAACCCGCAATTATGATGCTAAGAAGATTCTTTGTCCAATGGGTATGGAGTATAAAAAAATTCATGCATGCCCAAATGACTGCATCTTATACAGAAAAGAATATGAAGCGATGCACAAGTGTCCTAGGTGTGGCCTATCTCGTTACAAAAAAAGAAGGATGGTTGTGATAGTGAAGAAGGAACCCATAATGGTGCTGCTGCGAAGGTGGTATGGTATCTTCCAATAATTCCAAGATTCAAGCGACTTTTTTCAAACGCCAATGACGCTAAGAATCTCAGATGGCATGCAGATGAAAGGATACAAGATGGAAAGCTTCGACATGTGGCTGATTCCTTGCAGTGGAGGAAGATTGATCTAGAGTTTCCCTCATTTGGCTGTGAATCAAGAAACCTCCGCCTTGGTTTGACTTCAGATGGAATGAATCCGTTTGGTAATTTAGCCACTACTTATAGTTCGTGGCCTGTGTTGTTGATAATTTACAACTTACCTCTATCATTGTGCATGAAGCGAAAGTATATGATGTTGTCTATGTTGATCTCGGGACCAAAACAGCCTGGAAACGACATTGATGTTTATCTTTCTCCCTTAGTTGAAGACTTAAGATTATTATGGGATGAATGTGTTGATCTGTATGACGGCTTTGCTAAAGAAACCTTCAAGTTACATGCCATGTTGTTTTGTACTATCAATGACTTCCCAGCCTATGGAAACTTGTCTGGTTATAGTGTTAAGGGACATAAAGCTTGTCCGATATGTGAAGAAGGGACGTGTTTCCAACAATTGCAACATGGAAGAAAGACAGTGTATCTTGGTCATAGGAGATTTCTCAGACAGTATCACCCATATCGTAAATTGAAAAGGGCATTTAATGGTCATCCAGAGAATGAGGAAGCACCTACCCCGTTAACTGGTATGCAAGTTTTTGAGCGGGTGAAAGACATCAACAACAGGTTCAGAAAGTCTTCAAAGAAAGCAACTATTTCAAATCCCTGGAAGAAACGATCTATATTCTTTGATCTCCCCTACTGGTGCAAACTTGATGTTAGACACTGTATAGATGTTATGCATGTTGAGAAGAATGTGTGTGATAGTTTGGTAGGAACTATGTTGAACATTAAAGGTAAGACAAAAGATGGTTTGAATGCTCGATTGGATATGGTTGAGATGAAAATTCGAGATCAATTAAAGCCATGTGCTGTAGGTAACAGGACATACCTCCCCCCGGCAGCATACACATTAAGTAAACAAGAGAGAATCAGTTTTTGTCAATGTTTACACGGAATAAAAGTGCCGCATGGATACTCTTCAAATATCAAAAGCCTTGTCTCAATGAAAGAATTGAAATTAATTGGATTAAAATCTCATGATTGTCATGTATTGATGCAACAATTCCTTTCTGTGGCAATCCGTGGCATCTTACCTAATAAGGTCAGAAATGCAATTACCCGATTGTGTCGGTTCTTCAAACAAATTTATTCTAAAGTCATTGAACCTAACATGCTAGATGATCTGGAAGCTGAGTCTGCTATTATATTGTGTGAATTGGAAATGTTTTTTCCTCCATCCTTTTTTGACATTATGATACACTTGGTTGTCCATCTTGTCCGAGAGATTAGACTGTGTGGGCCGGTATATTTAAGATGGATGTACCCCATCGAACGTTACATGAAGATCTTGAAAGGGTATGTCAAGAATCAGTATCATCCTGAAGGGTCAATTATTGAGAGGTACATTGCTGAAGAAGCGGTTGAGTTTTGTTCAGAATATATGTCTACTACCTTTCCTGTGTGGGTTCCTAGGCCATGTCTTGAGGGTAGACGTTATGGACAATGCATCCGAGGTGGACAATGTGTGGAAAAACCTTGGGATTTAGTGCAGCAGGCTGATTTGTATGTTTTGAACAATACTGAAGAAGTTCAACCATACTTGGCAGCTCACAAGGCCATTGTCAGGAAGCAAAATCCAAGACAATCAGAAAAGTGGTTATTGAAAGAACATAACAGTACTTTCAGGAAGTGGTTTAAAAACCAAATCTTGAGTGATGAAACAGTTTCAGAGACCCTAAAATGGCTTGCATGTGGCCTTAAGAAAGATGTAATCGTATGTAATGGGTACTATATAAATAATTATTCATTCTACACAAAGTCCCTTGATGATAGAAGTGTAGTACAAAATAGTGACGTTATGGTAGAAGCTGAGTCCATGCATTTCTCCACCTCCAAAGACAACAATCCGTTGCTAGGATGCATGCCTTACTATGGTATCATTGACGAAATTTGGGA
Organism: Hylodesmum podocarpum; assembly: GCA_026586105.1. Classification (NCBI taxonomy): domain Eukaryota; kingdom Viridiplantae; phylum Streptophyta; class Magnoliopsida; order Fabales; family Fabaceae; genus Hylodesmum; species Hylodesmum podocarpum. Next base: position 99,652 of record JALJEV010000047.1, on the reverse strand, counting down.
GGTTGTGTATTGTAAATTTCATGTTCCTCTTTTTAAATGTAAATGGGTTGATAATAGGACAGGGGTGCACTTTGATGATTCAGGTCAAACCCTTGTTAACTTTAGTAGAGTTGGTTATCATGATGAACCTTTCATAATGGCACAACAGGCTAAACAAGTTTTCTATGTCCAAGATCCTTCAAATGACATGTTATATGTCGTATTAAACGGAAAAAATACTGAACTTGAACTTGACAATCTTAACATTGATCAAATTCATGGTTTTTCATCTCATATCCCAATTAATCCTGAGGAAATTGATGTTGATGATGTACACGCAGTTCGTCATGATCATAATGAAGGAATATATATTTGACCATTGAAGGTGCTAATTATTACACTAATGTTACCTTTTTTCTATATTTTTTAATATATTTATTCATTGATTTCAATTTGATGTTATGAAGTTATTGATTTCAATTTGATGTTATGAAGTTATTGATTTTTAATTGATTTTTTAACAGCACATGGCTGATCACCACCCGACCCTAACAGTATATAAAAAGACCACACACCTGAAGGAGTTGACAGTTAGACGTGGGTAAGGTCAACTGATACATGTTGATATAGATATTCACACGGGCACTGCTACTGGTGATAATGGCCCCATATTCAGGAGTTATTTGGGCTTCCTTGTCCGTGAGCACATATCTATCCTGACCCCTACTTGGGATGATGTTCCGATGACTCAACGGAACATGCTATGGCAAGATATTCTGGTAATTTCTTTGCTGTTAATTATTTGATATTTATTTTTAACAATATTGTTGTTTATTGCATTAGTAAATAATAACTATTTTAATCTTTATTATAGGTGACATTTGATATTCCTAATGTGGAGTCCCTGAGGGTGAAAGTAATGTCATCCATGGCTACCATGTTTAGGCAATGGAAGTCTCAACTGACCAAATACATATATAATCAAGAAGATGGCAACATTTCTATGCCTAATTATAGACACTTTGATCAAGAAACATGGGAGAAATTTGTTCAGATTCGTTTATCCCCTGAGTGGCAGGTTAGTCTTATACTTGTATAAGTGTTGCATATAATTTCCAGCATGTCAACAATTGCTAAAGATTTATTTCTATGTTACAGGCAAAGAGGAAAAAGGCAAAGGAGTGTCAAGCCACAAATGATTATCCCCATATTCTGTCTCGAGGGGGTTATAGAGTGTTGGAGGAAAGGATCTTAACTCAAAAGCAAAGGATGCGAGAAGAAGCAACTGCAGCAGATCCTTCATTATCATTTAACGGTCCCCCATCCCCACCAAAGAGGCATGAAAAATGGAAGTTAGTTAGGATGAAGAAATCAGGCGAATTCACATCATCATCTTCAAAATCTATTGCTGAAAAGATTGTAAGTTTATTTTTTTCTTAATTGATGATATTGGTTTTGAAAATATAAGAATGTTTTGTTTAATGTAACAACTGTAATACTATTCTTTAATTGTAGGATTCCCTACTTGATCAGAGCAGTCAGGGATCATTTGTGCCACATGGAAGGGAAGACATACTTTCTTCTGCCATTGACAAACCCGAACACCCAGGTCGTGTTCGTGGCGTTGGACAAGGTGTGGGGATTGTTTCATATTTTGGAAAATCTTCACACCATCGAGGTTTTGACTCTCCAATCACCCAAGAAGCAATAGAGTCCTTGAGGCAAAGTATCACTGCAGAGGTAAGTTTCTTCTTTGGGGATTTGATCTAAAAAAATAATTTGTTACAAACATGTTCAATATATTCAAACTTAATAATACATATAAAAATAATAACTATTTTAATCTTTATTATAGGTAACAGCCAATTTGAGGGAACAAATAACACAAGAGTTGTCTGCATCCATTGCACAGAATATCATGCAGCAATTAGCCCTACAAGGCCAGTGTATTGGGAGAGAAAATACAGAGGAGGTGAGGCAGACTGTTCGTGTTAGCACGAATTTGAGTTGCTCACCAGAAGGGGGCAGCCCTAAAGAAGGTAATCAATGTGGGTTGTATGTTGAAGAAAACCCGCATAGATTGGTGGCCATTGGGAGAGTTGTAGGGGGTGGAGCAACCATACATGGTAAGCCCTCGAGACGATGAGGTTAGGGACCGATTGAAGAGGCACATGACCCTGGTGCTCCACTACCCTTGCCCACTGAGGAGGTGCAACTGGTAAGACAAGCTATTGGCACTTTCATTGCATGGTCAAAACATCTTGTTTATCAATTGGGTGAAAAGGTGTGTATTATTTTTATATGTATTATTAAGTTAGAATATATTGATCATGTTTCTAACAAATTATTTTTTTAGATCAAATCCCCAAAGAAGAAACTTACACCCAAGAAACCCCGACCAGAGCCAGAGCCAATTGATGATCCTATGCAATCCTTGTTAGTGTTGGCTAACAAGATTAGGAGTAAAAGTTTGGAGCTCTATTAGGATAAAAAGATATTTGGGAGAGAAAATAACATGCCTCTATACATTCACATGTCAGATTGCATGGAGATGTATTCAGGCATGGATGAGATGAACCTAACTCACATGCAATTTTGGATCATGTAAGTATTATAAATGTTAATTTAAAATGTCAAATTTCAAATTTATTACATTTTCTAACTATTATTTCAATATGAATCAGGTATTTGAGTAATATTTCAATTGAAATGGGAAACAACAATGTCTATGGATTCATTGAACCACAATCCATATTGGGCTTGGGAGATAATTCACCTGATGCCAAGTCATATATTATGGATTGGATTGGTCAATCAAAGAAGAGGATCTACCTTGCATCATACCTTCACAAGTAAGTATAATATGTTTTCATATAATAAATATTTCTAAAAAAGTATATATAATCAATCACCTATGTTTATTGCATGTAGTGGGCATTGGCAACTTCTTGTTCTTTGCCCGATGGATCATCTGACGGTCTTCTTTTGTTCATTGCACAAACCTCTCCCTCCGAAGTTGAAGAAAGTGCTAGAAGGGTATGTAAAATGTTATTTAATTGTTATCATTCATTTGTCTTTTGTCGTAATTATTATAGTCTGACATTATGTATAATTTGATTTAACCAGTATTCATGTTGGACATCATATGCTGACGAGCCATAGTCGTGCCAGACCAAGACTTGATTTTGTAATGGCAAAGGTAAAACTATTTGTATTAGGAAACACAAATGCAACATTATGTACACTTCTAACTAAATCATTCTTTGTAGGCTAATAAACAAACGTATAAACCACAATGTGGTTTCTATGTCATGCAGTGGATGGAAAACATAATTCGGATGGGGATAACAGACCATTGGTTAAAGGTACATACTTTTTAATATACCATTTGTTAATTTAATTAATTGATACATAATTGTTAATAATTATTCATTATTTTCCAGACCTTTAATGACTCATTGCCATTTGTTTAAGCCATCGACTACACTTTCAAAGCAATGGGCGACATTTCTAGTGTATTGTAGTAAGCAACAGAACATAGATGAGTCTTTTGAAGCTGATAATTAGGAATATAGATGTCAAGTTATGATTTAAACAGTTGTTAGTTTAATATTTGGATTATTCAATTGATTTCATTTAGTTTAGTATTTGGATTATTGAATTGATTTCATTTTATTTGGATTATTGAATTGATTTCATTTTATTAGGATTATTGAATTGATTTCATTTTATAACTTGTGAAATATGTATATGGACTTCGTGTGTAGATTGTCTGGAATAAACAGGTACAAAATAAAGGGCAAAAACTAAAAAACGAAACAAATATTTTAAAAAAAAGTTAAGCAGACTACGACGGTTCTTACTAAAACCGTCGTAGTGTGTACAGACTACGACGGTTCAACTAAAACCGTCGTAGTGTGCTATACAGACTACGACGGTTCTTACTATAACCGTCGTAGTGTGCTAAGTGATACTACTGTTACATACTATGACGGTTTTTAATGAACCGTCGTAGTATGTATATCACACTACGACGGTTTTAATGAACCGTCGTAGTCTGTTTAGTCTGTCAAAACAGACTACGACACCTGGATCTACTACGGTTCTAGAACCGTCGTAGTGTGTATATTTTAACCGTCGTAGTCTGCTGTTTATGCACTAGTGAATGTAATTACACAATAATACGTACACCAAATTATCCAATTAAGAATATTTTTTCACAAATCATTGGTGAGAGTATTATACAATCAACATTTCTCTTTCGATCCTCATTTTTATTAAATGTACATCCGAAAATAGTTAATAAATAAATTTAAGTATTTTAAGGATCTTAATGTTCAAAAAAATACTTTTTAATGTATTGATATTGTTCTAATAAATATTTAATATTTAGAGATTTTCATCACTCGTGTAAAATATAGAAATACAAGAAGGGGATTAAATTGTGTTAATTAGTTAAATTTTTTTTTAAACGATGCGTGTTTGTGTTTTGAAAGCCTAGGACAAATGCATGATTTCTTCTGTTATACAGATTGATTTTAATGAAATCTCAGTTCAATTATTGATCCTTAGTTAGTCAATAAACAAATAGATAAGACAATAGTATTTTTATACTGGTTCGTCTATGAAGACTATGTCCAGTTACTTAGTAACTTGCTAAGTTTTCACTAAATGTATTATTTGAACCCAACCACTTCTGGCTAATTACAAATATTCTTTGAACCCAACATTCTCAGGCTAAACAAGATGTTCTCTGGACCCAGCCTCCACAGGCTAAACAAGGTATTTTTTGGACACAGGCTAAACAAGGTATTCTTTCAACACTTAGCTTCATTAGGCTAAACAAGGTATTCTTTGGACCTCAACCTCCTCAGGTTAAAATAGGTATTTTTTTAACATTTAGCCTCCTCAGGATACAACACCACAACAGTGGTTTTACAAAGAGATAACAACGAAAGATAATCCTCTACGTAGAGAGGTGTTTTACAATAAGGTTTTGGGCTAATGAACTAAGTTTAGAGCTTGTGAGAGAAACTTGTATATGATAGCTTTCCAGCATAAGTTCGCCAACTTTAAATCGCTGAAGTGAAGTCCTTTTATAGGCAGCTTCTTGAAGTATTCGTTAGACTGAAGAATTTGAATGTTATCCTTTGTCTTGGGTACTTCAACATCTGACAAAGTGAGTAATAAGAACATTTAGTGTTTCAGTAATGGATGTCAGTGCGGGATCAGGCTTTGATTGATTTGCTCAGAGATTTTACTGAAAAGTGCAATTTACTTTTCGTGTTGTAGAGGTTTAAACCAAATCTCTTTCTACCTTTAGAAGCTTCTGAGTAACGATTTGATTTGAGTGGAAGCACGTGTTACTCTTCGTCTGAACATCATTTAAACTTCAATAGACGAATGAATATGACTTAGCTTATATTGTTTTCATTCGTCTGTCTTCTTCGTTTTCAACTTCAATCTTCATACTTAAGCATATCTCAGATCATAGCGACATGAAGTTGAGTTGGATCTTTATCTCTTCGTCTTGATCTTTTATGAAGGTTCTTTATCTGATGTAGTTGCTTTGAAGGTTGATGACTTGAACACTTCGTCTTGAGCTTGTGCGTCTATGCTTGATGATGCTTTCTTCGTCTGTGCTCACTAATGATTCGTCTGATCATCATTCCGTCTATGTCTGATAATTAATCCGTTTGTTATGTAATTATCAAAACTTAAGATGCTAAGTCATTTTGACTTAAAAATCTCTCCCTTTTTGATTATTACAGACCATCTTAGCATATTCCATGATCTTGGCTTCATAATAGAGAAAATGTTTGATCTTTATCAGATTAACCTTGTACAAGAGCCAAAAACTTGTATCAGAGCATAAGTTTGGCATACTTTGTCTTCATGCTAGATCTTCATCAAACTGAACTTGTATCAGAGCATAAGATCTTCGCTTGAGTTCTTCAAACTGAATTAGAGCAGATGAACTTGCGATAGCATCAGAAAAGAATCTTTATAAGACATATTAGAGTAAGAATGCACAATGCATATTAGAGCATAAAAGTATCAGAATCACATCAAAATGATGTTTTTCTTTGAAGTTATTCTTTCATTAAGAGCATTACATCAATTTGATGTAATTTGTATCAGAGCAATTTACATATAGAGAACTTACAAAGATGATACGTTGTATCAGAGCAAAAATAAAGAATACACTTTAATTAGAGCAATTACAAAGAATAAATAAATTTTTATCAGAGAAACTCTATGCTCCCCCTGAGATCTTGCTATCTTCTTCTAGCTTCTTTCTGTCTAAATCCCCCTTAGATTAATCTTTTTATTTTTCAAGCTCCCCCTTAGCTTTTGCATCTTCTTTCTTTTTCTCCCCTTTGGTCTGTGCACTTCTTTTTCTTTTGTTCTTCTTTTCTCCCACTTGGAAACTTATTTTCTTTTGTTTCTCCCCCTTTATCATTATTTTCTCCCCTTAGTCTTGCAATCTTCAAAACATCCTCAAGATGTAGACGATGCTTCCTTTGGTTCTTCCTTCCGACCCATAGGGACCATGACCATGTCCTCCAGATGCTGAAGTTTGGATTTCAGCTATGTAGTTTCAGTCTCATGCTTAGCTTCCAACTGATTATATTGGCATTTGAGCAGCTTGTATGCACAAGCACTGGGAACGTCTTCAGTCTCCAAGAAATGAATAGTGAGAAAGGGAAGAACAACCGTAAGGGCATAAAGTTCATCCCAATGCCAACTAAATTCACGAACAATAGGAGTAATCTGAAGGTCTTGGAGAGACTCGACATGGGTGTAGACGAAGCCTTCACCTGGATAGATGCTTCCAACAATTGCAGTGTCTAGCATTCCAACCGTCTTACCAGAATTGTAAGCCAATGTGGCTTCATGATCTATGATCTTGGTAAGAGTCTGGCTGCCGAAGGGGCCTTTAGACTTTAACTTTTCATACTTAGACGCAGATAATAACTTAGAAATATGGCATGCCCACCATAACTTCTTGGGTTCATCATCATCTTCTATCTTTTCTTTGGCCTTTGCAAAGAACTTGATTCTCCAAGGATAAGGTCTATCCAGACGAATAAAGAACTTTGTTTTGGTTGAGGAGATGGATGGGAATTGAGTCCCAAGAAAGTGAGGCAGATTTCTTCCTTCTTTTACTGCACACTGTCTGATATGATGAAGAGCGATTGCCTTTTCTCTTCCTTCCAGTCTGTATGCATTTTCCATATGATAGAATACCATATTGTGATCTATGGGCAAAGCGTGAGGCAGGTCTTCAGGAGAGTCAATATCTTTGAGTACCAACTTCTGAATAATATGGACACCCATGCAATGGGGTCTTAGCCATGGTAGAGTAATTCCAAGGGAGTATCCAAGAGCGAGATACAAGTCTTGTTAAGAGGGATGGTGAAGGAAATGGGGTTATGTTCATCAATTGCGTCTAGTGACCACCATTTGCATCCCTTAGGTACACTTTGGCTCCAAGCATGCTCATCATAGACTGAATGATGGAAGATGGTTGTACCAATTTTCTTTGGAGTCACCCAAGGACAAACTTCGTGAGTTCGAATAAAAGGCTCAGAGCCCAGCGCGGGGCCTTCTATTAAGGAGTCTTCGAGATACTCTTTATATGCACATACTCCTTCAAATACCTGGATGTTTAACTTAGCCAATGCATCCTAATCAAGACACTTTAGCCACTTCCTTTGTTCTTCAACAGAGTATGACCTTTGGATATCAAGAAATGCAGGCTTCAATGGATGGTAGAACAAGAAGGGGTTAGGTGTTCTCTTCACCTTAAATCCCTTTGTGCCTCTATAATTGTAAGGGTCTTTTGATTCATAAAGGGTAGATAGTTCTTCAGCAACTTCTTTTTCTCTATTTTCAGCTGATTCTTCTTGATCGTCAGTTGATGAGGGTTTTTTGTTTGAGGGAGTTCTTTTATAATTGGTGCAGGTTCACCAATTAGCCAATCTGCTTTATCAACGTCTTGTTATTCACATCCATGTACAAAAAAATTCTTCAGGGTTAAAGTGCTTTGTTTTATCTCTTGACCAGATGGGTTCCATTCTACATCTTTCGCCTCAAAACCTTGATTAATGATGATCTTGGAGAAGATGGCGGGATAGGGAATGCTTGATTTTCTCATAGCATTTATGGCTTTCAACGCACTCAGCTAGTGATCTAAGATGATGTGAGGAAGACTAATCTCCACATTTTGCATCAGATGGAAGAGACAAAATCTGTCTCTGTTGTTGACATTGTCCTTAGACCTAGTCCTAGGGGTGAAGATGTTAAATAGCACATTGTGCAACACTCTACACTTTGGAATCAAGTTTCCAGCCTTTATAAATTTGGAGACCTCAGACGAATGAGCCCTCTCATAGAGCATCTTGTCAATCATCTTCTCGTCTAAGTGTGCATTCTAGTTTGGCTTGTATTCTACTCTAACAATTTTGCACTTGGCAGTAGCAACAATCATTTCTAGATTTATCAGATACTCTTTATTTGATATCAACACAACAATACTTCCATTGATGATTTGAGCATCGCTCCAATACTCAACATAAGCCTCCATCAACCATACCTCTTGCCATTCTACGAACTTCATCCATCCAGTGGCATCCAACATTTCTAAGATTCTCCAGAGAGCTTTTCAAGAGTTTTTCTATTGATGAATTTGCTTGAAAGAAATATATCCTCATCGAAGAAGTTGTCATCAATCTCTTCAATGAAATCCTTTGTGTTCTTGACAACCATTTTCTTTTTCAAAAGGAGAAAATTACGGAGAGAGTAAAAGTTCTTTTGATAGTGCTTGTAAAAATTCGAATGACCGTAAAGAATAGAGACATTTGAACTTTGTGAATTTATAAGGGATTGAAACAGTTTTAGGTCAAAATAGTAGACGAAAGAAAAGTAATCATCCTAATTTGACGTTTCCCATCATTGCCCCTTTAATGATTGATTTGTCTCTGCAAATGATGCGCATGTCTTATTCATACGAGAATTTTGCCTTAAATGCCAGATGCATTTAATGCGACATTAAATGCTTTGTGTTGTACACTTAGTAAAACATGTTAAAAGATAACATAATGTTGCGTCAGTTAAAGAGTCAAATGGACTATTTCAACTCATGATCAGATGCAGCGTTTCGTTTTACCACGAAATAATCAGACGATAATTATAGACGAAAGAAATTTAAATTGACGAAAAACTTATTCAGATAAAGCAATGATTCCCAAATTTTCTTTAATGAAATTGAATCTTGTTTCGTCTAAAGCTTTTGTAAATATGTCGGCCCATTGAAAATCAGTTTGCACAAATTGACGAAAAACTTATTGACGAAATTTAAATTGACGAAAAACTTATTCAGATAAAGCAATGATTCCCAAATTTTCTTTAATGAAATTGAATCTTGTTTCGTCTAAAGCTTTTGTAAATATGTCGGCCCATTGAAAATCAGTTTGCACAAATTGAATACCGAAAATACCTTTTTGAACATAATCTCTAATGAAGTGAAATCTGATTTGAATATGTTTAGCTTTTGAATATTGAATTAGATTTTTGCTCAAATTGATTGCACTGGTATTATCATAATATACAAGTATATGATTTTCAAGCCTGGAGTAATCTTCCAGTTGATGTTTTACCCATAATAGTTGTGAATGTCACCCAGCAGCAGAGACATATTCTGCTTCTGTTGTAGACAGTGCTATGAAGTTTTGCTTCTTGCTTGATCAAGAGTGTTGGTCCCTATGTATGAATCTAGAGGGGGGTGAATAGATTCTTGTTAAACTTTACCCCAAATTTGCGTGTTTCTAATTTCTTTTAATTCAACAGAATGCTAATCTTGATTACCTATCAATTACCTTTCAATTACAGATTCAAATACAAGTTCAATTACTGATTCTATTTCTAAACCAATTAATGAGTTGATTATCAATACAGTTTCCCAAAACAGAGCAGAATATAATCAATATCAATATAGTGAAAACTGTAAAGAGAGTAAGGAAGAGAATGAGTGCACAGCGATGTATACTGGTTCGGCCAACTGCCTACGTCCAGTCCCAACCCAACAACTGTTGCGATTGGCTTTCCACTATCAAATGATTTCTTTCGTATCCTTTTACATTCACTCTGCAATAAGCAATACAAACAGAAATCAAAAACACCCAAAACTGTTCTTCAACCCGAAGAACAACTTCCTCACCTTGGCACCTCCAAGATCAAACTTTGAGAATCACTTCTCAAATACAGTGCTCTATCTAGAGAGACCTCTCTCCTAGAGCAACAACCCAAAATTGGAAATACAAAAGATCAGTAAAGAATACACCTTAAGTGCAGAATCTGATCACAAACAAGCTCTATGAAATTCACCCAACAAGGATATGGATCAAGTTTCCCCTTGTCTTTGAAAACCTTGATGAACTCTAAGTTTAGAGCATATGAAAGTGTAGGAGCAGTTGCAAATAGTTTGGTTTTCAGCAATCTCATATGCTTCATCAAGGATATACTTATAGAATCAATTTGGAGGAGAAAACGTGCAAATCGAGCTATAACGGTCCATGTAATTGATCCCAAATGCATGTAATCGATTACACTAGCCGTTAGAACCCTCCAATTTGATTTTTCCAGGCATGTAATCGATTACCACGAGCATGTAATCGATTACATTGAAGAGGGAAACCCAGAAAAGGTGAATTTCAAACCATGTAATCGATTACACTGGGGATGTAATCGATTACACCAGAGAGCTCTCAGCATGTAATCGATTATATCAACCATGTAATCGATTACACCAGAGAGAATGATCAATGTAATCGATTACACCAAGCCTCGTAATCGATTACATCGTTGAAAAAATGGATTTCCAAGGTTTTTCAAACTGTTTTTCTCAAATGGAAATCAAACATTCTTCACATGATCAATTATACACTAGTTTTACATATCTCTGGGATCTTAAGCAAAGAATACAACACATATATGCCTATACTCAACACACAATACATAGTTATATCCTAGTTACATTCAACTATGGAAAACCGAAAGATACATTTATCAAAACCAAAACACATAAGAGAGACACAATCAGCATTCTTCAAGCTTCAAGTCCAACAATCTCCCCCTTTTTGGTTTTGATGTACCAAATCACATAAGAGGTTTTCCTAGAGTTTTAGGATATGTGTTGTTCTTTGACATACCTGCATATGTTAGAATTTCCAGAAAATACAATATGCATATGCACTAATAATCAACCATTCATTCAAGTATGTATGACATGATTCAAATACAAATATAGATCAAGACCAATGAATCATAAAACAAACCAAATTTTATTTAATATCAAAAGCAAACACTTAACATAGTTCAGAAATCAATAAAACAGTAAAAACTTCAAAACATAAGATCTCCTAAATAATATTAGCTAAACAAAACAACCTATCAAAGCTACTCTCAACTCAATTCTCAACTCCCCCTATCTAGGATATCCTAACTATTCTCCCCCTATTTGGTATATCAAACCAAAAAGAGAGATACAGCAGAGGAGTCACTGATCATCACCATCATCATCATCTTGGTTGAGGCGCTCCATGATGGTTTCCATCAAAGACCTCATGTCAAGGAAGTGCAAATTTTGATTCCTTTCCAAGTCTTTGATTTGCTTTCCTAGATCCTCTTGGCGCTTGTCCATCTCTTCCAACCTATCTAGGACAATGGACTCAAAACGAGACTTAGGGTGTACTCCCCACCATCGAATCTCCATCATCATCGAAGGAGGATGTCAGTGGTTGTTCTTGTTGTTGTGGTTGGTCTTGTTGCTGTTGTTGTTGTATTTCCTCTCTAGATACCCAGCCCTCAGATGTCTTGGTCAATCTCATCTTTTTCAGCATCATGTCACCAAGCACATGGATATCCCTTGCCAATTCTCTATGCTCATTGGAGACATCCACTTGACATCTCTCAAGAACACGTGAGATGAATGACCATAAGGGCACTTAAAGTCATGGAATTTCTTACCTTGGTCATGTTGTCCATGACAACTTGACCCCAATCAATCAATTCCATTCTTCAGGGCAAAGTGCCATCAAGAGCATATCTTCTTCCATAAGTTGAGCATGATTTGTACCTCTACCCAAAGAAATAGTATAATGAAGAAGACGGTCCGTCGTGTTGAGACCACCTATGCCAAAGGTCTTCCTCATACCTCTTTCTTTCCTTGCAACTATCGCCTTCCCAAGACTCAGATTCCTCAACATGCTCATGTAAAAAGCATCCTTTTGAAGTTCAAATCCTTCCTCACCCAGATTTTCCAAAGTAGGACTATCCCCTCATTCATTATTCCACCCGCTTCGAAAAACAAATCGTGAGTCGAACAATACTCACTCCTTTAACTTCGATAAAATCCTTCCAGGGTGATATTTCAAATTAGAATAGAATACTCTTACCAAATCAGGGTAAATGTGACCCCTTAGCCCAACGAATTTCTCCAAGTTCTGATCTCGGAGCATGGATTGAAAGGTAAACCCTTCACCGTCTAACCATCCGTTAACAATCTTTGGGGTACGAGTTCCCGGCTTTGTAAATCAGTGAAGAAACGAGTTTCTTGTTCCTTCGAGGTGAACCAAGGGTTGTGACGCACGAATTCTTCAGAAGCCTTCCTTTTGGAGGAGGTTTCTTGTCTCTTCTTAGTACGTCTTTCTTCTTGAATATCACGGTTAGCCCTAGCTTTCATCCTTTTGCTGCTTCCTTGTCCGTCCATGGTTTGAAGGTCAAGATGAGTGTGGGATAGAGAGAATGAAGGCCGTGAGAGATTAGGGTTTAAGAGAAAGGGAATGTGAATGTGAAAGAAAACCCTAACACAAAGACTAATAAAGATCACAAAAGACTAGGTTCAATGAATGTGTGCAAATGGGCTTCCAAAATATGGAATACAAAGCCCGAAACGAAGAACAAAGCTCGAAAAATAATTCCAGCGCGCATGTAATCGATTACATTCGTGATGTAATCGATTACATCAAACCAAAATCTCGTAATCGATTACATCAGGCCCGTAATCGATTACATCGAACCTTCACACATGTAATCGATTACATTGTTGTTGTAATCGATTACATCGTAACCAAAACCTATTGTAATCGATTACATGCATGCTCAGTAATCGATTACATCCTATAGAAAATCAAAAACAAGTTGAAATAAGGCTATGAACTCGCAATGTTAAAGATTTTCACATATAGAATGATTGAAAAACATTTGATTCATCATATAAAAGGTCAAGATCATGTTATGCAACGAATTCATATCAAGTTTAAGCACAAATGAATGATTAACCTAACATACTTACAACACTTTATGTGAGATGTTCTTCACTTAGAATACCAAGATTGGTTCTAAGTTTGAAGAACCTCTCCTCGCAGGTTTTGTGAAGATATCCGCGAGTTGATTTTCTCAGTGTCAATGAATTCCACCTCACAATCTCCTTTCTCAACATGATCTCTAATGAAGTGATGACGCACCTCGATGTGCTTTGTCCTCGAGTGTAAACCGGATTCTTCGTGATACCGATGGCACTTGTGTTGTCACACTTGATTGGAATATGATCAAGCTTAAGTCCAAAATCCTCCAGTTGTTGCTTCACCAAATGGTCCGAGCACAACAAATGCCTACCTCGCAGCTACATACTCGCTCTCGCAGCTTGAAAGAGCTACACAAGCTTGCTTCTTTCGCTATACCATGAGACCAAGCTTCCTCCAAACAAGTGACATACTCCACTAGTACTTTTCCTATCGCTTTACAACCAAAGAAAGTCAAGATCACTAAAACCAACCAATGTGGGATACGTACCTTTTGGATACCACAAACCACGCTTCGTAGTTCCTTTGAGATACTTCAAGATTTTCTTCACACCCCATGTGTGACTCCTTTGGTGCAGATTGAATCTTGCACAAACACACACACCGAACATGATGTCTGGCCTACTTGTCGTGAGATACAAGAGTGATCTAATGATCCCTCTATATCTTGATTGGTCTACACTTTGTCCAAATCGCATCATTATCCAAGTAGAGATTAGTTGACATAGGAATGTTTGAGATCTTACAACTCTCCATGTCGAATTTCTTCAAGAATTCCTTAGTGTACTTTGCTTGATGTATGAAGATTCCATCTTTCGCTTGTTTGACTTGCAATCCTAGGAAGAATTTGAGTTCTCCCATCATAGACATGTCAAACTCCCCTTGCATGCTATTCACAAACTCTTCACACAGATTTATTAGTTGATCCAAAAATAATATCATCAACATAAACTTGAACCAACAAAATACAGTTTGACTTCCTCCTTATGAAAAGAGTTTTGTCAACATTACCTCTCGCAGTAACCCTTTTGACAAGAAATTTACTTAGCCTTTCATACCATTGTCTAGGGCTTGTTTAAGACCATATAGGCCTTTTTTGAGTTTGTACACATGTTCAGAAATCCAAATCGCTGAATCCAGGAGGTTGTGAAACAAAAACTTCTTCATTTATATAGCCATTCAAGAAAGCACTTTAACATCCATTTGAAACAACTTAAAATCATGTATGCAGCAAAAGCAAGTAAAACTCTAACAGCCTTCTAGTCTAGCAACAAAAGGGCATATGTTTCACCAAAATCTATTCCTTCTTGTTGATTATATCCCTTAGCTACTAGTCTAGCCTTATTCCTAACCACAACTCCATTCTCATCTAACTTATTTTTAAACACCCATTTTGTTCCAATCACATTCATATCTCTTTTAAAAGGTACTAACTCCCATACGTTATTCCTTTTAAACTGATTCAATTCTTCTTGCATAGCATTCATCCAATATTCATCATTTATAGCATCATCAACACAAGAAGGTTCAAATTGAGACACAAATGCATAATCATCACAAAACATGTTATGAGTAGATCTAGTAGATACTCCCTTATGGATGTCACCAATGATGTTATCAAGAGATAAATCTCTTGGTTTCCTCCATTCTTTAGGAAGCTCATGAGAAGTAGTTGGTGGTTCTTGCTGCTTTCTTTGCTTATGCTTTCTTCACCTATATGCTCATCATCATCAACAAACACACTTCCCTTTTGGGGATTGTTAGTTTCATCAAACTTAACATGCACAGATTCCTCTATGCACATTTTCCTTTTATTAAAGACTCTATATGCTTTACTTGATGATGAATACCCAATAAACACACCCTCATCAGCCTTGGCATCAAACTTACCAATAGGCTCTTTGCTATTATTCAAAACAAAACACTTACACCCAAATACCCGAAAATGAGAGATATTGGGTTTCTTGCCTTTATAGAGTTCATAGGGTTTTCTTTAAAATAGGTCGAATCACAATTCTATTTAGAACATAGCATGCAAGAAACCGCATCACCCAAAAATATTTAGGCAAATCACTTTCATTCAACATAGTTCTTGCTAGTTCTACTAAAGATCTGTTTTTCCTCTCAACAACCCCATTTTGTTGTGGAGTTCTTGGAGCGAAAAGTTGTGATCGATTCCATATTTTTCACAAAACTTTTCAAAAGACTCATTTTCAAATTCCCTCCATGATCACTTCTAATGGACTTGATTTTCAAATCTTTTTCGCTTTTGAATCTTTTTAGCAAGTATTTTGAAAACTTTAAAAGTGGTGTCTTTACTTGGTATAAAAGCAACCCAAGCAAAACGAGAGTAGTCATCTACAACAACTAATCCATATAGATTTCCACCTAAACTAGCGCTTCTAGATGGACCAAAGAGATCCATGTGCAGCAATTCAAGCGTCTAAAAGTTGAAACAACATTTTTAGATTTGAAAGAGTTTCTAGATTGCTTGCCTTTCGACATGCATCACATAGGCCTTCTTTTTGAACTTTAATTCAGTAGTCCTTCTACTAAGCTCTTAGATGACACTTTATTAAGTTGATGAACATCAATATGTGCTATACGCCTATGCCAAAGCCATGATAGATCATCATTAGACGTAAGACATGCATGATATGATGATGAATGATCAAGTTCAAGTATATAGATGTTACCTCTTCTCTTACCTACCATCAATGCCTCATTCGATTCTTGTTTTGATCTTGCAAAGAAATTCATTTAATGAAACTTGATAGCCTTTGTCGCACAATTGGCTAATACTCAAGATTGAACTTCAAACCTTCTACAAGCAAGACATCTTCAATCACGGAGTTGGATTTGTCTCCAACATCACCAATACCCAGAATTTTGCCTTTGTTATTATCTCCATATACTACCTGAACCATTTCTTTGATTTGAAGGAGATAAAGTTACTTTGTCACCCGTCATATGTCTTGAGCAGCCACTATCCAAATACCATGTTGAGTGTTTGGCTCTCAAGCACACCTACACAAAGAAAGATATCATTTGGTTTTTTTGGTACCCAAATCTTGTTGGTCCTTTCATGTTAGAGTAATGACTATCCTTCTTAATCCATTTAAACAATCCATTATCTAAGCCTTTCTTTCTAATCATGCAGTTATAATGATTATGTCCAGATTGCATACAATAACTACATGAGAAGTTTCTATACTTGCTGGTTTGTTTAAATGTGTAGCACTTCTTGTTATTCTTTTTCAAAGGGGCAGTAAAAGATTTACACTTTGAACAGGGCAATTTCAATTTATCATTTTGATCTTTCAATTCTTGAATATTGGTTTTCAAAACAAAATTTTCATTTTCTAAATCAAGAACTCGTTTTTCAAAACTTTACTTAGTTTCTCAAATTTTTCTCGCTTCTTTAAATAACTCACAAAAAGCAAGTATATAGTTCATCATAATCATTATCATTTTTAGAGAGAGTCAATCACTTACCTCATCATCCGATTCTGGTTTAGCCATAAGACATAAGTTGGCTTCCTCATTTTCGCTTTCACTAGAGGATGAGCGCCATTTTCTTCCCAAGCAATGTAGGCCTTTTTCTTCCGATACCGGTCCTTCTTGGGTTTTTCTTCTTGCTCCACTCTTCTAGACTCACTGCTGTTTGATTTCTTCAAGTTTGGACACTCCGATCTATAGTGTCCAGCTTTGCCACATTCATAGCATGTGACCTTCGAAGATGAACCTTTTCTAGCATTGTTGAATCTCTTTTTGTTGTTGTTCTTCCTCATGAACCTTTTGAACTTTCTGACCATGAGATTCATTTCTTGCTCAGATTCATTTCCACAGCTTGATGATGCATCACTATCACTAGCTGTGTCCTCCATTTTTAGTGCCAAACTCTTAGCTTTCTTGTCCTTTGACTCTTCATCACCATATGTGACATATCCATCTCGTATTCTCTCAGCCTTAAAAACAACTCAAGACTTGTCATTAAGGCCAAGTCCTTTGATTCTCGTGATGGCTGTGGATCGTTGGTTGCCATTTTCTCGCTTAGAGACTTCAGCACCTTTATGTTTACCTCTTCCTCAACAAAGATCTTACCAAGTCCTTTGAGGTGATTCACAATGTGTGTGAATCGTTTCTGCATGTCCATGATAGACTCACCTTGTGCCATTCTGAACATTTCATACTCTTGGATGAGTGTGTTCTTTCTAGCTCTTCTCACCTCGGGAGAGTACCTTCATGAGTCACCATGATGAGATCCCATGCTTCCTTTGCTGTTGTACAAGCTGAAATTCTAAAAAATTCATCAGAGTTTAATGCGGAATGTATTATATTCAAGGCTTTAGCATCATTTTCAGCTCTCCTAATTTCTTCATGTTCCCAACTCTCAAATGGTTTTTCAACCTCAATCCCACTTTCTATGTATGTTGGAGCTTTGTACTTAGTTACAACAGCTTGCCAAATGTTTCTATTTATAGACTCCATAAAGATTTTCATTCTAACTTTCCGTAATGGATAGTTATCTCCACAAAACAGAGAGGTCTATTAATAGAGGCACCTTCAAAGAAATGGTAATTGATTACTTGCCATTATGGATCAAATTCTAGAGCAACTTACTAGAAGTAGCTCTGATACCAATTGTTGGTCCCTATGTATGAATCTAGAGGGGGGGTGAATAGATTCTTGTTAAACTTTACCCCAAATTTGCGTGTTTCTAATTTCTTTTAATTCAACAGAATGCTAATCTTGATTACCTATCAATTACCTTTCAATTACAGATTCAAATACAAGTTCAATTACTGATTCTATTTCTAAACCAATTAATGAGTTGATTATCAATACGCTTTCCCAAAAACAGAGAGAATATAATCAATATCAATATAGTGAAAACTCGTAAAGAGAGTAAGGAAGAGAATGAGTGCACAATGTATACTTGTTCGCTAATCGTTTACGTCCACCCCAACCCAACAACTCAAGTTGCGATTGGCTTTCCACTATCAAATGATTTCTTTCGTATCCTTTTACATTCACTCGCAACAAGCAATACAAACAAATCAAAACATCCAAAACTGCTTCTTCAACCTCGTAGAATTAACTTCCTGACCTTGCACCTCCAAGATCAAACTTTGAGAATCACTTCTCAAATACAGTGCTCTATCTAGAGAGACCTCTCTCCTAGAGCAACAACCCAAAATTGGAAATACAAAAGATCAAGAAAGAATACACCTTAAGTAATCCGATCACAAACAAGCTCTATGAAATTCACCCAACAAGGATATGGATCAAGTTTCCCTTTGTCTTTGAAAACCTTGATGAACTCTAAGTTTAGAGCATATGAAAGTGTAGGAGCAGTTGCAAATAGTTTGGTTTTCAAGAATCTCATATGCTTCATCAAGGATATACTTATAGAATCAATTTGGAGGGAGAAAACGTGCAAATCTGAGCTATAACGGTCCATGTAATTGATCCCAAATGCATGTAATCGATTACACTAGCCGTTAGAACCCTCCAATTTGATTTTTCCAGGCATGTAATCGATTACCACGAGCATGTAATCGATTACATTGAAGAGGGAAACCCAGAAAAGGTGAATTTCAAACCATGTAATCGATTACACTGGGGATGTAATCGATTACACCAGAGAGCTCTCAGCATGTAATCGATTACATCAACCATGTAATCGATTACACCAGAGAGAATGATCAATGTAATCGATTACACCAAGCCTGTAATCGATTACATCAGTGAAAAATGGATTTCCAAGGTTTTTCAAACTATTTTTCTCAAATGGAAATCAAACATTCTTCACATGATCAATTATACACTAGTTTTACATATCTCTGGGATCTTAAGCAAATAATACAACACATATATGCCTATACTCAACACACAATACATAGTTATATCCTAGTTACATTCAACTATGGAAAACCGAAAGATACATTTATCAAAACCAAAACACATAAGAGAGACACAATCAGCATTCTTCAAGCTTCAAGTCCAACAAAGAGATAAGTGAGGAGCCAAAAAATTGACATCCTCCACCTGTGCTTTTCCTCTCCATTTTTTCAGAGGCATAATCAGCATTACAAAATCCATTCAAACTGAAATCATCATTTTTCTTATAGAGCAAAGAGAGATTAGTGGTTTCAACAAGATATCTCAATATACATTTGATAGCTTGTAGATGAGATTCTTTTGGATCAGACTGAAATCTTGCGCAAAAACAGATGCTAAACATAATGTCTGACCTACTTGCTGTTAAGTAAAGAAGAAATCCAATCATACCTTCGTATACTGCCAGATCAACAGACTTACCAGATTCCTTTTTACTTAAACTAGCTCCAGATGAATGCATGGGAGTCTTCATTGGTTTGGCACTATCCATCTTGAACTTCTTTAAAAGTTCCTTGGTATACTTCTATTGGTGGATATAGATGCCTCATTTCGTCTGCTTGATTTGCAGACACAAGAAGAACTTTAACTCTCCCACCATACTCATCTCGATTCGTTCTGCATTAGCCTAGAGAAGTCCTTGTACAAAGATTCATTAGTAGCACCAAAAACAATATCATCTACATATATTTGCACAATAATGAAATCCTTTGAAAGACTTTTCTTGAAAAGTGTTGTATCAACTTTTCCTCTTGAAAAACCATTTTTAAGCAGAAAAGAGCTCAGTTTGTCATATCATGCTCTTGAAGCTTGCTTCAGACCATACAAAGTTTTTTTAAGCTTAAAAATGTGATTTGCAAAGGATGGATGTCCAAAACCTGGTGGTTGTTTAACCAAAACTTCTTCTTCTATAAAACCGTTTAAGAATGCACTTTTTACATCCATCTGATATAAAATAATGTTTTTATGAGCAACAAAAGCAAGTAAAATACATATAGCTTCTAGTCTAGCTATAGGTGCAGAGGTTTCTGTGAAGTCTACACGTTCCTATTGATTGTACCCCTGAACTACTAACCTTGCTTTATTTCTGACGACCTTTCCAGCTTCGTCTAGTTTGTTTTTGAAATCCCATCTTGTTCTAATGGCACTCTTATCTTTGGGTTTTTCAACTAACGTCCATACATAATTTCTTGTGAACTGGTTTAACACTTCTTCCATGGCAAGTATCCAGTCATTTCCCTTGAGTGCTTCCTTAATGCTTTTGGGTTCAGTTTTTGACACCAAAGCATATCCAGAAAGGTCTCTAAAATTCGACCTTGTTTGCACTCCTTGATGCTTGTCTCCTATGATCAGATCTTCAGAATGATTTGAAGCAAATTTCCATGTTCTGATAGGAGTCTGGATGTTGTCATGTTGATGAGTACACGAAGAGGGTTCATCTGATCCAATAGACGAACTTCCATCTAGCTTGACTTCTGCGTCTGTTTTGATAACTGGTTCATTGTCTTGACTTGATGGGTTAATTTGCAAAAGATCAAATGAGGTTTCTAGGTCTGATTATTTTCTTATCGCCTTTGTGTTATCTTGGAATTTAACATGTATGTATTCTTCAACAACTTGAGTTTTAGAGTTGAAAACTCTATAAGCTTTAGATGTATCCGAATATCCAAGAAGAAATCTTTTAAATACTTTAGAATCAAATTTTCCAAGATGATCTTTGGTATTTAAAATAAAACATTCGCATCCAAAAGGATGGAAATATGATATATTGGGTCTTTTTCCTCTCCATAAGTCATAACGAGTCTTATTCAATATGAGTCTTATCAATACTCTGTTTTGTAAATAACAGAAAGTATTTATTGCTTCTTCCCAAAAATATTTTGGAAGTGAACTTTCTTGTAGAAAAGTTCTAGCCATATCTTGTAATGTTCTATTTTTCCTTTCCACAACTCCATTCCGTTGAGGAGTTTTTGGAGACGAAAAATTATGAAATATTCCATTTTCAAAACAGAAGGCCTTTAAACTCGAGTTTTCAAATTCGGTTCCATGATCACTTTTTACAGATGCAATACATACTCCTTTTTCATTTTGAACACGTTTGCAAAATATTTCAAAGACATTAAATGACTCGTGTTTATGAGCTAGGAAGTATACCCATGAAATCTAGAGTAGTCATCTACAATGACAAATCCATATCTTTTGACTTCAAGACTTTGCGTCTGGGTAGGACCAAAGAGATCAATGTGTAATAGTTCTAAGGGTCTTGTCGTAAAAACAACATTTTTAGATTTAAAAGAAGTTTTGAGTTGTTTCCCATGCTGACAAGATTCACAAAGACGATTTGATTTCCAAGAAATATTTGGTAGTCCTAAGACACGATTTTTCTTTGAAATTTTCAAAATATACTTGAGACTCAAATGTCCAAGCTTTATATGCCAAATTTCTCTTTCATCGTCTGCTGAAAGAAGACATGTCACATTATGATTACTAAGGTCAGAAAGACAAACCTCATAGAGATTGATGAAAGTCTCCCTTGGAAGGCTTACTAATTTTCCCGATCTTCACTTCTCAAGATCTAACCTTCATGATATAAGCCTCTTTAGAGAGATTCCAGAGAGTCATTGAACTTCCTGATCTAGCTTCTTCAACTATCTTCAAACAAGCTTCAATGGAAGCTTTTGGTCAAGCTCCCATGGAGATAACAAGAAAAACAAAATTAGAAAATGGAATGGGAAGAGAAATGGTTTAGAAAGGCGCCATGGCATGACCAATAAGCCTAAGAGAAACCGCTACAATGGAGATGAGGATCCATTGATAAGATTCAAGAAACCTTCCTAAGGAAGACAAGAGACTTATCTCTCACAAAACTCAAAGTTTTATTCAATTGGTCAAAAGTTCTTTACAAATTTCGTTTTGGGCCTTTTATAGACATATGAAGACTTGAAGAGGAAGCTAAACAACATTAGAGTACTCTACAAGTCAATGAATAAGAGCCACAAGTTCAATGGTTCAAGTACATGTCACTTTCAAGGGTGTTTCATGTCACTTTTAAAGGTTACATGTCACTCTCAAAGGTTACATGTCACTTCCACTTGATTCTCATCCATTGGATAAGTGCATCTAATCAAGGGTTGAGATTTGCTCTTGGATTAGGCATGGATCCTAATCCAAGTGAAAATCTCTTTGAACCAAATCCACTTAGATTCACAATTTGAAATTCAAACTTAAATCAAATTAAATTTAAATTTCAAATGTGAAAAATATGAACTTGAACTTAAATTCATCCACTCATATTAAGCTTCCCTCTTTAAGCTTACTAGCCTTTTAAGCACAACGTTAAGCAAACACTTAAAAGAAAAAGACACTTTTGGCCGAAAACTTACAAGGCCATCAAAATTATTTACACTTCAATTACAAAAGTTATATCTTAACTAAGGTATCTTGATTGAGTGTGTGCTTGGACTTGGAGCTTCTAGTAATTCTTCTAGTTGAGTGATTTTCATTAGATGTGCCTACATCAAACCCTCCTTCTTAGTTGCAACTTGTCCCCAAGTTGGCTTGATCTTCACCTACATTAAACAAAGACAAGTCATTAATATTCAAAGTTTTTATCTAACAAATCACTAGGTAGATCAAGTTAAAAAGTTTTGGGTCCTCTTAGACTCATGTCCTCTAAGGAATTTCCTCAACGGACTCTTGCTCCTAAATAGAGTCATCTTTACCTACAAACAAATAACCACCCGGATCAAATATCACAATGTCATCATTAATAAAGGATAAATCATTTTTTATAACATTCAATGCAAGTGATTTAATGTGTTGGTATGCTTTCATTCTATAGTGAGTGCATGGTGGTAAAAACAATTGAAATTCCATAAGACTCCACCTATTCAACTTAATCTTATAATCTAGTTTGAGAAAATTACAAACTTCCCTCATGTCCAAATCATAGAACATCATGTATTTCTTCTCAATATCAACAACATCGATTAAGGAATGAAAGTAAAAGTTTGAGTATTCATATAAAATAAAACCGAAACTATTAGGAGTTTTTACTCCTTTCCCCACTTGTGTAGACACTTGCTTCTTATCCAACATTCCTTCACTAAGTGTTGAACTTTGTCGTGTGCCCTCCTTCTTAACCTCTTCCAACAACCTAGGAAAGCATTCAACATTATGAAAATAATGGTTAATAGGCACAATTAAGAATTCCAAATTACCAGATTCAAGGATCTTCCAAGGCTTAATGCCATAAGATTCTAAAGTATGGTATGGAATATCATTCTTAATAAAAGTACAAGGTGTAGTAAGTGATAAGGAAATTTTTTCAAAAGGTAGTTCAAATTCTATAGGCATTTCCTTTTCTTCACAATATTTGTTCCAAGGCTCTTTTATGCACAACTCTTCATTAGGAGTCAAATCAAAAGCAACTTTATAAAGATGACCACAAACATCCTCATAAAGAGATTTAAGTGCATTCCTTTCTACATCTTCACATAATAGTTTGTCAATTTCCTCTTGGTAGTCATCCTTTGGAACCATACCTACAATATTCTCCAAATAAGAATCAAAACAATCAAATGAAGGGTTAGTATAACTAAGTAAAATATCATTTTTCTCCTTCATTTGTTTTTCCATCAACTCCAATTCTTTAATTTTTTTTGCTCTCAATTCTTTTTCTCATAATTCTTTTTTTCTTCTCTCCTTTTCCCTTCTCTCATACTCGGCATAATTCCTTTCATTTTCTTCTAACACCCTTCTTTGTTTTCTTTCTCTCATTTTCCTCTTAAATTCATAATAATCTCTATCATTTCTTTCACTCCCTCTTCTACTCCTCTTATCACTATCTCTATGGCAATCTCTCCTTTCACCTCTATTCCTACTATTCTCTCCATCAGACCTCCTCTCACTCTCCAATCTCCTCTCAATTGACCCCAACCTCTCCACAAAATTTGTATTCAACCTACTCATCAACATATCTATCATTTTGAGAGTTTTGGGTGACAAATCATTGTCAACACTAGGAGAACTAGCCATCGCTACAAGAAAAGGTTAGTGCACAAGAAATACAATAGAAAATAAAGGATCTTACCACTCTCTAAGTGTATCCACTCAATCAACTCGTGTTTCACACTTAGTGGCTTTTTCTCTAATGAAACTCTCTTGCCTTTTTCCTCTCTATCTCTTGGTTCTCACTTAGGAATTATTCTCTAATCAATTAGCAAGTCCTTATCATACCATTGTGAAAGAGGAACAACACCCAAGCTAGGCTTAAGAAGTCCAAAGAGACAAATACTCAAAGACAAAACTAAGGAGTCCAAGAAAGACAAGCAATAAAAGCTTAAAATTGAAAGAATGACTACTCAAATGTGGAGTAAACTTTGATGAGACATTGACACATGTATGGACAGAAAAATAAAATGTATTTGCAGGGAAAGACAATCCAACACCGAGACCAAACTATAGGCATCAAAACTGGACAGCCATACATAAATTCAAATAGCCACCGAAATTTCACCAAATTTAGCGACGAAAATCTATAAATCCAATTAGCGACCGATTTGATTTTATGTCCTATAATATTTCTAACCTTCTAAAATGCAATTTGAAATCAATAAAAGGCCAATACAGTCATGGTACCATCAAGTTACAGCAAGTGCAATACAAGGAAATTGTGAAAATTACACCCAAACCAAAACTACACACTCAAGTCCAAAACAAAGGTACTAGAAATTCAACTTGGGTGATGTGTGCTCAAAACAAGGTCCAAGAGTGTGTCTAATGATCAATTCTTTTCACTTTTGAATCATTCTCTTACTGTTCTCACTCTTTTTATTTTTTCTTTTTCATGGTTCTCATTCAACGGATACTCTTTTTTGAACCAATATATTTTTATTTTCACTACTAATTCTTTTTCTTTTGTTTTTTTTTCACTTGTTTCTTTTCTTTATTTTGATTTTGTTCTGTTTTTCACACACTATGTATGGTTGGACCAAAACCACAAGATGAAGAAGAGCAACCTCAAAGTTCAATTTCCACAACCCAAAACGAAATTCATAAGGTTATACACAAATTGGACCTAAAGATTGCTTTAGAAGCTATTACAAGCATGTACATGTGAGTCTTACACTATAACTTTCTTCTACCACTTGAAACCCATGTAAAAACTTGAAACTCAAATCATCAATGGTGCAGCAACATACATCTAATCATGGCTATGGAGGAAAAACAACAAGGACTATACAAAACTAATGGAAAAAACATCAAACAAAGAAGCTTACAAAGGAAGTTACTCTAGAACAAGGAATCTTGTTATGAAAGCTAAAGTAACTATGGGTAAAACTTCAAGACATGCATGGACAGCCATGGAAACTCACTACCCAAAGAGAAACAAGGAAGAAAAACATGTTTCATACACAAACAAACCGAACAAAACAAACAACTCAAGGAAAAACAAAGACTAGGCAACTCAAAGAAGACATAGAAGATGAAAAACACTATGGAAAACTATGGAGTTTGGGAAAACCCATTACAAACCATTTTGAAGAAGACAACAAGCTCATGATACCACTTGATATAGGCCTCCATAGAGAGATTCCAAAGAGTCATTGAACTTCCCGATCTAGCTTCTTCAACTATCTTCAAACAAGCTTCAATGGAAGCTTTTGGTCAAGCTCCCATGGAGATAACAAGAAAAACAAAATTAGAAAATGGAATGGGAAGAGAAATGGTTTAGAAAGGTGCCATGGAATGGCCAATAAGCCTAGGAGGAACCGCCACAATGGAGATGAGGATCCATTGATAAGATTCAAGAAACCTTCCTAAGGAAGACAAGAGACTTATCTCTCACAAAACTCAAAGTTTTATTCAATTGGTCAAAAGTTCTTTACAAATTTCATTTTGGGCCTTTTATAGACATATGAAGACTTGAAGAGGAAGCTAAACAACATTAGAGTACTCTACAAGTCAATGAATAAGAGCCACAAGTTCAATGGTTCAAGTACATGTCACTTTCAAGGGTGTTTCATGTCACTTTCAAAGGTTACATGTCACTCTCAAAGGTTACATGTCACTTCCACTTGATTCTCATCCATTGGATGAGTGCATCTAATCAAGGGTTGAGATTTGCTCTTGGATTAGACATGGATCCTAATCCAAGTGAAAATCTCTTTGAACCAAATCCACTTAGATTCATAATTTGAAATTCAAACTTAAATCAAATTAAATTTAAATTCAAATGTGAAAAATATGAACTTGAACTTAAATTCATCCACTCATATTAAGCTTCCCTCTTTAAGCTTACTAGCCTTTTAAGCACAACGTTAAGCAAACACTTAAAAGAAAAAGACACTTTTGGCCGAAAACTTACAAGGCCATCAAAATTATTTACACTTCAATTACAAAAGTTAAATCTTAACTAAGATATCTTGATTGAGTGTGTGCTTGGACTTGGAGCTTCTAGTAATTCTTCTAGTTGAGTGATTTTCATTAGATGTGCCTACATCACTTCACGAATTTCACCAATTGGATTGCGGAATTAACACTCAAGGAAGAAATAAAATCAGAAAATGGAAGAGAATAGAGATGATAGAAGCGCCATGCTTAAAGCAATAAGCTCAAGGAAGAATCGCCACATGGATAACACCATGATAATGGGTTGCGAAATTAACACTCAATTAAGAAATAAAATTAGAAAAATGGAAGAAGAAAGAAATGGTTGGAGCTCCATGCTAGAAGCAATAAGCTCAAGGAAGAATCGTCACATGGATAGCACCATGATAAGACCCAAGAAGGTTCAATGAAGAAACCTAAAAGAGAATCCTCCCTTTCAAGCAAAATGCTTATCTCATTAATTGACTCAAAAGTGAATATAAATCTGAATTTTCTAGAATATATACTAAGGCTAGGTGGTGCCCAAATGAAGCAAACTGGATTGCATAAGGATCCTTGGATGGCAATTGGATCAAACGTATGCCAAGCCTTAAGCACATCAGACAGATCACAATTGCATCCTAGGAATCAAGATTAAATCAAAAGGCTGCGATTTAATTGGGAGAGAAAGACATGAAATATGTGACTCAAAGAATGAACCTCCACCTCTTGATGAGATCTAGATCATAAGGTTGAAATTCACTCTTGAGAAGCATGATACATGTGACTTAAGTTTGAATTCCTACTACTTGATGAAATCTCATCATAAGGGTGTAATTCACTCTTAAGTGGTGCTTTAAGCATGACTAATTTAGGACTCAAATTCAACCCTTGGATGGAGATCCAATCCTAAGGCTAGAATTTGAATTGAGTTAGTGGAATTTCCACTAACTTTCTCCAAAACTCTCTCCACTCTCTCAAGGGAGAGTGTGCGCCACTCTATCTCAAAATGCAAATTATATCTATTCCTAAACTATTACAAGATAAGGCCCAATTTAAAGTCTTATAACAATTTACATAATTGAAGGAAAACTACTAATAGGCCTAAAACACTTAAACATTCGCTGTAAATTCTTGGCAGCATTCCAACGCTAACTTCAAGTTTATTTTCCTACTTGATCCAGTCCAAACTGGGCTTTGGTGTCTTCATAGATTTGTAGCCCTTGAATTCTTATGTAATTTGGCACCAAGATCACCTCAATTGAAGTTGTGTATCTCAAATTATGCTCTGAATACTAAATCTGGTTAGACAGTCAAAAAACATAGCGAATTTTATTAAGAGCTCAATTTATTAACAAGTAAGGTTGAAAAGTTTGTTGAGCTTTTGAAGAGGGTCCTCCATCAAACCCTACTTCTTGTGTTCAACTTGTCCCCAAGTTGACTTGACCTTTTGATGTAGGAATGATAAGCGCCAAATTATACATGTTTTCCTAGGTGTTTTCAGTCCATTTCCATCCATTTTCACTAGGTTTAGTTATAGTTTAAACAAGAAAACACTGAAAATACCATATTTGTTTAGTGTTAGTCTTTGATTTAGTGTTTTGTTAGTTTTATAGGTACTTCTTATGTTTTTAAGTCATTTTATCCTCTTTTCTGTTAATTGTAGGTTGATTGAAGAGGAGATAGAAGCTTGGAAGGAAAGTCCATGAACTTAAGATGAAGACTTGGAGTGCAAGCCATCAAGAAGAGGAGAATTGGAAGCTCAAGTCAAAGAATCAAAGCAAGCATTCGCGCCCAGGCGCAACACAGGGCAACACAAGGCGCAATTTGGACTCCCTTGCTGTCCAAACGCGCCTAGGCGCAAATGAGGACCAAGAAGAGGAGCAAAAACGCGCCTAAGCGCATGCTGAGGCACAAATGAAGACTTCTCTCTGGACAAACGCGCCTAGGCGCAATTATGGAGCAACCAGAGGCGCAAAGACGCGCCTAGGCGCGCACAGAGGCGCACTGCAACCCCATTCTCTGGACAAACGCGCCAAGGCGCAAATGGATTAAGTAGAGGGCGCACTTCTTCACTTATATAAGGACTTTTGGGCGCGAATTCACATACACAATTCATAATTCAGTTTTGTTAGTTCCTTCCTCTGCACGCTTCTCGGATTTTCTCTCTTCTCCACTTTCGTTTCTCCTCCTCCATCATCAAACCTAGAAGATTCTGAGCTTGGGAGCTTGTGGAAGCAAGAATCAAGCAATTATGGAGCTTCTCTTGTGTTTGATTTCTTTTTCTCTTTCTTCTTTTCTCATTTTCATGCTAGGCTAGATCTTTAGGTTAGGATTGGGGATTTCGATTCCAGAACTCTTGTAATGAACTTCTATGTTGATTCAAATGTAATTTCAGTTAATTGATTGATCTCTTCCTACTTATTGCTAATTCTTGAGGTTTAATTCATGAAGTTCAAATAGAGATAGGGATATTAATGTTTGGACTGTATTGAACTGTTCCTTGAGTGTTTGTATCTCGTTTCAATTATGCAATTGGAAGATTGATAGTTGAATTAGGAGAGGAAGTGTATCACTATAGCTATGCATGAGTCTAGGGATAGAACTTGTATGCTATGAGATGTTAGGAATTCATCTGTTTCGCTTCTTGAATGCACTTATGTTCTTACCTAAGGGATTAGGGATTATATTAGTCATTCAAAGGGACTAAAGACCTAGGAATAAGATTAGTCTACGGTATCACGAATTCTATCTCCAATTGAATGATTTCTATTGAATTGACATAGGAAATAGTTACTTGACGGAAGGAATTGAATGAACCTATTCCCTAACCTTCTTCATTATTCTGTTTAGAAACTTAAACACTTACTTGCTTTCTTTATATGTTTTACAGTTTACTGCTTACTCTTACATAGTTGCTTAGTTTTACACAAATGATTCATTCATCGGTTCGTCCTATTAGCAAAGCATGTTAAGCATTCGGTAATTCATCATTCTGGTTCGACAACCCTTTCTCATCTTTTCTAAACTTGTAAATGACCGGTACACTTGCCGAAGTGTGACTAGAAAATAAGTCAACAAGTTTATGGCGCCGTTGCCGGGGACTATTGATTGAATATCGATAGTCTTGATGTGCTTGCTACTTAGGACACAATTTTGTCTTTTAGTGTTGTTGTTTGTTAATACTCATACTGTTTTGTTCTGTTTTCCATTGTTTATTCTTATAAATTTCATTTTGTTTTCAGTATCCACTGTTTATCTTTGATTTGTGGTTTATGCGAAAAGCTAAGGAAACTAATCTTTTGTTTGAACCAGAAATTGAAAGATTTTGTAGGAAAAACCTGAAAGCAAATAAAGAAAATAAAGAGGCTACAACAGAAAATCCAGCAGAAAATATGGATAACACAAGGCGCATGACACTTGAGGAGTTGTACACTCCTAATGCTATGGGCTGTGGATCCATTATAGCACCACCTACTATTGCAGCCAATAATTTTGAGATTAAACTTGCTCTCACTCAGCTGGTAAGGCAAGAGCAGTTTGGAGGTTTGGAAGAGGAAGATCCAAATCAGCATATACATAACTTCCTACAGACTTGTGGTACAATTAAAATGAATAGAGTTCCGGATGATGCTATTCGGCTGAGGCTGTTTGAGTTTTCACTCAAAGGAGAAGCTAAGATGTGGCTACAAAGTTTTCCTCATGGCTATTTCACTGCATGGGAGGACTTAGTGAACACATTTCTGGCTCAATACTTTCCACTAGAGAAATACAACTACTTCAGAGCAGAGATTTCTTGCTTCAAACAAAAAGATGGAGAGTCCATCAGTGAGGCATGGAGAAGATTCAAGTCCTTGTTGAGAAGATGCCCTCACCATGGATTCTCTGATCTACAGCAAGTCCATATCTTCTATAATGGACTGCGTTCGCATACAAGATTGCTAGTGGATGCCTTTGCTGGAGGTTCATTAAGAAAGAAAGATGCACATGAAGCAAGAGTGATCATTGAAACGATGGCTTCAAATCGTTATGATGCTCCTAGTGATTTCTATGGTGAAAGAAGAGGAGTGATTGAGCTTGGAGCTAATGATGCTTTGTTGGCTCAAAACAAGCTGATGACTCAAAAGATGGATCAAATAATGAAGCAGCTTCAAGTGGTCCAGCTGAATGCTATTCAAGCACCTCCAGTCAGCTGTGAATATTATGGGGGAGGACATCAAATAGAGTTTTGTGAAAGCTTAGGAGCTAATGTTGAGGAACAAGCTCAAGTGAATTATATGGGAAATCCTCAAGGTAATACCTATGCCAACACAAACAGCTATAACCCTCACCAAAGAAACCATCCAAATCTGTCATATAGGAACAATAATTATCTGCAACCCAACTCTTCCTCTTATGACCAGAATTTCAAACAAACCTTCAATCCTAGACCACCTTTCAATCCAAACATGCCATATAACCAGAACTTCAACCAGCATTAAAACCAAACATCTTCATCTAACCAACACTATAACCAAAACCAACCACAAAATCCACCTTTTAACCCAAACCACTCTAAATTCCCAACTAACCAACCTAGAAATGCTCCAGCAAGCTCTAACATGAATTCGGTTCCTAGAGAAGGATCTTCAACTTTAGAGAACATGTTCATGTCCTTTATGCAAAGGACTGAATCTATGTTCACAAATCAAGAAGCCTCTATTAGGAATCTGGAATCACAGATTGGCCAGCTTTCCAAGCAACTCTCTGAAAGAAATCAAGGAAATCTGCCAAGTGATACTATTGTGAATCCAAAGGAGCAGTGCAAAGCTATTACCACAAGGAGTGGTAAGGTGTTGGGAAAGGAAACTGTAGAAATGAAAGGAGATGCAGTGGAGGAAGAAGAAAATACTGCAAAGAGTGAAAGGCAACCACCTGTGCCTATAATTCTCACTGAAAAAAGAGAGTCACCTAGAAAAACAAAGAAATAGATCCTAGAAGAGGTGGCCAAGCATGAGCACATTTCACCTTACTGCAAGCTTCCCTATCCGCAAAGGGTGAAGAAGGCCAATGATGAACAACAGTTTGCCAAATTCTATTACATATTGAAGAGTTTGAGAATCAACATTCCATTCTCTGAAGCACTACAAAAGATGCCATCATATGCCAAATTCATGAAGGAAATCCTATCCAACAAGAGGATGCTGCATGATGATGAAACAATAGCAATGACAGAGGAATGTAATGCCATCATTCAGAGAAAGCTACCTCAGAAACTGAGGGATAGAGGACCCTTCACCATCCCTTGTTCAATTGGCGAAGTGCCAATAGGTAAGGCCTTGATTGATTTGGGAGCTAGCATAAATTTGATGCCTCTTTCTGTGCTGCAGAAACTAAACATACAGGACATGGACATCCAACCTACGATGATGACGCTGCAACTAGCAGATCGCTCCACCAAATGTCCATACGGAGTAGTGGAGGACCTCTTAGTGAAGGTGGATAAGTTTATATTTCCTGCAGACTTTGTTGTGCTGGAAATGGAAGCTGATAAGGAAGTTCCAATCATCCTAGGAAGACCATTCCTAGCCACAGGCAGAGTCCTAATTGATGTGGCACAAGGTGAACTCATTCTAAGAGTTGATGAAGAAAAGGTATCCTTTAACATATTTGATGCAATGAAATTCCCTACAGAAAAGTCACAATGCATGATGGTGGATGTGTTGGAACCTATAGTGGAAAATGTTTATGAAAATGAGATTCTTAACTTTATAACAGAAGAGGAAAATTTTGATACTTCTAGTTTTGAAAATGAAAAACAAGAAGTTGAGAATCTCATAGCTGCAGTAGAGACCAACACTTCACTACCATCAAGTATTGAACCATTAGAGGAAACATCTAAAATGGCTGAGAAAACAGAAACTGCACCTAAGAGTGAACTTAAGCAACTTCCCTCTCATCTTAGATATGCTTTTCTTGAAAAAAATGACACCTTCCCGGTGATCATAAGCAACTCTTTGGATAAAAGGGAAGAGGACAAGTTGCTTAAGATCCTTAAGGAGCATAAATCTGCAATTGGGTGGCAGATTTCTGATTTGAAAGACATAAGTCCCTCATTTTGCATGCACAAAATCCTGCTTGAGGATAATTTTAAACCTGTGATACAACCTCAAAGGCGTTTAAATCCTACTATGAAGGAGGTTGTACACAAAGAAGTCCTCAAACTACTTGATGCTGGCATTATTTATCCCATTTCGGATAGTTCCTGGGTAAGTCCAGTACAAGTAGTTCCGAAGAAAGGGGGCATGACTGTAATTGCAAATGAGAAGAATGAATTAATTCCCACCAGGACAGTAACTGGGTGGAGAATGTGCATAGATTACAGAAGGTTGAATGAATCCACAAGAAAAGATCACTTTCCTCTACCCTTTATGGATCAGATGCTTGAAAGGTTAGCTGATCATGCTTATTATTGTTTTCTGGATGGATACTCTGGTTATAACCAAATTGTGGTAGATCCTAAGGATCAAGAAAAAACTGCTTTCACTTGTCCTTACGGGGTTTTCACATACCGGAGAATGCCATTTGGATTATGTAATGCACCAGCAACTTTTCAAAGATGCATGATGGCCATTTTTGGTGACATGGTTGAGAAATTTATTGAAATCTTCATGGATGATTTTTCAGTATTTGGTTCCACTTTTGAAAACTGTTTAGAAAATCTGGCTTGTGTACTAAAACGATGCCAAGAAACTAATCTTGTCTTGAACTGGGAAAAATGCCATTTTATGGTTAAAGAAGGCATAGTTTTAGGACACAAAATTTTTGTTAATGGTATAGAAGTGGACAAAGCAAAAATCGAAGTGATAGAGAATCTGCCTCCACCAGTGAATGTGAAAGGAGTGCGTAGTTTCCTAGGTCATGCTGGTTTTTATAGAAGATTCATCCAGGATTTTTCAAAAATTTCTAAACCACTGTGTGACTTGTTGGTGAAGGAAGTGACCTTCAATTTTGATGAAACCTGTTTAAAAGACTTTGAGACTTTAAAAGAGAAGTTAACAACAGCTCCTATCATAACTGCTCCAGATTGGAGTTTACCTTTTGAAATTATGTGTGATGCAAGTGATTATGCAATGGGAGCTGTACTAGGACAAAGAAAGGAAAAACTTGTAAGAGTTATATATTATGCTAGCAGAGTGCTTGATAGTGCTCAAATCAATTACTCAACTACAGAAAAAGAGTTGCTAGCCATAGTATTTGCCCTTAACAAGTTTCGTCCTTATCTCATTGGCTTAAAGATCATAGTGTATATCGACCATGTCATTTTTGAAATATCTTCTAATGAAGCATGAAAGTAAACCAAGATTGATCCGCTGGGTTCTCCTTCTACAAGAATTTGATATTGAAATAAGAGATAAGAAGGGAAGAGAGAACCTAGTGGCAGATCATTTATCAAGGTTACCTCATGCTGAGATAGAAGATTGCATTATCCCTATCTCTGAAACCTTCCCAGATGAGACACTCTTTAGTATTTCTGATGCTCCTTGGTTCAGCGATATCGCGAACTTTAAGGTATCCAACTATATTCCCCCTGGCTTATCTTATCAACAAAGGAAAAAACTGTTTTTTGATGCAAAATATTATGTTTGGGATGAGCCATTTCTGTTTAAGTGGGGTATAGATGGACTCCTTAGGAGATGTATCCCTGAGGAAGAGGTCAGTTCTGTGCTTTGGCACTGTCATAATTCCCCTAGTGGAGGTCATTTTAATGGGGAAAGGACAGCCAAAAAGGTTTTGCAAAGCGGTTTGTACTGGCCATCTATTTTTAAAGATGCAAAAGCTTTTGTGCAAACCTGTGACAGATGCCAAAGAAGTGGAAACATTTCTAGGAAAGATGAGGGACCCTTAAACAATATTTTAGAGATAGAGGTCTTTGATGTGTGGGGGATGGATTTTACGGGACCATTTCCTCCTTCATTCTCCCACACATACATCCTAGTAGCTGTAGATTATGTGTCCAAGTGGGTGGAAGCCATTTCTGCCCCAACTAATGACTCTAGGATTGTAGATGCCTTTATTCATAGAAATATATTTGCTAGGTTTGGGGTTCCTAGAGCTTTCATCACTGATGGTGGAAGCCATTTCTGCAATAAGCATCTAGACAGAGTTCTAAAAAGGTTGGGGGTGAAGCACAAAATTTCAACACCATATCACCCCCAAACCAGTGGGCAAGCTGAGTTGGTCAATAGGGAGATCAAGAACATATTAGAACGAACTGTGAATCTGTCCCGAAAAGACTGGTCAAAAAGGCTAAATGATGCTCTCTGGGCATATAGGACAGCATACAAGACTCCCATTGGCATGACACCATTCCAGATGGTCTATGGAAAGGCATGCCACTTGCCTGTTGAACAAGAACATAAGGCATACTGGGCCTTAAAGTACCTCAATTCTGACTCTCACTCAGGCAGTGAGAGGAGACTGTACCAACTCCATGAGTTGGATGAATTGAGACTTCAAGCATACGAGAATGCCAAGATATACAAAGAAAGAACAAAGTTATGGCATGATCGTAAGATTAGAAGAAGAGAGTTTTACCCTGGACAACTAGTTTTACTTTATAACTCTAGGCTAAGGTTGTTTCCAGGAAAACTCAAGTCTAGATGGTCTGGTCCCTTTACTGTAAAAGAAATATTTCCACATGGTGCAATTACCTTAGAAGACCTTGATAAGTCTAGAGAATTCAAAGTGAACTGCCAAAGAGTCAAACCTTATTTGGGAGATAAGTTAGAAAAGGAGAAGGTCTCTGTTGTGCTTTAAGACCCTCAGTGGGTCAAGTCACATGTCAAGCTAATGACATTAAAGAAGTGCTTGGTGGGAGGCAACCCATTCAATTAAGAGAAGTCTCTGTAACTTCTTGTTATGATATAGTTGTTAATATTTTAGCAGTTGAAAAAGCAAAAATAAAATAGAATTGGAAGTTAGATAGAAATGTAAATACATGATACAGTATAATAAATTTGATTATTGTGTTGTTGATAAACAATAGATATAGGAATAAATAGTTGAAATTACATTGCTCTTGAGTTGACAGGAAATAAGAGAAGGTATGAGGTGTAATAACATTAGTGAGAAATATGGTTCACTCTAGGTGTTACCCTTGTGCATATGATGGATCATCTAAACACAAAATAACTTTGAGTGTGTGCATAAGTGGTAGCAAATTACATAGGGAAAAGGCCAACTAACCTTTTGAGATATTAATTCGCGCCAAGGCATGAAAATGGGCCGCAAAATCACATCACTCTCTGTCAAGATGCGCCCCAGCGCAAATCTTGAAAGGTGTGGGGCGCGATTTTTGCGCCCAGGCGCGAGAGTGGGGCTCAAATCCCCCTTGCTCTCTGGAAAGATGCGCCCTGGCGCAAGTGAGTAAGGTGTGGGGCGCGATTTTTGCGCCCAGGTGCAAGCGGGTGGCGCAAAAGACCCTTGTCCTCTGGACAAACGCGCCGTGGCGCGATTTTAATGAAGGGGGTGGCGCGCTTGAACCCCTGCTCTCGGACAAGACGCGCCCAGGCGCGTTTCCCTTAAATGAGAGGCGCAATTTGCTGCGCCTAGGCATAAAGCATGAGCGCAAGCTTGCGCCAAGGCATACAAAGGGGCGCATTTGTTCCTTCTCCTACATTCACTTCACTTAGGCTTGAAAAATCTCAAGAGAACATCCCAATATTCATCAATTTTCACCTCCACCATCTCAAATTACAATTGTATTTGAATTAATCTCTCCATCTCTATCATTCTAGTTTTTCATTTCGTTCAAGAATTCCCATTTTATGCATTCACATCTTCGGCTCAAACAAGGTATGCTTATCTAATTCATCTATCACTACTTACTTTCTCCATTTTCTTCATCTATAATTGCATGATTTGCATGATAAATTGGAATGAGGGTGCAAAAATCTTTGATTCGAATCCTAAAACCCTCTGTTGTGCATATTCAAAATTGGTCATCTTGATGATGTTGCATGTTCTCTTTTCCATGATTGATTGATAAATGCCATTGATTGATAAATGCCATTGATTGATTGTTAATGAATGTTGAATATTGTCTTGGGAGTGCATTGTACAAAGCAATTAGGAAGAATTACTCCATGCTCATTCATGCTCACATGGTGTTTGTTAAAATTCCTCAATGAAGTTTGAGTGTGCTGTAAGTGAGTAAATCTAGTAAGCATGACCATATTATGAGTGCTTATGTATTTCTTTTAACAATTCCAACTTGATTTCTCTTTGAACCTCACTCTTTCTTGATGACAATGCATGTCTTTATGGTGTCTATTGTGATCTAGATGCATGCATATTTTTCTCATATATATTTTGGTTGTGTAGGTTCAATTTTAAAGAGAAAATCATGGCATCAAGTAAGCAACCAGTTGGATCATCTTCAAGGGAACCAAGGACTAAACATAGAGCTTCCAAAGGACAATGCCAAGAACCGAAAAGGACTACAAAGAAAGCCAAGGCAAAGACTACTCCTGAACCAGAAATTCCAGAGTTTGACACTCACAGATTTCGGTCCTTGGAGCATGCCGAAGCCTTTGCATCTCGGTTTACAGCACGCACAGTGCTAGTAGAGCGGAAGTTCAATATAAGTCCAAGTCAATTCATAAACGAAGGAAATGGTGAGTTATCCCAGCGATCCATCCATAGAGAAGTATGCAAGGAGATCACTGGAAGAAAATGGAATAAATTGGCCAATATAACATTCCCGGCATATCAGGAGTTAGTTCTAGAGTTCTATGCAAATTTGACAAGTGGAGACAAAGAAGAACTCTATGCATCTTATGTCCGGGGGAAGCAAATCTCATTTTCACCTCAAGCCATCAACAGATTGCTCTTAATCCCTTTTTCTGATGCAAGGGATTGTGTCTTTCAGTATAGAGCATCATGCAAAGCCGACCCAAGCAAAGTGGATGAGTTGCTTTGTGAAGGAAAAGGAGCTTGGAAGGACAGTGAATGGCGCAATAATGGAGTTAGGCATGTGAAGTCTTCATCACTATGTCTCAAAGCAAAAATCTGGTGGGCTTTCATTTCTGGAATCTTATTGCCAATCCAGCACAAGTCTTCTATCACAAAGAAGAGGGTTTGGTGCTTGTACACTATAATGAATGGTGAGTATCTTAATGTTGGCCTAACTATAGCTAATGAAATCCATGCTCTGCACTTGCAAAAACAGGGGTCTCTGTCTTATGCAAGCATCATTACACAGTTGTGTATTGATGCTGGGGTATCATGTGAGGATTTAATCCCTATGAGGCCAGGGGCAACATTGGATGTTAAGTTCACCAAAGGAGAAACCAGTACACAAGCCACACCAGAAGCACCTTCCACCTCTAAAGCCAAAGCCACAACAAGTTCAAAAGGAAAAGCTCCTATGGGGGCAACTTCATCTAGTGCTACAGATTCAAAGCAAGACAAGATATTGAGGCATTTGAGGGTAGTTCAAGGAAACATTTGTAGGATTCATGAATCTACAAGGGCTTGCATTGCACTTGAACCCCTTCTGAGAACTGTGGCCTCCCAAATGAATCTGCCTGTGGAGAAGTTGGTGCCATTTGAAGCATTCAACAGTGATATGATTGAAGACTTGATGAGGTTTGAAGAATTTTCTGAGGATTGTGAAGGCCAAGCACATAATGAGGGACAAGATGAAGATGATGAAGAAGTTGATGGTGGCCAGAATGAAGAAGGAGAGAGTGATGAGGATACACAGGATGAGGATTAGTGTTAACTAGTATTTTGTTTAGTAATTTGTTTAGTAATATACTCTCGGTTAATGTAGTTTAACTAGACTAATTGACCGTTATTGTAGTTCTGTTTGACTGTTATTTTACTGTTAATTGACTTTCATGTTTATTCATTTTGACCATTGTGAATTTTTAGCTGCTGAACACTGTTGGAAAAACATGGAAGTTGACACTTGATGCAGAACCTTGGAGTACCATGGCTAGTCTTCAACAGGGAGTGTTCTTATACTCTTTTGTTTTGACTGTTGATTGATGCTTGTTTAGAGTATACACCCCTATTTTGTTGAACCATATTATGAAGGTTGATTTCATTGATATAACATTGTCTCTGTAGTTCAGTAAAATAAATTATGCACATTTTGGCACTTAGGTTCAGCTCAAGGTTATATGACAAAGTTGCATGTTTCTCAAATGTTTGAAGAGATGTTGTATGAGAATTCTAGCATTACAATTTTCTAGATTGTGACATGATGAATGAATTTAGCAATGTTATGCAATGATTAATCCTGGATAGTCAATTGGGCCTCCAACATAATTCATTCTTGAGTGTTTTACCATCTGAAGTGTTGTTCTAGAACTTGCTTTAACTCTTGATCAAAATTGCATACATTTAGATTTGGACACAAATGATAAAGACAATTTTCTTTCTTGTAGCCTTGAGCCAAATAGGCCTGAACCTTTAAATTTTTCATTGCCAGCCCCTTTGAGCCTGAATCAACCCTTTCTTTCTTGGATACTTAAGCTCATTACAAGCCTTAATAAGTGAAAAAACCAATTGTCCTACCACTGGAACTTTAAGAGTATTGGTTATTTACTCAGAGGATAAGTTCAAGATTAAGTTTGGGGTTGAAATTTTGGGGTTCATGTGTAGCTATTGACTTGAGGACAAGTCAAATTTCAAGTTTGGGGTTGCTGTATGTGGTTCACCTAATACAGGGTAGGTATTGGTGTAATTTTGTGAATAATATATAGTGTAGTATAGTTGCATTTTCTCTTTTTCTTCATGCATACCATGCAAAATTTTTAATTAGTGAGACCACTTGAGAAAAGCAAAGTGCAAAAATAAAGAGAAAAACAAGAAATTGAAAAGAAAGAAAAAAAAAGAAGAAGAAAAGAACAATGATGTAGAAAAAGAAAGCAAAAATCAGAAAGAAGAAAATAGCAAAATTTATAAGAAAGCAAAAAAGAAAGAAAAAAGGAGCAGAAGAAAATGCAGTTTAAGAGTAAAAGAAATAAAGGAAGAAAAGAAAATAAAGTTGGTCTCATTACTTGTTTGTTTTTACTTATTGTTAGTCTCTAGTTTGTTTTTAATTTTTCATCTATTCATCATGAGTCCATGCATATCATATAGGTGGTATTCTTTACTCTTTAAGTTCTGGTGGATATTTAGCCAATTACCTTTTCTTTTAACCCACCTTTACCTAAGCCTCATTACAATCCTGAAAAGACCTTTTGAGTGTCCAACTTCTACTTGAAGGCAGTGGAGATTTTTAGAGTCATTGCAAGCCTATGGTAACATACTTTCTGATGAGTAACATTGAGAGATACACAAGCCTAAACACTTGAGAGATTGAGTGTAAACACTTAACTGGAGAGGACTGTTTGATGTTGCTAAAGTGCATTGTTCTTCATGCCAATCTAGAGTTGATTGCTTATGCTTGATGAATTGTGCAAGTCTTGAACTTTTTGAGCTCATGTTCAACTTTCATAGATAAATTGAGTTGGCTTAAGGAGTTAAGAATTGCATAATGCATTTTTAGTGGCTGTTGAGTTAAATGATCATATTATGCTTATTAACCTTTGTAATAATGGAATCTATGTTTGCTTGAGGACAAGCAAAGCTTTAAGTTTGGGGTTGTGATAAGCGCCAAATTATACATGTTTTCCTAGGTGTTTTCAGTCCATTTCCATCCATTTTCACTAGGTTTAGTTATAGTTTAAACAAGAAAACACTAAAAATACCATATTTGTTTAGTGTTAGTCTTTGATTTAGTGTTTTGTTAGTTTTATAGGTACTTCTTATGTTTTTAAGTCATTTTATCCTCTTTTCTGTTAATTGTAGGTTGATTGAAGAGGAGATAGAAGCTTGGAAGGAAAGTCCATGAACTTAAGATGAAGACTTGGAGTGCAAGCCATCAAGAAGAGGAGAATTGGAAGCTCAAGTCAAAGAATCAAAGCAAGCATTCGCGCCCAGGCGCAACACAGGACAACACAAGGCGCAATTTGGACTCCCTTGCTGTCCAAACGCGCCTAGGCGCAAATGAGGACCAAGAAGAGGCGCAAAAACGCGCCTAGGCGCATGCTGAGGCACAAATGAAGACTCCTCTCTGGACAAACGCGCCTAGGCGCAATTATGGAGCAATCAGAGGCGCAAAGACGCGCCTAGGCGCGCACAAAGGCGCACTGCAACCCCATTCTCTGGACAAACGCGCCAAGGCGTAAATGGATTAAGTGGAGGGCGCACTTCTTCACTTATATAAGGACTTTTGGGCGCGAATTCACATACACAATTCATAATTCAGTTTTGTTAGTTCCTTCCTCTGCACGCTTCTCGGATTTTCTCTCTTCTCCACTTTCGTTTCTCCTCCTCCATCATCAAACCTAGAAGATTCTGAGCTTGGGAGCTTGTGGAAGCAAGAATCAAGCAATTATGGAGCTTCTCTTGTGTTTGATTTCTTTTTCTCTTTCTTCTTTTCTCATTTCCATGCTAGGCTAGATCTTTAGGTTAGGATTGGGGTATTCGATTCCAGAACTCTTGTAATGAACTTCTATGTTGATTCAAATGTAATTTCAGTTAATTTATTGATCTCTTCCTACTTATTGCTAATTGTTGAGGTTTAATTCATGAAGTTCAAATAGAGATAGGGATATTAATGTTTGGACTGGATTGAACTGTTCCTTGAGTGTTTGTATCTCGTTTCAATTATGCAATTGGAAGATTGATAGTTGAATTAGGAGAGGAAGTGTATCACTATAGCTATGCATGAGTCTAGGGATAGAACTTGTATGCTATGAGATGTTAGGAATTCATCTGTTTCGCTTCTTGAATGCACTTATGTTCTCACCTAAGGGATTAGGGATTATATTAATCATTCAAAGGGACTAAAGACCTAGGAATAGGATTAGTCTACGGTATCACGAATTCTATCTCCAATTGAATGATTTCTGTTGAATTGACATAAGAAATAGTTACTTGAGGGAAGGAATTGAATGAACCTATTCCCTAACCTTCTTCATTATTCTGTTTAGAAACTTAAACACTTACTTGCTTTCTTTATATGTTTTACAGTTTACTGCTTACTCTTACATAGTTGCTTAGTTTTACACAAATGATTCATTCATCGGTTCGTCCTATTAGCAAAGCATGTTAAGCATTCGGTAATTCATCATTCATCTCCTGTGGTTCGACAACCCTTTCTCATCTTTTCTAAACTTGTAAACGACCGGTACACTTGCCGAAGTGTGACTAGAAAATAAGTCAACAAGGAACATCTCAAAAGATTACTAGAAGCATTGAAAGGAAGAAGTGGGAAAGCTTCAAGACATGGCACAACCTCAATCAAGCCATAGTTTAGGACTTACTTTTTGCAATATGCTTGTAAACTTGTTTGAATAATTCTTCTAAGTGTGTACTTGTGTAAGGCCTTGTTAGTGAGCCAAAAAGAGCTCACGGCCAAGCTTGTTCTTTTAGTTTGAATGCTTTAAATTTGTGTTTAGGATGCCTAGCTTAAGGATGCAAGTAAGGAATTAATGAGGCACTAAAATTCACCTAAGAATTTCAAGTTAAATTTGAGTTTAATTAGAAATTCTTTTGTGAATCCAAGAGCTTTGGTTTAAGTAGAGTTCTTGCTTAAGTGTTGATCCATGTCTCCACTTAAGAAAGAATCTCCACCCAAGATCTCCCAAAGCCCTTCAAGGGTTTAGATCAAAGATGGGTGACATGTCACTTGAAAGTGACATGTAGCTTAATCTAGTTACTCATTAATTAGTTAGTTGTTTACCTTAAGCCTAGGTTAGTTTTGGTTAGTTAGTTTAGGTATGGTTAGGATTAGTTTAGCTTGTTTTCCAAGTAGCCTAGGGTCTATAAATACATGTAAAAACGAAATTGTAAAGAACTTTTGACAAATTGATAAATGAAGAAGCTTTAAACTTTTCTTTGAGAGGGGATTTCTCTTGTCTTGCTTAGCAAGGTTTCTTAGATCTTATCAATGGATTCCATCCTCCATTGTGGCGGTTCTCCCTAGGCTCATTGGCTTGCCATGGCGCCACCCTCTTCCATTCCTCACCCCCTCATCCTTTTCTTTCTCGGTCTTCCCCACTATTGAAGCTTGACCGAAGCTTCCTTTGGTTCTTGGTTGGAGTTGCTTTTGAAGAAGCTAGATTGGGCAATACAAGGGCTCTTTGGAATCTTCCCTAAGGGAGCCTCTATCACCTTTACCTACAGTAAAATCCACTCGGATCAAAAATCAAACATGGTTCATTAACTAGGTTGTTAGATGATGCAAAATATAGGCAAACTTGTTTCTTATAGTTATGGCCTAGGTGTAAAAGTAAATGTCTTTTCTCAATCAAGTGTTCCTTTAATTTCCTAAACCTACTCAAGTTACTAGTTTGCAAATCATATAACAA
Organism: Hylodesmum podocarpum; assembly: GCA_026586105.1. Lineage (NCBI taxonomy): Eukaryota > Viridiplantae > Streptophyta > Magnoliopsida > Fabales > Fabaceae > Hylodesmum > Hylodesmum podocarpum. The sequence goes on along the minus strand of JALJEV010000047.1, from coordinate 56,622 downwards.
TGAGATAATTTGTTTTCTATCATCAATAACACCATCTAATGAAGTACAAGTAGAAGTTATTTGATCCTTCAAAACATATCCCTAACTCCTTTGTTTAGATCCATGGAATTGTAGGGTACCAAAAATTCCATTTTAAAATCTTGGGAATCTAGTGTAAGGCAAGTGTAACCATGCAATTTGGAATAAGTAAGAGTTAAGGACATCTTCCCCAAGGTTAACTTATAAATCTTATTCAAGCTTCCTCTACCACTTCTCCTTTCTTCATCCCCCTTATTTCTCCTATCATTTTCACTCATCCTTTCTCTCCTATTTCCATCATGGTGATTTTGCTCTTCCCTCCCTTGTGTGTCCTTTCTCAATTGGTTAATTTCAGCCCTCCAACTCTCCCTCATCTCCCTATTCATATCACCCACCCTATCCAACACCAAATTCAAAATGTTTCGGGTCCTAGGTGATAAATCTTGCCCAAAACTAGGTGGACTAGTCATGGCTGCAAGGAAAAGTTAGTATACAAGAAAACAAGGAAAGCAATAAACCTCACAAGTACTCTCTAAGTGTTTACACTCACAACTTGTGTATCACACAAAAAATCAGCTTTTTCTCTAATGAGACTCTCTTGCCTTTTATCACTCTTTTCTCTTATGCTCACTTAGAAATATTCCTCTAATAAATTATCAAGGTTCTTATCAATCCACTATGAAAGAGAAACAGTAACCAAGCTAGGCTTAAGAGGTCAAGAAGACAAAGACTCTAAGACAAAACCAAGGAGTCCAAAGGAGACAATAAAAAAAAGCTCAAAATGAAATGAAATTGGCAACTCAAATGATGGAGAAAATTCAATGAGACAATGGCATATACTAGGGCAGTAATATATCATATAATGGCCCAAGGAATAAGTCAAAACAGAGGCATATCATGAGGCAAACAAAACTGTACAGCAAACACACAAACCAAGTAGAAACCGAATTTAGAGACCGATTTCAGCAGCAAAAATTTTAGCGACCGATTTTACCTAGTTTCTATATGTTGCTACCTATCATGCTTCTCATGCAAAATTCAATGAAATGCCTATATGTGCAGTACAATAAAAGGTTCAGCAAGGTGTAGTACAGAGGAGAAAAAGAAAATTACATGTAAAGTATCAAAAGATACACAAAACACTAGGAAGCTCAAAACTAGAATTTCAACTAGAATGGTGTAGGCTTTCTCCTAGGTCCAAGGTGTTTCTTTTGTGTAACTCTTTTCTTTTTCACTTTCTTTCACTTTAGATCTTGCTGTACACTTCTTTTATTTTCATTTTTCTATGGTTCTCTAAGTGTCACTTTGTTTTAGAACCACTATGCTTTTTACTACTAGTTTTTCTTTTCACTTGTTTTTGCTTTCTTTTCTCTTTTCTTTCTTTTGATTTTGATTCTTTTCTTTTGCAATTGGATGGCTGGATCGAAACCTTTAGGGAACTAAAAGCCTCTTCTAGGTTCAAATCCTAGCTTATCATAGCAATTACAAGGTCTACTCAAAATTACAAAGCACATGGTATCCTAAAAATTACTAAAAATCAAAATCATGTAAGCATACACTAGTAGATGTTCCTAGCACTTAGAAATCATGTTATACATGTATGGAAGATTAAAGTGCAGTACCAAACCAGTAAGCATGCCTCACGGTACAGGGGAAAACAATGCTAAACAAAATCCTAATGGCATACATGAATCAAAACTTGCAAGAGCAAAAATCATGAAAGATCGTGGAGTCAAAATTTGCAAGCTATTAAATCATGCATTCAAAAGAAATGGTAGAACATGCCAAGGATGAATCACGGCCTAATGCAGTAACCAAAAGAAGAAAAGCATGTTCTAACTCTAAACCAATTAACAAGACAACTCAAGGAATCAAAACTAGCTACTCTATGAAAGAAAGACTCTAGAGATGGAAGAACACAAAGAAAAACTCAAGACTCATGGAGACACAATTACTAACCGGTGGTGATGACTCAAGTTTGAAGAAAACAAGCTCTAGATACCACTTGGTGGAGGCCTCCTTGAAGAATTCTCAAATGAAGCTTTCAGATTGCCCAAGTCTAGTCTTCAACCAAGTTGCACCGAAGAATCCAAGCCAAGGAAGCTCGAGGTTTGAAGGTTTGTTTTGGTTTTCAGTTGTTAGAAGAAAAAGTATGAAGCGGGTAGGGTGAGAAGATGGTGGCGCCAGTGGTTAGCCCATAAGCCTAGGAGGAACCGCCACAATGAAAGAAGAACCCCATTGATAAGATTCAAGAAATTCCCTAAGGGAACAAGAGAAAGAATTCTCTCAAAGCTTAAAAGCTCTTGCATTCAAATTTCATCAAAAAGTCCCTACAAGTGTTTCGGCCAAGGGCTTTTATAGGCACCTATGCCTTTGCCTCCAAGCTATCCTAACTAAGGTTAACTAAGCCTAATCCTAGTTAGGATTCCTAAGCTAAACCGTGGCTTACTTGACCACCAAGTAACTAAGTGAGTTACTTGGTTGTTAAGAAGCACATTGTCTTCACATGGCTCTCACATGGGTGCACATGGGTTTGTCTCCCCTTGGTCCCCATGTGATTAGCCAAGTCATCAATCCTTAATCACTTGGGGTTAAGGGTTGAGATCTCTTGTTTTGAGCAAGGTACGGATCAAGCTCAACTCAAGGAGGTCTCTTCCCTTGATCCTAAGTGATCTCAAGGTTCCTTACAATTTTTAATTGAAAACTTGAGATTTTTAGAAACTTTGTGGAAACCTTGACTCTTAGGGATCATTGGCTTGCTATTTTGCTATGAGATGGAAGACCATCTCCAAATTCCCAATAAAACTCTCCAAGCACCTTATTTGTAAATTGGGCTTTTAATTGTTCTTAATAAATATTCGCTGCTGATTTTTGCATCTGACTTGTTTCAGTATCTCAATCATAACTCAAGCTACACAACTACAATTGAGGCGTTATTGGTGGCAAATTAAAGAGGACTTCAAGGGCTACAAAAGCTATGAATACACCAAAGCCCAATTCGGACTGCTACTAGTTGGAAAATGAACTTGAAGTTAGCGTTGGAATGCTTCCAGGAACTTTTAGCAAAATGTTTTAATGTTTAGGCTTATTAGTAGTTTTCCTTCAATCATGTAATTGTTTTAAGGATTTAATTTGAGCCTAAACCTGTAATAAACAAAGAATTAGTGACCCAACCTTAGATAGTATTCTAATCCAAGGACTAAGATTAGAAGCTTGGAGTGCAAGCTTAACGCTGTGACCATTGGATGAGGATCTACATCCAAGGGTGGAGGATTGATCCTTGTTCTCCAAGTTAATCAAACTTGCACCACAAGTTTCCTCCCGTGGCCATTAGATTAGAATCTAATCCAATGGTGGACATTAATTCCTTGCATAGCAAGCTAGCTACACACCTTAATAGTATAAATATGATTTCCTTTGTAATTCAAACACTTTTGATAAAATTTCTGAATATTGAATTAAGCTAAGAACTTATTCTTTGAGAGTATTCTCTCTTGTGTTCTTGTGAAGAACATTAAATCTCATCAATGGCTTCCTTGTCCATTGTGGCGTTCCACCTCCAAGCTTATTGGCACTTGCCATGACGCTTCCATCTCTAAACTCAATCCGTTTTCTATTTTCTTTTCACTTTTGATTCCGCTTCTTCTTCCTCACACCGTGAGCTTCTTCTTCATTTTCTTCCAAGCCTACATTGAAGCATGAAGATCCGAGCACATGAAGCTATTCTCCTTGAGGATTGCATCAAATTTGGTATCTAGAGCTTGTTCTACTTCAATTGGAGCATTCTTCTATCCGGTTTGAGTTCTTGCTTTGAATTTTTGTTTTCTCTTCATTTTCTTGTGTAGATCCGTGTTGTATGAACTTTTTTGAGTTCTTCACATGTTCCTTGAGTTGTCTTCATCTTGAATTTGAGTTTTCCTTTTGAAAAATTCCTAGATCTAAAATTCCTAGCAAAATTCTTGTTAATTCACTGTTTAAATTTCTTCCTAAGCTTGTTCTAGTAATTTTTCACATGTGTTCTTGCTTTTGCTTCATATGAACCGTGCCAAATCCATGTTATTTCGTGAATTACTGGTTTGAATGTGTTTGAGGTGTTGTTCACATGTTTTAAAGTGCTAAGAATTGTGCATTACAAGTTCAAGTAGCTTTCACCATGCTTAATCTTGCTTACTAGTAATTTTAGACTTAATTTTGCTTTAGTCTTAGGTTTTTCTCAATTCGGTCCAGCAAAAGAAAGTCAAGAAAATAAGTATAAAAAGTGAAGGAAAAAGAATCACAAGAAAAATCAAAGAGAAGAGAAAACAAGAAAAGTGAAATTCTAGTGAAAATTCAAGTGACTAGAAAAAGAACAAATGAAAAGTGATTTTAGTGAAATTAAAGCCTAATTGTGCAGTGGAGTGAATAGAAACATTAAACTAAAAGCCCATACAAAATGAGCACCCAAGAAAAAAAGACCATATGCAGATAATGACGAACCATAAGACTGAATTACCTGGGATGCCTGCGCCCATAAGAAATCACGTAGCCACCCATTAATGGTAATTATTGATACAGGCCTTTTCCACATAAAAAGGGAATCTTTTGTTACAATAGAAGCAGAAGCAATATGGATTATTCAAGAATCGAAGTCGATTTGCTTTATAAAAAGAGTATATCAATGAATTTCTATGAAATGGTTTCACGGGATTCAGCCAATTGTCTGGATCGTGGGATATCATTGAGAAATAGGAATCTGTGTTATCAAAAGATTTCCTGCGATTATTTCTAGTAGAACCTTTCAACAAGATAGTGCTTTTTCAACTCTCTCAAAATGGAATGTATTCCAAACATATATACCATGGTTCCTTACCTCGACAGGGTACAACTATCTAAATTTCATATTTTTAGATACTTTTTCAGACTTATTGTCGATACTAAGTAGCAGCCAAAAATTTGTATCCTTTTTTCATGATATTATGCATGGGTCAGATATATCATGGCGAATTCGTCAGATTCCATTGTGGGGCATGATGACTTGACGTCATCCTCACCTTCCTCCGGCTTATCACTGGCAGTCTGCTCAGGGTTCCAAACTCAACGTTGGCAACTAAACACGAGGGTTGCGCTCGTTGCGGGACTTAACCCAACACCTTACGACACGAGCTGACGACAGCCATGCACCACTTGTGTCCGCAGATTCCTTCTTCTCTAAAGTGAGGGAATTGGCTTCATTTTTTCTTTTATATATTTATCTGGTTCCACATCTGATGAGGGAGATTCAAGACATTCTTGAGCTCCAAAGCTATGTGACCATAGAGGAGGCCATACACAAGGCCGAGAAGGTGGAACAACAAATCAAGAGGAAAGGCACCTTCAAGAGATCCTCTACTTCATACTCTAAATCTTGGAGAGTCAAAGGCAAGAAAGAGGGCTATTACAACATGAGGAAGCCGCATGACTGAGACATCACAACCCTTCTAAACCTAGTTCTATTAAATGTTTCAAATGTTTAGGTCATGGCCACATAGCCTCTCATTGCCCAAACAAGAAAGCTATGATGGTGAGGAATGATGGAGCAATCACAAGTGAAGATTCAAGCTCATCATCTAGTGAGAGTGAAGCATCAAGTGCAAGTGAGCATTCCTCTTATGAGCAAGCCGAGGAGGGAGACCTATTGATGGTAAGGAGGATGCTAAGCAATGTAAGTAAGGAGCTTGATGACTCACAAAGGGAGAATATCTTCCATAGTAGATGTACTATTGAAGGGAAGGTATGCTCTTTAATTATTGATAGTGGAAGTTGCACTAATGTAGTAAGCACTAGATTAGTGGATAAATTAAAATTGAAAACATCTTCACATGATAAACCATATAAGCTACAATGGTTGAGTGAAAAAGGAGAGTTAGTGGTAGACAAACAAGTACTCATATCTTTTACTATTGGAAAATATAATGATGAAGTACTTTGTGATGTTGTTCATATGGAGGCCACACACTTACTGATGGAGGACCATCCTTCACTAGAAGAGTTACAAGATCCATGACCAAAAGAATACAAGAAGAAGTAGAAAGTCAACTCAAAAGTCAAAGTCAAGAGTCAACTCAAGACTTCTCCTTGTTATACAATAGGACTTGTAATCTCTTAGAAATATTATAAACTTGTAATTAGGATTTCTAAGTGAATAATTGTGGGCATTATTTTGGCATGTGAGTTCACGGCTATGCATAGCTTACTAGGGCCGAATTTACCTCTAAAGAGAGGGAGAGTGTGCGCCACTCTCTTTAGGGAGAGTGGAAGAGAATTGGAGGGAAAAGTAGTGGGAAGAGCACTAACTCAATTTGAATTCCAACCATTAGATGAGATCTAGAGTCTCTAATCCAATGGATGAATTCAAATTCAGCTAGCACATGTTTTTGGCACCACTTCTTAAGTGAACTCTAACCACTTGATTAAGATCTAATCAAGAGGCTAGAATTCAAACTTAAGACATGCTTTTCCCACCACTCTTCTACTTCACCGTGACCATAGGATGGATTCTAGATCCAATGGAGGTGATGGTGATCCGTGTGGAGAGGTTTGAGGAAGCCTAATACACGTTGATTAACTATCTAATCCAAAGGATGAGAATTGATCCTTGCAATCCAAGGTGGCGCCAAAACTAGCTAGTATAAGTAGGATTTTATTTAAATTGTAGACACTTTTGATTAATTAAGAATTGAATTCAGAAAATTGAGAGTGTTTTCTCTCTTGTGTTCTTGTGAAGAACCTTGAATCTCATCAATGGCTTCCTTGCTCCATTGTGGCGGTTCCACCTCAAGCTTATTGGCACTTGCCATGGCGCTTCCATTTCTCTTCTAATCCGTTTTCTCCATTTCTTTTCTCCTTGAGCCCGTGTGCTTCTTCTTCCTAAACACCAAGCCTCCATTGAAGCATGAAGATCCATGTCTCTTATGCTATTCTCCTTGAGGATTGCATCAAATTTGGTATCTAGAGCTTGTTCTACTTCAATTGGAGCATTTTACCGGTTTGAATTTTCCTTACATTGATTTTCGTTTTTCTTCTCAATTTCTTGTGTAGTTTCGTGATGTATGAACTTACTTGAGTTCTTCACATGTTCCTTGAGTTGTCTTCATCTTGAATTTGAATTTTCATGTTAAAAATTCCTAGATCTAAAATTCCTATCAATTCCTTGTGTTTTCACCGTTTAATTTTCTTTCTAAGCTTGTTCTAGTAATTTTTCACATGTGTTCTTGCTTTTGCTTCATATGAACCGTGCCAAATCCATGTTATTCCGTGAATTACTGGTTTGAATGTGTTTGAGGTGCTGTTCACATGTTTTAAAGTGCTAAGAATTGTGCATTACAAGTTCAAGTAGCTTTCACCATACTTAATCTTGCTTACTAGTAATTTTAGACTTAATTTTGCCTTAGTCTTAGGTTTTTCTAATTTTGGTCCAGCAAAAGAAAGTCAAGAAAAAGAAGTACAAAGTCAAAGGAAAAAGAAAATCAAAAGAAAGATTACAAGAAAAGAATCACAAGAAAAATCAAAGAGAAGAGAAAACTAGGAAAGTGAAACTAGTGGAAAATTCAAGTGAATAGAAAAAGAGCAAATGAAAAGTGAATTTAGTGAAATTAAAGCCAAATTGTGCAGTGCAGTACCTTGACTAATTGAGCCTCTAAACACTCCCAAAATTAGTGGTTCAAAGGACTTAGAGTGATAGAGACACTTAGGACTAAGCATTATCACCAAAACTTGAGTTTAGATTGCTAGTAGCCTAGATTCTTGAACTTGTGGTGTGTGATGTGCTTGGTAACTTGAAACTATGTTTTTCCCCTGTATTTTTGAGCATATTACTTGGCTACACAGTGGTGAAAACTGCACCTAATCACTTAAAATCACTTCACAAAATTCACTTGCAAAATTGCCTAGTTCCGGTTACTAAATCGGTTTCAAAATTGCTTGTAAAGTGGCTTGTTCATCAAATTCTTGATTCGCTGGAAATTTTCCAGATTTGAGCATTGTTTGTGGCTGTCAAAACTGCAGTAGTATTAGTGCCTTTGTCACATATACATTCCTATATTTGAGTAGCCAAAATTTTGTTCATTGAGTACCTTTTATTGCTTGTCATTTTTGGACTCCTAAGTTTTGTCTTGAGTTTGTATTTCTTGGAATTCCTAAGCTTGACTCTAGAACCGTTCCTCTTTCACTTTGGATACTTGGACCTTGAATGATTGATTAGAGGTTTGAACAAGAGTATTAAGAGAGGTTGAGTGGAAAAAGACAAGAGAGGACATTAGAGAAAAAGTCTTGAAGTGTGAAATACGAGTGGCTTGAGTGCATACACTTAGTGAGTGGAAAGGATCCTATTTTCTCTATATTGTTGTGTACTAATCTTTGTTGTGCAGCCATGGATAGTTCCCCTAGTGTAGGAAATGACCTATCACCTAAAACTAGAAAAATAATGGAATTAATGAAGAGTATGTTACAAACTAGTTTAGAAGAGAGGTTTGATCTAGAGAGGAGAGCTAAGGAAGAGAGGAAGATTAGGAAAGAACTAGAGAAGAAGGTCCTTGGAGAGACAAGTGGGAACCATGCAAATCATGAATGTAGAGGTACTAGAGGTGCTAGCAACCGAGAGAGTGCTAGTAGAGGAAGCCAACATACACCTAGGAGTAGTGAAGGTGGAAGCAATGATGAAGATGACCATGAGTATAGGGGTCATAGGAGAGGTAGAAGGGAAGCTAGGAGAGAAGACTATGGTAATTTTGGAGGGTATGGCCGAGGCAACCAATTCTTTGAGGGAGAGGGTAGGATAGATGAGAGGAACCTTAAGCTAAACCTACCTAAGTTTAATGGTGAGGGAAGTGCCGAGACATATCTAGAGTGGATCATGAAGTTATATCAAGTTTTCTCATGCTATCCCATTCTAAATGAGGAGAAAAAGTTGAACTTAGCTATATTGGAGTTTGAGGGATATGCCTTAGTGTGGTGGAACCAAATTCTAGTAGAAGGTGAGAGGAGGAGGAGACCACAAATTACCTCATGGACCCAACTTAAAGAAGCTATGAGAGCTAGGTTTGTGCCACCAACCTATGTGAGAGACCTACACATAAAACTCCAAAGGTTGACTCAAGGGACCAAGAGTGTGCAAGAGTACTATAAGGAGCTTGAGTTAACTATGCTAAGATGTGACTACCAAGAGGATAGAGAGGCCACATTAGCTAGGTTCACCCATGGACTTAATAGGGAGATCCAAGACATTCTTGAGCTCCAAAGCTATGTGACTATAGAGGAGGCCATCCACAAGGCCGAGAAGGTGGAACAACAAATAAAGAGAAGAGGCACCTTCAAGAGATCCTCTACTTCATCCTCTAACTCTTGGAGAGACAAAGGCAAGAAAGAAGGCTATTCCAATCAAAGGAACAAACATGACCGAGAGACTACTAAGGTAAAGGAGGTACATTCTAACTCTTCTAAACCTAGTTCTATTAAGTGTTTCAAATGTTTAGGTCATGGCCACATAGCCTCTCATTGTCCAAACAAGAAAGCTATGATGATGAAGAATGGAGTGATTACAAGTGAAGATTCAAGCTCATCATCTAGTGAAAGTGAAGCATCAAGTGCAAGTGAGCATTCCACCCAAGAGCAAGCCGAGGAGGGAGATCTCTTGATGGTGAGAAGGATGCTTGGTAATGTAAGTAAAGAACTTGATGACTCCCAAAGGGAGAATATCTTCCATAGTAGGTGCATCATTGAAGGGAAGGTATGCTCTTTAATTATTGATAGTGGAAGTTGCACTAATGTAGTAAGCACTAGATTAGTGGATAAGTTAAATTTGAAAACATCTTCACATGCTAAACCATATAAGCTACAATGGTTGAGTGAAAAAGGAGAGTTAGTGGTAGACAAACAAGTACTCGTTTCTTTTACTATTGGCAAATATAATGATGAAGTACTTTGTGATGTTGTTCCTATGGAGGCCACACACTTACTCCTTGGTCGACCTTGGCAATTTGATAGAAAAGCTCTACATGATGGAGTTGCTAATACTTATATTCTTTCTCATGTAGGTAAGAAGGTCACACTCAAACCACTAACACCTAAAGAGGTTTGTGAAGATCAAATAAGGATGAAGCTTAAGAGGGACCAAGAGAGGCAACTCACTTTGGCCGAAAGCTCCAAAGGCATGCCCAAGCATGATGACAAGCCCACGGCCGAGAGTTCCAAGGGAGGTAAAACTAAAGGGAAGTTGTCTAATCCTAAGGTTCATAAGCTTGAAAAATTGAAAAGTAAAAAGATTGAAAAGAAAGAGAGCTTCTTGATAGAGAAGAGCGAACTTAAGAGAGACTATCTAGCTAGGAAGTCCATGTTTCTTTGCATCCCTAATCCTTTGGTTTTGAGTTCTAACTTTGTAGGTGAGCAAGGAAGCTTGGAGGCTTTATTGGAGGAGTTTCAAGATGTCTTTCCCAAGGACATACCTCACGGCCTTCCCCCTATAAGAGGCATTGAGCATCAAATTGACTTGATACCGGGTGCACCATTACCAAACCGTCCAAGCTATAGGAGTTCTCCTCAAGAGAGCCATGAAATTCAAAGACAAGTGCAAGAGCTTATGGACAAGGGTTGGTTGAAGGAGAGCCTTTCTCCTTGTGCATCACCCGTGATACTAGTGCCTAAGAAGGAGGGAACATGGAGGATGTGCACCGATTGTAGAGCAATCAACAACATCACTATAAGGTATCGTCGTCCTATCCCTAGATTAGATGACTTGTTGGATGAATCACATGGTGCTTGTGTATTCTCAAAGATAGATCTTAAAAGTGGTTACCACCAAATTAGAATGAAACAAGGGGATGAGTGGAAAACCGCATTTAAGACTAAATTTGGGTTATATGAATGGCTTGTTATGCCATTTGGCTTATCTAATGCGCCTAGTACTTTCATGAGACTCATGAACCATGTTTTGAGAGAGTTCTTAGGAAAGTTTGTAGTTGTGTACTTTGATGATATCTTGATATATAGTAAAACTTTTCTTGAACATCTAACACATTTGAAGTATGTCTTGGAAGTACTTAGGAAGGAACATATATATGCCAACAAGAGCAAATGCACCTTCTCCACCAACAAGGTAGTATTTCTCGGTTTTGTAGTGAGCTCTCAAGGAGTTCAAGTTGATGAAGGAAAGGTAAAAGCTATACAAGAATGGCCTACTCCCACTTGTGTAAAAGATGTTAGGAGTTTTCATGGCTTGGCTAGTTTTTATAGGAGATTTGTTAAAGATTTTAGTACTATTGCATCTCCTTTAAATGAACTTGTTAAGAAAGAAATTCCATTTGTGTGGGGGCCTAAACAAGAAGAAGCCTTTCGGTTCCTAAAGGAAAACTAACTAATGCACCTATTCTTGTTTTGCCAAATTTTGATTTGTCATTTGAATTGGAGTGTGATGCTTCCAATGTAGGTGTGGGTGCCGTGTTGATGCAAGGAGGTCATCCTGTGGCCTATTATAGTGGGAAGCTTAGGGGTGCACAAGTGAACTACTCAACATATGATAAGGAGATGTATGCCTTGGTGAGAGCTTTCCAAGTGTGGCAACACTATCTCCTCCCAAAGGAATTCATAGTGCATACCGACCATGAAGCTTTGAAGCACTTAAAAGGGCAAGGCAAATTGGGAAAAAGGCATGCAAGATGGGTAGAATTCATTGAAACTTTTCCTTATGTCATTAAATACAAGAAAGGTGTAAGTAATATAGTAGCCGATGCACTTAGTAGAAGATACTCATTGCTTACCATGCTAGAAACTAAGATGCTAGGTTTTGAACACATTAAAAACTTGTATGAAAGTGACATTGATTTTAGTGAAGTTTTCATGATGTGTGTGCATAGGGCTCATAAGGATTTCTTTAGGCATGAAGGATATCTTTTTAAAGGAAAAACTTTGTGTGTGCCTAAGACATCCTTAAGAGACTTACTTGTTTGTGAAGCACATGAGGGGGGCATCATGGGACATTTTGGGATTGATAAGACCCTTGCTATTTTACAAGAACATTTCTATTGGCCACACATGAAGAAAGATGTGAACCGATTCATATCTAAATGCATTGCATGCCGTAGAGCCAAGTCTAGGGTTATGAATCACAGCTTGTACACTCCCCTCCCCATTCCTAATTCCCCTTGGATTGGTATTTCTATGGACTTTGTCCTTGGTTTACCTAGAACAAAAAGGGGAATGGATTCTTTGTTTGTTGTAGTGTGTAGGTTTTCTAAAATGGCACATTTTATTGCTTGTCACAAGGTTGATGACGCCACACACATAGCAAACTTATTTTTCAAAGAGGTGGTGAGATTACATGGGTTGCCAAAGAGCATAGTAAGTGATAGGGACTCCAAATTTCTTAGTCATTTTTGGAGAACCCTTCGAAGCAAGCTTGGCACCAAGTTCTTGTTCTCTACCACTTGTCATCCTCAAACGGATGGCCAAACCGAAGTGGTTAATAGGACACTAGGTCAATTACTAAGGTGTTTTGTTAGGGGAAATGTGAAGACTTGGGAGGAGCATTTACCATTTATTGAGTTTGCTTATAATAGGGTAGTAAATGCAACTACTAAGTGTTCTCCATTTGAGATTGTATATGGATTCAACCCACTAACACCTCTTGATCTTATTCCTTTGCCACTTGAGTTTGTTTTGGATGTAGATGGAGCTAGCAAGGCCGAAAGGGTGAAGACTCTCCACACCAAGATTAAAGATCAAATTGAGAGAAGATATACCAAGGCGGCAGCTAAAGCAAACCAACATAAGAAAGATGTTCAATTTCAAGAAGGAGATTTGGTTTGGCTTCATCTAAGGAAGGAGAGGTTCCCTACTCTTAGGGGATCAAAACTTTTACCTAGAGGAGACGGTCCTTTCAAGATTCTCCAAAAACTTGGACCAAATGCTTATAAACTTGACCTTCCTAACACTTATACTTGTAGTAATTCTTTCAATGTTAGTGATTTATCTCCTTTTGATGTAGGTGAAGAGGAGAATAACTTGAGGACAAGTTCAACTCAAGAAGGAGGGTTTGATGGAGGACCATCCTTCACTAGAAGAGTTACAAGATCCATGACCAAAAGAATACAAGAAGAAGTAGAAAGTCAACTCAAAAGTCAAAGTCAAGAGTCAACTCAAGACTTCTCCTTGTTATACAATAGGACTTGTAATCTCTTAGAAATATTATAAACTTGTAATTAGGATTTCTAAGTGAATAATTGTGGGCATTATTTTGGCATGTGAGTTCACGGCTATGCATAGCTTACTAGGGCCGAATTTACCTCTAAAAAGAGGGAGAGTGTGCGCCACTCTCTCTAGGGAGAGTGGAAGAGAATTGGAGGGAAAAGTAGTGGGAAGAGAACTAACTCAATTTGAATTCCAACCATTAGATGAGATCTAGAGTCTCTAATCCAATGGATGAATTCAAATTCAGCTAGCACATGTTTTTGGCACCACTTTTAAGTGAACTCTAACCACTTGATTAAGATCTAATCAAGAGGCTAGAATTCAAACTTAAGACATGCTTTTCCCACCACTCTTCTACTTCACCGTGACCATAGGATGGATTCTAGATCCAATGGAGGTGATGGTGATCCGTGTGGAGAGGTTTGAGAAAGCCTAATACACGTTAATTAACTATCTAATCCAAAGGATGAAAATTGATCCTTGCAATCCAAGGTGGCGCCAAAACTAGCTAGTATAAGTAGGATTTTATTTGAATTGTAGACACTTTTGATTAATTGAGAATTGAATTCAGAAAATTGAGAGTGTTTTCTCTCTTGTGTTCTTGTGAAGAACCTTGAATCTCATCAATGGCTTCCTTGCTCCATTGTGGCGGTTCCACCTCAAGCTTATTGGCACTTGCCATGGCGCTTCCATTTCTCTTCTAATCCGTTTTCTCCATTTCTTTTCTCCTTGAGCCCGTGTGCTTCTTCTTCCTAAACACCAAGCCTCCATTGAAGCATGAAGATCCGTGTCTCTTATGCTATTCTCCTTGAGGATTGCATCACTTACTCCTTGGTAGACCTTGGCAATTTGATAGAAAAGCTATACATGATAGAGTTGCCAATACTTACATTCTTTCTCATGTAGGTAAGAAGGTCACACTCAAACCACTAACACCTAAGGAGGTCTGTGAAGATCAAATAAAGATGAAGCTTAAGAGGGACCAAGAGAAGCAACTCACTTTAGCCGAGAGCTCCAAGGGCACACCCAAGCATGGTGGCAAACCCACGGCCGAGAGCTCCAAAGGAGGAAAAGTGAGAAGGGTGAATTGGTAGTGGATAAGCAAATCTTAGTTGCATTTAGCATAGGGAAATATGATGATGAGATCCTATGTGACGTAGTTCCTATGGAGGCAACTCATATGCTACTAGGTAGATCATGGCAATTTGATAAGCATGCTTTACATGATGGTGTTGTAAATACTTATGTCTTTTCTCATGTTGGCCGCAAGGTACACCTTAAGCCTTTGTCACCTAGGGAAGTTATAGAGGACCAAGTGAAGATGAAGATGAAGAGGGAGGAAGAGAAGAAGGCCTTGGCCGAGTGCTCCAAGGATAATACCAAGGCCACTCATGCTTCCAAGAGCTTGGCTGATGTAGGAACATCTAGAAGAGTTACTAGAAGCATGCAAAGGAAGCTAGAGGAGGAGGTGGGAAGACTCCAAGACCATGAAGCTAGTATAAGACTTATCACTTGTAACCTACTTGTAAATGCTTTTGAACATGATTAAGTCCTATGTTGTAATAGCTCTAGGGTAAGACTTGGGCCAAGCCCATGGGTTCTTAGGGCCAAGCCCATGGTTTCCATAAACACCTATACGTGTCATGCTTTCCTAGTCAAGGCCACATAAGGTTTTCAAAAAGTGGCTAAAATTATTTTCGGTTCAAAAACTTGTGTGAAGCCTTGAGATACTTGCTAATTAGGAAGGAGTTCCTTGATTAAGCATTGGATCCATGCCAATACTTAATCAAGGATCTCCACTCTTGATTAGGAAGTGATTAAGATTGATGACATGGCTAATCACATGGGCCACAAGGGGAGACAAACCCATGTGCTTCCTTAACTACCAAGTAACCCACATGGTTACTTGGCTTGCAAGGAAGCCCACAGATTGGTGCAGCCCTAACCTTGGTTAGTGGCTCCTAAACCGTGGTTAGGTTTACTTGGAGGCCAAGCTTGGTTCCCTATAAATTCCATGGCCGAACCCAATGTATGGATCTTTTTGGAATTTGATGAATGAATAGCTCTGTGCATTCTTGAGAGATTTTCTTCTCTTGTTCCCTTAGGGAATTCTCTTTGAATCTTATCAATGGATCTCTATACCCATTGTGGCAGTTCCTCCTAGGCTTATAGGTCTCACCACCTTGGCGCCACCACCATCTCTTCCTCTTCCACTTTTCCATTTCATTTCTTCACCCTTAAACACCAAACACTTGTTTGACAGAGAGCATCTCTTGGTGCAACCGTGAGGCTTTGTTGAAGACTAGATCGGGGCAATCCTTGGAGCTTCATTGGAGCACCTTCCATGGAGCACCTACATCATTGGCCTAGAGCTCTAAGAAGACTTCTAAGCTTGCTACTCCAAGTCCTAAGCCTAAAATCAAGAAAGAAAAGACTAAGAGTAGTGAAGACACTAAAGGGAGTTTCTTAATTGAGAGAGGAAAGGTTAAGAGGGAATTCCTAGCTAGGAAATCTATATACTTGTGTTTACCTTCACCTTTAATTTTGAGTGCTACTTGTATAGGTGATCAAAGTGCTATGGATGACTTGCTAGAGGAGTTTGGAGATGTGTTCCCTAAGGAGATACCTCACGGCCTACCACCATTGAGGGGGATAGAGCACCAAATTGATCTCATTCTGGGTGCACCTCTTCCAAATAGGCCAACCTATAGAACATCACCTCAAGAGACAAATGAGATAGAGAGGCAAGTGCAAGATTTGCTAAGCAAAGGTTGGGTGAAGGAGAGCTTGTCTCTATGTCCCTTACTTGTGATACTTGTCCCTAAGAAGGAGGGAACATGGCGCATGTGCACGGATTGTAGAGCAATCAATAACATCACCATAAGGTATCGCCACCCCTGATGCAAACCAATGAGTAACTTGTAAGGGATCTTCATGAATAAGCAAAAGGGTACCCCAATCTTCATTCACCAATGTTCAATCACTCTTAAACAACGTAATAACTTAATATATAGCAATGATAGCTCATGGTCAACACAAAAGGGGAAAGAAAGAAATAAAAAATGGAAGAAGGAAGAAGTGTGGTAAGCGCCATGGATGAAGTACCCAATGAGCTTGGTTGGAGAATCGCCACTTGGATCATGGATCCATGATAAGATTCAAGGTTCTTGGAAGAAACCCTAGAAGAGCTCTCTCCTTTTCTCAAGACTTTGGTCTTAGAAATTCTCTTTTCATAAATGACCAAAGTGAGTACAATAGAAATGTTGACCAACTTAAATGAAAGTGCAATGGGCCTAAGGTTAGAAATCTGAAATGTTCTCCACCCTAGGATGAAATTAGTGATCAATGGTGAGATGAGAGACACCCTAGGCTGAGCACAATTCACAATTACAAGGCCCAAATCCAAGTCTTAAAACAAATACATAATTGAAAGAAACTAATAGGCCTAAACAATTAAACAACTCGCTGGAAAATACTGGTAGCATTCCAATGTTAACTTCAAGCTCCATTTCCTCCTAGATTCAGTCCGAACTGGGATTTGGTGTCTTCATAGATTTTGTATCCCTTTAAGTCAGCTTTCAAATGCCACCAAGACGAAATTAATTGGAGTTTTGTAGCCCATATTATGCTCGAAATACTAAACCTGGTCAGCAGCCCGCTGGAACATCCTGGTAGTATCCAAATGTTACTTTCAAGTCCAATTTCCTCCTAGATGCAGTTAGAACTGAGCTTCTGTGTCTTCATAGATTTTGTATCCCTTTAAGTCAGCTTTAAAAAGACACCAAGAACAGATAAATTGGAGTTGGGTAGCCCAAGTTATGCTCTGAATACTAAACCTTGTCAGACAGTAAAAAACATAGCGAATTTTATTAGAAGCTCAATTTATTAAAAAGTAAAGTTGAAGAGTTTGTTGAGCTTTTGGAGATGGTCCTCCATCAAACCCTTCTTCTTGTGGCCAACTTGTCCTCAAGTGGCTTTAGGTTCTTACCTACAATAAAATTCCACCCGGATCAAAGATCAAACATACCCTATCAAATTTTATATTTAATAAGAAAGTGTGTAGCCTATTCATATCAATAACACAATTTAAAGAAGGAAAGAAATAATTGAAATGTTCATTCATGGTGTAACTAAAATTCTTAAGAGTTTCTTCTCCTTTTTCAACTTGTGTTGACATTTGTTCCTTGATCCATATTTCTTCACTAGGTTTGGAAATTTGTGGTATGCCCTCCTTCTTAGGTTCTTCCAATAACCTAAAAAAACATTTAACATCATGAAAACAATGGTTAATTGGTACAATAAAAAATTTTAAATTCCCAATCTCAAGGGTTGTCCAAGGCTTAAAGCCATAAGACTCTAGTGCAATCTCATCTTTATTAGAAGTAAAAAGAGTATCAAGTGACAAACAAATCTTCTCTAGTGGTTGTTCTAATTCCATGGGTGGTTCATTTTCTTCATGATGTGTGCTCCATGGAAACTTTATAGACAATTCATCACTAGGTATTAAGGTAAAAGGATTCTTGTAAGGAATGTCACAAACAACTTCACCATGTGCTTTGAGTTCTATCTCTTCCACATCCTCACACAAGAAGTTGTTGTCTTGTATTTCTTCCTTTAATGTCATTTCTACATCATCCTTCAAATGAGAATCATCATAAACAAAGTAAGGATTAGTACAAGCAATTAAAGTATCAATTATTTCCTTCTTTTGTTCTTTCAACTCTTTCTCCTTTAACTCTTTTTCTCTCAACTCTTTCTCTTTTAACTCTTTTCCCCTCAACTCTTTCTCTTTTAGCTCTTTTACTATCAAGTCTTTCATCTCTCTCAAAATTCTCTCTTTAAACTCAAATTCAAGTCTCTTATATTCCTTCCTAACTCTTAGTTCTTCATCACCAAAGACCCTTCTAGTTGTGTGTGGGTTTCTACTATGGTATGTGTTTCGGTCATGCCTTTCCTTTCCTTTCCTCTCTTCATCAAAGGCTCTAAAGAAATACTCCTCATCATATTTACTTATCCCACCACTTTTTCAAGGTGAATAATGGTTACCCTTTTACCTTTCCCTTTCACTTCCACTCCTCTATTCACTCCTCTTCTTCTTTCATGCTCTTCCCTTTCTCTTCTCTTATAATTTTCTCTAAAGGTTTTCTCTCTTCTCTCATGATACTCATTTCTCACCCTTCTTTCAAACTCAATCCTCTTATTTTTTTCTTCCCTAAACCATCTATTTCTCTCCTCCCTAACCTCATTCGAACTCTCTTGAAGCTCATTCTTGAGGTTGTGTTGTAGGTGAATGAATTTCTCCATCATGGCATCCATAACCTTTTGGGTTCTAGGAGATAAATCATTACCAACACTTGGGGAGCTATCCATTGCTGCAAGGAAGATGTTAGAAGCAAAAATAGTATAAGAGAAAAGAACCTTTCCACTTTACTAAGTGTTTCCACTCAACACTCTTGTTTACACTCTTTAGAGGCTTTTTCTATGATGTACTCTCTAGCCTTTTTCCTCTAAACTCTCACTTAAAGTTTCTTGAGAAACCTTTATCAATTATCAAGTCCAATTTTATCCAAGTGAAAGAGGAAAAATTCAGCCAAAAAGCTTAAGGAAATTCAAAGGAGACAAATACTCAAGACAAAACTATTAGGAAGCCAAAGAAGACAAGCAATAAAAGGACACTCAATGAAGAAAATTTAGCTACTCAAAAGGAGAATTTATATAAGACAATGGATACTCTAGCTACTACAAATAAAATGAAGGAAAACAACACTTTAAAACTGGAAAAATATTTTTGACACGCGCCGAACGTGCGTCAAATAATACCAAAGCCTAGCTACTACTTTGCAGTAATAGTGGACTCGGATCGTTTCCCTACGGATTACTTTGTTACTTCTCTATAGCCGAAATTTTAAATGCAATTTTGGGGGTTTTTGTGTAGAGGAAAAATTAAAGGCAATTAAATAGTAAAAATTAACCAATGACAGTAATTAAACAATAATTAAAAAGTAATTAATAGGTTATTAAAAGGCAACAATCCGATCTCTGTCAAATCCCAATTTCCCTCATTGGTTCAACAAAATAAAGACACTCATCTATGCAGTGCATTGAAACCGAGATCTCTGCATGTCAACACTGAACTAGCGCTCTAAGATCTTAGAGAATTATCATCGAACACTTGGTGGCCTTTAAACTCACACAATCGCATGAGAGCACACAACTTGGTTCCGAATCATATAATTAGTTCTCTGCATTCATTATCAATCAACAATCTAAATCCAAAATATTAATCAACATAATGGAATTAAAATTATAGAATCCAAAACGAGTACTTATGCAATTGAAAACGGAGAACCTAAGGAAATTAGGGATCCTATTGAGATCGAATTGGTTGAAGAAATTAGTTGCGCATAATTAAAATTAGACTAAGCATAAATTGGGATTGCATATTAGAAGAATTAAATTGCAAGAAGGGAGAGAGAACGAGAATTGGAATGGCAAACCTGAAAACCCTAACAAAGCGACTTGAAAGGAAAAAAGCAATGCCGAAAATTGAAATTGATTGAAAGGTAAAAAGTGTCTACAATTTTCTGAATTGGGGTATTTATAATAAGTGAGTCATGTGCTAGTCACATGACTTTAAGTGACTTAGGGTGCAGGGTTCAAAGCCCACCCAATGCAAACATTTAAATGATCCAATTATATGATTTGAAATGGGCCTACACTAATTCTTCACGCTGGAATTCCCGCATCAATTTCGTGCGTCACTTTCAAGGCAATTTTCACCCCAGATGCGGTCCTAATTGGCTCTTCATGTCTTAATAGCTTTTGTAGCTCTTTCAGTACTCTTTAATTTGACATAAAATGGAGCTCAAAAAGAGTTCTGTAGTGAGAGTTATGCCTTTTTTAGTGAACCTTGTCAAAACTGGAAATTTTAACGAATTAGAACAAAAATAAGCACTTATGGCCCAAATGAGCCCAAACTCTTAAATGCACTAAATCATGCTAATTGACCATTAATAATGTTGTAATATAATGTATTAAATGCAGAGAAATTGATCAAAATAATGATTCATCAATTTGAAACAAAAACTCAAAGAATGGAAGAAATCAAATGCAATTTGCTGGAAAATTTGACAGCATCCGTCACCAAAATTTCCCAAACTTGTGAAAATTTATAAGCATATCAAATGAGCTTGGAAAATTATGAAACCTTCCAGTTGAGCTTATATATATGAAAATTAAATGACCAAATTCCCAGAATTCAATAAAACAACGTTTAACCCAATGAACCAACCATAAACCCGAAACTGTTACAGAATCAGCATAACCGTCGCCAAACTGCAACTTTGGCTTATAAATTGGCTCAAAATGACTTGAAATTTTGGGGATTGGTTTTGGTGATCTTTAGGCACAAAATAAGCTCAATTTAAGGTGCAGGGCAGCCACAAATAAGGGTCCAAAAACAGGGCAAATATGTCTAGACACATGCAAAACACACTATAAGTTCAAATATCATGCTATTAGCAATTTTGACACAATTTGTAATATGATGCTTGAGCCTAATGAGTAATGATGCCTAATTTTAGCTTGGATACTAAATTTGTGGGTGTCTAATGACCCAATTTACTAAGATACTGCACTCAATTTTTCCCAAAAAGTTTTTACTACAAGAGCTACTCACTTTTCACTCTAATTTTTCTTCAATCTTCTTTTCTTGTATTTTTCTTTTCTTGAATTTTTCTTTGACTCTTTTCTTTGAATATTTTCTCTTGCTCTTTTCTTTTCTTTTGTTTTTCAATATTTTCTTTTGGCTATTCTTTGCTGGACAATCCAAGTATAGGCTCAAATACTCAAGCAAGTCAAGTCAAACTTTGCTAACAAGCAAGATAATGGCATGGTAATGGTAACTTGATCTTATAATGAGCAATGCACATAGTAATAACACATATAAGCACTAATTAAGGCACCTATGATGCAGGGGATTCAAATTCCAGCAAAGGGACTCAAAATACATATTGAGAAAATTCATCAAACACATGGGGGCTATTGACTAGAATGTGTCTAGCATGTAAAATAAGTTATGTATGATCTACCATGAGTGTCAGAACATCTCTTATATGTATTGGACAGTCAAGGCACACAACAACAACTCAACAAAAATTCAATTGAATCAAAAATTGAAATAAAAAAGATAGGAGCTAGACTCAATACCACAAGTGAAGAACAACTAGGTGAAGAACAAGCTCTTGATACCAAATTTTGATGCAAACCCATGAGGAACTTGTAAGGGATCTTCATGAATAAGCAAAGGGGTGTCCCAATCTTCATTCACCAATGTTCAATCACTCTTAAACAGCGGAATAACTCAATATATAGCAATGATAGCTCATGGTCAACACAAAAGGGGAAAGAAAGAAATAAAAAATGGAAGAAGGAAGAAGTGTGGTAAGTGCCATGGATGAAGCACCCAATAAGCTTGGTTGGAGAATCGCCACTTGGATCATGGATCCATGATAAGATTCAAGGTTCTTGTAAGAAACCCTAGGAAAGCTCTCTCCTTTTCTCAAGACTTTAGTCTTAGAAATTCTCTTTTCATAAATGACCAAAGTGAGTACAATAGAAATGTTGACCAACTTAAATGAAAGTGCAATGGGCCTAAGGTTAGAAATCTGAAATGTTCTCCACCCTAGGATGAAATTAGTGATCAATGGTGAGATGAGAGACACCCTAGACTGATCACAATTCACAAGTACAAGGCCCAAATCCAAGTCTTAAAACAAATACATAATTGAAAGAAACTAATAGGCCTAAACAATTAAACAACTCGCTGGAAAATCCTGGTAGCATTCCAACGTTAACTTCAAGCTCCATTTCCTCCTAGATTGAATCCAAACTGGGCTTTGGTGTCTTCATAGCTTTTGTAGCCCTTTAAGTCAGATTTCAAATTCCACCAAGACGAACTTAATTGGATTTTTGTAACCCACATTATGCTCGAAATACTGAACCTGGTCAGCAGCCCGCTGGAACATCCTGGTAGTATTCAAACGTTACTTTCAAGTCCAATTTCCTCCAAGATTCAGTTAGAACTGGGCTTCTGTGTCTCATAGATTTTGTATCCCTTTAAGTCAGCTTTAAAAAGACACCAAGAACAGATAAATTGGAGTTGTGTAGCCCAAGTTATGCTCTGAATACTAAACCTTGTCAGACAGTAAAAAACATAGCGAATTTTATTAGAAGCTCAATTTATTAAAAAGTAAAGTTGAAGAGTTTGTTGAGCTTTTGGAGATGGTCCTACATCAACCCCATCCCTAGACTTGATGATCTTTTAGATGAATTACATGGTTCCACTATTTTTAGTAAGATAGTGATAGAGGACTATCCCCACAAGAGGAACCTCCTCCAAGGAGACTCACTAGGAGCATGCTCAAAAAGCTAGAAGAGGAGTTGGAGAAGGTCAAAGAATTCTACAAGCTTCAAGGCCTTAGAAATTGATGTAGGAACATCTAAGACAAGAAGGATTACTAGAAGCAAGAGAAGGAAGCTTGAAGAGGAAGTGGAAAAGCTCCAAGTTTTGTACCCTAGTATAAGACTCAAACTTGTAATATCTTGTAAACTTGTATGGACAAGAATAAGTCCTATTGTAATAGCCTAGGGTATGACAATAGGGTCCAAAGCCCACGGGTTTCATAAATCCTAAGCATGCATTGCATTCCTAAGCCAAGGTCACACAAGTTTTCAAAATCGGCTAAAAACATTTTCGGCTACAAAAATTTTGTGAACCTTGAAACACTTGCTAATTAGGAAGGAAACCTTGATTAAGTATTGGATCCATGCCAACACTTAATCAAGGATCTCAACCCTTGATTAGGAAGTGTTTAGGATTGATGACATGGCAAATCACATGGGTACTAAGAGGAGACAAACCCATGTAAAACCCATGTATAAGCTAACTACCAACTAACTAGCCTAGTTACTTGGGGGTCAAGGTGGCATTTCGGATTGGCTATGATCTTAACTAGGATTAGGCTAGTCTAATCATGGTTTAGGTGACTTGGAGGCCAAGGAAGCATAGCCTATAAGTACCTTGGCCAAAACTCATGTAAGGAACTTTTGCTAAATTTTGAATGAAGAGCTTTAAGTGTTTGAGAGAGATTTTCTCTTGTTCCCTTAGGGAAATTCCTTGAATCTTATCAATGGCATCTTGCTTCCATTGTGACGGTTCCTCCTAGGCTTATAGGATCTCCTCCTTGGCGCCACCCATCCATTTCTACCTATTCCGCTTTCTACTTGATTTCTAAACACCTAAAACACCTAAATACATGCTTGGCCGAGACACTTGTCTTGGACTCTTGAAGGATTTCAGTTTGAAGACTAGATTTGGGCAACATTGAAGCTTCTTTGGATCACCCCCAAGGAGGCCTGCATCAGAAATACTAAGGATTATTGTAATCTTCTTGTAAATACTTTTGAATCTTGTAATGCCATGTTATGAGCTTGGCAAGCTCATGGTACTTGGTTTTCTTTTCTTGTATGTTTCGGTTGCGTGGCTTAGGGATCCAAATAATGAAAAGATGAACAATAAAGTTCACATTAGAATTTCAAATGAATTTCAAGTTAATTTGAGTTTGGGTGAAATTCTAAAGTGAACTCAAGAGATGAGGGTGAAGTAGATTTCTACTTAAGTGGTGATCCATGTCTCCACTTAAGGAGAAACCTCAACCCTTGATCAAGTCTCCCTATTCAAGGGTCTAGATCAAGGATTGATGACATGTCACTTGGAAAGTGACATGTAACTTCCCTAGCTTCATTATTAGTTAGTTGGTTATCCTAAGCCTAGTTAGTTAGTTTGGTTAGGTTAGGTTTAGCTTGGCTTGCAACTCAAGCTAACCGTGGGGCTATATAAGCTTATCCCACTCCTTTGTAAAACACTTTTGATATTTTGATAAATGAAATAGCTTTGAGCTTTTCTTAAGAGAGGATTCTCTTGTCTTGCTTAGCAAGGTTTCTTGGATCTTATCAATGGATTCCATCCTCCATTGTGGCGGTTCTCCCTAGGCTTATTGGCTAGCCATGGCGCCTACCCTCACCATTTCTCACCCCCTTCACCTTTTTCTTTTTCGGTCTTCCTTCCACCATTGAAGCTTTGACCGAAAGCTTCCTTTAGCTTGTCTTGGAGTGCATTGAAGAAGCTAGATTGGGCAACATCAAGGGCTCTTTGGAATCTCTCTAAGGAGGCCTCTATCAAGTGGTATCATGAGCTTGTGTCTTCTTTGTTGGACTTGAAGCTGAAGAAGCCATCCCTAGTTTTAGTTTTGATATACTTGTACTTTTGATCTTTGTGATAGATTGTATATAGGAGTTTAAAATGTATTGATTGTTTTAGTTTAGGCTTTGAGTGTTGTTTTTATTCAATCGTTTCATAGAAAATTTGATTTTACTCTTGTGATTTGAGCTAGAGAAGTTTTGGAACCCCATTTTATTTGAAAGGAATCAAAAAATTTGGTTTAAAAAGGTTTTAAGCTGAAGTAATCGATTACTATATAGCTATAATCGATTACCAACAGATTCAGAAAACAAGGGAACCCAAACTGCTCTGGAGTAATCGATTACCACTCCATAGTAATCGATTACTTCGTGCTTGAAGAAACAGAGGAAGGCAAATTTCTCTAGAGTAATCGATTACCACAATCCAGTAATAGATTACTACACCAGAATTCATCTCAAATGTTTTTGAAACTGCTTTAAATTGAAACCTCTTTGAATTGTTTTCAGAAGAGAGATCTTTTTGAGTTTTTCAAGAAAGAAAGGAAGAGCTAAACACTAGTTTTTACAAGAATTCTCTTCAAAGTTTCAAAGATTTCTCTTGAGATGAAGGTCAGAATGGTTGAATTGTTTGGATGATATCATTGATCAATGCATACACAACAGGTGTAATCTTACCTGATCTTTATCTTTTGTAATCTTTTTGGTTTAAACTCTAAAGAGAAAGGTATTCTCTTGGAAGAGTTGATGAGTTTTTGAGAGAGGTACTCTCAAAGGTTGATTCTTGAAGGGATCAAGGATCAAGATATGTTCTTAGGTGAAGAACATATGGTTTTGAGTATTTGATTTGTTTTTGTGTTTGTGCAGTGTGGTTGTATTGAACATAGAATCTTTATAGTGGAAAACCGATCGCAACAGATTGTTGGGTTGGGACTGGATGTAGGCCGAAAGTTGAACCAATATAAATCTCTGTCTAAACTCTCTTCTCTATCTTATCTCTTTTAATTCATTGTTTTCTTGCTTTACAATTTTCCCTTGTTTTCCGCTGATTATATCTCTGATACGTTCTTGTAATTCAAGATAAGTTTGATTCGGGAAAAAGTGAGAAAAAGTTAAATTGAACTAGGGAACTTGAATCTATTCACCCCCCTCTAGATTCATATAGGGACCAACATTCTTCAGTGGAGTATCTTCAACGGGTTAGTTATGATAGCTTTCTTTGAGTTTTCATTGTTCCATGTCTTCTTTCTATAGCCTAGTCTTTGTTTCTTTGAGTTGTTTCCATTTTGTTCAGTTAGTTTGTGTTTAAGCATGTGTTCCTTCATTGTTTCCCTTCAAACCGTGGGTTTCCATGGTTAGGCATGCTTATCTTGAAGTTTTACTCATAGTTACTTTATCTTCCATGACAAGATTCTTTGTTCTAGAGTAACTTCCTTTGTAAGCTTCTTTGTTTGATTTGTTTTCTTGTAGTTTTGTTTAGTCCTTTGTGTTTTTCCTTTCGAAAACCGTGAGTATGATGTATGTGCTGCACCTTGGTTGATTTGGGTTTCATGTTTTACATGGGTTCCATGAAATAGAAGATGCTTCTAGTGTAAGTTTCCCATGAACATGCATTTAGTTAGCTTCTAGAGCACTCTTTAAGGTCCAATTTGTGTAGAACCTTGTGATTTGTATTTTAGGTTTTAGAAATTGAACTTGGAGGTTTCTCCTCTTCATTATTGGTTTCGGTCCAGCCATACATAGTGTGTAGAAAAAAAATACAAAATCAAAAACAAAGAAAAGAAACAAGTGAGAAAAACAAAAGAAAAAGAAGTAGTGGTGAAAAGTGAAGTGTATGGGTCCAAAAAGAGTATCAATTGAGTGAGGACCATACAAGAACAAAATCAAAAGAACCAAAACAGCAAGAGGAAAATTTGAAAAGTGAAAAGAATTGGCAACTAGACACACCCTTGGACTTTGTTTTGAGCACACATCACCCAAATTGAATTTCTAGTACCTTGTTTTTGGATTTGAGTGTGTAGTGATTTTGGTGTGATTTTCACTTTGAGTTTTTACTGCACTTGCTGGAAATTGATGATGCTATGACTATGTGAGATTTATTTTACATTTGGATTGAATTTTTAAAAGGTTTCATAATCATAGATCACAAAATTCATTTCGGTCGCCTATTCGGTTTCTAGGAATCGGTCGCTAAAATTGGAAGCATTTTCGGTGGCTAATTTGATTTTGTGGGTGGCTGTACTTTTGTTTCTCATACTCTTAGTCTCGGTTTGGACTTGTTTTTCCCTGCAAATTCATGTTCCTTTGCTATCCATACATGTGCCATTGTCTTATCAAAGTTTACTCCATAATTGATTAGTCTTTCTTTCATTTTGAGCCTTTTTCTTGTTTGTCTTTCTTGGACTCCTAGTTTTGTCTTTGAGTATTTGTCTCTTTGGAATTCTTAAGCCTAGCTATGGTGCTGTTCCTCTTTCACATTGGCTTGGTAGGAACTTGATAATTGATTTGAGAATAATTTCTAAGTGAGAACCAAGAGATAGAGAGGAAAAATGCGAGTTTCATTAGAGAAAAAGCCACTAAGTGCGAAACACGAGTTGATTGAGTGGATACACTTAGAGAGTGGTGAGATCCTTTATTTCCTATTATATTCTTGTACACTAACCTTTTCTTGCAACGATGGCTAGTTCTCCTAGTGTTGGCAATGATTTGTCACCCAAAACTCTCAAAATGATGGATGTGTTGATGAGTAGATTGAATACCACCCTTGATGAGAGAGTTGGGTCGATTGAAAGGAGGTTGGATAGTGAGAGGAGGCATAGTGGAGAGTCTAGTAGGAATAGAGAGGAGGAATAGAGGAGAAATAAGGAAGCAAATGATAGGAGAGGGAGAGAAGAAAATGAGAGAAGGAGGGAGAACAATAAAGGAGGTTATGAAGCTTCCATTGGGAGTGATGGAGGAGAAAATGAGGTGGACGATTTCGGTTTTGATGAGCATGGGAATGAGAGGAGAAGGGAGAGAGGTGGTTGATACCATTTTAGGAGGTATAGCCGAGACTCAAGGAGGTCATACTATGGTGATGATCCAAGGAGGGATGAAGGGCTACCTAAGGTGAGGCTTCCTAAGTATAGTGGTGAAGGAGGGGCCGAAGGGTTCCTTGATTGGGCCATGAAGGTAGACCAAACTTTCTTGTGTTATCCTAACTTGACTAATGAGATGAAGCTCAACCTTGCTACTCTTTAGTTTGAGGGCTATGTGCTAGTGTGGTGGTGATGGAGGACCATCCATCTCCAAAATCCAACCCAAACTTTCTAACCTTAATCTTTAATAAATTGGGTTTCTAATAAATTCGCAATGTTTTTACTATCTGACCAGGTTCAGTATTTCAATCATAACTCACGCTACACAAATCCAATTGAGATGATCTTGGTGCCAAATTAAAGAAGACTTCAAGGGCTACAAAATCTATGAAGACACCAAAGCCAAGTTTGGACTGCAACTAGTTGGAAAATGAGCTTGAAGTTAGCATTGGAATGCTTCCAAGAATTTTCAGCGAAATGTTTTAATGTTTAGGCTTATTAGTAGTTTTCTTTCGATTATGTAATTGTTTTAAGGATTTAATTTGGGCCTAAACTTGTAATAAACAAAGAATTAGTGACCCTTAGATAGGATTCTAATCCAAGGGTTAAGCTTAGAAGCTTGGAGTGCAAGCTTGGCACCTTGACCATTAGATGAGGATACTAATCCAAGGGCTAAGCTTAGAAGCTTGGAGTGAAAGTTTGGCGCCGTGACCATTGGATGAGGATCTACATCCAAGAGTGGAGGATTGATCCTTGTTCTCCAAGTTAATCAAACTTGCACCATAAGCTTCCTTCCGTGGCCATTAGATTAGAATCTAATCCAAGGGTGGACATTAGTTCCTTGCATAGCAAGCTTGTAACCAATTCTCTTAGTATAAGTAGGCCATTTTCATATTTGTAAAGAACTTTTGATAAAATTTCTGAATATTGAATTAAGCTAAGAGCTTATTCTTTGATAATATTCTCTCTTGTGTTCTTGTGAAGAACCTTGAATCTCATCAATGGCTTCCTTGTCCATTTTGGCGGTTCCACCTCTAGCTTATTGACATTTGCCATGGCGCTTCCATCTCTAAACTCAATCCATTTTCTATTTCTTTTTCACCTTTAGGCCTTGAGCTTCTTCTTCATTTTTCCAAGCCTCCATTTAAGCATGAAGATTCGCAACTTATATGCTCTTCTCCTTGAGGATTGCATCAAATTTGGTATCTAGAGCTTGTTCTACTTCAATTGGAGCATTCTTCTATCCGGTTTGAGTTCTTACTTTGAATTTTCGTTTTCTCTTCATTTTGTTGTGTAGATCCGTGTTGTATGAATTTTTTTTTGAGTTCTTCACATGTTCCTTGAGTTGTCTTCGTTTTAAATTTGAGTTTTCATGTTAAAAAATTCCTAGATCTAAAATTCCTATCAATTTCTTGTGAATTCACCGTTTAAATTTCTTCCTAAGCTTGTTCTAGTAATTTTTCACATGTGTTCTTGCTTTTGCTTCATATGAACCCTGCCTTCTTAATTGTCCCCAATGTTTCAACAAAAAAAAATCCATGTTAATCCATGAATTACTGGTTTGAATGTGTTTGAGGTGTTGTTCACATGATTTAAGTGTTAAGAATTGTGCATTACAAGTTCAAGTAGCTTTCACCATGCTTAATCTTGCTTACTAGTAATTTTAGACTTAATTTTGCCTTAGTCTTAGGATTTTTCTAATTCGGTCCAGCAAGAAAAATCAAGAAAAGGAATATACAAAGTCAAAGGAAAAAGAAAATCAAAAGAAAACATTACAAGAAAAAAGAATCACAAGAAAATTCAAAGAGAAGAAAAATAAGAAAAGTGAAATTCTAGTGAAATTCAAGTGAGTAGAAAAAGAGCAATTGAAAAGTGAATTTGGTGAAATTAAAGCCTAAATGTGCAGTGCAGTACCTTGACTATTTGAGCCTCTAAACACTCCCAAAATTAGTGATTCAAAGGACTTGGAACAATAGAAACATTTAGGACTAAGCATTAGCATCAAAACTTGAGTTTAGCTTACTAGTAGCCTAGATTCTTGGACTTGTGATGTATGATATGCTTGGTAACTTGAAACTCTATTTTTCCCCTGTATTTTGAGCATATTAATTGGTTGTACAGTGGTGAAAAACTGCACCTAATCACTTAAAATCACTTCACAAAATTCACTTGGAACTTGCCTAAAATTCGGTCCCTATTTCGGCTTCAAATTACTTCTAATTTGGCTTGAATTGTGTACTTGAGTTGCTGTCCAATTTTTTCAGATTTGTGCCTTAAATTAAAAGCATATTTTGTGCAGTAGCTTAGGTGCCATTGTCTCATACTAAACTATTCATTTGAGTAGCCTAATTTTCCTTTCATTGAGTACCTTGTATTGCTTGTCTCTATTGGATTCCTAAGGTTTTGTCTTGAGTTTGTATTTCTTGGAATTCCTAAGCTTGACTCTAGAACTGTTCCTTTTTCACTTTGGAAACTTGGACCTTGAATGATTGATTAGAGGTTTGAACAAGAGTATAAAGAGAGGTTGAATGGAAAAAGACAAGAGTGAACATTTGAGAAAGAGTCTTGAAAGTGTGATACACGAGTGCTACTAGAGTGAAACGCTTAGAGAGTGGCAAGGATCTTTTATATGCTTGTACTTGTTATCTAACCTTTCTTTGTGCAGCCATGGAAAGTTATCTTAGTGTATGGAATGATATCTCACCTAAAGAAAAGAAGATGGTGGGATTGATGAGTACCATGATTCACACAACTTTGAAAGAGAGATTCGACCAAAGAAGGAGAGAAAAGGAGGAAAGGGGGTTGAGAAAGGAGCATGATAAGAGGATCCTTGAGAAGGCTAGTAGAAATCGTGAACATCATGGGAGGAAGGAGAAAACCTTGAGAGAAAAGCATGAGAGAAGGGAAAGAAAAGAAAGAAAGTTGATAGAACAAAATGAAAGGATTTATACCGAGCTTGTGAGAAAGAAAAATGAGTAGAGAGAAAATGAATTAAGAGAAAAAGAGCTAAGGAAATAGAGTTGATGGAAAAACAAATGAAGGAGAAAAATGATTTTTTACTTGTTAATACTAACCCTTCATTCGACATTTTTGATTCTTATCTTGAGGAAGTTGTAGGTGTTGTTCCAAAGGAGGATTCTAAAGAGCAAATTGATCACCTCTTGTGTGAAGATGTTGAAAGGAATGTACTTAATGCTTTAATCAAAGATTCTTGTGATCATCTTTACAAACTTCCTTTTGATGTGATTCCAAATGAAGTGTTGTGTGTGGAGGAACCTTGGAACAACATGGATAGAGGAGGAGAAGTACAAGGGAATTGTGTATTATCAAAAAGGGAAACTTCTTTAACTCTTATTCCTTTTGCTATTCCAACTATGCACAAAAATAATTGTGATACAATAGGTTTTCGCCATAAGAAGGAGGGTTTGATGGAGGACCATCCATCTCCAAAATCCCAACCAAACTCTCCAACCTTAATCTTTAATAAATTGGGTTTCTAATAAATTCGTAATGTTTTTACTGTCTGACCAGGTTCAGTATTTCGACCATAACTCACGCTACACATATCCAATTGAGATGATCTTGACGCCAAATTAAAGAAGACTTCAAGGTATACAAAAGCTATGAAGACACCAAAACCCAGTTCGGACTGAAACTAGTTGGAAAATGAGCTTGAAGTTAGCGTTGGAATGCTTCCAGGAATTTTCAGCGAAATGTTTTAATGTTTAGGCTTATTAGTAGTTTTCTTTCAATTATGTAATTGTTTTAAGGATTTAATTTGGGCCTAAACTTGTAATAAACAAAGAATTAGTGACCCTTAGATAGGATTCTAATCCAAGGGTTAAGTTTAGAAGCTTGGAGTGCAAGCTTGGCATCGTGACCATTAGATGAGGATACTAATCCAAGGGCTAAGCTTAGAAGCTTGAAGTGCAAGTTTGGCGCCGTGACCATTGGATGAGGATCTACATCCAAGGGTGGAGGATTGATCCTTGTTCTCCAAGTTAATCAAACTTGCACCATAAGCTTCCTTCCATGGCCATTAGATTAGAATCTAATCCAAGGGTGGACATTAGTTCATTGCATAGCAAGCTTGGAACTAATTCTCTTAGTATAAGTAGGCCATTTTCATATTTGTAAAGAACTTTTGATAAAATTTCTGAATAATTAATTAAGCTAAGAGCTTATTCTTTGAAAGTATTCTCTCTTGTGTTCTTGTGAAGAACCTTGAATCTCATCAATGGCTTTTTTGTCCATTATGGCGGTTCCACCTCTAGCTTATTGGCACTTGCCATGACGCTTCCATCTCTAAACTCAATCCGTTTTCTATTTCTTTTTCTCCTTGAGACCTTGAGCTTCTTCTTCATTTTTCCAAGCCTCCATTGAAGCATGAAGATCCGCAACTTATATGCTCTTCTCCTTGAGGATTGCATCAGGTGGCATCAAGTGCAACAAGACATAGCACGCATGAGGAGGCCTATGATTAACTCTTGGCTCGGTTTGAGGCAAGCTCTCAAGGAAAGGTTTTTTCCACCTTCTTTTACAAGAGACCTACACATTCAGCTTCAAAGGATGATCCAAGGTACAAGAAGTGTCCAAGAGTATTATAAAGACCTTGAGGTTACCATGTTGAGGGCCGAGTATCAAGAAGATAGGGAGGCCGCCCTTGCTAGATTTACTCATGGCTTGAACCGAGACATCCAAGATGTATTGGAGCTTCAAAGTTATCATACTTTGGAGGAGGCCGTGCACAAGGCCGAAAGAATAGAAGGACAAATTAGAAGGAGGGCTACTTTCAAAAGAACTTCTACACCTAGTTCTTCTAGTTGGAGGGATAGAGGTAAAAGGGAGAATGCTCCTATGGTGAAACCAAGGAGTGACCGTGAGCCTTCCAAGCCCAAAGAGGTACCTTCTTCTTCTAACTCTTTTAAATCTAGTAACATTAAATGTTTTAAGTGTTTAGGGAAAGGATACATAGTTTCACAATGCCCAAATAGAAAAACTATGGTGATGAGGCATGATGGGGAGATGATTACTGAAGACTCTTGCTCATCATCAAGTGAGGATGAAGCTTCCCATGGTGAGGAGCACTCTTCTTGTGAGGAGGCCGAGAGTGGAGACTTGCTCATGGTAAGGAGGATGCTCAACAACTTTTGCCAAGGTATGGATGAGTCCCAAAGAGAGAACATTTTTCATACAAGGTGTCTTGTTGAAGGTAAAACTTGTTCCCTTATCATTGATGGTGGTTCTTGTACTAATGTTGTTAGCTCTCGATTGGTAGACAAACTAGGACTAAGAACTTCTCCCCACCCTAAAGCTTATAAACTACAATGGTTAAGTGGACATGGTGAGTTAGTAGTTGATAAACAATGCTTGATTTCGTTTTCTATAGGTAAATATTGTGATGATGTTTTATGTGATATAGTGCCTATGGAAGCTACTCATTTACTTCTAGGGAGACCATGGCAATTTGATAGAAATGTTATTCATGATGGTGTTGCTAACAACTACATGTTTTCTCATAGTGGAAGAAAAGTTGTGCTAAAGCCTTTGTCTCCTAGGGAAGTTTGTGAAGACCAAATCAAGATGAAGATCAAGAGAGATGGTGAGCAAAAAGCCATTGTGGTCGAGAAGGGTAAAAAGCATGCCAAGGAAAGGCCAAAAGCTTCCAAGCAAGGAAAGCTTGCTGTTTCGGCCGAGACACATGGGAAAAATCCAGCAAGCATCACTCCAAGTTCCCAAGGACACAAGGCCAAGAACCAAAAGGTAAGTGAGTTGGTTCTAAGTAAAGGTAACAAGGGAAGTTTTCTACTTGACAAAAGAGAAATTAAAAGAGAATTTTTGGCTAGAAAATGTATGTTCCTTTGCTTGCCAAACCCTTTGTGTTTGAGTTCTAATTTTGTAGGTGAACAAGTTAAGTTGGATGCCTTGCTAGATGAGTTCCAAGATGTTTTTCCCAAGGAGATCCCTCATGGCTTGCCACCAATCCGCGGGATAGAACACCAAATAGACTTTGTGCCGGGAGCTTCCATACCAAATAGGCCATCATATAGAAGCACACCCCAAGAGGCACATGAGATACAAAAACAAGTGCAAGACCTCATGGAAAAATGATGGGTCAAAGAGAGTTTGTCACCTTGTGCTTCCCCGGTGATCCTTGTCCCTAAGAAGGAGGGCACATGGTGCATGTGCATTGATTGTAGGGCGGTGAACAACATCACTATAAGGTATAGACATCCCATCCCACGTTTAGATGATTTACTAGATGAATTGCATGGTTCCACCATATTTTCCAAGGTAGATCTTAAAAATGGCTATCACCAAATTAGAATGAAAGAGGGTGATGAGTGGAAGACCGCTTTTAAGACTAAGTTTGGACTCTATGAGTGGCTTGTGATGCCATATGGTTTATCCAATGCTCCTAGCACATTTATGAGGCTTATGAATCATGTCTTGAGAGATTTTATTGGAAAATTTGTTGTGGTTTATTTTGATGACATACTTATATATATCAAATCTTTCCATGAACATTTGATGCACTTGAGATGTGTTTTAGAGGTCCTTAGGTCCGAAAGGCTATATGCAAATAAGGACAAGTGTACCTTCTCCATCGAGAGTGTCATCTTCCTTGGCTATGTGGTGAGTGCTCAAGGTGTCCAAGTTGATGACGGTAAAGTGAAGGCTATCATGGATTGGCCGATTCCCACTTGTGTGAAGGAGGTAAGGAACTTCCATGGGCTTGCTAGTTTCTATAGGAGGTTTGTAAAGGATTTTAGTACTATTGCTTCACCTCTAAATGAATTAGTAAAGAAGGAAGTTTCATTTATATGGGGACCTAAATAAGATGATGCTTTTAATTTGTTAAAGGAAAAACTTACTCATGTACCTATATTAGCATTGCCTAACTTTGCTCTATCTTTTGAGTTGGAATGTGATGCCTCAAACATAGGTATAGGGGCAGTCCTAATGCAAGAAAGGCACCCAATAGCATACTTTAGTGAGAAGCTCAAGGGAGGTCAACTCAATTATTCAACCTATGACAAGGAGCTTTATGCTTTGGTAAGATCTTTCCATGTTGATGCAAGCCTGGAGAGAATTGCATGAATTGAAGGACCTTCATGCTTCAATGGAGTTTCTAGGTCTAGGATTTGGGGAAAAACGAGAATTGAAACAGAAAAAGAAGAATCCAAACGGTTTAGAATAGAGATGGAAGCGCCATGGCAAATGCCAATAAGCTCAAGGTGGAATCGCCACAATGGATCAAGAAGCCATTGATAAGATTCAAGGTTCTTCACAAGAACTCTAGAGAGAAAATGCTCTCACTCAGAAAAATTCTGAATTCTATATTCAATTTTACAAAAGTCCTTTACAATTCAGTTTGCCAAGTATTTATACTAGGGGGAGAAGTAATAGCTTGCAGTCCAAGCTTCTAACCTATGAGAAAGAGCCCAAAGTCAGAAAAACTGTGAAAAACCACGTGGTAATCGATTACATAAGCATGGTAATCGATTACCATGGTCTTAGGGTCCAGATTTGAAGGTGTCTCCTCATGTAATCGATTACATTGGCAATGTAATCGATTACACCAGTGCCTGCTCATCATGTAATCGATTACAATGTCAATGTAATCGATTACACCCAAGATCGCTCATCATGTAATCGATTACAATGTCAATGTAATCGATTACACCAATAGTACTCATCATGTAATCGATTACCATAGCCGTGTAATCGATTACCACCCCGAAATCGAGGCTTTACCTTGCTTTGGTTCAATTATTCACTAAGCAATGTTCAAATGACTTTCTCCTAATCTAATTACAGCTTTACAACATGTTTAGAAGGTTACAAGTCCTATTACAAACTAAAGAAGAATCTTGGCTTTGAGTTTTGAGTTGATTCTCAACTTCTTCTTGAATTCTCTTATGCATGGCTCTTGTAACTCTTCTTGTCAAGGATGGTCCTCCATCAAACCCTCCTTCTTGATTCAAACTTGTCCCCAAGTTTAGTTCATCTTCACCTACAACACAAAGAGATAAGTCACTAACATTGAAAGAGTTACTACCAATGAAAGTGTTAGGGAGATCAAGTTTGTAAGCATTAGGTCCAAGTTTCTTGAGGATTTTGAATGGTCCATCTCCTCTAGGCATCAACTTGGATTTCCTAAGATTAGGAAATCTCTCTTTTCTTAGATGAAGCTAAACCAAGTCTCCTTCCTTGAATTGAACATCCTTCTTGTGTTGGTTTGCTTTAGCCGCCACTTTGAGTACCTCTTCTCCCGAATTTGTTCTCTAATCTTAGCATGAAGAGTCTTCACTCTCTCAGCTTTACTTGCTCCATCTACATCCAAAGCAAACTCAAGTGGAATAGGCACAAGATCAAGGGGTGTTAGTGGATTAAAACCATACACAATTTCAAACGGTGAACACTTAGTAGAAGCATTTACTACCCTATTATATGCAAATTCTATATAAGGTAAATGTTCCTCCCAAGATTTCACATTACTCTTAACAAAACACCTCAAAAGTTGACCTAGTGTCCTATTAACCACTTCGGTTTGGCCATCCGTTTGTGGATGACAAGTGGTAGAGAACAAGAGCTTGGTGCCAAGCTTGCTCCAAAGGGTCCTCCAAAAATGGCTAAGAAATTTGGAGTCCCTATCACTCACTATACTCTTTGGCATACCATGCAACCTTACCACTTCTTTAAAGAATAAATTTGCTATGTGTGTGGCATCATCAACCTTATGGCAAGCAATAAAATGAGCCATTTTAGAGAACCTACACACTACAACAAACAAGGCATCCATACCCTCTTGGTCCTAGGCAATCCAAGTACAAAATCCATAGAGATATCAATCCAAGGGAGTTAGGAATAGGTAAAGGGGTGTATAATCCATGATTTAGCACTCTAGACTTTGCTCTATGACATGTTATGCATTTGCTCACAAACCTAGGTTAACATCCTTTTTCATATAAGGCCAATAAAAATGTTCATGTAATATAGCAAGAGTCTTATCATTACCAAAGTGTCCCATGATGCCCCCTTCATGTGCTTCACAAATGAGTAGGTCTCTTAAAGAAGTCCTAGGCACACATAAAGTTTTCCCTTTAAAAAGATATCCTTCATGCCTAAAGAATTCTTTATGAGCTCCTTGCACACACATCAAGTACACTTGACTAAAACCTATGTCATTCTCATACAAGCATTTAATATGTTCAAAACCAAGCATCTTAGTTTCTAACATGGCAATCAAAGTATATCTCCTACTAAGTGCATCGGCTACCACATTATTTACACCTTTCTTGTATTTAATGACATAAGGAAATTTCTCAATATACTCAACCCATCTTGCATGCCTCTTACCCAACTTTCCTTGTCCTTTCAAGTGCTTCAAAGCTTCATGATCCGTATGCACTATGAATTCCTTGGGAAGGAGATAGTGTTGCCACACTTGGAATGCTCTTACTAAGGCATACATCTCCTTGTCATATGTTGAGTAGTTCACTTGTGCTCCTTTGAGTTTTTCACTATAGAAAGCTATAGGATGCCCTCCTTGGATCAACACAGCTCCAATGCCTATATTAGAAGCATCACACTCCAATTCAAAAGACATATCAAAATTAGGCAAAGCAAGAATAAGTGCATTAGTCAATTTTTCTTTGAGAGTTTGAAAGGCATGTTCTTGTTTAGGCCCCCATGCAAATGAAATTTCTTTCTTAACTAGTTCATTTAAAGGAGATGCAATGGTGCTAAAATCTTTAATAAACCTCCTATAAAAACTAGCTAATCCATGAAAACTCCTAACATCCTTAACACAAGTAGGAGTGGGCCAATCTTGTATAGCTTTTACCTTACTCTCATCCACTTGAACTCCTTGAGAGCTCACTACATATCCAAGAAATACTACCTTGTT
Source organism: Hylodesmum podocarpum (assembly GCA_026586105.1). Classification (NCBI taxonomy): domain Eukaryota; kingdom Viridiplantae; phylum Streptophyta; class Magnoliopsida; order Fabales; family Fabaceae; genus Hylodesmum; species Hylodesmum podocarpum. Next base: position 19,158 of record JALJEV010000047.1, on the reverse strand, counting down.
GGTTGAAAAGGTGCACTTGTCCTTGTTGGCATAGAGTTGCTCCTTCCTAAGTACTTCTAAAACAAACTTCAAATGTGTTAAATGTTCAAGGAAAGTTTTACTATAGATCAAGATATCATCAAAATAGACAACAACAAACTTTCCTAAAAATTCTCTTAACACATGGTTCATGAGTCTCATAAAAGTACTAGGTGCATTAGATAAGCCAAAGGGCATAACAAGCCATTCATACAAACCAAATTTAGTCTTAAATGCAGTTTTCCATTCATCACCTTGTTTCATCCTAATTTGGTGATAACCACTTTTAAGATCTATCTTAGAGAATACACAAGCACCATGCAGTTCATCCAACAAGTCATCTAGTCTAGGAATAGGGTGGCGATACCTTATAGTGATGTTATTTATTGCTCGACAATCCGTGCACATACGCCATGTTCCCTCCTTCTTAGGCACTAAGATCACCGGTGAAGCACAAGGGGAGAGGCTTTATCCATGAGCTCTTGCACTTGCCTTTGAATTTCATGACTTTCTTGGGGGGAGCTCCTATAGCTTGGCCGGTTCTGTAGAGGTGCACCCGGAATCAAATCAATTTGGTGCTCAATTCCTCTAATTGGTGGTAGGCCATGAGGTATGTCCTTAGGGAACACATCTTGGAACTGCTCTAATAAGGCCTCCAATCTTCCTTGATCACCTACAAAATTAGTGCTCAAAATCAAAGGGTTAGGAACACAAAGAAGCATCACTTTCCTAGCTAGGTAATCTCTCTTTAACTCTTTTCTTTCAATCAAGAAACTCTCTTTTTTATCACTCTTATCATGTTTCACTTTCCCATGCTTCTTGGCTTTAAGCTTGTGAGATTTTCCTTTCACTTTGTCATCCTTGGAGCTTTCGGCCAAGGAGAGTTCCTTCTCTTGATCTCTTTTAATTTTCATTTTAATTTGGTCTTCACAAACCTCTTTAGGTGATAATGGCTTTAGTGTGATCTTCTTTCCTACATGAGAGAAAATGTAAGTATTGGTAACACCATCATGTAAAGCATGTTTATCAAATTGCCAAGGCCTACCAAGTAAGAGATGTGTGGCTTCCATAGGAACAACATCACAAAGTACCTCATCACTATACCTTCCTATGGTGAAAGAAATAAGAACTTGCCTATCTACCACTAACTCTCCTTTCTCACTTAACCATTGTAATTTGTAAGGTTTGGCATGTGAAGAAGTTTTCAATTTTAATTTATCTACTAATCTAGTACTAACTACATTAGTACAACTACCACTATCTATAATTAAAGAGCATACCTTCCCTTCAATTGTGCATCTAGTATGGAAGATATTCTCTCTTTGTGATTCATCAAGCTCCTTACATACATTACTAAGCATCCTTCTTACCATCAAAAGGTCACCTTCTTCGGGTTGCTCATAGGTAGAAGGTCCACTTGTGTTGGAAGCTTCACTATCACTTGATGATGAGTTAGATTCCTCACTTGTGATGGCTCCATCAACTCTCACCACCATAGTCTTCTTGTTTGGACAATTTGAGGCTATGTGGCCATGACCTAAACATTTGAAACATTTAATAGAACTAGGTTTAGAATTGTTAGGAACTACCTCTTTTACCTTAGGTTTGTCTTGGTCATGTGGTTTTCTCATGTTGGAGTAGCCTTCTCTCTTGCCTTTGTCTCTCCATGATGAAGTATGTGAAGTAGAGGATCTCTTAAAGGTTGCTTTCCTCTTCAATTGTTGTTCAATCTTTTCAGCCTTGTGAATGGCATCCTCAAGTGTCACATAGTTTTGAAGTTCAAGAATATCTTGGATCTCTCTATTGAGTCCATGAGTGAACCTTGCAAGTGTAGCTTCCCTATCTTCTTGATAATCACACCTTAGCATAGTCAACTCTAGGTCTTTATAATATTCTTGTACACTCCTGAGCCTTGGTTCAATCTTTGAAGTTTGATGTGGAGATCTCTCACATAAGTAGGTGGTACAAATCTCCTTTTCAATGCATCCTTTAGTTGAGTCCATGATGTCACTTGTGGTCTTCTCCTTCTTTCAAGCATCAACAAGGATTTGGTTCCACCACACTAGTGCATAGCCTTCAAACTCCAAGATAGCTAAGTTGAGCTTTTTCTCCTCATTAAGCATAGGGTAACATGAGAACACTTGGTCTAATTTCATCACCCACTCTAGGTATGTTTCGGCACTCCCTTCACCATTAAACTTGGGTAGATTAAGCTTTAGGTTCCTCTCATCTATCCTACCTTCTCCCTCAAAGAAGTGATTGCCACGACCATACCCTCCATATCCTCCATATCCTCCATGATTTTCTCTTCTCCCTCTCCTTCTTTCTTCCTCATATTCTCTATAATCATGGTCATCCTCATAGTTGCTCCCTCCTTCACTACCCCTAGATGAAGAATGACTTCCTCTATGATTTCTTTCCCTCCTAGTCCTTCTAGGGTCATGGTTGTCTCGGTTATCACTGTCTCTCTATTGTTTCTTTTCTCAAGTTCCTTCCTTAATCTCCTTTCCTCCTTAGCTCTCCTCTCTTGGTCAAATCTCTCATCTAAACTAGCTTGCATCATGGTTTTCATCAAGTCCACCATCTTCTTAGTTTTAGGTGAAAGATCATTTCCTATGCTAGGAGAACTATCCATGGCTGCAAAAGAAATGTTAGATAAACAGATAACAAGATATAAAAGATCCTTGCCACTCTCTAATTGTATGCACTCAAGTAGCACTCGTGTATCACACTTTCAAGACTCTTTCTATAATGTTCTCTCTTGTCTTTTTCCACTCAACCTCTCTTTAAACTCTTGTTGAAACCTCTAATCAATTATCAAGGTCTTTGTTTCCAAGGTGAAAGAGGAACGATTCTAGAGTTGAGCTTAAGAAGTCCAAAGGATACAAACTCAAGACAAAACTTAAGAATCCAATAGAAGACAAGCAATAAAGAACAATTGAAAGAATTAAGCTACTCAAATCGAAGAATGAAGCAATGTGACAGAGGCACAAACAATGGAAATACTATGATGTAGTTATAGAAACAAGGAGACAATTTGGAAGCAAATTTTGGCCAAGAAAAACAGAGTTGTAATCGATTACAAAGGGATGTAATCGATTACACCAGAGGCTTGAACGTGGTAATCGATTACGGGAGTTTGGTAATCGATTACTTCAGGGTTTTTGAATGTTTCAAACACAAAGTGGAACAGGTTGTAATCGATTACTTAGTATATGTAATCGATTACTACTGTAGCTTGAATGTTCTGCACCTTGTTCACAAATGCAATTCACCAAAACCAAGCACAATGCACACCTCAAGTTCAAGAATCAAGATTATTAGCACTTTAAACTCAAATTTATGTGTAATGCTTAGTCCTAAGTGTTTCTATAATCCAAAATTCATTGAACTATCAATTTGATGATGAATAGAGGCTCATTCAGTTATGGTACTGCACTTGCATGATGTTTCTCTTTTTCTCCACTTGATTTTCACTCAATTTCACTTTTCTTGTTTTCTCTTCTTTGAATTTTCTTGCTATTCTTTTTCTTGTAATCTTTTTCTTTTGTTTTCCTTTTCTTTTGTTTTCCTTTTCTGTAACTAGAATTAGGAACCTAAGACTAAAGCACAATTAAGTCTAAAATTGCTAATAACCAAGATTATGCAGAAGAAAGCTACTTGACTTGTAGTGTACAACACACAAGCAATGTGAACAACACTCAAAAACAGAGGAATACATGAATTCAACAATTTTGTAGATCTGGAATTATTTTTTCAAAAGGAAAACTCAATTATAAGATGAAGACAACTCAAGGAACATGTGAATTACTCAAACAATTCAAGCAATCACATATCTATGACAAATTTCAAGAAAACACAAAAAACGAGATCGCTTGAGTAAAAAGATGAAAAACGAAAATTCAAAGTTCAAGACTCCAAACCAGTTGAAGGAAGCTCCAATTGAAGTAGAACAAGCTACGATTACCACATTTGATGCAAGCCTGGAGAGAATTGCATGAATTGAAGGACCTTCATGCTTCAATGGAGTTTCTAGGTCTAGGATTTGGGGAAAAACGAGAATTGAAACAGAAAAAGAAGAATCCAAACGGTTTAGAATAGAGATGGAAGCGCCATGGCAAATGCCAATAAGCTCAAGGTGGAATCGCCACAATGGATCAAGAAGCCATTGATAAGATTCAAGGTTCTTCACAAGAACTCTAGAGAGAAAATGCTCTCACTCAGAAAAATTCTGAATTCTATATTCAATTTTACAAAAGTCCTTTACAATTCAGTTTGCCAAGTATTTATACTAGGGGGAGAAGTAATAGCTTGCATTCCAAGCTTCTAACCTATGAGAAAGAGCCCAAAGTCAGAAAAACTGTGAAAAACCACGTGGTAATCGATTACATAAGCATGGTAATCGATTACCATGGTCTTAGGGTCCAGATTTGAAGGTGTCTCCTCATGTAATCGATTACATTGGCAATGTAATCGATTACACCAGTGCCTGCTCATCATGTAATCGATTACACCAGTGACTGCTCATCATGTAATCGATTACAATGTCAATGTAATCGATTACACCAGTGAGTACTCATCATGTAATCGATTACCATAGCCGTGTAATCGATTACCACCCTGAAACTGGAGGCTTTACCTTGCTTTGGTTCAATTATTCACTAAGCAATGTTCAAATGACTTTCTCCTAATCTAATTACAGCTTTACAACATGTTTAGAAGGTTACAAGTCCTATTACAAACTAAAGAAGAATCTTGGCTTTGAGTTTTGAGTTGATTCTCAACTTCTTCTTGAATTCTCTTATGCATGGCTCTTGTAACTCTTCTTGTCAAGGATGGTCCTCCATCACATGTATGGCAACATTACTTTCTCCCTAAAGAGTTTGTGGTACATACGGACCATGAGGCTCTTAAGCACCTCAAGGGTCAAGGTAAGTTGAACAAGAGGCATGCTAAATGGATAGAATTTATTGAACAATTTCCTTATGTTATAAAGTATAAGAAGGGATCTACTAATGTAGTAGTCGATGCCCTTAGTAGGAGATATGTTCTAATTGCTATGCTTGAAAGTAAGTTTCTTGGTTTTGAACATATAAAAGCATTGTATTGTATTGATGATGAGTTCGGCCAACTATGGAATTCATGCACCAATGGATCTCACAAGGATTTTTACAAACAAAATGATTATCTTTTCAAAGGGAAGTGTTTGTGCATTCCCAAAGGTTCCTTAAGAGATCTATTAGTGAGTGAATCACATGAAGGTGGTGTGATGGGCCATTTTGGTAGGGACAAAACTTTGGCTATATTGCAAGAACATTTCTATTGGCCTAAGATGAAGACTCAAGTAAATCGATTTGTGAGAATGTGTGTCACTTGCAATAGAGCCAAGTCTAAAGTCTCCAACCATGGTTTGTGTCAACCCTTGCCGAGCCCAAATGCTCCTTGGATGGACTTGTCTATGGACTTTGTTCTTGGCTTACCAAAATCTAAAAGAGGTTTGGATTGTATCTTTGTAGTGGTGTGTAGATTTTCAAAAATGGCACACTTTATTCCTTGTAAAAAGGTTGATGATGCTTCTAACATAGCTAGGTTGTTCTTCAAGGAGGTGGTAAGACTCCATGGTGTTCCTCAAACTATTGTAAGTGATAGAGACTCTAAGTTTCTAAGTCATTTTTGGACGACCTTATGGGACATGCTTGGCACAAAGCTTCTCTTCTCCACAACATGTCACCCACAAACCGATGGCCAAACGGAAGTGGTGAACCGCACACTTGGCCAACTCTTGAGAAGTTTTGTGAAGGATAACCTTAAAGCTTGGGAAGAATGGCTTCCCCATGTAGAATTTGCCTATAACCGTGTAAAGAATTCTACTACTCAACTTTCTCCTTTTCAAGTAGTATATGGTTTTGATCCTCTTACTCCACTTGATCTTGTTGCTTTACCTTTTGAGTTTACTACTAACAAGAATGCAAGGGATAGGGCCGAGAAGATCAAGGAATTGCATGCTAGGACAAAGGAGCAAATTGAGAAGAGAAATGAACAAGTGGCTTGAATTCACAATAGGAACTGAAAGCATGTGGAATTCAAGGAAGGAGATCTAGTGTGGCAACACCTTAGGAAAGAAAGATTTTCAAATCTTAGGAGCTCTAAATTGATGCCAAAGAAAGATTTCCATTCAAAATAATTGAGAAACTTGGCCAAAATGCTTTTAAACTTGACTTACCTATTGATTATGGTGTTAGTAATTCTTTCAATGTTTGTGATCTATCTTTGTATGATGTAGGTCTTGAAGAACCAAATCACTTGAGGGCAAGTTCAAGCCAAGAAGGAGGGTTTGATAGAGGACTATCTCCACAAGAGGAACCTCCTCCAAAGAGATTCACTAGGAGCATGCTCAAAAAGCTAGAAGAGGAGTTGGAGGAGGTCAAAGAATGCTAAAAGCTTCAAGGCCTTAGAAATACTAAGGATTATTGTAATCTTCTTGTAAATACTTTTGAATCTTGTAATGCCATGTTATGAGCTTGGCAAGCTCACAGTACTTGGTTTTATTTTCTTGTATGTTTCGGTTGCATGGCTTAGGGATCCAAATAATGAAAAGATGAACAATAAAGTTCACATTAGAATTTCAAATGAATTTCAAGTTAATTTGAGTTTTGGTGAAATTCTAAAGTGAACTCAAGAGATGAGGGTGAAGTAGATTTCTACTTAAGTGGTGATCCATGTCTCCACTTAAGGAGAAACCTCAACCCTTGATCAAGTCTCCCTATTCAAGGGTCTAGATCAAGGATTGATGACATGTCACTTGGAAAGTGACATGTAACTTCCCTAGCTTCATTATTAGTTAGTTGGTTATCCTAAGCCTAGTTAGTTAGTTTGGTTAGGTTAGTTAGTTAGGTTAGGTTTAGCTTGGCTTGCAACTCAAGCTAACCGTGGGGCTATATAAGCTTATCCCACTCCTTTGTAAAACACTTTTGATATTTTGATAAATGAAATAGCTTTGAGCTTTTCTTAAGAGAGGAATCTCTTGTCTTGCTTAGCAAGGTTTCTTGGATCTTATCAATGGATTCCATCCTCCATTGTGGCGGTTCTCCCTAGGCTTATTGGCTAGCCATGGCGCCTACCCTCACCATTTCTCACCCCCTTCACCTTTTTCATTTTCGGTCTTCCTTCCATGATGGAGGACCATCTCCCAAGCATGAGGATTACAAGGGCAATGCAAAGAAGAATTGAAGCCCAAGTTGAAGAAGAGTTGACCAAGTCAAAGTCAACAAGTCAAAGTCAACGGTTAACTCTTGGAAGTCAACAAAGTAGGCAAATGAAGCCTTGTAATTTTCTAAGTATTTTGTAATTAGTTTAGCTTTAATTTTTGTAAAGCTTGGACCTATGTTTGTTTGTTAATTTAGGCCAAGCTCCTTTTATGGACATGTTGACTTCTATTTGTGTTGGTCAAAGCCTCTTAAGATGGGCTTAAGTGTCTTATGACCCAACTAAGCAAGTGTAATACACTCTCTTAAAAGAGAGTGGATGGATTAAGAGAGAGTATTAGTGGAATTGCCACTAACTTCATTTAAATTTCCACCACTTGATTATTCCATAATCAAAGGTGTAAATTTAAGTCAAGTTCTAAATTGTTGACTCTCATCTAAGAAGGGATTCTAGCCTTCAGATTTACTTCTAATCCAAGGCATAGAATTCCATCTTAATTAATCCATGATCATCACAAACTTAGATGAGTTATAAGCCTCTTGATCTCATTAACTCTAGATCCTTCTTGAATTGATCAAGTGAGGGGTGCTTAGCATCACTTGATCAATCCATCAAGGATCAAGTGGCTAGGATGACTCAAGGCCAACCACACACAAGGGGTCTTATAACTTAGGAAATTTCCATTTTGTAATCACTTTTGAATTGAATGAAATAGAATTTTTCTAAGACTTGTGTCTTGAGAAAGGGAGAGTGCTCTCCTAGGGTTTCTTCATAGAACCTTGAATCTTATCTTGATCCATGACTCAAGTGGCGATTCATCACCTAGCTTATTGATCTCCTTGGATCATGGCGCTATCTCCTTCCTAGTCTCTTCCATTTTTGATTTTCTTCTTCTTGGTCACATACCGAAACCATCACCTATCTTAGCCTATAAATCCGCAAGCCTCTCTTGATCTTGAGTGAGGATCACTTGGTGAATTGAAGATGGGGCAAACAAGGTGTTGATCCGTGGAGTCTACATCCTAGCTTCATGGGTTTGCATCATTCCACCATTGAAGCTTTGACCGAAAGCTTCCTTTAGCTTGTCTTGGAGTGCATTGAAGAAGCTAGATTGGGTAACATCAAGGGCTCTTTGGAATCTCTCTAAGGAGGCCTTTATCAGATAGACCTTAAAAGTGGGTACCATCAAATTAGGATGAAGGAAGGGGATGAGTGGAAAATGGCTTTCAAAACTAAGTTTAGTTTGTATGAATGGCTAGTGATGCCTTTTGGTTTGTCAAATACACCTAGTACCTTCATGAGATTGATGAACCATGTCTTGAGAGAGTTTATTGGGAAATTTGTTGTTGTATATTTTGATGATATTCTTGTGTATAACAAATCTTTCCATGAGCACTTGGGTCACTTGAGACATGTGTTAGAAGCACTTAGGACACAAACCTTGTATGCTAACAAAGATAAATTCATATTTGCCACAGATAGTGTTGTGTTTCTTGGTTTTGTGGTGAGTTCATTAGGTGTGCAAGTAGATGAAGCAAAGGTGAAGGCAATCAAGGAATGGCCTACCCCTACATGTGTGAAGGAAGTGAGAAGCTTCCATGGCTTAGCAAGCTTCTATAGGCGGTTTGTCAAAGACTTTAGCACCATTGCTTCACCATTGAATGAGCTAGTCAAGAGGGAAGTACCTTTCATTTGAGGAGAACCTCAAGAACTTGCTTTTAATTTACTTAAGGATAAGCTTTCTAATGCTTCTATTTTGTCTTTACCTAATTTTTCACTAACTTTTGAGCTTGAGTGTGATGCCTGAAATCTAGGTGTTGGTGCGGTTTTGAATCAAGAAGGCCACCCCATTGCTTATTTTAGTGAGAAATTAAAAGGAGCTCAGTTAAACTACTCTACCTATGACAAGGAGCTTTATGCCTTGGTGAGATCATTCCAAACTTGGCAACACTACTTGCTTCCCAAAGACTTCATTGTGCATTCGGACCATGAAGCTTTGAAGTACCTCAAGAGCCAAGGGAAACTCAACAAGAGGCATGCTAGGTGGGTGGAGTTCATAGAAACCTTTCCTTACGTCATCAAGCACAAGAAAGGGTCCACAAACATAGTAGTCGATGCCTTGAGTAGGAGGTATACCCTTCTTTCTATCTGTTAGACTTGAAGCATGAAGAAATCGGACCCTTTTGATTTTGATTTTGATGTATATGTAATCTTGAAGTTTAAATAGTGTGTATATAGGATCTCAAGTGTATTGATTTGTTTAGACTAGGCTTTGAGTATGTGATTTGAATTGTTATGCTTCTAAGAGAGTTTGAACCTGCTTTTGATATTCAAGCTAAGTGATTTGGGAACCCACATTTTGTTTTGAAAAAGAGAAACACCAAGCTTAGGTGGTAAAACATTTGGTTTGATAGTTTTAAACTATTTTTAACTGAAGTAATCGATTGTCGTTTCAAAGTAATCGACTACCAACAGTAACTGAAATTGGGAAGCCAAAGAACTCTCTGAAGTAATCGATTACCCCATATCCGTAATCGATTACCTCGTGCTTGAGAAATAGAGGAAGTTTAAAACTCTCTGGAGTAATCGATTACCACTCCACAGTAATCGATTATCCCCACCAGAATTCATCTCAACTACATTTCAAATGTTTTATATAAACATCTTCTTGGAAGATTTCTAAAGGAGAGAAAAATCTTTTGTTGGACTTGAAACATGAAGAAGTCGGATCCTTTTGATTTTGTTTTTGACATACTTGTAATCTTGAAACTTAAATAGTTTGTAAATAGGATCTCAAGTGTATTGATTATTTAGAATAGGCTTTGAGTATGTGCTTTAATTTGTTATGCTTCATAGAGAGTTTGAATCTGCTCTGGGATTCAAGCTAAGTGATTTTGGGAACCCATATTTTGTTTTTGAAAAGAGAAAAACCAAGCTTAAGTGATAAAACACTTAGTTTGATAGTTTTTAAACTGTTTTAACTGAATTAATCGATTACCATTTTAAAGTAATCGACTACCAATAGTGACTGAAAATTGGGAAACCAAAAACTCTCTGGAGTAATCAATTACCCCATATCCGTAATCGATTACCTCGTGTTTGAGAAATAGAGGAAGCTTAAAACTCTCTGGAGTAATCGATTACCTCTCCATAGTAATCGATTACCCACACCAGAATTCATCTCAAATGCTTTTTCAAAATGTTTTATATAAACACCTTCTTGGAACTTTTCAAGAGAGAGTAATCTTTGATTTTACAAGAAAGAAAAGGAGAGCGAAAAACAAGTTTAGAAGAACATTGTGTTCTTAACTCTCTTCTCCAAGAATTCAAAAGATTTTTCTCAAGAGATGAATTGTGTGTGAAGGCATGAAAGATTGGACTACAAGTTGATCAGTTCTTGTACAACAAGTGTACTCATTTCTGATCTTTAATTTTCTTTTTGAATTGGAATTGTTCAAACTCTTAGAGAAAGGTATTCTCTGGAAAAAAAGTTTTAGGAACTTGAGAAAGGATTCTCAAGGCTGATTCTTGAAGGTCTCAAGAATTAGGGAGAAAGGTTCTTGGGAAAATAACAATTTGTATTGGTTGATTTTGATTTCGTTTTGTGTTTGTGCAGTGTGATTGTAATTGCCACAAGGGATCAAAATTGTTGATAGTGGAATACCAATCACATCAGTTGATGTATTAGGACTGGATGTAGGCCGAACGCCGAACCAGTATAATTTTCTGTGCAAATCTATCTACCTTGAACTCTTTTATTTTTGTTGAATCATATTTTTAATACAATTCTTGTTTGTGCTGATTCAAAAGAGTTTGAAAAAGAAAATTTCGTTTACTTCCTATATCATTCCGCTGTTATTACTCTAAATTAATATTGATCTTTAAAGTTGTAAAATCGACAAACTTAGTATCGATAGTAAATAGGAAGAGAAATGAATTAGACGATAAAACCATAAAAGGGAACTGGAATCCATTCACCTCCCCTCTTGATTCTGCATAGGGACCAACAATTGGCATCTAGAGCAAGGACTAGTAAGATAATCTAGTAATCCTACATAGTTCCCTGTAATGGCTTGTAATCTGTTACCTTTTGCTGAAGGAGCATCTATAAATAGACCTCCATTGTTCTGCAGTGATAACTATCCGTTCTGGAAAGTTCGCATGAAAATCTTTATGGAATCTATTCACAGAAGCATCTGGAAAGCTGATGTAGGAACATCCATTACTAGAAGAGTTACTAGAAGCTCCAAAACCAAGCACACACTCAATCAAGCTACCTTAGTTAAAATTTCATTTTTTTGTAATGTACTTGTGAATGATTTTGATGATCTTGTAAGTTTTCGGCCAAAAGTGTATTTTCTTTTAAATGTTTGCTTGACATTGTGCTTAAAAGGCTAGTAAGCTTAAAGAGTGAAGCTTAATATGGTGAATGAATTTAAGTTCAAGTTCATATTAAACTCACATTTGAAATTTAAATTTAATTTGATTTAAGTTTGAATTTCAAATTGTGAATCCAAGTGGATTTGGTTCAAATAGATTTTCACTTGGATTAGGATCCATGCCTAATCTAAGAGTAAATCTCAACCCTTGATTAGATGCACTCATCCAATGGATGATAATCAAGTGGAAAGTGACATGTAACCTTTGAAAGTGACATGAAACACTCTTGAAAGTGACATGTACTTGAACCTTTGAACTTGTGGCTCTTATTCATTGACTTGTAGAGTACTCTAAAGTTGTTTAGCTTCCTCTTCAAGTCTTCCTAAGCCTATATAAAGCCAAAAATGAAATAGTAAAAGAACTTTTGATATTTTGGATAAATGAAATAGCTTTGAGCTTTTCTTAAGAGAGGTTTCTCTTGTCTTGCTTAGCAAGGTTTCTTGGATCTTATCAATGGATTCCATCCTCCATTGTGGCAGTTCTCCCTAGGCTTATTGGCTTGCCATGGCGCCAACCTTCACCAGTCCTTCACCCTTCCATTTTTCCTTTTTCGGTTTTCTATTCCACCATTGAAGCTTTGACCGAAAGCTTCCTTTAGAACTTGGCTTGGAGTGCATTGAAGAAGCTAGATTGGGCAACATCAAGGGCTCTTTGGAGAATCTCTAAGGAGGCCTCTATCATAAGCTGTGGTGACTGAATACAAAGTCCCAACTAAAATTTAAAATGGGAATGAGATAGAAAAACCGTTTGAGGATTGGGATAAAGCTTTAAACATTATACATTCTGCGCTGAATTCTGATTGAGTTTTTAGAATTTCTGCATGTTCTACATCGAAAGAATCATGGGAACTTATCATGGTAACCCATGAAGGAACAACTGAAGTTAGAAGAGCTAGAAAAAACACACTCATTCAGGAATATGAAACGTTCAGGATGTCCCAAGGTGAATCCAAAATGGATATGCAAAAAAGGTTCACACATATCATCAACCATATCAAAGGACTCGACAAGAACTTCATAGAAGAAGAAGTGTATGTTAAGATTCTGAAATCTTTGAATAGAAAGTGGCAACCTACCGTGACAGCCATAACAGAATCAAAGAACCTAGCTGCAATGTCAAGTGCAAAGCTATTTGGCAAATTGAGAGAATATGAGATGGATATGTCTCGCATGGCAGACGAGGAACAAAAGGACAAAAAGGCAAAAGGACTTGCTCATAAAATGGAAAATACTGAAACTGAATCTGAATCCTCTGAAGAAGAGAATGACTCACAAGAAGACCAGGTGAATCTGATGGTCAAAAAATTCAAGAAGTTCATGAGAAAGAACTCTAAGAGGAAGTTTGTCAAACCAAGAAAAGGAGTCAAAAGACAAGACAACACTTTAGTTAAAGTCACATGTTATGAATGCGGAAAAATTGGACATTATAAATCAGATTGTCCTAACCTGAAGAGAAGTAACATTACTGAAGTAAGAAAGTCTGAGAATGAAAGGAATGTCAGAAAAGAAAAGAAGAAAAAGAAAGCCTACATAGCTTGGGATGAAAGCTACACCTCCTCAACATCCGAAAGTGAAACGGAGGAAGCAAATCTATGCTTAATGATCAAATCATCTAGTGAGGTAAGTGACTCAAACACTATTATGGATGATTATGATGAATTGCACACAGCCTTTTGTGAGCTTTATAAAGAAGCTCATAAGTATGCTAACTTGACATGTACTTACTGCATGAAATATGGTCAAAATACTTTTAGTTGCATAATCAGAAAGAAATGTATTTCCAGTGGTATGTACAAATGGATTAGAAAGGAAAACTATTGTACTAACATGTATGGACCCAAGAAATGCTGGGTACCAACTGCAAAATAAACCCTTCTCTCTTGCAGGAAAGCCTGAGCAACAAAAACTCAATCTGGTATTTGGATAGCGGTTGTTCAAGGCATATGACTGGTAATAAAAGGAACCTTAACACCTTTACACCTAGAGAGACAGGTTCAGTTGTGTATGGAGACAACAATAAAGGAAAAATCCTCGGCTATGGCACAATTGGATATAAAGCAAACACAGTTATAGAGGACGTACTTCTTGTTGATGGATTGAAGTTCAATCTGCTAAGTATCAGTCAACTATGCGACAAGAACTACAAAATAGCATTCGATAATGGGCACTACCTTATCAGTAGCAAAGACTCAGATGAGCTACTCATGGTCGACAAAAGGTTTAACAATATCTACATACTAGAAGTAGATCATTCATCCTCTTACTCTGCATGTTTAACATCAAATGATAATCTGTCTTGGTTATGGCATAGGAGAATAGCTCACATTGACATATTGCATTTAAATAAACTAGTGTCTAAAGACTTAGTCATTGGATTACCAAAACTGAAGTTTTCCAAAGAAGAACTTTGTGAGGCTTGTCAAAAGTCCAAGCAGGCAAAAACATCTTTCAAAAATATCAAATATGTTTCTACAACTCAGCCTCTTGAACTTTTGCACTTATACTTATTTGGTCCATCAAGGACAACCAGCTTAGGTGGTAATCTCTATGGGTTAGTCATTGTAGATGACTACTCAAGGTTTACTTGGGTTTTGGTTATTCGGAAAAAGGATCAGGCCTTTGGAGCTTTTAAAATACTTGCCATGAAAATTCAAAACAAAAAGGATTTGAAAATAAAGACTTTGAAAAGTGATAATGGATCTGAATTTAAAAACAGTTCTTTTGAAAATTTTTGCGAAAAATATGGGATCTCACACTGCTTTTCGGCTCCCAGAACTCCTCAACAAAATGGAGTAGTGGAGAGGAAAAACAGATCTCTTATAGAACTAGGAAGGACTATGTTAAATGAGCAAAGGATACCTAAATACTTTTGGGCTGATGCTGTGAACACAACATGTTATGTTCTCAATAGAGTATCTATAAGACTCATCTTGTTAAAAACCCTTATGAGCTTTTCAATGGAAGAAAACCAAACATTTCCTACTTTAAAGTTTTTGGATGCAAATGCTACGTTTTAAACAATGGAAAAGATCATATTGGAAAATTTGATATAAAGGCTGATGAAGCCATTTTCATTGGATACTCAAATACAAGTAAAGCATATAGGATCTTTAACAAAAGAACATTATGCATTGAAGAGTCTGTCCACATTAGATTTGATGAAACTAACACTTTCCAAAAGGAAAGCTTGCTACGTAATGATGATGAAACAGGTGAAGCGAGCACAGAAAATGAACAACTGCATCAGCAAGATCAAACACCTCCAGTGTCAGATCAAACAAAAGAATGGAGGACACCAAGAAACTTATCTCTGGACAATGTCATTGGTGACATCCAAAGAGGAGTAACCACTAGGTCCTCACTAAATCTCTTTTGCTATAACACTGCTTTTGTATCACAGGTTGAACCCTCCAGCATTGAAGAAGCATTAAGTAACGAATTTTGGATCATGACTATGCAAGAGGAATTAAACCAGTTCAAAAGGAATGAAGTGTGGAAACTTGTTCCAAACAAGAGCAACATGAATGTGATCGGCACCAAATGGGTATTCAAAAATAAACTCAACGAAGATGGAGTCGTAGTCAGAAACAAAGCCAGACTGGTAGCCAAAGGTTACAATCAACAGGAAGGAGTTGACTTTGAGGAAACCTTCGCTCCAGTTGCAAGACTTGAAGCGGTAAGACTACTCCTTGCCTATGCATGTATCAATAACTTCAAGCTATTTCAAATGGATCTGAAAAGCGCATTCCTAAATGGCTACATCAAAGAAGAAGTCTATGTAGCTCAACCACCAGGTTTCACAGATACTACTTGGCCAAAACATGTTTACAGACTGAATAAAACATTGTATGGGCTGAAGCAAGCCCCCAGGCAATGGTATGATAGATTAAGTAAATTTCTCATATCAAAAGATTTCAACATAGGCAAAGTAGGTAAGACCTTGTTTATTAAAACCAAATCTAACTACATTTTATTGGTTCAAGTTTATGTTGATGACATTATCTTTGGATCATCTAATCAAGTACTTTGTGAAGAGTTTGTGAACAGTATGCAGGAAGAATTCGACATGCCCATGATAGGAGAACTGAGCTTCTTCCTAGGACTCCAAGTCAAACAAATGGAAGATGGCACTTTTATTCACCAGGCTAAGTATACTAACAAATTATTAAAAAGATATGATATGATAATCTGCAAAGTGTCAAATGTACTTATATCTACTAACACCTATCTTGAGAATGATGAAATAGGACATGAAGTGTGATACAAGCTTGCTTGGATGGAAGCTTGAAATTGGCCCAATCTTCATTCTCCAATTGGATGTCCACGGTTAGATGATGAAAGGCGGAAGCAACACAAGACTCACAGACTCAAGGACTTAGAAGAAAAGAGAAAATGGAAGAAGAAGAGAAGATGGTGACGCCATGCCTAACCAATAAGTCAAGAGGAAGAATTACTATTGGACTTAAAGCTTGAAGGTGCTTTGGTGTCTCTCTTGGTGTTTTGTTTTTGATGCTACGTAATTTTGGTTTTCTTAGATGAAATGTAATTAGGAGTTTCCTATGTATTGATTGTTTAGTTTAGGCATGTATGTGGTTGTTCTTTGTTTGAATGCCCTGGAGAGCTTGGCAATCTTGTGTGATTTCTCATGTGTCAAATGTTTGATTTCCCCCTCTAAAATATTTTGAAAATGTCTTTGGTAACCAACTGAGGTAATAGATTACCAACAGAAGGTAGTTAACTACCAACAGCAGGTAATCAACTACCAACAGTAGGTAACAAAGTGTGGGAATGCATTTGCCACTGGAGTAATCGATTACCCCCTCGGGTTAATCGATTACCATGGGCCAAAATCACCTAGGAAATCCTTGCTCACTGGTTTAATCGATTACCAGCTTTTGGCAGTCGATTACCCCTATCAGAAAGTCATTAAGTTGCCTAAATTGAGTTTTTAATTGAACCTATAAATACTCTTATTTCGAAAATCAATAACACTTCTTGGAATAAAAGTTTTAAAAAAGTTCATGCACTTTCATATTCTCTCTAAACTGAGTTCATCATCTTCTCCAAGAAACCCATAAAGAACTTCAAGAGTTCATCAACAAGTTTTCATAAAAAGGCAAACTTGATTCTTATTTCTGACTGGGTGGCATTCATAGAGTTGTTATTTTTGTGATCAGATCTACACTCCAAGTGTTCTCTAAACTGATCTTTTGTTTACCCATTTTGATTTCTGGGTTATTACTCTAGGAGAGAGGTCTCTCTGGATAGAGTAAGGTTATTTGAGAAGTGTTTTCTCAAAGGTTTGATCTTGGGTGTGCCAAGGTCAGGGAAGAACTGTTCTTTGGGTCAAAGTGTTGGACTTAAAGCTTGAAGATGCTTTGGAGTCTCTCTCTTGTTGTTTTGCTTTTGATGTTATGTAATTTTGGTTTTATTAGTTAAAATGTAACTAGGAGTTTCCTATGTATTGATTGTTTAGTTTAGGCATGTATGTGGTTGTTCTTTGTGTGAATACACTGGAGAGCTTGGGAATCTAGTGTGATTTCTCATGTATCAAATGTTTGATTTCCCACTCAAACTTGTTTTGAAAATGTCTTTGGTAACCAACTGAGGTAATAGATTACCAACAGTAGGTAGTTAACTACCAACAGCAGGTAATCAACTACCAACAGTAGGTAACAGAGTGTGGAAATTCATTTGTTACAGGAGTAATCGATTACCCCCTCGGGTTAATCGATTACCATGGCTAAAAATCACCCTGGAAACCTTTGTTCACTGGTTTAATCGATTACCAACACCTGGCAATCGATTACCCCTATCAGAAAAACATTAAGTTGCCCAAATTGAGTTTTTAATTGAATCTATAAATACTCTTTTCTCAAAAATTAACATAAGATCTTGGAACATAAGTTTTAGACAAGTTCATACACTTTCAAATTCTCTCTAAACTGAGTTTATCATCTTTTCCAAGAAACCCATAAAGAACTTCAAGAGTTTATCAAGTTTTCATAAAGAAAGGGCAAAACTTGATCTTTTCTCTGACCAGGGTGGTATTCATTGTGTTTCCTTTTGTGATCAGATCTACACTCCCGGGTGTTTTCTAAACTGATCTTTTTTGTTTACCTTTTGATTTCTCGTTGTTACTCTAGGAGAGAGGTCTCTCTCGATAGAGTAAAGGACTTTGAAGTGTGTTCTCAAAGGTTTGATCTTGGTGTTCCAAGGTCGGGGAAGAACTGTTCTTTGGGTTAAAGGACAGGTTTTTTGGTGTTTTGATTTCGTTTTTGTGTTGCTTGTTGCGAGTGAATGTAAAAGAACACAAAAGGGATCTTTCGATAGTGGAAAACCGATCGCAACGGTTGTTGGGTTGGGACTGATGTAAAGCAAGTGGGCCGAACCAGTGTAAATCACTGTGCACTCTTCTTCTTCCTTCTTCTCTTTACCATTTACCATTAATTGCTGTTATAACTGGTTAATTTCTGCAATTGGCATGGTAATTAACTTGGTAATTAACTCGGTAATTGACTCGGTAATCAACTAAAACTGGATCAGTTAGATACTTATATTGATTACGCTGTATATTGATTACTAACGTGTTTCTGATTTTTCCTTTTGGTATTTCCGCTGTGTTTCTTTGATATTTCTCGCTTATCTATCTCAACTATTGATAGGTAATCAAGAATAGTTTTGTTTGAATTAAAAGGAAATAGAAACTCGCTAAAATTGGGCTATAGTGGAACTAGAATCTATTCACCCCCCCTCTAGATTCACACATAGGGACCAACACAAAGGACAGGTTTTTGGGTGTTTTGATTTCGTTTTTGTGTTTCTTGTTGCAGAGTGAATGTAAAAGAACACAAAAGGGATCATTTGATAGTGGAAGACCGATCACAACAGTTGTTGGGTTGGGACTGGATGTAGGTAGTGGGCCGAACCAGTATAAATCACTGTGCACTCTTCTTCTTCCTTATACTCTTTACCGTTTACCTTACATTGTTGTTATCACTGTTTAATTTCTGCAATTTGTTCGGTAATTAACTCGGTAATTGACTCGGTAATCAACTAAAACTGGAATAGTTAAATACTGACATTGATTACGCTGTATATTGATTACTAACGTGTTTCTGATTATTCCTTTTGGTATTTCCGCTGTGTATCTTTGATATTTCCTGTTTATCTGTCTCATCTATTGATAGGTAATCAAGAATAGTTTTGTTTGAATTAAAAGGAATTAGAAACTCGCGAAATTGCGCTATAGTGGAACTAGAATCTATTCACCCCCCCTCTAGATTCACCCGTAGGGACCATCAATTGCCACAAGGATAAGCATCCATTGATAAGACTCAAGATTCTAAGAAGAAACCCAAGAGAGAACTCTATCAAAGATAGCTCAAGCTATTCTCAATTCATAAAATGATCCAAAGATCCTTACACATTGAAAATGTACCTACATATACTAAAGGCTCCTAAGGCAAATCGAATGGCATGCTATCCATTAAAT